>JALPQD010000525.1:0-1371681 GCA_023101885.1 Typhlomys cinereus | reverse complement strand
GAGAGAGAGAGAGAGAAGAGATTGAACACAAGATGGACTGGCTGTATCTGCTCAATGTCTAACTCATAAAGGAGCCTGAGAGTCTCTAGGTAGATTCCTGATTAATGAAGATGCACTTGAGTTGGATTGGCTAGTTCTCAAGTGCATCCAATTGAAGTATTCATGGCATGCTAACAGAGAAGAAAATGTATTATGGCGCAAGATGCAATGAGTGAACTGTCTTCTTTTAACGTTCTGAATTCTGTTATCTTCTTTTATTGTGAGGGATGTTATTATCACGACGAGACTGAAGATCTCAGTCATGCTAAGTACCTGTCTATCAGAGCCTAGTGTCTAAGAGATGCTGTATACTGAGGTTGAGAAGCACAGACCTGACTTATCTTTCTAGTTGGTTTCATTCAGCCATGATGGAAATGCAAGTTGTCCACACGTGGTTTAAAGAGGATTTCCTTTGCCTGCAACCGGTGTGCATTTGGAAATGGAACTCTCATCTTAAACCGCACAGGGGCAATTTGCAAAAGCATCTTAAAAGACGAGTGCAGGGAATCTACAAATACTAGGAGAAGCACTTTTCCCAGTGTCAGAAGGAAGCGGTGTGGAAGAGCAGGGTTCTTAGCAGCTGGTCTGCCAGGCTCAGAGCTCCTCCTGACAGGTTGAGCCCGGAGGGCAGATGTGCTTGAGGTGCAAATGTCTATCTCTTTATCGACTCCGGAGGCACCGCTGGAATTAAATAGGTAATTTAGGCTTTAGTCTTGGGAGGGAAATTAGGTATTTTTAGGTATTATTGATTCTAGTCTTGATATTGAGTTTATGAAAAAAACATCTACCTTGAGGTCTCCTGTCGTCCACGGACCATCAGGACAAGGGCCATCCAGGCCCTAAGACATTTCAACACTAGTTATTTCATACATGCACACATGCACATATACACATGCACATGAATATATATGCATTTGTGTGTGCACACACATACTCATGTATGTGAGTGTCCGAGTATGAAGGTTTTGATTGAGATCTGGAGTCTTAGTGTCTAGGGCCAGCATTGCTTTACAGTTTGTGGTGTTTGTGTGTGTGTGTGTGTGTGTGTGTGTGTGTGTAGGTGGGATGTATTAGGTGTGTGTCCGATGTTGTAGAAAAGGGCACTTTCTGTTGCCTGTGGGCCCAACAGTGACTTCAGGATCACACTGGATTGCTCTACCTCCTTACTGCTTTGGTCTGGGATTTCCCAGACTCTGCCTTCCAGGACCAGAAGTGCAGGGTGCTGCCTTTTTACCTGGTGTTTTATGTGGATTTGGGGATCCATCCATACTCGGGTCCTTCTGGTTCGAGACAAAGACTTTAACTCCTGAGCCGTCTCTCAGCTGCTATGCATTGACTTTAGCCAATGATGTTGTCCAGTCTTGGGCAGCCATTCCCCCAGCCCCACTCTCATTACTGGCACTGTGGATCAGTGAAGCCAGGAATCAGGGATCTTCCCCCAGTTGTAGCACTGGAGAACTCTGGCTGCTGTGTTAGGCCAGTCTCCAGCCCCGGCAGCATCCTGTACCAAGAGCAAGATGACAGCAAACTTGGGGATGATAAGAGTTGCTGTCTGTCTCTAGGATGATCTGCCGCTGCTGTTTCGCCTGGATCTTTTTTTTTCTCCCACATCTTATTTTTTCCTAATCAACAAGCTCAATAGGTTCCCCGTCCCTGTTGTCCCCATTCCACTCTCCCCCTTCCCCTCTTCCTTTTACCCCCTCCTTTCCTCTCCCTCTCCCTGTGCCTCCCCCTTCCTCCCATCCCCTGAAGCATCCATTTATGTGGGCGCTGAACCTCCCCTGAGTCCTCCACTGTGATGAAGCTTCAGGACCTTAGTGGCACTAGCCCAGGCTCATTAGCATGGGGACTCTGTTATGACTGTTTAATCCCTTGCTTCTAAAGATTCTACTGCCTGGAGCCTTCTCCCTTGTGTTCCTGCTAGACTTTGGGGGGTCATTGACGTATCAGCCATTGTGCAGGTCAAGCCAAAAGTCCAATCCTGGCTGCTGCAGCCCCTACTTTGTGGAGTATCTTGCATATCGTTGGTTCTCCCCATCTTTAGGTCCTCTTACAATCTTGCTGCCCCTCTTCTGCAAGGTTCCCTGAGCTTGAGGATGGGGAGAGGAGAGATTTCTGTCTGGCATTTTTATGTTGGGACCTGGGATCTAACTCAGGACCTTCTGCTTAAGAGCAGAGTCTTAACCCTGAGCTATCGCTTCAGCTCTTAGACTAACATCTTCTGCATCTATTGAGAAGACGGTCACCGCTAGCTATGTTTCCTGCCAGTGTGGAGACGCGTATGCAGTGGAAATCTCTGCGGGTAGTCTCCTGGGTGCTGGAGACACCGCAGTGAAGAAAGGAGACAAACAGAAAAATGATATTTGAGTGAAAACTTTCAAGGCACAAAAAGCGGAGAGAACGTTTCAGGTAAAGTGAAACCCGTTGCAGAAAGCCTGCGTGCCTGGTGTGTTCGAGAAACAAGCAAGATGCCACCATGCTGGACTAAATGAAGGTCTGAGAAATACATGTGTGTGAGATTGAAAAGGAGAAGATGGAGAGGGAAGGAGGGAGAGACAGAGAGAGGCAGTCAGGTGTGGTGGCATGGGAGACTGAGGGGCTCTGAATCCTAACCAGCCGGGGGGCGACACAGACAAATCTGGACAGAAATAAAAAAAAAAGAGAGAGAAAAGAAAAAGAAAAAAACAAGGGAGGAAGAAAGAGAAAGGAAAAGGGTTGGCCAGATAGTTCAGTGGGTGAGGCCCCACCACGTCTGATGAGCTGAGTTCAATCCCCACATGCTGGAAAACTGGTTTCCAAAGCTGTCCTCCAGCCTGATCTGAGCGCGTGCCTTCTCGCTGTCTCGCTCTTTCCCCTCCCACTACATGAATGAATGAATGAGTATGAAAGGAGAGAGACGCAGCCGAGTCAGTTGGGAATCACTAATCTGAGAACGTGACGTGGTTCAAGCCTGTTTTAAATGAAACACTGGCTGCTAAGCTTCCAGCTCTAAAGTGGAAATCTACTGAGTATTAGTAGGTTCTAAATGGCCAGCAAGGGGAGGGGTCAGTAGAGAGAGGCGCAACGGGCTGTGGTTAGTCATATAGGATGATAGCGAAGAGGGCTCAGATTCATGACGTGTTTAGGAACACAGAGTGCATCGAGGCCCCAAGACTGGATGGAGAGAAGATTAAAAACAGCACCCCAGATTAATGGCCTGAAATCAGAAAGGTGGGCTTCCCATTTGCTGAAATCAGGAAGCCCCTGCTAGAGCAGAGGAAGTGCGGGTCCTGTCCATTAACAAGAGATATGGAAAGGTTGAGAGATATAGTGTTTAAATCCAAGTAAAAGGGGAAATGGAGAGGGGGGGGGGGACAGGGATGAGGGGAAGGGAAGGGAATGAAGGACAGTGGAGGGAGGAAGTGAAGATAAGGGGTAGTTGAGTTTCTGTTGTTCATGATGGCCGTTCTTGACTTTCCTTTTCCTTTCCGTATTTTGTAAGACTTATTGCTTCCTTTAATTGGGTTTTGCTTAATCCCCTTTTTCTTTACTACCTAAAACTTGCCATACTCCGGCCTTCTATATCTTCCTTACTTCCCTAATCCTCCCCTCCTTTCATTTTCCCTCCACCTCTTATTTCCTCCCTCCCTACTTAACTACTTTTCTTCTACTTCCCCCTCCCTTTCCTCCCCTCCTCCCTCCTCTGCCTTCCTTCCTCTCTTTTCGTTGAGACCGACCCTCCCTGTGTGGCCCAGATAACAGCTGTAGTCTCCTGAGCAGCTAGGCCTGCAAGCACACACACGTGCCGGCCACATAGCTAGAATCTGAACAGATGTCAGAGACCATCGCCACATGCACAACATGAAAGGAGGGAGCCTGTAGGTGGGGTTTTTGAAGGTGTTCTTAGACCAAGCCCTGAGGCCTGCATTGTTCAGAAGCCTGGGAAATAAGGAAAGAGACAGAGAAGCACAGCCTGTGGAAGCCAGTGAGCGGTGAAGGAGGGGAGACGGGACGTGGGCGATCTTGGCAGCCAAGTGAAGAATATGTCACCTGTCGCTGCTGGAGCCGAGTGGAGAAAACTGACTGTGACAGGATGGAGGGAACATTGTCTTCTTGCTTTAATCTTTCACTAGCTGAAGACTGGCTCTTGTCTCCTCCGACTTCGCAAATCCTGGAAGCTTTGGACTACTCCATAACTTCCTTTCCTCTTGCTCGTAAATGAAAATTCTCTAAACTTAAAGAACATATTAGTGTGTGGGCTGGAGAGATGGCTCAGGACTGAAGACTCTATCTTGCAAGCAGAAGGTCCTGAGTTCAGATTCCGTGTAAAAATGCCAGGTGTTCTGCACTTCCGGCCCTGGTGGGTGGAGCCTGGGAAATCCCAGAACAAAGGTAGAAGCAATCCAGGATGATTCCTGAAGTCATCCTTGGTCCTCCACAGGGACACACAGTGCCCTCTCTCTCTCTCTCTCTCACACACACACACACACACACACACACACACACGCACAATATAAAAACTAACACACGCACTAATAGTTTTTATATTGTGCTTTTTAATTATTTATTTATTTTGTGTGTGTGTGTGTGTGTGTGTGTGTGTGTGTGTGTGTGTGTAGGTCAGAGTGCAACTTTGTGGAGTTGGTTTCCTTCTTCCATCTCTATTGATTATTCTAGTCACTCTTCTACAGCTGTGATAAAATATTCCACCTCAAGCAACTTAAAGGGTTGTTATTTTGGCTTGTGGTTCCAGAGGGGGATAGAGTCCATCATGGGGGGCACACACGTGGCAACAGGCACAGGAGGCCAGCTGCTACCTTGTGGCCACACGCAGGAGGCAGGGGAGAAAGAATAGCAATGAGCTGTAATCCCAGGCAAGGGTCCGCTGGCTGTCTCCACCCCTCTGTCTTTGGAGGAATCTTGACAGGCCACAGATGAGATCTTTATGGTCTCAAAGATGGTGGCTGTTTGCTCAGAGGAAAATACCACACACCAGCATCCCATGAGCTAATTACCTCCTGAATGTCCTGTCTTCTAACACTGTCACACTGGAAATTAGGATTTCTACTCTTTCTTTCTTTCTTTCTTTCTTTCTTTCTTTCTTTCTTTCTTTCTTTCTTTCTTTCTTTCTTTCTTTCTTTCTTTCCTCTCTCTCTCTGTCTCTGTCTCTGTCTCTGTCTCTGTCTCTCTCTCTCTCTCTCTCGGAGGAGGCTCAAGTAAAGAGGACCTGGCCAAGGTGATCCCCCCAAAAATCCCTCAGTATTACACTTGGTGTCATTCTTACCTATTTATTTGTGGTGCTGATTAGGCAAAACATCAATACCAATAAAAATCATAAAATAAATACCAATAAAAACATTGTTTTGGAGGAAAACAAGTTTCTTTGGTATTACCTTGCTATTTATGTGTAGCGATGCATGGTTTATAAGTTCACATACTTGTGGCTCACATAGTCAATAGGGAATGTGTACATTGTTCTTATTTTACCAACAAGTAAATAGAGACTCACAAAAGAAAAAAATCCAGACGTGCTAACATTTACAGAGCTGTCTAGTGACAAAACTGGAATTAAAAGCAGTGTTATCTGCTCTTCCCATGCAGTTTCCGCACACAATTTCCTAGATAACACAAAGCGAAGAGTATTAGCTTTTCTAAAAAGTCATAACCTGGAATTTATTGGATCTCATTAAACAAATAGTTGAACTGAGAAGAGCACACGAAACTATTCAAACAGGGCCTGAGTCACCTGTGTGTCCTCATGTATTTAAGGTTTCTACGTGGGCATATTCATGGGGCATCTTGTAAGGGCTCATGTGGAGATTCCTCAAATAGACCCCGACTCTAGAGGCCGGGGGGAATGCTTCGGCATATAAAAGCATTTGCCGGGCAACACTGGCAACCTAAGTTTGATTCCTAGGTCCCATATTAAAAAAAAAGCTGTATGTGGTGGTGTGTGTCGTGATCCTAGCCCTCTAAGGGGAGGTTTGAGAATTGTACACAGCTTAGAGATAAGAGGCAATAAGAGAGACTTGCTCAGAACGAGGTGGAAGGAGAGAACTAACTTTCAAAAGTCGTTATCAGATTTCCACTTGTGTGTTGTGCATGCATACACGTGTGCACTTGTACACACACAACACACACACACGTGTGTGTGTGCTGCGTGCAGATGATAATCCCATCAATAAAGAGAGGGGGTTTCTTTTTGTTTATTCTTTTCAGATAGTTGTGCCTTTTAGTTTCATTGCCTATCACTATAAAACACCTGATTTGGCAACTCAGGGGAGGGAGGATTTAAGTGGCTCAGAGTTCCAGGCTGTAGCAGCCGGAGCTTGAGGCAGATGGTCGAATCACATCCTCAGCCAGAGCCTAGAGCAAGGACCCACCCACCCTCCTTGGTTGCTGATGCTCAGGTAGCTAGTTCTCCCATCTTTACACATGCCTAGAACACTTACCTAGGGGCTGGTCCTGCCCACGTGGGCTGTGTGCTCCCACAACGATTGTACAATCAAGACCACCTCCTACCAGTGTGCCCAAAGGCCTGTCTTAATCTAGAAACTCCTCAGACGTGCCTAGGTGTGAAGGTGGAAATTAATACGAACTATCACAGTGTGTTTCGCTATGTCCCCCCAACCCTCAAAAGGAAGGTCGAACCCAGGGCCTTGTGAATATCGGAGGAACACTACCATTGAGTCTGTGATAGTTAATCCTGGGTGCCAGCTTGATTCACTGGCAGTAACTAAGATCAGCTGAGACCACCTGAAGGGATTACCTGGATAATATAAAGATCAGCCCCAGATCCCATTGGAACCTCCATAGATCCCATTGGAACCTCCCAGTAGTGGACCAGATAAAAGAGCTACAGAACAGAAGACTGGAGAGAGGAGAGACTCTCTAGGAATCCAGCCTCAGCCTTTCTGATGGGTGTGATATAGCCTGTCTCTGGCTTCTGCCAGCCATGCTACTTCTGCCGTGAAAGTCTGTTTCCCCCTCTGGAACTAGTAACCATTACAGAGCCATATCCTATCCTCACCCCAGTGTTAATCTTTTTATTTTCCAGGGTTCTGCCACTGACCTATATTTCTGATCCCAACTTCAGCATCTTTAATAGACTTAAAAATTTTTTTTTCCGTACTAGGGAATTGTTTTCAATACTAAGTCCTGTACATGCAAGGTAAGTGGTTTACCACTGTTACATCACTGGTACCTTTTTTACTTTTTATTTTCAGAAAGGGTCTCGCTCCATAGCCCAAGCTGGCCTGCAACTCATGGTGTACACTAAGCAGAAGCTGGTTACAGTCTTTCTCCTCCAGAGTCCAGAATAACTGGCATTACAGACTGGGCTGCCAGGCCTTGTTTCAGAAACGGACTCATCTGTCTTCCTTCAGAGATCTGCCATGTTGCGCTTCTCTCTTCCCTTTTGTTGATCATACTTGGAAGCTGGGGAATAAACAATTTGGTGGGAGTCAGGCCAAAGTCACCACTTACCTACACTTCAAAGACCAGATCTTTTAAAAGTGATTTTCATTAGTTTATATTCACCACATATAATAATGGATAGATCTTTATTTTTTTAGTGGAAAACTAGAGAAAAGAGATTTACTCAATGGGGTGACACTGGGACTAAGGACAAACAAAGAGGTTCAGGGTTCTCTTGACCCCCAAATCCATCTTTATGGGTCTAACATAAGGTTTAGATTAAAATACAGGACAAGAGGTGCACATAACAGATCATTATTTTTGGGAAGACATTTATCAAGTCAAATAGAGGTAAGAACCAGTCCTCTGAAAGAGAATAATCCTTGAAATTTGGGTTAATTAAAAAAGTCTTTTTTATTAGTTGATTCTGTATTTTGGCAATCGACCTCTCTGTACTTATAATTATTTATTGCATGCATAGAGGCTGTAGAGTTTTAGAATGATGCCTTAAGTGTTTATTCAGTTCCATTTTAATTTTGAAAAAACATCATCACCATCTTGAGGTGATGCTCTGATTAATATCTCGCCCAAGGCAACATCAAAAAAGAACTTTCTAGATGATCCCAGGGGTAGCCTTTTTATATGGTGTAAAAACAAAACCAAATAATGCTACAGAGCTGCAATCATGAAACATGCTCAAAGCCCCATCAAGTGGATTCTAGTTTCAATATATCGGCCATGAGGAAACCGGCCTGTAAAGTTTAAATAAAATCAACATTTGATCTTAAACCGACATAAAGGACATGTGTAAAATACATTACGGTGGAATTAGGTAGAGGTCGTTCTGACCTCTGCATCCAGATATAGGATAATGAGCCCTAGCAAGCAAGTGTGCCCTCTGCTAAATAAAGATGCTGGACAAGTACTGTGGCTCAGTTGGGAGAGTTCTTGCCTAGCATGCCTGAGGCCCTGGATTTGATTGACAACACCGCATAACTTGGGCATGGTGGCACGAGCCTATAATCCCAGCACTTGGGAAGTAGAGGTAGGAGAATCAGAAGTTCGAAGTTATCCTGGAATACACATATTGAGAAATGTGATAGCTAATCCTGTGTGTCAACTTGACACACTTGGCATTAACTAAGACTGGCTGAGACTACCTGAAGAGATTATCTGGACCAGCCCCAGATCTCATTGGAATTGCCATAGATCTCATTGGACCAGATAAAAGAAATCACAGAACCGAAGAAGGAAGTAGAAGAGAGACTCTCTAGTCTTGGAGCTGTCAGCCTGTTGGATGGGTGTGACATAGCCCCTCTTCAGCTTCAGCCAGTCAGCCATGCCGTCTCCATTGTGAAAGACTGCGTCTCTCCTCTAGAACTGTAGTTCTCCTTTTCTCTCTTAAGTTGTTTGACTTTGGATGCTCTCTCACAGCAATAGTTAATAGTAACCATTACAATACAATAATGAAATAAAGAAGATACTAGACAGCGGTAGAGGCAGGACAAATTAGATGAACCTAAAACCCCAAAGGAGACAACACAGGAGACAAGGTATGGATTTGCAGATGTATGAGGTTGTTGTCATTCAAGGGGTGGGACAGGCATCTGCCTATCTGGGGACTGAACTGAGAACTTGGCAGAAGCAGAAAACCCACCTGAGGGAAACAGTAGCCTTGGTCTTGTAAGGATAGAATAACCAGAGAAATAACATTTTTTTTTGCACAACCCTGCCCCTTGGAAAGTTGCATTGATCTTAATATGTGATGCACTGGACAAATTTTCCTCAAACTGTTTTGAAAGGCAGAGTGAAATATCCAACAACCTTGATGTGTGTGAAGTATGACGGTCCATGTGGAGGAAGTACAAAGCTGTTCTTTACACCAGGATTTTATTACTATTTTTTTTTAAAGTTTTTTTTGAAGCCACTCGGATCAGGAGGGTAGAGACTAGAAACTTCAACGACAAGCAAGATCTCTCACAGAGATTCTCATTGAGGACAGAGACCTAGCAGGTTGCCAGTGTAATGCTTTGGGAATGCACACCTTAGTAATACAGGTGAGCTGAAGGTAGAAAGCCTTAACTACAACCTAGATCAATTTGTAATCAGTTTAAGCAAAGTACTAACCTTAGCAAGAAATGGAAATCTTTCTCTCATGGTACATAATTAATATCATCTGGAATATGAATGGGTATTATGTCAACAATATCTGATATATAATTAAGAAACCAACATCACAAAGAGGTGACCAGAGAATACATGGACAAGGGTGGTACACTGCTAGACCCCACCTATTCCTCAGTTTGAGACAGGAAGATCACTTGAGCCCGAGAGATTGAGACCGGCCTGGACAATATATCAATAGCAACAGCCACAATAGAGAGGACTGTTAGGAGGAGAAGGGCTTAACACCATGCAGACTGACAGTCAGCACACAGTACTTTAGCATAACTATTAAATGTGTTGAAGAAAAGAGGGCACAATAAGAAAGACAGAGGAAAGACTGGATTCTGGCACAGGAATTAAAACTGATAAAAAGAAATGTACATCATAAAGCTGTAAAACATATCTTGGGAAGTTCAACACTCAGAGGAGAGTTATTTATTATTTATTTATTTATTTATTTATTTATTTATTTGCTTGCTTGTTTCCTTGTTTATTTATTTATTTATTGAGTTTTGTGTGTGTGTGTGTGTGTGTGTGTGTGTGTGTCTGTGTGTGTGTGTGTGTGTGCGCATGCATACAAGAGGGATTTGACCCACCTAGAGACAGTAATTGCAAGGATTATGAACAGGAGGGATGGGGTAGAAGGGCCACACCAGAAACAAGGAGAGAAGGGACCATGTTACAGCAGAGAAAATAGGCCTCCATCAAGGACTCAAATAAGTAATAAGACATCTGATTAAGTTCACAGACTTTCGTTCCTGATCATTTACTACTGAGGGGGTATGATCTCACCAGAAGAGGAGGGCATATAGTCTGGCAGATAAAAAGTAACCATTTTGCAAATGGGTGATAGACCCCTCCCTCACTGTGGTTTCCCACTTTTATTACATCTACCTTTGAATGTGCTTTTATCACAAGACTCTAGTTTAACAGCTTTTTGTCTCTGGCCAGGGGGTAACATACAATGCCCACCAGGATGGAGTGAAGGGCATTGCAGGAGCAGCAAAACTGCAAAAGAAAATCAACAAACCACAATCCAGAACTTCAGAGACTCTATATCAACCACCTAGAACTAGGCCAGCTTAATCTCTCCCCATCCTGAAGCTCAGGGAAATTTGCGGAAGAGGGGGCGGTAAGAGTGTAAGAGCAAAAGGATGGGAGGAGCAATGATATGTAAGATACTCCATACAAGTTAGGGCTGAGGCAATCATAATTGGACTTTACATGCCCTGCGCATTGTCCAACACACTATTGACCCCACAAAGTCCAGCATCTGCTAAAGGCACCAAGATGTTTGGAGGCAAGGGATTGGCAGACACAGCAGTGTTCCTATACCTAAGGGGAACATGGGAAAGTGTTTAGGGAAAGGCCACTGGGTCCTTGTACGTCATCGGAGAGGAGGGCCCAGAGGAAAATCAGACATGCACAAGAAAGGACTCTCTGGGAATTGGGGCGGGAGGCACTGGGGGATGGGAAGGGAGAGGGGTGGGGAGGAGGAGCAGGGGGTACGGGGGGAGGAGGAGGGAGGGAGGGAACTGGTGTACCCATTAAGTTTGTATGAGCTGAAATAATAATAAAAAATGTATTAAAAAAAAACAAGAGGGATTTGAGTGTGTGTGCTTGTGGAGGTCCATGGGTGACATTTGGGGTCATCCTGGATTGCTGTACTTCCCCATTGCATTGCTCTGGGTGTCTCAGTCTCCACCTTCCAAGAGCAGAAGGCCACCGCCATATCCACATGGTATTTTTATGTGGGATCTGAAGACTCAAAGGTACTTTAACCTGTGAGCCATTTCTCCAGCCCCCCTCCAATGTTCTTAAAATAACTCATCACACATGATTCACTTTTTAAATTTTTTATTTATCTGAGAAAGAGGAAGAGGGAGAGAGAGAGAAATCATGTGCACTGGTGCCATGATGCACCAGTGGAAGTCAGATGGCAACTTTTGAAGAAGTCATTTCTCTCTTTCTCATGTGGGTTTCTGGGAATTGAACTCAGACCACCAGGTGTGTGAGCAGGTGCCTTACCCCCTAAACCACCTCACTGGCCCCACATGTGACCCTTTTTCCAAAATACTTTCACCTATATTATTTTACTTGTTTGCCTTTCTAACTTTGGCCAACACATTGTTTTTTAGATTAGTGTATTATCTACTTTTCTCGTAGACAAAATACCTGACAAAAGAAATTTAAGGGGGCTAGAAAGATGACTGAGGAGTTGACACTCTGCCTTGCAAGCAGAGGGACCTGAGTTTGAATCCCAGATCTCACGTAAAAATGCCAGGCGGAAATGGCAGCCTGAACTCCTGACTCTGGAAGGCAGAGTCTGGGAAGTCCCAGAGTGAAGCAAAAAAGAGATAAAGCAATCCAGGCTGATTGCTGAAGTCACTCTTTTGCCTCCACAGGAGCACACTGTGCCCTCTGACACACACACACACACACACACACACACACACACACACACACACACACATACACATGGAAAAAAAGAAATTGAAGGAAGGAAAGGTTGGATTATGGTTGGAGGGGATATTATCTATATTTATATTTCTCTGTATCTTTATCATCTCTATATCTGTATCATGTATGTTTACATACAATCTATATCATGCATGTATCTATATATCTATAGCTTTATCTCTATCTTCTAGCACGTAGGAGAGGGCATGGGGCAAGACCATCTGTCACGTTCATCTGCAGTCAGGAAGCAGAGATGGATGCTGATGCTTGGCTCTTCTTCCTCCTTTCTGTTCAGTCCAGGATCCCCACTCAAGGGCTAGTGCCACACATTCAGTGTGGGTCTTCCCCTTTGTGCTGCTAAACCTGTTTGGAGATCCCTGCTATGGTTGGAAGTATGAGCTTGTCTCCCACAGGATCACGTGTTTGAATCTTAAAGGTTAAGACACCTTTAAGAGGTGGGGCCTTGCTGGAGGAAGGCAATCACAGAGGTCTGCTCTTGCAGCAGGCAGTTTTGCAGCTCTCAGCCTCCACCAGCTTCTGCCAGCCAGCCGTGCCTTTTCCAGCGTGAAAGACCATATCTCCCCTCTGGAACTGTGAGCTGAGTAAATCTCCTTGCTCCCTTAAGTTGCCTGACGTTGAGTGGTGTCTCACAGCAACAGAGAAGAGTACACCCCCTCATGGAAACACTCAGAGGCTACTCTAAACCCAGTCTGGTTGACAATTAAGAGGAAGCCTCATTCCGATTGTATGTGAGGGAGCTGTGGTCTGGACCGATTAGGAGGGGTTCAGAGGCAGAGCGCTTGCACAGATGTGCAAGATCCTTGCTTTAGTCCCCAGCTCTGGAAACAACCAACATACAAACGCTGAAAGCAAATACAAAACAAAGTCCAGATAGTTTCAAAGGACCAATGATTGGAATGAGAGAGAGAGAGAGAGAGAGAGAGAGAGAGAGAGAGAGAGAGAGAGAGAGAGAGCGCAAGCCAGCTAACAGGTGCTCTATGTGCCTATACTGTACAAAGACAGGTGCCTATTTTAACCGTGCACTGGGGAAGTCTCAGGCTGGATTTTAGACTTCACTGAGCACCGATGGACCACGTTTCAAAGGAGAGATTTGCAGAGGTTCGTTCTCCCTTCACTGGCAATTACGGCCGAGCTGCTGTTGGGAGTCACGGGGATCAATACCGGTCTCGTCTGGAACTTGGATTCAATAAACCCACAGCCAAGATGAGAAGGTGCGATCGGGGATGTGTGGGTTTTGGTTTTCGGAATACTAAGCAGGGTTAGAATGTAGCAAACTTGGGCAGCTTTATCCCGGCTCAACCTCTGCTACATATATACACAGCTCCTTCTTCCATCAGAAGCAGGGCACAGATACTTTGACTTGTTCCATTTGGACCTTTCACTCAAATAGCTGTATCTGGTGGCCAGAAACAGTGATTGGGAGTCTCTCTCTCTCTCTCTCTCTCTCTCTCTCTCTCTCTCTCTCTCCTTAGCAGCTCATAACTTTCCTGTAACTACTTAGGAGTCCACGTGCTTCCTCTGTCTGCAACACAATCCCCTGTGAAATTCTGTTACATATTGTGGCAGTTGCTCTCTTTATCTCCTCCTCCTGCCCCACCCCCTTTCACATATCAGGGATAGAGGGGTACCCGCCTAATGTATTATGCGTCACTTGATCAGGATATGGGAGAAAAAAAAATCACTTGGGGAGCATGTTGCATTCATGAGCTAGAGGTGTCCCAGGCACATTTGTGTGTGTGTGTGTGTGTGTGTGTGTGTGTGTGTACATGTGTACAGGAGGGCAGTTGAATGACTGGGGCCTGTGGAGGCCCAAGGGTGATTTCTGGAATCATCCTGAATTGTTTCGCTTTGGGGTTTTCCCAAGCTCCGCCTTGTAGGGCCAGAGTGTAGGCCACCATCGTTTCTGCCCTGTTGATTTTGCATTGGGATGTGAGGATGGGATCTCAGGTCCTTTTATTTTTGAGGCAAAGGCTTTAATCCCTGAGCCATCGCTCTGACTCTTTGGTGCATCTTAGCTGCATGTTGGGGGTAAACACAGGGTCAGGCTCCTAGTGCTGGAGTGGTGGTCAAGTTGTGTGAACTGGAAACGGGTCAGACACTTGCCACAAGGGCATCTGCCAATGTAAACATTTACTAGGTGAGAGACCCCCAGAGAAATCAGGCAGTTAGACATTAGGCCTCTCCCAGGTAAAAGAAGAATTCGAGAAAGACACAACTGTAAACACTGTATCTGTCCCACTTCATTTCTCATTAAGGCACGGGTTGCTAGCCACTACCGGAATTCCAATTTAGTTGGGGGCACACAGAACATACAGTTTCACAGTGAATTATTTATATTCCCTATCACTTAGAGACCCCCAGAAAGCAATTGGGTGAATTTACACACTGTATATCACCAGACAATTCAAAGGTAGAATTTTCTAATAAACTGTGGAGAGTTCTTAATTAGTAATTAGAAAATGATTATACCTTGTAAAAAAAACACATTTCCTTGATTATGTTGATGTGACTATGCAATTACATTTCAAATTAGCTTGAACATTGTTTAATGCAAGAATTGTAATTCTGGTCCAAGCCTGGGCAGGGGCAGGTTGAGGGTCAGCTGAGCAGGCGCATAATGCTCTTGGTCTTGGCTTGTCAATTTACAACATATGAGGGCTCAATTTTATCACACAGCCTTAGCATTGTAAATAATTGACTCATTTTTATCTATTTCTTCTCTCGAGAGCTTTCATTTTACAGAAATCAGGTAGCTTTTCATATCTTAGTATTACTTTATGAAATACGATTTCATATTATTTAATGTTATTAGTTTTGTATTTCAATATTATCTAATGATGGTGAAGAGCATTATTTAATAAGAATGTCCTTATTGTAGAATGTACTTAATGTAGAAATGCCTGTGAAATGCCTGTGATATGCATTTACATTTATCAGACCAAGAAGGAACATTCAATAATGATAAAAAGATAATAAATGAATTGCTCCGAAATGTGGCAATCCAGACCATTACAGTTGTGAAAGTTGATAAAGAGTAGGGAGGGTTTTGTTATGGCCCAAATGGTGGTGTGATAGTGTATGTGCATGTTTGTGCATGTGTGTGTGCGTGTGTGTGTGTGTGTGCGCGTGTGTGTGTGTTTAAATTATCGATGGTGAACTTTTCTAAGGATAGGATGCTTGATTTATGCCACAGAGCTTTGTGTGTGTGTGTGTGTGTGTGTGTGTGTGTGTGTGTGTGTATCAGAAGGCACTGTATATGCCTATGAATGCCCAAGGGTGACTTTAAGAATCACCTTTGATTACCTTATCTCCTTATTGCTTTGCTCGGAGTTTTCTCAGGCTCCATCTTTTTTTTTTTTTTTTTTTTTTTTATAGTGAAAAAGATGTGTATTTAGAATTAGCAGCTGGACTCAAGTTTAGATGATCCCAATTTTGTTGGCAACATCTAAAGCATCATAATCAGGAGCCAGTCGCACGTAGGCTTTCTTCTCTCCATCAGGCCTGATTAGTGTATTGAGTTTGGCCACATCAATGTCATAGAGGTTCTTTACAGCCTGTTTGATCTGGTGTTTGTTAGCCTTGACATCCACAATGAACACAAGTGTGTTGTTGTCTTCTATCTTCTTCATGGCTGACTCGGTGGTCAAGGGGAACTTGATGATAGCATAGTGGTCAAGCTTGTTTCTCCTGGGGGCGCTCTTGCGAGGGTTATTTGGGCTGCCTCCTAAGCCGCAGGGTTTTAGGCCGCCGGAAGATGGGTGATGTGCGAATCTTCTTCTTTTTGTGGGTGTGGACGCCTTTCAGCACTGCTTTCTTGGCTTTCAAAGCCTTAGCTTTGGCTTCAGCTTTGGGAGGGGCAGGAGCTTCCTTCTTTGCTTTCGGCGCCATCTTGACGAAAAGTCTCAGGCTCCATCTTACAGATGCCAGAAGCTGCCATTTCTGCCTGGCAGTTTTACATGGGATGTGGGATCTAAACTCAGTTCCTTCTGATTTTGAGGCAGAGCCTTAACCCCTGAGCCATCTCTCCAGCCCTGTCCGAAGAGCCTCTTACACTTTAATAGACAAGCAGCAGCAGCCCTGTGCTGTGTGCCTTCAGTGAGTGTATGAACATACCCTTGCGTAAACCATGTACAAAAAAAGACACTCATGAAAAACACATGTATAATAAAATGATATTAAAAAACATAACTGAGACACCAGGCTGGGGTGTTTGCATCGATTTCAAGCATCCAAGTCAAAGGCTGAGTCAGGAATGGGGTCTGGTCCTAGAGAAGCGCAGCCATTTGGGGTCACTCCTCTCCTCAGTAGTTGGTCTCCCTGCCTTAGGGTTTATTACTGTCTTGGTGTCTCTCTGGTGGTCACACTCGAATGGCTACTTTGGACCAGGGATGTGAGAAGGTGAACATAACCATAAGACACAATCCTAGAACTTGTAGAGACATTGGAGCTGCCAATCTGATGAGATCACCTGTGGGAGGGGCCTATGGCATGCCTGTCAGGGATCGCATTAATTAACTACAGAGAGAGAGAGAGAGAGAGAGAGAGAGAAGGCACAAGCATACCATGGCATGTGTGTAGAGGTCAGAAGGATAACTCTTCTTTTAGCATGCGGGCTCTGGGGATCAAACACAGGATTTTATCCACTGAGCTACATTGCTGGTTCTTCAGTACTTACACCCTCCCATTTCTGGCAGCACTGGGGATTGAATCCAGGTCTCTTGCCTCCTAGGCAAGCCCTCTACCACTGATCTACTGCCCCAACCTGGGATGGTCTTGATCCCATTATTCGATGTGGGACGATCCGTCTTACTTGTGGGCGGGACCATTCCCTGAGTAAGCGATCCTGGACTCTATAAAGTAGAGAACTGTGGTAGTTCAGCCCTTCTGCTTTCTTGTGTGGGTTTATGTGAACAGCTGCTCCTGGCTCCTGCTGTCTTAACGTCCCACAATAATGGACCCTGGCTGCAGACTGTGAACCAGAATAAGCCCTTCTCCCTTCAATTGCTGTGGCTGGATTATGTTTTTATTATTAAGAATTTTCATATACAAACAAAATGTTTTTATGTCCACGTGCCTATCCCATTCCCTAATCCAGCCGTGTTCCTCCTGCCTTCATGTCCCTCTGCATGTGTGAATCTCAGGACGCTGTTTGGGATGCCCGTACTAGTAACAGATCAGGCCTCTGTGGTAGTGCAAATTTCCCTTCAGAGGGCAAACCCACAGGTGGGGAAGCTCTTCTTTTCTTGTCTAGCACCTGCCCCAAAGATTCTCTCTGAATGTAGTTGTTTCTCCTGAGATCCTCGCTGGTCCATGGGAGAATGTTGATATGTCAGTTACTAGGTAGGCCTGGTGGAGGTGTACCTCATTGCAGTGAACTTCTGGGTGCAGCAGCCCTATTATGACGGGAGTGTTAAAGATTGCTGTCATGGTTAGGCACAGGTGTCAACTTGACAGTTGAGGGTTTTGAACTCTGGGCACATTTATGGAGAACTAGTGGTTGGGTTAAGCCCAGAGCAAACCTGCTGGAGATTGTCTAGCTGATGGGGAAGGCCCAGCCCATGGTGGTGGGACTAGGCCCTGGACAGATGAATAAAATACTGTGAGTCAATTGAGGAAGTTGGCATCCTTGTGTACACTTGACCAGACATGCTGTTACACAGAGATGGAGGAAGTTGGCATCCTTGTGTACACTTGGCCAGACATGCTGTTACATAGAGATGGAGGAAGTTGGCATCCTTGTGTACACTTGGCCAGACATGCTGTTACATAGAGATGGTGTGGCCAGTTCCCTCAGCCCTGGGGTTGGTGTGAGCTCTCTGTCAAGCTGGACTAAGAACTGTAACCAGTAATTGTAAGAGAAAATAAACCCTCGCGTACGCGAGATCCAGCCGGGCCTCACCGCGCGCTCTAGGACCCCAGGTCAGCCCACAGGGACCCGGCTCCGACTCCCACCATCCAGCCGGAGCCGCGCGGGGCCGAGGGACGAGGAGGACCTCCCCCTGCGCCCGGGCCCCGCCCCAGCTGCCCTCGGGTTAAATAGCTCCACGACGACGCGCCCATCCTCCCTTTTCACCCCACCCCGCTCCGCGGGTCTGGACACGCGCGCAGTCCACCCGGGCCTCACCCTGCGCCCTAGGTTAAGTCCCCGTTCGGGCCCCGCCCACCAGTACCCCAGGCCAAATAATTCAGTTTAGTGAAATTGAGAGATCTTAAGAGTTAAAATGACAATGCCAAAATCAAAGTGCAAATCCATGAGAAGCAACAATCAAGTAAACAAATTTCCCACTGAAGAAATTAATCCCATAATGTTAGACTCCAACAAGAACAAACCCGCGGAAAAAGGCCAAGAAAGCCTGACCCAGGATAACGACTTTCAAAATATGATCATTACCGTGTTCAATACTATGAAAGAGGAAATCCGGGAGGAACTACATAATCGAATCAATCGCTTTGAAGAGGAACACAACAGACATCTGGAGGAGTTGAGAAAAACAGTGCAAGAAACAAAAAGTGGCATAGAGCAGTTAAACAAACTCAAGCAGAGTTTAAAACTGAGCTAAAAGACAAGTTATCTTCAACCCAGAACGCCACAGAGAGTCTTATCAACAGAACTAATGAAGCAGAAAACAGAATTTCAGACCTTGAAGATAAAGTGGGAGTACTAACCAGCTCAATGGAAGAGGTTGTTAAAGCCAAAAAGATACTTGAGAGAAATATCCAAGAGATATGGGACACCCTGAAGAAGCCTAACATGCGTATTCATGGAATACCGGAGCAAGAATCTCAAAATACCACCCCTGAGGAAATTTTTCAAACGATCATCAAGGAAAACTTTCCTCATCTAAAAAAAGAGAGGCCCATTCATATACAAGAGGCATTCTGCACCCCAAACAGATACGACCAAAATAGAAGCACACCGCGGCAAATAATAGTTAAAACACTCCACATTCAAGGTAAAGAACTGGTGCTGAGAGCTTCAAGGGAGAAAAAACAAGTCACTTTTAAAGGCAAACCTATTAAAATAACAAATGACTTCTCAGTCGAAACAGTAAAAGCAAGAAGAGCTTGGAGAGACATACTTCAAGTATTGAATGAGCAAAAATGTCAACCCAGGCTGATTTACCCTGCAAAACTATCAGTCATGACCGAGGGAGAAAGAAAAATTTTCCAGCACAAAGACAACTTTAAGGGATACATGGCCACCAAACCAGGCCTTCAAAAACTGCTAGAAATGATACTCAAGCGTGAAGAAAAAAACAGGCATATCCAGGAGAACAGAAGGCAAATATAACACCATTAAAAGCGAAGCATTATACTTATAAAAGCTACTAAACATAATAAATGTCTGGAATTAACAATAGTTTCTCCATTATAACACTAAATGTTAATGGACTTAATTCACCGATCAAGAGACACAGATTACAAACTTGGATTAAAAATCACAATCCATCAATCTGTTGCCTGCAGGAAACCCATCTCACCACAAAAGATAGGCACGCTCTAAAAATAAAAGGCTGGTCAACAATTCTACAAGCAAATGGAAGCAGAAAACAGGCAGGGGTAGCCATTATGCTATCAGACAAAGTGGATTTCAAACCAAAAAAAAATTATAAGAGACATGGATGGATACTACATTTTAGTCAGAGGTACAATTCACCAGGAAGATTTCACAATACTGAACATATATGCACCCAATACGGGCCCCTCCACATTCATTAAGAAAACCCTACAGCGTCTAAAGCAAGAAATCAACCCCCAAACGATAATTCTTGGGGACTTCAACACCACCCTCTCTACATGGGATAGATCAACAGGTCAAAAGCTTAACAGAGACACTTTGGAACTTAATCAAACCCTGAAAGAAATGGACCTCACAGATCTCTATCGAACTTCTCACCCACGCACCAAAGAATACACATTTTTCTCAGCAGCACACGGAACTTTCTCCAAAATAGATCACATCTTGGGCCACAAAATGAATCTACACATATACAAGAAAGTTGAAATTCTAACCTGTGCCCTATCAGACCACCACGGCCTAAAGCTGGACATCCACAACACATCAAACAAGAGAAAATACACTAACTCCTGGAAACTTAACACTATGATGCTGAATGAGAACTGGATTCAGGAAGAAATTAAAAAGGAAATTCAAGATTTCCTGAAAGTGAATGATAACGAAAATACAACTTACCAAAATCTCTGGGACACAATGAAAGCTCTTCTAAGAGGTAAGTTCATAGCTCTTAATGCCCACGTCAAAAAAATGGAAACATCAGAAATAAACAACTTAACAATGCAGCTTAAAGCTTTAGAGAAACTGGAGCAATCTGATCCCAAAAGCAGTAGAAGAGAAGAGATTAGCAAAATAAGGGGAGAAATATCTGAAATCGAGACTAAGAAAACGATAGAAAAAATCAACCAATCAAAAAGCTGGTTCTTTGAAAAAATCAATAAGATTGATACACCCCTAGCTAAACAAACCAAAAGCAAGAGAGAGAAAACCCAAATTATCAAAATTAGAAATGAACATGGAGTTATCACTACTGATACCCAAGAAATCCAGAGAATTATAACATCATATTTCAAAAACTTATACTCTGTGAAGTTTGACAACACAAAAGAGATGGATGAATTTCTAAGTAAACACAACTTACCTAAATTGAATCAGGAAGTTGTGAATTATTTAAATAGTCCTATAACATATAAGGAAATTGAGGAAGTAATCTCGAATCTTCCCACCAAAAAATGTCCTGGACCAGATGGATTCAGCACAGAGTTCTACCAGACATTTAAGGAGTTAATAACACCAATACTCCTTAAACTGTTCCATCAAATAGCAAAGGAAGGAACACTACCAAATTCCTTCTATGGAGCTAATATCGTTTTAATCCCAAAACCTAATAAAGATTCACTTAAAAAAGAAAACTATAGGCCGATCTCCCTGATGAACACAGACGCAAAGATTCTCAACAAAGTCTTAGCAAATCGGATTCAAAAACATATTAAAAAGATCATTCGTGGGGACCAAGTAGGCTTCATCCCCGGCACACAAAGTTGGTTCAACATACGCAAATCAATAAATGTAATTCATCATGTAAACCAGTCCAAAGTCCAAGACCACATGATACTCTCGATAGATGCAGAAAAAGCTTTTGACAAGATCCAACAGCCTTTTATGATCAAAACGCTAGAGACAGTAGGAATGGAAGGAACCTTTATCAATATAATAAAGCTGTATACAACAAGCCCACAGCAAGGATTATGCTCAATGGGGAACAATTGGAAGCATTCCCACTTCGATCAGGAACTAGACAAGGCTGTCCACTCTCACCACTTCTATTCAATATTGTACTTGAAGTCTTAGCTGAAGCCATAAGACAAGAAAGGGACATAAGAGGGATTCAAATCGGCAAGGAAGAAATCAAGCTATCCCTATTTGCAGATGACATGATCTTATACCTGAGGGATCCCAAAAACTCCACCAGGAAGCTCCTGGAACTAATTGAGAAGTTCAGCAGGGTGGCAGGATACAAAATAAATGTGCAAAAATCAGAGGCCTTCCTATATGCCCAGAAATGAAAGAAGTGAAAAAGCCTTGAGAGAAACCATACCATTTACTATAACCCCTAAAAAAATGAAATACCTTGGTATAAACCTAACTAAGGAGGTAAAAGACCTTTACAATGAAAACTTTAAAACCCTAAGAAAGAAATTGCAGAAGACACCAGAAGGTGGAAAGACCTCCCTTGTTCCTGGATTGGCAGAATCAACATTGTAAAAAATGACCATCCTACCAAAGGCAATATACAGATTCAATGCTATACCAATCAAAATCCCAAAGCAATTCTTCAAAGAAGTTGACCAAACAATCTCAAAGTTCATATGGAGGCACAAAAGACCAGGATAGCAAAAACAATCCTGAGTAACAAAAACACAGCTGGAAGTATTACCATACCAAACCTAAGTCTATACTACAAATCCATAGTTATAAAGACAGCCTGGTACTGGCTCCAAAATAGACACACAGATCAATGGATAAGGATTGAAGACCC
Organism: Typhlomys cinereus; assembly: GCA_023101885.1. Classification (NCBI taxonomy): domain Eukaryota; kingdom Metazoa; phylum Chordata; class Mammalia; order Rodentia; family Platacanthomyidae; genus Typhlomys; species Typhlomys cinereus. The sequence goes on along the minus strand of JALPQD010000525.1, from coordinate 1,349,545 downwards.
AGATATAAGCCCACAAAGTTACAGCCATTTGGTCTTTGACAAAGGGGCCCAAAGAATCCAATGGAAAAAGAACAGCATCTTCAGCAAATGGTGCTGGCAAAACTAGATCTCCACATGCAGAAGATTAAAGCTGGACCCGTACTTGTCACCATGTACAAGACTTAATTCCAAATGGATCAAGGACCTTGATATCAGGCCAGAGACTTTAAAAACCATAGTTGAAAGGATAGGGAACTCCCTCGAGCTGATTGGGCTAGGCCAACACTTCCTAAGCAGACATCCAATGGCACAGTCACTGCTACCAACTCTCAACAGTTGGGATCTTGTGAAATTAAAGAGCTTCTGTTCAGATAAAGAGATTGTCACACGAGCTCAAAGGCAACCCACAGAATGGGAGAAAATCTTCACTAACCACATATCTGACAGAGCTCTACTGTCCAGAGTGCACAAAGAACTTAGAAAATTAAACTCCAAGGAAAACACTGGCCCAATTAAAAATGGGCCCTGGAACTTCAAAGAAACTTTACCAGGGATGAAATTAAAATGTCTAACAAATATCTTAAAAAATGCTCCACTTCCTTCGCCATCAGGGAAAATGCAAATCAAAACTTCCCTGAGATATCATCTCACCCCGGTCAGGATGGCAAAAATCCACAATACAAACAACGACAAATGCTGGAGAGGATGTGGAGAGAGGGGAACTCTCCTACATTGTTAGTGGGAATGCAGGCTCATACAGCCACTCTGGCGAGCCGTCTGGAGATTCTTAAAGAAATTAAAGATTGAAATGCCGTATGACCCTGCTATCCCACTTTTGGGAATAACCCCCCATGCAGCAGAGGTTTGCCCTCGATAGCACAAGCTCGACCATGTTCATAGCAGCACTGTTTTACAATAGCAAAGTCATGGAATCAACCTAAATGTCCAACAGTTGACGAGTGGATAAGGAAACTGTGGTACATCTATACAATGGAGTACTACTCAGCTATCAAAATGATGAATTACTGGAATTTGCTGGGAAATGGATGTCATTAGAAAGAATTATATTAAGTGAAGTATCCCAAACCCAGAAAATTAAGCGCCGTATATACTCCCTAATAGGTGGCTCCTAGTACCAAACTCACCCAGCCCACATTGAGACACTCAAAAGTAAACCTATGTAACACAGTAATTGCAAGGATTATGAACAAGAGAGATGGGTTAGGAGGGCCACACCAGAAACAAGGAGAGAGGAGACCATGTTACAGCAGAGAAAATAGGCCTCCATCAAGGTCTGCAAGTAAGTAATGAGAAACCTGGTTAAGTTCATAGACGTTCTTTCCTGATCTCACCAGAAGGGGAGGGCATATAGTCTAGCAGATAAAAAGTAATCATTTTACAAATGGGTGATGGACCCCTCCCTCAGTGAGGTTTCCTACTCTTATTACATCTACCCTTGAATGTGCTATTACAACAAGACTCCAGTTTAACAGCTTTTTGTCTCTGGCCAGGGGGTGACATACAGTGCCCAGCAGAATGGAGTGAAGGGAATTGCAGGAGCAGCAAAACTGCAAAAGAAAATCAACAAACCACAATCCAGAACTTCAGAGACTCTATATCAATCACATAGAACTAGGACAGCCTAATCTCTCCCCATCCTGGAGCTCAGGGACATCTGCGGAAGAGGGGGCGGTAAGATTGTAAGAGCAAAAGGATGGGAGGAGCAACGATTTGCAAGATTCTCAACAATAGTTGGGGCCAAAGCAATCACAATGGGACTTTGCATGCCCTGCGCAATGTCCAGCGCACTGTTGCCCTCATAAAGTCTAGCATCTGTTAAGGGCACCGAGACCCCTGGAGGCAAGGGATTGACAGCCATAGTAGTGATCTTATGCTTAAGGGGAACAAGAGAAAGGGCTTATGGAAATGCCACTGGGTCCTTATATGTCATCGGAGAGGAGGACCCAGTGGAGAGTTAGGCGTACACAATAAAGGACTCTCTGGGAATTGGGGGGGAGGCACTGGGGGAAGGGGAGGGGGAGAAGGGGGCAGGGAGGGAACTGGTAAAAAATTTTAAAATGTATAATTAAATTTTTAATAAAAAAAAAAGGAAAAAAAAAAAGGAAAAAAAAAAAGGAAAAAAAAAAAGGAAAAAAAAAAAAAAAAAAGAGAAAATAAACCCCTTGTTCCCTTAAGCCATTTGATGATCATTTATCATCAACCATGCAGGCTGACTGCAACAATTGTCTAAAACCTCCCTGACTTTAGGCTCTTACACTCTTACTGCTCCCTCTTCCGCTGTGTTCCCTGAGCCTTGGGATGGGGAGAGATTTTGGTAGTCTGATTAGAGCCAAGCAGGGTCACCGATGCTCTGCTCTCTGGCTAGCTGTGGTTTTGTATCTTACTAATCTTCCATCATAATAGGATGCCTCTTGCTTGACTGATAGCTTTTCTTATCTAAGGATACAATAAGAAGTATCGTAAGATAGTAAATTACTATTAAGTATTTATAGTTAACACTAAGACATCTATCTATTTCCTGTCTAGTGTCTGTTTTCTCCCCTTCCACTGTTATTTGGACAGCTTTTCAGTACCAGGCATGTGTTCTGTGACAATATGAGTAGTTAGAACCCATTCAGAGGGTGAACATACCACTGTTGCTCCACTGGATTCTTCTTACTAGCATCACACCTGAGTGAAATCTATGATCACTGTTTTCTTGAGTCACTTACTTTTTCCCACCCCCACCCCTTACTAACCCATATCCCCTTTCTTCCCTCCCCTTTAATACTTTCCTTCCATAATTGCCTTACTCAACTATTTGCCTGTGTTGTTTTTTTCTTTTTGTTTCCACTCTTTTATGCTTTTCCACCACGTCCCTGACTTATTTTTTTTTTTGTAGTGTGTGGATGTTGTAGAATTATCCACTTGAGTGTAACATGCTAAAGGTTCAATGCCAGCATCCACTTATAAGGAAGAACACATGGTGTCTGTCTTCCTGCATCTGAGGTATCTCACTGAGTAATTTCTTCCAGTTCCATCCTTGTACCAGCAAATTTAATCAATTCATTTTTCTTCTTTTACTTTATCTATCTATCCATCTATCCATCCGTCTGTCCGTCCATCTGTCTGTCTGTCTGTCTATCTATTTGTGTGTGTGTGTGTGTGTGTGTGTCAGAGGGCACCATTTATCTCTGCGGAGGAAAAGGTGACTTCGGGAATCATCCTATATTACTCTTACTTTTTTTTTTGTGCTTTACTCTGGGACTTCCCTGGCTCTGCCCACCAGGGCCTGAAGTGCAGGCTGTTGGCATTTCCCCCTGACATTTTTTTTATGTGGGATCTGAGATCTAAACTCAGGACCTTTTCTGCTTGTGAGGCAGAATCTTAACCCCTGAGCCATCTCTGCAGCCCCAATTCACTTTTCTTGACTTGCTGGAGTATTTTATCACAGCAATGGGAAGGAAATGAAGACAATGGCAATGCTCAGGCGGATGGAACAACAATCGAGGGGAGAAGCAGCTCTCAAAGGCTGCGTCCCTCTAGGCACAACTCTATTTCTGCCTCAGTCTTTGACCTGAATACTCAAAGCAAATCCAAACATTCTAGAATGGTCTTTGAATTAATTCACTTATTTTTTTTCTCTCATTTTATTTTTTTCCTAATCATACAAGCTCAATAGGTACCCCTGTCCTCTCCCTCCCTCCTCTCCCCCATCATCCCCCATTGCACTCTCCCCCTTCCCCTCTTCCTTTACTCCCTCTCTCCCTCCTCCTCTCCCCCTACCTCCCCCTTTCCTTTCTTCCATCCCCTGGAGCATCTCTTTATGTGATACTTCCTCTGGGTACTCCACTCTAGTGACGGTTCAGGACTTAGTGGCCTGACCTGGAGCCCCTTCTTGGGCTCTCCATTAGTATGGGAACTCTGTTATGACTGCAAATCTCTTGCTTCTAAGGATCCGGCTGCCTAGAGCCTTCACCCCTGATCTATGCTAGACTTTGGGGGGTCATTGACATGTCAGCCATTATGCAGGTCAGGCAAAGTCCAATCCTGGCTACTGCAGACCCAACTTATGTGGAGCATCTTGCATATTGTGGTCCTCCTCATCTTTAGGTTCTTAGAATCTTACCACCCCCTCTTCCGCTAGGTTCCCTGAGCATTAGGATAGGGAGAGATTTGGCTGGTCTGGTTCCAGGTGAATAATGTTCTGAATTATGGTTTGTTGTTGTTTTCAATTTTGCTATTCCTGCACTGCCCTTGGCTGCATCCTGATTGGTATCGAAGATCACCTCTTATCAAAGATAAAAGATAGTTTTAAATGAAGATTTTAATACAAGATCAATATCTTTGATCTTCCATCAAAGATAGATGGAAGAATAGGAGTAGGACACAGCAGTGGGGAGGGGGTCAGTGTCCCATTTGCCAGATGGTTACCATCTCTCTTCCAGTTCCTGTATCCTCCTTGATTGGTGAGATCAATCCTGTTCAGTCAGTGACCAGGAAGGGAAGTGAGAGTGAGCTGCACCAGATGTCTTCCTATTTACATGCAATACCTGACCATGGCTTATTTTCTCTACTGAAGCATGATCCCCTATCTTCTTTCTTCCCTTTCTCTCCTGTTTATAATCCTTTGTGATTACAGTGGGTATTACAGAGATTTACCTTTGAATATGTCATTAAGTGGGTTTGGAACTAGGATCCACTTATTAGGGAGTATATATGGTGTCTAACTTTCTGTAATTCACTTAATTTTTATACTTATACACATACAATTTTCATCAGGGTATATTCACTGTATATGATACTGACTTATAGAAAGACATTTCCATAGAAGTATCTTTTAATTAAATTTTTCCTATTTTTACAAGCATATTGAGTATTCATCCCAGCTTCCCTCCTTTTCCCTTCCCTCCATTTCCTCCCTTTCCTTCACCGCCTGTGTGTTTCTGTGGACTTTAGTGGGTTTGGAACTAGGATCCACTTATTAGGGAGTATATATGGTATCTAACTTTCTGTAATTCATTTAATTTTTATACTTATACACATACAATTTTCATCAGGGTATATTCACTATGGCTTGTCTACTCCTATGTGGATTCAGGCCTCTGTAGTATAACAAGTTACCTCTCTTCAGGCCACCTGTACAAGTATTTTTTTTAATTTTTTTATTATTTATTATTTATTCAATTGTGCGTGCGTGTGTGTGTGTAGAACCACGGGCGAATTCGGGAACCACCATGGACGTCTCCACCTCCTTGTTTACTCTGCCCCGGGATTCACAGGCTCCGCGCTACCAGGACCAGAAAGCAGGCCACCCCGGCTTCTGCCTGGCGTCTATATGTGGGGTCTAGGACCCGAACTCAGGACCTTCCGCCTGCGAGGCAGAGGTTTAACCCCTGAGCCACCTCTCCAGCCCCCCGTACAAGTATTTTTGAGTGCATTTTTCCCCCTGGTTCTTCCCTTGCCTCCTTTTTGTTTATTTATTTTTAAATTTTTATTCTTTGACAGTTTCATACATGAACACAATGAATTTAAATCATTCTCAGTGTTCCGTTTCCCTCCTTTCCCATCGTAAGCCTTCTTTCTTACCTGTGTCCCTTCTGCTTTCTTGTCTTTCCAAGTGCACAGCCTATTGAGTTTCATTGGGTTGCCTATCCTGGTATGTGCCTGGGTACTTGCTAGCGCATATTTTAAGTATTTATTTATTTAACACTGTATGAAGCTTTTAGAAGGACTGGAATACTTCATCCAGACCAAACCCCTATCAACATGTCTAGATGAATTCTCCATGATGATAGATAGCCACGTGTGGTTATTTAATTATAATGTTCATTGCAAGTGCTCACTGACTACATGTAGCTAATAGTGGCCATACTGAATGACACTATGTAGAACATTTCCATTGTTTTAGAAATTTCAACAGCATAGTGCCAACTTGAAGAAATCACGCTTCTAAATGAAATACACACATTGATTTCTATCCACAGATGTATTTATTAAAAATGTTACTTTAGGGACTGGAGAACTGGCTCAGGGGTTAGAGCTTTTGCCTTGAGAGCAAAATCCCCCAATTTCATGTGAAAAGCACTGGGCAGATATGGTCATGGACCATAATTATGGTTCTGTGAGGCGGAGCCTGGGAAACCTCAGAGCAAAGCAATAGGAGTAGAGCAATCCAGGATGATTTGTGAAATGACTCTTGGGCCTACACACTCTCTCTCTCTGTCTTTCTCTCTCTCTCTCTCTCTCAAGAGACACATACACCCAGCCACATGCAAAACACACACACATGTGAAAATGTTTATTACTTTCAATGTCTCTCTGTGTGTATATAATGTGTGCGGTGTATGCTTGCATACACAGCACATATGTGGAAGTCAGAGGATGACCCTGGGTGTCAGTCCTTGCCTTCCATCTTGTTCAAGATAAGATTATTTTGTTGTTTACTGCTGCATATAGCAGGTTAGCTGGTCAGTGAACTTCCAAAGATTTTTTTCTGCCTCCCATTTCCCAGAGCTGGGATTATAGATATCAACCACCATGCCCACTTTTACATGAGCTCTGGGGATTCAAACTCAGATCCTTGTGCTTGTGCTACACACATTTTACCCACTGAGCCGTCTCTCTAGCTCCACTAACAGAATATTTAGGCCACTTGCAACGCTTGTCAAAAGTTTCTAAAAATGCCTTCATTCATTCACTTAATCACATCCAGTTCAAATTCTGTCTGTGTGCCAAGCACACAGAAAAGGAACATGCATGCTATTCTCCCTTGATCCAAATAATTTATGTATTGTAAGTATTGGGACTATCTCCTTTTCACATGATTGGGCCTTCTAATTGGGAGATGAACTAATTTGCTGAGCTCCCTAGCATAGGAAAATCTGGAAGTGACAAATGAGTATAAAATATGTGTGAAGAGAACCAAAGGCAAGAGCAGCAATCTCAGAAACTGTTATCATTGTCGAAGATTTGCCTGTCCTGTGTTTCTGGATCCCTGTCATTTTGGTAACATCAGAACTCAGTCCTCTGGGGTTAATTTTGGGCTGGCACCTCTGAGTGACCTCCAGGTGACACAAGCAGCAGATGCAGAGAATTCACAAGGAGAATATTTGAGAAACACAGCAATTAATGAATTATAAACAACACCAGGTAGCAGTTACAAAAACATGCTAAATTATGCTCTGTGTGGGCTTTTGAAATCAGTGAGAAATAGGATCACCCGCCATTACCCTCCCAGGCTCCTCTTATATGTATTGAGAAGGCATGGCGTGGTGTCATGCTCCCTGAGAGATTATGGTACCTAGATGGCCTGCAATGCCAAGGATTTACCTAGGATTTGCAGTATTAGGCAGGAAAGTGAGGGTTAAACAACAGAATGAGTTGCTTAGGTAAGATCGACCTCTTTCCTTTTCCCCAAGGGCATGCTTCTTTTTTTTTTTTTTTCCCTCAACTAGGGCTAGAATGTATAGAGGACTGTTTGCAAGGCAACATGGGAAGGGGACAGGATTTTGCTCTTCTAGCCGCTCTCCAGCCTGTGTGTGATCGATATGCCTGTGACTTAAAGCCCTGCGCTCTCCTGCCTCTGAGCCACGTTTGCCACATCACTAATTTCTTGTGAGGTCTCAGGTCGGTTTTCCGAGATCCCGTCAAGCTGTGGATGCTCCTAATTCTTTGCACTGGCCGCTGAGACACCTAGTGAATTCCATGTCAGTAAATGTAACCGGCTATCTTTGTCCGTGCCTTACCCGCCCATCCTCAGGCAGCATGTGACACTTGCTTTCATCCTCTTTCTCATCCTCACGCAGCTTCTCTCTCTGACCTGCCTGGCATCGATGTGGCCAGTCTCTCTCTTGAGCTATCACTGGATCTGGAGTCACCAGTAACGCTGGGTCACCGGCTGCTCTATGCTTCCCTCAGTCAGTCATTCCCTTTGCTCCAATGTATAAACTTAGACAAATTAGAATGTAGTATTATCACTTTAAAAACTTGTCCTTGGGGGGCTGGAGAGGTGGCTCAGGGTTTAAGCCTCTGCCTTGCAGGCGAAAGGTCCTGAGTTCAGATCCTAGACCCCACATATAGGCAGAAGCGGGGGCGGCCTGCGTTTCTGTATAGGTAGGGCAGAGCCTGTGAATCCCGGGGCAAAGTAAACAAGGAGGAGGTGAGGCGTCCATGGTGGTTCCCGGATTCGTCCGTGGTTCTATACACACATACATACATACACACACACGCACACATGCATACATGCACCATTGAATAAAAAACAAAAAATTGAAAAAAAAATTAAAAAAAAAACTTGTCCTTGGGGTTGGCGAGATGGCTCGTGCTGTGTGCACCATCCTGGGATGTCAAGTTACAGCAACAGACAAGGAAAGCTGAAAGCAATCGCCGGAACTGATGGGGAGAGACAAAAGAAATAGGAAATAAAGAAGATTATATACATGCAAGGATGCCAAGGCCCCAGGAGAATGGGCGGTGTGCATGGGAGGGTGGAAAGAGCCGAGACAGCCAGCAAAGGCATCCCTGGGAAGCTGAGGTCAAGGTGCACACAAGAAAGGAGGATATGTGGAATCTTCTAGAAGCAACACTGAGCCCAGTCTCTGAGAATATGCCACTGGGGGCTGGAGAGGTGGCTCAGAGGTTAAGCCTCTGCCTTGCAGGTGGAAGGTCCTGAGTTTGGATCCTAGACCCCACATATAGACACTGGGTGGAAGCGGGACGGCCTGTGTTTCTGGTCCTGGTAGGGACAGAGCCTGTGAATCCCAGGGCAGAGTAAACAGGAGGAGGTGGAGGTGGTCCATGGTGGTTCCCTAATTCGACCATGTTTCACACACATACATACACACATGCACACATGCACAATTGAATAAATAATAAAAAAATTAAAAAAAAAGAATATGCCACTGACCTAAGAGACTGTCATTGCTGGTTTGTATCAATGCAAGAGTCTTCCAAAGTTTTCTCTGCTCCCATCTCTGCCCTTTCCTATCAGTTTTTCCCAGTGCAGTTAGCAGTGTGCTTGTCCGGTATGCACAAAGCCCTTGGTTTTAACCACAGCTGGGAATAAAGTTGAGAGTTTATTGGGATTGGTGAGATGGCTCAGTGGTGAAAGCTATTGCCTCATAAGCAAAAAGATTTGAATAGGGATCCCCAGATTCCATGTAAAAGTGGGGGCCCTGATAGATGATTCATGCTCCAGCAAATGCTCGGTCACATGATATCAGAGGCAACCCAGATGAAACCCAGTGGGCCACATATGTGAAAAGACTTGAAAGTAGGAGGGAGCCTGGCAAGGGAGAGGTTGCAATGGGAAGGGGAGGGAGGATAGGAGTGTAAATTAAATGTGAAAACATCATAGATGCATTATATTTGTGTATGTAGCATTAAAATAATAATAAAAAAGAAATGCTAGATATATACGGCAGCCTGCTTGTAATTTCAACCATGGAAGGTGGAGCCTGGGAATCTCCAGAGCAAGTTGGCTAGCCAGACTAGACCTATGGCGTGCTCTGCGTTTAATTAGAATTCCAGGCTCACAGCAATAAAGTGGAAGAGAGAGTAAGGATGATTCCTCATATCACCTTGGGCCTCCATAGGCACACTGTTCAAGGGCACTCATGTATACACACCCACACAAGCATAGCTATCCACGTGCAAAATGAATAAAAAACCCAACACACACACACATACGCGCCCACACACACACACACACACACACACACACACTACGCAGGAGCAAACTGCTGGGCGTGTGTCACATGCTGCAATCCCATCGCTTAGGGGTTGGAACAGAAGTTCAAGTTCCTTTCACAGGGAGTTCGAGGCCAGTCTGGAGTACACAAGCCCCTGCTCTCCACAAAAAAACAGGGCCAGAGCTGTCCAAGTTAGTGTGCGCCTTCATACCATGATTGACAGTGCTCACATTGATTGTGGCAAAAGCGGCAAGAAATCTCGGCTTTGGTGTAGCTTAAAGATCATTTAGCCAGTAAGCAAAGATCTTCAGTAAATGATACAAAAGTAGGTCAGGAGGTCACTGCTGACAATTTTTTTCAAGTCTAGCTTTGAAGCAGTACAAAACAGGCTCTTTCACACAACAGGAACAAGCTTTGCGGTAATTAATGCTGCTCAAAAATCAATTACATCTCCAATTAAACCTCGGTTTCAGAGTTTTTTTTTTTTTAATGCACCTTTGTAGGGATTTGGGGATATAGTTCATTGGTAGAGCATTTGCCTAGCGTGAATGAGTCCATGAGCTCAGTCCTCAGTATGACTCTCTCTCTCTCTGTCTCTCTCTCTCCATTGCTCTGTCAGAAGGCAAAAGCAGTGCGTCCCTGGGATAACTCGCATTCTGCAGGCCAGTGGAGGGAAGGGCTGGAGATTAGGAATCCTGGAAATTGCTGGACCTCCAACTATTCTGGTGGCCCAGAATGCATCAGGGACATGAGAGAGGTCTTCTGGGTTCCTTCCTGGGCTTGCATGGGCAGGACTTCTGGATGCCTCTTGATCCGTGGAGGCTCCATATACTGGCAAGTTTCTGTCCTTACTCCCCTCTCCCCAGGTGAATCACAGCTCTGTTCTATGTAGGAGAAGAACAACGGGTGCTGCTCTTTGGCTGGGGGGCAGGGGGGCTGGTGTGAGTTGCTTCTCTTCTCAGCTTTTCACCCTGCACTTTGGGGAGGACTTTTGTCCCGAGGGGTACTTGGTTTCCTCTGTGGCGAGGTCCCTGTGGGGTGTGTTGCCAGCATTCTCTCAAGCCTGCCTGGGGTGCACGGTCTGCATTTCCCCTGGGGCTCTCCTGAGATCGTACAGCCTGTGGGAACACAGCGGTTGGAGCTTTCAGCTCTGGGACCTTGTGGATAGTGTCAGTGGTTACTGATGTGATCCTGGTTGGGGAATGGGGAGGGACTGGGGTATGGTGATGTCACACTGGCTTCTCCTTCCTCTGCCAGGCACTGAAAGACTGAAATTGGGCTGATGGATGGCTCCCTGAGTAAACCTGGAGACCTGAGTTTGATCCCCGAAGCCCACATGGCAAAAGGGAGAATTGACTTCAGAGTTGTTCTGTGACTTTTACACACGTGCCATGGCACATACCCCTGCTTTTTCTCTCTCTCCATCTGCCTCAAATAGATAAGTAAAATAGTAAAAGACTGGAATACAAGTGTGTGTGTGTGTGTGTGTGTGTGTGTGTGTGTGTGTAGGTGCACATACGCGCGTGTGTGTAAGAAGGCACTTGTGTGTGTGCCTGTGGAGATCCAAGGGTGACATCAGGAATCATCCTGGATTGCTCTACCTCCTTATAGCTTTGCTCTGGGATTTCGTAGGAATTACAGCTCATCGCCATTTCCATCTGGCATTTAACATGGGATCTGGGGATCCAAATTCAGGTCTTTTTGCTTGCGAGGCAGATGCTTTAACCTTTAATCCAGGCCTGCAAGGAGTCTTTCTTTCTTTCTTTCTTTCTTTCTTTCTTTCTTTCTTTCTTTCTTTCTTTCTTTCTTTCTTTCTTTCTTTCTTTCTATTTCGTTCTTCTTTTTCCTTCCTTCCTTCCTTCCTTCCTTCCTTCCTCCTTCCTTCCCTTCCTTCCTTCCTTCCTTTACTTCCTTCCTCCTTCCTTCCTTCCTTCCTTCTCTTTCTCTCTCTCTCTCTCTTTCTTTCTTCTTCCTTTTTTTCTTATTTATTTCTTCCACTCATCAAAGTTGATAAGTACCCCATTTCCCTTGCTCCCTCCACCCCTCCCTGGATCCCCTTACTCCCTCCCCCTTTTTCTCTTTCCTCCCCCCCTCCCTTTCTCCCAGTGCTCCCCCCCTATTCCTGGAGCATCTTTTAGTGTGCGTGTCAAACTTCCCTCTGGGTCCTCTTCTCTGATGAGGTATAAGGACTCAGTGGCATTGCCTAGAGCTCTTTTTTGTGTTCCCCTTTAGTATAGGAACACTATTGTGGCTGTTAATCCCTTGCTTCTAAGGACCGTAGTGCCTGTGATCCATGCGAGACTCTGGGGGTTCAATGATATGTTGGTAATTGCGCAGGTCATGCAAAGTCCTATTATGATTACTTCGGCCCTAACTTGTATGGAGTATCTTGCAATCGTTGCTCCTCCCCATCTTTAGGCTCTTATAATCTCACCGCCCCCTCTTCTGCAAATTTCCCTGAGCTTTAGGATGGGGAGAGATTAGGCTGGCCTGGTTCCAGGTGGTTGATGTAGAGTCTCTGATTTTCTGAATTATGATTTGTTGATTTTTTTTTTTTCAGTTTTGCTGCTCCTCCACCGCCCTTGGCTCCATCCTGATGGGTATTGGATATCACCCCCTGGACCGCTCGAGCAAGCGTATGTTCAGGGCAGGAGGAAGGGGGGAGGAGCCTGCAAGTGGTTTTTCTATGTAGAACTTGGAGTCAAATTCCTGACACCACAAGGAAACGAACTGGTCTCAGCATATCCATGGACAGATGCTACCAAAGAGTACTGCCCAACTGCGACCACCCAACAAAGTTTCCTGGGAAGAGGCCACATAGAGGTTCTGGTGTTATCTCTCCCCCTCCCCCCGCTGCTCAGCTTGCTTTGGGGGCCCAAGTCACTAGGGATGAGGTGGCCCATTCCAGACCCAACACAGCTTTCTCAGGCTCTGGGGAGTGCCAGCTTTGGAATTTGTTTAGCCACGATGCCCCATAGATGGGCCTTGGGGGGCTGTGTAAAACGAAGCTGCTCCGAACATCTGTTCAGGAGTAAAAATAGGCTTGCTTGCTTTCAAACCTCTTTTAGTATTGTTTAAAATAAGAGTTGCATCCATACTGATTGTGCACAAATTTCTTTCTTGTTACTATTCCCTCCAAATATATATATGTATATATATTTATATATAAAATCTACATATCATTTGCATCAGAGCAGCTATTGTAAGTGATGCAGCCCTGATTTAAAGGATGGAGGAGAATGTGTTTGGATTATGTACCAATGCTCTATTATTTTACACAAGGAACTGGGACATCCGTGGACTTCAGTTTCTGAGGTAACATCCCATAGTCAACCTGGGAATGCCAAAGAGTAATTGCATATGTGAACTAATTCTTCATTTTTAAAAGTATTTAATGGACTGGAGAGATGGCTCAAGGGTTAAATCTCTACCTCACAAGCAGACAGTCTTAAGTTCAGATCCTGGATCCCAAGTGGAAATGGCAGTGGCCTGCACTTCTGGACCTGGAAGGCAGAGCCTGGAAAATTCCAGAACAAAACAAAGAGGAGGTGGAAGCAATCCAGGATGATTCCCAAAATCACCCTTGGGTTTCCACAGGGACACACACACACACACACACACACACACACACACAAATAAAAATAAAAAAATTAAAAAACCATATAAAAGATTTGTTCCTTGACAAGTCCTTATATGGATATAATGAAATTTGATCATATTCACCTTATTATCTTACTTCCTTCCCACTTTGCTGACAACCTTCTTCCTAGTCCCCTTCCTACACTCTCTCTCTCTCTTTCTCGTGTATATATGGGTAAGTGTAGAGGTCAGCCTCAGGCATTGCTTCTTAGACACTATCCGCCTTGTTACGTTTTGCTGCAGAGTCTCCCACTGGCCTGGAGTTCACATGTAGGCACAGCTGACCTTCACATGTAGGCACAACTGACCTTCACATGTAGGCACAGCTGACCATCTAGTGAGCCTGGGGATCCATCTGTCCCAGAAGTGCCTGGGCTAAGCGATCCTGGTTTCTGGGGATTGAACTCAGCTCTTCCTGTGTGCATGAGCCATCTCCCCAGCTCCTGGACATGGACTTCCCCTTCTCTATGGTACATACCTAGGAGCAGAGAGGCCTAGAACATGGTAATATAGTTCAGATGTTTGAGAAGTTGGTGAAATGTATCCCACTGTGTCGTAGCACTTACACCATTACCACTAGGAGATGAGCGTTCCATTCTTGCTGAATCTTGAGAGAATTGGTTTTTTTTTTTTTTTTTTTTTTTTTTTTTAAACTTAGCCATTTTACATGACAGGGCTGCTACACTCATGAACTCACCACAGCTATGCTTACATGCACAAGATGGAGTCTGTCAAGATTTCATCCTAAGAAGAGGGGAGACATTGCGAGACGCTTCTGTAAGAGTCCCTGAGGAACTGTTGATGGTTAATGGTAGCTGTGGGAAGAACAGCTGCTGATGTATCGCCTGTGCTTCAACAAATTCCCAGGCTCTTACTAATTCATGCAACCCAGATGACACCCAGTGGACCACACACACAAAAAGATGTGAAAATAGGAGGGAGAATGATTAGGAAGAAGGTGGCTTCCAATGGGAGAAGAGGGGTGTTGGAAATTGTGTAATGTGGGGGTGAAGAATGGCTCAAATTCATTGCATTCATGCATTAAACTGTCAAAGAATAAAAACAAAAAATCTTAGCCATTTTTACTGAGTATATTATCTGGTCTGAGCTATTTTTTTTCAGAATCTCTCTCTCTCTCTCTCTCTCTCTCTCTCTCTCTCTCTTTCTGTGCATGTGCATTCATGTCATAGGTTACATATGGAGGTCAGAGGACAACTTGGTGGAGCTGGTTTTCTCCTTTTACCAGAGCTTGAACTCAGGTCGTTGGGTTTGGCAGCAAGCACCTTTACCTGCAGGACAATCTCAGTAGCTCGAGTATCCCGTGCAAGTTTGCAATTTCCTAATGAACGATATAAAGGGTGAGCATATTTTGCGGGACCATTTTCCATCTGTGCATTTTCTTTAGTGAGATGTTTGCTCAAGCGTTCTGCCCATTGAAAGACTCAAGTCGCTTGTCTTCCTGTTGTTGAGGCTGAAGAACTGTTTACATAATCTGGAAGTGGGATTTACAAATATTTTTTTTTTCTCTAGCCTGTAGCTTGTCTCTTCACTCTAACAAAGTCTTTTCACCGAGAAAATGCTTTTAATCTCGATGAAGCCTCAGTTGTCTTTATATTACTGAGATGTAATGGTTTTCTGCACATTCTAGTTAGAAGTCCTTTGTCAGACATCTGCTCTGAAAATGTTTATTCAATTTGTGTGTGTGTGTGTGTGTGTGCACATACTTATGTGTGTATGTTCATGTGTGTACATGCATACGGAGGCCAGACAGGCATATCAGGCTTCTTCTGCAGTTTTCCACCTTATTTTTTAAATCCATTTTCACTTTTTAGTGTTTATTTATTTATTCTTCTCTTCTTTGACACTTTCATACATAAACACAATGATCGTGTTTTCACTCTTTACTGCTGGTTCCCATCTCTCCCCTCATTCCACCTCATACTTTCTCCTTTCACGTCTTTTTGCATGTGTGACCCACCGGGTTTTGCTTGGAACCCCTGTGTGCTGGCAAACGCCTAAGCACCTGATGGGGGTATGACTGATTCACCATCAGTGGGTAAATCGAGGCTCCCCTTGGCTTTTCTGGCATTAGCCTTCAATATTCTTTCAGGCCAGTGTAGTATTTCTGGAATTCTTCCTTGTCCATGGTGAAACGCTGATCTATCTTATTTTCTGAAGCAAGGCTTCTCCCTGTGCCCGGGACTCACCAACCACTTGGGCTGGGCGGACCTAACCAGCAAACCCCAGGGATCCACCTGTCTGTCTCCCAGACCTAGAATCATCAGTGTGGACTATCAGGCTGCCTTTTTTTTTTTCCAGTTTCATTTTAGTGTTAGGAAATCTAGTTGAATCTACCAATTGCCATCATAATAGGAGTTCCCCTCTCAGCCCAGCCACTGTGACTTTGCCTCTATTCTGGGGGCCTCTTCTTGCTTGGCTTATTTGCTGCTGGAGACCAACCCCAGGACTTTGCACAGACTTTGCGCAAGCACTCTACCAACTAAGCCATCTCCCTAATCCTGGAGACGCATCTTATGTTCTGAGTTAGAAATTTGTTGTAATGTACCTACCATGAATTCTTATTGTCTCAGCTTCAAAGTCACTCACAACGTGGAATCTGCAAATTCTGAGACATAGAGTTTAGGAAGCAAAAGATTTCACAGAGGTTAATCATCTCAAATCCTCCTAACCACTCAACCTGGTAGATGTGGCTTCTCTTTATCTTATCCTCAAACAAGAAAGCAGGTTTCCGATGTGCTGAGTAACTCACCCATTCACAGATGCCCAATCTGGGACTCAGTCTGAGTTCTTCCGCACATGCATAGGGGCAGATATGTCTTGGTCTATTTTTGGGAGAACAGAATTCAGGACCCAGAGCATCTCCTGGTTGGAACGCAGCTGATCCAGCATGGTTGACTTGCTTGCTTCTCAGTCCACCTGTGCGTTCAAGAAACACTCAGGACAAGAGTATTTCTCAGCTTGCGTTTCTTATGGTCTCTCATAAGTAGTGCAAGGTTACGTGTCCTGGGCGTGAATCCCTCACTGTGCTGCGGCCGTTGCATCCAGAATGGAGCTCCCCAATGGCACACCAGACTTGTTCTTGTGAGGCCAGTTTACAGCTTTCCATTGCATGCCTCTTTTACTGTTTTTTAATGAAAGGGGGGTGGGAGAGACTCTAAAACTGAGCAAATATTCTATTTCTCATCAAAACCTCTCCTTCAGTATAAATCTAGAGGACTTGGGTTTTTTTTTGGCTTCAATTTCTACTTTTCAATTTCACAATTTCACAGGTGCCCAAATTGGGATTCAATTGGGATCTTCTGGGCGTGTGCAGGGGCAGAAGCCAGACTTAAATTGGTGATTTACATCTATCTGTCTCTCTGTCTGTCTATCTATCTATCTATCTATCTATCTATCTATCTATCTATCTATCTACCTACCTACCTACCTACCTGGCTATCATTATCACCATCTAAGGATAGAGAACTAACCAGTCTCGAGCTATGCAACCCTCTTGCCTTGTTGTCCCAAGGGCTGGGATTGCTGGTGGGAGCCCTTGCTGTCCTGCAAACTGTAGATATTCTAACTCCATCAATTAGCAGGAATTCTCTTGTGTGGAAATGCTTTCCTGTGGCTCCTAGTTAGCTCCTTGGTCTCCGTTCTGGGAATGGACTGATGGATTCTCACGGAACTTGGCTATGCTTCTTACTTATTTGATGGTCTAGTTCCCTAAGAGTTGGACAGCGGCAGCTGCCATCAGCTTCTGTGGACCTTGAATGTGTGGTCATCATTATTTTTTGAGCTATGACTTATTTCTGGCTGTGTAAGGCCAATGTTACACGATGGCTGCCCATTTCCCAAGGATACCCATTTCCTTCCCGAGGGGAATGGAACTTAGAAATCAGGACCTAAGACCTAGTCTATAGGGACTGTCACTGATTCAGGACCCTTTTAGTGGAAATTGCTAAAAGCATGTTTTTCTTTAATGTTTCCCAATCACTCAGGAGTACTTTTGATCTTTCCTACCCATATTTTCTTATTTCTTTTAGAGTGACAAACAGTTCTTGATGTGTACATTACTTATTTGTTTGGTTCAAATTATTATTGTTATTATTATTTTATTATTTTTGCCATTCTGGCCCATGTACAGTGTAGCAGGTGACTTCAGTTTTTTTTTTTTAATTTTTTCTTTCCTGATGGCTGATGAAATATAATCTCTATTAGTTTGTGTGTCTGCCATTAGATGTCTGTTTTTGGTAAACTGTGTTTCTTATTGCTCTGTGCATTCTGTTGCATTGGTGACATATACATAGATACATGAAAGGGTTCTTGAGAAGATCATTTGTGACTCTCCAGGCATATGAATATTTTCTCCTAAGTGTTATGGTAGATATTTCATTATTTTGCCTTTGCTCTTTGGACTGTCAAAAGCTCCTCTGCTCTCTGTGTATTGTGTCAGGAAAGGTCATGGGCTATTCCCACCCCCTCCTGCCCTCCTCATTGAAATCAGAGTGATGTGGCACCTTTCATTGAAACGGCCATTCTTTCTTTTGCTCCTGAAGTGCAACCTTTGTTAAAGCCCACACCTCTCTCTCAGGGTAGCTCTGCTGCCGATCTCTCCAGTCTGCCTAGTGGGAATAATTTTCTGATCCTAACGTTGTGCCACATTATCTTAATTACTGTGACTTTGTAACAAAAGTCTTAACCAACACCTAGTAGTGTGAATTATGCAGCTTGGTTCATTTTCAAAATTGTCAAGGGTGTGTGAGGCTTTTATATTAACATATCCATTTGACTATCCAGGCTCCTGTTATCATAAAGAAGAAAAATCCAACTGGGTGTTTTCATCTGCCTTGCATTGAATATATAGATCAGTTTAGAAGGAAATGTCAGCTCCACAATGTTTTCTTTGCAATTCATGCATATTGTCTTTGGTTTGTTTATATTTTTAAGATTTTTTTCTATCAGTAATATATTGAGTATTTAATTTGGTCAATACCTAAGAATGTTTAAAACCTACTCGTTCTTTCTGCTTTTATCATTATTACTTAAAAAAATTATTTCACTTGGCATAAAGTTTTCAAGATTCATCTACTTTGGAACACATATCAGCATTCCACTCCTTTAAAAATATTTTATTTACTGAGAGAGAGAAAAAAAGAGAGAGAGAGACAGAGAGAAGAGAGAGAGGAGATATGCATGTCTTGGTGCCCGGGAACAGGTTAGAGGATTACTTTCAGAAGACAGTTCTCACAGACCACCATGTGGGTTTTATTATTATTATTAATTATTATTATTATTTTAGTGTTTTGTGCATGCATATAGTGAATTTATCATATTTTCCCACCTTAATCCCGATACCTTCCTCTCTTCTTCCCATTAAAACCCTTCCTCTCTGTTGCCAGACTCCCTCCTATTTCCAAGTGTTTTTGTACATATGGCCCACTGGGTTAAAAAGTACATTTCTCATGAACACACATACACATACAAACATGCATGTGAAGTCCATTTCTACTTTATTCTGGTTTATAACCATGAAACTTTCTTTACATTTTTTTTTGGCTCGTTTGTGAGTGCACACTCAGGACCAAAGTTAATATTAAGTGTCTTCCTCAGTCATTCTCCACTTTATTTATTAAGACAGGGTCTCTTGGTTGAACCCAGAGCTCACTGATTGGCTAGTCCAGCCAGGCAGCTTGCCCTGGGGATTCCTTGCCTCTTTCTCCTGCACACTAGGGTCTTTTTTTTTTTTTTTTAAAAGCTCTGAAATTTATTTTATTTTATTTTTTTTATTAAAAATTTAATTATACATTTAAAAATTTTTTACCAGTTCCCTCCCTCCCCCCTCCTCCCCCTCCCTTTCCCCCAGTGCCTCCCCCCCAATTCCCAGAGAGTCCTTTATTGTGTACGCCTAACTCTCCACTGGGTCCTCCTCTCCGATGACATATAAGGACCCAGTGGCATTTCCATAAGCCCTTTCTCTTGTTCCCCTTAAGCATAAGATCATTACTATGGCTGTCAATCCCTTGCCTCCAGGGGTCTCGGTGCCCTTAACAGATGCTAGACTTTATGAGGGCAACAGTGCGCTGGACATTGCGCAGGGCATGCAAAGTCCCATTATGATTGCTTTGGCCCCAACTATTGTTGAGAATCTTGCAAATCGTTGCTCCTCCCATCCTTTTGCTCTTACAATCTTACCGCCCCCTCTTCCGCAAATGTCCCTGAGCTCCAGGATGGGGAGAGATTAGGCTGTCCTAGTTCTATGTGATTGATATAGAGTCTCTGAAGTTCTGGATTGTGGTTTGTTGATTTTCTTTTGCAGTTTTGCTGCTCCTGCAATTCCCTTCACTCCATTCTGCTGGGCACTGTATGTCACCCCCTGGCCAGAGACAAAAAGCTGTTAAACTGGAGTCTTGTTGTAATAGCACATTCAAGGATAGATGTAATAAGAGTAGGAAACCTCACTGAGGGAGGGGTCCATCACCCATTTGCAAAATGATTACTTTTTATCTGCTAGACTATATGCCCTCCCCTTCTGGTGAGATCAGGAAAGAACGTCTGTGAACTTAACCAGGTTTCTCATTACTTACTTGCAGACCTTGATGGAGGCCTATTTTCTCTGCTGTAACATGGTCTCCTCTCTCCTTGTTTCTGGTGTGGCCCTCCTAACCCATCTCTCTTGTTCATAATCCTTGCAATTACTGTGTTACATAGGTTTACTTTTGAGTGTCTCAATGTGGGCTGGGCGAGTTTGGTACTAGGAGCCACCTATTAGGGAGTACATACGGCACTTAATTTTCTGGGTTTGGGATACTTCACTTAATATAATTCTTTCTAATGACATCCATTTCCCAGCAAATTCCAGTAATTCATCATTTTTGATGGCTGAGTAGTACTCCATTGTATAGATGTACCACAGTTTCCTTATCCACTCGTCAACTGTTGGACATTTAGGTTGATTCCATGACTTTGCTATTGTAAACAGTGCTGCTATGAACATGGTCGAGCTTGTGCTATCGAGGCGAACCTCTGCTGCATGGGGGATTATTCCCAAAAGTGGGATAGCAGGGTCATATGGCATTTCAATCTTTAATTTAAGAATCTCCAGACGGCTCGCCAGAGTGGCTGTATGAGCCTGCATTCCCACCAACAATGTAGGAGAGTTCCCCTCTCTCCACATCCTCTCCAGCATTTGTCGTTGTTTGTATTGTGGATTTTTGCCATCCTGATCGGGGTGAGATGATATCTCAGGGAAGTTTTGATTTGCATTTCCCTGATGGCGAAGGAAGTGGAGCATTTTTTAAGATAATTGTTAGACATTTTAATTTCATCCCTGGTAAAGTTTCTTTGAAGTTCCAGGGCCCATTTTTTAATTGGGCCAGTGTTTTCCTTGGAGTTTAATTTTCTAAGTTCTTTGTGCACTCTGGACAGTAGAGCTCTGTCAGATATGTGGTTAGTGAAGATTTTCTCCCATTCTGTGGGTTGCCTTTGAGCTCGTGTGACAATCTCTTTATCTGAACAGAAGCTCTTTAATTTCACAAGATCCCAACTGTTGAGAGTTGGTAGCAGTGACTGTGCCATTGGATGTCTGTTTAGGAAGTGTTGGCCTAGCCCAATCAGCTCGAGGGAGTTCCCTATCCTTTCAACTATGGTTTTTAAAGTCTCTGGACTGATATCAAGGTCCTTGATCCATTTGGAATTAAGTCTTGTACATGGTGACAAGTACGGGTCCAGCTTTAATCTTCTGCATGTGGAGATCCAGTTTTGCCAGCACCATTTGTTGAAGATGCTGTTCTTTTTCCATTGGATTCTTTGGGCCCCTTTGTCAAAGACCAAATGGCTGTAACTTTGTGGGCTTATATCTGGGTCTTCAATCCTTATCCATTGATCTGTGTGTCTATTTTGGAGCCAGTACCAGGCTGTCTTTATAACTATGGATTTGTAGTATAGACTTAGGTTTGGTATGGTAATACCTCCAGCTGTGTTTTTGTTACTCAGGATTGTTTTTGCTATCCTGGGTCTTTTGTGCCTCCATATGAACTTTGAGATTGTTTGGTCAACTTCTTTGAAGAATTGCTTTGGGATTTTGATTGGTATAGCATTGAATCTGTATATTGCCTTTGGTAGGATGGTCATTTTTACAATGTTGATTCTGCCAATCCAGGAACAAGGGAGGTCTTTCCACCTTCTGGTGTCTTCTGCAATTTCTTTCTTTAGGGTTTTAAAGTTTTCATTGTAAAGGTCTTTTACCTCCTTAGTTAGGTTTATACCAAGGTATTTCATTTTTTTAGGGGTTATAGTAAATGGCATGGTTTCTCTCAAGGCTTTTTCACTTCTTTCATTCTGGGCATATAGGAAGGCCTCTGATTTTTGCAGATTTATTTTGTATCCTGCCACCCTGCTGAACTTCTCAATTAGTTCCAGGAGCTTCCTGGTGGAGTTTTTGGGATCCCTCAGGTATAAGATCATGTCATCTGCAAATAGGGATAGCTTGATTTCTTCCTTGCCGATTTGAATCCCTCTTATGTCCCTTTCTTGTCTTATGGCTTCAGCTAAGACTTCAAGTACAATATTGAATAGAAGTGGTGAGAGTGGACAGCCTTGTCTAGTTCCTGATCGAAGTGGGAATGCTTCCAATTGTTCCCCATTGAGCATAATCCTTGCTGTGGGCTTGTTGTATACAGCTTTTATTATATTGATAAAGGTTCCTTCCATTCCTACTGTCTCTAGCGTTTTGATCATAAAAGGCTGTTGGATCTTGTCAAAAGCTTTTTCTGCATCTATCGAGAGTATCATGTGGTCTTGGACTTTGGACTGGTTTACATGATGAATTACATTTATTGATTTGCGTATGTTGAACCAACCTTGTGTGCCGGGGATGAAGCCTACTTGGTCCCCATGAATGATCTTTTTAATATGTTTTTGAATCTGATTTGCTAAGACTTTGTTGAGAATCTTTGCGTCTGTGTTCATCAGGGAGATCGGCCTATAGTTTTCTTTTTTAAGTGAATCTTTATTAGGTTTTGGGATTAAAACGATATTAGCTTCATAGAAGGAATTTGGTAGTGTTCCTTCCTTTGCTATTTGATGGAACAGTTTAAGGAGTATTGGTGTTATTAACTCCTTAAATGTCTGGTAGAATTCTGTGCTGAATCCATCTGGTCCAGGACATTTTTTGGTGGGAAGATTCGAGATTACTTCCTCAATTTCCTTATATGTTATAGGACTATTTAAATAATTCACAACTTCCTGATTCAATTTAGGTAAGTTGTGTTTACTTAGAAATTCATCCATCTCTTTTGTGTTGTCAAACTTCACAGAGTATAAGTTTTTGAAATATGATGTTATAATTCTCTGGATTTCTTGGGTATCCGTAGTGATAACTCCATGTTCATTTCTAATTTTGTTAATTTGGGTTTTCTCTCTCTTGCTTTTGGTTAGTTTAGCTAGGGGTGTATCAATCTTGTTGATTTTTTCAAAGAACCAGCTTTTTGATTGGTTGATTTTTTCTATCGTTTTCTTAGTCTCGATTTCAGATATTTCTCCCCTTATTTTGCTAATCTCTTCTCTTCTACTGCTTTTGGGATCAGATTGCTCTAGTTTCTCTAAAGCTTTAAGCTGCATTGTTAAGTTGTTTATTTCTGATGTTTCCATTTTTTTGACGTGGGCATTAAGAGCTATGAACTTACCTCTTAGAACAGCTTTCATTGTGTCCCAGAGATTTTGGTAAGTTGTATTTTCGTTATCATTCACTTTCAGGAAATCTTGAATTTCCTTTTTAATTTCTTCCTGAATCCAGTTCTCATTCAGCATCATAGTGTTAAGTTTCCAGGAGTTAGTGTATTTTCTCTTGTTTGATGTGTTGTGGATGTCCAGCTTTAGGCCGTGGTGGTCTGATAGGGCACAGGTTAGAATTTCAACTTTCTTGTATATGTGTAGATTCATTTTGTGGCCCAATATGTGATCTATTTTGGAGAAAGTTCCGTGTGCTGCTGAGAAAAATGTGTATTCTTTGGTGCGTGGGTGAAAATTTCGATAGAGATCTGTGAGGTCCATTTCTTTCAGGGTTTGATTAAGTTCCAAAGTGTCTCTGTTAAGCTTTTGACCTGTTGATCTATCCTATTTTGAGAGGGCGGTGTTGAAGTCCCCAAGAATTATCGTTTGGGGGTTGATTTCATGCTTTAGACGCTGTAGGGTTTTCTTAATGAATGTGGAGGGGCCCGTATTGGGTGCATATATGTTCAGTATTGTGAAATCTTCCTGGTGAATTGTACCTGTGACTAAAATGTAGTATCCATCCGTGTCTCTTATAATTTTTTTTGGTTTGAAATCCACTTTGTCTGATAGCATAATGGCTACCCCTGCCTGTTTTCTGCTTCCATTTGCTTGTAGAATTGTTGACCAGCCTTTTATTTTTAGAGCGTGCCTATCTTTTGTGTTGAGATGGGTTTCCTGCAGGCAACAGATTGATGGATTGTGATTTTTAATCCAAGTTTGTAATCTGTGTCTTTTGATCGGTGAATTAAGTCCATTAACATTTAGTGTTATAATGGAGAAACTATTGTTAATTCCAGACATTTATTATGTTTAGTAGCTTTTATAAGTATATTGCTTCGCTTTTAATGGTGTTATATTTGCCTTCTGTTCTCCTGGATATGCCTGTTTTTTTCTTCACGCTTGAGTATCATTTCTAGCAGTTTTTGAAGGCCTGGTTTGGTGGCCATGTATCCCTTAAAGTTGTCTTTGTGCTGGAAAATTTTTCTTTCTCCCTCGATTATGACTGATAGTTTTGCAGGGTAAATCAGCCTGGGTTGACATTTTTGCTCATTCAATACTTGAAGTATGTCTCTCCAAGCTCTTCTTGCTTTTACTGTTTCGACTGAGAAGTCATTTGTTATTTTAATAGGTTTGCCTTTAAAAGTGACTTGTTTTTTCTCCCTTGAAGCTCTCAGCACCAGTTCTTTATCTTGAATGTGGAGTGTTTTAACTATTATTTGCCAAGGTGTGCTTCTATTTTGGTCGTATCTGTTTGGGGTGCGGAATGCCTCTTGTATATGAATGGGCCTCTCTTTTTTTAGATGAGGAAAGTTTTCCTTGATGATCGTTTGAAAAATTTCCTCAGGGGTGGTATTTTGAGATTCTTCCTCCGGTATTCCATGAATACGCATGTTAGGCTTCTTCAGGGTGTCCCATATCTCTTGGATATTTCTCTCAAGTATCTTTTTGGCTTTAACAATCTCTTCCATTGAGCTGGTTAGTACTCCCACTTTATCTTCAAGGTCTGAAATTCTGTTTTCTGCTTCATTAGTTCTGTTGATAAGACTCTCTGTGGCATTCTGGGTTGAAGATAACTTGTCTTTTAGCTCAGTTTTAAACTCTGCTTGAGTTTGTTTTAACTGCTCTATGCCACTTTTTGTTTCTTGCACTGTTTTTCTCAACTCCTCCAGATGTCTGTTGTGTTCCTCTTCAAAGCGATTGATTCGATTATGTAATTCCTCCCTGATTTCCTCTTTCATAGTATTGAACATGGTAATGATCATATTTTGAAAGTCGTTATCCTGGGTCAGGGTTTCTTGGCCTTTTTCCGCGGGTTTGTTCTTGTTGGAGTCTAACATTATGGGATTAATTTCTTCAGTGGGAAATTTGTTTACTTGAGTGTTGCTTCTCATGGATTTGCACTTTGACTTTGGCATTGTCATTTTAACTCTTAAGATCTCTCAATTTCACTAAACTGAATTATTTGGCCTGGGGTACTGGTGGGCGGGGCCCGAACGGGGACTTACCTAGGGCGCGGGGTGAGGCCCGGGTGGCCGGTGCGCGTGTCTGGACCGGCGGAGCGGGGTGGGGTGAAAAGGGAGGATGGGCGCGTCGGCGTGGAGCTATTTAACCCGAGGGCAGCTGGGGCGGGGCCCGGGCGCAGGGGGAAGTCCTCCTCGTCCCTCGGCCCCCGCGCGGCTCCGGCTGGATGGTGGGAGTTGGAGCCGGGTCCCTGTGGGCTGACCTGGGGTCCTAGGGCGCGCGGTGAGGCCCAGCTGGACCGCCCACACTAGGGTCTTTTACAGGAGTTCATTTCTCCATCTCCTTAGTCCCAATGAAACTTGTTGGTGATGATTTAATTGAATAATTTTGCTTGATTCACTTAATTTTGAGTTTTTTTTTTGGTATGTGGAATATGTCTGGAATTATCACATTGTCTGTATTGTCTGGTTAATCAAAAGTTTGTTTTTTTCCCATTTCATGCATTTTGCTTATTCTACTTATTCACAGTTGAGACCTAACTAAGAATCAGAAGTGGCAATGGTGGATACCTCGTCTCGTTCCGATTATAGGCTCAGGATTTTACTATTAGGCATCATGCTTATTAAATAGGTATTTGGAGAATCTCAATAGCAAAATGAAAATAGGATCTTTTATATCTATATTTAGTTTGCTAGAAGTTTTTTTTTAATATACATAATTTTATTACAAATTTTTTTTAAAAAACAAAATGCAACATCCTAAAAAAACCCAAATCTTACTAGTAATACAAATTCTTTCCTATGAAGTTTGCTGTGCTACCATACACAAGAAATTAAAGAAACCATTAAATATTTAGGAACATTCAACACCAAAAGCTTTAAAATCTAACTGTATGTAGTAGCTCCTCAAAAAAGCTACAACCTGCATTTTTTTAAAAAAGTGTTTTCCTCTACAAAGTATCTCATCAGCTATACAAAAATCTGTACAGTTTTTATACTGAAGCTAATGTTGAGCTGCAGTTGAATTTCACATTCTTAGCAACACAATTGCCTGAGCACACACATTCCACACACAGTTACAGGACAGCCACTTATTCTTCATCTTCCTCCTCCTCTTCCTCATCATCTTCCTCTTCCTCCTCCTCTTCATCCTCCTCATCTTCCGGTTCACTCTTTTTCTTGGAGCCAGTAGGCCTACCAGGGCCCTTCTTACCTGCTTCACTTTTGCCCTTGGCACGGTATGCAGCAATAGCCTTCTCGTACTTCTCCTTTAGCTTGGCTGCTTTCTGTTCACAGGGCTGCTTGTCTTTGGCAGACTGCGCAGACCACATCTCGCCCAGCTTCTTTGCAGTATCCCCAATGGACAGGCCTGGGTGCTCACTTTTGATCTTTGGGCGATGTTCCGAGCAAAACAGGAAGAAGGCAGATGGAGGTCGTTTCGGAGCATTGGGGTCCTTTTTCTTGCCTTTCTTATCACCTTTGGGAGGAACGTAATTCTTCATCTCTCGGTCACAGCGGGCTTTGTCGCTCTTGGCCATGTCTTCGAACTTGGACTCTTCCTTGGCAGACATGGTCTTCCATCTCTCCGAGCACTTCTTGGAGAACTCGGCGAAGTTGACGGAGGAGTCGGGGTGCTTCTTCTTGTGCTCCTCGCAGGCACGTCTGCACGAAGAAGGCGTATGAGGACATCTTGCCCCGCGGCTTGTTGGGGTCCCCCTTGCCCATGCTGGCGGCGCGGCGGCACCCGGCAGCCGCCCGACCCGCCGGCCCGGCCCCGGCCCGCAGCGCCGCCGGCCGGCGGATTGCTAGAAGTTTTTTATAGTGAATTTTCATTTTCTGGCTGAGTTTTGGAAACGTCTTTGAAGAGAATAAGTAGTAGCTGAGGTAAGTCCTTGGGCAAGCCTGCAGGAGATTGTTTGATTGATGTGTGAAGACCCCGCCCCTGGAGAGTAGGACCATTTCCCTGGGTAGGTGGGTAAGATGGAGAGAGCTGGTCAGTTAGTTGGCATCCTTCAACATTCTTGGACAGACGTGCTGTCTGGTTAAGTGAGGTTGGCCCTTCTCTCAGCAATCCCGGTGGATAGGGTGTGGCCAGTTCCCTTGGCTCCTCGTGTTGGTGTGAGCTCTCCTGTTGTAGGTTGTACCTAACAACCATAAGCAAGAATGAAACCCCTTGTCGTTGGTTGTGAATCTATCAGCAACATGCAAGAGTAACTGCAATGCTTATGATTCTTCCCCCCTTATTTCTTCTAAATGATAAATTAATTTTTTCTAATATGGGATCTACCATGCATTTCTTGAATAAATTCAACTCCTTTGTGGCATATTATCTTTTTTATATATTTAAAAATTTTACTGCAAATCAGTTTTGTGATTATGTTCATGATAGATATTAGTTGATAATTCACTTTTCTTGCAATATCCATTTCAAGTTTAATTGGAAACCCAGTCTGGCCTCATTAAATAAATTGACACATATTCTCTATTTTGGATATTTAAAAACGCCTGTGGAGTTTAGAGTGTAGCTCACGCTAGAGCACATGTCTAGCCCTGGATCTCCACTGTGCACACATGCACACAGACACACACACACACAGACACACACGTGCACACACACATGTACACACAGACCCAGGCACACACACATTCACACACAGATACACACATGCACA
The DNA here is from genome assembly GCA_023101885.1 of Typhlomys cinereus. Classification (NCBI taxonomy): domain Eukaryota; kingdom Metazoa; phylum Chordata; class Mammalia; order Rodentia; family Platacanthomyidae; genus Typhlomys; species Typhlomys cinereus. The sequence goes on along the minus strand of JALPQD010000525.1, from coordinate 1,321,825 downwards.
CACAGACACAGATACACACATGCTCACACACATTGACACAGACATACACAATACACTGATAAATTCACACAGATACACATAGATACACACTGACACATTGACACATATATTCAGATATATACATATTCACACTGACATACGTGATATACAGACACACACATGCTGATATGTGCATAGACAGACACATACAAAAGCACACATATTCATATACTCAGACATACAGGAATACATAGACTAATAGGTAGACAGATGCACAACTTTCTAACTAGTTTAACCAGTCTAACCAGTCTTTCCTTTTCTTGTCACTGGAACTTCCCTGGATGTATGCACACACACACACACACACATACAAACACCACGGAGATACACACAGACACACACTGATATACACACAGACACACACACTAATATACTCATAGACGCACACTGATACATACAGACATACACTCACATGGATACTGATACAGACACACTGATATACACAGATACAAATACACACTGATGCATACACAGATATATACACCATTACACACATACAGATACACGCCCAGACATACATACAGACATACAGACAACACACACACAGACACAGACACACACAGACACAGACACACACACACACACACACACACACACACACACACACTTTTGCCCTGTGTATCACCACAGGACCCAGCCAGTTGTGTTTGTGGCTCTGATCTCCCTGTCTCTCATCAGTGATTCCCGAGCCCAGCCATGGGTGTCAGCTCGGGCTGACATCTGTGCTTCGCTCATCCGGTAAAGATTTCCTTGGCGACAATTCACTGGCTGCAGACGGCTGGTGCTGATGGCCCGGGCTGCCTCTCCATCATTGCAACCCTGACTCACATCGCTCACCGAGCGCAGGTGGATCAGGAGTTTCCGGGCTTGTGCATCCCAGGTATTCATTAGAGACTCTCCAGTTGCTGTGTCTGCTGCCGCCTTCTCATGCTTGGATGGCTGGGAACCAGGAAGAGTGCTTATTTCCTGAGACAAATGCTTCGTCAGCTCCACCATACTCTTTTCAAACCAGTGCCTCTCCAAGCAAGTTCTGCACGGTTCATTACCCATTCGCTGCCCTGGCCTCATTTTTGAAGATTTGCTGGCCATGATGCTAGTCTGTGGAGGTTTCTTAGAAGTTGTGTTTTTTTTTCTCCTTTGGAAAAGTTAAGAAACAACGTTCATGTTGATTTCACTAATAACAAATGCTCCTTTTTAACTCTGATGCTCTCTCTGTCAGTGGGCTCTCGAGAGATTTCTTTGGATAGTTTCTTTGAGGGAAATGTCAAATTTTAACAATATAATAACATTAAAGGCAGATATTACAGCATCTTAGTAACTTGGTGATCATGCTGCCTGGCAAAATAAAATAAGTCTTTAGTGAATTTGTTATTGAAATTCTGGCAATAGAAATGACTTCTTCAATACTGTTATGTATCCAACGATGAAGGTTTAGTTTTTTTTATCAGAATAATTCCTGAGATTTGGCATTGACAATAAATAGGAATAATCCAAAAATTTTAAAGCATTTCCCCCTTAAAATGGAAACTATTACAGCTTGCAAATGAGCACATTATTAGAAAATGATTTTCTTTTTTTTTACAATCTAAAATCTATTAATCTATGGGAATATCAAAGCCATAACAGAATACACAGAATAACATAAATAATTCTCAAGTCCTATAGCTCAGCATCGATGGTTACCAGCTGACAGCTGATTCTGTTTCATATTTAATTTAAAAAGCAGATGCCAAGGGTTTAGGGAAAGGGCGAGGCTGACCAAGCTCTTGCCTTACAAGCGTGAACATCCTGAATTGGATCTAGAGTTCATGTAAAAACGACAGGTGTGGGGGTGCATGCTTGGAATCCCAGTTACTGACCACCCGTCTCTCTCAGTGAGAGACTTTGCCTCAAAAAACAATCAATCAAACTATGCCATGGCCGATGTCACCTGACAAATGGCATCTGAGAATGACCTTGGTTTCCACACAGCCACAAAATATATGTAATTGCATACACAAGGACACACACACACACACACACACACACACCACACACACACACACACACACACACACACACACACAGAGGTAGACCTCAAATCATATTATCTGTATATGTTTTAGTCCATTTCCTCATGAGCAAACCTTATGAGCTCTATCTATGAGCTTCTTGCAAGAGGAAGAAGCCTTAATCCTTATTTGTTTTGGAGATGAGACATTGGGCCACTGTGGGTTGAAGAGATGGCTCAGGGCTTAAGCCTCTGCTTGTAAGCAGAAGGACTTGAGTTCAGATTCCCAGGTCCCATGTAAAATTGTCAGGTGAAAATGGTGGTGGTCTGAACTTCTGACCCCAGAAGGTGGCAACCATTGATGCTGAGCCGTCTCTCTGCCCCACCTTTTTTTTTTTTTTTGAGGTGGTGTTTCACTGCCTAGACCTCAACCTGTCTAGTCAGTGAGCTCTAGGGATCTGTCTGTCTCCTTTCCCTAAGGGCTGGGATTACAGGCCTGCAGCACCCTGACTATTATTATTATTATTATTTTAACACGTGGGATTGAACTCAGCTTCTTGTGTTTGCTGGACAAGTATATTACTGACTGAGCTGTGTCCAGTCCCTAAGAAAACAAGTTTGGCTTTAGACTTGTAAGTAGCACAAGATTTAATCAGAAGACAACGGAGTCATGTGATTAAGACAACCTAGGAGGGGGGAAAAATCCTGAGATAATTCCCTCTCATCTAGCCAACTGACATTCAAATATTAAACCTGGAGTCAAATGTAAGAATCTCTGGGAATCCTGAGCGCATTTCCCTGAATTACCAGGAGGAATCTACTAGACAGTTTGTCAAAGGACCTGGCCCCACATTATCAAACCCATAGTGGACGAGTCACCTATTAATAAGCTGGCTTTGCAGAGAGGTAAGACTCAGGTGGAAGCTTTGCAGGACAAATGACATGATCCAATCAACAAGCAGGTGAGCAGCTGTCATAATTAGGCACAGGTGTCAACTTGACTATTGAGGGTTTGAGCTCTGAGCACATTTGTGAATTAGTACTTGAGTTAGGCCCAAAGCAAACCTGTAGGAGATTGTCTAGCTGATGGGGAAGGCCCAGCCCATGGTGGGTGGGACTAGGTCCTGGAATAAAATCTAAAGAGCTAGTTGACATCCTTGTGTACGCTTGGCCAGACATGCTGGTCTGGCAAGTGAGGATCGTCCCTCTTTCAGTCATTATGCAGAGATGGTGTGGTCAGTTCCCTTGGCCCTGGTGTTGGTGTGAGCTCTCCTGTTAAGCTGGACTGAGAACTGTAACCGGACAATTGTAAGAGAAAATAAACCCCTTGTTCCCTTAAGCCATTTGATGGTGATTTATCAGCAATCATGCAGACTAACTGCTACAGCACCTGAGGGGGAGGGAGGGAGGGATGGAGAGAGAGAAAGGGAGGGAGAGAGAGAGAGAGAGAGAGAGAGAGAGAGAGAGAGAGAGAGAGAGAATCCCATGGTGCATGGGTGGAAGACAGAGGACAGCTCTTGGAAGTCAGTCCTCTCCTTCTTCCATGTGGGCTTCAAGGAGTCGAACTCAGTTCCCCAGGCTTGTCAGCAGGCACCTGGTCCACTGAGCTAGCTCACTGGCCCTTTTGATTCACTGATAGTTTTCAACAGATGGTCTTTGTGAGGAAGGGGCAGACAGCAGTAGAAAAACCATTGGCAGATGGTCATCCCATAGTTTAGGGGGTTGTCAAGCCACAAAATGGCAACAATGTTACCAGCAGAGTTAGCAGAAGAGGGAACCCACATGACTAGGTCCCTGCGGATGCTACCATGTCACCTAGAGGTCTAATAATTAATCTAACAAACAAAGACACTGAATAATCTAGCAAATAATTATGTATGGCATAGTCTGTTTCAGAAAGCGGAGGCTCAGTGAATGTATTTTTACAAAATTTTCATTAGTCTCTCGTCATGTTTGAGATGTGTCAGCATATGGTATCATTCGAGCCAGAGTCCCTATGACATGGTGACAGATGTCTGCAGTGATGTAGGGACCTTGGAAATGCCCTGCTGAGTAGAACCAGTCTCTGAGAAAGCTGTTGATTGACAGTTCCGGTGGTGTGAGCTTGGTTTCTCCCTGTGCTGGTGCTGGGTACCGCCTTTCCCAGACTGCTTCCAGCTCACGGCCACGCCCAGGGAGGGGTATTAGCTTTGGCTCCTATCAGTTCTGCCCAGCACAGTATTTCTCCTTAACCAGCGCCTCGGAGACACTCTGAGGTCTAGTGGAGATTTTTACAAAACCTACTCTCTTCGCTTTCACGACAGATGTCCATCATGGGCATCTTGCCGGGTAAATGTCCCACGCATCTGCCCCTGACTTGGCTTCCGCTTCTATGAACTATAAGCCATCAGTGACGGGCACTGGAAAGACCACCCCTGAGGACTTAGTTGGCTGCTCAAGTAAACTACACTTTATTGTTTCATATGTGTGTGTGTGTGTGTGTGTGTGTGTGTGTGTGTGTGTGAGAGAGAGAGAGAGAGAGAGAGAGAGAGAGAGAGAGAGAGAGAGAACTGTGTGTCCCTGTGGATGCCCAAGAGTGATTTCAGGAATCATCCTGGATTGCTTCTACTTCCTTTTTGCTTTGTTCTGGACTTTCCCAGGCTCCACCTTACAGGGCTGGAATTATAGGCCACCACCATTCCCACCCAGCATTTTTTGTATGGGATCTGGGGATCTGAACTCAGGTCCTTTTGCTTATGAAGCAAAGGTTTTTGACCCCCTGAGCCATCTCCCCAGCCCAAAAGACACCTGTCAAAAGAAGTACAATTGACCCATGAACCCTTGGGAGGAAGCGAAGGGGGGACACTCCTCAGGCGGGTTCTGGGATCTGAACTCTGGTCCTCCTGTTTGCAGAACGAGCACTCTGTCAAGGTTTGAATGTGACTTGTCCCCCACAGCCTCCTGTTTTGCATCCATGGGTGATGTTAATGTTTGGGAAGGTTGTGGCACCTTTAGGGTGTGGAGCCTTGCCGAAGGAAGTCATGTGTGGAAGTGGGTGGACCTTCAGGATTGGTGGCCCAGCCCTATTTCTTCTTGCACTGTGGTCTTGCTCTCTCTGCCTCCATGATGATTGTGGCTTGGAACCAATCTCCAGCTTCTGTCTCCAAGCCACGCTTTCTGCTATGTGGTTCCTGCCATAATGGACTCTATCGACTCAGGAACCGTAGACCAAATAAATCTCTCTTTCTTCCCTGAAGTTGTGTGAGACAGCGACAGAGGAGCCATCTCTCTAGCTTTAGCTTAGGTTGTAACTTTTACTTAATTGCATGTGTGTGTGTGTGTGTGTGTGTGTGTGTGTGTGTGTGTGTGTTTCTGTGTGTATCAGAAGGCACTGTGTGTGCCTGTGGAGACTCAAGGGTGATTTTGGGAGTCATTCTGAATTGTTACTATCTCCTCTTTGCTTTTGCCCTGGAGTTTCCCAGGCTCCACCTTCCAGTGCCAGAAGTACAGTCTGCCACCATCTCTGCCTGGTGTTTTTGTATGGGATCTGGGATCTGAACTCAGGACCTTCTGCTTGTGAGGCAGAGGCTTAACCCCTGAGCCATCTCTCCAAACCAGGTTGGAGTTTTTAGAATGTTATTAGGCTATTAAGGCTGTCTACTGTGGTTTTGAAAAAAAAGACCAGACTTTGAATCTCAGTAATGACAGGTTGACTAGAAAGTAATGATGTCAGCCAACCACAACACAGTGTGTTGTTGTAAAAGCTGCGTATGGTCATCCTAAGAGAGAGATGGCTAGGTTATGATTTATTCAACTTCTGAACTGTCTCTTGCAGCAGTCATACTGAATATACAAAATTCATATGCCCAACAATCACGCATTAAGATCGAATGAGCTATCACAAAGTTGTACCACAAAAGGATGAGTTTTTAAATATATATTTCATAATGAAAATGGAAAAATGCTAGTTTTATGATGGGTGGACGTTAACTGTGAGATCAACATGGCTAGGAGGCAAGGCATTGGAGAAGACACCATCTTTTGAGAATGTGGAAAAAATGATAAGATTAATTCAGATGCTAGGAAACGAAATTTCACTAGTGTTCCTGCATGCCTGGGTTTGAAAGGAAAAAATTTTGCATATTAACCTTAGTGAATGGAATAAAAAAATTGGAGAAAATGTTCATCCTAGCAAACATTGTGTTTCCATTGGGAGCATGTTTAGCTGCCAGAGAATGAAGGGGCAACTATTCTGAGACTTTCATGCCCAATTAAGATGACCATGGATTTTAAGTTTTCCTGGGGAGTACTGTTGCCTTATTTGTTCTCTTCTGTCATCCTTTGAGCTCCGTCTTAGATGCCATGTCTGCTGCTATCATTAGGAGTCTACTTTGGGATGTTTTTCTCAATCTCCATTTATGTCGCACAAGAGTTTGTAAAAGCTGGAATTGTCATTTATTTTGTAGTTGAAATCCTGATGGCTTTCTGTCTGCTTCAATGGCTTCAGAAAGAAAAGCGTCAGCTTCTCCAGTCATTCATGGGACTTATGAAAAATGAGGTCTCTGTGAGAGGGAACTGAGCCTCCAAACACTCAGTGCATAGCAGAGGGGCCCAGAAAGCCTGAAGGGCCAGATGTAGGGTGGTGGCTAAACAGTGCCTCCTAAGTTGAATTATTATTATTTTGTGTGTGTGTGTGTGTGTGTGTGTACAAAAGGGCACTTGAGTATGTGTGCCTGTGGAGGTCCAAGGGTGACATCAAGAATCATCCTGGATTGCTCTACCTCTTTATTGCTTTGCTCTGGGTTTCCCAGGTTCTGCCTTACAGGTTACCACCATATCCACTTGGCATTTTTATGTGGATTCTTAGGATTTGAACTCAGGTCCTTTTGATTTCAAGAAAAGGTTTTAATTTCAGCCCTACATGCTGAATTTTATTTATTTATTTATTTATTTGTTTGTTTATTTATTTATTTATTGTATGTGTGTATCAGAGGGCACTGTGTGTCCCTGTGGAGGACCAAAGATGACTCCGGGAATCATCCTGATTTGCTTCTACCTCCTTCTTGCTTCACTCTGGGATTTCCCAGGATCCACCCAGCAGGGCCAGAAGTGTAGGCCGCTGTCATTTCTGTCTGGCATTTTTATGTGTAACCTGGGATCTGAACTCAGGACCTTCTGCTTGCAATGCAGAGTCTTAACCCCTGAGACATCTCTCCAACCCCATGTTGAATTCTTAATCTCTAGTTCTTCAGATTGTGATTTTGTGGAGGGTAGTGTCTCTTTCTCTTTTTCTTTTCCCTCTCTGTTTGTTGGGTGCATGTGTAGATGCAGGTGTAATGTTTTTTTCTCTTTCTCTTTCCATGGTGCATGTGCGCATGCAGGTATGTCTAGAGGTTTAGAGGTTATAAATTGCTACTAAATGTCTGAATTCATTGCTCTCTGTTTACTTTTTTGAGACAGCATGTGTCACCGAACCAACTAGCATGCACTGGTCTAGACTGACTGGTTGGTGAGCCCAGGGATCTGCCTGCTTCCGTACTCTGAGCACTAAGATTCTCGGTGTATACCAGTACACCTGACTTTTAGACAGATCTGAACTTGGATCCTCATGTTTGCATAGTAAGCACCTTGCATATGAACCTATCTCCCTGGCATGACAGCATCTTTGAAGAAGTCATGAAGTCAACTTGAATTCTTTGGAGTGATTTGGAATCCACAGTAGCTAGTGAAGAGGAAACATGGGTTCAGACACCCAAGGGACCAGGAGAAGACAGGGAGTGAACAGAGGCCTTCTTCAGGCCAAGGAGAGGGGAAAAAAATCTGCTGTCTGACCTCCAGAACTACCCCAGCCATTTAAGACACAAGGGTCCACAGAAGCACAGCTCTGCCCCTGCGCCGGCCCTTACACACAGGCTGGAAATGGCTCCATTTCTCATGCTTTTGGCCAAAGAAAGGCCAAATGGCTTCTCAACTCTTTATCGGTGAGACTGTGGTGTGGTGTCTTTACCATGACTTTTTAGAGAATGATCAGCTTGATAAAGACACAAATTGATAATGAAACCGCATCCAATGGGAATAGTGTTTAGTTTCACTGAGTCCTTCTGCGGCCCAGGGAAAAGTATTCCCACCCCTTTTCTGACGCACCAGTGAGCTAGAAGTAAAGCTGCAAAGTATTTCACCAGGAGCAGTGGCTTGGGTTGAGTTGCCAATCCCCACGCCCACCCCAGCCCTAAATTGGAATTGGCTGTGACAGGTAACAACTAACCATTGTTATTCAAGGATCTTTGAAAGACAAGAACAGGTATTGCTCTGTCTTACTGGGTTCTGGCAAGAGGTTTATATTGCTGGATCCCCCTGAACACCTTTGTGTGCTTGTGGGTCTTGGCAAATTGATTGTTCTCTGAGTTGGAAGGAGACAAATCTCTTCACAGAGATTTGCTCTGGGCAGTAAGTACCAATGCAAACCCTTGTACATACACATCCCTTTATCGTTTGTTTCTCCCACTTGAAACTATTGAATTTACTCAGCAGATAAAAGGTATTAGTGCTGGGGAGATGGCTCACTGGTTAAAGCATTCACCAGGCGTGGTGTGGTGTCTTCATCTGAACATGGGCCATTTTTATCTGATGGCACCTGTTGACTGTTGATGTTGCTTGGAGACAGAGAGAGTAGGAGGGACTAGAATGCACGTGTTGCCCATGTGCTACACCTGTCTGCCTACCCATGTGCCTGGGCATGCACCCTCAGAGCCTTGAAGTCCGGGACGGGCCCCAGGGTACATGGGCTGAGGAAGGTTAGTTGAGAGTGGATTCCATCTGTGCAGCTTCCAGGAAGCCATGCTGGGCTGTCTCTGAAAGCATCCCTCACCCCCATTCTTGTAAGTAACCCAAAAAACTTGTTGGTTTATAAAATTGCACTTTGGCAGAATGTACTCATTACAGCTCTTATCTGGGGTAGAAAGATGGCTATATGGCACCTCCCACAGAAAAAGTGTTCCCACAATATTGTGCAGACTTAGGAACCAGAGTTGGGATCCCCAGAACCTATGTAAGTGCTGGGTGGGCATGGACGTCCACCTCTAAAATCCAGCACTCGGAAGGTGGAGAAAGGGGATCCCTGGAGCAAACTGATGGTCCAGGCTAATTATATTGATGGACTGTGGTTAACTTGAGAGAATATAGAGGGGAACAGTAGAGCAAGATTCCCAACATCAGCCTTGGGCTTCTTACACATTCACACTCACACTCGCACTTGTGCATTTGTAGCCACAAACACAGGTGCACACACACGCAATCACACAAGAAAGAGAATTACCATCCTCTTCCCCTTTGTTCAAACAATCTCTTTAAATTTAATTAATTCCATTCCTATCTTCTTTTAAAAAATTCATTTATTTTGGGCTTCTAGCAAACTTCTTCTTCTTCTTTTTTTTTTTTTTTTTTTTTTTTAGTAAAACCCCAGCATTGTTCTTTATTCTTGGTTTTGTGTTGCACAGTGGTTGGCTTAGCATGAGGGAATTGCTTGCATCTAGAACTCAGACTTTGACCACATTCTTATTTTTATGCCTATGTCTGCCCATTCGGGACCAAAAGAGAATTTCAAAATATAATGCAGATTCAGGACTACAAAGAGAAGCAGCATGTGTGTTTACAGGTGAGAATGTCCCACTGAGCTGTTAGGATTGGTAAAAATTCTGCCCATGAAACACCTGGTGAGCACAGTAAGAAAGAAAACACATTTGTCTGCTAACAAGATACTGCAAGCAAAAAAACAGAAAGTCCCTGTATGATCTGGGGGAAATGACGTTAATTACTCTGTGCCTCAGTTTCCTTGTAAGCCTAAGTAGTGATAGATCCTTATATCTATCACTAATGGAGTGATGGCCATATTCTGAGGGTCATTAGTAGTAAAGCACTATTCATTTTTTCAAAATAAGACAAAAATAAATGCCAAGGAATTTCTTTAAAGGATATAGTTTTATCCGGAGCCTCGTTTAAAAAGGTAGATCTCATTGGGGCTTTAACTTAACCGCAAGAGATTGAGAGGTGAGGTGAAAATGTTTTCTGATGGCTTCTCTATTGCAAATACACTGGTGGGATGCATGAAATATTTTCCCGACTTATCCCCCAATAAGAAGCACAGAGGACAGAACGCCAAACGATTTGCAGCCGGTCGAGATAATATGTTCTGAACTCAGGCCGTCCCCGGTGATTCGGCTTCAACTCTAGATTATAAAGAAATGGATGGGCCCATTTCCTTCAAATAATCCTTCCTAAATATCAGTTCTCTTATCTGGGGCATTTTATAAGTTGTGCAGCAGAAGCATGAAGCCACAGTGTCTGCCGGGGCTTTGCATGAAGAGACTACATCCTGCTGATAAAACTGGGGCATGCAGCAGAGCCTTTGGTGGTCGATAGCAGACATACCTGTTTTTATATTCTGATTGCACAACTGGATGGCTGATGAGTTGCTAACCCTGGGCAGATTACTTGCTTTTTTGGCTCCTTGGTTTCCTATCTGGGCATCTTTCACCTCATAATAGTGCTTTGAGAATGTAGGAGATGATGCGTGTGCATGTAGCATCAGCAGAGTGATTGCACTGATTGGATGGTTGCCAATGGATACCCTGCCTTGTACTACAGTGTGGAGCCTGTATACAGCCTCAGAGTTCCCATCTGAAATGGGTAAGTTTTGGCATCTTTCCTCTCTTTATTTCTGTTTTTCTTTTTTAATGTGTATGTACATGGCATATATGCATGTATATATTTGTCATGCATGCATGTGTTTGCTTGAGTGTATGTGTTTGTGTGTATGTGTTTGCATGTGGGTGGCATGTGTGCTTGTGTGTAGGTATTTGCATGTGTGCATGCTTACACACATGTGACATACATGCATTTATGGGTGTGCATGTGTGTACATATGCACATGTGTTTTCATGCATGTGTCATATGTGCATATGTTGTTTATGTGGTACATGTGTAGAAGTCAAAGGTTGATGTTGGAAAACTTCCTCTATCATTATCCACCTTCTACTATATCATATTAATTATTATTATATTAAAGACAGGGCCTCTAGGGCTGGAGAGGTGGCTCAGGGGTTAAGCTTCTGCCTTGCAGGCAGAAGGTCCTGAGTTCGGATCCCAGATCCCACGTATAGACGCCAGACGGAAGCGAGGGTGGCCTGCGCTTCTGGTCCTGGTAGGGCGGAGCCTGTGAATCCCGGGGCAGAAGGAGGTGGAGGCGTCCATGGTGGTTCGCGAATTCGTCCGTGGTTCTACACACACATACACACACACACAGACACGCGCGCGCACATACACACAGTTGAATAAATAATAATAAAAAAAAAATAAAGACAGGGCCTCTAAATTGAGCCGAGAGCCTAGCAAGCTTGCTCTGAGGATCTCCTATTTCTGTCTTCCCAGGGTTGGAATTGCAGATGGGCTGCCACGCCCACTGGGCAGTTACGTGATTCTGGGAATCTAAACTCTGGTCCTCACCCTTAATGCTGCAGGTGCTTGAACCACTGAGCCGTCTGCCCTGTCTGATGGAATCTTTCTTAATTTTCTCAAGCCCCAAATGCAAGCTCCAAGCGCAGTAACCACCACTTATCAAGGGCTTGAGAAAGGTCACCTCAGCATGCTTTATTCAGTCCCCTATTAAATGCAAACATTTAAATTGAATTCCCACTTGGAAAAAAAATGATTATTTTTTTGAGCAGAGGCTGGAGATGGAATGTGAAGGCTCATGGGTCTGAACACTTACTGTCTGGTGGTGGCGCTGTTTTGGAAGATTGTGCAACCTTTAGGTGGTGGAGGAAGCAGGTCAGTAAGGACAGGTGGTGGGATTTTGTAGCCCAACCTCCCTTCCTGTCCTCTCTCTGCTTCCTGATAGGTGCAACTGCCTCACTTGATGCGACTTTCTGACCACAAGGGCTCTGGGTCCTCTTGAGTTGTGAGCCAAGATAAATCTCCCTTCTCCCCAGAAGTTGCTTTTTGTCCTGCCTTTGGTCATGATGATGAGAAAGATAACTAATGCAGATCTTAGAAAAGATTTTTCAACACGTCTAATAAGCAAAATTCAGGATACTCATACACTTTTAAAAAAAATAGAAGTGATACTTGTGCATCATATGGACTAGAAAATACAGGCAAACAAAAATACAAATAAAAACATGATGCTCCCTTAGCACAGGGAACACCACAGATAACAGAACACAGTTATTTACAGTCTTCTGGTGAAAATGCATGACAGTTTTAACAGTTTTAAAGATGACAAGATAATACTATATATACACCATTTTAATCAGTTTTTCATTTGACTATCTGTTGTTTATAGTTCTGTATATTTTATTTTATTTTTTATTTATTCAATGTGCATGTGTGCATGTGTGTGTGTGTGTGTGTGTGTGTGTGTGTGTGTGTGTGTGTGTGTGTGTGTGTGTGTGTGTGTAGAACCACAGGTGAATTCGGGAACCACCATGGACGCCTCTACCTCCTCCTTGTTTACTCTGCCCCGGGGATTCACAGGCTCCACCCTACCAGACCAGAAACGCAGGCTGCCCCCACTTCGGCCTGGTGTCTATATGTGGTGTTTATGATCCGAACTCTCCGCCTGCAAGGCAGAGGCTTAACCCCTGAGTCACCTCTTCAGTCCCTATAGTTCTGTATATTTTAAACATTTATTTAATTACAGAATTATATATATATTCTCTTATATATTATATATTCTCTCTATATATTTATTCATAAATAACTAAATATATATATATATATATATAGAGAGAGAGAGAGAGAGAGAGACCGAGAGAGACTGAGAGAGACCGAGAGAGACCGAGAGAGACCAAGAGAGATCGAGAGAGACAGGGAGAGTGCATGCATACTATGGAAGACAGAGAACAACTTTCAAAAGCCAGTTCTTTCCTTTTACCACATGAACTTTGGGGATTGAACTCAGCTCACCAGGTTTACACACAGACACCTTTACCCTTGAGCCCTCTCTCCGGCCCAGATCAATATAGTTTTTTTTATCTTCTGCCTGAACACAATACATTTTTTCCCCAAATGTCCTAATTATTTTTTTTATAACTGGCTTATCTAAATCAATACCTAGTGCAGAGCCACAGAGGTGCTTTAATAATATTTTGTTTGTGCTTTGATTGACTCTATTTTGTCCTAATTCAGGTTGAAGAATAGCAAAGGCTTCTTTTTAAAAAATAGTCTGTTTTTTGTTCATTGACAATCTCATATGCGAATGCAATGAATTCATATCTTTTTCACCTCTTGTCGCGTAATTGCGTGCTCCCTCCTTTCCCTCCTTAGTGTGTGTGTGTGTGTGTGTGTGTGTGTGTGTGTGTATGTGTGTATCAGAGGGAACTGTGTGTCCTTGTGGAGGCCCAAGGGTGACTTCGGGAATCATCCATGATTGCTTCTAGCTCCTTCTTGCTTTGCTCTCGTATTTCTCAGGCTCCGCCCACCAGGATTGGAAGTACATGTGGGTGGGTAAGGTTGCCTTCAGCTAGGGATCAATATATTTGCTTCACCTGTCTTGTAAGTTTTCATTGCATTTCAGGCATGGAGTTTCAAAGATTGAAGGAGAATGAAATGTGATGTTTTTCTTTGTTCTTATTCTGAAAGGAAAGCATACTTTTCAGCCAATCAGGCAGTTCTGTGCATGCGTGTATGCGTGTGTGTGTGTGTGTGTGAGTGTGTGTGTGTGTGTGTGTGTGTGTGTATGTGTGTGTGTGTGTGTGTGGTCTGTTCTTTCAGATTCTTTGGTGGACTCTGTCAGGGCAGGATTGTAACTGTGCCTCTGTGGATCTTATATCTGATTCCAGTGGGATTTAGGTCTTTGTTTGCTCTTCAGCTTAACCTTCTGGGTTCTTCTTTTTTTTTTTTTCTGGTGCTGGGGACCAAACCCAGGGCCCTGCGCTTGCTAGGCAAGTGCTCTACCACTGAGCTAAATCCCCAAACCCATTCTTCTGGGTTCTTGACTGTTGCCTCTGGGACCAAAGGAGTGTTAGACCTTTTCGCTGGTCTCTGGGGGTCTGGATGTGCAGCAGGGATTTGATTTGTTGTGCAATTCATTAATGACTCTCTGGGTAGTGTTGACTTTAGTGGGATTCCAAGGTCTGACATCATGAAATGGCTAAAATGTTTCCAATTTTACAACATTGTTACCTTCTTGGAAAATTCCCCCGCGGTAGATACATGCTGGCTAAGGTAGTTGTTTTTGCATTTGGGCAAGTTACCTTTTTGCATTTGGGCGAGTTACTGACTCCATTTTATTGCTGGCCTGCACTCTTCAAGCCAACTCTCATCCCTCCTTCTTCCCTCAACACTGTGTTTCTTCCTCTCCCCAGCCCTGGTCAGACTGAGCATCTGCTCAAGAGAGGGTGTGCCTGTGGCTCCTGGCTCATCTCTCTCTCTCTCTGAAGCTTAGCTCCTTCAGTTTCTTTACATCAGCTGCTGCTATAGGTTTGTAGAAAAGCAGTGTGTTCTTACACGGAGGAACGATGGTGGCCTTTGTACATTTTCGTATCCTCACCAGAAGCAAAACTCCCTCGAGATTTATTTATTTATTTATTCAATTGTGTGTGTGTGTGTGTGTGTGTGTGTGTGTGTGTGTGTAGAACCACAGGTGAATTCAGGAACCACCATGGACGCCTCCTCTTCGTCCTTGTTTACTCTGCCCCCGCTGTATTCACAGGCTCCGCCCTACCAGGATCAGAAGCGCAGGCCGCCCCTGCTTCCTCCCCGCGTCTATACGTCTATACGTGGGGTCTAGGATCCAAACTCAGGACCTTCAGCCTGCAAGGCAGAGGCTTAACCCCTGAGCCACCTCTCCAGCCCCTCCCTTAAGAATTTTAAAGCAATCAGAGAAGTTAGCTTGCATGCTTTGTAAGATCTGTGTGCTACAGGGTCCTTTAAACAGTGAGCAGGTACCACGTGGATGTTGGATACACAATTGGCATTTTCATTATATTTATTTATTTTTCCCCAATCATAAAAGCTTAATAGGTACCCTGTCCCCTCCCTCCCTCCACCCCTACCCAGTCCTCCTTACACCCTCCCCCTTTTCCCCTTTCTTTCACCCTCCCCCCTCCTCTTCTCCCAGTATCTCCCCCTTCCCCCCTCCCATGCCCTTGAGCATCCTGTTGTGTGAATGCCAAGCTTCTCTCTGAGTCCTCCACTCTAATGATGTGTAAGGACTTAGTGGCATTGCCCAGAGTTCTTTCTTGGATTCCCCTTTGGTATGGGAACACTATTATGACTGTCAATACCTTGCCTCTAAGGATCCTAGTGCCTGTGATCCATGCTAAACTTTGGGGGGTCGTTGACATGTCAGTCTTTGCACAGGTCATGCAAAATCCGATTATGGCTACTGTGGCCCTAACGTGTGGAGTAACTTGGTCCTCCCCATTTTTAGGCTCTTACATTCTTGCCACCCCCTCTTCCACAAGTTTCCCTGAGCTTTAGGATGGGGAGAGATTTGGCTGGTCTGGTTTCAGGAGTCTGGTATTCTGGATTGTGGTTTGTTGTTGTTTTCAGTTTTGCTATTTCTACGCCACCCCTGGCTCCATCCTGACTCGTATTGGAGGTCACCTCCTAACCAAAGATAAAAGGCTGTTTAAATGAAATCTTACTATAAGAGGAGATTCAAAGGTAGATGGACTAGAAGTAGGAGACTGCAGTGAGGGGGGTTAGTCTCCCCTATGCAGGATGGTTATCATCTATCTGTACAATTGGCATTTTCGAAGCATCAAATCTTCCGCATTCTTGGAGTTTTATGGTTTCAGCCTGGTTTCCGAAGGAGGGAAGGTATGGACAGTGAGCTGCTGGGACTTCTAGCTGTTCAGTAAGTGAAGGATGAAGGACTGAACCACATGGGGATGGTTATATCAAAGAGGAGACTCTGCAGCATGGTTTTTTGGAGGGGGTCTGCTATGGCCTTTAAGTGAAGCACATCTGCACTGGCCACAACTGGCATCAGTGAGCCCCAGGCTGCGGAGGGCATTTTCAGGCAACTCATTGTGTGTGCGAACATGCATGTACATGTGCGCATCTGTGTATATGTAGATGTGCACACATGTGCAGGCGTGCATTTATATGTACAGGTATATGTGTTTATATGCACACATGTGTATATATATGTACATGTACATGTGTGTATGCTTATGTATGCGTATGTATTTGTGGGTGTGTTATGCACATGTGTATGTATATACAAGAGGACACTTGAATGCGCGTTTGTCTGTGGGGGTCCAAGGTTGACTTTGGGAATCATTGTAGATTGCTCTGTCTCCTTATTACTTTGCTCTGGAGTTTCCCAGGTTCCACCTTCCAGAACCAGAATTGCAGACCATCACTGTATCTACCTAGCATTGTTACATGGGATCTGGGATCTGAACTCAGGTCCTTTAGCTTGTGAGGCAAAGGCTTTAACTCCTGAGCCATCTCTCAAGTCTCATATTCATTTTTTGAAATTTATTTTATTTATTTATCATTAAATTGTGTGTGTATGTGTGTGTGTGTGTATGTACATGATGGATATGTGAGGGCTGCATTGCCACGGTGCATGGGTAGAGGTCAGGAAACAAATTCCATCTTTACTTAGGGTCTGGGGTTTGAGTTCAGGTCATGAGACTTGTGGTACAAGCCCCTTTACTCACTGAGGCCTTTCCAGGGTCCTGCTATTCTGTGAGCGTTAACATCCTCTGCACTCGAATGAGCCTGTCAGCTGTCTGCGGCTGACTTGTCCCTCTTTATCCATCTTCGGTACACTTTGGTTTGGCATCCTCCTAAGAATATGGGGTAGTAAATCAAAGATCACTTCTGACAACCATGATGGCATCTGGCCATTCCACACAATGGGCTTCCAGACCTTTTTAAAGACATATAGAGTCAAGTTATCACTATAGATGGGGAATATAGCTCATTTTTAATGTCAATTGTGTCTCAACTAAGCTATAAAATAAACTCAGTATCAAGTTTCATTAATAGGTGCAAAGATAAGAATTGTCAATTTTGAAAAACACAGAGAACTAGTTATATTGAGATTTGAGGGGATTAGAGCTTTTGGATGTGAAAGGGACATTATAGTCATTTACAAACACTGTTATGTGAGCAAGGCTTTAGGTAATTGTATTAATAGAGGTATCTATTTCAAGTTCTTAAGTATTATTTATTTATTTGGACAGAGGGAGGGAGGGAGGGAGGGGAGAGAGAGAGAGAGAGAGAGAGAGAGAATGCATGCTATGTAACATTTGGAGGTCAGTCCACCATGTGGACTTCCAGGGTTTGAACTCAAGTCTGCAAGCAGGCACCTTACCCATTGAGCTGTCTCGTTGGCCCTTTTCATATTCCATTTATGCCCAAGATCACACAGTACTTGTCTTTCTGTGCCTGGTTTTGTTTCATTCAGCAGAAAGATCTATTGTTCCGTTCATGTGGCCACGAATAACAAGACTTTATATTTTATAATGTTGTTATTTACCACGTGGATGTGCATGTATGCATGTGAGTGTATATGCGTGGATGTAGGGCTCAGAGGTCAATGTTAGGGTCTTCCTCAACCTCTCTCCACCTTATTTTTTATTTTTATTTTTATTTTTATTTTTATTATTTCCACTCATACAAACTTAATAGGTAAACCAGTTCCCTCCCTCCCTCCTCCTCCCCCCAAACCCCTTGCTCCTCCTCCCCTCACCCCTCCGTCCCCATCCTCCAGTGCCTCCCCCCCAATTCCCAGAGAGTCCTTTATTGTGTATGCCTGACTCTCCTCTGGGTCCTCCTCTCCGATGACGTACAAGGACCCAGTGGCATTTCCCTGAACCCTTTCCTGTGTTCCCCTTAAGCATAGGAACACTACTGTGGCTGTCAATCCCTTGCCTCCAGGGATCTTGGTGCCTTTAGCAGATCTAGACTTTGTGAGGTCAATAGTGTGTTGGACATTGCGCAGGGCATGCAAAGTCCTATTATGATTGCTTCGGCCCTAACTAGTGTGGAGAATCTTGCAAATCACTGCTCCTCCCATCCTTCCACCTTATTTTTTGAGACAGTTTCCTTTCTGGACCTGAAGATCACCAAGTTGGCTGGTCAGTAAATGAGTTCTAGAAACTTGCCTGTCCCCAGTGCTAGAGGTGCACATGCTACTGTATCTGGCTTTTGCATGGGTTCTGGGGATCTGAACTTGGGTCCTCATGTTTATGTGGCAGTCACTTTGCTAACTGAACCCCTGTTCTTCCTCCTTCTGTTTTTATTTTATTTTTTTAACTTTATTTATTTTGCACGTGCCTGCATGTATATGTGTATTTGTGTGTGTGTGTGTGTGTGTGTGTGTGTGTGTGTGTGAGAGAGAGAGAGAGAGAGAGAGAGAGAGAGAGAGAGCACTTGAATATCCCTGTGGAGGACCAAGGGTGACTTTGGGAATCCTGGATTGCTTTTCCCTCCTTTTTGCTTTACTTTGGGATTTTCCAGACTTGGTCCACCAGGGCCAGAAGTGCATGCTATCATTTTTGCCTGGCATTTTTACATGGGACCTGGGATCTGAACTCAAGACCTTCTGTTTTCTAGGCAGAGTCTTAACTCCTGAGCCGTCTCTCCAGCCCCTCCTTTTTTTTAAAAAAAAAATTTTTTTTAAATTTAATTTTGTGTGCGTGTGTGTGTGTGTGTGTGTGTGTGTGTGTGTGTGTGTGTAGAACCACGGGTGAATTCAGGAACCACCATGGACCGCCTCTACCTCCTCCTTGTTTACTTGCCCCGGGATTCTTGGGCTCCACCCTACCAGGACCAGAAACGCAGCTGCCCCTACTTCTGCCCAGCATCTATCTATACATGGGGTCTAGGATCTGAACTCAGGACCTTCTGCCTGCAAGGCAGAGGCTTAACCCCTGAGCCACTTCTCCAGCCCTCCCCCTCCTTCTTTTTTAAATGAAATGTCTGAATAGTTCTTAGATAACAGACAGATCTTCTTTTATAAGATGATACTGAGGAAATGAAATGAGATAAAGGAAATAAATTTGACTTGGCTCATTTGTGGTTGAAGTCTTGGGCATGGAAGGTCAATTCTTTGGTGTTTTGAGTAACTGGAAACATTAAAAGATTTTAAGATAGAAGATTCCATTCTCTAGCTTTTTTCCTAAGACATAAATATTCCTCTCATTTGTTTTGGTTTTGTTTCATGCATATTTTTTCTGCATCTTTCAGTAAAAACATGTGAGATCCACATAAGTCAGAGCTGCAGCAGCCAGGATAAAGCCACAATATGATTGGTCTTGCTGACATGTCAGCGACCCCCCAAAGTCTAGCATGAATCACAGGGGAGAAGGCTTCAGGCAGTAGGATTCTTAGAGGCAAAGAGTGAAACAATCATAATAGAATTCCCATGCTAGTGGATAGTCCAAGAAGGGGCCTTGGGCTATGCCACTGAGTCCTGAATCCTCATTAGTGTAGATGACTCAGAGGGAGGATTGGCACCCATGTAAAGGGATGTTCTGGGGGATGGGAGGAAGGGAGGGAAAGAGAGGGGAGAAGAAGAGGAGGAGAGTGCAATGGGGGATGATGGGGGAAGGAAAGTGGGAAGGAAAGAAGGGGGTACCTACTGAGCTTGTATGATTAGGCAAAAAAATGTGTAATGAAAAAATGTTAGAGCTAAAAGAACTGCATTTGGATTTTTCTTCATATTGACAAGAGTTTAATATTGCTATTTCTTGAAAAAATATATTTATTATGCCCCCCAAAACCATCTTTTGTAAAGCCACATGGAAAATGCATTGGTTTGGTGGCATTCATAGTGGGAAGAGTGGATGGGCACCTATTCACCTTACCGACTGCCTAAAGAAGCCTTTTGTGTTCGCCAACTTCTAATCCATCATACTCTGTGATCGCCACTGGAATGGATTTATCCAGCACACACACTGATAACAGTAATGAGTGTGTTGACTCTCACATGGCTGTCAATTCTTCCTCTGAAGAGGTCATTTCGACATGGTGTCATTGTGAATGGCGATGCTCTAAGCTCTGAAGAGCAGCGTAACATGCACTAGGGTGGGGGGAAGATGTGGACCCCGGGGTCTGTGAAGCCTTGCTGCGAGTGAGTCCCAGTGTACCTTTGTTCTTTCACATATTCATGTCAAGGCTAAGCTGACACGTGAAGGTCAAGCAGACAGAGGAAGGCTTTAATTGAAATGATTGCAATGGGACAGAAGCCAGCACCTAAGCTGGGAGTTCTCGTCTTTAAATGGTAGAGGGATGAGGCGCTCATGCCATCAGGGTCTGCTCAATGGACTCAGTGAAAGGGAAAAAGTAAACTTTTCTTTTGTCTTGGAACAGGAGGGGACATTTTACGCCTCTGAGCCGAGAATCTCTGGACGTTAGTATCTTGTTCTCTCTGGTGTTTGATTCCAAAGAAATGGCTTCTAGGCCCTTCAGAAAGACATTCCTGATCTATACAAATAGGCAAGAGCCTGAATTTCTTTTAAGAGATTTGCATGTCAAAGAAGTAGAGAAAGAATTTATAACTGCAGGTTTTCTTTCTCTCTCTTTCTCTCTCTCTCTCCTTCCTTCCTTCCTTCCTTCCTTCCTTCCTTCCTTCCTTCCTTCCTTCCTTCCTTCCTTCCTTCCTTCCTTCCTTCCTTCCTTCCTTCCTTCCTTCTTTCTCTCTCTCTTTTTAAAATCTTATAAGAAAAGGGAATTTAGAACAGAGTATAAGGAAGAACCTCTTGTCTTATTTAATTTACGAGGGGAACTTTCAGGTTTGAACATATCAGGCGTGAATGCTTAACTAGACCACATTGTGATCATGCTACTTGTGAGGTCAATGATAAGATGATGATAGCATCCTGTAGGAGTTGAAATTTGCAAAGTATTTTTTAAAAGAATTATTTTATTTCATTTTGTGTATTTGTGTGTCTCCATGTGTCTCTGAAGGCGCTGCGTGTGCCTGTAGAGGGTGACTTTGAGATCACCCTGGATTGCTTCTATCTTCTGTTTGCTTTTGCCGTGGAGTTTCCCAGGTTCTGCCTTCCAGGACTAGAAGTACGAGCCTCTGCCATTTCTTCCCAGTTTTTTTTTTCTTTGACATGGAATCTTGGATCTGAACTCAGGACCTACTGCTTGTGAGGCAGAGGCTTAACCCCTGAGTCATCTCTCCAGCCTGTAAAGCATTTTTAAATATGGCACTTTTTTTTTATCTTCATAGTCACCCAGAGAACAGCATGTAGTTATTAACAGCATATAACAACTTGATTCTCAGAAACATAAAACGAGTGAACAGGATCACACATTGATGAAGGAACATATATGACTCTCCTCGCCCACCCGTCATAATACACCAACACAACCACGGATGTTCTTCTACCCAGTTCACCTAAATATAACCCAAAGACATGGCACAATATGAATGAGGAGGAATTCAGGTGACCCTTCCCCTCATAGCATATCATGCTGATGGTCCAAACTGACCAGAGAAGTGATCCCTAGGCATTGTGATAGCCCCTGAAATATCACTGTTGCAACTAGCCTGCACTTTTGCTGATAAATTCATGACCAAGTGGCTTATGGGAAGCAAGGAGATTTTATTCTGTCTTATGATGCTCAATTATAGTTCATTGTCTAGCTTGGCAGGAGAGCTCATGTCAACACCAGTTGATTACACCTTATCCAGGATTACTAAGAGGGACAATCCTGACTTGCCAGAGCAGCACGTCTGGTCAAGTACACCAAAGGATGCCAGCTTTCCTAACTAGTTCCCTGTATCTTACCTATCTGTCTTGAGACTAGTCCCACCCACCATGCTGGGCTTTCCTTATCAATTAGACAATCTCCTGCTGTCATAGTTAAGCACAGGTGTCAACTTGACTCTTGAGGGTTTGAGTTCTGGGCACAGTTGTAGAGAGTTGATGGTTGAGTTAAGCCCAGAGCAAACCTGAAGGAGATTGTCTAGCTGCTGGGGAAGACCCAGCCCATGGTGGGTGGGATTAGGCCCTGGATAAATCAGAGAGAGCTGGTTGAGAGAGTTGGCATCCTTCTGTATACTTGGCCAGACATGCTGGTCTGGTAAGTAAGGACTGTCCATCTCTCAGCCGTTATGGTGGCCAGTTCCCTCGGCTCTGGTGTTGGTGCGTGCTCTCCCGTCAAGCTGGACTATAAACTGTAACCAGACTATCATAAGAAAGTAAACTCCTTGTTCCCTTAAGCTGTGTGATGGTCATTTATCAGCAACCATGCAGGTGGACTGCAACAGAATTTGGTACCAGGAGTGGGGTGTTGCTGATAAATCTGACTATGTGGATTTTGTGTCTTTTGAACGGTTTCGCTGGACAAAGTTGAAAATGCTTGAGAATTTTCACTTTGTGGATTTACAAATACCGTTCTTCAGAGTTTAGTGGGCCAGTTACTGAGAGACATTGTTTGAGCCCAGTTTGTGATGAGGGAAACAAGGACTTTGGTAAAACTGAATATAAGGACGATGGACTGGTTTGCTTGACAGAGGAGAGCTGTGTTGGCAACCTTGGAGGTTTGGATGTGCAAAGGGCAGGCAGCAGAATATCAGCTGCTGTTGGACAAATGAGTATCAGTGAAGGAAAACCTAGTGACTTGCACTGAGACGGTGGAGGACGTGGAAACCACCGTATGGCAAGTTCGTGGTTTGGAAGCTCAGATTCCTTCAGGGGGCGAAAGCCCAAGTTAAAGCAGTTTCTTGCCTTTTGCAAGTTTGGTTGCCTAGAAGAGAGGCTTTTCCAGCATCAGCGCGTTGAAGTTGGTGTAGCTGTGGCTCCAGTGGACTAAGCTGCGTTTCAGCCTCACTTCGGAATCTGGCAGTGTCCCTAAGGTGATACTGGTTTTCATGTACTACTGAAGGGTTCATGGAGAGCAGCAAAAGCTTGGCACCAAGTGGCAGGCGTAGAGTTCTGCAAGAGATGGTGAAGCTTAAAGCTGCAGAGGAGAACCCAGAGTTGTGTGTGAGATGCCAGAACTGTGGGACTGCTGCTGAGGACAACTGCGAGTGGAGATTCAGCCTGGTTCAGAGGAACTCTGCTCTTACAACTTTGAGCTGCAAACAGGGACTGAGAATGCCTCGAATCTTTGATCCACCTTGATTACATAATGAGCAGCAGAAGATGGACATTGAAGTACAGAATGCGGTGATTTGCTGGACTTTGTTCTTTTTAATGTTTTCTTATTAAGATCCTTCTGTTTTAATGTTTTATCTGTTTTAAAGTATTTAATTTAAGGTTAAGAAACTTTGAACTTTTAAAATATTGGAACTGAAGTTTTAATGAGAGAACATTTTAAATTTGTCCATGGAATGTATTTATATTTTAACATCTGTGGGGACAAGGAAAGGTTACAGTTTAAAAGTGCTATTGTTTTTGTGTCAAGTTGACAAGGGGTGGAGTGTCATAGTTAAGCACAGGTGTCAACTTGACTCTTGAGGGTTTGAGCTCTGGGCACAGTTGTAGAGAGTTGATGGTTGAGTTAAGCCCAGAGCAAACCTGAAGGAGATTGTCTAGCCCATGGTGGGTGGGATTAGGCCCTGGATAAATCAGAGAGAGCTGGTTGAGAGAGTTGGCATCCTTCTGTATACTTGGCCAGACATGCTGGTCTGGCAAGTAAGGACTGTCCATCTCTCAGCTGTTATGGTGGCCAGTTCCCTCGGCCCTGGTGTTGGTGTGTGCTCTCCCATCAAGCTGGACTATGAACTGTAACCAGACTATCATAAGAAAGTAAACTCCTTGTTCCCTTAAGCTGTGTGATGGTCATTTATCAGCAACCATGCAGGTGGACTGCAACACCTGCAGTCTCATTCGGGGCTCAACTCAGCTGCTAACTCTCCACAAATGTGCTCAGAGCTCAAACCCTTAACCCACATGTTGACACCTGTATCTAAGTATTGCAACTGTCTATACTGTATGGTTAGCTAGGCACATGCAAGAATAGACATCCCCTGTTGGAGTCAGCAGGGCACATGAGCAAGAAGAGATGCTGGGTAAAAGGGAAGCAAAGCTGGTTGGGAAGAAGAAGTCTCCTGGGGGGGAGGGGAGGAGAATTGATGGGGTAAGGGAATGGGGGTGGAAGGTTTAACAACAAAAATTACATAATATAAAAAGCACGAAAGAAATCCCCTTAAATTTTAATGTGAACAAAGAAGATGGGACTCTTATTTTAGCATGAGTTTTAATTTCATGAGTTATTTAACAGATTCTAAATGGAATTTCCCAGTATGTAGAATGAAAGACAAGGATTTCCTTTGTCATGATTTCAATGTAACTTGGAAAGGATTCTGATGAAGGCATCTTGTAAGATCTGTTACCATTTAGAGCCTCTTAGACCTGTCTGTTCCGGTTTCCAACTGTCTTGTCTGGCCAAGGTTGTTCTCTTCCCAGAGCTGTCCTGGCTGCCTTTCTTCCACGCATGGAACCTGTCCTCAAGTGAGATTTTCCCATCATGCCTTTATGATGTTCTTCTTTTTCTTTTTCTTTTGAAATTGATTGCAGTTTTGATTTTCTGCCATGGTAAGAGGTTATCTTTTATAAGCAGTGATGAGCATTTTTATGGGGGGGAGGAGGAGCACTGTACCATTCCCGTCAATCTCTGGGTAGCAGCATAGAGGCCCCATTCATGGAGTTTCTTAACTTGTCAATAGTTCTGACACATTGTCATTTGCCTTGCAGTGTCCGATGGTGTTTGCAAGACAGGCTTGGGACACTATGGAGATGAATGGCTTAGGTGCATAGAGGTAGCTGTGATGGCAAAAGTTGGTCACACAGGCAGAAATGGGGTGTGTGTGGTGATCTTGCTGATGTCATAATAATAAACTCTCACACATACTCATATCTAGTGCCTAATCAGAGCAGTTCTCAACTGAGGCTCATTTCCTCCCCTTCTCCACCTATGTAATGAAAAATGTCTTCAGCATCATTTGGACAATGTCTGGGGACAATTTTTCCTTGTCACAATTGGAGGGCATATACTGCTGGTGTCTACTATATTTAGTGTAAAGACTCTGTAGTGCCCAGAAAGAGGACTGCCTCCATTAGCTCTGTTTTAAGATTACTATTTTAAAACATTTTTACAAATAATACTTTTAAGGTATTTTTATTAGAGTTTCAGACACGGATATAATGAGTTCGCAGCATCTCTCCCCCTTACTACCTAATGAGTTCACAGCATTCCTCCCCCTTACTACCTAATCCTATGGCGCCTCTTCTTCCCATTGCAAACTTTCCTCCCTCAAATCTGCCTCCTTCCTACTTTCCACATCCACCAGGCTTCTTCCAGGTTGTCTGTACTGATGTGCACCCAAACACTTGCTGGGGCATGGATGATGGATCAGTGGGTATGCCCCCAGAGAACGCATCCTGGATTAGCCCTCAGCAGTCTCTCTTAATACGAGAGCCATGGAGCCTCTTAAGATCTTTCCCTTCTAAGGTGATGGGTCAACTCTTGTGCTGCAGTGAAAAATTAAGAGGTGACAGGAACCTTTTTTTTTGTTGTTGTTATTTTTTGAGTCCTGTCCTTGCTAAGTAGCCCACACTGGCCTTCAACTTGTGATTCTCCTGATTTTGTCCTGAGAGTGCTGGGAATCTAGGCATCAGCTACCAGATGGCAATCTTGACGGTACTCTTGGGCACCTGAGATTTCTTCTTATTTATTTTGACCCTTGCGTTTCCCCACCTCGCCTCAATGGTCACCTCTGTTTCTTCAATATAACAACCAGTGTTCTCAGTGAGAATTTCTAGTATTGTGATTTCTTCTACACAAGAGGGGACAGAGGCCATGAGTGAGCAGAAAGGTAGGTACAGCATGGTGACAGTTAGTACAAAGTTAGTATCCTGGTGTCTTAACATATGAATTAGTGTTTTGTCCTGTTGCATACAATGAATTTATGTTATTCCACCTTTATTTTCCAATCCTGTTCCCCTCATTTTCCCACAAAACACTTCTTCCCTATCAGTCTTTCTGCATGTGTGTTTTATCTGGGTTGTCTTTGATGGAATTATCCTGAGCACTTGTTGGAGAACTGATGATATGCCAGTTGGTATATCATTGTGGAGAGTAATTCCCCACCTGTGATAGTTAATCCTGGGTGTCAACTTGACACACCTGGCATTAACTAAGATCAGCTGAGACCACCTGAAGGGATTATTTGGGTCAATACATTTGCAATACAAAGACCAGCCCTAGGTCCCATTGGAACCTCCCTAGATCAGATTGGAACCTCCCAGTAGTGGACCAGATAAAAGAAACCATAGAACAGGAGGCTAAAAAGAAGAAACTCTCCAGGAATCCTCCAGCCTTCAGTCATGTGGATGGGAGTGATTTAGCCTGCCAGCTTCAGCCACCAACCATGTCACCTCCACCATGAAAGACTGTTTCTTCCTCCTGGAACTGTAAGTTTAATAAATCTCTTTCTCCCGTAAGTTGTGTGACTTTGAGTGCTCTCTCACAGCAATAGTTAAGAGTAACTGTTAAACCACCCCAACATCCAGCATTAACCTGCTATAGTGTCTCAGGGAAGTGTGGAACCTCTCGGGATTTTTCCTCAAGAAGGGCAGTTTCTAATGCTGGGTTGTTTCCACATACCTCAGTAGATGAGGCATCTTATCTTTTGTACCTCTCATGTTTCAAGGGTACCTCATATTTCTCAACACCATTTTTCATGACCTCTCCAAACTGGTTTGCTTGGCACAGGTCTCCGGTTCATCTCTCTGGAAGATGTCATGTGCTCTTACTGAGGCGAGAAAAATAGAGTTTATAATGACTGTGTGAAATTTATCCTTGCAGACCCTACAGTTTCTCTAAGAATTTCATAGTGGTTTGTGGATTTTATATGTATTTCCCTCCTGAGTCCTTTCCCTCCATCCCACCCTTCTGTCTTCCCTCCCTTTCCTTTCATGCTAAGGTAAGCAAGGTCTTAGTCCAGTAACCAGGATTGACTTGGAACTTGCTGTGTAGCCCAGAAGGTCTTGAACTCACCATTCCCTTCCTTAGCCTACAGATTACAGCCCGGCATGCACCAGTATACTTCGCTTGTCTTTTTATTTCAATTAGGCTTCATGCATGTTGATGAAGCACAGTTTGATCCTGGATTTTGGTGACTTGTACATTTCATGATGAGATCTTCGTAGAATCTCATTAATATCAATCTCAGATATTAATTAACTAATATAAAAATAATATTAATTAACTAATTTTAAAATTTGTTTTTCAATTAGCAATAATCGTGCCTCTGACAAACCTCTTTGGCTATGACACTGCCACTACACAAAGCTTAAATTTATTTTTATCACTTTATATTTCCATCCATACAATAAAGGTTATTTCCTAGTATGTATCCTTAAAATAAGATGTAGTATAGTAGTATCCCATGTATTCACTGGAGAGATATAACACATTACAACATTTAAAAGGCAATGAATTATTTTTAAATTAGTATGTTAAAGAACTATATATATTATATTATATAATATATATATAATGAGTAATATATATTTATTTCATTAAAATCCCAAAGGGGGTTGGGGAGATGCTTGAGGCCCATAGTTCAGATCTCTGTAACTCATGTAAAAGCTAGGTAGACCAGTGCTCAGAGGTAGAGACAGGAGACCTCTAAGGCATGTTAATTAGCTATATTAGCTGATTGGTAAACTCTGGTTTCAGAGAGAGAACTTACCTCAATAAATAAAATGTAGAGTCATCGAGGAAGATTCATGATGTTAGCTTTAGGTCTCCACATACACACACATATGCACCCACACACAAGCTTGAGCATGTATGCACACATGCATACGACTTTCTCTCTCTCAGAGAATATTTGCTTCTTGTTTGTCATGTACATAATTAGAATATGTCAGTAGCCCATGAAGAGCTGTTTCTTTTTGACCCAGCCTGCTGGAAGGTACAGGCTTAACACCGTCATGGTGAAGTCAGCCAGTAAGAAATAATTTGACACTTTATGAAAATACAGCAACAACACCTTGGGACTTATTAACCAGCCATTTTGGATGAAACCTTTTTGCTTTAATTTATCCATCTATTTATATTAAACTTGTTCGGTGTCTTGTGACTTATAAAACATTTCACTCTTAATCTCCCTAACACCCCTTTCAGGTTCCAGGGAAATGAATTCCTCATCCAGCACACTGCTTCTACATATGCAAATCTATCTCTGAATAGCCCCAACCAGACCTAGGGCTTTGCAAAGGCTGAAAGCACCTTTTATACTCTTTTTGCATATCATTAGAGCCCTTAGTAAAGAAAAAAAAAAAAAAGCAAATGTATTTTTGTTGATTTATCCACTGCAGACATTTAATACAGGGGGACTCAAAATACTTGGCTGGACACAACAGATTTGGCAGACTTTTAGGATTAAACAAATTCTCAATCTGAAGGATCCCAGTCAACCATTTCCTACTGCGTGTGCTTAAAGAAGTCCAGAGTGCCCGTGAGACGTCTTTAAACATTGGGTTAGGTTAGCATTCGACTGTGTCTCAGTTTCCAAAAATCTGGTTTGTTTCTCCTAGTATGGAAATTATCTCATACTCCTATCAGCAATTATAAAAGAAAGCAAGAATTGGTTGCCATCTAACTTTTCTGCTAATTGCTTTATGTCTGAAAGAATTCTAAGAATGTTGACATATATGAAGAGATAGCCAATCTGGAAAGAACAAGCAAAGGATCAGTGTAGTTAGCGTCTCATTGTCATCTAGTGTTGTCAAATTGATAAAGTATTTCATACATCTGAGACACTGTGCCATGTCCCCATTCATTGCGTGGGAGTAAGAAGACATCAGCCCAGAGTTGTATTCAAGGCATTAAACACTTGTATCTATTTTAGGGACTTTCTCTTTTTCTTTTTGGTTAATTGTACCTCTTTCCAAGATGTTTGCAAAAATCAAGAGAGAGCATTTATATGCTTGCACTTTGAGAATTATAAGTTGTAAATGTGAAAGGTATTAGCGCTTATGACTTGGAAGTTTGGGGGAAAGATAGAAATTGTTTCTCACAGATTGTCCTGGAGATTACTGTTGCATAATAAATTATGACAGGAAGTAGCAGTGCAGAACACCCACCATGTGGCTTGTCTATGCTCTAGTGGCTCAGGCATTTGGAGGTGGCCCCTCAAGGCAGCTCTTGTTTGGGGGTCTCTTACACAGTGGCAAGCAGGTACTAGCTGCTGTCATCTAAAATTTTTTTTAACTCATACATTTAATTTTTTTAGTGTCGTTTGCATGAATATAATGAATTTATGTATCTTTGCCCTTTAAACACAAATTCCCTCTTCCTTGTTTTTCTTTATATCCCTTCATCTCCTTTGCCATACTCCCTTCTATTTTTCAAGTCTTTTCACTTGTGTGGTCCACTGTGCTTCATTTAGTTTGTCTTTGATTTATATGCCTGACTTGGTTCATGCTCCAGCAAGCATCCTAGATCAGTGCATATACCACTGAGGAAAGCATCTTTCTTTTCTTCCATGAGTCCTCATCTGTCTCTCAGAGAGGCGTGGAACTTCTTGAGATCTTTCTGCTTCATGGTGGGGTGTTGATGGAACAATTCCTGAGCAGTTCTTGTGAAAGCATACATCTTTGCTGTAAAATCATGGATACCACAGCCTTGTCATGTCCCAGAGACAATGTCTAACCCACCAGTGTCCTACATAGGATCTTACAGTCATACCGCCCCCTCTTCTGCGATGTTTCCTGAGCCTTGGGGTGGGTATGGGAAAGGCGTGGCAGAAGCTGGAGATGGGATAGATCACTACAGAGGCCACGAGAGCAAGCAGCAGATGGCAAGAGCTGATGATGAACAGAAGCAGGGTGAGGCTAGTCAACCTCAAACCTCCTCTCCCCTCCCCCCGTGACTTGCCTTCCTCCAACATGACTCCGCTTCTTAAAGTTGTCACAAATCTTCTCAAATATTAACGACAGATATTGCAAACATGTGAGCCTGTGGCAGACGGACAGCTCATATTCAAACCATGACAGCGATGTTTAGTACTAATTGTCAGCTTGACTGGTAGGAGGCAGGTCTCTGGTCCACCCAAGAGCTATTCTTTAGGTCAAGTTTGGCCTCTAGGATGCATGTCAGAGACTTGTCATCTTTTTTTTTCTTATATTTATTTATTTATTTATTTTTTATTTCCACTCATACAAACTTAACAGGTACACCGGTCCCTTCCTTCCCTCCACCCCCCCCACTCCCCTGTGCCCCCCCTCCCCTCCCCTTCCTTCCCCATCCCTCAGTGCCCCCCCTATCCACGGAGCATCCTTTAATGAGCATGCCAAACAGAGACTTGTCATCTTGACTGTGTAATTGGCGTGGGAAGATCCAGGACCCTGTGGGCAGGACCATTGTCTAGGCAGGTGGTCTGGGAATATATAGAGATGGGGAGAACTCACCGAGCATCGGCGAGCAAGCAGCCATGCGTGCACTGGGCCTTGCCCTCCGCTCTCGCTGTGGCTGTGATGAGGCTGTGCATCCTGCAGGCTAACTTCCCTGCAGTGGAACATGGAACTGTGGGTCCATTGGCTCTCCATCTTTTTAATTGCTTGAGTGAAATATTTTATTATAGCAATGTGAGATGAAACCAAAACAAAGGGTATGTATGAGAGATGTTGGATTACAGGTTCACGAGTAATTTAAGAATATTTTCCTGGGCTGGGGAGATAGCTCAGGGGTTAAGACTCTGCTCACAAGCAGAAGGTTCTGAGTTTGAATCCCAGGTCCCATGTAAAAACTCCAGGTGGAAATGGCACCGCACTTCCAGCTCTGGTGGGTGGAGCCTGGGAAATCCCAGAGCAAAGCAAAAAAGAAGTGGAAGCCATCCAGGAAGATTTGTGACATCACCCTTGGTTCTGTACAGGGACACGCAGTGCCCTCTGAGATACACACACACACCACACATGCACATACTCTAAATTAATGAATATGTAAAATTTAAAAAAGAATATTTTCCTGATTTCGTATTAGATTCTTGAGCTAGGGAAATGGCTCAGGAGTTCAAATCTTTGCTTCACAAGCAAAAGGACCTGATTTTGGATCCCCAGATCCTATGTAAAAAAGGCAGTTACTTACAATTTTAGCTCTGGAAGGTGGAGCTTGGGAAACCCCAGAGCAAAGCAATAAGGAGATAGAACAATCTAGGATGATTCCTATTGTCACCCTTGGGCCTCCACAGGCACACACAAGTTCCCTTTTGCACACACACACACACACACACACACACACACACACACACACGTGATTGCTCCTCCCCCAAGTTAGATTCTGTTCCAACCTTATTATTTCTTTTAAACTTCCTTCCTTCCTTCCTTCCTTCCTTCCTTCCTTCCTTCCTTCCTTCCTTCCTTCCTTCCTTCCTTCCTTCCTTCCTTCCTTCCTTCCTTCCTTCCTTCCTTCCTTCCTTCCTTCCTTCCTTCCTTCCTTCCTTTCTTGTGTGTGTATCAGAGGGCACTCTCTGTCTCTGTAGAGAACCAAGGGTGACTTCAGGAATTATCCTGGATTGGGCTTCATTTTTGCTTCACTTTGGGATTTTCCAGGCTCTACCCACTAGGATGGGAAGTGCAGGCCAATGCCATTCCCACCTGACTTTTTTTTTTTTTTTGCGTGGGAGCTGAGATTTGAACTCAAGACCTTCTGCTTTTGAGACAGAATCTTAACCCCTGACTCATCTCTCCAGTCCCTACCCTCACTATTTTAATCATTCAGTGGAGTGGAGATGACTCTTAATTTTTACCAAGGTCTGTCTGGTTTTTCATTAAAATTCTGTGTATTCTGCTGCTATTTAAAGATATGAGCTTACTCTTAATGATTTTTTTTCAAAACCACATAACAGGGCACACAATATCTTCTTGTAGACCTGCGTCTCATTAATTTCTTTGAACTTTGATGGCTTTCCAGCCTGAGGAGTTCACTCATCAATCAGCAAATATTCTTAACCTCTTAGCGGGGTTGATAATTGTATGACTTGATTCTATTATTAGCATCGTATCCCTTTTTGAGTCCAATTATCTCAGAAGATGGCTAAGTGTTATCTCGGGCATCCCAGGTGGGGATTTTCCCAGCCAGCTTTGTGGCATCCTCCCCAGGTGCCTCACCTTCGCATCTCTGTCTGGCACTCCTCAGAACTGACTCCCAGGTGCGGTTCACTCTTCCGGAGAGGGATTAGCTTATTTTTGCATGTGCTTTGTCACAGCGAAGGATTGGCAGGGAAAATTGTTCCTGGTACAATTTCTTGCCTTTAGGTGATGCCAGGTCTCTCCCTGGAAGCCCAATGGGCATATTTCAAGTAGGCTGCCTGCCAAGCAG
The DNA here is from genome assembly GCA_023101885.1 of Typhlomys cinereus. NCBI lineage: Eukaryota > Metazoa > Chordata > Mammalia > Rodentia > Platacanthomyidae > Typhlomys > Typhlomys cinereus. The sequence continues at coordinate 1,289,505 of JALPQD010000525.1, read as the reverse complement.
ACAGCTCTGTGGTTTCATTGTTCCCAGGCAAAAAGCATGTGTTTTCTGTAAAAAGCCACAGAATTTCTAAGACTGGATGAAGGAAGCTGATGGAAGTTCTGGTCCTTGGAAGAAATATGTCAACGCATTCTTTACACAGAAGGGAACACAGCTAACATGGCTCCTGGTGACATGTTATCTGGGGACTAAATTTTTTTTTTGTGGTTGTTGTTTTAAATCCACTTCCATTAAGTGAGCATCTTGGTTAGACATTTTATAGCTCTTGAGAACCCCTTTCCTTGGGCTTCATAGTTTGAGTTGTTCATGGGTCCCAAACACTGTACTTTGCCTACCACGCCAAGAAAAGGTTTGGGACACCTGGGGAGAAAGCAAAGACTTAAGACTAATGCTGATTATAAACAGAGATTCTCACATGCCAAAAACTGACCGACCGTGTGGAAAAGTCAATTACTGAAGCGAGAAGAGTTTGGCCGTTAAGATGGGATTTGCTTTGATTTCCAATCATTCTAATTCCTGACATGCTGATCCAGGGTGGCTCATCTCAACAATAAACCACAAATGATAGTAAATTAGCTGTGGGATCCTTGTCGGCATTTAGTGGCTATGTGGTGTATGTCAAGAACGGAGTTCATCCCTGGTCAAACCCATGCTGGCAAATCAAGCCATCACTAGATCATGGTCCCAAGGTTGCCAAGAGGGTGAAGCATATCAGGAAATGTCCACGGTTATCTGATGTGATACAAATGCTGCTTATGATGCAAGTTGTTCAGATCCAATCAAATAGACTACTTCACATTTAAAAATATTTTATTTATTTATTGTGTGTATCAGAGGGCACTGTATGTCCCTGTGGAGGCCAAGGGTGACTTTGGCAATCATCTGGACTGCTTCTACTTCCTTCTAATTTCTTTTTTTTTTTCTCTCTTTTTTTTTTTCCTTCTAATTTCTTTCTGGGATTTCCTGACTTCACCCACCAGGGGCAGAAGTTCAGAACATCACTGTTTCCACCTGGCATTTTTACATGGGACCTGGGATCTGAACTCAGGACCTTCTGCTTGCGAGGCAAAGTCTTAACTCCTGAGCCATTTCTCCAGCCTGATCACTTCACTTTTTAAACATCAAAGCAATCAGTCTAAAAATAATTTTTATTCCTTATTGGATTAGTCAGGATTTGGTTAAGAGAATGGAAATCACTCTACAGGTATTCTGAACTAGATGGGAGTTAATACGGGGAATTAGAGGCTTTCCAAATGAATGGCAGGGCCAAAGGAGAGAACATCTCTGGGGAATTTAGAATCTTAGGTGCCTCTGCCAGGAAACCCATTCGCCTGCATTTCTGAAGTTGGGGATTTATGGAAGGTCATTCTGAAAGACCTGGCTGGCTGTCACTTCCATTGTTGGCTGAAGTCCTCTCTCTGTCCACCATTGCTGGGCAGAAACTATGGGCTCTTTCCCCTTCCTGGCTTCCAGATCTCCCTCGAATGCCCTTCACTTTGCATGTGAATCTGGAACTCCTTGAAAATAATTTTGCATGCTGCATGAAGACCGGCTTCCTGAAAACAGAGGCTTCCTCTCTTGCAGCCTGAGGTTGACCTTTAGAACAGTTCGAAGGGGAACTGGGTGTGGCGGTGCACACCTGTAACCTCCATACCAAGGGGCCAAGGCAAGAGGACCACGCAAATTCCAAGTCAGTCTGGTCTTCGTGATGAGTTCCCAGCTTGTCAGGGCCATGCATTAGAGCATGTCTCCAAAAGAAGAAGGAAGAGGAGAAAAAAGAAAGAGGGGGAGGAGGAGAAGAAAGAGGAAGAAGAGGGAGATGACTTGAAGGAAGAGGAGGAGGAAGAAGTAAAAGAAAGAAAAGGAGGAGCAAAAGGAGTAGGGAGAGAACTGAGGAACTACTTAGCTGCTATTTTGAAAATACAGGTGAATTTTGCCTTACAAGCGAAAGGCATGTGGCAGCCTGTCATTCTGCCCCTGGAAGGTGAAGCCTGGAAAAGCCCCCGGGTAGAGCATCCAGGATGGTTTCTGATGTCACCCTTGGGACTTCACAGGTACCTGTACTGATCAAATACCCTCTTGTACATGCACATGCAAAAACACAAATGCAGGTGGATATGCATTTACTTTTGATTACAGATTCTTCAAATTCTTTTTGGTCATCCATGGCGAGCTGCCCCTCCTCCCCCCTGCCCCGCCCCCAATGCTTTGTTCTTAGAGGTGCGCCTACAGGCCAAGGAGGTCTTCTGTGGATCTGTGGTTATTGGGTTCTCCCTGTACTGAAACACAGCTAGATCAGCAGCTATCAATCCCAATCCAGCAGGTTTATGAGTGCACGCAACCCCACAGCCATGGATAGCTTAATTCATACACAATAGGGTGCCAGCCATTTAACTTAATCAGAAAGTGAATGGCAAGTAAACATAAAAAATATTCTGCTTGGATTGAAGAGATGGCTCAGAGGTTAAGACTCTGCCTGGCAAGGGGAAGGTCCTGAGTTTGGATCCCAGGTCCCGTGTGAAAAATATTCTGCTACCTTAGGACTTTCTTTACTTAGAACTTGCCTTCTGGGCTGGAGAGATGGCTTGGGGGTTAACACTCTGCCTCGTAAGCTGAAGGTCCTGAGTTTGGATCCTAGGTCCCATGTAAAAAGCCCAGGCAGAAATGGGGGCAGCCTGCACTTCCGGTGGGCGGAGCCTGGGAAATCCCAGAGCAAAACAAGGAGGTAGAAGCAATGAAGTATGATTCCCGAAGTCACCCTTGGTCCTCCACAGGGACACACAGTGCCCTCTGATGTGCGTGTGCGTGCGCGCGCACACACACACACACACAACACTCTAAATGAATGAATAAATAAAGTGTTTTTTTTTTTTTTAAAGAATGTGCCTTCTATGATTGGAGAGCCTGAGTTTCCCCTATAATATATGCTAAGCTTTGGGGATTAGAAAGATGAACGCTTTGAGACTAGAAGCCCTTTACAGAAAATGTGGTACTCGTGTAAGACAAAGCTCTTCTTATTAAAGTGACCCTGAGTGTTTACAGAGATTCCCCCCCCCCATCACTGGTATCAGGCCACTCCTGTGCTTGCCCTGATTTCCCTCAGATTGGGTCTTTCCTCATTTCCTTAGTTTCTGTCTGCAACTGCATGCCTATAATAAGTTAACTGTGCCCTTGAATTGGCTCTGGATGCCAAAAACATCAAACAAGTCACAAGCAAAATCAAAACCAAAGACACCTTTAAAACTAAAGAAAATAGGTCTTTGTCACTGGGACACAGTGGGGCAGTATAACTTGATGAGAACTTGATGATTGTAAGCAAAGCTTTGAACCACTGGAAAGACCTGGAGCCTTTTCAGGTATCTCCCTCTCTTACGGGACATTTGAGCCAGTCTTTAAAGCCCTATTAATCAACACATCTTTCCATTCCAGCGCTGACTGCTGACCCTGAGCTGGCAGCCGAAGTTAAGCCTTTATGGGAAAGTGATTTAATGTTATGTCTGTGTGGATAGAGGCGTGGACTTGGGGAGAAAGACAAAGAAATGGACATAGGATGGTTCCCACAAAGCAGAAGTTAAGCAATCGTTAACATTATTTCAAGTTATTGTTATACTTGTTTTCAATTCCTGCATACACACACACACACACACACACACACACACACACACAAAAAAACAACAGAGGCAATTGGAGGTCCATAAACTGCACATGTTGTAGATAGGATGATATATATATATATATATATTTATATGCAACATGTTTGTGTGTGTGTGTGTGTGTGTGTATCAGAAGGCACTGTGTGTCATTGTGGAGGACCAAGGGTGACTTCAGGAGTCATCCTGGATTGCTTCTACTTCCTTCTTGCTTCGCTCTGGGATTTCCCAGGCTCAGCCCACCACAATTGGAAGTACAGGCCCCCGCCATTTCCACCTGGCATTTTAAAATGGCACCTGGGATCCAAACTCAAGATTGTCTGCTTGCGAGGCAGTCTTACCCCTGAGCCATCTCTCCAACCTTATATTCAACATATTTTTATAAATGATTTATGCATACATTGTGTATTACATAAATATTTCCTTTCCTTGTAATGCTGCTGGGATCAAAACCAAGACACTTGACACTGAGCCACCCCCCCCCCCCCCGAGCCCAGATTGACCTTGAATTCACAATCCTCCAACTCAGCCTGAGTGCTGGAATTACAGCTCTGACCTCCATGCCCAGCCTGTACATCTGCTTTATATGTAATTGTCCAGTCTCACATTATAAAAGAAAATACATTTGAAGCAAAACTATCACTCCTATATCTTCCATGTGCTTTGGAGAGATTTATTTTTGGAGGGGAGTTTTTATGTATTTCATATAGTCTGTGTTGTATGACTCATAAAGACTTCAAGAAGGCCAAAGTTAGCCAATGCATGGTGTTTAATCGTTTTCTCCACGCTTCCTTACAGTGCGGTACACTTCCACAGCCATTCAGCTTTCTTGTCCGTGTGTATATGTTTACTTTTCCTACTGCATTGCAACACCTTTGAGGGTAGACTTCATTCATCTTTTTCTTCTCCTCAAAGTGCTCAGTTGCACTCTTTGTATTCCTTTCAGTCAGAGACTCGGGAGCAGCAGGTGATTCCATAGTTTGCTACACTTCAGCTGATCGATGAGGTTGCCTTGCAACCTAACAATTGTTAGAGACAAAGTTCGGAGAATTAAGTTACTATGATATTCTCAGAAACCTCGCTTGGTAGGTCGATGGGTAGCCTTATCCAAAAGGTTCAGGTCTGAATTCTGGCTGGTGGATGTGACTTTGTTTGGTAAAAGGGTCTTTGCAGATGCAATTAAGTGAAGCATCATTATGTGAAGAAATCACCCTGGCTTGTGTGGGTGGGCTATACCACCTATAAGCAGTTTCCTTACAAAAGATACAGGAGAGAGATTTGATAGAGAAGGAGAAGGCAAGTTACCATGGAGACAGAGATTGGAATAATGCAGCTATAAACTCAGATCCCTCCCAGGGCTGCTTAAGGCTGCCATTGGAAACTAGGAGAAGTTGAGGGGATGGACTCCCCCGTAAGAGATTCCTTACACCTTGATTTGAGACTTTTGAACTTCAGGACTGTTCACAAAGAAGCTTCTCTGATGTCACCAAGCTTGGAAGTGATTTTTTTTTTTTTTGAGGGGGGTTGGTTGTAGGAGATGAACACACTTTAGTTCTGGAAAAGTCTGCCTAGAGACCACCCATGAATATCTGGAAAGTCTGGGTGATGAAGAAAAATCAGGGTTTCCTGATGTTCCCTTTTCAAGTGCTTTCCCCACCCGCACCATCCTGGAGAGCTGCTTCCCAGCATAGGTTTAGGGGACAAGAGATATCTTTTCATTTGGAACCCATTGGGTTGTTTCCATACACTGGACTAGTCAAAGAATAATAATGGCCCGGTGTGAGGAAGGGGGAAGCCGCCTCTCACAGACTTCTGCATGTTGAATTATCTTCTAGAAGCCCGCATGGATTATATTCTGAGATTTTTGTCCCCGGAGGGGGATACGGCACTCTTTGACAACAGAAGCTGTTCTGAGATAACATCTGAGCAAATCTGTTCTGTGAAAGAGCAACAGGGGAGGGGATTATACCAAAGCAAATATTTGTTATGTAGACAGATGCGACTTAGAGGAAGGAAGGCTTCCTTCGGACTATGGGAAAATAGTTGAGTACGTGACATTGGAAAAGACAGCATTCTGCGTGGCAGCAGGAGGCGTGAGACCTCCAGACTGTGGAAGAAGGCAAGCTTCAAGACAAGCGTGCCGAGTGCTCGGCAGGGCGTCCTACCACCATGGGAGGAGAATTATGACTTATGAATCAGGTGATCTGTTGCTCAAGGTAGTGAGAGGACTGCAAGGAGATATCGCTGATGAGGCAGATGTCGCTGTGGATCCGACCGTGTCCAAACCCTCTCTGCCGGCAAGTCTTTCCTGAGCTTTCCAGGCAAGAATGAACTGTAGGTCAGTCCTTACCCTGCGCACAACTGTCTCTGTGACCCAGTGCTGCAGAGTTTGGATCCTTTCTAAAGCCAGAGGGTTGAGCACAAGGCTCGACTCCACTAGACACTCCAATACCTCTTTGATTGAATGCAGTGACGTTCAGGAGTGGTTCTCAGAGAACATTAAAGACTCACACTCCAGCCCTAACAGCCTTTGTCTCCGCATAGCCCAGAGCTACACAGAAAGATGTTTTTAATCGTTTTCACACTTGGGAAAACCATGACTATGATGTCTAGCTCAGGACAACACTCTTTCCTTCTTTATTTTATTTTTAAAAAAAACCCTATTCGTTCATTTAGTGTGTGTGTGTGTGTGTGTGGTGTGTGCGTGTGCGTGTGTGTACTCCCTAATAAGTGGATCCTAGTTCCAAACCCACTTAATGACATATTCAAAGGTAAATCTCTGTATTACCCACCGTAATTGCAAAGGATTATAAACAGGAGGAAAGGGGAAAGACCTTAGAAGAACGGAGATAGGGGAGCATGCTTCAGTACAGAAAATATGCCACAGTCAAGTATTACATGTAAGTAGTGAGACATCTGGTGCAGCTCGCTCTCACTTCCCTTCCTGGTCACTTGGAACTGAACAAGTTTGATCTCACCAATCAGGGAGGATGTAAGGACTGGCAGATAGATTAGATGGTAACCATCCTGCAAATGGGACACTAACCGCCCTCCCTCACTGCTGTGTCCTACTCCTATTTTTCATCTACCTTTGAGTCTCCTTTTATATTAAGATCTTTACTTAAACAGTCTTTTATCATTGGTTAGGAGGTGACCTTCGATACCAATCGGGATGCAGCCAAGGGCCGTGCAGGAAAAGAAGAACTGAAAACAATAACAAACCATAATTCAGAACACCATTGACCCTGCATTATTCACCTGGAACCAGACCAGCCAAATCTCTCGCCATCCTAAAGCTCAGGGAATCTTGTGGAACAGGGGGTGGCAAGATTGTAAGAGTCTAAGGATGAGGAAGACCAATGATATGCAAGATACTCCACACAAGTTAGGCCTGCACCTGACCTGCACAATGGCTGACATGTCAACTACCTCCCAAAGTCTAGCATGGATCAGGGAAGAAGGCTCCAGGCAGTAGGATCCTTAGAGGCAAGAGATTAACAGACATAATAGAGTTCCTATACTAATGGGGGAGCTCAAGAAAGGGCTCCGGGCTATGCCACTGAGTCCTGAATCCTCACTAGGGTAGAGGACTCAGAGCAGGTTTGGAGTTCACACAATGGGTGCTCCAGGGAATGGAAGGGAGGAAGAGAGAGGGAAGGAGGATGGTGAAAGAAAGGGGGGGGGAGAATGCAATTGGGGACCAATTGGGAGAGGAGAAGGGAGGGAGAGGATGGGGTACCTATTGAGCTTGTATGATTAGGAAAAAAATAAAATGTGGGAGAAAAAAATACAGTGGAAACCTTGGGGACTAAAACTGGATGAGTGAAAGGAAATGCCCCTATCAGTAGGGTGGCCCAAAGAACAGCAACTTGGTATGCCACAAGAGACCTGAATCCCTACAAGAGTAGACAAGTAGGAAACCACAGTGAGGGAGGGGTCAATCACCAATTTGCAAAATGGTTACTTATTATCTGTCAGACTATATGCCCTCCCCTTCTGGTGAGATCACACCCCCTCAGTTGTAGATGATCAGGAACGAAAAGTCTTTTATTGCATCTACCTTTGAATATACTCTTATAACAAGACTCTAGTTTAACAGTTTTTTATCTCTGGCCAGGGGGTGACATCCAATACCCATCAGGACGGAGTGAAGGGCATTGCAGGAGCAGCAAAACCGCAAAAGAAAATCAACAAACCATAATCCAGAACTTCAGAGACTCTATATCAACCACCTAGAACTAGGCCAGCCTAATCTCTCCCCATCCTGAAGCTCAGGGAAATTTGCGGAAGAGGGGACGGTAAGACTGTAAGAGCACAAGGATGGGAGGAGCAATGATATGCAAGATACTCCACACAAGTTAGGGCCAAAGCAATCATAATTGGACTTTACATGCCCTGCGCAATGTCCTAACACACTATTGTCCCCACAAAGTCTAGCATTTGCTAAAAGCACCAAGATCCTTGGAGGCAAGGGATTGACAGCCAAAATAGTGTTCCTATGTTTAAGGGGAACACAGGAAAGGGTTCAGGGAAATGCCACTGGGTCCTTGTATGTTATCGGAGAGGAGGACCCAGAGGACAGTCAGGCATGCACATTAAAGGATTCTCTGGGGATTGGGGGAGGGGAGGCACTAGGGGGTGGGGAGAGAGGGGTGAGGGGAGGGCGAGCAGAGGGGTGGGGGGAGGAGGAGGGTGGGAGGGAACCGGTGTACCTATTAGGTTTGTATGAGCGGAGATAATAAAAAATGTTAAAGTCTAAAAAAAAAAAAAGAGTAGACAAGCCAGGGGGAACCTTGGGGTTCCCCAAGAAGCTGACAGGCAGGAGGGCAGGAGGTAGTGGAATGGATTGATGAAAGGAAGGGAAATGGGAGGGAGGGGAGATAAAGGGAGTATGCTTGTAAATATGCTTGTAAAACTAGAAAAATAGCATAATTAAAAATAAGCATAATTAAGCAATTAAAAAAAGAATAGAGAGCTGAATAGTTAGACAATATTTTTTAAGGAATTGATGTAGAGTGAGGATAAATGTTTATTACTGGTAAAGTTTACACATAAAGATTTATTGGAAAAGAAAAAAAGAATAAATATTAAGTAAAGAAGTACTCAAATTGTTCTGGTCCTTGGGAAACAGAAATGGGAGGCTCATTTTGAGACTATGCAGAAGTGGGAAGGGTGGGGGAGGAGAGCATAATATATCAGTCACTGTGTGTGGCTTTTCACTTTGCAAACTTATACTACTAGCTGTAGATGAATGGAGGAAGCATTAGCTATGTAAAGCACAATTCCAGCCCGGAAGGTAGCTGATGAGAGCGTGCATTTAAATATCTACCATCTAGGTTGTATTCCTTTGCTTTTATGTCTCTTAACAGCTTGCGTGTTCCTTCCCCACAGCTTAGAGCAGGCTAGCCTTTCTGTCTCTTACGATGACTTTCTCTTTGTGTGTATTAATAATTCAGACTCATTGCCTAACCACAGGCTCCCAAATAGCTGGACCTAGTTAGTCCTTTAGAAAAGCAGAGAATAGTTGAAGGCGGCAAGACTGGATTCCAGCAATTCTGCATTTCATCCACGTTGCCACTCATGCTGGGTGTTGATAGAGGCGCCCCTTTGCCTTCCTGGTTGGAAACTTTCCGGCCTGTAAATATTTATTTTGCATTGGGTTTAACCCCTTCCTATATGGAGCGATCTGAGGAGCAATCTGAACACAGAAGTGTGTCTTGTTTTTAAGGCCGTGAAAAATCCCATCCTCCTAATAGCCCTGTAGCCTCTTCTCAACGGAGGATTGATTCTCAGTGCAACCAGGACCCCTGCACACATTCCTGCCCAGAACTTCTGCATTTCTGGAGCAGAAATGGTAAGACCGCTTGTTTATAGTGTTTATTTGCCTTTTAAAGGATAGATCTTGCCAAATCACACATGCACAATGGTGCAGCAAGTTGGAAATATTGACATGACATAGTGAGAAAAGTAGGTTTAGTTATGGTTCTCTGAAGAACAGAGCTGATAGGCTATGCATGGGCAAATAGTAGGGGATTCAGTAGGAGGGGCTGGCTTCCACGTAGGGGATTCAGTAGGAGGAGTTGGCTTCCATGACAACAAAGGCCAAGAAGTCCTGGGACCTGCCACCTGCCAGCCGGACACGCAGCTCTTCCCTATCCCATCAGCAGCTGAGCTGATGTTGGATGGCAGAAGACCGTATCTCAGCTCAACAGTGACTGCTCAGATGAAGGGTACGCAACCACACTGGCAGGGGCGCTCTTCTTAGCCTGCAGACTCAAATGCCCATCTCTTCCAGAAGCCCCTCAGCCTGTACCTAGAAACAATGTATAACCAATAATCTGGACATCTGAGTCCAGTCAAGATGACACATAAGATCAGCCATCTCATAAGGACTATGTTGATGTTCAAATGCTTTATTCAAGGGGAAGACCTATTAGAAGTATATGTGCGGTAATGCAGGATGTGATGATACAAGTTTCTCTCTCCACATCCCGCCCCCTCTGGCATAGAGTCCTATGTAGCTCAGGCTGGCCTCAGATTTGCTATGCAGCTGAGGATGACCTTGACCTTCTGATTCTTCTGCCTCCATCTCACAAGGGTTGGGATTATGGGTGTTGTATCATCATACCCAGCTTGTGCAGTGCTGGGAATCAAACCCAGGCCCTGGTGCTTGCTGGGAGAATACTATATCAGCAGAGTAGGAGAATGATATATCAGGCCCAGTGCATGCTGGGAAAATAACATATCAGAGCCTGGTGTATGCTGGGAGAATACCATATCAGGGCCTAGTGCATGCTGGGAGAATACTGTATCAAGGCCTGGTGCATGCAGGGAGAATACTGTATCAATTGAGCTACATCCCCAACCCAAGGGTTTTTTTTTTTTCCTTTTTCAATTTATTTTATTCTTTCAGAGTTTCACATATGAATACGATGAATTTATGACATATTCACCCCTCGTTACCCAATTCTATCCACCCTTCTCCACAGTAAACTTTCTTCTTTCTGACTAGTCTCTTTCTTCCTTTTGTATCTTTGTTGTGTGTGTGGCCCTACTGAGGCAACTCAAAAAATTTCAGCTCTCCTAGATGCTTCAATGCTTGACCCTCTCTTTGTTTGCTGTTTGGTAAAATGCCTTTTTGCTTTGTGAAAATCCAGCATGTTTTTTTTTTTTTTAACAGCATTGCTAGTAAAATATTCTTAGAAGCTTTTTAAAGAAAGAGCCTTGGATTCTTTACTAGAATGTCCGAAGTGCAAAACATTGACCAGGATCAACTTTGGGGAGGGATTTTTATATACTGTGGGCAGGAGCATATTGGGTACATTTTGAAAATGGCCATTTTGGAAAACTATTGACATATTGTAAACTGAGCATATGTACATCTTTTAGTCCAGCAGTTTCATTGTGAGGTAGGTCAATGACGGAACGCTCATAATGGCTTTGTTTTTGATACCTTGGCAAAGAAGAAATGACCCAATATCGATCAATAATTGAGTCCTTTCTAATGGAATATCCTAATGGAATAACAAGGGTGAACAAATTATTGCTATAACAACCACGGGAACAAGTTGACCATTTGCACATAGGAAGGCAAATGAAGGGGTTGGATGAAGGATGTTCTCTCAGTGGTAGAACATTTATTTACCCAGCATGCTCAAGGCTCTGGGCTTGATCCCCAGAGAGTGTGATTACATGGTAGAGAAGAACTACACTTTGTTTCTTGGTGGGCAGGAAGCAGGAAAAAAAGAAATGCTAGTGCGTAGCCGGTTTTTTTTATCACACCCCCTTTTATTCTATCTGAGTCCTCCAACTCATGGGGGTGGTACTGGGTGGGCCTTCCTCCCTCTGTTAAGGCTCTGTAGTATTGCCCTTATGGATTATGGATCCAGATAATTCTAAAGCTAGTCAGGTTGACAAGAGGTGCAAACATTTCATCAGATAGAAATATACTTTAAGCAAATGAACAGCAACAACAGGCAAATTAATCAGTATGTTTTAACATCAGGAGAGTGCTTATCACAATGATATTGAGTAGCAAGGGGCAAGTTCTGGCTTGGGGAGAGATGTTGCCACTCTCCGTCTAGATCCGAGTGATATTTACATGTCTTCCTGCACAGAGTCACCAAATAGCACGCTGCTTGCTCTCCTTTTAATTTCTGCATTTTCCTTGTTTTTCAACGCACATCTCACGTGTTGACTTTCGCACATGATAATTTGATAAATCACTTTGCTTATTAAAAGCGAAAGTTGCTCACGCTATGTCCATTCCAACGGTGCTATCGATCTCAAAGTAATTGGATACATTTGCTTACAATTCCTTGAACTTGTGTGAGATTACTTTTAATAATGGATGAGGAAAAATATTTGAAAGAAATTAGAGGGTACAAAACAAGCAATTTGATGAAATGAACTTTTAATTGGAGTAATTGATTAAGATGACTCCTACATGGGAAGGAAGATGTTTTCTTGTTAAGAAGAAAAATGGTAATGTGGACAAAAAATATTTCCAAAGTGTTTAAGAATATGTTAAAACTGCACAGTTGACAAGCTTTAGAGAGACGGATAGCATGCTTGCACTAAAGACAGAAAAACAGATAATTCAGAGCAAGCTTGTTAAGGCGGTGGACTGCAAACTTCTAGGTTGTAATAGTAATTTGATTTATATTACATATGGTACTTATCAATGGAATAAATATTTGTTGGGCAAAATAAAGTGAATTAGAATCAAAATGAGTGAGATAGTCAACTTGGCTTTAAATGAATCCGAAGAAATTTGAGGGAAGGATAATTAGCAATTAGACTTTGTGTGGGTGAAATATGACACAGTCAAAATACGCAAGATTGATAAGTAAATAAAATGAAAAGACACTTCCTAAAATAACAATCCGCTGTCTCACTTTCTAGAGAGACAAAGCCCAGCTCAACACAACCCCAAACACCTTCACGTAATATAAAGTCTCAAAACCTTCAAATGCAAGGTCATAGACACTTATGCAACGCGGCTTGAGACGTTCTTTCAGACCACAACAGTTGCTAGGGAGAATTATGCAGAAATCAAAGAAAAGAAAGCCCTTGAGAACTCCCTTTAGACCACTCAGAAATCCACATGTCCAAGCAAAGCATGTGTGAACTAAAAGAGGAGATGGTTAAAGAGCCACGGGTGCTAAAATGTAAGTGGGTGCTGTATGGATTTGGAATTTAGGGTCTCAGGTCAGCTGCATATTCCAAAGTTGGGTCCAGGACAAAATGTGATGTGTTTTCACTCCAACAGTGAAGGCTTGTGAATATTGTCTACATCAGTCAATCCCCAGGCTTATTTAGTTAATTTATTTATAAGGGAGGGAGGAAGGGAGACCAAGGAGAGAGAGAGATAGAGATAGAGATAGAGATAGATAGATAGATAGATAGATAGATAGATAGAGAGAGAGAGAGAGAACATGCATGCATGGTGCATGGGTAGAGGTCAGAGGACAAGTTCTGAAAGTTCCTCCTCTCCTTCCAGGGTTTTTGGATCTGCTGTGCACACAATCTGATCACATGGTGCAAGACGTCTCTGGCTGGCACAGTTAGAATCTTCAGGCATTCCCTGTTCAGACCACATTTCATTTCTCTATCTGAAGGTCAGAGAAGAAGAGGAGGCGGTTATAGAGAAGCAAGAAGAGGTGGGGCAGAAGGAAGAGAAGGAAAAGGAGGGGAGAAGAACAAATTACATTTTTTTTGGTGTGTGCATGCACGCATGCGTGCGTGCTTGTGTGCATGTGTGTATTTGTGTGTACCAGAGAGCACTTGAATGTGTGTTCCTGTGGAGGCCCAAGGGTGATATTGGGAACCATCCTGGATTGCTCTACCTCCTTATTGCTTTGATCTGGGGCTTCCCAGAATTATAGGTCACCGCCATTTCTGACTGTCATTTTTATACAAGATCTGGGAATCTGAACTCAGGTCCTTTTGTTTGTGAGGCATAAAGTTGAGCCCCTGAGCCATCTCCCTAGCCCTGAGACAAATTCAAATTTTACTTTCCAATCGCTTGAGAAAAAAAAATAGATTCCTGGTTCCACACCAAACCCATAGCGTCGATAAAGATGCCTTTGGGGGTGGATCTCAGAATCATCAGTATTAGGGGGACATAGACTGCATTTTGTCCAGGACCAACTCTTCTGGGTCCGACTATAATGGACCCTGTCAAGGCTTGTGGGGGGACTGCTGGAGTTCTCAGAATTGCGTTCAATGTCTCAGTCCAAAGGAGTGGGGAGGGGAGAGCCTTAGCCTGCGGGAAGGCCATTGGGGGGCTGTATTTTGATAGGAGAGGGATTCCTGGACTCTCAGAACCATAATAAGCTCAGGGAGGATGGGAAACGTCTGTTGCAACGTTGCCTCTGATGTTCCCGGGCTGCTTGTGACCGCAGGGAGAGCAAACATATTGAATTGAACATACCTACCAGTCTGCCGTTTCTCCTGCTCATTGTGGGCACTGCCCTAGGCCAGATTCCCAAGAATTTGATTTGATTTGTTAGGCGTTAGCAGGCTAATGAAAAGCCCACGACGCAGAAATGGACTTTGAGGGTCTGGCAAAAGTAGTTCAGTTTGCGAATGGGAATGTCTTGCAGGTGTGAGGACCTGAGATTGACCCTAGGAACCTATAGGGGGCGTGGTGAGGCATGTCTGTGACCCCAACACTGGGGCGATAGAGACAGGCTGATCCCTGGGGTTTGCTGGCCAGCCCGTCTAGTCTACTTGGTGCATTCCAGACCATTGAGAGACAAGGTCTCAAAAGACAAGTCAGGCAGTACCTGAGGAAGGACACCCGGGCCTGTCCTCTGCCCTCTACACAGGTGTGCACACATGTGAGGATATTGGTTAAATTTGAACTCAGGAAATGACCTTTTTTTCCACATTTTCATATGTGCATGTGTGATATGTATATGTATACTTGCATGTTTATGTTTGTGTGTGTGTGGTGTGTGTGTGTGTGTGTGTGTGTGTGTAGGCTCAAGGTCATATAGGGAATTATCCTCAGCTGTTCTTCAACCTCATTTTTTCTTTTTTTTTTTTATTTTTTAGTTGAGACAGGGCCTCTAGTCAAACTCAGAGCCTACCAATAAGGCTAGTCAGGCTAGTCAGCTTATTTGGGGATTCCTAGTCTTGCTTCCCAGGGCAGGAATTGCAAATAGGTTTCCACACACCTATGCACACTTCAGCATTTTCTGAGTCTGGGCACCTGAACTCCTGGTATCTTTCTTGTGTGGCAAGCACTTTTTAAATATTTCTCAACGTTGTACATGTAAACAATGTAAACAGTGTAAACATGCATCTGGTCCTATCCATCTCCTTTCCCGTCCTTCTTCCCCAGGCATTCCTTCAAACACATTGCCTTCACACCTTCGTGTCTTCTTTTTTTCTAATGAGATTTTTAAAAAAAATTTATGACACACACACACACACACACACACACACACAGAGAGAGAGAGAGAGAGAGAGAGAGAGAGAGAGAGAGAGAAGAGAGAATATCCATGTATGCTATGGCTATGGATGGAGGTCAGAGGACAATTTTCAGAAGTCAGTGCTCTCCTTCCACCATGTGGACTTCTGGGAATTGAACTGCAGGTCGCCAGGCTTGCAAGCAAATACCTTACCCACTGAGCTGTCTCATTATCACCCCGGCCCCTGTTTTAATAACCTACTAAGTCCAATTAGTGCTGCCAAAGGCTCATGGTTAATGTCACTCACTGGAGCAGGGGAAACCTGCTAGCTCTGAAGGAAATGACTCTCCCACCCGGCAGATGTCAACTGCCCGTAGCTCTTGAGCTGTGGGTGAGTCCTTGAGAATGTCCCTCCTATCTACATGGGTACGTTGGCTGGCTGTGTCTTTTGCAGGTAAGCACAGCTGCATTCAGTTCATGCATGCAGTGGCCACGAGGACACGACTCCTTTTCTCGTCCTGTCACCTGAATGTACAAACACAGTCTCACTTACGGCGATGGCGTTGGGTGGCAAGAGAGAGATCTGGAAATGTCAGACACAGGAAAACACAACTGTAGTGCACTCTGAGCCCCTAGAGATTCCAAACCGAGTGAGTCCCCCCCCCACGCTTCCCCCAGCATTGCCCCTGGCTGGGTAGCAAGCCTCTGCTAACATCTAAAACCCAGGAGAACCTCCAACATGTCTTTCAGTACAATCAAGTCAGTGGTTTCTCCAGGTGAGGTGAATGATTGAACACAAAGCCCCTTCTGGTTTTACCAACTGTAATTAAAATAGAATAAATCTGAGGGAGGAGGGTTCTCGCAGAAACCATCATAAAGCAAATATCACAAGGAAAGGTGGTAAGTGTGAGGCATCTTTTGTTTGTTCAAAGAATTCCACTTTAGAGATCAGCTCTGTGCTGACCGCCAGTGGCACAAGTGTGTTATTAAGCTAAGTGAAAGGTGTTTTTGCTTTTTGAGACAAGGTCTTGGTATAGTCCAAGCTTGCCTTGAATTCAGGATTCCTCTGCCTCTGAAATCACAGGTATGTGCCAATTAAAAAAAGAAAGAGAGAGACAGAACATATGCATGCTATGGTGCATGGGTGGCAGTCAGAGGATAGCTTTCTAAGTAGTTCTCTCTTTTACCAAGTGGATTTCTGGGGATTGAACTCGGGTCGCCCTTTTTGCAAACAGGCACCTTACCCTGTGAGCTCTCTCACTGGCCCTAGTTTCTTTTTGAGATCTCACTAAGCACCTTATAATATAAACAGAAATCTGAATCTAAGAATTGTTCAGTTTCCACATGGAAACGGCAAGGCGCTGTTCACAGGCAAAGCCTGCCTCTCGCTAAAGTTGTTTTAGAGTTTCTATACCAGTGCGCAAAGATGGATAGGCACTGCTTTAACAATGCACAAAGCTCTTTGTACTTTGCGGCAGCAGACGGCAAGACATCTGATTGGGAGTGGAAGAGCAGGATATTGGAGGTGAGGTAGCCAACGGCAGGACCATGTTCTTTCCGTGGATTTCCCACTGCCTTGTTATTCTGGCACCTGCTGTTCAAGGCAAGAGAAAAGCTGAGGGAAGTAAAAGTCAGCACAAAACAAGGCCTTGTCTGAAGTGGGGACTGCTGGGAGGCGTGTAGAGGGGTCCCCATGGGGAATGACAAGACAGTTTAATTGTCTCTTAAATTAAGGACAAAGTAATTCAAATAAAATATTATTGTGTGTAACTGACAAGAAACGGAGAAGGCAAAGTGAAATTGGAGAGCATTGCTCCTTAGTGAGAGCAGGCTGTGCGGGGTCCAGGGACCACCCAGGACCAAGCAGAGCAAATGTCAGAGAGGCACTCATCAGTCAATGGCAGGTACACACCCCTCACTTGATTCCTGGTTGAATTCTCTCCTCGCTTCCTCCACCCAACAAAAAGGCAATGCCCACTTTCTAATTTTTTTATTATTATTTACTCAATTGTGCGTGTGCGCGCACACGTGTGTGCGTATATGTATGTGTGTGTGTGTGTGTGTGTGTAGAACCACACGCGAATTCGGAAACTACCATGGACGCCTCCACCTCCTCCTTGTTTACTCTGCCCCGGGATTCACAGGCTCCGCCCTATCAGGACCAGAAACGCAGGCCGCCCCTGCTTCCGCCCGCCAGGCGTCTATACGTGGGATCTGGGATCCGAACTCAGGACCTTCCGCCTGCAAGGCAGAGGCTTAACCCTCTGAGCCACCTCTCCAGCCCCGCCCACTTTCTAAATGGAGGTCCCATTTCATTGATTTATTTCTGGGTCCTCCGTTCCTGGATGAACGATGAAAGAAGTATAGTCACAAAATGCTTGATGAACTCTCTCCCAAAGAGTGGGGTGGGGGTGGGGCTCCCCAGTGAGTGCCTTCAGTCTTTCTCTCTGGGGAGAGAGACTTCTGTCCTCATACTTGAGGGGCAGAACTGCTTCCAGTACAGACTGGGTGGTGTGAAAAAATCCTTTGGGGGGGTGGGAGGGAGAGAAAGAGCCATCAAAAAATGTCTACACCCTCCCTAAAGGACATTAATAATTCCACTAAAGTCTGACTTAGGAACCAAATGAGGTTATTGGGTTTAAAATGCCTGGGTGAGGGGGTCACTTTATAGGAGTTTGGGTAATGCCAAAACAATTGCACCCCTTAAAAATGTCACCCCAACATGAATGATAACTTCCCCACAGTCAGCGTTAGGGTTTATAAACATGATGTACCCCATGTCTGGCTTTGAGTTGGTATGGGGGATCTGAACTCAGGTCCTCATAGTTCTGCAAGGCTACTTAACCAATTGAGCCATCTCCCCCACCCTTGGATTTACATTTTTTAAAATATCAATCTGGGGCAGGAAAGATGGCTCAGGGTTTAAGACTCTGCCTCACAGACAGAAAGTCTTGAGTTTGGATCCCAGGTACCACGTAAAAACACCAGGCAGAAATGGTAGGCGGCCTGCACGTTGGGCTCTGGTGGGCAGAGCCTGGGAAATCCCACAGCGAAACAAGAAGGAGGTAGAAGCAAGTCAGGATGATTCCTAAGTCACCTTTGGTTTTCACAGGGACACACAGTGCTCTCGACAGAAACACACACACACACATACACACACACACACGCACACACACAAGCAAAATAAAAAAAAAGTCTTATGGCCTATAGAGAAAACTAGTTCTTCAGTGGAAAGACAGACTGAGGAGGCTAGCTAGAAGAATGTTCAGTTGGATGCAAGAACTTCCTAAAATGTAGATAGAGAATGCTGGATTGGGGGGGGGATCTTTGGAAGATTTTTCAAGCAGATTGGGTGAAGGACTGAGGCAAACAGTGAAATCAAAGCTTAAGTTTTGGCGGTGAACAGCTGTGCGGATGGTGTGCTATTTATAAAGACGGTTCTGGAAGCCTGAATGAAGCACAGGTGAGCTGGGGTAGAAAAATCACAGGTGGGCAGGGTGCATTAAGAGAAAAACCACTTCGAAATGCCTTGATTTCCTGTGGTCCATTGGCCTGTCCAGGAAGACACAGCAATTCAGGAACGCGAGCGGCCATCAGCATCACGTGAGTGACAGGCACGTGGAGCCGGGTGCATGGGTGGCTGGGAGCAGTTGTTAGATGGAGACAGGGCTTGCTGGATGGGTTCCCACGCCTGGCTGCTTTGCATGGCTTCTGACCGTTAGCTCTGAGAGGATGTGGCACTTCCGGATGCACCAAGCTGGAGGGAGGGACGCTCTTCCAAACTCCCTTCGTGCTGTCTTCTCGCAAGCCTCATCGCGCATGCTTGCTTTCCTGTCTCCCCGGGGGTACACAGCTCTAGCAAGACAAGGGGCTTCGGCTATTTGGCTCACAGCCCTGGGAAGAGTATCTTTCTCTCTCTCTCTCTCTCAGATATTTTTTCATGATAAAACTAAACCAGCACAAAGGATTCTTAGGACCTTTGTGACATGTGTGCAATACTGATTTATCTTATTTATTATTTAATTTATTTGTGTGTGTGTGTGTGTGTGTGTGTGTGTGTGTGTGTGTGTATCAGAGGGCACTGTTTGTCCCTTTGGAGGACCAAGGGTGACTTCGGGAATCATCTTGGGTTGCTTCTACCTCCTTGCTTCCCTCTGGGATTTCCCAGGTTCCACCCACCAGGGCTGGAAGTGCAGGCCACCACTGTTTCCCACCTGGAACCTGGGATCAGAACTCAGGACCTTCTGCTTGTGAGACAGAGTCTTTATTTCTCTATTTCTTTATTTAATTTTGAGGGTTAAGGTAGAGTTTATTAGAGGAGAGAAATGGTGGAACTCATGGACTCTGGACTTGGAATGCCATGAGGGGCTATGGCTCCTGGAAAGACAGAGTCTTGAGCCATCTCTCCAACCTGTAATACTGATTTTTCACGGAAAGCAGTGAAAACAGGAAAACAGTCATTCAGAGAAATGATGGCGGTTTCCATTTTGATTTTGGAAATGGATTCAGGAATTGACACACGGTCCTCTGAAGGTGACAGTACTTTGTCCACGCCCTTTCCTTGACAGTCCACGCGTGGGCGCTGTCCCATTCCAATTGCAGCTTCTGGTCACATGTTTTTTTCCCTTCCCTCTTGAAGCCTGTTGATGAGAGGGGTTGGGACCCATGCAGGTTGGAAGTTGATACATGGCCTAGTCAATCTATGACTTATGAGACCTATTGCAGATCCAAAGCACCGTATTGATTCTGCAGAATGGAATGGAAACTGACCATCTCACCCGGACCTCTCACTAGCTTCCGGCTCTGTGTATCTCCACTGGGGCACCCCACCAGTGTGCCCATCCCCCCATATGAATCATTAACTTTTATTTCCCTTTACATCCCATCGTTACTTTTTTTTTTTTTTAAACCATACATATGAAGAGTGGACAAATCGATGTCTATCTAGCACAAAAGCTTGGGTCCCGTTTGAATGTCCTGCTTTGGGAAATGTGGTCCTTGGATCAAAATAAAGTTCATTCAATCCTTCCATTTCTTGCGTGTCGGCACCTTATATCATAAGCAGGATTGTACCAGGGCTTTTCATTGATCATGATCAGGTTAATATCTTATTTTTTTAAATAAGTTTTTTTTTTTTTACTTTTTGCTAATTTTACAAGGGTATTGAATACTGCCTCCCTTCTTCCCCCTCCTTCCTATCTTCCCTTCCCTCTCTTCATCAAGGTTAATATCTTAGAATCTTTGTCTGATTTCTCCTGGTGGCTGTCCCAGTCAGCACGTCGTGGCTGTGGCTGGGAGTTCAGTAAAAGATGGCTGAAGTGAGTGAAATATTCATTCCTGAGGCTATATGGGAAGGCGCGTGATGGCGGCCTCTGTCTTCCTTTTATCTGCAGGCTGAGTGATGAGCTGAGCTGGGGCTTTTCTCATCAGACATTCTCTTTGTTCTTGAAATACAGGGATGGAATGGACTTTCAAGATATCACCTGGAAGAAAAGGATGTTTCTAGATTAGGCTGCGATCCATTCATTATGCTTTCATTTTTTTTTTTAAGTTTTGGAGGATGATCTTTACATTCTAAAATTATAATTTAAAATTTACATTCTAAACAATGAAGGTAATTAAAATATTTACATTCAAATTCTGAAAGAGAAGAGCGTTCTAACCAGAAAGAAGCCTAAATTTTCATTTCCTGCTACTAGATAATTTTTGTTGTATGGATAAGCGGCAGGGGCGGAGAACTTCAAAACTAATTCTAAGCCAGAACTTCAGGTTTTTTTCTCCTAACTCCCAAGCTCCGGCACAGTGGTAGAGGTTGGTTTTAAGGTTATTACTTGATTTCCTGGGCTTTATTTCAGTTAGAGCATTTGAAAGAAGCCTGGACCTCTTTCTCAGAGGTGACTTGATATCCCCACAGCAGCCAATCTGGCAGAGAAATGTCTCTATGAGTCTATTGTAAAAGAACACACAGAGTCACTTTTTTTTTTCAGATTTTTTTTGTGTGATGTATGTACATGTATATGCTCATATGTGTGCACAAACATGTGCATGCCTGTACTCCCAAGTATGTGTATAAGCCAGAGGTTGACACCAGCTATATTTTGTCTTCACTTTACTTTTTTAAAAAAATTTTATTTAATGTTTAAGTTTTATTTATTTTGCATGTGTGTGTGTGTCTGTGTGTGTGAGAGAGAGAGAGAGAGAGAGAGAGAGAGAATGTGTGTGTGTGTGTGTGTGAGTGTGTGTGTGAGAGAGAGAGAGAGAGAGAGAGAGAGAGAGAGAGTATTGTATGTCCTTGTGGGGGACCCGAGGTGACTGTGGGAATCATCCTGGATTGCTTCTATCTTTTTCTTGCTTCACTCTAGGATTTCCCAGGCTCTGCCCACTAGGACTGGAAGTGCAGGCCACTGCCATTTCTGGCTGGTGTTTTTATGTGGGACCTGGGACCTTCAGCTTGTGAGGTAGAGTCTTAACCCTTGAGCCATCTCTCTAGCCCCTCACTTTACTTTTTTGAGGTGAGGTTTCTCACTGAGCTCAGAGCTCACTGGTTGGGCTAGAGTGGTGCAATCTGTAATCTCAGTGCTTGGGCGACAAAGACAGGGAATCCCAAGGGTGAGTTGGTTTGTTGGTTGACAAGCTCTGAGTTCAATTGAGAGACTCCCTGCCTTAAGAGTAAGCAGGGAGCAACCAAAGAAGACTCAGGGATGTGCACATATATATGCCTGTGCATCTGCACACACACATGTGCACCAGACACATGCCCTGGGACCTTCTTCTCTACCTCCCCAGCACTGGAATTACAGACTCACACCACCATGCCTACCTTTTCCCATGGGTGCTCAGGATCTGAACTCAGGCCCTTGTGCTTGCAAGTTCTTAGTGACTGAGTGATCTCCCCAGTCCTTGGGAGCTTTTTTCTTTTTTCTTTTTTTTTAAACAGGATCTCACATTGTAACTCAGGCTAACCTAGAACTCAGTACATCTTCTTACCGCCACCTCCCAAATATTGAGATTATACATGGGAGCCAATACACATGACTGGAGTCCCTTTCTGGGGGCTGACAAGTGAGAGCTACCTCATTATTCTCTGGGTCTTTGCCGTGGCTGTGCTCAGCTCACCCGAGGGGGACGGGAAATTGAACTGAGCAACAGAAGATGTGTAGACAATAAAAAAAAAGATCAAATAAACATTTATACCCTCCCAAGGGGAAAAGGACAGAAAAGGATTCAAATAAACCCTCCTAAGAATAGTGATTCCTTTAAAATGAATGTCCTGGTTCTTCTCTTGGCTGCAAGTGCGCACAATTCTTGACTATGCAATACTGGTGTTGCACCAAAGTGTGTGTGTGTGTCCCTTTAGCTGTACAGTACAGCCATCAACTCTAGGCTTGAATGACACAGGATTGGTTTTATTTATAAACCCATAAAGGACCTTAGAGAGTATACCAAATAAAAAGTATCAAAAAGGGAAGGACCAGCCATCTTGGAGCTGGGAGGGTGCCCCTCAAGTGCGAGAGGGGGTGCGTCTTATTTGAAATAGAGCTTCCAGGTTTGCAAGTCAAACAGTTCCACAGAACACAGATGTAGTCTCAGTATGTAACAGTTTATCCTGTTCCTTCTCTACCTCCTTTGCACAGGTATAATATTGTTACTTAAGAGAAGAATAACACTTGGTGGTCCTGTGTCAATTATTTTTATAGTGTTTCTAAATTACCCAGACATTAAAAAAGAATGAATGTCAGATTAGACCATGGACCTTCCAAATACCTTCCAAGTGTTCCTGCAATCTGGGAATACTTAATCTTTCATATCAAAACAGCTTTGAAGATGTGATTAAGGGTGTGAAACTTGAGTTAAGAAGTGGGGGCACCTGCCCATCCAGGAGCACCCAATCTTTTCTCACCCAGACTTCAAGCTGGAGCACACTCACTTCCTGTTGTATTCGCTGAGAGTCTTAGACACTTTGGACTGAAAGATGGAGGAAGGAGAAGGCCAGTCAAGGAGTGGGGACAATTTACAGAACTGGGAGCAAAGATACCATCCTAACAGGCAGGAGCAACGGAATTCCACCGGGAACTTGCATGAGCCAGGAACAAGATCCTCTGGGGACAGCTTCCAGAAAGGAATATAACGTCGCTTCCATGCATGGAACCCCCACTCCATGACACTGTAAGTCACTCTGCCTGTGATCATTTCCTATGGTCAGTGGTCGTTGAATCAATGTGAGCTAGGGTGTTGCGATTGGATGAGGTCAGTTTTAGCACTTAGAACATGCTTGGCGTGTGCAAAAAGACCACAAAGTTGAATTGCACATGTCTTTCAAAACACTCATGGCTGAGGGTGGAGGCAGCATCCAGGCTGGTTCAAATAGCCAGTAAGAGGGCAAGCTTTAACAAGGGCTAGTGTCATATTTATTATCATGGAATCTAGCCTGTCCTCGGCAGGGAGGCCTAGGAGGTGGGAGAGATATCCTTTAGGTTGAGACATTAAAAAAAAAATCTTTGAATTTTGTTTGCGAAGTGTTCCTCTTGTTCTGGGTAAATGTCATATGTAAATACATCAATTGTGATCACTGCCACTTGTTACACCAAGACATCATTTGTCATGGAAGACTGACGCGCCCCGCAAGGAGGTCAAGTTTGTAGCAGCTCTGCCCTTTCCTCTGCAGCTAATTGAAATTTCTATGCTGCTTTCAGTCCATTCGCTTCCTTCACTGTCTGTCCTGTGTTCTTCAAGAGTTTCCGCAGAGTCTCCCCTTTTGCATGGGGTGTGTATGGGGGTGGGCGGGGTCTTGAGATGCACAACCCTCCTCCCAGGACTCAAGAGTTTCACAAAGACACAGTGGTGGAATGCACCATCAGTCAATTTGATTGGCGGCCCTCTGCTCCTCTCCGGAGTTTACACTTGTAGTATTATTTCATGTCTTCAAAATATGATGTGGTTCAGAATATGAATTACTCAGAGAAGCAGTGTTTGTGCATCTCTAAAAGTTTCACACCCACAGATGCCTCTGGGAGGCTGATCTCCTATTGACTGATACCCCTCCAGCCATAGCAACTGCCTGTTGTGTTTGGTGCTTGCGTCTTGTGGGCTGTGCTGTGAACCAGCCTGCCAGACCCTTGCTTCCTCGGCCTTTCGTGGGTTGAATTAGATACCTGCTAACTTCATACAGTGTAACCGTAATCCCCAACATGGTTGTATTCGGAGACAGGGCCTTTCTTTTTCTTTTAAACAGCTGGAGTTAGTCATGTTACAACATATGTATGCATATCAAAAATACCATGGTATACACTAGAAATAAAAGCATTTTTTTACTTGCCTGTGAAAAGACCTAAATGTGTATCATAGTTAAATAGATATTTAACTACTGGGTTTTTCTTGTTTGCTTGTTTTTCTTCTTTCCATGTCATCAAAGATAGTTATATGTCTTTTTTAAAAAAATGATTTACATTCTTTTAGGGTTTTACACATGAATGTCATGTGTCATGTCCGCTTTACTACCCAGTCCCCTGCTTTCTCCCACTACAAACTTCCTTGTTCCTACCCGTCTCCCTCCCGACTCTCTCAGTCTTTTGTGTTGTGTGGTTCACTTAGTCCATCTGGGTTACTGTTAATAGCATGTGTCTGGGTATCCTCGATAGAGCAAGGACGATACATCAGTGGGTGTACCCCTCATCCAGAACCAGCCTTTCTGGGGGTGGTGTGGAGCCTTTTGAGATCTTTCACAGTATAATGTTGATGGGCCAGGACTGTCTAAGGAGGCAACGAATCTCCAGCCCAGGGACATCCTGACTTCTTTTCTCTGTAAATATGGGCAGAACGTAAGTACCGAGTTGCACATAGTTAGATGAGTTCTTTGGATCATTGCTTTCCAAATAATGGGGCTTATCAATTCTTCATAAAGCACTTTGGATTCAGGACCTAAAGCTCTAAAGAAACCTAATAACCAAATAAAATTTAAATGCCTTTAGTCTTTCACATAATTATCACCAAGTGCCAGAGAGCTGTCTTAAATGTCAATAAATTGAGTCAGCTGTTTGATTCTGTTTTTAGATTTCTACCGGGATGTTAACAGCCAGAAAGCTAGTGAATACACTATATGAAATTTATTTTTTGTTTTAATATTTTTAAATCCCATATTGCTTAGCTCAGGAGGATGTGACTATGAGGGCGTGTTAGAGTCTTTTATTAGCTTTTAGACTCGGAGTCAGCTTTGTGAATTACCTAATTATATCCAACCTCGGCGTCATTGACATTCTGGGAAATCACTGCACAACAGTTCATGTGTGGCGTGTGTACACCACAGTCTAATCTGACATTCATTCTTTTTTAATGTCTGGGTAATTTAGAAACCACTGTAAAAATAATTGACACGGGACCACCAAGTGTTATTCCTCTCTTAAGTAATAATATTATACCTATGCAAAGGATGTAGAGAAGGAATGGGTTAGAATAATAAGACCATCTTATGTATTTAATGTTAATTCCCCATTATCAGCAGTGAAAGGGAAGATAGAATGTCAAAGGGAAAATGCTATGAAATGCATAGGTCTGTTAGAGGCATTGGATTCAAATAAGAAAAGAATTAACATTTATCTCTATTTAAGTAGTGTAAAGTTAAGTCTTTTATATCTACAATCTAATCCTTCAATACCACTAAGAGAAAGTATATAATGAAAAGTGCAATATATGTATATATTTATAGATTTGAGTGTATCTAATATGCATGCTTTCATATGTGTAGGGGCACATATGTGGGCTGGTGTGAATACACATTGTGCTTATGTGTGGAGGTCCAAGATAGCTAACATTAGGTATATTTTTCTCTTGCTTTCTGTCATAGTTAAGCACAGGTGTCAACTTGACAGTTGAAGGAGCTCTGGGCACATTTGTAGAGAATTAATGGTTGGGTTAAGCCCAGAGCAAACCTGTAGGAGATTGTCTGGCTGATGGGGGAAGGCCCAGCCATGATGGGTGGGACTAGGCCCTGGAATAAAATACCAAGAGTTGGTTGAGAGAGTTGGCGTCCTTGTGTACACTTGGCCAGACATGCTTGTTTGGAAAGTAAGGATCGTCCCTCTCTCAACCATTATGTGGTGATGGTGTGGCCAGTTCCCTCAGCCCTGGTGTTGGGGTGAACCTTCCTGTCAAGCTGGACTGAGAACTGTACTAGTAATTGTAAGAGATAATAAACCCCCTGTTCCCTTAAGCCATTTGATGGCGATTTATCAGCAACTAAGCAGGTAAACTGCAACATTCTCAACTTTATTCACTGAGGCAGGGTCTCTTGCTGAACCCAGAGCTTGCCAATTCTAGCTGGTCTAACTAGCCCTCTTGCTCCAAGGATCCCCTGTTTCTGATTCTTGAGTCCTAGGATGACCTATGGCTTCCATAGGTTTCTGGGGATCTGACCTCTGGTTCTACAAGTGTACAAGCAAGTGCTTTGTCTGATAAGCCAAAGTTCTAGGATCTTTATCCCCAGAGCTAAGACACTGTGGTATTTTTAACCAACAGATGTTTGCTGACCACGTCTATTCCAGACACCAATGGTCACTGAATGTAACAGCAGCTGTGATGTGGGTGTTGCTCTGTGTTATCTCAGAGTGGACGTCATTATCAGAGAAACAGAAAAAGACAGTTCATGTGGGAGAGTCTGAATAAACGAAGCATCATCATTGCTTTCTAATCACAACTGATTTGTAGGTAGGCGCTCTTAAAAGAGTCACTGTATTAATTTGGAATTGGAAGACTTCCCAGGATTCAAAGACTTAGGGCAGGATGAGTAATACCACACTTGTAATCAAAGGTTTTTTGAAAATTGCTAAGAGGACATTTAGATGTTCTCACAGCCAAAAAGTAATTGGTATGTGAGATAATATCTATATTAATGAACAGCTTGATTTTATTCATCCTGCAATACATACAAATTTTAAAGAATCATGTTGTATGGTACACACTGCAGTGAGTATTTTTTTACTTGTCAATGAAGAGATAAAAATGAACACAGCTATGTATTTTAGGTGTTTTTTTTTTTTTTTGGTTTTGAGACAAGGTTTCATGTATCCCAGGCTGACTTCAAACTTTGCTTATGTAGCTGAGGATGACTTTGAATCCTGCCTCTACCTCCTGAGTGCTGGGATTACAAGTGTGTGATACCACACCAAATTTATGTGGTGCTGGGAACAGAACCCTGGGCTTGTTGCGTGCTAGGCAAGCACTCAATCAACTGAGCTACATCCCTCTTCCTATACTTTGAGTTAAAAATAGTTTTTGGGCTGTGGAGATGGCTCAGTGGGGACGAGCTCCTGTTGTGCCAGCCGGAGCACCTGAGCGAAGATCTTTAGAGCTTGCTGAAGACAGGGGAACCTCAGGGCTTGTGGGCCAGCTAGCCTGGCCAGCTAGCCTGGATTATGCAGCCATGTCTCCAAGTAAAGAGGCTGGGACCAGCACCCGAGGTGGTCCACATGCATGCTGTGGCATGTGTGCCCCTGTGATTACATGTGAACAAGCACATACATGATGTATTCAATTTATTCCCTTCATCTTTGGCCACACCATCAGTATATGCCATGTGATATGCCAACCGTGCGCACGGAGAGATTCTGGAAGGATAGTGAAATAGGATAAAATGTTAATAAAAACTCATACTATAGAAAGCCTGTCTTAGCCCCCTTCCCTTCCATGGGGACCGAGATAAGAGGTTGCTGTGAGAAGCTTGCAATGGATAAAAGTCCAAGGCTTCTGCCCTCGACTAGCATCAGTTCTTCTGGCGTCTAATTCCCTCAGCACCCGTTCCTGAGTCCCTTCCTTAGCAAACAGGGTAGACAGCCATCTAGGAGACGGTCACATGACCCAGGTGGATCATTGACCAGACGGGGCTCCCCTTTTGTTCCTTCTGTTTAAGCAAGATGTATATATAATATATATAACCCATCTTTTTATTTATTACATGTTTTTGCCTAGTTATACAAGCTCAATAGGTACCCTCTTCTCCCTCCCTTCTCTCTTCCCCCTTCTTGTCCCCCATTGTACTCTCCCCACTTCCCACTCCTCCCCACCCATTTTCATCCCTCCTCCTCTCTTGGTGCTTCCTGCCTTCTCCTCCCATCCTCCAGAGCCTATTTATGTAGGCACAGAATTTCCCTGAGTTGTCTACACTAGCGAGGGTTCAAGACTCAGTGGCATAGCTTGGGGCCTCTTTTTGGGCTCCCTGTTAGTATGCGAACTCTATTATGAGTGTTTAATCCCTTATCTCTAAGGATCCTACTGCCTGAAGCTTCTCCCCTGTGATCCATGCTAGACTTTGGGGGGGGGGTCATTGACATGTCAGCCATTGTGCAGGTCAGGCACATTGGGGTCCATTCACATTGGGGCTGTATCCTGGCTGCTGCAGCCCTGACTTGTGTGGAGTATCTTGCATATGGTTGGTCCTCCCATCTTTAGGTTCTTACAATCTTGCCGCCCCCTCTTCCACAAGGTTCTCTGAGTGTTAGGATGGGGAGAGATTTGGCTGGTCTGGTTCCTGGTGAATATCGAAGAGTTTTTGGCGTATAACCCATCTTTTGGTACTTCTGGCTCATGGTTTTTGACCAGAGAGCTGGGGGCCTCTAGTTAGAGTAAAAAAAATTGCTGTTTTCATCCGTATTTGCATCTGGAGCTTCTGTGCCTGGCAGGCAGTCACCCCATAACAATAGGGGTCTGGCCTGCGCAATGACCGACATCATTGACCCCCCAAAGTCTAGCATAGATCACAGGCACTAGGATTCTTAGAGGGAAGGGATTAACAGCCACAACAGTGTTCCTATACTAAAGGGGAACACAAGAAAGAGCTCTAGGCAATGCTACTGAGTCCTTACACCTCATCAGAGAGGAGGACCCAGAGAGATGCTCCAGGGATGGAGGAGGGGGCACTGAGAGAAAGTGAGGAAGGGGGGAAGGAAGGGGAAAGGGGGGAAGAAGCAAGGGGATTCAGGGAGGGATGGAAGGAGGGAGGGGACTGGGGTACCTATTAAGTTTATATGAGTGGAAAAAAAAAACAAACAAAAAAATGGGGTCTGGAAGCAGATGTCTGACTCCTTCGTGGGATTCCTCTTTCTCTCAAGATGCCCACAGGGCACACAGGTGAAGGGCTGGTCTGCTGTGTAGGGGGGTGAGATTTCTTCAGATGGCTCTGAAAAGAGGTCAGATACAGGGGACTTGGTTTCCTGTGCACACAGGTCTGTCTTCTGTGGCCAGCTCTGGGAAGGGAGCTGATGCCATGGCTGCTGGTCCTCAGCATGGGCTTCCGGGTTGTTTCAATCCACTGTTGGACAGCTACCAGTGTGACTCGCTTACTTTCCTTCCCACTGACGGGAGGAAGGAGCCGACCACGCCCCACCATCCGCAGGCAGAGTCTGGCTGGCGTGCCCAGCCGCGGCCTGCTGCAGCTGCCCAGCTTGCTCGCCGCTGCCTTGGAGGCAGGCGCTGTCTGGTGTATGGTGGTGGCTCAGCCCTACTCGCAGCCCATGTTGGTGATGCAGGCAGAGAGAGCAGTGGACAAGCAGAGTCCGGCAGCCGGGCTCAGTGGCTGCATGCATATTAGAACTTCTAAAAATACCTCCCCCTGGATGTAGTGCAGGCCAATTAAATCAGAATCGCTCGGGATGTGGCTCAAGCATCCGTATATCTTCAAGTCTTCATGGGCGACTTTAATGTAAGGCCAGGGTTATGAATTCCTCATTTAATATGACTTGGGCTACCCACACTGAATCATTTAAAAGAGGTGATTAACTCTGAGGAAAAGCAATGACAAGAGAATATAGTATCAACACAGGAAAAAGAATTACCCAAACTAACTTTTTTTTTTTTTAAAACTATTTATTTTGTGGTGTGTGTGTGTCAGAGGGTACTTCATTTTGGGATTCCCAGCCCCCACCAGGGTCAGAAATAGAGGTGGCTACTTTACTGGGCCTGGTAGGACCTGGATCTGAACTCAGGACCTTCTGCTTGTGAGTCAGAGTCTTAACCCCTGAACCATCTCTCCATCTCCTGCCCCCCCCCCTGCAAACTCTTCCAAATGATGAACTAGAACAGCAGCAAAGCAAGTAGTTTTGGAAACTTTTTTTTTGAAAATTTTACAATTCATTAAAGAATGAAAAACAAACTGCATCACCGGTAAGAAGCCAGTAACTGTTTTGGAAAGCCAAACGGTGAATAGCTTAAAACACAGGCTCATAAAATGAAGTGGAAATCATAAGTGAAGATCTTTGTGGGAATGACTGAGAGAACAAGGGAAGATATAAATAGATAATAATAAAACAAGTCACAGACCTTTCTTTGAGCAGAAAAAAGACGTAAATCTAAAATTTAAAAAGGCTGCTGAACAGCACTGAGATTAAAGCAGAATACACAAGAAAGACATACCTTTGGTTATTTGGGATAAAGACAGAAATCTACACGGGTCCTCTATACATCTAAGGGGGCCATGATTTTCTTAGGGAAAGATGTTGTGGAGAACTCAATATTCAGTTGATGCATTGGTTACTCTTTGTGTGGCTGTGAGAGGACACCCAAAGTAAAGCAATTTAAGGGAGAAGGGAGATTTATTCAGCTTATGGTTCCAAAGGGGAGATACAGCCCACTATGGCAGTAACATTGTGACTGGCTGGCAGAAGCTGGAGGAGGCCTAGGCCACACCAGGAGGCTGATTGCTGCAAGACAGCCAATTGCAACAACAGGTCTCTCCCGGAAGTGGAGTGGGGCTCATCTACCTCAAGGCCTACCCCCTGTTACTGCCTGCCTTCCTCCAGCAAGGCTACACCTCCTAGAGGTGCCATGACCTTTCCAAACACATGAGTCTGTGGGGGGGGGGGAGACACACATTTTAAACCGTGATAAATGACAGACAGTTGGTACTTCTATTTCTATCTCTGTCTTCTCTCTTCTCTATCTCCATCTCTGTTTCTCTCTGTTCTCCATCTTCATCTGCATCTCTTTCTTTAAGCTTCTGTCCTCTCCTTGGTCTGTGTCTCCACCACTATGTCCTCTCTCTCTACGCACATGCACACACACATATGAGATCTCTATTTCCTTTATCACTTTCCACATACACATCTTCATCTGCATCTCCTTTATTTTTGTCTCTATCACTACCCTCTCTCTCTATGTACACATGAGCGAGTGCATGTGTACACACACACACACACACACACACACACACACACAGACACACCACACAGACACACATTTATTTTTTTATTTTTTTTTTATTTCAGCTCATACAAACTTATTAGGTACACCAGTTCCCTCCCGCCCTCCTCCTCCCCCCGTACCCCCTGTTCCCCCTCCCCACCCCTCTCCCTCCCCATCCCCCAGTGCCTCCCACCCCAATTCCCAGAGAGTCCTTTCTTGTGCATGTCTGATTTTCCTCTGGGCCCTCCTCTCCGATGACGTACAAGGACCCAGTGGCCTTTCCCGAACCCTTTCCCATGTTCCCCTTAGGTATAGGAACACTGCTGTGGCTGCCAATCCTTTGCCTCCAAGGATCTTGGTGCCTTTAGCAGATGCTAGACTTTGTGAGGTCAACAGTGTGTTGGACAATGCGCAGGGCATGCAAAGTCCAATTATGATTGCTTCAGCCCTAACTAGTATAGAGTATCTTACATATCATTGCTCCTCCCATCCTTATGCTCTTACACTCTTACCGCCCCCTCTTCCGCAAATTTCCCTGAGCTTCAAGATGGGGAGAGACTAAGCTGGCCTAGTTCTAGGTGGTTGATATAGAGTCTCTGAAGTTCTGGATTGTGGTTTGTTGATTTTCTTTTGCAGTTTTGCTGCTCCTGCAATGCCCTTCACTCCATCCTGGTGGGCATTGTATGTTACCCCCTGGCCAGAGACAAAAAGCTGTTAGAGTCTTGTGATAAAAGCACATTCAAAGGTAGATGTAATAAAAGTGGGAAACCACAGTGAGGGAGGGGTCTATCACCCATTTGCAAAGTTGTTACTTTTTATCTGCCAGACTATATGCCCTCCTCTTCTGGTGAGATCACTCCCCCTCAGTAGTAAATGATCAGGAACAAAAGTCTGTGAACTTAATCAGATGTCTCATTACTTATTTGGGTCCTTGGTGGAGGCCTATTTTCCCTGCTGTAACATGGTCCCTTCTCTCCTTCTTTCTGGGGTGGCCCTCCTACCCCATCCTTCCTGTTCATAATCCTTGGAATTACTGTCTCTAGGAGGGCTGGGTGGGTTTGGTACTAGGAGCCACCTATTAGGGAGTACATACGGCACTTAATTTTCTGGGTCTGGGATACTTCATTTAATATAATTGTTTCTAATGACATCCATTTCCCAGCAAATTCCAGTAATTCATCATTTTTGATGGCTGAGTAGTACTCCATTGTATAGATGTACCACTGTTTCCTTATCCACTCGTCAACTGTTGGACATTTGGGCTGATTCCATGACTTTGCTATTGTAAACAGTGCTGCTATGAACATGGTCGTGCTTGTGCTATCGAGGTGAACCTCTGCTGTATGGGGGGTTATTCCCAAAAGTGGAATAGCAGGGTCATATGGCATTTCAATCTTTAATTTCTTTAAGAATCTCCAGACGGCTCGCCAGAGTGGCTGTATGAGCCTGCATTCCCACCAGCAATGTAGGAGAGTTCCCCTCTCTCCACATCCTCTCCAGCATTTGTCGTTGTTAGTATTGTGGATTTTTGCCATCCTGACCGGGGTGAGATGATATCTCAGGGAAGTTTTGATTTGCATTTCCCTGATGGCTAAAGAAGTGGAGCATTTTTTAAGATATTTGTTAGACATTTTAATTTCATCCCTGATAAAGTTTCTTTTAAGTTCCAGCGCCCATTTTTTAATTGGGCCATTGGTTTCCTTGGTGTTTAGTTTTCTAAGTTCTTTGTGCACTCTGGACAATAGAGCTCTATCAGATATGTGGTTAGTGAAGATTTTCTCCCATTCTGTGGGTTGCCTTTGAGCTTGCGTTACAATTTCTTTATCTGAACAGAAGCTCTTTAATTTCACAAGATCCCAACTGTTGAGAGTTGGTAGCAGTGACTGTGCCATTGGATGTCTGTTTAGAAACTGTTGGCCTAGCCCAATCAGCTCGAGGGAGTTCCCTATCCTTTCAACTATGGTTTTTATAGTCTCTGGCCTGATATCAAGGTCCTTGATCCATTTGGAATTAAGTCTTGTACATGGTGACAAGTACGGGTCCAGCTTTAATCTTCTGCATGTGGAGATCCAGTTTTGCCAGCACCATTTGTTGAAGATGCTGTTCTTTTTCCATTGGATTCTTTGGGCCCCTTTGTCAAAGACCAAATGGCTGTAACTTTGTGGGCTTATATCTGGGTCTTTCATCCTTATCCATTGATCTGTGTGTCTATTTTGGAGCCAGTACCAGGCTGTCTTTACAACTATGGATTTGTAGTATAGACTAAGGTTTGGTATGGTTATACCTCCAGCTGTGTTTTTGTTACTCAGGATTGTTTTTGCTATCCTGGGTCTTTTGTGCCTCCATATGAACTTTGAGATTGTTTGGTCAACTTCTTTGAAGAATTGCTTTGGGATTTTGATTGGTATAGCATTGAATCTGTATATTGCCTTTGGTAGGATGGTCATTTTCACGATGTTGATTCTGCCAATCCAGGAACAAGGGAGGTCTTTCCATCTTCTGGTGTCTTCTGCTATTTCTTTCTTTAGGGTTTTAAAGTTTTCATTGTCAAGGTCTTTTACCTCCTTAGTTAGGTTTATACCAAGGTATTTCATTTTTTTAGGGGCTATAATAAATGGAATTGTTTCTCTCAAGGCTTTTTCACTTCTTTCATTCTGGGCATATAGGAAGGCCTCTGATTTTTGCACATTTATTTTGTATCCTGCCACCCTGCTGAACTTCTCAATTAGTTCCAGGAGCTTCCTGGTGGAGTTTTTGGGATCCCTCAGGTATAAGATCATGTCATCTGCAAATAGGGATAGCTTGACTTCTTTCTTGCTGATTTGAATCCCTCTTATGTCCCTTTCTTGTCTTATGGCTTCAGCTAAGACTTCAAGTACAATATTGAATAGAAGTGGTGAGAGTGGACAGCCTTGTCTAGTTCCTGATCGAAGTGGGAATGCTTCCAATTGTTCCCCATTGAGCATAATCCTTGCTGTGGGCTTGTTGTATATAGCTTTTATTATATTGATAAAGGTTCCTTCCATTCCTACTGTCTCTAGCGTTTTGATCATAAAAGGCTGTTGGATCTTGTCAAAAGCTTTTTCTGCATCTATCGAGAGTATCATGTGGTCTTGGACTTTGGACTGGTTTACATGATGAATTACATTTATTGATTTGCGTATGTTGAACCAACCTTGTGTGCCGGGGATGAAGCCTACTTGGTCCCCATGAATGATCTTTTTAATATGTTTTTGAATCCGATTTGCTAAGACTTTGTTGAGAATCTTTGCATCTGTGTTCATCAGGGAGATCGGCCTATAGTTTTCTTTTTTAAGCGAATCTTTATTAGGTTTTGGGATTAAAACGATATTAGCTTCATAGAAGGAATTTGGTAGTGTTCCTTCCTTTGCTATTTGATGGAACAGTTTAAGGAGTATTGGTGTTATTAACTCCTTAAATGTCTGGTAAAACTCTGTGCTGAATCCATCTGGTCCAGGACATTTTTTGGTGGGAAGATTCGAGATTACTTCCTCAATTTCCTTATATGTTATAGGACTATTTAAATAATTCACAACTTCCTGATTCAATTTAGGTAAGTTGTATTTACTTAGAAATTCATCCATCTCTTTTGTGTTGTCAAACTTCACAGAATATAAGTTTTTGAAATATGATGTTATAATTCTCTGGATTTCTTGGGTATCAGTAGTGATAACTCCATGTTCATTTCTAATTTTGATAATTTGGGTTTTCTCTCTCTTGCTTTTGTTTAGTTTAGCTTGGGGTGTATCAATCTTATTGATTTTTTCAAAGAACCAGCTTTTTGACTGGTTGATTTTTTTCTATCGTTTTCTTAATCTCGATTTCAGATATTTCTCCCCTTATTTTGCTAATCTCCTCTCTTCTACTACTTTTGGGATCAGATTGCTCTAGTTTCTCTAAAGCTTTAAGCTGCATTGTTAAGTTGTTTATTTCTGATGTTTCCATTTTTTTGACGTAGGCATTAAGAGCTATGAACTTACCTCTTAGAACAGCTTTCATTGTGTCCCAGAGATTTTGGTAAGTTGTATTTTCGTTATCATTCACTTTCAGGAAATCTTGAATTTCCTTTTTAATTTCTTCCTGAATCCAGTTCTCATTCAGCATCATAGTGTTAAGTTTCCAGGAGTTAGTGTATTTTCTCTTGTTTGATGTGTTGTGGATGTCCAGCTTTAGGCCGTGATGGTCTGATAGGGCACAGGTTAGAATTTCAACTTTCTTGTATATGTGTAGATTCATTTTGTGGCCCAATATGTGATCTATTTTGGAGAAAGTTCCGTGTGCTGCTGAGAAAAATGTGTATTCTTTGGTGCGTGGGTGAAAAGTTCGATAGAGATCTGTAAGGTCCATTTCTTTCAGGGTTTGATTAAGTTCCAAAGTGTCTCTGTTAAGCTTTTGACCTGTTGATCTATCCCATGTAGAGAGGGCGGTGTTGAAGTCCCCAAGAATTATCGTTTGGGGATTGATTTCTTGCTTTAGACGCTGTAGGGTTTTCTTAATGAATGTGGAGGGGCCTGTATTGGGTGCATATATGTTCAGTATTGTGAAGTCTTCCTGGTGAATTGTACCTGTGACTAAAATGTAGTATCCATCTGTGTCTCTTATAATTTTCTTTGGTTTGAAATCCACTTTGTCTGATAGCATAATGGCTACTCCTGCCTGTTTTCTGCTTCCATTTGCTTGTAGAATTGTTGACCAGCCTTTTATTTTTAGAGCGTGCCTATCTTTTGTGGTGAGATGGGTTTCCTGCAGGCAGCAGATTGATGGATTGTGAGTTTTAATCCATGTTTGTAATCTGTGTCTCTTGATCGGTGAATTTAGTCCATTAACATTTAGTGTTATAATGGAGAAACTATTGTTAATTCCAGACATTTATTATGTTTAGTAGCTTTTATAAGTATATTGCTTCATTTTTAATGATGTTATACTTGCCTTCTGTTCTCCTGGATATGCCTGTTTTTTTCTTCACGCTTGAGTATCATTTCTAGCATTTTTTGAAGGCCTGGTTTGGTGGCCATGTATCCCTTAAAGTTGTCTTTGTGCTGGAAAATTTTTCTTTCTCCCTCGGTCATGACTGATAGTTTTGCAGGGTAAATCAGCCTGGGTTGACATTTTTGCTCATTCAATACTTGAAGTATTCTCTCCAAGCTCTTCTTGCTTTTACTGTTTCAACTGACAAGTCATTTGTTATTTTAATAGGTTTACCTTTAAAAGTGACTTGTTTTTTCTCCCTTGAAGCTCTCAGCACCAGTTCTTTATCTTGAATGTGGAGTGTTTTAACTATTATTTGCCGCGGCGTGCTTCTATTTTGTTCGTATCTGTTTGGGGTGCGGAATGCCTCTTGTATATGGATGGGCCTCTCTTTTTTTAGATGAGGAAAGTTTTCCTTGATGATCGTTTGAAAAATTTCCTCAGGGGTGGTATTTTGAGATTCTTGCTCTGGTATTCCATGAATACGCATGTTAGGCTTCTTCAGGGTGTCCCATATCTCTTGGATATTTCTCTCAAGTATCTTTTTGGCTTTAACAACCTCTTCCATTGAGCTGGTTAGTACTCCCACTTTATCTTCAAGGTCTGAAATTCTGTTTTCTGCTTCATTAGTTCTGTTGATAAGACTCTCTGTGGCGTTCTGGGTTGAAGATAACTTGTCTTTTAGCTCAGTTTTAAACTCTGCTTGAGTTTGTTTTAACTGCTCTATGCAAGTTTTTGTTTCTTGCACTATTTTTCTCAACTCCTCCAGATGTCTGTTGTGTTCCTCTTCAAAGCGATTGATTCGATTATGTAATTCCTCCCTGATTTCCTCTTTCATAGTATTGAACATGGTAATGATCATATTTTGAAAGTCTTTATCCTGAGTGGGGCTTTCTTGGCCTTTTTCTGTGGGTTTTTCTTGTTGGAGTCTAACATTATGGGATTAATTTCTTCAGTGGGAAATTTGTTTACTTGATTGTTGCTCCTCATGGATTTGCACTTTGACTTTGGCATTGTCATTTTAACTCTTAAGATCTCTCAATTTCACTAAACTGAATTATTTGGCCTGGGGTCCTGGTGGGCGGGGCGGAGACTTACCTAGGTTGCTGGGGTGAGGCCCGGCTGGACCGCGCGTCCCGACCGGCGAGCGGGGTGGGGTGCAAAGGGGGGATGGGGGCGACGGCGTGGAGCTATTTAACCCGAGGGCAGCTGGGGCAGGGCCCGGGCGCAGGGGGAGGTCCTCCTTGTCCCTCGGCCCCGCGCGCGCGGCTCCGGCTGGATGGTGGGAGTCAGGAGCCGGGTCCCTGTGGGCCGACCTGGGGTCCTGGTGGGCGGTGCGCGCGGGGGGTGGGGGGGGAGGGATTCACCAGCTAGGGCGCGGGGTTGAGGCCTGGCTGGACCGCGCGTGCGGCGCGTCCCGACCGGCGGAGCGGGGTGGGGTGCAAAAGGGGCCAGACATCACATTTAGTATATGAGACTGTGTTGTTGATTGTGCTGTTAGGATATTCAGTGGAAGATGTGGAGTTAATGCATTTTTTGACTTATAGAATTTTCTCTTTAGGGTTTTGTTTTCAAACTTTTAAAAATGAATTTGTTCTTGGACAGTGTTGCACATGCGCACAATACATACGGACCACTCTCATTCCCTACCCTCTTTCCTCTCCCCACCAACGCTGCCTACCTGCCCCTTCTTTGTGGGAATTTAGAGACCTAGTCTCACTGTGTAGTCTGGGCTGACTTGGAACTTGTGATCTGGCAGCCTTTGTCTCCTGAGTGCTGGGTCTGTAGGACTGTATTGTCATAGTTTTACTATATTGTCGCTGTTTTACTGTATTTCCAGCTTACAAAAGACTTATGGAGACACAACCCCATGGTAAGATGAGAAGCCTCTCTACATACATGCATACACATGTGTGTAGATAATAAATATATTGAGAGTACTGGAAATAAAGTGCAATACTTCCAGACAAAACCCAAAGACTAAGTCTAAGGTTTTAAAACTATTTCAGCAAAACCCAGGAGGAAGTGGGCACAAAGCTCCAGGGAAATTCGGGTGGGCAAGCGAGCTGTTCTGGTGGGCCGAGCATCTACTTAGTACTTCATCATGGCTATTAGGACTGGCCATTGCTAATAGTCAGTAGCACTAACAAGAATGGCTGTTTTTCTAAAGTAACCAAGTATAAGGGTATAGGAAAGGATGTGGAAAAAAATCTTGCTGGAAAGAGTTAAAAAATGAGAGAAACACAACAAAGACTGAAATACCAAGATTAAAAGAACAAAGGATATCGATTATGGCGATATCTGAAAAAACATGGACTGCATTTTTATAGCAGGTCAGAGATGTTCAAAGATGCTGCAATGCAAGATGCACACACAAAGTAGATCAATTAATAGTTAATTGAAATGGTGGGCTCAGGGGCAATGGGTAAGGGGCTGGCTATGTAAACATGAGAATCTTAGTTCGAATCCCCATTACTCATGTATAAACTGGGCATGGTGGTGTATATCTGTAACCCCAGCATTGGTGGGATGGGGGAGGAGGCAGGAACAGACTTAGGTGGAGCCAGAGATTTGCTGACTTAGCAGTTTAGCTGAAAGATGTCAAACTCCAGAAGAGATACACACACACACACACACACACACACACACACACACACCCACACAGAGCTGTCTTAAAAACTAAAGTGGAGACTGACAGAAGACCTCCAGTGCTGACCTCTGTCTTCTACATGTGCAGCATGAATGAGCACACATGCGTACACACATGCACACACATACTACATACACCTGTGCACATACAGGCATACCCAACTAACCAAATAGCTAACTAATCAGTCTAACAAAAATCTCAGGATTTAAGCCATGTGCTGTGGCCCATGCCTGACTTCCTGGCTCTCAGGGCAGAGTGGGAGGGTGTGTGGTCGGGCAGAGGCAGAGAAGATACCATGAGTTCAAGGTCAGCCTCAACTGGAAGTGAATAGTAGGCCAGTCAGGGCTACAGGGGCAGACTCTGTCTCAAAGATTTAAATATGCAAAGCAGAGGATAAAGCTCTTAAAATAATGGAAATGACTTGGTTCAAGTAAAATTATAGTAGTAGCAGCAGGCTTTTTAAATTTTAACTTTTTTAAAACAATTTTTAAATCTTTCCCCTAGTTTTATAACCATATTGAGTAATTATTCTTGTCTTCCTTCCTTTCTCTTTCCTCTTCCCCTCCATCCCACTCCCTCCCACCCTCCTGTCTGTTTGCTTCTATGGTCCCAGGGCTCCCTCTAGATGGTCTTAGTAGCAGGTTTTTAAAAATGTTTTTATTAGCATTATTAATTATATCAAACAATGGGTTCACGATGACATTTTCAGACATGCGTATAATGTAGTTTGGTCATATCCACTTCCACTTCTCTTATTTCCCTCCCATTCCTGTTGATTTTCTTCTTTTTCCCAAATAGTCCTCTTAGTAGTAGGCTTATCTTTTTCCCAAATAGTCCTCTTAGTAGTAGGCTTATGTAATATATATATAAAAAATTAGTGGTCAATTCAATAAAGACCCAGGCTATTTTCCCATTTAAACCATGCACCTAAAGGTTCATAACAATAAGGGCTGAAAATAATCCATTTTAGACTATGTGCGGAGAGGAAGAATTCATTTCTGGTTCATGTACAATTATCAAAAACCGAGTAACATCATAATATATGAAAATTTCGAGACTCTGAAGATCACATTTCTAATTGTAGCCAATAAAAGTAGAAATCAATAGTGCAATTACTGCAAAACCATAGCCACTTGTAATTTAAAAATATAAACTCAAAAAATAGAAATTTACCCTTTCTTCCTCCTGCCCGCCTGCCCACCCGACCAGGATAGGACTTGCTCCGGTCCTCCATCCCAGGACAGGATTTGCTCACATTCCTCCATCCCTGGAGCTTGGGTGGGTCACTAAGCCAAATCCCAGATCCCAGGTGAAGAATTCTGCCATCACCATCAGCCCCTCTGCCCCTCCGGCCAACCGGGGACCCTCGCTCGTGGTTGACAGAGGATACAGTGCTACTCAGAATTCAATAGAATCCAAAGGAAACTCAAGCAAAGCTCTAATGGTCAAAGGCCATACATTTGAAGTCCTCTAAAATCATCCTGTCACATGGGAGAGATTCTTCACATCCACCTCAAAGGTAAGTAAACCTCTTTTTTTCTTTTTTTACCATACTTCTCCTTACTAGTATTAATCACTGTAGATTAACTTTTCCATACAGCCACCCCAAAAACATATACAACTCCAGGGACTATACCACTCACCCTCACATATCACCATGATACTAAATTGTAAAAGTGCACTACCATACTAATATTCACCCTGTGTACTTAACCTGACTTAACTGATGTATTAACAGCCTAATAGCCTCATCTAGGAAATAACAAAAACAACAGACAAACGTACTCAAATCCAAGGTAAGCACTAGTAATAACTGCCTGAGAGTAGTAATACCAACTAAATCAGTTCAGTCAAAAACACACAGAAACTGAAAGGTCTTAAAAGACAAAACAACAATGCCCAAGTCAAAGTGCAGATCCATGAGAAACAAAACCCAAGAAGACCAATCTCCCACCAAAAGAATTAACCCCATAATGATGGATTCCAACCAGAACAAATTCACAGAAAATAGTCAAGAAAGCTAGACCCAAGATAATGACTTTCAGAGTATGATCATCACCATAATTAATACTATGAAAGAGGAAATCCAGAAGGAGTTAAACAACCGCCATCAACCACTTTGAACAGGAACACAACAGGCACTTTGAGGAATTGAGAAAAACAGTTCAAGAAACAAAAATAGACATAAAGCAGTTAAAACAGTGTCAGGCAGAGTTTAAAATCAAACTAAAAGACAAGTTATCTTCAACCCAAAACTCAACAGAGAGTCTTATCAGCAGAACTAACGAAGCAGAAAATAGAATTTCAGATCTTGAAGACAAAGTGGGAGAATTAACCAGCTCAATGGAAGAGATTGTTAAAGCCAAAAAGATACTTGAGAGGAATATTCAAGAGATATGGGACACCCTGAAGAAGCCTAACATGTACATTCATGGAATACCAGAGCAAGAATCCCAAAATACCACACCTGAGGAAATATTTCAAATTATCATAAATGAAAACTTCCCTCAACTAAAGAATGAGAGGCCCATCCAAATACAAGAGGCATTCTGCACCCTAAACAGATATGACCAAAATAGAAAATCGCCATGGCAAATAATAGTCAAAACACTCCACATTCAAGACAGAGAAAAGGTGCTGAGAGCTTCAAGGGGGAAAAAAAAAAGCAACTCACTTTTAAAGGTAAACCTATTAAAATAACAAACGACTTCTCAATGGAAACAGTAAAAGCAAGAAGAGCTTGGAGAGACATACTTCAAGTATTAAATGAGCAAAAATGCCAACCCAGACTGATATACCTGGCAAAACTATCTGTCATGATTGAGGGAGAAAGAAAAGTTTTCCAGCACAAAGACAACTTAAGGGTGTACATGTCTACCAAACCAGGCCTTCAAAAATGCTAGAAATGATACTCAAACTTGAAGAAAAAAACAAGCGTATCCAGGGGGACAGAAGGGAAGTATAATACCACCAAACATAAATGTCAAACAATCCTCTTACAAAATCCACTAAAAATAAAAAATGTCCAGAATTAAAAATAATTTCTCCATTATAACATTAAATATCAATGGTATTAACTCATTGATCAAGAGACACAGATTACAAACTTGGATTAAAAGCCACAACCCATCAATCTGCTGCCTTCAGGAAACTCATCTCACCACAAAAGATAGGCACATCCTAAAAATGAAAGACTGGTCAAAAATTCTGCAAGCTAATGGAACCAGGAAACAGGCAGGGGTAGCAATTATGCTGTCAGACAAAGTGGAGTTCAAACCAAAAAAATTATAAGAGACACAGATGGATACTACATTTTAGTCACAGGTACAATTCACCAGGAAGATTTCACAATACTGAACATATATGCACCCAATACGCCACCCCCCACATTCATTAAGCAAACCCTACAATGTCTAAAGCGAGAAATCAACCCCCAAACGATAATTCTTGGGGATTTCAACACTTCCCTCTCAACATGGGATAGATCAACAGGTCAAAAGCTTAACAGAGACACTTTGGAACTTAATCAAACCCTTAAAGAAATGGACCTTACAGATCTCTATCGAACTTTTCATTCACGCACCAAAGAATATAAATTTTTCTCAGCAGCACACAGAATGTTCTCCAAAATAGATCACATATTGGGCCATAAAACAAATCTCCACATATACAGGAAAGTTGAAATTCTAGCCTGTACCCTACCAGACCACTAGGGCCTAAAGCTTGACATCAACAACACAACAAACAAGAGAAAATACACTAACTTCTGGAAACTTAACACTATAATGCTGAAGGAGAATTGGATTCAGGAAGAAATTAAAAAGGAAATTCAAGATTTCCTGAAAGCAAACAATGAAAATACAACTTACCAAAATCTCTGGGACACAATGAAAGCTGTCCTAAGAGGTAAGTTCATAGCTCTTAATGCCTATATCAAAAAAATGGAAACATCAGAAATAAATAACTAAACAATGCAGCTTAAAGCTTTAGAGACACTAGAGTAATCCAATCTCAAAAGCAGTAGAAGAGAGGAGATTAGCAAAATAAGGGGAGAAATATCTGAAATCAAGATTAGGAAAACAATATAGAAAATCAACCAGTCAAAAAGCTGGTTTTTTGAAAAAATCAATCAGATCGATACACCCTTAGCTAAATTAATGAAAAGCAAAAGAGAGAAAACTCAAATTAACAAAATTAGAAATGAAAATGGAGTTATCACCACTGATACCCAAGAAATCCAGAGAATTATAACATCATATTTCAAAAACTTATACTCTGTGAAATTTGACAACACAAAGAGATGGATGAATTCCTAAGTATACACAACTTACCTAAATTGGATCAGGAAGTTGTGAATTATTTAAATAGTCCTATAACATATGAGGAAATTGATGAAGTAATCTCAAATCTTCCCACCAAAAAATGTTCTGGATCAGATGGATTCAGCACAGAATTCTACCAGACATTTAAAGAGCTAAGAACACCAATACTCCTTAAACTGTTCCCTCAAAGGAACACTACCAAATTACTTCTATGAAGCTAATATCGTCTTAATCCCAAAACCTAATAAAGATACACTTAAAAAAGAAAACTGTAGGCCGATCTCCCTGATGAACACAGACGCAAAGATTCTCAACAAAGTCTCAGCAAATCAGGTTAAAAAACATATAAAAAATCATCCTCAGGGATCAAGTAGCCTTTATCCCAGGCACACAAGGTTGGTTCAACATACGCAAATCAATAAATGTAATTCACTATATAAACCAGTCCAAAGTCCAAGACCACATGATACTCTCGATAGATGCAGAAAAAGCTTTTGACAAGATCCAACAGCCCTTTATGATCAAAACCCTAGAGACAGTTGGAATGGAAGGAACCTTTATCAATGTAATAAAAGCTGTATACAACAAGCCCACAGCAAGGATTATGCTCAATGGGGGACAATTGGAAGCATTCCCACTTCGATCAGGAACTAGACAGGCTGTCCACTCTCACCACTTCTATTCAATATTGTACTTGAAGTGTTAGCTGAAGCCGTAAGACAAGAAAGGGACATAAAAGGGATTCAAATCAGCAAAGAAAAAGTCAACTTATCTCTATTTGCAGATGACATGATCTTATACCTGAGTGATCCCAAAAACTCCACCAGGAAGCTCCTGGAACTAATACAGAAGTTCAGCATGGTGGCAGTTTACAAAATAAATGTACAAAAATCAGTGGCCTTCCTATATGGCCAGAATGAAAGAAGTGAAAAAGCCCTGAGAGAAACAATCCCATTTACTATAGCCCCTAAAAAAATGAAATACCTTGGTATAAACCTAACCAAGGAAGTAAGCGACCTTTACAGTGAAAACTTTAAAACCCTAAAGAAAGAAATAGCAGAAGACAACAGAAGGTGGAAAGACCTCCCATG
Organism: Typhlomys cinereus; assembly: GCA_023101885.1. Classification (NCBI taxonomy): domain Eukaryota; kingdom Metazoa; phylum Chordata; class Mammalia; order Rodentia; family Platacanthomyidae; genus Typhlomys; species Typhlomys cinereus. The sequence goes on along the minus strand of JALPQD010000525.1, from coordinate 1,245,219 downwards.
TTCCTGGATTGGCAGAATCAACATTGTAAAAATGACCATCCTACTAAAGGCAATATAGAGATTCAATGCTATACCAATTAAAATCCCAAAGCAATTCTTTAAACAAGTTGACCAAAAACAATCTCAAAATTCATATGGAGGCACAAAAGACCTAGGATAGCAAATACAATTCTGAGTAGCAAAAACACTGCTGGAGATATAACCATACCAAACCTTAGTCTATATTACAAATTTATAGTTGTAAAAACAGCCTGGTAGTGGCTCCAGAATAGACACACAGATCAATGGATAAGGGTTGAAGACCCAGATATAAGCCCACACAACTACAGCCATTTGATCTTTGACAAAGGGGCCCAAAAAATCCAATGGAAAAAGAACAGTATCTTCAACAAATGGTGCTGGCAAAACTGGATCTCCACATGCAGAAGATTAAAGCTGTACCCGTACTTGTCACCATGTAGAAGAATTAATTCCAAATGGATCCAGGACCGAAGACTATAAAAACCTTAGTTGAAAGTGTAGGGAATTCCCTCGAGCTGATTGGGCTAGGGCAACAGTTCCTAAATGGACATCCAATAGCACAGTCACTATAACTAACACTCAACAGATGGGATCTTGTGAAATTAAAAAGCTTCTGTTCAGGTAAAGAGATTGTAACTCGAGCTCAAAGGCAACCCACAGAATGGGAGAAAATCTTCACTAACCACATATCTGATAGAACTCTACTGTCCAGAGTGCACAAAGAACTTAGAAAACTAAACACCAAGGAAACAAATGGACCAATTAAAAAAATGGGCCCTGGAACTTAAAAGAAACTTTACCAAGGATGAAATTAAAATGTCTAACAAATATCTTAGAAAATGCTCCACATCCTTAGCCATCAGGGAAATGCAAATCAAAACTTCCCTGAGATATCATCTCACCCCGGTCAGAATGGCAAAAATCCACAATACAAACAACAACAAATGCTGGAGAGGATGTGGAGAGAGGGGAACTCTGCTACATTGCTGGTGGGAATGCAGGCTCATACAACCATTCTGGCGAGCCGTCTGGCGATTCTTAAAGAAATTAAAGATTGAAATGCCATATGACCCTGCTATTCCACTTTTGGGAATAACCCCCCATACAGCAAAAATTCACCTCGATAGCACAAGCTCGACCATGTTCATAGCAGCACTGTTTACAATAACAAAGTCATGGAATCAACCCAAATGTCCAACAGTTGACGAGTGGATAAGGAAAATGTAGTACATTTGTATAATGGAATACTACTTAGCCATCATAAATGATGAATTAATGGAATTTACTGGGAAATGGATGGAATTAGAAATAATTATATTGAGTGAAGTATCCTAGACACAGAAAATTAAGTGACGTATGTACTCCCTAATAGGTGCATCCTAGTACCAAACCACTTAGAGACACTCAAAGATAAATCTCTGTAATACCTACAATAATTGCAAAGATTATGAACAGGAGGGATGGGGAAGGAGGGCCACACCAGTAACAAGGAGAGAGGGGACTATGTTACAGCAGAGAAAATAGACCACCATCAAGAATTGCAAGTAAGTAATGAAGCATCTGGCTAAGTTCACAGACTTTCCTTCCTGATCATTTGCAACTGATGGGGTATGAGCTCACCAGATGGGGAGGGCATATAGTCTGGCAGATAGAAAGTAACCATTTTGCAAATGGGTGATTGACCCCTCCCTTACCGCGGTCTCATACTTTTATTTCATCTACCTTTGAATATATATACTCTTATAACAAGACTCTAATTTTACAGGTTTTTCTCTCTGGCCAGGGGGTGACATCTAATACCCATCGGGATGGAGCCAAGGGCATTTCAGGAGCAGCAAAACTGAAAAAAAAATTAACAAACCATAATTCAGAACATCAAAGACTCTATATCAACCACCTGGAACTAGGCCAGCCTAATCTCTCCCCATCCTGAATCTCAGGGAAATTTGCGGAAGAGGGGGCGGTAAGATTGTAAGAGTAAGAGCACAAGGATGGGAGGAGTAATGATATGCAAGATACTCCACACAAGTTAGGGCTGAAGCAATCATAATAGGACTTTGCATGACCTGCACAATGTCCAACACATTACTGACCCCACAAAGTCTAGCATGGACTAAAGGCACTAGGATCCTTGGAGGCTAGGGATTGACAGCCACAGTAGTGTTCCTATGCTTAAGGCGAACACAGGAAAGGGTTCTGGGAAATGCCTCTGGGTCCTTGCACCTCATCGGAGAGGAGGACCCAGAGGAGAGTTTGGCATGCACATTAAAGGATGCTCTGGGGATGGGAGGGGGAGGCACTGGGGGACGGGAGGGAGGGGGGAAGGGAAGGGGAAGTATTGGGGTGAGGGGTGGAGGGATGGTAGGGACTGGTGTACCTGTTAAGTTTGTATGAAATAAAATAAATAAATAAAAAATATGAAGTCAGAAGTGAGTCCTTCAAATAAATAAACCTTCGAGTAAGAAAAAAAAATAGAAATTTAAAACACTAGACATCATCTAGGTAGGAAAATACGAAAAGATCAGTTTACATTAAGGCTTATGTGACATAGTTATTGTCTTTTTCAGGGAAAGTTATTGTTATTAACAGAACAAGCAATAGCATGTAATAAATAGCAAAATCATGGAATCAACCCCAATGCCAACAGTTGACCAGTGGATAACAAAAATGAGATACATTTATACAATGGAATAATACTCAGCCACCAAAAAAGATGAATTAATGAAATTTGCCAGGAAATGGATGGAATTAGAAAAATTATATTGAGTGAAATGTCCCAGACACAGAAAGTTAGGCAACGTATGCACTCTCTAATAAATGGATCCCAGATGCAAATCCACTTAATGACGTATTTAAAGGTAAATCTCTGTAATATCCACTGTAATCGCAAATGATTATAAACAGGAGGGAAGGGGAGTGAGGACCTTAAAAGAAAGGAGATAGGGGAACATGCTTCAACAGAGAAAATAGACCACAGTCATGTATTCCATGTGTGTTAGTCTAGGTTCTCTAGAAGGAAAAGCAATTCTTAGTGCAGCTACAGAGCGTCTCTCCTCTTCTGTGGTTCCTTTTTATATGGTCCACTACTGGGAGATTCCTATGAGATCTATGGAGATTCCGATGGGATTTAGGGCTGGTCTTATATTATCCAGATACTCTCTTTAAGTAGTCTCAGCTGATCGTCCCAAATATGGTCTCAGTTAATCTTAGTTGATACCAGGTGTGTGAAGTTGACACCCAGGATTAACTATCACAGCATATAAGTAGCAAGACATCTGGTGCAGCTCACTCTCACTTCCCTTCCTGGTCACTTGGGACTGAACAGGTTTGATCTCACCAATCAGGGAGGATGTATTTCTTCCGAGGGTCATGGTTTATAAATAACCGGTTTCTTGAACCGTTTCATTTTTGTGAGGACTTTGTCCCTGCCAGACCTGTTTTCTTCATAGTTCCAAGGTGTGATGCCATCCTCCCTCTCTCCCTTCTCTCCCTTCTCTCCTTTCCCTCTGTCCCTCCTCCCCTTCCTTCCTTCCTTCCTTCCTTCCTTCCTTCCTTCCTTCCTTCCTTCCTTCCTTCCTTCCTTCCTTCCTTCCTTCCTTCCTTCCTTCCTTCCTTCCTTCCTTCCTTCCTTCCTTCCCCTCCCTGTCTGTCTGTCCGTATGTCAGTCAGCCAGTCTGTCTGTCTGTCTGTCTTTCTCTCTCTCATCTCATTCTGTACTCCAGGCCTGGAGCTTCTTGGGTATGACGTGATGGCTCAACTTGCAGCCATCCCCCTGTGTCATCTTCCGGGATGGCGAGATTGCAGGTGTGAGCCCCTACAATGTGTTCTGGCTCCCAGCACTGTTGATAGAGAGGGAGCAGTAGAGTCCTGAAGTCAGCGTCCAGCCTGATACACCAAAAAGGGACTCACTTACCACAGGCGATGGTTTTGTTTTTCTGGGCACACAGTGACTCTCATGCCACCCCACAGGAACAAGAATGGGAACTCTCTCTCTTTTGAAAACAACTCCATTAAACAGCCTCACAGGGCGGTTTAAGTTTCCAGACCGTTGCGATCACTGAGCTGGTTTTACAGAACTGGTTGAAATTTATTTTGTAAAGCACAAATAAAATTCACTTTGCTACTAGATTATCCATGAAAAAGCATTAAGGAATCTTCAACTTCGTCCTAGAGGTCTTAACAACACCTGCATATCAATGACCTTCCTCTGGAGTATAAAACCTGGCACCTCAATACAGAGACTCCTGAGAAATAACTCCTGGAGAGCCCTGGCTTAAAATTAATGTAGAAAGTCTCCAGATCCAAAGCACAGAAGCGACTTTGGATAAAATGCCCAGCATTGCACATCCAGGAACTCACTGCAGTAAGATTCATCCTGACCAGACCTGCATAGTGACTGACATACCAACATGCCCCCACAGACTATAGAGGAACTCAAGAGAGATAAGAACACACAGTGGAAACCATGGGGACTAGAGCTGGATGAGTGAAGGGAAATGCCCCTGTCAGTGGGGTGGCCCAAGGAGAGGCCACTTGGTATGCCACAGAGGCCTGAACCTCCACAAAAATAGACAAGTCAGAAGGAACTCTGGGATCCATGGAAGTGGACAGGCAGGAGGGTGGAAGGGAGTGATGAAGGAAGGGAGGGGGAGGGAGAGAAATAGGGATAAGTACTCAATATGCTTATAAAACTAGAAAATAAAAACCCAATGAACAATAAATAGGTAAAGTGTCATAAAGATTGTCAAACATCCAGGAGAGACCACTTTAGGGTAGTAACTATATGGGATGAAAGTAACAATTTAAGATGCGTCTGTAGATTCCTTTGGCTTTATAGCTGGGTGATGAAGAGACATTGCCACTACATCCAGAGAGTTACAGAGAGTTTCTGAGTTGCTCAGAGAAGGCAGAGGGTGGAGGGAAAGGTCTCTGCACTTCCTGCCTGGATCAATTTGATACGAATGTGAACCTGACAATGGAAGATTGAGACTTTGGATATTTCTGTGAAGAACTAGCAAGTTAAAGGTGGACTTTGAGCACATTCCTGGGAAATCATCTAGTCAACGTGGGATGATCCAGTCCATAGAGAGTGGTACCACAACCTGGCAGGTAAGTAAGATGGAGACACTGGAGCAGTATGTTGGCATGCAGGAATATGGGCATTCTGGCGAGAAAGCACACCCTGCTCTCATCTGTTGCTGTGGCTATGGTATGTAGAGTTCTCTTGGCTGTTGTTGTGTGAACTTTCTTGCTGTGTGAAAATGTGTCTGAGAAACAGAAGCAATGAAAGTGTAACTCTCAGGGCTGGAGAGGTGGCTCGGGGGTTAAGCTTCTGCCTTGCAGGCGGAAGGTCCTGAGTTCGGATCCTAGACCCCACGTATAGACGCCGGGTGGAAGCGGGGGTGGCCTGCGTTTCAGGTCCTGATAGGGCGGAGCCTGTGAATCCAGCGGGGGCAGAGTAAACAAGGAGGAGGTGGAGGCGTCCATGGTGGTTCCCAAATTCGCCTGTGGTTCTACACACACACACACACATACACACACATACATACACACATGCGCACACGCATACATGCACAATTGAATAAGTAATAATAAAAAATAAAAAAAGATAGTGTAGCTCTCTCCTTCCAGAATGAACTGTAACCTGAGAATGAAAGCTGAAGTAAAATCCCTCTGTTTTCCTAAATTGTTTGGGCCAGGTGATATTTATAGCAATAAAATTGTGAAATTAAGACGAGCATTAAAAAAATGCTCAACATTGAATAGGAGCCTGTAAAAATTGTTAATAAGACACGTCTTTCTCCCATTCCTCTCTTGCATTTAAAATTTTATAACAACTATCAAGAATTCTGTCCCCATTTCTCTTCATGTTGCTGATAAACAAACAACTTAAGGGAAAACATGAGGTTTATCCTGCTTAAGATTCTCTTTCATACTTCATTATCATGGCAGGTAAGTTCATACCCGTATCAGGGGTGGAGACAACTGGCCACAACATTTCCAAAGGGGCAGACTTTCTCACGTTCCAGTCTTGCCAACTCTCTTCACCTTATGCACCTGCCCAGGAAGCAGTTCCCCCCTCACCAGGAATGGCACCCCTTTACCCCCCACATCAATCAGGTAATCTCCACAGCCTTGCTCAGGGCTTGCATTAACTACCAACTCTTCACAGATGCACCCAAAGGCTTAACTGTCAAGTTGACATCTGCATCCAACTGGCACAACTTCTAATGCTGGAGCAAGGTCCTTTGGCTCAACACGTATACCTCCCCTTTTTCTCTGGCTTCCCTGGGATCTGGATATACCAGTGGCAGCTCTGGGCAGTGCTCTGGTGTTGGCCGGCAAGCAAGAGTTGGAAAATGTCTGGTAGCTTCCACACTTCAGACTAGAGCATAGTTTAGTCTTAGTGCTTTCTAGAACTTTCCTGATGTGTGGCAATTTCTTGCATGAGCATTATTATAGTGCAACAAGTCTGTTAAAAAGAATCGTGCATGTCAATCTGCTTCTCAAGCCAGAGCCTGAATTTTTCCGAGCAGAAAAGGTCCGTGTGTTGGGGGACCCCAATTATTTCTCAGATAACGATTGTGGTCGGAAGGACTTGTTCAATGTCTGCGTCTGCAGTAGAGATCTTCTCCCAAGGACTCCAGCCATGAGCTTAGTTTGCCCTGCTGTTTTATACAAAAGCAAGGATGGGATAGAACAAAGGCGGGACTTGGCAGGAGCAAAGGAGATAGTTAATAATATCGATGGTCGCAATGGAACACAGACTGGCCTGTGGCTTTGACTCTTATCAGACAGAAGCCGAGGTCAGAGCGGAGGGTGGGCTCTAGGGGTGGATTGGTCTCTCTGTAGTATCCTTACTTGACTGTTTTTAGGATTTCAGTAACTTTCTATCTTAACTTATGCTAGCCCTAACTCGACAGTTTACATTTTTCTACCTCGCACGTATAAACTTTAAGAATTTTAATTTTCATATGGCAAGACGTTTATCCAATAGACAGTAATTTATGGTTCTCCTCCTTCCAAAGCAAAAAGCAAAGCAAAGTTAAAACCATCCAGGTGAAAAGAATAAGCTGCGTGTGAAGTACTGGTCACACAGACCTGAAGGCTTGAGTTTGGATCCCTGTTACCCAAGTAAAAAGCTGGGTGTGGGGGTATGTGTCTGTGACAAGAGACAGGAAGATCATCAGGCTCGTAGATGCCAATCTAGCCACATCAGTGAACTCAGGTGTAATGAGAGATACTATGTCAAAAAACAAGGCGAAGAGCAACTGAGAAAGATACCTATGTAGACCTCTGATTTCCACAGTCACCTGCACACACATGCATGACCACCGTCATGCACACATGCACACACACACAAATATGCATATATAACACACAAATATGCATACACAACACACACACATACACACAAATGAGCATATATAACACACACACACATACACACACACACACACACACACAAAGCCATCAGCTATATGACTTAACTTCACCTGCTATTGTAGTCTAAGTGAAATTATAGGTTTGCACTTCACATTGTGTTCTGTGATTTCCATTCCTGCATACTTAACAGACAGAAAAGCATCACTCTGTTGAAAAATCCCCGCATGTGTAACTTAAACCTTGAATCATGACAGAGAGAATTATCTGGATTGTTACATTACATTTATCACAAAGCTTTGTTTTCCTCGGCGGCAGGCTGGAGACAATTCAAAATGCTATTTATTATTTAGGCGATGTAACAGGCAAGGAGATCATAGAAACCAAGACATATATTTTCAGGTGATTAAATGAAAAAATAAATACTAAACTGAAATGTTTGATAGTCCAAGGAGCAGTTTATAACGTGCTTGCAGACTCTACATCATTGAGGGCCACTCGACTTGTTCTTAAATTCTACCAAGGGGTTGTAATTCTTCAAGCTACTGTCTCTCTTGACTCTGTCCCAGGAGGCTGGATTCAGCTGCTCAGTATCTGTAAAACTCTCACATACATTTCTGCTTTCCAGCAGAGGTGGCTTCCTGAGGGTTTATAGGATATTTTTTCTTATGTGGACAGTCCTGGATTGGTTTTGAAGTACTAGATATTGACGCACAAGCCTCGCACAGGCTGGACCAGTGCACGACCACTGAGCTATAGCCTGTGTCCCAGTTTGACAATGTGATTGAATAAGAGTTGGAAGCATTGAGGATCTGCTTGGAAGGCCGGGACACAAAGTGTTCACAGCTTCTTATTTTCGTGGATACTTAGTCTGCCTTGAGGGGCGGGATGTGTGCTAGTGGGACGGTTGCTTCTAGCCCGGCCACATGTCTTTTGTTTTCCTTGGTGCTCAGCTCCAGTTCTAAGAATATCATGACTTTTGGATTCAGTGGTTCCTTTATCTCATGTGTCTGATAAAACCCCACCTGGGGCCCAGCGTAGTTGTCTACCTTATTTAGATCTGAACCTGGACTGTCGTGGCACTTCAAGACCTATGCTAATACCTCTCAGTTTATAATCCTGACCTTACCTGGGGTCGAGAGCTGTCTGCCAACATTATCTACTTCTGGTCTTTTCTTCCTCCACGGCTATAGCCACTCTTTGATCCCCCTTCCCAGGCCCAGCAGGTGACCCATCTCTGATGCCAGAGAGGAAGTAGGTGATCCTTTGTGATCACTTGAGCTCATGGGATGAGAACCACATTGTTTAGTCTGTTTTCCTTTTATTAAAGACATGTTCGTTATATGCTTACATGCCATGTGTTTGTAGAGTTTCATTAAGGCAACTTTTTCCCATGTACCTTCACCATATTTGCCAATCAACACCCTCTCCTTTCTCTCCCTTTCCTGACGCTCCACTAGTTAGTCTTCTTCCAGTTCCCAATTTTTTACTATATTTAATAACTATCTGCCATCTACTTACCTGTATATCATCTGTCTTTCTGTCCGTCCACTGTCCATCCACCCACCCATCCATCCACCCACCCATCCATCCATCCATCCATCCATCCATCCATCCATCCATCCATCCATCCATCAATCCTTTGAGGTTGGTTAGTTCTCTGCTTCTTTGAGAAGTCTGCTCTTGAAGTATGCTCTCTTGGCGTCCATGACTTTTGCCAGTCAATCATGGTTTTTCTACCATAGTGAACTATATCCCCTTATAAGCCAAATAAATCTCCCTTTCTCCCCTATAGCTGCTTGAGTTTGAATGGCGTCTCACAGCAGCAGAGAAGAGTAACTGGTACACCATCTATCATCTACCTACCTATCTGCCTACATTCCTAACATCTATGTATCTATCTTCTGTCTATAGCTTTATGTATCTGTATAAGAGCTAGGATACACAGTGAGAGAATGAGAGCAAGCATATGATATTTATATGGTATGTTTTGAGTTTTGGCTTAATACAGTGATCTCTAGTTTTGTCCTCTTGCTTTCTAGCAAATAGCAAAGTTTCATCCTTCATGGGTGGCATAGTTAGGCACAGGTGTCAACTTGACTACTGAGGGTTTGAGCTCTGGGTACATTTGTAGAGAATGTAGTGGTTGAGTAAAGCCCAGAGCAAACCTGCAAGAGATTATCTAGCTGCTGGGGAAGGCCCAGCCCATGGTGGGTGGGACTAGGCTCTGGAATAAATCACGGAGAGCTGGTTGAAAGAGTGGGCATCCTTGTATTCACTTGGGCAGACATGCTGGTCTGGCAAGTAAGGATTGTCCATCTCTCAGCTGTTATGTGGTGATGGTGTGGCCAGTTCCCTCGGCCCTGGTGTTGGTATATGCTGTCCCATCAAACTGGACTAAGAACTGTAACCAGGAATCATAATAGAATAAACCCTTGTTCCCTTAAGCCATTTGATAGTCATTTATCAGAAACCATACAGGCAGACTGCAACAATGGACAAATGAAACTCTATTGTACATTTGTTGATGAATACCTAGACTTAATTCTATAACTTGACTGATCACATTGTTTACTTTTGATTGACAACCTTTCTTCCATCCCTTCTCAGTCATTAGAAGAATCAGTCTTTTTTCTTGTTTCTCTTCCCTTACCCTTGCCTTTCCTTGCCTGCCTGCATCTCTTCCTCCCTCCCTCCCCCCTTCTCTCACTCTCTTCTTTGCTCCTTCTTTCCCTTCTATCCTTTATACTTGGGAATTAAACTTAGGGCCTTGTTCATGCTAGACCAGTGTTATATGCCTTAATCCTTTTGAAAAATTTGATTTTGAGGTACCGGAGAGATGGCTCAGAGGTTAAGCTCTGCCTCATAAACAGGCAGTCCTGAGTTTAGATCCCAGATCCCACGTAAAAATACAAGATAGAAATAAGTGGTGGTAGCCTGCATTTCTGGCCCTGGAAGGTGGAGCTTGGGAAACCCCAAAACAAAGCAAAAAGGGGCTAGAGAAATCCAAGATGATTCCTGAAATTACCCTTGGGCCTGGCCAAGAACATACAATGCCCTCTAATACACACACACACACACACACACACACACACACACACACACACTTTCCTTAAATGTGTAATTGTCCCACTTCAGTCTTCTGAGAAGCTGGAGTTATAGGCGATATACCACCACTCCAGCTATCCCTCCTTCACTACAAGGTTCAGCCCCCTACCCATGCCCAGCAACCATTTCTTCTAATTGCCAGCTGTGGTTGCCATGAAACCTGCCTTCCATACGTTCATGTGTTTGGTCACTTGGTCTCCAGCTGGCGGTGCTGTTTATGGAGGGTATGGACGGGTTAGGAGGTGGGGGCCTCATGGGAGGAAACCAATCACTAGGGGTGGGCTCTGAGGTCCTATAGCCCAGCCCCACTTCCTGTCTGCTCTCTGCTTCCTGACAGTAGGCATGATTTTACAAATCATGCCAAGGTTCCCTGCTGCGTTGGACAAGACCCCCCCTCAAGCCATGAACCCAAACCAACTTTTCCTTAAGTTTATTACCCTAGTGACCTGGATTCATTAGTTCTTTCCTTTAACTTCTCCCTCTCTCCGGATACCTTCTTCTTGGCATTTGCCCGCATGTTCTTATATCCGTGGTCTTTGGTGTCTTCCACTTTGCCGCAGAAGGCTACCGGTTCTGTAACTTCACCCTACAATCTCTTCTCAACTGCAGTTTGCCTTTCATTCTTTCCGACCTAACATTGGATGTTTCCAGTAGATTCTGTATCGGCTCATCTGACCCGCTGCACCTGAGTCAGGCCCACGTGCCCCTTGTTTAAATAATCTTAGAGATCTGATTCTTACCTAGCTGTCAATTACACTCACCCGGCATTTATGTAGACTTTGAGAGTTCCAAATTCAAACTTGATGCTTGCTGGCAAGCGCTTTATTTACTGAGTCAACTTCCCAGGCCTTGTTGGATGGTCTGTATGTATCGGAGGGCACTGTGTCTGTGCTTGTGGAGCTCCAAGGTTGAATTAGGGACTCATCCTGGATTGCTCTACCTCCTTTTTCCTTTGCTGCGAGGTTTCCTGGGCCCCACCACCCAGGGACAAAGAGCAGGTGACTGCTGTTTCTGCTTTTTTTTTTTTTTACAATCCTTTCTTTTTTAATTACATTTTTATTACATATTTTTGCTTAGTTGTACAAGCTCCATAGATACCCCCTTCTTCTCCCTCCCTCTTTTCTTCCCCTCTTCTGTCCCCATTCCACTCTCCCTTCCCACTTTCCCCCCTCACTCTCACCCATTTTTCATCCCTCCTTCTTCTTGTTGCTTCCTGCTTTCTTCCTCCCATCCTTCAGAGCCTCTGTTTATGTGGGTGCTGAATTTCCCTCTGAATCATCTATACTAGTGAGGGTTCAGGACTGGCTGGTCTGGTTCAGGGTGAATATTGTAAGGTCTTTGGTGTTCTGAATTATGGTTTGTTGTTTTCTTTTGCTTTTCTTGCACTGCCCTTGGCTGCATCCTGATTGGTGTTGACATCACCTCCTACCAAAGATAAAAGACTGTTTAAACGAAGATATTAATATAAGAGGAGATTCAAAGGTAGATGGAAAAATAGGAGTAGGACACAGCAGTGATTGGGATCAGTCTCCCATTTGCTGGTTGGTTACATCTAACTGCCAGTCCCTATACCCTCGCTGACTGGGGAGACCAAACCTGTTCAGTCTCAAGTGAACAGGAAGGGGAGAGAGAGTGAGCTGCATCAGATGTCTCACTACTTACATCTAATAAATGACCGTGGCCCAATTTCTCTATTGAAGTGTGTTCTTTTGTCTCCTTTTTTTGAGTTCTTCTTTCCCATTTATTAAATTTTTGCAATTGTAGTGGGCATTACAGAGATTTACCTTTGAGTATGTCATTAAGTGGGTTTGTAACTAGGATCCTATTATTAGGGAGTATATATGGCATCTAACTTTCTGTGTCTGGGATACTTTACTCAATATAATTTCTTTTTTTTTAATTTTTATTATTATTATTATTTATTCAACTGTGCGCATGTGCGTGTGTGTGCGCGCGCGTGTGTGTGTGTGTGTGTGTGTGCGTCTGTGTATGTGTAGAACCACGGACGAATTCGCGAACCACCATGGACGCCTCCATCTCCTTCTGCCCCGGGATTCACAGGCTCCGCCCTACCAGGACCAGAAGCGCAGGCCGCCCCCGCTTCCGCCTGGCGTCTATACGTGGGATCTGGGATCCGAACTCAGGATCTTCCGCCTGCAAGGCGGAGGCTTAACCCCTGAGCCACCTCTCCAGCCCAATTTCTTCTAATTCCATCAATTTCCTGGCAAATTTCATTAATTCATTTTTTTTTGATGGCTGGGTAGTATTCCATTGTATAAATGTACCACATTTTCATTATCCATTCATTAACAGTTGGGCATTTGGTTTGATTCCATGACTTTTCTATTGTAAATAGGGCTGCAATGAACTTGGTTGTACTTGTGTCACTGTAGTGAATTGCTGCATTTTGGGGGATTATTCCCAGTAGTGGTATGGCAGGGTCATATGGCATTTCAATCCTTAACTTTTTTAGAAATCACCATACTGATTTCCAGAGTGGTTGTATAAGCCTGCATTCCCACTAGCAATGTATAAGAATTCTCTTCTCTTCACATTCTCTCCAGCATTTGGTGTTGTTTGTATTGTGGATTTTTGCCATCCTGACCGGGATGAGATGATATCTTAGTGTAGTTTGATTTGTATTTCTTTGATGGCTAGGGTTGTGGAACATTTTTTTTTTCCATTTTATTTTTTTTTAATTTTTTAAACATTTTTATTATTATTTCCGCTCATACAAACTTAATAGGTAGACCAGTTCCCTCCCTCTCTCCTCCTCCCCCCGGAACCCCTTGCTCCCCCTCCCTCCCTCCCCATCTCCCAGTGCCTCCCCCCCAATTCCCAGAGAGTCCTTTATTGTGTATGCCTAACTCTCCTCTGGGCCCTCCTCTCCGATGATGTACAAGGACCCAGTGGCATTTCCCTGAACCCTTTCTCGTGTTCCCCTTAAGCATAGGAACACTACTGTGGCCATCAATCCCTTGCCTCCAAGGATCTTGGTGCCTTTAGCCGATGTTAGACTTTGTGAGGTCAATAGTGTGATGGACATGGCGAAGGGCATGCAAAGTCCTATTATGATTGCTTCAGCCCTAACTAGTGTGGAGACTCTTCAAATCATTGCTCCCCCCATCCTTTTGCTCTTACACTCTTACCGCCCCCTCTTCCGCAAATTTCGCTGAGCTTCAGGATGGGGGGAGATTAAGCTGGCTTAGTTCTATGTGGATGATATAGAGTCTCTGAAGTTCTGGATTGTGGTTTGTTGATTTTCTTTTGCAGATTTGCTGCTCCTGCAATGCCCTTCACTCCATCCTGATGGGCACTGTATGTCACCCCCTGGTCAGAGACAAAAAGCTGTTAAACTGGAGTCTTGTTATAATAGCACATTCAAGGGTAGATGTAATAAAAGCAGGAAACCTCGGTGAGGGAGGAATCAGTCACCCATTTGCAAAATGATCTCTTTTCATCTGCCAAACTATATGCCCTCCCCTTCTGGTGAGATCATACCCCCTCAGTTGTACATGATCAGGAACGAACGTCTGTGAACTTAACCAGGTGTCACATTACTTACTTGCATTCCTTGGAGGCCGATTTTCTCTGCTGTAACATGGTCCCCTCTCTACTTGTGTCTGGTGTGGCCCTCCAACCCCATCCCTCCTGTTCACAATCCTTGCAATTACCATATTACATAGGTTTACCCTTCAGTGTCTCAATGTGGGCTGGGTGAGTTTGGTACTAGGAGCCACCTATTAGGGAGTACATATGGCGCTTAATTTTCTGGGTTTGGGATACTTCACTTAATATAATTGTTTCTAATGACATCCATTTCCCAGCAAATTCCAGTAATTCATCATTTTTGATAGCTGAGTAGTACTCCATTGTATAGATGTACCACTGTTTCCTTATCCACTCGTCAACTGTTGGACATTTGGGCTGATTCCATGACTTTGCTATTGTAAACAGTGCTGCTATGAACATGGTCGTGCTTGTGCTATCGAGGCAAACCTCTGCTGCATGGGGGATTATTCCCAAAAGTGGAATAGCAGGGTCATATGGCATTTCAATCTTTAATTTCTTTAAGAATCGCCAGACGGCTCGCCAGAATGGCTGTATGAGCCTGCATTCCCACCAGCAATGTAGCAGAGTTCCCCTCTCTCCACATTCTCTCCAGCACTTGTTGTTGTTTGTATTGTGGATTTTTGCCATCCTGACAGGGGTGAGATGATATCTCAGGGAGGTTTTGATTTGCATTTCCCTGATGGCTAAAGAAGTGGAGCATTTTTTAAGATATTTGTTAGACATTTTAATTTCATCTCTGTTAAAATTTCTTTTAAGTTCCAGGGCCCATTTTTTAATAGGGCCATTGGTTTCCTTGGTGTTTAATTTTCTAAGTTCTTTGTGCACTCTGGACAGTAGAGCTCTATCAGATATGTGGTTAGTGAAGATTTTCTCCCATTCTGTGGGTTGCCTTTGAGCTCGTGTTACAATCTCTTTATCTGAAAAGAAGCTCTTTAATTTCACAAGATCCCAACTGTTGAGAGTTGGTAGCAGTGACTGTGCCATTGGATGTCTGTTTAGGAAGTGTTGGCCTAGCCCAATCAGCTCGAGGGAGTTCCCTATCCTTTCAACTATGGTTTTTAAAGTCTCTGGCCTGATATCAAGGTCCTTGATCCATTTGGAGTTAAGTCTTGTACATGGTGACAAGTATGGGTCCAGCTTTAATCTTCTGTATGTGGAGATCCAGTTTTGCCAGCACCATTTGTTGAAGATGCTGTTCTTTTTCCATTGGATTCTTTGGGCCCCGTTGTCGAAGATCAAATGGCTGTAATTTTGTGGGCTTATATCTGGGTCCTCAACCCTTATCCATTGATCTGTGTGTCTATTTTGGAGCCAGTACCAGGCTGTTTTTATAACTATGGATTTGTAGTATAGACTAAGGTTTGGTATGGTAATACCTTCAGCAGTGTTTTTGTTACTCAGGATTGTCTTTGCTATCCTGGGTCTTTTGCGCCTCCATATGAATTTTGAGATTAATTGGTCAACTTCTTTAAAGAATTGCTTTGGGATTTTAATTGGTATAGCATTGAATTTGTATATTTCCTTTGGTAGGATGGTCATTTTTACCATGTTGATTCTGCCAATCCAGGAACATGGGAGGTCTTTCCATCTTCTGATGTCTTCAGCAATTTCTTTCTTTAGGGTTTTAAAGTTTTCATTGTAAAGGTCTTTTACCTCCTTCGTTAAGTTTATACCAAGGTATTTCATTTTTTTAGGGGCTACAGTAAATGGGATTGTTTCTCTCAGGGCTTTTTCACTTCTTTCATTCTGGGCATATAGGAAGGCCTCTGATTTTTGCACATTTATTTTGTATCCTGCCACTCTGCTGAGCTTCTCAATTAGTTCCAGGAGCTTCCTGGTGGAGTTTTTGGGATCACTCAGGTATAAGATCATGTCATCTGCAAATAGGGATAGCTTGACTTCTTCCTTGCCGATTTGAATCCCTTTTATGTCCCTTTCTTGTCTTATGGCTTCAGCTAAGACTTCAAGTACAATATTGAATAGAAGTGGTGAGAGTGGACAGCCTTGTCTAGTTCCTGATCGAAGTGGGAATGCTTCCAATTGTTCCCCATTGAGCATAATCCTTGCTGTGGGCTTGTTGTATACAGCTTTTATTATATTGATAAAGGTTCCTTCCATTCCTACTGTCTCTAGCGTTTTGATCATAAAAGGCTGTTGGATGTTGTCAAAGGCTTTTTCTGCGTCTATCGACAGTATCATGTGGTCCTGGACTTTGGACTGGTTTACATGATGAATTACATTTATTGATTTTCGTATGTTGAACCAACCTTGTGTGCCGGGGATGAAGCCTACTTGGTCCCTGTGAATGATCTTTTTGATATGTTTTTGAATCTGATTTGCTAAGACTTTGTTGAGAATCTTTGCGTCTGTGTTCATCAGGGAGATCGGCCTATAGTTTTCTTTTTTAAGTGAATCTTTATTAGGTTTTGGGATTAAGACGATATTAGCTTCATAGAAGGAATTCCTTTGCTATTTGATGGAACAGTTTAAGGAGTATTGGTGTTATTGACTCCTTAAATGTCTGGTAGAATTCTGTGCTGAATCTATCTGGTCCAGGACATTTTTTGGTGGGAAGTTTCGAGATTACTTCTTCAATTTCCTTATATGTTATAGGGCCATTTAAGTAATTCATAACTTCCTGATCCAATTTAGGTAAGATGTGTTTACTTAGAAATTCATCCATCTCTTGTGTGTTGTCAAACTTCACTGAGTATATGTTTTTGAAATATGATGTTATAATTCTCTGGATTTCTTCGGTATCAGTAGTGATTACTCCATGTTCATTTCTAATTTTGTTAATTTGGGTTTTCTCTCTCTTGCTTTTGGTTAATTTAGCTAGGGGTGTATCAATCTTATTGATTTTTTCAAAGAACCAGCTTTTTGATTGGTTGATTTTTTCTATCGTTTTCTTAGTCTCGATTTCAGATATTTCTCCCCTTATTTTGCTAATCTCCTCTCTTCTACTACTTTTGGGATCAGATTGCTCAAGTTTCTCTAAAGCCTTAAGCTGCATCGTTAAGTTATTTATTTCTGATGTTTCCATTTTTTTGATGTAGGCATTAAGAGCTATGAACTTACCTCTTAGGACAGCTTTCATTGTGTCCCAGAGATTTTGGTAAGTTGTATTTTCATTATCGTTCACTTTCAGGAAATCTTGAATTTCCTTTTAAATTTCTTCCTGAATCCAGTTCTCATTCAGCATCATATTGTGAAGTGTCCAGGAGTTAGTGTATTTTCTGTCGTTTGTTGTGTTATGGATGTCCAGCTTTAGGCCGTGGTGGTCTGATAGGGCACAGGTTAGAATTTCAACTTTTTTGTATATGTGTAGATTTGTTTTGTGGCCCAATATGTGATCTATTTTGGAAAAAGTTCCATGTGCTGCTGAGAAAAATGTGTATTCTTTGGTGCGTGGGTGAAAAGTTCGATAGAGATCTGTAAGGTCCATTTCTTTAAGGGTTTGATTAAGTTCCAAAGTGTCTCTGTTAAGTTTTTGACCTGTTGATCTATCCCATGTTGAGAGGGCGGTGTTGAAGTCCCCAAGAATTATCGTTTGGGGGTTGATTTCTTGCGTTAGACGCTGTAGGGTTTTCTTAATGAATGTGGAGGGGCCTGTATTGGGTGCATAAATATTCAGGATTGTGAAGTCTTCCTGGTGAATTGTACCTGTGACTAAAATGTAGTATCCATCTGTGTCTCTTATAATTTTCTTTGGTTTGAAGTCCACTTTGTCTGAAAGCATTATTGCTACCCCTGCCTGTTTCCTGGTTCCATTAGCTTGCAAGATTTTGGACCAGTCTTTCATTCTTAGGATGTGCCTATCTTTTGTGGTGAGATGAGTTTCCTGAAGGCAGCAGATTGTTGGATTGTGGTTTTTAATCCAAGTTTGTAATCTGTTTCTCTTAATCAGCGAGTTAATACTATTGACATTTAATGTTATAATGGAGAAATTATTTTTAATTCTGGACATTTTTATGTTTAGTAGATTTTGTAAGCATGTTGTTTGATATTTATGTTTTGGTGGTATTATACTTCCCTTCTGTCCTCCTGGATATGCTTGTTCTTTTCTTCAAGATTGAGTATCAGTTCTAGGATATTTTGAAGGCCTGGTTTGGTAGACATGTATCCCTTCAAGTTGTCTTTGTGCTGGAAAACTTTTCTTTCTCCCTCAATCATGACAGATAGTTTTGCCGGGTATATCAGTCTGGGTTGGCATTTTTGCTCATTTAATACTTGAAGTATGTCTCTCCAAGCTCTTCTTGCTTTTACTGTTTCCATTGAGTAGTCATTTGTTATTCTAATAGGTTTACCTTTAAAAGTGAGTTGCTTTTTTTCTCTTGCTCTCAGCACCTTTTCTTTATCTTGAATGTGGAGTGTTTTGACTACTATTTGCCATGGCGATTTTCTATTTTGGTCGTATCTGTTTGGAGTGCGAAAGGCCTCTTGTATTTGGATAGGCCTCTCATTCTTTAGTTGTGGGAAGTTTTCATTTATGATGAATTGAAATATTTCCTCAGGTGTGGTATTTTGGGATTCTTGTTCTGGTATTCCATGAATGCGCATGTTAGGCTTCTCCAGGGTGTCCCACATCTCTTGAATGTTCCTCTCCAGTATCTTTTTGGCTTTAACAATCTCTTCCATTGAGCTGGTTAATTCTCCCACTTTGTCTTCAAGATCTGAAATTCTATTTTCTGCCTCATTCGTTCTGCTGATAAGACTCTCTGTTGAGTTTTGGATTGAAGATAACTTGTCTTTTAGTTTGATTTTAAACTATTTTTGTTTCTTGAACTGTTTTTCTCAACTCCTCCAAGTGCCTGTTGTGTTCCTGTTCAAAGTGGTTGATACGGTTGTTTAACTCTTCTCGGATTTCCTCTTTCATAGTATTGATCATGGTAAGGATCATACTCTGAAAGTCGTTATATTGGGTCTGGCTTTCATGGCTATTTTCTGTGGATTTGTTCTGGTCGGAATCCCTCATTATGGGATTGATTCTTTCGGTGGGAGATTGGTCTTCTTGGGTTTTGTTTCTCGTGGATCTGTGCTTTGATTTGTACATTGTTGTTTTGTTTTTTAGGACCTTTCAGTTTCTGTGTGTTTTTCACTGAATCGACGTAAGTTGGTATTGTTACGCTTGCCAGTTTTTACTAGTGCTTGCCTTGGATTGGGTATGTTTCTGTATTGTTATTGTTATATCCTAGATGAGGCTACTAGGCTGTTAGTATGTCAGTTAAGTCAGGTTATGTAACCAGGGGGTGAATATAAGTTTGGTAGTGCACTTTTACGTTTCAGTGTCTTGGTGAAATGTGGGGGTGAGTGGTGTACTCCCTGGAGTTGTATGTTTTGGGGTGGCTGTATGAGAAAGTTGATCTACAGGATTGATACTTTAAAGGATCAGTAAGGTGAAAAGAAAAAGTTTACTTATCTTTGGGCTGGATGTGAAGTATCTCTCCCACGTGATATAATGATTGAAGTGGAGTCCAGATGTATGGCCTGTGCTCCCTTTGTTCCTTAGAGTTTTGCTTGAGTTTCCTCTGGGCTCTATTGAATTCTGAGTAGCAGTGTGTCTTCCTTGGACCACGTGCATAGGTCCCCGGTGGGCCAGAGAGGCAGAGGGTCTGATGTTGATGGCAGAATTCTTCACCTGTGACCTGGGAAGGTAGGCGCAGAGAGGGGCGGGGCCCCGGGGGCAACGCAGGTGGCTGTGCAGCGTGGTGCTGCTGGTTGGGCGGCTCCCGGGTGGGGGGTGGGGCTGGGCTGGGCTCTTTCGCTAGCTGGCTCAATGTCAGAATTCTTCACCTGGGATCCAGGGGGTGGCTAGGCGCACAGGGCGGGAGGATGCGAGGGGCTTGGATCCGGGGCGGGGCCCAGGCTAAGCCGCAGTCGGCCTGGGTGCTCGCCGCCGCCGGGACGCGTGGGGCTCCGGGGTGGTAGGGCTGGGCTGGGCTCTCTCTCTCTCACTCACCTTGGGCAGCTGGCGGGGCGGGGGCAGCGCGGAGGGGGCTGGGGTCGTCCGTTCCGGGGCGCAGGCCAAGCCGCAGTCGGCCTGGGTGCTCTGTGGAACATTTTTTAAGAAATTTGTTAGACATTTCAATTTCGTCCCTGGAAAAGTTTCTTTTGAGTTCGAAGGCCCATTTTATAATTGGGCTATTTATCTCCTTGGTGTTTAATTTTTTAAGTTCTTTGTGGACTCTAGATAATAGAGCACTATCAGATGTGTTATTAGTGAAGATTTTCTCCCATTCTGTGGGATACCTTTTTGCTTGGTTTATAATCTCTTTAGCAGAACAGAAGCTCTTTAATTTCATAAGATCCCATCTGTTGAGTGTTGGTTCTAATGCCTGTGCTATTGGGCCTTCGTTTAGGAACTGTTGGCCTAGCCCAATCTGCTCCAACGAGTTCCCTACCCTTTCAACTATGGTTTTTATAGTCTCTGGCCTAATACTGATTTTTGTGCATGGTACAAGTATGGGTCCAGTTTTAATCTTTTGTATATGGATATCCAGTTTTACCAGCACCATTTGTTGAAAATGCTGTTCTTTTTCCATTGGATTTTTTGGGCCCATTTGTCAAAGATCAAATGGCTGTAGTTGTGTGGGCTTATATCTGGGTCTTCAACCCTTATCCATTGATTTGTGTGTCCATTTTGGAGCCAGTACTAGGTGTTTTTATAACTATGGATTTGTAGTATAGATTAAGGTTTGGTGTGGTGATCCCTCCAGTAGTGTTTTTGTTACTCAGGATTGTCTTTGCTATTCTGGGCCTTTTGTGCTTCCATATGAATTTTGAGATTGTTTTTGGTCAATTTCTTTAAAAAATTGCTTTGAGATTTTGATTGGTATAGCATTGAATCTGTATATTGCCTTTGGTGGGATGGTCATTTTTATGATGTTGATTCTGCCAATCCAGGAACATGGGAGGTCTTTCCACCTTCTGGTGTCTTCTATAATTTCTTTCTTTAGGGTTTTAAAGTTTTCATTATAAAGATCTCTCACTTCTTTGGTTAGATTTATACCAAGGATTTCATTTTTTAAGGGGTATATAGTAAATGGGATTGTTTCTCTTGGGACTTTTTCACTTTTTTCATCCTTGGTGTATAGGAAGGCCAGTGATTTTATATATTTATTTTGTAACCTGCTAATCTGCTAAACTTATGTATTAGTTCCAGGAATTTCCTGGTGGAGTTTTTAGGATCAGGCATATGATCATGTCATCCATAGCTAAGACATCAAGTACAATATTGAATAGAAGTGGTGAGAGTGGACAGCCTTGTCTAGTTCCTGATCAAAGCGGAAATGTTTCAAGTTTTTCCTCATTGAATATAATCCTTGTTGGTGGCTTGTTGTATACAGCTTTTATTATGTTGATTTAAGTTCCTTTCATTCTAACTCTCTCTAGGATTTTGATCATAAAAGGATGTTGGATCTTGTCAATAGCTTTTTTGCATCTATGGAGAGTATCATGTGGTCTTGGACTTTGGATTGGTTTATATGATGGTTTACATTTATTGATTTGCGTTTGTCAAACCAATCTTGTGTGCCTGGGATAAATCCTACTTGATCACAGTGAATGATCTTTTTGATATGTTTTTGAATCTGATTTACTAAGACTTTGTTGAGAATCTTTGCATCTGTGTTCATCAAAGAGATTGGCCTATAGTTTTCTTTCTTTTTAAATTTTTAATTTATTTATTTCATTTTTTCCTCCCACATTTTATTTTTTTTCCTAATCATACAAGCCCAATAGATACCCCCATCCTCTTCTTCCCTTCTTCCCTCTCCATTCATCCCCCATTGCACTCTCCCCCCTTTCCCTCTTCCTTTCACCCTCCTCCCTCCCTCCCTTTCTCCTGGTGCCTTCCCCTTCCTCCCTCCCATCCCCTGGAGCATCCATTTATGTGAATGCTAAACCTTCCTTTGAGTCCTCTACCCTAGTGAGGGTTCAGAACTCAGTGGTATAACCTGGAGCCCCTCCCTGAGCTCCCCGTTAGTATGGGGACTCTATTATGACTGTTTAATCCCATACCTCTACGGATCTTACTGCCTGGAGCCTTCTCCCCTGTGATTCATGCTAGACTTTCGGGGGTCGTTGACATGTTAGTCATTGTGCAGGTCAGGCAAAGTCCAATCCTGGCTGCTACAGCTCTAACTTGTGAGGAGTATCTTACATATTATGAGTCCTCCCTATCTTTAGACTCTTATAATCTTGTTGCCCCATCTTTGGAAGTTTCCCTGAGCTTTAGAATGGGGAGAGATTTGGCTGGCTTGATTCTAGGTGAATAATGTAGGGTCTTTAGTATTCTGAATTATGTTTTTTTGCTGTTCCTGCACTGCCCTTGGCTGCATCCTGATTGGCATCAAAGACTGCTTAAATGAAGATCTTAATATAGGGGGAGACTCAAGGTAGATGGAAGAATAGGAGTAAGAGACAGCAGGGGGAGAGGGTCAGTGTCCCATTTGCCAAATGGTTACTGTCTATCTACCAGTTCCTATATCCTTCCTGATTGATGAGATCAAACTTGTTCAGTCCCAAGTGATCAGGAGCGGAAGTGAGAGTGAGCTTCACCAGATGTTTCGCTACTTACATGTAGCACATGACTATGGCCTATTTTCTCTATGTTCTCCTATGTCCTTTCTTTTGATGTTCTTGTTCCGTTTCCCTACTGTTTATAATCCTTTGGAATTGTAGTGGCATTACTGAGCTTTACCTTTGAATATGTCATTAAGTGGGTTTACATCTAGTCCCCTTATTAGGGAGAACATATAGCATCTAACTTTCTGTGTCTGGGATACTTCACTCAATATAATTTTTTCTAATTTCATCCATTTCCTGGAAAATTTCATTAATTCATCCTTTTTGATGGCTGAGTAGTATTGCATTGTATAAATGTACCACATTTTCCTCATCCACTCGTCAGTTGTTGGGCATTTGGGTTGATTCTATGACTTTGCTATTTATTACAGGGGGTTCTTTAACAATAATCTTCACTGAAAAAGACAATAACTATATCACATAAGCCTTAATGTAAACTGAACTTACTGTGCAAGGTATTTTCAAAATTTCTAATTTCCGTTTTATATTTCTGTCAATAAAGTTTAACCAACTTTGACACATAGTCAAAGCATGTATCCTAAAACAAAACATGTAACAAAGCAGCATCATGTATATTCATTGGAGAGCATACATACTGTGAAATTAAAAAAATTATATAATACATTTTAACAACAGTTATAATTGTTACTAGGTGTGGCTCTGGTGCAAACCTGCTTTGATCAGGATATATTTGTGATTGTTTCTATTCATTTTCTGTAAGAGAAATAAGATACACATTTTTGAATGATAATATGCATTATAAGGTGATACATATGATTCAAATTTGACCACGATATTATCATGTAGACTTATCTACCTTGTATCTCTCTATTGTCCTATATTAATTATATTGCTCCTCAGTGGTATCTAAACCTGTAACTCATGGACATCATTTTTATCATAACAATTCTAACAGCTTGTTTGAAAGGAGGATGATGAAGAAAGGAGCCCATGGGGGCTCCCCTATAGCTTTATCAAGGTGTCTTGAACACCAGGATGTATTGGTGTGTGAACCTGTGACATAAGTAAGTCCCCCTTCCAAGGAGAAAGGATAGCAACAGAAACTAGCCTCAGACTATAATTGATTTGGAGAATTCCCTGAGATGGCAGAGGTTTTCTGAAATAAACTAAGTAGCATCTGTCCAACATTGATGTGAAGTTTTGTGCTAAAAGAAACTTGGCCAAAGTTTCTTCACATACACTAAACCTTTCAAAACTTTTCCCATCATAGATCTAATTTCTTTTTTCCCTGACTGCTGAAATTCCATGGTAACTCCCTATCTTTTTTTTAAGCCTTGGATTTAGTAGGACATAAGTGTAGGAATGTATTTTATTTTATATCTTTAACCAAGGCTCGAAACTAATGAATTGTAAAGTACATGTCTTCGAAAGGTACAAATTACAAATTAAACACATTATTATGTAAAGCTTCTATCATCATATGGAGATAAGTCACCTTATTTCTAAATTGTCAAATAAGAAAATAGTTTCACAGACTACATTCCCAAATGTTATTGCTTAAGGAAATAACCTAAATAAATACATTCTAAAGTGCCAGATGTTTCATTACTTGAGTATATTTTTGTAAAATGGAAATTCATTGATTGCCTTCAGATGGAAATTAGAAGGAAAATCAACTATTTAAAATCAGCTCATCAATTTATCTGATATTTAGAAACACATATATGCACAGACTCTTATCCATTTAAATATAGATGCATGTGTATATATGTATGATTTTGCTAAACTTCTTTGCAATATACTTTTTTTAAAAATAAAATTGTGGCTATTGCTGAGCATAGAGACACATGCCTGTCACCCCAGTACTTGGGAGGGGGGACAGGAGGATAAGGAGTTCAAGGCCAGCTTTGACTCTATAGGGAGGTCAAGGCCAGCCTGGGTTTATGAGCTGTGTCTGAAAAGCAAATGAACAAAAAGCTATAATTACTTATATAGCTCTGGTTTGGGCTTTCATAAAAATATTGCCAAGTGTATATGCCAAGTGTTGTGAAAGAGCTTGTAAAAAAGTTTAAGAGAATGACCATTGAATTTCTTCCTCCCTCTTTCCCTCCTTTCCTTTCTTCTTCACTTCCTTCCTTTCTTTTCTTCCTTCTTTTCTTTCTATAGTGTATTTGGAAACGTTTCCTTTCAGAGAGTAGATTGAGGACATAGCACGTGATCCTATGAGCCATCACCCATCTTTTCTTCCCTGAAAACTATACAGTCCACACAGTTTTAGCACAAAGACATGCTGCCCATGGCAAGAAGGTGCCTACTAATGGTATTTACAGGAATGAAACACCAATAAGTCATAAACATACTTCAGCAGACGAGTTAATGTCTGGACCGTTGGACTGAGGAGATGGCTCAGTTTAATGTGCTTGTCATAGGGGCCTGAGGACCTGAGTTCAATTCCCAGACACAGCCTGGTGTGGTGGCAGGAGCTTGTGATCCCAGGGCTGGGGCGGCAGAGACAGGCAGATCCCCGGGGAAACCTGACCAGCCAATTTCACCTGTTTTGTTCATTTCTGGCCAGTGGAACTTTTCCAGGTAGGTTGCTTCTGAGCTGAGGAATGACAGCTGGGCTTGACTTCTGACCTCCACATGCATGTGCATGCGTGCACATGTGCATACATATGAACATGCACACACACGTATCACTGAGCCAGATGTTGACTTGCAAAGGGAGATCTGACGCCGCAGTGAATACAAAACCACTGAATAAACACATGACTCCCTGGGAATTCTATGTCTGTTGAATACCATGAATTCACTCCTTCTTTTGTTTCCTAATCTCCCAGTAAAACCGTAGATCTCCTGGACTCTCCAAAGATTAGCTGCAGCATACCTAAGAGTCACATGACAGAGATTCAGCACAAGGCAGCTCTGTCCACAGAAAGGATGTTAGTGCAATGTACAGATGATTCTTGTGTTCACATTTGTATGTCTCACCTCATAAGTATGCTATCTGAAGTTGCAGAACTGGGGATAGCTGTCAGTTTTGTTCTGTGGCATGCGTGTAATTGTGTGGATTTCCAGTAGTTCATGTTGGGAGACTGCTCATTGGGCTGGAGAGAAGGTGTTGCACGAACATACTATCCTGGAAGTTCAAAGCCCTGCCAATGTGGGGTGGGCGAGGATGTTAAGTGTGAGTTGGGGGCAACTGTGCAAAGGGATCTGAGCATTCTAGCATTAGCAGGTGGATGATGGGTCCTGGGCATTTTAATTGGTTGAGATAAACTATAAAGAGGAGATGCCAGATATAGAATAGGTGAATTGAGGACAAGGGAGATGCCCAAGGATGGAAATAGAACAGAGCTGTAGAGGAGTAAAGAAATCAAGAGAAACTGTTGATGGGCTCATTAAGAAAATTCTCAGGCAGAGGGGGGTATCTTAGGAGTTCCCAGTGGGAAGGAGAGTGGTAGAATTGATCACATTTCTGGCTCCAGCTTTGATTGTTCCGTGGCTTCTCTTCCTGGCATTTCTTCTCTCTTAAGAGATGGAGGAGAAACCATAGCAAATGATAGCAAACATATGGTGTGTGTTCATGCAGTCGTCTGTGTCCCCATTATGGATTTAGCATGACCATTAACACCTAACTGCTTAATTTCCCAATAACCATTGAAAAATCAGAGCCACATCATCGATGCCCCAGCCTTTGAGCAATTATTTTGTCTTTTTGAAAGCATTTAATCTTTGTGAAATGATTCAAGCGATTTTCCCTTTTGTATTATTTTGATTATGGGCTGCTCTGATAGAGTTTATTTGAGAATTACATTTCTGTCTAAAATAAAATAGCACAGTTGATAATCCCATATGCAAAATATAGATGAGAGTTATCTGATTTTTAGGATATTACTCCTTCATGAGATTAGTGTTGATTTGCTCTTTTCATTTCTTAGTCTATGTCAAAGTTTTTAAGAAATTAAAGTCTTTATGCTTATGGTAAGATATGTCCTATCTTTCCATATTTGTTTTAATGATTTCCATAAATTACCAAAGACCAATTCTTACTGTATATACAGGAGTCATTCATTATTTGTTGGAAAATAAGTTCTCTGGAGTTGAGGACTTTTGCGTTGTTGATTAGAAAACAACATGTGACCTTTGAGTGATTTCTACATAGCATAAAAATCACATTAAGAATTACCATATGCAGGGGCTGGAGAGGTGGCTTAGAGGTTAAGACTCTGCCTTGCAGGCGAAAGTCCTGAGTTCAGATCCTAGACCCCATGTATAGACGACGAATTCCTCCGTGGTTCTACACACACACACACATACATACATACACGCGCACACATGCATACACCCACAATTGAATAAATAATAATAAAAAAAGGCACCAAGATCCTTGGAGGCAAGGGATTGACAGCCACAATAGTGTTCCTATGCTTAAGGGGAACACGAGAAAGGGTTCAGGGAAATGCCACTGGGTCCTTGTACGTCATCGGAGAGGAGGACCAAGAGAAGAGTTAGGCATACACAATAAAGGACTCTCTGGGAATTGGGGGGGGAGGCACTGGGAGACAGGGAGGGAGGGAAGGGGAGCAGGGGGTTCAGGGGGAGGAGGAGGGGGGGAGGGAACTGGTGTACCTATTAAGTTTGTATAAGCGGAAATAATAATAAAAAATGTTAAAAAATTAAAAAAAATTTAAAAAAAGTCTGTATGTAAACTCTCTCTCTCTATAAGTATCTCTATCTCTCTCTCATACATACTCACCAGTTATATATTCATGTTTATATACTCATATTTATATACTCTCACATAAATATATCCAGGTACAAGTAGTTATTTAAAGGATTCTTTTTTGCTTGCATGCATGCGCATGTATGTATATGTGTGTACAATAGTTATTTGAGTGTATTTGTCTGTGGAGGCCCAAGGGTGATTTTGGAAATCATCCTGGATTGGTCTACTTCCTTATTGCTTTGTTCTGAGGATTCTCAAGAGTCTGCCTTTTGGGGCCAGAAGTCAGGACTCAGGTCCTTTTGCTTTGACACAAAGGCTTTACCTCTGAACCATCTCCCTTGTCTGGAAAGCTCCTTTTTATTGACCCTGATGTTTTCACTTATATTGAGGGGCAAACCTTGTGAGATTTGACTGATTTTCATGTTGGATCTGAACAAGCTTTACTTGTTTATGAATTTCATCTTGAATTATACTAAGTGCTTCTATTTGATTCTACCTGTCATAGTTAAGCACAGGTGTCAACTTGACTGTTGAGGGTTTGAGCTCTGGGCACAGTTGTGGAGAGTTGATGGTTAAGCCCAGAGCAAACCTGAAGGAGATTGTCCAGCAGCTGGGGAAGACCCAGCCCATAATGGGTGGGATTAGGCCCTGGATAAATCACAGAGAGCTGGTTGAGAGAGTTTGGCATCCTTCTGTATACTTGGCCAGACATGCTGGTCTGGCAAGTAAGGATTGTCCCTCTCTCAGCCGTTATGGTGGCCAGTTCCCTCAGCCCTGGTGTTGGTGTGTGTTCTCCTGTCAAGCTGGACTAAGAACTGTAACCAGGAATCGTAAGAGAATAAACCTTTATTCCCTTAAGCTGTTTGATGGTCATTTATCAGCAACTGTGCAGGCGGACTGCAATACCACCCTTGATTTTTTCTTTAGCTATTCTATTAATCTTAAAAACATTTAGAGAAAAAATGTGCATTTTAATTAACAACTTTAATCCTTTCCAGTCAACCAGAAATTCAAACACAGAATGGTCATCAGTTACATATATCTCCCATAGGATTATGGCTAAATGCCGTCTTTAAAATGTCTGCCTAGTTTCTTGCACCTGCATTTCTACTGGTTCTTATGATGTCATAGGTTTTTATTTCACGAATATGCACTCACATTTATGTATACTGCCAAATTGGCTGCCAGGTATCCAGTTCCAGCCGGCCAAGGTGCCTGGACATCGTGGAGCAGATGGTCATGTAGACAGTGTTAGGTAGTGTCCAGAGCAAGACACCTTTGTCTTCCTCAACTTACTTTGGAGAGAACCAGTCCACAAATGTGAAGGAATGCGTACACATAGCAGTGTCACTTGGCTGTTCTGTTAAGGAGGGGGCGAGAGAGCCCTGGTGAGGCATTGTGGTCTAATGCTTGGTCCCAGGTTCAGGGTTTCCAGTATAAAGAACTCATGAATATACACTATTGTGAGCAACTGCTATTTGTGAATTTTAGAAGCTTTGCCTCAAGATGCAAGGTTTTTACTTCCCCCAGAACATCTGGTTAGACAAGAGGTAAAAAGGCTGAAGAGGGGAGGCAACATGTGTATGACATCACAAACAGTTTGTGTGCAAGATAACAAAAACCACCACAATAATAATCTTGTCCCTATTTTCAGATTAGAAAATCCTTCTGTTACATTCAGAAGATTCTATTCACTCATTACCAGAGTGATCAACCAGGTTGCTCCCTTTGTTTTAGCTAGATCCTATTATACTCCATGAATGGCTGGACTCCACCTGTTCCTGCCAACCTCTTGCCTCATGCTTATTAGCTTGCATCCACATGTGAATAATTGTCAATACTCCAGTCTGAAGGAACACATACTAGATTAATGATCGGCAATGTTAGTTTCATTAAAATTAGCCTTTAAAATCTTGCCTAGAAAGTTTCTTTTGTTACCCTATTTTCAATCTTCAAAGGTAGACATTATGGAAAGGGCTTTTTCAAAAGTATTTGAATCATACTCCTGACCCTAAATTTTGAGCTAAGAACCTGCTTGGCACAATATAATAACTTCAAAGTTGTTGGAACAGAGTATATGCTGAATATGGTTTGACTTTATGAGTCTTGTAAGTAACTCATTGGATTATGTTGCTTTGTAACTTTAAGGCAAAAAGAATATTCAAATAGAGGGTGTCCAAAAGCATTTTTGTTATCAATCTCATGGCTAACTGGAGTCAACCGCTTTAGAGGTATAGCTATTACCTAGCTTTGGTCAATTTTCTGCTTGTAGATTTTGTCGTTTATAGGTACAGAGCATATTTGGAGGTTAGAAGATTATTTTGAAGGCATGTGTATAATATGAATTAAATAAATGAACCAACACTTATCTTTTGGAGTTGGAATTCTAATCTAATTTCTATAGGAAGCTTTTTAATGCCAGTTTTATTTTTGACTTTCAGTTTTGCTTGGGAGATTTTAGGATGTGGGAAAGAGGTGGGAAAATTCCCAAGATCAAACACTATTTCTAGGTAGCTGCTTCCATTCCTACAAATTTACCACTAATCTTCTTACTCATAATTTCTCCAATTGAATATATAGCTCCATTCTCCTGGCTGAGAATACTAAATATCATTTCCAAGTGATTAAAGTCTTGGTGATAAAAAAATTTCCAATAACGTTCTCACTTTATGACTGTGTCTTTGGATGGTTTCCTAAAGATGAAGAAGCAATAATCATGTGTGGGCTCTTATTATGAAGTATTTAGAGACTTTAATAATTTGAGATTAATATTTATAAAACGTTTATGGGCAGGAGCAGTAACATTTAATGAAAATGTCTCAAATTACATTCGCATTATTAGATTGACCTGGGTAATAGTAAGATATAAATTATGCATTTTCTCATTGATCCTTGACAAGTTTGTATATGGAAATCTGATGGATGGGACAGTGTTTGGAGTCATTGCATAAAGACGTCTAATGGAGACTTAGGAAGTCAATTGCATTCAGGAAACTCTGTTGAGTAAGTGACAATGCTAATTCCTGTCTAGTCTGATTTTTAGAAGTATTTTATTTATCACACACATATACAGAAAGAGAGAAGAGAGAGAGAGAATTTGCACATACTATGGGTGCATGTATGGAGATCAGAGGACAAGTTTTTGGAAGTGGGTTCTCTCCTTCCATCTTGTGGTCTCTAGCGATCAATCTCCGATCACCAGGTTTATGAGCATGTGCCCTTACCTGCTGAGCCATCTTGCCAGTCCTTGTCTAATTTTTAAAAATAATGTATTAATGAAATACTGTGCAATTTGCTTAGCATAATAATTTGAGAATCGTGATCATAACAGTAAGATAAACACCATAAAGAATAAACCATGCACAATCTTTTTTTTTTTTAAATTTCTTCCACTCATACAAGCTTGATAGGTACCCCATTTTCCTCCCTCCCTCCACCCGTCCCTGGATCCCCTTACTTCCTCTCCATTTTGCCTTTTCCTTCCCCCCTCCCTTCCTTTATTCCAGTGGGGGCCCCCCATTCCTGGAGCATCCTGTTATGTGCATGTCAAACTTCCCTCTAAACCACGTACAATCTAAAAGAGCTAATATTAATTTTTTAAAAATTTTGTGTGTGTGTGTGTGTGTGTGTGTGTGTGTGTGTGTGTGTGTCCCTGTGGAGGACCAAGGGTGACTTGGGGAATCATTCTGAATTGTTTCTACCTCCTTCTTGCTTGGCTCTGGGATTTCCCAGGTTCCGCCCACCAGGGCTGGAAGTGCAGGCCACCACATTTCTGCGTGGTTTTTGTTAAGCGGGACCTAAGATCCGAATTCAGGACCTTCTGTTTTTGAGATAGAGTCTTAACTCCTGATCCATCTCTTCAGCCCTGATCTTGTTTTTTTTTTTTTCCAAATGTGTATTCTCTCTGCAAAATATTTTCATTTTGCTGTATGTGAGTAAAAACCAAGGTGTGTAAGTAAAAGTTGCCTTACAATCTAGGGATTGAGAGGGGGCCAGAGACTGAAGTTCCCTTCAAACCAAAGGCTGGATGGATGAGTGTTTCTTGAAGCCTTTATAACAATCGCACAGTTAATAAGATGGCCGAACTTCGCTGCTAGAAGCCCATGGCATATTCCATTTATTTCTAGAGCCAGAATGGAAATAGAGGAATCGCAGAGGCCGCGATGAG
Organism: Typhlomys cinereus; assembly: GCA_023101885.1. NCBI lineage: Eukaryota > Metazoa > Chordata > Mammalia > Rodentia > Platacanthomyidae > Typhlomys > Typhlomys cinereus. The sequence continues at coordinate 1,213,690 of JALPQD010000525.1, read as the reverse complement.
CCAGCCGTTTGCGATCCTTGCTCACTGAAGCATTCGCGGCAGCGTCTTTTGCACCAGCAATGAGGAGCCCAGGGCGGGCGATGACGCGGCTGTGCGCTGTGGTGACCGCTGCCCAGTCCGTGGAGTCTCGGGGCATCTGGAAGGCAGAGTTGCTCCCCGTGTATTTTTTTTTTTTTATTTCAGCTCATATAAACTTATTAGGTACACCAGTTCCCTCCCTCCCTCCTCCTCCCCCCGTACCTCCTGCTCCCCCTCCCCACCCCTCTCCCTCCCCATCCCCCAGTGCCTCCCGCCCCAATTCCCAGAGAGTCCTTTCTTGTGCATGTCTGATTTTCCTCTGGGCCCTCCTCTCCGATGACGTACAAGGACCCAGTGGCCTTTCCCTGAACCCTTTCCCGTGTTCTCCTTAGGTATAGGAACACTTCTGTGGCTGCCAATCCTTTGCCTCCAAGGATCTTGGTGCCTTTAGCAGATGCTAGACTTTGTGAGGTCAACAGTGTGTTGGACAATGCGCAGGGCATGCAAAGTCCAATTATGATTGCTTCAGCCCTAACTAGTGTGGAGACTCTTCAAATCATTGCTCCTCCCATCCTTTTGCTCTAACACTCTTATCGCCCCCTCTTCCGCAAATTTCCCTGAGCTTCAAGATGGGGAGAGACTAAGCTGGCCTAGTTCTAGGTTGGTGATATAGAGTCTCTGAAGTTCTGGATTGTGGTTTGTTGATTTTCTTTTGCAGTTTTGCTGCTCCTGCAATGCCCTTCACTCCATCCTGGTGGGCATTGTATGTTACCCCCTGGCCAGAGACAAAAAGCTGTTAGAGTCTTGTGATAAAAGCACATTCAAAGGTAGATGTAATCAAAGTGGGAAACCACAGTAAGGGAGGGGTCTATCACCCATTTGCAAAATGGTTACTTTTTATCTGCCAGACTATATGCCCTCCTCTTCTGGTGAGATCATACCCCCTCAGTAGTAAATGATCAGGAACAAAAGTCTGTGAACTTAATCAGATGTCTCATTACTTATTTGGGTCCTTGGTGGAGGCCTATTTTCTCTGCTGTAACATGGTCCCTTCTCTCCTTGTTTCTGGTGTGGCCCTCCTACCCCATCCCTCCTGTTCATAATCCTTGGAATTACTGTCTCTAGGTGGGCTGGGTGGGTTTGGTACTAGGAGCCACCTATTAGGGAGTACATACGGTGCTTAATTTTCTGGGTCTGGGATACTTCACTTAATATAATTGTTTCTAATGACATCCATTTCTTGGCAAATTCCAGTAATTCATCATTTTTGATGGCTGAGTAGTACTCCATTGTATAGATGTACCACTGTTTCCTTATCCACTCGTCAACTGTTGGACATTTGGGCTGATTCCATGACTTTGCTATTGTAAACAGTACTGCTATGAACATGGTCGTGCTTGTGCTATCGAGGTGAACCTCTGCTGTATGGGGGGTTATTCCCAAAAGTGGGATAGCAGGGTCATATGGCATTTCAATCTTTAATTTCTTTAAGAATCTCCAGACGGCTCACCAGAGTGGCTGTATGAGCCTGCATTCCCACCAGCAATGTAGGAGAGTTCCCCTCTCTCCACATCCTCTCCAACATTTGTTGTTGTTTGTATTGTGGATTTTTGCCATCCTGACCGGCTCCCTGTGTATTTTCAAGACCAAAAAACAATAAACCTCCTGCCTGCGCTATGGAGAATGGACTCTTTCTCCTGCGGATGAAGCAGTTTTTGCCAATGCACTTTTTAAAAATAGTTAAAAATGTTTTTTCTTAGTTTTACAAGCATATTGAGTACTTATCCCTTCCCCTTCTCTTCTTTCCTCCCCTCCCTCCATCAATCCCCACTCCTTTCCACCTTGAAACTTTTTTCCCCTAGTATTACAAGCGCAATGAGTAATAATTCCCGCCCCTTCTTTTTTAAACTTTATTCATTCATTGTGTGTGTGTGTGTGTGTGTGTGTGTGTGTGTGTGTGTGTGTGTGTGTATCAGAAGGTACTATGTGTCCCCGTGGAGGACCAAGGGTAACTTTGGGAATCATCCTGGATTGCTTCTACCTCCTTGCTTTGCTCTGGGATTTCCCAGGCTCCGCCCACCAGGACCGGAAGTGGAGGTTGCCACCTGTTTCTGCCTGGGGTTTTTACGTGGGATCTGGCATCCAAACTCAGGACCTTATGTTTGTGAGGCAGAGACTTAATCCCTGAGTCCTCTCTCCACTCCCTGCTCCCCTTGTTCCCCCTCCCTCCCTCTTCCTCCTCACTTAGCTCTCTCCCTCCCTTCCCCTCTCTTTATCAATCCATCCCACTTCTTGTACCCTCCTGTCTGTCCGTCTCCGTGATACCAGGAGTGCTTCCATTTGTGGTTTGCCCCATGCATTTCGTGATGGTTTTTCTCCAGCTTTGGGTCTGAAGCCTTCCCCGGGGGAGGGCGGGTGGATGTTTGTCAGCATCACTGCCTTCCAAGATTTCACCCTCACAGTGGAGCGTCAAGCCACAGCATCCATTCAGAGCCAGGCCCACTGCCCCTGCATCCCCGGATATCAGCCAGGCAGCTGTCAGATGGGGAGCTCTGAGCTCGCTTCCTCTCACCGTCAGCTAGCTAGAAGACGGCTTCCTGGTCACCGCTGCCCCTGAGCGCAAGACACACTTTTAAATGGGGTGACCCCTCAAGAATGGACTGAATTTGTTTGGTTTTTAAATTGCTGGATCCTACATGCCTGTAGGCATCAATCAGCTAGAGCTGAGGGGATGATTCCACATGAAAGTGCTTGCAGTGCAAGCTTGAGGGTCTGAGTTCGAATCCCCAGAATCAATGGAAAATCCAGATGTGTAGTATGGATATCTGGAATCCAGTGCTCCTCTGGAGAGGTAGGTGAGGGATAGGAGAACCCCCAGAAGGTGGCATGCCAGTTAGCCTGGCATATACAGCAGAAAAACAACAGAGACCTTGTGTCTGAAAAACACAGCTGAGCTTGTCCTGTGCTTGGCACATGTATGCTCACATCCACACACAAAGGAATGTGCATGGACACACACACACACACACACACACACACACGAGGGACTCCCTTATCAAAGGTCTCCTTTCTAACCCCCAGATGCTTGAGTGTCTGGCTGTGTCTTCTGCCTACAGCCAGAAGCCACCTGTACTTCCTGATGCCGTGTTTCCTTCTCACCTCCTCATATGCTCAGCCACCTTCTGGTTAGCAATGACCTCATTTGCCTTGCATACATCTTGGTGATGTATTATTAGTTATTTAATCATTTAGTAATATGGTGCATGTGTATGTGTGTGCGGGCTTGTGCACGGGTGCACACGTGTGTGCGTGCATTCGTATGGTGAATGGGGGCATGTGTATGCCATGGCACATGTGTGACGGTCAGGAAACAACTTTATGGAGTTGGCTTTCTCCGCCCAGCTTCATGTGTGTTCTGAGACTCAAACCCAGGGAAATGCTGCTATTCAGCAAGCCATTTTACCCTGCATGCTCTACTCTCAAAATAGCGCAGCTGAATCTGTAAGCCTGCTCGGATCCAACGCGCTTCTGTGCTTCTGCCTCTAGGTTGGATTTGAGTTTAGTTGCAAACCTTCCACCTAGTGTACTTGTCTTTTCCCTGAGGGTATTTTTTTAACCTCTTGCATGTATAAAGGGATGCTATTATAAAGTGATGCCAAGTCCTGCAAAAGGGAGGTTTCTAAAGTCAGCCTAAAAGGAGATCAGGGAACTAACAAGACCATCCCCCGTAGCGTTCACTGATTGGATATGGACACTGTCAGCATAACCAATGGGGCGCTGGCTTTCTCTGCAGAACCGGCTTTCCCTGTGGCGTCCAGCTAGTTGTGGTCTTTCTCTGAGCATCAGCTGCAGCTCTGTCTTTGTGTATAGCTTTGGTTTTAGGCCGTGTACTTTTAGCCCCAGAAACATGCTCAACCAGCTGTTCTGGTCACAGTGTAAACAGCAGATCTTGTTGCTTGGCTCACACTTGTCCTGTGACAATGTATTCACTGAAAGGAATGGAGAGGGGATTACTGTTACTAGCTCTTTGCCCCTTTTAAGTGGGTACGTGGGCTGGAGAGATGGCTCAGGAGTCAAGCCTTTGCCTCACAAGAGTTCAGATCTCAGGTCCCATGTAAAAATGCCAAGCAGAAATGGTATCAGCTTGTACTTTTGAGCCTGGAAGGTGGAGCCTGGGAAACCTAGAGCAAAGCAAAAAGGAGCTAGAAACAATCCAGGATGATTCTTGAAGTCACTCCTGGGCCTCCACAGCACATACAGTGCTCTCTCTCTCTCTCTCTCTCTCTCTCTCACACACACACACACACACACACAAATCCTTTGTAATAAATAGACTTTAAGTGAGAACACTTGACTTTTCATGAGCTGCACATACAAATACCAACGTTCTCTGTTCCTTTGTGAGGCTTAGGTCCTGCCTTCAGTGTTTCATATAACTGTTGTGGCTTTAGAATTCAAAGATGGGAATTCCCACTGGAAGCTGTTTATTGACATTTTACTAAACATGCAAGGTCCAAAGTCAAGGGTTTCGTGTGTGTGTGTGTGTGTGTGTGTGTGTGTGTGTGTGTGTGTTGTGCTACACTTTTTCTGGGGAGACACTACACAAACATGGTGCCTGTTTACTCCAGGTCAGGATTCGATGACAGACCAAGGACATGATAACACTGAAGTCCGACTTGGAGAACCAATTTTTTTTTTTTTGTTATTTACAGGGACAGGAAAGACTCAAAGGTGCCACATCGCCAACCCCTCCCTCTCCACTTTCCCCTCCATGGAAGTTGGATCTGCCCGCTGCTCTCTGTATAGCTTGCATCCATCTTGACTCGTCAGAGTGGCTTCTCCCTCAGTCTTTGTTTTCTACTTTCTTCATCTTGGGGGAGGGGCCCTCAAGAAAGAATCTTGGTCTTTTCAAGAAAGTTCTGAGACTTAATTGGACCTGCCTCCAAGACAGAATGTTTTAAATTGTTATACACCAGAGACAGACCCCAATACCCCCCTTCCACTTAGGCTAGCATTCAAGGCCTGGTTTTCTACTGTGTTGTTCTGATTTAGCTATGTGGACAAATTCCAAGACAGCATCACACTCTGCCTAGAGGAAAAACACTGTACAACTCTGTCTGTCTGTCTCTCTCTCTCTGTGTGTGTATGTGTGTGTGTGTGTGTGTGCGTGCATGCAGGCCTACATGTGTGGATGCATGTTTGCATAGGTATACTTGTGTGTGTGGGCACTCATGTTATGTACAATTTCTGTTTTAATGAATAACTTTTGTGCGATATCTTGTAACGCCACATATTTTTCTGTGTTTGGTGTTAGCTGCTATAAGCTATGATCACATATAGTGACGGGCTTGTTCTATGTCTTACTTTATTGATGTTTCATGTAACTTTTAAATGAGGAGATATTCTTAAGTGTCAGTGGGCAGTTTGCCAGCTTTGTAGGTCCACGCTTCAGTATACTAGCCAAATTGAAGACTAACAGTCAATTCTAATGGAAAAAGCAGGATGAAGGATCTCTCTCTCTGTCCTTCTCCCTCCCAGGACATGACCTTACTATATATAACCCAAGTTGGACTTTGCCCTTTTTTCCCTCTAGTTTGATTCTTTCCCCTTTGCCTCCCAACAGCTTATATTATAGCCATGGGTTGTCATTTCTGGCTAGAATTAACTTTTATGACCTCAACACACACTTAAAAATTTGTTGAGTATCTTGGTTTCTTTAGGCTCAGTCTCAAAAGTGGATCCTTTTCAGTTGTACTCATTTTTAAATAAATCTTTAAAAAGTGTAGGCACTTTTGTAAATGTGGTTCATAAAGGACCTCTAAGCCAACAACCAAATTTTACATAGAACCATTGGCTCTTGGACCAGCCAGATAGCTCAGTGGTTTGGGCACCTGCTTGCAAATCTTATAGACTCAAGTTCAATCCCTGGAAACTCACCTGGTGGAAGGAGAGAACTGACATCCAAAAAGTTGTCCTCTGACCTCCACCTGCACAACATGATATGTATGCAGGCACCTTCTTGTGTTTTCTCTCTCCTCTCTCAAACACATAAAAGGAGAGATGTGGCCTCTGACTTCTACTTGTATACTGTGGTATGCATGTATGGGAACTCTCTCTTTACTCTCTCTCTCATTCTCTTTTCCTCTCAGATATATAAATAAAACATGAAAAAAGAAATATTAAAAAAGTCTTAAAAAAAAGTCTTAAAAAGCCCATTGACTCACAATGATTGATTTACATGCTGATTCTTTACATATTTAAATTGCATTTCACTGTTCTTTATAGCAGTCAGGGGGCATTTAACACATTGCAGCAATAGGTACTAAATAACACATATAACAATGCTGTGGGTATGTGTGGGGGCTTGGAGGGGGCTGGAGAAATGCTCAGAGTTTAAGACTCTGTCCCACAGGCAGAAGGATCTGAGTTGGAAGCCCAGATACCATGTAAAAATGCCAGGTGGAAATGGAAGCAGCCTGCACTTCCAGTTCTGGAAGGCAGAGCCTGGGAAATCCCAGAGAGAAGCAAGAAGAAGGTAGAGGCAATCCAAGATGACTCCTGAAGTCACCTGTGGCCCTCCACAGGCATATATAGTGCCCTCTGTAACACACACACACACACACACACACACACACACACACACACACATGGAAAATAAAATTTTAAAAAAGAATGCTCTGGAAAGATAATAATAGAAAAATATAGCATAACATTACATAACATAACATAACATCATAACAAAACAACACTATCAGCCTTGTAGACCTAGCAAGTATATCATAGTGAATCTCATCAAGATTAGCACTGGCTCTGACACTGAAGTTCATTGTACCTTCAGAGGTCCCCCTCCAAGCTTGTGAGTGTGTTTACGCATGTATACATCATGACTGGCGTGCATAATATTAAATATTAAAGCCAGAGCATGTATGGATCCTTTTGAAACAGGTAATCAGGTAGCAGTGGACAGTTTCTGAAAAAAGGGACCAAGAGTCAGCAAAGCGAGTCAACCAAAACGGGAGTGATCGTCCTGGATCTTCAATGATGGCATCGAATCTTGAAAGCAAGTGTTTCACTCTCTTTTCAAAGATGCCTATCACTTCCCTGGAGTTGGAGTGATTAAGTGAGGAGCACTGTCTTTCCGTGATATAGAAAGCGAATTTTGTGTGTGTGTGTGTGTGTGTGTGTGTGTGTGTGTGTGTACACATAGCTGTGTATTTCAATGAAGAATACACATCTGTGAAGAAATGATAATACTCCTTTGCCATTTCCTCCTGATTAACTGCTCTCCCCAACACTGCTCCCCACCAGCAGGCAGGGGTGGAAGACATGGCTCTGTATCAGAGAACAAACACACTTTCTTCTGCACAACCCAGCTCAGATCTTATCCTTAGCAGCGTGATGGTGTGCCCTCACCTAGTATCGACTCGAGAGACTCAGTGATCTTTTCTATGGACTTAAGTTCACCTTTCAAAAAGCACACAGGAAAGGGTAGAAGTGACATGAAAATCTCCGCTGCAGTGAATTATGTGTAGTTAACGGCAACTATGATCCCGGAAGTCCAAGGAAGAAATAAAAACCTTCCTGGATCAGAAGGAAATTTTCATGGACTATTTGTGATTAAAGACTGGATGAGACTTTATTCCAAGAGGCAGCAGATGAAAAAGAAGTATGAATACAAATGGATGCAACCAAAAATATTTGAAGGTAACTCAAAGAAGTGCATCATGGCTGATCTAGCAAAAAACAAGAGGAATTCAGGGTGGACAGACCAAAGAAATCTCCTTACTGATGAAGGTAGTCTCTGTCAGTGGGGGTTTCACAAGAGAATTACGGAAAATAAGCTGAGCAATTGCAAAGTTGGTCTATAGTTACCACCATTCTAGATGTGTGTGTGTGGAGGGATGGCTTATTTATTTGTACAATGTTTGTCTTCATTCTCTTTGTGTGACTCAAACAAGGAAGGCAGATTTAGGCCCAAGATGATGTGGAAATTATTGGAGCCAAAGCGGAGGTCAATGTGGAGGTGTTTCAAGAAAAACTCACCAATAGAATCACGCAGGATGGCTTGAGGATTGTGAAGCTAAAGATTGTTGGATTGTTCAACACTGGAAGGGCAGTGAAGGAAATGAACAAGCCCTTCAGATGTATGGGATTTATCTATCCATTCACTGAAGGTAGATGCTGTGTGCATTGGGTACCCACTGATGTTCACTATTCTGGCTGGTTCGAGGAGAAGAAAACAGAGTCATTAGCTTCCTAACGAGTAATCAGACAGAAAGCAAGTATGCACATCCGTGCAAATTTCCAACAAGGATAAATGTCATGTTTGAAGGAAGGTAACTGACATCAAGTCTAAAAGGGTTTCACACATCGCAACCACTGATAACTGTTTGGTTTATGTACGATGAGTTTGGATGTATTTCATTATTCACAGAAAACTAGCAGATAACTTAAATAACAATTACTTGTCTTTTCTCTAAGAAGGTGGGCTCTTCATTTTAGCCATGAAATAAAGTTCCTTGTAACTCATAGTCCATGAGCAAAAATCGTGAAAACTCTTCTAGTCTTCCATGGGCTACCAATGATTCTGCCTGGGGATGCCCATGTGAAATTTTCTAATCTGAGGAAGAAACACCACTCTGGCTGGAAGTCAAATTAAGTAGAAATAAGTGAATAGAAGTGAGAATGAAAGAAACATAATTTTTTGAAAAGTTTAAATGGTGATTATGAAGCTGCTATTGAAGATAATGTCAGGAATGTTACGCATTCTCCAGTCCATTTGGCTCGTGTGTGAGCATGCTGACTGAAATTCTGTTAACAAGATAAAAACCTCATTAAGGAGCTTTTGTGGTTTCTCAGTTTTAAAATTCTTTCTCGACTTCAAAGAGGTGTGGGAACAATTTTGATGTTAAAGCATGATTTAATTGAATTCCTCGGATTGGAGGTCTGAATCTTCTGTTTTGTTGACCAGTGTGTATCAGTGTTCCATTCCGTTTGTGACTCCAGATAGAGAACTGTGACCTGGGTGCGATGGTGCACGCCTCTAATCTAAGCATTCAGGAGGCTGTGAGTTCAAGTCCAGCCTTTTCTACTTAGTGAGTTTCAGTGCAGTCAGGATTACATCATGAGAGTCTAGCAAAAGCAAAAGCAAAACCAAAAACAGAGCAGAACTTGTAAGGTGCAGAGCGATTGTGATTAAGTCAGATTTCTCATGTCTTGGTATCTGACTATGTGAGTTTCCAGGTGACATTCTAAAAGTGACCATCTTGGCCCCCTATTAGGTCACAGCATGAACAATCTTCACAGAAAGTACATTCTCTATGAGGATTTCAATCGTGTGCTTTTTTTTTTTCTTTTTTTTTTTTTTTTGGTATTTTCTATGATAGTGTGAAGATCTTCTACTAAAGATCAAGAAAAACAGTTAGGGAACGTAATGTGAAATTGAGGCTGTAAATATGTAGGTAGATGTCGACCCCCATGTGGGAATTGCCTTTGTAAGTGTTGTGATAGGAAACACCTGCAGGAATCAGTACTAATGAGAAGGGATTTAAAAAATGGCCCATGTTGCTTTTCAGTGAGTCTCAATGTAAATGATAAAAAATGACAATCTTTAAGAAAGTGTGAACAGAAATCTGATTTTTACGAAGCTATGGTATTTAATTAGGCTTAGATGTGAATTGTGTTCTCCAATATGGTGACTGCTAGTTAACCGTATTAATGGTTGTCTAGGTTTACAGTCTTTTCTTGCTCTCTTGTCCATAGATTATACTCTGCTCAGCTGACTCGCTGACTAGCAGCCAGAGAGCAAGGTAAGACATTGGGGTTTCTGGCTTCAAACTTTCATTGAGTTTAGGAATCACTCATTCTGGCTGTCATAGCTAGGCACAGGTGTCAACTTCACTGTTGAGGGTTTGAGCTCTGGGCACATTTGTAGAGAATTAATGGTTGAGTTAAGCCCAGAGCAAACCTGCAAGAGATTGTCTAGCTGATGGGGAAGGCCCAGCCTATGGTGGGTGGGATTAGGCCCTGGAATAAGTGACGGAGAGCTGGTTGAGAAAGTTGGCATCCTTCTGTTCACTTGGCCGGACATGCTGGTCTGGCAAGTAAGGATCGTTCCTCTCTCAGATGTTATGTGGTGATGGTGTGGCCATTTCCCTCAGCCCTGGTGTTGATGCATGCTCTCCTGTCAAGCTGGATTAAGAACTGTAACTAGTAATTGTAAGAGAACAAATTCCTTGTTCCCTTAAGCTATTTGATGGTCATTTATCAGCAACAATGTAGGTGAACTGCAACACTAGACTTATACAAATGTAAAAAATTCCCATTACTAGATGAGAATGAAATTGGTAGCTGTCAACAAAGACCCTAATTCTACATGTCTAATCTTTCTTTCACTCAACACTACTTCAAATATTTAATACGAATATACTGAAACCAAGTATAATGTGGTGTATTTTCAATCCTTGATGGAGAGATGTTGATAGTATGCCATTATATATGATCAATTACTGTCTTAATAATAATGAAGTGGCTTACCCTGCATTGAATCTGCTAAAATCATAAGTGAACAAGACCAAGTAATTTGTATACATTGTTCAAATGCATATGCCATCAACAAGATTACTATGTATGTATAACCATCTAGGTCATTACTACTAATTTTCAAGTTTGGCAGTTCACAGGAAGTTATTACCTTAGTGAAGGGACTCATTCACTTTATCTTGAAGGGTTTTATCTGTGTTTTCCTACAGGAAACAGCAGTTTCAAAGTTTCAGATCTTTGAACCATTTTGAATGGCTTTTTTTTTCTATAGGGTGAGAGATGGGGATCTAGTTTTTTTTTCTTTTTTTTTAATACATTTTTTTATTATTTCCGTTCGTACAAACTTAATAGGTAGACCAATTCCCTCCCTCCCTCCTCCTCCCCCCGTACCCCCTGCTCCCCCTCCCTCCCTTCACATCCCCCAGTGCCTCCCCCCCAATTCTCAGAGAGTCCTTTATTGTGTATGCCTAACTCTCCTCTGGGTCCTCCTCTCCGATGACGTACGAGGACCCAGTGGCATTTCCCTGAACCCTTTCTCGTGTTCCCCTTAAGCATAGGAACACTACTGTGGCTGTCAATCCCTTGCCTCCAAGGAGCTTGGTGCCTTTAGCTGATGCTAGACTTTGTGAGGTCAATAGTGTGTTGGACATTGCGCAGGGCATGCAAAGTCCTATTATGATTGCTTCAGCCCTAACTAGTGTGGAGAATCTTGAAATCATTGCTCCTCCCATCCTTTTGCTCTTACAATCTTACCGCCCCCTCTTCTGCGAATGACCCTGAACTTCAGGATGGGGGGAGATTAGGCTGGCCTACTTCTATGTGGTTGATATAGAGTCTCTGAAGTTCTGGATTGTGGTTTGTTGATTTTCTTTTGCAGTTTTGCTGCTCCTGCAATGCCCTTCACTCCATCCTGATGGGCACTGTATGTCACTCCCTGGTCAGAGACAAAAAGCTGTTAAACTGGAGTCTTGTTATAATAGCACATTCAGGGTAGATGTAATAAAAGTAGGAAACCACAGTGAGGAAGGGGTCAGTCACCCATTTGCAAAAATGATTACTTTTTATCTGCCAGACTATATACCCTCCCCTTCTGGTGAGATCATACCCCCTCAGTTGTACATGATCAGGAACGAACGTCTGTGAACTTAACCAGGTGTCACATTACTTACTTGCATTCCTTGATGGAGGCCTATTTTCTCTGCTGTAACATGGTCCCCTCTCTCCTTGTGTCTGGTGTGGCCCTCCAACCCCATCCCTCCTGTTCACAATCCTTGCAATTACTGTATTACATAGGTTTACCTTTGAGCGTCTCAATGTGGGCTGGGTGAGTTTGATACTAGGAGCCACCTATTAGGGAGTACATACGGCGCTTAATTTTCTGGGTCTGGGATACTTCACTTAATATTATTGTTTCTAATGACATCCATTTCCCAGCAAATTCCAGTAATTCATCATTTTTGATGGCTGAGTAGTACTCCATTGTATAGATGTACCACTGTTTCCTTATCCACTCGTCAACTGTTGGATATTTGGGCTGATTCCATGACTTTGCTATTGTAAACAGTGCTGCTATGAACATGGTCGTGCTTGTGCTATCGAGGCAAACCTCTGCTGCATGGGGGATTATTCCCAAAAGTGGGATAGCAGGGTCATATGGCATTTCAATCTTTGATTTCTTTAAGAATCTCCAGACGGCTCACCAGAGTGGCTGCATGAGTCTGCATTCCCACCAGCAATGTAGGAGAGTTCCCCTCTCTCCACATCCTCTCCAGCATTTCTTGTTGTTTGTATTGTGAATTTTTGCCATCCTGACCGGGGTGAGATGATATCTCAGGGAAGTTTTGATTTGCATTTCCCTGATGGCTAAGGAAGTGGAGCATTTTTGAAGATATTTGTTAGACATTTTAATTTCATCCTTGGTAAAATTTCTTTTAAGTTCCAGGGCCCATTTTTTAATTGGGCCATTTTTTTCCTTGGAGTTTAGTTTTCTAAGTTCTTTGTGCACTCTGGACAGTAGAGCTCTATCAGATATGTGGTTAGTGAAGATTTTCTCCCATTCTGTGGGTTGCCTTTGAGCTCGTGTGACAATTTCTTTATCTGAACAGAAGCTCTTTAATTTCACAAGATCCCAACTGTTGAGAGTTGGTAGCAGTGACTGTGCCATTGGATGTATGTTTAGGAAATGTTGGCCTAGCCCAATCAGCTCGAGGGAGTTCCCTATCCTTTCAACTATGGTTTTTATAGTCTCTGGCCTGATACCAAGGCCCTTGATCAATTTGTTATTAAGTCTTATACATGGTGACAAGTACGGGTCCAGCTTTAATCTTCTGCATGTGGAGATCCAGTTTTGCCAGCACCATTTGTTGAAGATGCTGTTCTTTTTCCATTGGATTCTTTGGGCCCCTTTGTCAAAGATCAAATGGCTGTAGTTTTGTGGGCTTATATCTGGGTCTTCAACTCTTATCCATTGATCTGTGTGTCTATTTTGGAGCCAGTACCAGGCTGTTTTTATAACTATGGATTTGTAGTATAGACTAAGATTCGGTATGGTAATACCTCCAGCAGTGTTTTTGTTACTCAGGATTGTCTTTGCTATCCTGGGTCTTTTGTGCCTCCATATGAATTTTGAGATTATTTGGTCAACTCCTTTAAAGAATTGCTTTGGGATTTTAATTGGTATAGCATTGAATTTGTATATTGCCTTTGGTAGGATGGTCATTTTTACAATGTTGATTCTGCCAATCCAGGAACATGGGAGGTCTTTCCACCTTCTGATGTCTTCTGCAATTTCTTTCTTTAGGGTTTTAAAGTTTTCATTGTAAAGATCTTATACCTCCTTGGTTAGGTTTATACCAAGGTACTTCATTTTCTTAGGGGTTATAGTAAATGGGATTGTTTCTCTCAAGGCTTTTTCACTTCTTTCATTCTGGGCATATAGGAAGGCCTCTGATTTTTGCACATTTATTTTGTATCCTGCCACCCTGCTGAACTTCTCAATTAGTTCCAGGAGCTACCTGGTGGAGTTTTTGGGATCCCTCAGGTATAAGATCATGTCATCTGCAAATAGGGATAGCTTTACTTCTTCCTTGCCGATTTGAATCCCTCTTATGTCCCTTTCTTGTCTTATGGCTTCAGCTAAGACTTCAAGTACAATATTGAATAGAAGTGGTGAGAGTGGACAGCCTTGTCTAGTTCCTGATCGAAGTGGGAATGCTTCCAATTGTTCCCCATTGAGCATAATCCTTGCTGTGGGCTTGTTGTATACAGCTTTTATTATATTGATAAAGGTTCCTTCCATTCCTACTGTCTCTAGCGTTTTGATCATAAAAGGCTGTTGGATCTTGTCAAAGGTTTTTTCTGCATCTATCGAGAGTATCATGTGGTCTTGAACTTTAGACTGGTTTACATGATGAATTACATTTATTGATTTGCGTATGTTGAACCAACCTTGTGTGCCGGGGATGAAGCCTACTTGGTCCCTGTGAATGATCTTTTTGATATGTTTTTGAATCTGATTTGCTAAGACTTTGTTGAGAATCTTTGCGTCTGTGTTCATCAGAGAGATCGGCCTATAGTTTTGTTTTTTAAGTGAATCTTTATTAGGTTTTGGGATTAAGACGATATTAGCTTTGTAGAAGGAATTAGGTAGTGTTCCTTCCTTTGCTATTTGATGGAACAGTTTAAGGAGTATTGGTGTTATTAACTCCTTAAATGTCTGGTAGAATTCTGTGCTGAATCCATCTGGTCCAGGACAGTTTTTGGTGGAAAGATTCGAGATTACTTCTTCAATTTCCTTATATGTTATAGGACTATTTAAATAATTCACAACTTCCTGATTCAATTTAGGTAGGTTGTGTTTACTTAGAAATTCATCCATCTCTTTTGTGTTGTCAAACTTCACAGAGTATAAGTTTTTGAAATATGATGTTATAATTCTCTGGATTTCTTGGATATCAGTAGTGATAACTCCATGTTCATTTCTAATTTTGTTAATTTGGGTTTTCTCTCTCTTGCTTTTGGTTAATTTAGCTAGGGGTGTATCAATCTTATTGATTTTTTCAAAGAACCAGCTTTTTGACTGGTTGATTTTTTCTATCGTTTTCTTAGTCTCGATTTCAGATATTACTCCCCTTATTTTGCTAATCTCCTCTCTTCTACTACTTTTGGGATCAGATTGCTCAAGTTTCTCTAAAGCCTTAAGCTGCATTGTTAAGTTATTTATTTCTGATGTTTCCATTTTTTTGATGTAGGCATTAAGAGCTATGAACTTACCTCTTAGGACAGCTTTCATTGTGTCCCAGAGATTTTGGTAAGTTGTATTTTCATTATCGTTCACTTTCAGGAAATCTTGAATTTCCTTTTTAATTTCTTCCTGAATCCAGTTCTCATTCAGCATCATAGTGTTAAGTTTTCAGGAGTTAGTGTATTTTCTCTTGTTTGATGTGTTGTGGATGTCCAGCTTTAGGCCGTGGTGGTCTGATAGGGCACAGGTTAGAATTTCAACTTTTTTGTATATGTAGATTCATTTTGTGGCCCAATATGTGATCTATTTTGGAGAAAGTTCCGTGTGCTGCTGAGAAAAATGTGTATTCTTTGGTGCGTGGGTGAAAAGTTCGATAGAGATCTGTAAGGTCCATTTCTTTAAGGGTTTGATTAAGTTCCAAAGTGTCTCTGTTAAGCTTTTGACCTGTTGATCTATCCCATGTTGAGAGGGCGGTGTTGAATTCCCCACGGATTATCGTTTGGGTGATTGATTTCTTGCTTTAGACGCTGTAGAGTTTTCTTAATGAATGTGATGGGGCCCGTATTGGGTGCATATATGTTCAGTATTGTGATGTCTTCCTGGTGAATTGTACCTGTGACTAAAATGTAGTATCCATCTGTGTCTCTTATGATTTTCTTTGGTTTGAAGTCCACTTTTTCTGAAAGCATAATTGCTACCCCTGCCTGTTTCCTGGTTCCATTAGCTTGCAAGATTTTGGACCAGCCTTTCATTCTTAGGATGTGTCTATTTTTGTGGTGAGATGAGTTTCTTGAAGGCAGCAGATTGATGGGTTGTGGTTCTTAATCCAAGTTTGTAATCTGTGTCTCTTAATCGGTGAGTTAATACCATTGACATTTAATGCTATAATGGAGAAATTATTTTTAATTCTGGACATTTTTTATATTTAGTAGATTTTGTAAGTATGTTGTTTGATATTTATGTTTTGGTGGTATTATACTTCCCTTCTGTCCTCCTGGATATGCTTGTTCTTTTCTTCAAGCTTGAGTATCATTTCTAGGATTTTTTGAAGGCCTGGTTTGGTAGACATGTATTCCTTCAAGTTGTCTTTGTGCTGGAAAACTTTTCTTTCTCCCTCAATCATGACAGATAGTTTTGCCGGGTATATCAGTCTGGTTGGCATTTTTGCTCATTTAATACTTGAAGTATGTCTCTCCAAGCTCTTCTTGCTTTTACTGTTTCCATTGAGTAGTCATTTGTTATTCTAATAGGTTTACCTTTAAAAGTGAGTTGCTTTTTTTCTCTTGAAGCTCTCAGCACCTTTTCTTTGTCTTGAATGTGGAGTGTTTTGACTACTATTTGCCGTGGCGATTTTCTATTTTGGTCATATCTGTTTGGAGTGCGAAATGCCTCTTGTATTTGAATAGGCCTCTCATTCTTTAGTTGTGGGAAGTTTTCATTTATGATGAATTGAAATATTTCCTCAGGTGTGGTATTTTGGGATTCTTGTCTGGTATTCCATGAATGCGCATGTTAGGCTTCTTCAGGGTGTCCCATATCTCCTGAATGTTCCTCTCCAATATCTTTTTGGCTTTAGCAATCTCTTCCATTGAGCTGGTTAATTCTCCCACTTTGTCTTCAAGATCTGAAATTCTATTTTCTGTCTCATTTGTTCTGCTGATAAGACTCTCTGTTGAGTTTTGGGTTGAAAATAACTTGTCTTTTAGTTCAATTTTAAACTCTGCCTGAGATTGTTTTAATTGCTCTATATCTATTTTTGTTTCTTGAACTGTTTTTCTCTACTCCTCCAAGTGCCTGTTGTGTTCCTGTTCAAAGTGGTTGATACGGTTGTTTAACTCTTCTCGGATTTCCTCTTTCATAGTATTAATCATGGTAATGATCATACTCTGAATGTCGTTATGTTGGGTCTGGCTTTCATGGCTATTTTTCGTGGATTTCTTCTGGTCGGAATCCCTCATTATGGGATTGATTCTTTCGGTGGTAGATTGGTCTTCTTGGGTTTTGTTTCTCGTGGATCTGCACTTTGACTTGTACATTGTTGTTTTGTTTTTTAGGACCTTTCAGTTTCTGTGTGTTTTTCACTGAATCGACGTAGTTGATATTGTTACGCTTGCCAGTTTTTACTAGTGCTTGCCTTGGATTGGGTATGTTTGTGTATTGTTATTGTTATATCCTAGATGAGGCTACTAGGCTGTTAGTACGTCAGTTAAGTCAGGTTATGTAACCAGGGGGTGAATATTAGTTTGGTAGTGCACTTTTACGATTTAGTATCTTGGTGAAATGTGGGGGTGAGTGGTGTACTCCCTGGAGTTGTATGTTTTTGGGGTAGCTGTATGAGAAAGTTGATCTACAGGATTGATACTTTAAAGGATCAGTAAGGTGAAAAGAAAAAGTTTACTTATCTTTGGGCTGGATGTGAAGTATCTCGCCCACGTGATATAATGATTGTAGTGGAGTCCAGATGTATGGCCTGTGTTCCCTTTGTTCCTTAGAGTTTTGCTTGAGTTTCCTTTGGGCTCTATTGAATTCTGAGTAGCAGTGTGTCTTCCGTGGACCTCGTGTGTAGGTCCCCGATGGGCCAGAGAGGCAGAGGGTCTGATGTTGATGGCAGAATTCCTCACCTGCGACCGGGCGGGGGGGGGGGGGGAAAGCAGGGGTGGGATGGTGGGAGGGTCTGGGGTCTGGGGCAGGGCCTCAGGTGCTAACCCGCAGGCCTGTGAGTGTGCTGCTGGCCGGGTGGCTCCGGGGTGGGGGTGGGCAGTTTTGTTTTTTCTTTTACATATTGATAGCCAGTTTTCTTAGCATCATTGTTAAAGAGGCTTTCTTTTTTTCAGTGCACGTTTGACCACTTTCATTGAGATCAGATGACTCTAGCTGAGTGGGTGTATTTCTGGGTCCTCACTTCTGTTGGTCTGTGTTTCTGTGTGTGTGCCTTGCCAATCCTGTTACTATTGCTCTATAGCACAATTTGAAGTTGGGTATCATGACGTCAATGCTTTTTTTCCCTGGAATCGTCTGTACTTCCTTATGGATTTTGCAACTTTTTTTCTCCAGCTCTGACATGAGTATCATTGGAATCTTGATGGAGAGTGCATTGAATATGCCAGACTGTGTTTTGATAATATGGACATTTTCACAATATTAATCCTATTGATCCACAAGCATAGGGAAGTCTTTCCATCTTTTAGTGTCTTGTGAGACTAAGGGTTTTCATTTTAGAGGTATTTCATTTTCTTGTTTAGATTATTATACTTACTTCTTGGAAGCTGCTATGAATATAGTTTTCTTGATTTTTTTCTCAACATATTAATTGTTGGCATATAAAAAAGTCTGATTTTTATATGATGATTTTTGTATCATTTACTTGTTTGAAAGTGTTTATGAGATCTAAAACTTTTTAAGGCAGATTTTTCAAGGTCTCTTAAGTATAGGATCATGCATCTGCAAATGGGATAATTAGATTTCTTCCTTCCCTATTTGTGCCTTTTTCATTTAACATTTCCTTGCTTTTCCTTGTTCTCTGTCTAGGTCTTCAAGCACTATCTTGAATAAGAGTAGAAAGAGTGGACACCCTTATCTCATTTCTGATTTTAGAGGGAATACTTTCAATTTTGTACATTTAGTATAATCTTGACTAAAGTGGCATATATCACTTTTATTATATTAAAGTGTAATCCTTCTGTGTCTAGTTCCTCAGGGTTTCTTTTATCATGGTGGGATAATGAATTTTGTTAAAGGCCTTTTCTCCATCTAATTAGTTTATTAATATGCTGAATTACACTTACTGATTTGCGCAGATTGAACCATCTTTACTATGCAGCCTAGGCTCACCATGAATTTGCTCGGTAGCTGAGGCTAGCCACGAAGCAATAACCCTGTTGCCTCCCTCTCTTGAGAGCTGGGATTATATGTATGTGCCACCAAGCTGGACCAGAATAAATGTTCTTCGATATGTATTTTTTGGAATTTGAGTGGCATTTGTTATAATATCAGTTTAACTCTAATGGTTTGGGTTAGCTAAAGGTTTCAATCTTCTGAATTCTTTGTCTTATTGATTCTTTGTCTTATTGATTCTTTGTATTATCTTTTTTTGTATTTTTCCATTTCATTAATTTTCATGGTAATGTTTATTTATTTTTTTTGTCTTCCTCTATCACTCTCCATCTTATTTTTTTATTTTTTTATTTTTTTTTATTTCAGCTCATACAAACTGGTAATGTTTATTAAGTCTTTACATTTGCTGGTTTTGACATTGGCTTATTATTTATTGTGCAAGTATTTGAGGGACCTCAAACTATTTCAGCCGAGATCCTTTATTTTCCACATCCTTTTTTTATTATTTATTCAATTGTGC
Organism: Typhlomys cinereus; assembly: GCA_023101885.1. Taxonomy (NCBI): domain Eukaryota; kingdom Metazoa; phylum Chordata; class Mammalia; order Rodentia; family Platacanthomyidae; genus Typhlomys; species Typhlomys cinereus. The sequence goes on along the minus strand of JALPQD010000525.1, from coordinate 1,194,533 downwards.
GTGTATGCGTGTGCGCGCATGTGTGTGTGTGTGTGTGTGTGTGTGTGTGTGTGTGTGTGTAGAACCACGGGCGAATTCAGGAACCACCATGGACCGCCTCCACTTCCTCATTTACTCTGCCCAGGGATTCACAGGCTCCGCCCTACCAAGACCAGAAACGCAAGCCCCCCCTGCTTCTACCCGGCATCTATACTTGGGGTTTAGGATCCGAACTCAGGACTTTCCACCTGCAAGGCAGAGGCTTAACCCCTGAGCCACCTCTCCAGCCCCTGTTTTCCCCATCCTTTTTGATACATTGTCTCACTACATAGCCCAGCTCACTGGTACTTGCAATTTTCCTGCCTTAGCCTCTCAACCCTAAAATTTCAATCAAGAACCACCATGCCCAGTGATCCCAGGATGTTTACATAATTTTGAACCTATTCCTCCAATTCTTCCCTTTGTATATTCTTTGCTTACTGTTATCATTTTTTTTTTTTTGTCAGGAAAATGTCTGACACATGTCTGGGGTTGGGGAATTCTAGCTCAGAGGCAGAGCTCATATTTAGCATGCACAAGACCCAGGGCCTGATGCTCTCAGCACTGCCCGTAAACACACATACAAAATTCCAAGTGTAAAATTTCTAGAACTGACCCCAATGTGCGTGACAGCTTGTCCCAATAATAAATGCGTTTTCAGCTTGTGGAATTTGTTCATCTTGCAAAGACTTACACAATTTTTATGTTGAAAGCTGTCATAGTTAGGCACAGGTGTCAACTTGACTGTTGAGGGCTTGAGCTCTGGGCACATTTGTGGAGAATTAATGGTTGGATTAAGCCCAGAGCAAACCTGCAGGAGATTGTTTAGCTGATGGGGAAGATCCAGCCTATGACAGGTGGGACTAGGCCCTGAACAGGTGAATAAAATGCTGAGAGCTGGTTGAGGAAGGTGGGTGGCATCCTTGTGTTCAGTTGGGCAGACATGCTGGTCTGGCAAGTAAGGATTGTCCGTCTTTCAGCGGTTACGTGGTGATGGTGTGGCCAGTTCCCTCTGCCCTGGTGTTGGTGCATGCTCTCTGGTCAAGCTGGACTGAGAACTGTAACCAGGAATCTTAAGAGAGAATAAACCCTTGTTCCGTTAAGCCGGTTGATGGTCATTTATCAGCAACCATGCAGGTGAACTGCAACAAAAGCAATGTGAGAAAAACTGTTTTTGAAATCCCCTCTATCTCACAATGGTGTGAGATTTAAAGTTTGGTTAAGGTGATGACCGAGAAAGTGTGTTTTATTGCTGGTGCATAATATGGGCCCCTACTGATACAGAAAACCTTTTGTGTGTTGAATGGCTATTTGTGTGTCCTTTGTGGTTTGCTTGCTAATATCTTTTGCAAGTTCTGTTGGTTTGCTAATTTACTCTTATTAATTAGACGATCTCAGTGTATATTAGCAGCATTAGCCCTCTGTTTGCCAGGCTCATTCTAAATGCATTTCTCAGCTTATTGTTTATCCTTAGCTTTTGTTCATAGAGGTTTGGGTAAATTATAAGTTTCCATAATAAAACAGAGTTAACTGAAATGATTCACTTAGTATTCTATAAAATTACTCTGCAGAAAGGATTTAATTATTTTTATTATGAAATTTATTTGTATACTTTAGGTTTTTGCAGGGATTTTTTTTAAACAAAAATATCACTAGCAAAAAGATGCTAGCTCTATATAATTCTCCTATGGCCCATAAAGAAATAGTAAAATACTTCTTTCTTTTTCTTTTTATCTTTTATTATCATTTTACATTTCCATCCATACAACAAAGGTTATAACTGTGATACTATTTTTGCAGGTATCAAAAAGTAAACCATTTAAAATGAGGAAGAATGCAGTTATAAACCAAGTTGGAGTGAGTTTATTTTTAAAATAGCAGTTCAGTTTTCCTCAATTCTCTTCCTAATTATGTGTCCATTGAGATTATATTTTCTTTTGGAATACATACCATAATTTGAATTAGGAGTGTAGTACTGTGTTTACAGTCTTAGTACTTGAAAGGTTGAGGCAGGAGGATCATGAATTCAAGGCCAGCCTAACCCACACACTGAGACGTTATCTACAAACAATTCCCCGCAACCAAAGCAAAACATGGGCATAATTTCCTTAAACCACATTTTTTTGGGGGGGACAGGGTCTCTCTGTGTAGCCCAGGCTGTCCTCAAATTCACAATCTTCTTTTTTTTACTTCCTGAATGCTAATCATAGGTATGTGTCACTAAGCCTGGGGACTTACATATGTTTTAAATCTAACTTTATGTATATTTAATTTCTTTTCCCTTAAGTTATATGGCAAAAGACTATGTTTCTTTGTGTGTGTGTGTGTGTGTGTGTGTGTGTGTGTGTGTGTGTGTACATGTGTGGGTGAATGTGGACAAAGGCACTGTGTGTGTGCCTCTGAAGGCTCAAGGGTGTCATCCTGGATGGTCTATCTCCTAGTGCTTTACTCTGGGTTTTCCCATGCTCCGCCTTCTAGGGTCAGCCTTTTTTTTTTTTTTTAATGTAGGATTTGGGATCTGAACTCATGTCCTTTTGCTTACAAGACAAAGGCTTAACCTCCGAGTCATTTCTCAAGCCCCAAGACTACATATTTCTTTTTCTTAATCTTTCTCCAATTTTATTATGTGTTCTAAGTCTGACATTTTGTATGCTGATAGACACTTTATTACTGGTTTTAACACTAGGTATAACTTTATTTTACTAGTCCTGAGTCCAAAATGCACTGAGTAGATCACTATTTTTAATGGATTAGGTACTTTTATGCTTTCATTCTGTAGGAATACCTAGAACCAGAAAAAATTAACAGATTTTTTATTTTGAATTGTATCTACTCATTTTTTGAGTCCATGTCTTTTTATTATTTATTTTTATTTATTATTAACATTATTAATTTATTATTTACTATATTATTTTTCTAGCCTTACAAGCATATTGAGTACTTATCTCTGCTTCCTTCCATCTCCCTCCCACTCATCCCCCTTTCCTTCCCTTCCTCAGTCCATCCCACTCCCTCCCACCCTCCTACCTGTCTGCTTCTGTGGACCCCAGGGTTCCCTCTGGTTTGTCTATTCTTTTTTTTTTTTTTTTAATTTCCTACTTTTACAAGCACATTGAGTACTTATCCCTGCTTCCCTCCATTGTCTCTTCCTCCCATCCCTCCATCAATCCCACCCTCCTGCCTGTCCGTTTCTGTGGATCCCAGGGTTGTTTCTGGCTTGTCTACTCTTGTGAGGGTTTCAGGCCTCTGTGGCTTACTACATATTTCTTAAACTGAGCCATGCGTGTGGATGTCTGATGGCACATAGTGGGTTTTTTCTGCAGAGACTAATTAGCAGTTGTGGTGGGTCCCTGGAGGGAACTGCATGCATGGACATGCAGAGGCTGACCCCTGTGTGTTGGGAGGAAATCTCTCTGCTCCCTTCTTTCATGGGGCTGAATGCTGAGCTGCACACCCAGACCCACCATGGTGCCCTCTCTTTTCACTGGGCCTTACTTAGCTGTTACTGCTATAAAGGTCTTAAGAAGAAGATGGACACGGGCCGTTCCTCCACCAATAATCCTAGTGCTCCTGCACAACCCACGAACCTCGTCCCACACATCTGAAGGACAAACTATAGTCTCCAAGGTTCCCAGGAGAGGGAAGTCGGGCCTTCATTTCCTTCCCTGAGTTCAGAGCAGGGTTTCTTTCTGGAAGGGCCTCTTGCTGCTCCACCAGCAGCATGCTCTCTACGGTCAATGTCTATGGTCCATCTTTGTGCCGGAGACCAGAGTTGGAGGGCTGGTGGATAATGTGTCCTTACTTCACAATCCTGTAGGCATGACTTCAGCATTTACACAAAGGTGGTGAGGTAATAAAAAATCCATGTATAGAATGTTATTTAAAAAAATTGGGGGCTGGACTGTTTATAATAGCAAAGTCATGGAATCAACCCAAATGTCCAATAGTTGATGAGTGGATAAGGAAACTGTGGTACATCTATACAATGGAGTACTTACTACTCAGCCATCAAAAATGATGAATTACTGGAATTTGCCAGGAAATGGATGTTATTAGAAACAATTATATTAAGTGAAGTATCCCAGACCCAGAAAATTAAGTGCCATATATACTCCCTAATAGGTGGCTCCTAGTACCAAACCCACCCAGCCCACCTAGAGACACTCAAAGATAAATCTATGTAATACCTACAGTAATTGCAAGGATTATGAACAAGAGGGATGGGGTAGGAGGGCCACACCAGTAACAAGGAGAGAGGGGACCATGTTACAGCAGAGAAAATAGGCCTCCATCAAGGACTACAAGTAAGTAATGAGACATCTGGTTAAGTTCACAGACTTTCCTTCCTGATCATTTACAACTGAGGGGGTATGATCTCACCAGAAGGGGAGGGCATATAGTCTGACTAGGCAGATAAAAACTAACCATTTTGCAAATGGGTGATTGACCCCTCCCTCACTGTGGTTTCCTACTTTTATTACATCTACCTTTGAATATACTCTTATAACAAGACTCTGGTTTAACAGCTTTTTATCTCTGGCCAGGGGGTGACATACAGTGCCCATCAGGATGGAGTGAAGGGCATTACAGAAGCAGCAAAACTGCAAAAGAAAATCAATGAATCATAATCCAGAACTTTAGAGACTCTATATCAACCACCTAGGACTAGGCCAGCCTAATCTCTCCCCATCCTGAAGCTCAGGGACATTTGCAGAAGAGGGGGCGGTAAGATTGTAAGAGCACAAGGATGGGAGGAGCAATGATATGTGAAATACTCCACACAAGTTAGGGCCGAAGCAATCATAATAGGACTTTGCATGCCCTGCGCAATGTCCAACACACTATTGACCCCATAAAGTCTAGCATTTGCTAAAGGCACCAAGATCCTTGGAGGCAAGGAATTAACAGCCATAGTAGTGTTCCTATGCTTAAGGGGAACACAGGAAAGGATACAGGGAAAAGCCACTGGGTCCTTGTATGTCATCGGAGAGGAGGGCCCAGAGGAGAGCCTGGCATGCACATTAAAGGATTCTTCGGGGATTGGGGGGGAGGCACTGGGGGATGGGGAGGGAGGGGTGAAGGGAGGGGGAACAGGGAGGTAGGGGGGAGGAAGAGGGAGGGAGGGAACCAGTGTACCTATTAAGTTTGTATAAGCAGAAATAATAAAAAATGTAAAAAAATTTTAAAAATAAACAAAAGGGCACAATAAAAAAAAATTCGGGGCTGAGTAGAGAGATGGCTCAGAGGTTAAAACTGTCTGGCAAGTAGAAAGTCCTGAGTTCTGATCTCAGGTCCCACTTAAAAAAAATGCCAGGTGGAAATGGTGGTGGTATGCACTTCCGATCCTGGTGGGCAAAGCCTTGAGAAATTCCAGAGTGAAGCAAAAAGGAGGTAGAAGCAATCCATGATGATTCCTGAAGTCACCCTTGGTCCTCCACAGGGACACACAATGCCCTCTCACACACACACACACACACAATTTAAAAAATTAAAAAAAATTGGGGCTGAAAGATGATTCATTTTAGATTCCCAGAACCTATGAAGAAAAAGTGGGTGTGGCAGAGCACACCTGTCATCTCAGCACTGAGGAAGAGGGAGGGAGTAGATAGTAGGGTCTCTGGGACTTCCTGGCCATCCAGCCTGGCTGACGTGGTGAATTCTGGGCTCAGGGAGACACCCTGTCTCAAAAAAATGAGATGAAGACCAATTGAGGAAGACTCCTGACATTGAGTTTTTGCCTCTATGTGCATGCACATATGCATACACATCCAGTACACATATATACACACCCCCATATGTACATATATACACACCCCCATATGTACATATGCACACACCCCCATATGTACATATGCACACATCCCCATATGTACATATGCACACATGTTCTCTCTCTTACACACACATACACACACACTTACCTTCTTTGTATACACTTTGAACTAAATGCAACCACAGTGTCTGCCTCCTCATGTGGCCTTATAGGAATTAGAAATGAAAGAGAGATTTTAGAACTTAAAGGCCTGCCCACTTAGATCTCCATTTCTTCATAAGCCTAGTTATGTGGCACTCTCCAGCTATGTCTTTGGTCATAATTATGTGAGTGTTTGCTGTACACAGTATCAGCCCCCACCCCAGGCAGTGCTGGGTCCTGGCTCTCCATGTGTCTTGTCATCCTCTTGCAGATAGGGGTCTTTAACTTTTCTGGAAGCTTGTCTACTATGGTCTCTACTATCGTTTCCCCAGTGCCATCTGTAGCCTATTTGGGGAAAGGGGGGAATTTGAATAGATTCCAAGGAAGAATGCAGCCCAACAGGCCAGCTTGTTTTTCTTTTAAGAGAAGAAAGTAATTGACCAATTCCTATTCTCGCTCAGTCCCCCTACCCCCTGCCATTCCACCCTCAAGTGGGGAATCTTCCTCCCACTTTGAAACACAACCCGATTTCCAGGCTGCACAATTAAGTTTCAGTCAAAAATCCCACTTCCCAGAATCTCACAATACCAATAGTGTCGTTAGAAATAAGACACTTGATTAAAAGGCGGGGCACTTGTCTATATCTTTAATGTGCATTCCTAATGAGTCTTAGCAGGAGTCTGCTTCACATGAAAATGCACGATTAGCGTGTCCAAGTTTAATACACTATTATCCACACCCGGGCCCTCTCTTCATTACCATCTCAATGCACTGTTTTCTTTGGAGTTTTGTGCAGAAAGCAAATCCCTATCTATGGCACACAGCTCCAAGTTTTCATTTCTCTGCGCTCGCCCTTTAGACAAAAGGCCAAAAACAACGTGCTCTTTGATGCATTAATTTTCAATCTCGGGGCTATTTTTGAAATCGTAATGTCGCAGATTTGCTCTTCCAAAGGGACTGGAGTCAACAGGCAGCGTGGCAGCAGATAGAGTCCAAGGGATTTGTTTGCTCTTCCGGGTGGCCGCGTACCCCCTTTCCCCGTGGACTCCGGAGGAGAAGCGCTGCTTCAAAGAGCCGCTGAAATCCACGGAACTCATTATCGTTTGAACTAGAGGTCGCTGCCAGCTACGGTCCCTTACGATCTGGATGCCTGAATCTGGGGTAACTAGCTTTCTGGAACTCAAACCGAGAAAGCAGAAGGTCTGTTGAATTCTTGCTAAGGACGCTGTTTGGTTTTCATCATGTGACGGTTTCTCACCTGCTGTGATAGAAACACGCAAGCAAAGCAGCTCAGTGGAGCAGAGGATTCATTCTTGCGGGCGACTGTGGGTTACAGTTCACCGGCAGGAGCCCAGGGAACTGGCCACACTCTACTCACACAAAGAGTGGGGAGAGGGGAACTCTTTCTCACTTGCCAACCAGTCTGTATGCCTGGAGGAGTTAGCTGCATTGTTGCTGGTGAATTCACAACCACATGACTTATAGGGAAAGATGGGGTTTATTTTCTCTTAGGATAGTCTAGTTACAGTTCTTCTGGCTTGGCAGGAAAGTTCACACCAATACCGGGGCCCAAGGGAACTGGCTGTACCAATCCACAGGATTGGAGAGGGAGAGGGTGAATGAGAGCAAGAGATCTTACTTGCCAGATCAGCATGTCTGACCAAGCATAGGGAAGAATGCCAATTTTCTCTCAAATCATTTTCCTCCATTTTATTCACCTACCCAGGGGCTAGTCCTGCCCACCATGGTTGGGCTTTCCTTACCAATGAGACAGACTTCTGCGAGCTTGCTCAGGGCTTAACTGAACTACTAATTCTCTACAAACATGCCCAGAGCTCGGACATCCATCTAGTTGACACTTGTAGATAACTATGAAAATGTCAAGGTGCAGAACTACACTCTCCATCTTATTATCCATTTGCATAGGGAATGGTCCCACTCTCCAAGGACTGCATCTTTGTATATAAATTAGATAATTTCCCACAAGGCTTATTTTAACTAGCAGTTCTTTACAGATGTGTCCAAAGGTTCAGCCTTCTGTTGTTCAAGGTGGCATTTACCACTAATTCCCACACATTAATTTTCAAACTTTTGTGGCATGCTATGCCCTGCTGGTTTATAAACTGCCCTTATATGCATAACTTTATTTATTCTGAAGCATATAAAAAGTCAAGACAGGATTGACGATAACTATATGTCATTTAATAATTTGTTTTCTTTTTACCTCATTGTAAGCACCACCTATAGTTATTCCTTGAAAGAGAAATAAATAGTTGTACAGAGAGTAAATGCAGGTGGAAATGTTTGCTGATTTCCATTCAAACCTCAGAGCCCACATAATAGAAGGAAGGAACTGACTCCTTCAGGCTGCTCTCTGACCTCTGTACGTACACCATGACTCTCATGGTCCTCCCCAGACACATACAAGGTAAATAAGTAAATGCAAAAGTAGTAGTTTTTACTTTTGAACAAGCAATCATACAGGGCATTATTGATCATGAAGTCTTTTGAGGTCAATCTTTTTGGATCTGATTTTGTAGATCAATACAGTAGAACAGACAGATGTGACAAGTTGGTGGTGTGCCAATAGTTAGCATTGTTCCTCACCAATAGTACTGCTAGTAACAATTTGCTAAGGGCAAGGAGAGAAAAGGTGCATGGAAAGATACTCAATATATTAGAATCTGTTTATACTCTCTACAACTTCCTGTCTCTGGTTAGGACATGTGTTCTCAAGTTCTTTGTATCTCAGAATTCCTCTTTCCTATGTCTAGCAACATCTGAAAACAGGGCTTCATAATGCTATGTATGTACCATTCTTGGGAAGAAGAGAGAAAAAATTACAAAGAAATGATGATCCCTATAATTCATCGAGGTTGAAGAATACAAGGGCAGTGGCAAAAGCAATAATAATAATAATAATAATAATAATAATAATAATAATGCCCCACATAAATAGATGCTCTGGAGGATGGAAGGGAGAAAGCAGGAAGCAGGAGGAGGGAAGGAAAAGAAGTTGGGGAGGGGAGTTGGAAGTAGGGGGGAGTGCAATGGGAGACAATGGGGGAAGAGAGGGGGAAAAGAGAAGAAAGGGGGTGCCTATGAGCTTGTATGATTAGGCAAAAGGTAATAAAATAATATTGCAAGCTAGATATTAAGAAAAGATCTATATATAGTAATATCAACAGAATAAATATTCAGAATAAATTTCTTTAAAAGCTAAGTATAAAAGATACATGCTAAAAATGACAGGGTTGGAAATAGGCTCAGTGGTACCAAGCTTGCCTAGCATGCGTGAAGCTTTGGGTTCAATTCTCAGTGCTTCAAAAAGCCCAAACCAAACCAAAGTGATAGAAATGAAAGGTGAGCTGAGTAAGTAGTGAGTGATTCCATGTTCACTGTTGAGAGGGCTATCTTTGTCAGGATGATAGGACTGTCCAAATGATATCAAATTGGACAGTTTGAAAATATGGATTAGAAAAGGAGAGTGGACATACAATCCTAAAATTCACATGGAAATGCACAAAGTAATCCAGAGAGCTGGACTACTTCGGATGAAGATGTTAAGAAAATCCATTGGGGGAAGGAATAATCTGTTTAAGAAATGATTATTCAGCTAGATTTTATGGTCAACAGAATAAATATGGATCCTTTTCTCATACTGTACACAAAATGTGAAATGGGGCCAAAAACAATAAAACCCTTAGAATAAAACAACAAGAAACCTTTCAACCTTAGCTTAGGCAATGACCTTAGTTATGACACTAAGGATGTAAGAGGTAAAAGGCCAGTTGTACAACATTAAATATACTAGAAAAATAGTATCATAGCCTCTAAATGGGTAAGTTTTATGGTATATGAATCACTCACCATAAAACACAATAATTATAGACTTTTGGACTTTAAAGGACAAAATAAAGAGTGGTGACTCAAATATGTTAAAAATATACACACATTATGTATCAGATAAGCAAATCATCTTGAAATACATAGATAACTTTAAACATAAGATATCAAAAAATAATCATGAATGTGCTATGAAGACATGTCAATGTTTCTTCAATGGATGAACAGCCAATGAAAAGATGCTTAATATTAATAATGGAGAAATATAGATTAAAAATGAACAACCTACCAATTCATAATCCCTGGAATGTCTTAATTAAAAGACAGACAATAGAAGTGTTGGCAAGAATGTGGGTCTACACATGGCTACTCCTACATGGCTAATAGGAATATAGATTGATGCTCCTACTTAGAAAAATGGTTTGGGAGTTCCTCAGAATAATGATCACGTGACCCAGCCATTACACTCTATTCAAGAGAAGTGACAGTACTTGTCCACACACAACCTCTCACTGATTTTATTTTTCCATTCCTGAAAAATGGAAACCATCCATCAGAGTTCGTATGAGCAAAATGGGGCAGATCTGGGTGATAAAAATGCTCAGCACCTAAAGAATAAGGTGGGGATACATGCTGCACTCAGACAGACCTTCAATACATTGCGGTAAGTCAATGGAGCCTGTCACAAAAACTCATATATTGCATAATCCTATATATTTGAAATGTCAAAAGAAGATGAATCCATAGAGACAGAAAATATATCAGTGGTTGCCTAAGGCTGAAGGAAGTGGAGTGGATACAGAGTGATTGTTAATAGATATAAGTATTTTTTTAAATCAGAGAAGCACAATATAGTCTAAAATTAAGTTACAGTCATGGTTGCACAATTTAAAATATACTAGAAAAATGGTATTATATACTTTAAATGGGTAAGCTTTATGGTATATGAATCACTTACAATAAAGCTCTTAAAACATTTCAGATTTCAACCAAGTCTTTGCACTTGCAAGATGGTTGCTCAATGACTGAGTCATTGATGTTTTATTTTGTTGCTCAATATTTCAATCAGCAATACTTATTGGATATGCATTCATGCTGGAGATCATGAGCACACAGAATTGACTGAGATCGGCAAAAATTTCTGTTCTCTTGGTATCCTCTGGGTGAAGGGACAGAAAGCAGAAAAAAAAAACCTCAGATAAAAATGAAGCGAAGTCTAGTTCTATGAGGGACAACTCCTACAGGTGGAAGGACAATTAGATCTGCAAAGTCTTGCTGAAGAGTTGGTCAGTATGTTTAAGAAAGCTTCCTGGTTAAAATCTGGATCTGTATTGAGCTAATTCTTGGAAGCACAAAAGTCTTGGTGAGTTTAATACAAGGAGAATGAGCTTGTAAAGGGTGTAGTATGGGAGGCACTGGGTGGGCTAGTCCACATTAGGTCTCCCAGTGAGGATTCTGAGAGCCATGTGGTGGTATTGAAAAGGTAGGACTCAACCAAGAGGGGGTTGTCATTAAGACTGTAAGCGACCTGGGCCTGGGAGATGGATCTGTTGACATAATGCTTGCCATGCAAGCATGAGGATCCAAATTCTATTCCTAGCACCTACCTAGAAGCCCAGCATGACATCACTTATCTAAAACCCCAGTGTGGAGAATGGGCAGAGACGAGCGGATCCTTTGAGTTGACTGGCCAGCCAGCCTCGTCTAATCATTCAGCCCCAGGGCCAGCGAACAGCCCTGACTCAAAAATAAGATGAACAATAATCGAGGAAGACATCCGACATTGACATCTGGTCTACACTTGAACATGCACACCCACATGCACACATGCACATGCAAAACATGTGCAAATACATATGCCACACACACACACACACACACACACACACACACACATCCCCCCAAAAAAGTTTAAGGGATTTTAAATGGAAGACTTACCTAATAAAACTCTAAGTAGATTTAAAAATAAATAAAAATGTGTTGGCAAGTGGAGGCTAAGATAATGCCTTTGTTTTTGATAGATTGATATTGCTATGGAAGCTTACAGTGATGAGTGTGTTTCTTTTTCAAAAAATATTTTATTCACTTGAAAGAGAGCTAGCTTTCTCAGGGAGCTTCTCCTCTGTTTCTCTTTCCTTCATCTCTTTCCTTCCTCTCATTCCTTCACTAGTTTTACCTTTACCCCAAATAATCTTTAGCTTCATAACACAGTCTACATTAACTTTTTAAAACAAATTTTACTTTGTGTGTGTGTGTGTGTGTGTGTGTGTGTGTGTGTGTGTATAGCACTGTGTGTCCCTGTGGAGGACCAAGGATGACTTTGGGAATCATTTTGGATTGCTTCTATCTTCTTGCTTCACTCTGGGATTTCCCAGGCTCCACTCACTGGGGCTGGAAGTGCAGATCTCCGCTATTTCTTCTGCCTGATGCTATTATATGGAACCTGGAATCCGAACTCAGGACCTTCTGCTTGTGAGACAGAGTCTTAAACCCTGAGCCATCTCTCCAGTCCAGTCTATTTAATTTTTGTTCACTCCAGTCTGTGGCCATCGGTGATGGACTTGTGCACTCTGGTCAATGGTTTAGTGGATTTCTGTATCTTGTGTGATTTGAGTTGTCCCTGTTACTTGAGTCACTTCTTACTCTCTGGTCCTGAGGACTGAGCTCTCAGGAGTAGGCTGCACTACAGAAAGACCCCTGAATAAGCTAGAAGAGCCAAAGGATGAACAATTACAACACAGAGACAAAAGCATAAAATATAACAATAGGTGTGCATGAAATATTACTGTGAAATAAAATACTCTGTATGTTCATGAAAAATTAAAATCACACTTTATTTTAAAAAAATATTTGCGAGACAGAGAGAGAGAAAAAGGGGGGCATACTTTCACTATGTGGGTTTCTGGGTATCAAATGCAGGTCACCAGGTCTGAGAGTAGACACCTTACCCATTGAGCTGTGTCACCAGCCCTAAGAAGATGATAATAAAAACATATCATCTAGACCAGCTCTGCTGAAGCTGGGAGTGTGGTTAGTTTGCTCACATCTTCAAGGAGAGGCAACTGCATTTTGCCCAACAAAAATAGGAACTTCTAAGTGGCAATTATATTGTAAAATATGAAACAAGAGCCTTAAATATGCAATTAAGCAAAACTTTACCATCACCAAGTTAAAAAATGTAGAATAAATTTATCAGAGGCAATGGAAAAAATTCTACTCCAAGAATATGGAATTATATGGAAAAATCTTCACATATTAAAAAACAAAGACAAAATAAGGTTTTGATGATAACCTCAATTTTTATTTCCTATCTATGCACATACGCCTCTGGAAATAAGTAAACCAAAAGATTAGTCACTGTTTCTAAATAGTGAAATCCCTGAACTATATTTTCTTCCTTATATATTTACATGCACACAGACTTCTTAGCTCATAAATAAAATTATGCCACATGTTATTAACACATAATAAAACTGTGTCAGGAAAAAATTACTGCCAAGTTGGAAAAAAAAAGCTGAATACATTTCTTAGGGACACTGGAAAAAACTCTACCCCTATAGCACATAGGAATGACCAGATGGTCTCTTGAGGTCTATCAGACCAGGGTTTCATGAAGAGTGGACAGAGAAAAGGACAGCCCTTGTCAAACTGTGAATCTGAGCACCTGAAAACAGACAGAGAGTATAGTAAGATGTAATTGATTTCAAATATATTACCCATCACTGGAGGTATTGAGTCACCCTTAGATAATACCTCAGTGTTGTGTAGTGTCCTTAGCAGATCATGGGGGGACAACACTAATTATTGTCACTTACCTTAAAATTAGCAGACTTTGGCAGGCTTACAAGAGTGACATAGTGGAGTTTGCCTGTTCAGCAAAACATGCGGAGTTAGCTTCACATTAAAAATACTACCTTGGAGAGCTGCTTCTGGAGAGGAGCGAAAATAGGAAGTGTCTCTTTTCTAATATCCAGGAAGTCCTGGTTATACTAGAGACCAGGTTATCTTTCCCTTAAAGCAATATTTGAGTATTGGGCTAAGGGTACAGAAGTATTAAATTCCAGAGGAAGGTAAGTGCTTCAGTATTCTGCAGAGATGAGATGAACTCACACCTTCCAACACCTGACTCATCTTGGGTTGGATGGGCTGAGAGAGGAGCTCGTGAGATTTTTAGTGTTCATCACACAAAGTTCAGCATAAAACACTAAACCGATTCCCCCAAAGAAGTGATAAGGGAAAATGTTAATCACCAAGAATGAAGGACCTCCTTCCCACAGCCAAACATAACACACACACACACACACACACACACACACATTCTCTCTCTCTCTCTCACACACACACACACACCACTGATGGTTGACTCTGACAAGAATAACAGAATTGAGCTAGTCACCGTGATGCATGTGTGTAATCCCAGCATCCAAGGAGCTGAGACAGGAGAAGTGCTGTAAGTATGAGACCAGACTGGACTACATAGTGAATATCAGGCTAGTGAGAGCTACATAGCAAATCCCTGTCTCAAAATGACCAACTCCCCTCCAAAACAAAAAAGCTCACTATAAAATAAACTAAAGTTGAAAAATCTCTGGCAACACAATTGAAAAGAAAATAAGATAAAAATCGCTAATTGTTAGGGAAACAAGTGAGTGAGAATATAGTCTAGTCATTTTTAATAAAATCTAGGTGTGATAAAGTTCCAAACACAAGTTATCAAAATGGATATAAAAATAAACATATGAATAGCACCCTAAGTAAAGATAGGCCTTTAATGCAAAATAAAAAAAGTAGGTATACAATTGTACCGATCAGGGTTCTCTGAAGAACAGAATCTCTAGAATGTAATATATATATTTTTATACATATATAATATATATTATATTAAAAATGGGCCTTGGAACTTCAAAGAAACTTTACCAGGGATGAAATTCAAATGTCTAACCAATATCTGAAAAAATGCTCCACATCCTTAGCCATCAGGGAAATGCAAATCAAAACTTTCCTGAGATATCATCTCACCCTGGTCAGGATGGCAAAAATCCACAATACAAACAACACCAAATGCTGGAGAGGATGTGGAGAGAGGGGAACTCTTCTACATTGTTGGTGGGAATTCAGGCTCATACAGCCACTCTGTTGAGCTGTCTGGAGATTCTTTTTTTTTTTTTTTTTTTTTTTTTAACTTTTTTTTTTTTTTTTTTTATTAAAAATTTAATTATACATTTTAAAATTTTTTACCAGTTCCCTCCCTCCCCCCTCCCCTTCCCCCAGTGTCCCCCCCCCCAATTCCCAGAGAGTCCTTTATTGTGTGCGCCTAACTCTCCACTGGGTCCTCCTCTCCGATGACATATAAGGACCCAGTGGCATTTCCATAAGCCCTTTCTCTTGTTCCCCTTAATCATAAGATTACTACTATGGCTGTCAATCCCTTGCCTCCAGGGGTCTCGGTGCCCTTAACAGATGCTAGACTTTATGAGGGCAACAGTGCGCTGGACATTGCGCAGGGCATGCAAAGTTCCATTATGATTGCTTTGGCCCCAACTATTGTTGAGAATCTTGCAAATCGTTGCTCCTCCCATCCTTTTGCTCTTACAATCTTACCGCCCCCTCTTCCGCAAATGTCCCTGAGCTCCAGGATGGGGAGAGATTAGGCTGTCCTAGTTCTATGTGATTGATATAGAGTCTCTGAAGTTCTGGATTGTGGTTTGTTGATTTTCTTTTGCAGTTTTTCTGCTCCTGCAATTCCCTTCACTCCATTCTGCTGGGCACTGTATGTCACCCCCTGGCCAGAGACAAAAAGCTGTTAAACTGGAGTCTTGTTGTAATAGCACATTCAAGGGTAGATGTAATAAGAGTAGGAAACCTCACTGAGGGCGGGGTCCATTACCCATTTGCACAATGATTACTTTTTATCTGCTAGACTATATGCCCTCCCCTTCTGGTGAGATCAGGAAAGAACGTCTGTGAATTTAACCAGGTTTCTCATTACTTACTTGCAGACCTTGATGGAGGCCTATTTTCTCTGCTGTAACATGGTCTTGTCTGGAGATTCTTAAAGAAATTAAAGATTGAAATGCCATATGACCCTGTGATTCCATTTTTGGGAATAACCTCCCATGCAGCAGAGGTTCACCTCGATAGCACAAGCACGACCATGTTCATAGTAGCACTGTTTACAATAGCAAAGTCATGGAATCAACCCAAATGTCCAACAGTTGACGAGTGGATAAGGAAACTGTGGTACATCTATACAATGGAGTACTACTCAGCCATCAAAAATGATGAATTAATGGAATTTGCTGGGAAATGGATGGAATTAGCAACAATTATATTGAGTGAAGTATCCCAGACCCAGAAAATTAAGCGCCATATGTACTCCCTAATAGGTGGCTCCTAGTACCAAACCCACTTAGAGACACTCAAAGATAAATCTCTGTAATACCTACATAATTGCAAGATTATGAACAGGAGGGATGGAGAAGGAGGGTCACACCAGAAACAAGGAGAGAGGGGACCATGTTACATCAGAGAAAATAGGCCACCATCAAGGACTGCAAGTAAGTAAGGAGACATCTGGCTAAGTTCACAGACTTTCCTTCCTGATCATTTACAACTGATGGGGTATGATCTTACCAGAAGGGGAGGGTGTATAGTCTGGCAGATGGAAAGTAACCATTTTGCAAATGGGTGATTGAGCCCTCCTTCACTGCAGTTTCCTACTTTTATTACATCTACCTTTGAATATACTCTTATAACAAGACTCTAATTTAACAGCTTTTTATCTCTGGCCAGGGGTTGACATACAGTGCCATCAGGATGGAGTGAAGGGCATTGCAGGAGCAGCAAAACTGAAAAAAAAATCAACAAACCATAATCCAGAACTTCAGAGACTCTACATCAACCACCTGGAACTAGGCCAGCCTAATTTCTCCCCATCCTGAAGCTCAGGGAAATTTGCAGAAGAGGGGGCGGTAAGATTGTAAGAGCACATGGATGGAAGGAATAATGATATGCAAGATACTCCACACAAGTTAGGGCTGAAGCAATCATAGTTGGACTTTGCATGCCCTGCACAATGTCCAACACACTATTGACCCCACAAAGTCTAGCATTTGCTAAAGGCACTAGGATCCTTGGAGGTAAGGGATTGACAGCCACAGTAGTGTTCCTATGCTTAACGGGAACACAGGAAAGGGTTCTGGGAAATGCCACTGGGTCCTTGCATTGCATCGGACAGGACCCAGAGGACCTCTCCGATGAGATGCAAGGACCCAGTGGAGAGTTTGGCATGCACATTAAAGGATGCTCTGGGGATTGGGGGGGAGGCACTGGGGAATGGGAAGAGAAGGGGGAGAGGAGGGGGACACAGGAGGATGGGAGGTGGAGGGAGGGGGGACCCGTGTACCTATTAAGTTTGTATGAGTGGAAATAAAAAAATTAAAAAAACAAAACAAAACAAACAAACAAACAAACAAGAACAATTGTACCGGTCAGGGTTCTCTGAAGAACAGAATCTCTAGAATGTAATATATATATATATCTATTTTATGTATATAATATATATTATATTTTAAAATATACAATATAAACATATTTTATGTAATATATGTAATATGGAATGTAAAATATATATTATATAAAATGTAATATAAATATAAAATATATAAATATAAAAATAAGTTTAATAAACTTATTTATATATGTTACATTCTACACAATGTAATATATATAAATGTGCATTAAATTAACTCCTAATAAAAACAGTAACATTCAAAGTACCTGCCTATAGCTGCTTCATTCTTTTTTTTTATTAAAAATTTAATTATACATTTTAAAATTTTTTTACCAGTTCCCTCCCTCCCCCCTCCTCCCCCCGAACCCCCTCCTCCCCCTCCCCATCCCCCAGTGCCTCCCCCCCAATTCCCAGAGAGTCCTTTATTGTGTACGCCTAACTCTCCACTGGGTCCTCCTCTCCGATGACATATAAGGACCCAGTGGCATTTCCATAAGCCCTTTCTCTTGTTCCCCTTAAGCATAAGATCACTACTATGGCAGTCAATCCCTTGCCTCCAGGGGTCTCGGTGCCCTTAACAGATGCTAGACTTTATGAGGGCAACAGTGCGCTGGACATTGCGCAGGGCATGCAAAGTCCCATTATGATTGCTTTGGCCCCAACTATTGTTGAGAATCTTGCAAATCGTTGCTCCTCCCATCCTTTTGCTCTTACAATCTTACCGCCCCCTCTTCCGCAGATGTCCCTGAGCTCCAGGATGGGGAGAGATTAGGCTGGCCTAGTTCTATGTGATTGATATAGTCTCTGAAGTTCTGGATTGTGGTTTGTTGATTTTCTTTTGCAGTTTTGCTGCTCCTGCAATGCCCTTCACTCCATTCTGCTGGGCACTGTATGTTACCCCCTGGCCAGAGACAAAAAGCTGTTAAACTGGAGTCTTGTTATAATAGCACATTCAAGGGTAGATGTAATAAGAGTAGGAAACCTCAGTGAGGGAGGGGTCCATCACCCATTTGCAAAATGATTACTTTTTATCTGCTAGACTATATGCCCTCCCCTTCTGGTGAGATCAGGAAAGAACGTCTGTGAACTTAACCAGGTTTCTCATTACTTACTTGCACACCTTGATGGAGGCCTGTTTTCTCTGCTGTAACATGGTCCCTTCTCTCCTTGTTTCTGGTGTGGCCCTCCTACCCCATCTCTCTTGTTCATAATCCTTGCAATTACTGTGGTACATAGGTTTACTTTTGAGTGTCTCAATGTGGGCTGGGTGAGTTTGGTACTAGGAGCCACCTATTAGGGAGTACATACGGCGCTTAATTTTCTGGGTTTGGGATACTTCACTTAATATAATTCTTTCTAATGACATCCATTTCCCAGCAAATTCCAGTAATTCATCATTTTTGATGGCTGAGTAGTACTGCATTGTATAGATGTACCACAGTTTCCTTTTCCACTCGTCAACTGTTGGACATTTAGGTTGATTCCATGACTTTGCTATTGTAAACAGTGCTGCTATGAACATGGTCGAGCTTGTGCTATCGAGGCAAACCTCTGCTGCATGGGGGGTTATTCCCAAAAGTGGGATAGCAGGGTCATATGGCATTTCAATCTTTAGTTTCTTTAAGAATATCCAGACGGCTCACCAGAGTGGCTGTATGAGCCTCCATTCCCACCAACAATGTAGGAGAGTTCCCTTCTCTCCACATCTTCTCCAGCATTTGTCGTTGTTTGTATTGTGGATTTTTGCCATCCTGACCGGGGCGAGATGATATCTCAGGGAAGTTTTGATTTGCATTTCCCTGATGGCGAAGGAAGTGGAGCATTTTTTAAGATATTTGTTAGACATTTTAATTTCATCCCTGGTAAAGTTTCTTTGAAGTTCCAGGGCCCATTTTTTAATTGGGCCAGTGTTTTCCTTGGAGTTTAGTTTTCTAAGTTCTTTGTGCACTCTGGACAGTAGAGCTCTATCAGATATGTGGTTAGTGAAGATTTTCTCCCATTCTGTGGGTTGCCTTTGAGCTCGTGTGACAATCTCTTTATCTGAACAGAAGCTCTTTAATTTCACAAGGTTCCAACTGTTGAGAGTTGGTAGCAGTGACTGTGCCATTGGATGTCTGTTTAGGAACTGTTGGCCTAGCCCAATCAGCTCGAGGGAGTTCCCTATCCTTTCACCTATGGTTTTTAAAGTCTCTGGCCTGATATCAAGGTCCTTGATCCATTTGGAATTAAGTCTTGTACATGGTGACAAGTATGGGTCCAGCTTTAATCTTCTGCATGTGGAGATCCAGTTTTGCCAGCACCATTTGTTGAAGGTGCTGTTCTTTTTCCATTGGATTCTTTGGGCCCCTTTGTCAAAGACCAAATGGCTGTAACTTTGTGGGCTTATATCTGGGTCTTCAATCCTTATCCATTGATCTGTGTGTCTATTTTGGAGCCAGTACCAGGCTGTCTTTATAACTATGGATTTGTAGTATAGACTTAGGTTTGGTATGGCAATACCTCCAGCTGTGTTTTTGTTACTCAGGATTGTTTTTGCTATCCTGGGTCTTTTGTGTCTCCATATGAACTTTGCGATTGTTTGGTCAACTTCTTTGAAGAATTGCTTTGGGATTTTGATTGGTATAGCATTGAATCTGTATATTGCCTTTGGTAGGATGGTCATTTTTACGATGTTGATTCTGCCAATCCAGGAACAAGGGAGGTCTTTCCACCTTCTGGTGTCTTCTGCAATTTCTTTCTTTAGGGTTTTAAAGTTTTCATTGTAAAGGTCTTTTACCTCCTTAGTTAGGTTTATACCAAGGTATTTCATTTTTTTAGGAGTTATAGTAAATGGTATGGTTTCTCTCAAGGCTTTTTCACTTCTTTCATTCTGGGCATATAGGAAGGCCTCTGATTTTTGCACATTTATTTTGTATCCTGCCACCCTGCTGAACTTCTCAATTAGTTCCAGGAGCTTCCTGGTGGAGTTTTTGGGATCACTCAGGTATAAGATCATGTCATCTGCAAATAAGGATAGCTTGACTTCTTCCTTGCCTATTTAAATCCTTCTTATGTCCCTTTCTTGTTTTATGGCTTCAGCTAAGACTTCAAGTACAATATTGAATAGAAGTGGTGAGAGTGGACAGCCTTGTCTAGTTCCTGATCGAAGTGGGAATGCTTCCAATTGTTCCCCATTGAGCATAATCCTTGCTGTGGGCTTGTTGTATATAGCTTTTATTATATTGATTAAGGTTCCTTCCATTCCTACTGTCTCTAGCGTTTTGATCATAAAAGGCTGTTGGATCTTGTCAAAAGCTTTTTCTGCATTTATCGAGAGTATCATGTGGTCTTGGACTCTGGACTGGTTTACATGATGAATTACATTTATTGATTTGCGTATGTTGAACCAACCTTGTGTGCCGGGGATGAAGCCTACTTGGTCCCCATGAATGATCTTTTTAATATGTTTTTGAATCCGATTTGCTAAGACTTTGTTGAGAATCTTTGCGCCTGTGTTCATCAGGGAGATCGGCCTATAGTTTTCTTTCTTAAGTGAATCTTTATTAGGTTTTGGGATTAAAACGATATTAGCTTCATAGAAGGAATTTGGTAGTGTTCCTTCCTTTGCTATTTGATGGAACAGTTTAAGGAGTATTGGTGTTATTAACTCCTTAAATATCTGGGAGAACTCTGTGCTGAATCCATCTGGTCCAGGACATTTTTTGGTGGGAAGATTCGAGATTACTTCCTCAATTTCCTTATATGTTATAGGACTATTTAAATAATTCACAACTTCCTGATTCAATTTAGGTAAGTTGTGTTTACTTAGAAATTCATCCATCTCTTTTGTGTTGTCAAACTTCACAGAGTATAAGTTTTTGAAATATGATGTTATAATTCTCTGGATTTCTTGGGTATCAGTAGTGATAACTCCATGTTCATTTCTAATTTTGATAATTTGGGTTTTCTCTCTCTTGCTTTTGGTTAGTTTAGCTAGGGGTGTATCAATCTTATTGATTTTTTCAAAGAACCAGCTTTTTGACTGGTTGATTTTTTCTATCGTTTTCTTAATCTCGATTTCAGATATTTCTCCCCTTATTTTGCTAATCTCTTCTCTTCTACTGCTTTTGGGATCAGATTGCTCTAGTTTCTCTAAAGCTTTAAGCTGCATTGTTAAGTTGTTTATTTCTGATGTTTCCATTTTTTTGACGTAGGCATTAAGAGCTATGAACTTACCTCTTAGAACAGCTTTCATTGTGTCCCAGAGATTTTGGTAAGTTGTATTTTCGTTATCATTCACTTTCAGGAAATCTTGAATTTCCTTTGTAATTTCTTCCTGAATCCAGTTCTCATTCAGCATCATAGTGTTAAGTTTCCAGGAGTTAGTGTATTTTCTCTTGTTTGATGTGTTGTGGATGTCCAGCTTTAGGCCGTGGTGGTCTGATAGGGCACAGGTTAGAATTTCAACTTTCTTGTATATGTGTAGATTCATTTTGTGGCCCAATATGTGATCTATTTTGGAGAAAGTTCCATGTGCTGCTGAGAAAAATGTGTATTCTTTGGTGCGTGGGTGAAAAGTTCGATAGAGATCTGTAAGGTCCATTTCTTTCAGGGTTTGATTAAGTTCCAAAGTGTCTCTGTTAAGCTTTTGACCTGTTGATCTATCCCATGTTGAGAGGGCAGTGTTGAAGTCCCCAAGAGTTATCGTTTGGGGGTTGTTTTCTTGCTTTAGATGCTGTAGGGTTTTCTTAATGAATGTGGAGGGGCCCGTATTGGGTGCATATATGTTCAGTATTGTGAAGTCTTCCTGGTGAATTGTACCTGTGACTAAAATGTAGTATCCATCCGTGTCTCTTATAATTTTTTTTGGTTTGAAATCCACTTTGTCTGATAGCATAATGGCTACCCCTGCCTGTTTTCTGCTTCCATTTGCTTGTAGAATTGTTGACCAGCCTTTTATTTTTAGAGCGTGCCTATCTTTTGTGGTGAGATGGGTTTCCTGCAGACAGCAGAATGATGGATTGTGATTTTTAATCCAAGTTTGTAATCTGTGTCTCTTGATCAGTGAATTAATTCCATTAACTTTTAGTGTTATAATGGAGAAACTATTGTTAATTCCAGACATTTGTTATGTTTAGTAACTTTTATAAGTATATTGCTTCACTTTTAATGGTGTTATATTTGCCTTCTGTTCTCCTGGATATGTCTGTTTTTTTCTTCACGCTTGAGTATCATTTCTAGCATTTTTTGAAGGCCTGGTTTGGTGGACATGTATCCCTTCAAGTTGTCTTTGTGCTGGAAAATTTTTCTTTCTCCCTCGATCATGACTGATAGTTTTGCAGGGTAAATCAGCCTGGGTTGACATTTTTGCTCATTCAATACTTGAAGTATGTCTCTCCAAGCTCTTCTTGCTTTTACTGTTTCGACTGCGAAGTCATTTGTTATTTTAATAGGTTTACCTTTAAAAGTGACTTGTTTTTTCTCCCTTGAAGCTCTCAGCACCAGTTCTTTATCTTGAATGTGGAGTGTTTTGACTATTATTTGCCACGGCGTGCTTCTATTTTGGTCATATCTGTTTGGGGTGCGGAATGCCTCTTGTATATGAATGGGCCTCTCTGTTTTTAGATGAGGAAAGTTTTCCTTGATGATCGTTTGAAAAATTTCCTCAGGGGTCGTATTTTGAGATTTTTGCTCTGGTATTCCATGAATACGCATGTTAGGCTTCTTCAGCGTATCCCATGTCTCTTGGATATTTCTCTCAAGTATCTTTTTGGCTTTAACAACCTCTTCCATTGAGCTGGTTAGTACTCCCACTTTATCTTCAAGGTCTGAAATTCTGTTTTCTGCTTCATTAGTTCTGTTGGTAAGACTCTCTGTGGCGTTCTGGGTTGAAGATAACTTGTCTTTTAGCTCAGTTTTAAAATCTGCTTGAGTTTGTTTTAAGTGCTCTATGCCACTTTTTGTTTCTTGCACTGTTTTTCTCAACTCCTCCAGATGTCTGTTGTGTTCCTCTTCAAAGCGATTGATTCGATTATGTAATTCCTCCCGGATTTCCTCTTTCATAGTATTGAACATGGATTTCCTCTTTCATAGTATTGAACATGGTATTGATCATATTTCGAAAGTCTTTATCCTGGGTGAGGCTCTCTTGGCCATTTTCCGCGGGTTTGTTTTGGTTGGAGTCTAACATTATGGGATTAATTTCTTCAGTGGGAAATTTGTTTACTTGAGTGTTGCTTCTCATGGATTTGCACTTTGACTTTGGCATTGTCATTTTAACTCTTAAGATCTCTCAATTTCACTAAGCTGAATTATTTGGCCTGGGGTCCTGGTGGGCGGGGCCCGAACGGGGACTTACCTAGGGCGCTGGGTGAGGCTCGGCTGGACTGTGCGCGTCCAGACCGGTGGAGTGGGGTGGGGTGAAAAGGGAGGATGGGCGCGTCGTTGTGGAGCTATTTAACCCGAGGGCAGCTGGGGCGGGGCCCGGGCGCAGGGGGAGGTCATCCTCGTACCTAGGCCCCCGCGCGGCTCCGGCTGGATGGTGGGAGTCGGAGCCGGGTCGCTGTGGGATGACCTGGTGTCCTAGGGCGCGGGGTGAGGCCCGGCTGGACCACGTGCGCGCGTCCCGACCGGCGGAGCCGGGTGGGGTGAAAAGGGGCTGCTTCATTCTTGACAGGAATGTCTCACAAAGCCGAAAGAGTCCGAGAAGGTCTCAAGCTTATACTTCGCTGGGGGGGGGGTCAAAGACGATGAACTGTGATGTCAATGATGCTCCAAGAAATCAACAATGCTCAAAGAGTGACTTAAACAAGGAGTCGACACAATATAAGGAAGAGCAAATCCCTCCTTTCACGTCCTTTGATTCAGTCCACCACTGGAAAGTACCACCCACTACGGTCTGGGTAAATTGAATAACTTGGATAAGTGGCTCTGTGGTACAATGGATAGTGCATTGGACTTCGAAATATCTTGGATTATGTTCAGTGTGGGGAGATGTGAACTCTGCTAATAATAGGGACTTAAATGGGTTTCATCATTTTGGAAAAGTATTTAAGGGCTGCAGAGATGGCTCAGGGGTTAAGACTCTGCCTTGCAAGCAGAAGGTCCTGAGTTCAGATCCCAGGTCACACAGAAAAATGCCAGACAGAAACAGTGGTGGCCTGCACTTCCAGCCCTGGCCGGTGGAGCCTGGATAATCCCAGAGCAAAGCAAGAAGGAAGTAGAAGCAATCTAGGATGATCTCTGAAGTCACCCTTGGGCCTCCACAGAGACACATGTGCCCTCTGATACATGTGCGTGCGCACGCACACACACACACACGGTCTTTTCTGTCAAATTTGTGCAAAATCAGGTACCTTAATATTCCACTGTAGTCAGAGGTTTAGTCAAAATGTTTATATGTGTCAAACATACATGCACACATACATACAAATGTGAGAATGTACGCCCAGACACATAGACACAGAGATACACATGTGAACTCATTATCCAAATAGCACAAACTAGAAACAACTATTATTGAAGTCCTTATTATTTCCATGAGTGTGTGTATATGTGTGTGTGTGTGTGTCTACATGAGAGGTGTGCAGGTATATGTATACAAATGCACTCGAGTGCTTGTGTGCCTGTGGAGACCCAAGGCTGATACTGAGAATCACTCTGTATTACTCTTGGAAATTATCATTGTGAGCCTAGATATCTAATTAAATCCACAACATGCCATTAGGGCTAGTCTGGCTAGCCAGCTTGCTCTGGGGATTCCCAGGCTCTACCTTCCAGGGCTAGAACTATAGGCACTCAGTATTTTTACAGTGAGATCCGGGGATTCTGAACTCAGGACATTTTGCTTGCAAGACAAGGCTGTAAGCACTTAGCCATATCCCAGCCCTGGGCAATGACTTTTGATAAGCTGACTACTGCTACTTCTTGTTGAGCTTGCTGATTTATGAAAAGATGACTCTGCCTGGAAATCTTCCATGAAGAGAGAAATGTAGTCATATATCTAATATAGTATATCACCACCAGCAACTCTGAGGTTTCCCTTTGTTTCCAACACCACGCTTTACTCATCCCTCAGATAATTTTTGGCAGTGAAATTGGTAAACAGGGCCGATGGTTCTAAAGGAAGAACATGACAGAATATAGAGTGCTAATGGGATTCAGGAGGTGGGAGCATGTGGTTGGGAAATTGAATAGTAAAAATAGACATTGGGCTAATTGCAACAGATGGACTTGCCATGACATAGCACAGCATCCATTGGAGCATGTAGCAGTCTTGAATACAAGAGCTTACACTGTGTGCATTTACCCCAAATACCCCTTTAATACTTCGACAGACATGGGTATACTAAATCTCATTTATTGAATACTTAAAGCAGTAGAATGTATGTGTGTGTGTGTGTGTGTGTGTGAAACTACTAAACACTGTTCTAGAAAGAATACCCAATGTCCATACTTGTTAAGCAATCATTATAAAGGAGTTGCTGACTTCAAAGAAGTTTTTATAGGTTCAAAAGCTTACAGAGGAAGATGTAACACATATGGATCACAGAACATGGGCAAAATACATGGTCTGAGAGCTTCCTCTTGGCTGGATAGTTTTCACAGTACCAAGGAACACTGTAGAAGCTACTGGGGGAGAAAAATAATCAAAGGCCTCATCAACCTGTGAGATATGCAAGTTGTAATAAAAATCACCATGGCAACAGGTGACCACTAGTGTAATAATGGCATGAGTATTTTGGAGACAACTAACAACTTTCTGATGGGACTCAAGATGTGCTTGTCAGAATGGAACACATTCCTGTTACTGTTAACTAGAAAAGAACCTATAAAAGGGAAGGAAATAGATCACTAGGGATAAACAGACTATGAACCTATAGGTAGGAAGACAATACACTAAACTGTTCTGTAAATACCCGTTATTTTACTCACAGATTGGAAGAGCACTCATCATTCAACCTGGAAGTCTACAACAGAGGTAGAGGATCTCAACACCCTGACAGGATGCAGCCTACGGAGGTGGAAGAGCAGTGAGGTGGACAACAATGGCCACTATAATGCAGAGTACCAGCGACCCAGCAAGACTCACCCAGAATCAGGCCAACCTAATCTCTCCCCATCCTAAGGCTTAGGGAACCTTGAGGAAGAGGGGGCAGTAAGCTTGCAAGAACCCAAAGATGGGAAGGTTCACCATTGGACAAGACATTCCATTCAAGGCAGGACTGCTGCATCCAGAAACTCACTGCAGTGAGACTTGTCCTGACCAGACCTGCATAATGACTGACATACCAACATGACCCCGTGGACTATCGAGAAACTCAAGAGAGGTAATTACGCAGTGGGAACCCCCTGGATGAGTGAAGGGAAATGCCCATATCAGTGGGGCAGCCTAAGAAGGGGCCACTTGGTATGTCACAGAAGCCTGAAACCCCACTAGAGTAGACAAGCCAGGGGGGACCCTAGGGTTCATAGAAGCAGATGGGCAGGAGGGTAGACAGGAGTTGAATGGACTGATAAAGGGAGGGGAGGAATGAAGGAAGAGGGGAAGGAGGGAGGCAGGGATAAGTACTCAGTATGCTTGTAAAACTAGGAAAAAGTGAAAAATATTTTTAAAAAGCTTACAGAGGTATGTACACGTGCACACAGAACACACACCGTCAAGGGCAAATGTCTTAGATGTCCACCACTGCGGTGACCCTGGGTCCTGGAGGATGAGTCAGTCTCTGCAAAGCCTGCTTGCCGCAGGCGCAATCTTCCTGTTTATTTTCTCCTGCCCACCAGTGTGGCACTATGGATTCAGGGAGGCCCTAACCCCGGCTCCTGAATCCAGGAGACAAGCCTGAACAAGTTCAGACATGCCCCAGGCATGTACCCAATAGAGAAACCATACAGGCGGAGGGATGACCACCAATGGGAAGGAGGGATGAACAACCAATGGGAAGGAGGGATGAACAACCAATGGGAAGGAGGGATGACCACCAATGGGAAGGAAGGATGAACAACCAATGGGAAGGAGGGATGAAGAACCAATGGGAAGCGGCCATCTATCCTGGACACCTGGTAAACAGCTAAATGATTGGTGGCTGCTCTCCCCTCCCCCAAGCAGAGGGATGGAAACACCTGATTGGACCCTGACCTTATATAAGCCCAAACACTTCCTGAATAAAGCTGAGTCCGTGGCCAACTCCTCCTCTGCCTGCTGCTTCTCGCCTGACTCTCGGGGTCTGGGGGACCCTATCGCCTCAAGCCCACATAAGCCTCTGCTGTTCCCCCCCCCCCCACCCCTGTGGGAATTCGGCAACACACCAGGATGATAGTTGGCGACTACAGACCACGGTGCACGTCCTTCTTACCTCCTTGTCTGGGACCAGAGCTACTTCTGTCTTCTCTGCACTGTAGGCTAACTGATGATCTGCTCCCCGTGGGCTCCTTACTCCTTGGAGGGTCTCTGTGGACAATTCTCATGGCAACCAAGGGCATGAGATATTCTCTAGGAATGCCTGCTGCTTGCCAGGTTCCTTGAGACGTTAATCCCACCCCAACCCCGACTGGTTATCTCATCCATGACTGGACTCACCGGAGAGGGGAGCAAGGTGAATACCTAGGAAGAATGTGGTGGCATCCCATCTTCTGCATCACACCGTCATAGCTGTGGTGCTTAGTTGGATGTGTTGCCTTGGGCGTAAGGATGCTTAGCCTGCATGGCACACTTTCTGCATATTTGATGAATGTGGAATATTTAGGAGGCTAGCAAAGAGCAAGGAGATGGGGGTGGTGGGGAGGGAGTGTGTGGGGGTGGACAGGATGTTTAGCCAAGAAGAATGAGCTCTGAAGACCAGAGAGAGGGGAATATGGAATATGGAATGAAGCTCACTGGCTAGATGTGCAGAGCATGCAGAAACAGCTCCTGGGAGACATTGCTGCAGAAGAACCAGAGAGGGAGGGGAGGGGCCAGCTAGATGGCTCAGCGGGTAAGGCACCTGCTTGCACACCTGGAGACCCGAGTTCTAGACCCGAAAGCCCATATGGTAGAAGGTGAGAACTGACTTCCGAAAGTCATCCTCTGACCTGCACCCTTGTGCATTTTGCATGTTACACAAGTTCTCCATCCCCCGTCTCTGCCCCCTCCCCTTTCAAATAAGCAAATAAAATAAATAAATAAATAAATAAAAAAAATCCCAGGAACAACTGTGCTTTAGGAAGAGAAGGGAGTGAAGACAACACTTTACAAACCAGAGAGGACGGTGGAGGGTAACACATAGGGGACAACGTTACACAAAAAAGCATAAGTAGGAACGAGATTAGGGAAAGGCCAGTATATTACCTTCCATTTCAGCAATTCTTTCCACATAGTTGCAAAGTCTCACATCCATTTATGTCAGGGGCTTGATGAGCAAAGGGAAGTTCCATTTATGTTCCTCGGTAGAAAGTTGGCGTTGCTGATAATTCTGTTTGAATATCAGTCGCCCCATGTGGTGGTTAGTTACAGGAGTCCTTGACAACTGACCATTGAGCCTTATAGCACACCCATAAAGAGTTGTGTTTTCATTAAGGCAAGTCTCTTAGCAATCCTGTATGCAAGTCCAGGTGTGGGACTTCTGATTGGTTGGAAGGAAAGGTAGCAGTATAGAAAGATTTCCTAGCTTCTGGTGCTATCACAGGCAAAGGAAACTTACTTGTGTCCACCAAGTTCATATACTGAAGCCCAAGATGGCGGTGTTAGGAAATGAACCTGCTCAGATGCAGCTGGGCCATGTATATTCAATTTGTAGGAGGCCACAGTCTTTGACTGGACATCCACCCTGGCTGCCAAACAAATATGGAAATGGAATTTAATTTTTGGACCAGTTTTATGCTATGTGGTACTTTTCCTCTGGGCATTGCTTAATGCCATCTTAAACTTAGCTACCCACTCCCCCCGGTTTGAAGGAGCAAGTCATGGAGCAGAAAGCTTCAGAGTGGTGGCTTCTGTCTCCCCCATGCTGGGGTGGACCTTCTGGTCATGCCTCTTTTGAGTGGTCCTGCTCCCGTAACCAGTGGTTTGTTAGGCTGAACTTTGCCACAATCATTACTTCGGTCTGCTGCTGAATTCCTCTGTGGGGCGGACAGATGGTTGTGTGGCAGCTCCCCAGGGAGAAGTGTCCACAGCAGGATGCCGGACACCTTGTAAGCCATGACCTCTAAGCTGGGACCATTTGGCTGGTTGATTGACTAAGGCTGTAGCCAGCAAAGTGATTTTGTTGTCTCACGTCCATGTCTCTACAAATGCTCTCTGCGGGCATTGGCTGGAGCTCTTGGATTTTGCTGTGGCTTTTGGGAACTGCTTCACGTGCGAACTGAGTTTGGCTTGGTTTGGTCCAAATCAACTTTATTATTGTTGATGGAGCTAAAAAGTGTTGCTTTAGACATGAGGTTTGGGGCCCTCTGAATGGGATTAAATTGTTCTTCCAAGAAAGAGGGCAAGTTGGCTCATTCTTTTTCTCCCATGTGAAGCTACACCATGAAGATGGGGTCTGCAGTTGGGTCTCTCCAGAACCAACCATGATACTAGCCTTCTGGCCTTAAGAACGACGAGACATGAATTCCTATCAATTTCTAAGCCACGGTCAATACAGTTTCCAGCAGCCCAGACTAAGACGGTAATGCGAAATGGTTTATGTAGCGATGCCTGCTGTAAAATACATTATAACGGTTAAATCAACATTCATGCGCGAATCAAAACTTTGTAATTATGTTCCATAGGGGAGAACCAAGCAATAGAGCTTTATTTCCCCCTTAAAGAAATACTAGCAAAGACTGAGTTTTAATTTCCTAAAATGAAAGGTTTTTAATTTTCTTTTTGCATTTAATTTAGTCAGTAGATAAGGTCACATATTGTCTTGTGCTTATGCCATGTATTTGAATCACCGAGTAGGACTAATAAGCTAGAAATAAGATTAAGTATATTCTGTAACATTTAACATGAACATTCCCTCCACAGCTTTCTAATGTAACCTGAGAAAGGCAATTAGTGTGATGTTACTGTAAGCAATGGAAAGGAGCAGGTCTCTGTAAAGCAGAGAGGGGCACTCAGGGGAGTTAACATTATCATATTACTTTAAACTCATTTGGTTCATTAGAAAAAAATCATTTTATTTCTGGATCTAATGAATAAAGGACACATTGCTTAAGGGGAATGGATAGGCAGAGAGAGAGAGAGAGAGAGAGAGAGAGAGAGAGAGAGAGAGAGAGAGAGAGAGAGAGATAAGTATAGAGGCAGGGGGTGTGGGGTCAGGTCCTGTGGTAGATTTCCAGTCTGACAAGAAAAAGATAAGAAAAAGAAGTAAGTGAAGTTTATGAAGTGAATGAAGTGCTTTTATATATTTTATTTTGTGTGTGTGTGTGTGTGTGTGTGTGTGTGTGTGTGTGTGTGTATCAGAGGACCCTGTGTCCCTGTGAAGGACCAAGGGTGACTTTGGGAATCATCCTGGATTGCTTCTACTTGCTTTTTGCTTCACTCTGGCATTTCCCGGGCTCTGCCCACTAGGACCGAAAATGCTGGCTGCCACCATTTCCGCCTGGCATTTTTCTGTGGGACCTGGGATCTGAACTCAAGACCTTCTGCTTATGAGACAGTCTTAACCCCTGAGCCATCTCTCTAGCCCAGAACAGAGTACTTTTAAAATGGTTTATTCATTGTGTGAGGGGGTCTCAAGGAGGAATTGGGAAACAGCGGGGATGTATGCAATCAAGGTGTAGTGGACATACCTATGAAGTTGTTAAAGAATAAACAGAAATTAAAAACATCAAGAAATGCATATAAGGTTTTAAATTCTCTTGGTATTTTGTACATGAATAGAGTGAATGTGTGATATTTTCGTCATTTCATCCCTAATCCCACCTCTCCTCCTCTTCCTCTTATGACCCTTCTTCTCCACTGTCAGTCTCCCTCTTAGTTCTAAGTCTCTTCATATGTGTGGCCCATTGGTCTCATCTGGGTTGCCTTTGATGGCATGTGTTGGGCACTTGCTGGAGTGTGAGTTATTTATTGCTTCAAGATTTTAAGTCTTTTTTTCAACTCATGCTCTCTCTCCATATCACATGAAATGAATAAGTTCCATTTAAAGAGTAGTTATTATATTGACCCCCCAAAGTCTAGCATGGATCACAGGCATACTTAGAGGCAAGGGATTAACAGCCACAATAGTGTTCCCATACTGAAGGGGAACACAAAAAATACTCTAGGCAATGCTACTGAGTCCTTATACCTCATCAGAGAGGAGGACCCAGAGGGAAGTTTGACATGCACACTAAAAGATGCTCTAGGGATGG
Organism: Typhlomys cinereus; assembly: GCA_023101885.1. Taxonomy (NCBI): domain Eukaryota; kingdom Metazoa; phylum Chordata; class Mammalia; order Rodentia; family Platacanthomyidae; genus Typhlomys; species Typhlomys cinereus. The sequence goes on along the minus strand of JALPQD010000525.1, from coordinate 1,162,950 downwards.
GGGGGCAATGGGGAAAGGGAGAGGGGGAAAGGAAGGGGAAAAGGGGGGAGGGAACAAGGGGATCTAGGGAGGGGTGGAAGGAGGGAGGGGAATGGGGCACCTATCAAGCTTGTATGAGTGGGAAAAGTAAATAAATATTAAAAAAGTGAAGAATAGTTATTTAAGTGGTGGACGTGAAGGCTTACCCCTGTCATCCGAGCATTTGGAAGGCTGGATCAGGAGCATGGCGAGTTCAAAGCCAGCCTGAGCTATATCGCGTGGGTCCTGTACTGAGACTCTGAAAGCATTAGTTATTTAAAGCATTTGCTTGCAGCAATGGGGGAAGTGAGCCATGATATAAATGCCCAAGAGTCTGTCTGCACATGCTGCTGCCGCAGTTCAGCATGTCTTACGCCAAGCAATTTCACATCTCTGCATCTTGGTGTTATAAACTCTGAAAATACTCCCTCCTCAGGTGACAGGTTCAAAGCATGTCTTGAATACATCCCCCCCCCACCCCCATAGAAGTTTTTCGTTGCTTTCTGCCTGACATTGGCAGTTAGTTAACTCCTCTGGATGGCGTGTATAGAGCCTGGGTGTTTCCTGTTGATGACGCAGCCCAAGTCTTCACATTTGCACGCGAGCATGACTCCATTTGGCAGAACCCATGGGCATCCGCATGTAAATCGTAAAACCAAAACTCAAAAAGAATTTTCAAAAGAACTAGAGCTCTGGGTGCTTTTGTGAAGAGTTAGTAGTTAGGCAAGCTCTTGAGCAAGCTGCGGAGTCTGATTGATGTGGGAAGACCCAGTCTATAGTGGGTGGGATTAATCCCTGGACAGGTGGGTAAGGTGGGCAGAGCAGGTTCAGTAAGTTGGCATTCTTCAGTATACTTTAGATAGAGTTGCTGTCTGGCAAGTGAGGAGTGTGCCCCTCTGGCAACAATCTCTGTGTGTGGCCAGTTCCCTCGTAGCAGTTCCCTCGGCTCCTGGTATTGGTCTGGCGCCTCCTGCCAAACTAGACTGAGAACTGTAACCAGACAATTGTAAGCCAGAATAGCACCTTTGTTCCTCTAAGCTCTTTGGTCCTGAGAATATCAGTAACATGCAGGTGATCTGCAATAAACTTTAATTTTCGTTATTTAGATAAAGTCAGAAAGTAATCGTTTTATGTTGCTGACAATAGAAGATCAAGAAGGCCTGTGGGACAGGTGATGAGCTAATGGAAGGAACCATTACGATTCCGTCAGTGACACCCAGATAACAGAATAAGCTCTTCCGGAGCCACAATTTCCTATTTGTGAGAACACAGTGTGAGAATCACCAGGGCTTCCCCATAGGGAAAACCATTTTCACACTCCTGATTCCAGCCTGAATTGTGTGTATAAGTGAGACTTGAGACTTTCTCTCCACAGGACAGTCATGGCCTTTAAAATGCTTGTTTCTGTTTTCTCATATTTAGTGAACATCTTCCGAGAGAAGCAACACATTCTTCACCACTTCCAATGTCACCTGAGGAGTCAGATAGTAGATAGCAGATGTGGTCTACCCTCGTACACGAAGTGTGCATACCTCTCAGCACACTTTTCAGATCTGTCTGGCCCTGTCGCTCTGCCGCAAGTGGTGACCGTCACCAATTAAACTTGTAAATTTCCAGAGACAAATATTTGCCCTGGTCGGGACGCCTGCGCGAGATCCAGCCGGGCCTCAACGCGCGCTCTAGGACCCCCAGGTCAGGACACGCGCGCGGTCCACCCGGGCCTCACCCCGCGCCCTAGGTAAGTCCCCGTTCAGGCCCTGCCCACCAGTACCCCAGGCCAAATAATTCAGTTTAGTGAAATTGAGAGATCTTAAGAGTTAAAATGACAATGCCAAAGTCAAAGTGCAAATCCATGAGAAGCAACACTCAAGTAAACAAATTTCCCACTGAAGAAATTAATCCCATAATGTTAGACTCCAACAAGAACAAACCCGCGGAAAAAGGCCAAGAAAGCCCCACCCAGGATAAAGACTTTCAAAATATGATCATTACCATGTTCAATACTATGAAAGAGGAAATCCGGGAGGAATTACATAATCGAATCAATCGCTTTGAAGAGCAACACAACAGACATCTGGAGGAGTTGAGAAAAACAGTGCAAGAAACAAAAAGTGGCATAGAACAGTTAAAACAAACTCAAGCAGAGTTTAAAACTGAGCTAAAAGACAAGTTATCTTCAACCCAGAACGCCACAGAGAGTCTTATCAACAGAACTAATGAAGCAGAAAACAGAATTTCAGACCTTGAAGATAAAGTGGGAGTACTAACCAGCTCAATGGAAGAGGTTGTTAAAGCCAAAAAGATACTTGAGAGAAATATCCAAGAGATATGGGACACCCTGAAGAAGCCTAACATGCGTATTCATGGAATACCGGAGCAAGAATCTCAAAATACCACCCCTGAGGAAATTTTTCAAACGATCATCAAGGAAAACTTTCCTCATCTAAAAAAAGAGAGGCCCATTCATATACAAGAGGCATTCCGCACCCCAAACAGATACGACCAAAATAGAAGCACACCGCGGCAAATAATAGTTAAAACACTCCACATTCAAGATAAAGAACTGGTGCTGAGAGCTTCAAGGGAGAAAAAACAAGTCACTTTTAAAGGCAAACCTATTAAAATAACTAATGACTTCTCAGTCGAAACAGTAAAAGCAAGAAGAGCTTGGAGAGACATACTTCAAGTATTGAATGAGCAAAAATGTCAACCCAGGCTGATTTACCCTGCAAAACTATCAGTCATGATCGAGGGAGAAAGAAAAATTTTCCAGCACAAAGACAACTTTAAGGGATACATGGCCACCAAACCAGGCCTTCAAAAACTGCTAGAAATGATACTCAAGCGTGAAGAAAAAAACAGGCATATCCAGGAGAACAGAAGGCAAATATAACACCATTAAAAGCGAAGCAATATACTTATAAAAGCTACTAAACATAATAAATGTCTGGAATTAACAATAGTTTCTCCATTATAACACTAAATGTTAATGGACTTAATTCACCGATCAAGAGACACAGATTACAAACTTGGATTAAAAATCACAATCCATCAATCTGTTGCCTGCAGGAAACCCATCTCACCACAAAAGATAGGCACGCTCTAAAAATAAAAGGCTGGTCAACAATTCTACAAGCAAATGGAAGCAGAAAACAGGCAGGGGTAGCCATTATGCTATCAGACAAAGTGGATTTCAAACCAAAAAAAATTATAAGAGACACGGATGGATACTACATTTTAGTCAGAGGTACAATTCACCAGGAAGATTTCACAATACTGAACATATATGCACCCAATACGGGCCCCCCCACATTCATTAAGAAAACCCTACAGCGTCTAAAGCAAGAAATCAACCCCCAAACGATAATTCTTGGGGACTTCAACACCGCCCTCTCTACATGGGATAGATCAACAGGTCAAAAGCTTAACAGAGACACTTTGGAACTTAATCAAACCCTGAAAGAAATGGACCTCACAGATCTCTATCGAACTTTTCACCCACGCACCAAAGAATACACATTTTTCTCAGCAGCACATGGAACTTTCTCCAAAATAGATCACATATTGGGCCACAAAATGAATCTACACATATACAAGAAAGTTGAAATTCTAACCTGTGCCCTATCAGACCACCACGGCCTAAAGCTGGACATCCACAACACATCAAACAAGAGAAAATGCACTAACTCCTGGAAACTTAACACTATGATGCTGAATGAGAACTGGATTCAGGAAGAAATTAAAAAGGAAATTCAAGATTTCCTGAAAGTGAATGATAACGAAAATACAACTTACCAAAATCTCTGGGACACAATGAAAGCTGTTCTAAGAGGTAAGTTCATAGCTCTTAATGCCCACGTCAAAAAAATGGAAACATCAGAAATAAACAACTTAACAATGCAGCTTAAAGCTTTAGAGAAACTAGAGCAATCTGATCCTAAAAGCAGTAGAAGAGAAGAGATTAGCAAAATAAGGGGAGAAATATCTGAAATCGAGACTAAGAAAACTATAGAAAAAATCAACCAATCAAAAAGCTGGTTCTTTGAAAAAATCAACAAGATTGATACACCCCTAGCTAAACTAACCAAAAGCAAGAGAGAGAAAACCCAAATTAACAAAATTAGAAATGAACATGGAGTTATCACTACGGATACCCAAGAAATCCAGAGAATTATAACATCATATTTCAAAAACTTATACTCTGTGAAGTTTGACAACACAAAAGAGATGGATGAATTTCTAAGTAAACACAACTTACCTAAATTGAATCAGGAAGTTGTGAATTATTTAAATAGTCCTATAACATATAAGGAAATTGAGGAAGTAATCTCGAATCTTCCCACCAAAAAATGTCCTGGACCAGATGGATTCAGCACAGAGTTCTACAAGACATTTAAGGAGTTAATAACACCAATACTCCTTAAACTGTTCCATCAAATAGCAAAGGAAGGAACACTACCAAATTCCTTCTATGAAGCTAATATCGTTTTAATCCCAAAACCTAATAAAGATTCACTTAAAAAAGAAAACTATAGGCCGATCTCCCTGATGAACACAGACGCAAAGATTCTCAACAAAGTCTTAGCAAATCGGATTCAAAAACATATTAAAAAGATCATTCATGGGGACCAAGTAGGCTTCATCCCCGGCACACAAGGTTGGTTCAACATACGCAAATCAATAAATGTAATTCATCATGTAAACCAGTCCAAAGTCCAAGACCACATGATACTCTCGATAGATGCAGAAAAAGCTTTTGACAAGATCCAACAGCCTTTTATGATCAAAACGCTAGAGACAGTAGGAATGGAAGGAACCTTTATCAATATAATAAAAGCTGTATACAACAAGCCCACAGCAAGGATTATGCTCAATGGGGAACAATTGGAAGCATTCCCACTTCGATCAGGAACAAGACAAGGCTGTCCACTCTCACCACTTCTATTCAATATTGTACTTGAAGTCTTAGCCGAAGCCATAAGACAAGAAAGGGACATAAGAGGGATTCAAATTGGCAAGGAAGAAGTCAAGCTATCTCTATTTGCAGATGACATGATCTTATACCTGAGTGATCCCAAAAACTCCACCAGGAAGCTCCTGGAACTAATTGAGAAGTTCAGCAGGGTGGCAGGATACAAAATAAATGTGCAAAAATCAGAGGCCTTCCTATATGCCCAGAATGAAAGAAGTGAAAAAGCCTTGAGAGAAACCATGCCATTTACTATAACCCCTAAAAAAATGAAATACCTTGGTATAAACCTAACTAAGGAGGTAAAAGACCTTTACAATGAAAACTTTAAAACCCTAAAGAAAGAAATTGCAGAAGACACCAGAAGGTGGAAAGACCTCCCTTGTTCCTGGATTGGCAGAATCAACATTGTAAAAATGACCATCCTACCAAAGGCAATATACAGATTCAATGCTATACCAATCAAAATCCCAAAGCAATTCTTCAAAGAAGTTGACCAAACAATCTCAAAGTTCATTTGGAGGCACAAAAGACCCAGGATAGCCAAAACAATCCTGAGTAACAAAAACACAGCTGGAGGTATTACCATACCAAACCTAAATCTATACTACAAATCCATAGTTATAAAGACAGCCTGGTACTGGCTCCAAAATAGACACACAGATCAATGGATAAGGATTGAAGACCCAGATATAAGCCCACAAAGTTACAGCCATTTGGTCTTTGACAAAGGGGCCCAAAGAATCCAATGGAAAAAGAACAGCATCTTCAACAAATGGTGCTGGCAAAACTGGATCTCCACATGCAGAAGATTAAAGCTGGACCCGTACTTGTCACCATGTACAAGACTTAATTCCAAATGGATCAAGGACCTTGATATCAGGCCAGAGACTTTAAAAACCATAGTTGAAAAGATAGGGAACTCCCTCGAGCTGGTTGGGCTAGGCCAACAGTTCCTAAACAGACATCCAATGGCACAGTCACTGCTACCAACTCTCAACAGTTGGGATCTTGTGAAATTAAAGAGCTTCTGTTCAGATAAAGAGATTGTAACACGAGCTCAAAGGCAACCCACAGAATGGGAGAAAAATCTTCACTAACCACATATCTCACAGAGCTCTACTGTCCAGAGTGCACAAAGAACTTAGAAAATTAAACTCCAAGGAAAACACTGGCCCAATTAAAAAATGGGCCCTGGAACTTCAAAGAAACTTTACCAGGGATGACATTAAAATGTCTAACAAATATCTTAAAAAATGCTCCACTTCCTTCGCCATCAGGGAAATGCAAATCAAAACTTCCCTGAGATATCATCTCACCCCGGTCAGGATGGCAAAAATCCACAATACAAACAACGACAAATGCTGGAGAGGATGTGGAGAGAGGGGAACTCTCCTACATTGTTGGTGGGAATGCAGGCTCATACAGCCACTCTGGCGAGCCGTCTGGAGATTCTTAAAGAAATTAAAGATTGAAATGCCATATGACCCTGCTATCCCACTTTTGGGAATAACCCCCCAAGCAGCAAAGGTTCGCCTCGATAGCACAAGCTCGACCATGTTCATAGCAGCACTGTTTACAATAGCAAAGTCATGGAATCAACCTAAATGTCCAACAGTTGACGAGTGGATAAGGAAACTGTGGTACATCTATACAATGGAGTACTACTCAGCCATCAAAAATGATGAATTACTGGAATTTGCTGGGAAATGGATGTCATTAGAAACAATTATATTAAGTGAAGTATCCCAAACCCAGAAAATTAAGCGCCGTATGTACTCCCTAATAGGTGGCTCCTAGTACCAAACTCACCCAGCCCACATTGGGACACTCAAAAGTAAACCTATGTAACACAGTAATTGCAAGGATTATGAACAAGAGAGATGGGTTAGGAGGGCCACACCAGAAACAAAGAGAGAGGAGACCATGTTACAGCAGAGAAAATAGGCCTCCATGAAGGTCTGCAAGTAAGTAATGAGAAACTTGGTTAAGTTCACAGACGTTCTTTCCTGATCTCACCAGAAGGGGAGGGCATATAGTCTAGCAGATAAAAAGTAATCATTTTGCAAATGGGTGATGGACCCCTCTCTCAGTGAGGTTTCCTACTCTTATTACATCTACCCTTGAATGTGCTATTACAACAAGACTCCAGTTTAACAGCTTTTTGTCTCTGGCCAGGGGGTGACATACAGTGCCCAGCAGAATGGAGTGAAGGGAATTGCAGGAGCAGCAAAACTGCAAAAGAAAATCAACAAACCACAATCCAGAACTTCAGAGACTCTATATCAATCACATAGAACTAGGACAGCCTAATCTCTCCCCATCCTGGAGCTCAGGGACATTTGCGGAAGAGGGGGCGGTAAGATTGTAAGAGCAAAAGGATGGGAGGAGCAACGATTTGCAAGATTCTCAACAATAGTTGGGGCCAAAGCAATCATAATGGAACTTTGCATGCCCTGCGCAATGTCCAGCGCACTGTTGACCTCATAAAGTCTAGCATCTGATAAGGGCACCGAGACCCCTGGAGGCAAGGGATTGACAGCCATAGTAGTGATCTTATGCTTAAGGGGAACAAGAGAAAGGGCTTATGGAAATGCCACTGGGTCCTTATATGTCATCGGAGAGGAGGACACAGTGGAGAGTTAGGCACACACAATAAAGGACTATCTGGGAATTGGGGGGGAGGCACTGGGGGAAGGGGAGGGGGAAGAGGGGGGAGGGAGGGAACTGGTAAAAAATTTTTAAAATGTATAATTAAATTTTTAATAAAAAAAAAAAAGACAAAAAAAAAAAATATTTGCCCTGTGCGTCATCTCTCTTTTGTTTGCATGTGTGTACGTATATGTGTATGTATGTTTGTGGATGCAAGCGTGTGTGTGTGTGTTATGGTTACATTTTAGTGTCGCCTTGATGGTTGCAGACTGTTTGGGGTACAGCGGTGGAGGGTTAATGGTTGGAACAGGCCCCTGAACAAGGCTGCAGGTACTTGCTTAATTGACGTGGAAAACCCAGCCCATAGTGGGTGGTACCTTGCAATGGTGGGCCAGATAATGGGAAGTGCAAGGAGAAGCGACTTGCTCTTCCCTTATCCTGTGTTGACTTGCTGTGGAGTCCACTCTTTGAGCGTCGAGCGTTCTTCACTTCTTAGAGCATCGCGGCCTTCTTTGTTGCAACTTCTGCCTCCGTTTCCTTGGCCGATGTGCAGCTTTGTCTTTCCCACCTCGTTGTTGCTGTTCCTGCTGCCTTTGGAGCCTGCTCTCTAGGCTTTGCTGCTGTTGCTGTTCATTGCTGACACCGGAGCCCAGCTGTTCTTCATTGATGTCAGAGTCCAGCTGTTCTGCATCAATGTCGGAGCCCAGCGTCTTCCACCCTCCAGCGAGGCGGAGGCTTAAGACCTTCTCAGGATCTTTCAGCTTTGAGAGACATTCTGGTCAAGAATGAAGCAGCTATAGGTGGCTACTTTGAAGGACACTATTTTTTTATTGTGTTGAGATATTTATATATATATTATTATAAATATATATATTATTTATATATATTACATTCTAGAGAGTCTGTCCTTCAGAGAACCCTGACTCATACAGTGTGTGTGTGTGTGTGTGTGTGTGTGTGTGTGTGTGTGTGTGTGTGTAGAGGCCTGAGGTCAATCTCAGGTTCTTCCCTAGGCATCATGTGTCTTGTTTTGTCGAGAGACGGTCTTTCAGTGGCTTGAAGCTGCTTTTAGGTGGCACTGCTGACTGGGCATGAGCCCCAGCTCGTTGGACATGCCCGCCTCCATGTCCCTAGTTCTGGGTTTGCAAGTGCATACCATTGGGTCTGTCTTTTTCCAAGGGGGCTGGAGATTGAACGAGGTTCTCTTGCTTGCATGAAAAGTGCTTTAATGACTCAATTGTCTCCCTTGCTAATCTAAATTCTGAAGTAGCACATAGACTCACTGCTATGAGAGGTAGCCCACTCATCCAGGAGAACCCCTGAATACTTGCTGTGCACAGTCCAGGAGGAGAAACCAGACAACTGAACTTATGCATAGTGGGCCCTGCCTTGAAGTGAGACCAGAGGTTTTTAATGAAATGAATTTGTAGTTGAAACAGCATCCTACGGTGGTGGAGGACTTGGAGCTAGCACTACTGAAAACACGTGAAGAAGGAGAGAGCTATTGTTGCCTGAAGCTGTGGAAATAAATCGAGAGCAATCTCTGAGGAAGACCCTTCCAGAAACGACCTGCGCCGCCTCGTTCTTGTCTTGGTTGTTATTTCAGGACCCTGTTTTGTTATTGCTGAGAGCCAGCGCACATCTGATCAGCAGACGCCCCTCAGGAGAATGTGGGTGTGCTTTTTATCTTTGGAAGTGTTCCGTTTATCTTGAACTTTAAACTGTCTCAGAGTAATTAACTTGATTTGATGCTGTACCAGAAAGTAATCCTCAAAACTCTTAATAGAGCCGAGAGCCGATAACGGGGAGGAAGATAACAAGAAATTGCTGTTAATTTTCTTGTTCGAAAAGGGTACAAAATGATAGATTTTACTTACAAAGTTGGTATCTGTCTATAGAATATACAAAGGAATATGGAAATAAACAAAAGAGAAAAAAAACCCCAAATAACGAGATTCAAATATGATATAATTTTATGTGTCCTGAAAATGACTTTTTTTTTTTTTTTTTGGCTTATGGGCTATTTTTTCCTTTTGCTTTTTTAAAAAAAAATCATTAATTTTGTTCTTTGACAAGATTTTATTTTTTTTAAATGGGAAAAAGGGAGATTTATTCAGTTCCAGAGGGGAGATACAGTCTTTCATGGCAGAGGTGGCATGGTTGGCTGGCCGAAGCTGGAGGACACTTAGGTCACTGCAAACATCTTGGAGACTGAAAGCTACAAGAATCTTTGCTGCAAACAGACTTCTTCAGGAGGTAGGGTGGGACTATTCCACCTCAAGGCCCCACCCCTGTGACCTCCTTCTTCCTCTTCGACAATTTTGTACATATAAAAATACATTCTGATGACGTTTCCTTCCACTCTCTCTTGTCTCTTCCCTTTCTCTCCCAATCCAATTCCTTTCCTCCCTGCAAATCTCTTTTCCATATTTATGACTTATTTTTTTGGATTTCCAACTGAATTTCAACAGGGCTGTTGGTGTGACCGTGGGTCAGGTAGTGTGTATTAAGCCTGGCGGGGCCTATCAGTGAACTTCATCTTGATGTCCAGGAATGATCTTGCATCCTCCCTATCTCTACCTCCTGCATGCTGGGATGTGAGGGTGTGTGTTGTGCGCCTCGACACCTGGTTGGGGCTTAGGGGGATTTTAAGAGCACTACCTTGCTGTGCAGGTGTGTCTGCCAAGAGGTGGAAACACCATCTATGAATAACTACAATGAAGCTGATGGCATTTGCACTGATAGCATCTCTTCAAAATCACATATCTCAGAAGTGCATTTCTAAATAATCTGTTATTCAGATAAGCGTGGGTGGTTCTCTTGATTTGAATGTGAGCTGTCCCCCACAGGCCTTAGCTCTTGTTCATCTTTGGGAAGGTCGTGGTGTCTTTAGGAGCTGGAGTCTTGCTGGAGGGAGGCAGGCCAGAGGGGGCGGACCTTGAGGCTGGGTAGCCCACCCTGTTTGCAGTTTGCCTCTTGCTCTCTCTGCCTTACATCCCATTACCTTACTTTATCCTCTCTTCTCCCCCCAGGCAATTTCTTTTTTTAATTATTTAATTATCTATCTATCTATTTATCTATCTATCTATCTATCTATCTATCTATCATCTATCTATCTATCTATCTATCTATCTATCTATCTATCTATCTATTTATTCAATTGTGCGTGTGTGCGTACGCGCGTGCGTGCGTGCGTGTGTGTGTGTGTGTGGAACCACAGACGAACTCGCGAACCACCATGGACGCCTCCACCTCCTTCTGCCCCGGAATTCACAGGCTCCGCCCTACCAGGACCAGAAGCGCAGACCGCCCCCGCTTCCGCCTGGCGTCTATACGTGGGCCTAGGATCCAAACTCAGGACCTTCCGCCTGCAAGGCAGAGGCTTAACCCCTGAGCCACCTCTCCAGCCCCCCCCCTCCCCGCCAGGCAATTTCTTCTTCACATCAAACTTCTCTCCTACCCCACTGTCCCTTGTGCATGGGTTTTCACTGAGTCCCATGAGAGATGTGTGTCTGAGTATTCACTGCAGCAACAGATGATATTTCTGGGCGGGGGTTAACTCCTGATAATCAAGGACCCCCTTTCTTTGGCCAGCTTTGACCATCAGCCGATCAATCTGTAAGAGTCACGGCCATCTGAATTCTTCTCTTGTTCAATATTCTGACATGGTGTCAGATGGAGTCTTGCATAGATCTCGTGCAAGTGTATTTACCTATAATGCATGCATGGTTGCATTCATTGGCGTTATGGCAAGGGGATACTATGTCGGTGTTCCTTCCCTAATCTACTTCTTTTCATTCTTTCTGTTCTGTCCTCTGTGGTGTGCCCTAGACTTTGACACGGAAGGCCAGGGGCTTTGGATGTCCTGCTACGCTGACCATCCCTTAAAGATGGAAGCTGTCTTACACAGCGATGCTTTTCTATGCTCTTGCTGGACCTAGCACCTGTTTTTCTCGGCAGAGTCTCTGGGGTGACCAGAGGGCAGAGGGCATGGCACGAACCCCATCCACTGCAGCGCATGGAAGTAATTTGCTTGTTTATTACAGTCTGGGTGAGGTATTCTCTCTACAATACCTCAGAAAGACAGAATGCCAAACATGCTGCTCTGGAGAAAACATCCAACCTATTTAATGTACCCCTGATTGTAAGCTAGTCTGCAGCAGAATCGAGGCTGGAGATTCATCTGTGTGCTTATTTTATCAAGCTGTCTCTCTTTCCTTCCCCTCTCATCTCCCTTGCTCCCTTGTATTTTCTCATTCATTCATCAAACAGTAGGCTAATACACACACCCTTCTGTCACTTCTTGCCACCGACAATGTGGAGATCTATGGAAAAAGACACAAATCAAGAAAATGAGTCCCCTACACCGTCTCAGGAGTCCTTGAACTCAGGCAAACGAGATTCTTCAGCACACAGATGACAAGACTATTATTATTAGGGGAGAAACAATGGGGAAAGGCTTTCCCCATTTTTCCGGATGGTGGCGCTGCATTCGAATTCTGCCATCAGACTTACTCTCAGATCTTGTTGCTACTGATTAACGCTGTGACCTGTGATGAGCAGAGACAAAGTCAGAAAAGGACCAGTCGTCTCCTTGTGTGTAAAGCCACAGGGGTGTCTAGCTAGCTACCACTACACCTTGGCTGGGGGCTTGCAGTTTGTACCTGCGCTGACTCCAAGATCAACTCCCTTCACTTATCTCTTTCTGTTTTTCTTCTGTCCCCTTCATTCCTGTCAGACAAAAAAAAAAAAAAAAAAAAAAAAAAGCCTCTTTATCTGCTGCCCACTTTTCTGCTCTAGTACCAATCCTTAAAGTTTTACTTAAAATATGGACTTCTTAGGCAACATTTTCTCATCTTGCATTTCTTGGCTCTTAGTACACAAGGACAAATAATTCTCACATGGACCAATGGACCTTCATTACTGGTTTATCACTATTATTTTTTCAGCAATCCAAAGAAGAATTAAAAGGTTAGAGAAAAGTAATGTCATGCCAAAGGGTCATAAGCAATGGACCCAGTCACCCTCCCTTTAAGTGTAAATCTTAACGTAAGCGCTTTAGTGCACACCGAATTTCGTTCCCTGCTCTTTTAGTTAAACCATCAGCCACCTCTGGACTGGTGTGTAATCTGCCATTGCCTCAGAGTACCCTGGCTCCCTAGTTAAACAGGAGGCAGTTGTTCAAACCGTTCCTCTTCACTAGGGGAGAGCTGGGCTTTGGGAGGGGTGTGGCCAGTTGTGGGCTACACACTACTTATTTACATTCTAAATTAAAGCATATGTCATGCATGGTGCATATACAGTCAGTGGTGAATAGAGAGAAGATGCCATGACATGTTTCCTCAAGAAGTCTTACCAGGGCTGGAAAGACGGCTCTGCAAGCAGAAGGTCCTGAGTTCAGATGTCAAGTCCCATGTAAAAATGCCAAGTGGACACCAAGATCCTTGGAGGCAAGGAATTGACAGCCACAGTAGTGTTCCTATGCTTAAGGGGAACACAGGAAAGGGTTCAGGGAATTGCCACTGGGTCCTTGTATGTCATCGGAGAGGAGGGCCCAGAGGAGAGCCTAGCATGCACATTAAAGGATTCTCCGGGGATTGGGGGGGAGGCACTGGGGGGGGGAGGGAGGAGTGAGGGGAGGGGGAGCAGGAGGGTTGGGGGGAGGAGGAGGGAGGGAGGGAACCGGTGTACCTGCCAAGTTTGTATGAACAGAAATAATAAAATATGTAAAAAAAAAATTTAAAAAAATGCCAAGTGGAGATGGTGGAGGCCTGTACTTCTGGCCCTCGTGGGCGGAGCCTGGGAAATCTCAGAGGGAAGCAAGAAGGAGGTGGAAGCAATCCAGGATGATTCTGGAAGTCACACTTGGTACTCCACAGAGACACACAGTGCCCTCTGACACACACACAGACACACACAGAGACACACACAGACACAGACACACACACACACACGTATAAAATAAATAAAAAAATTTAAAGTTTATTTTGTTTATTTATTGTGTATGTGTGCATGTGTATTTCAGAGGGTGTTGTGTGTTTCCGTGGAGGACTACGGATTACTTGAATCATCTTAGGTTGTTTTTACCTCCTTTTTGCTTACTTGGGATTTCCCAGGCTTTGTCCACCTGGGCCAAAAGTTCAGATGCTGCCATATTTGCCTGGCATTTTTACATGGGACCTGGGATCCTTCTGCTTCTGAGGCAGAATCTTAACCCCTGAGCCATCTCTCCCACCCATAAAATATTTTTTTAAAAGAGAATTCTTGCCCGTAGGATGAAATAAAGTATATTGTACATATGTTAGGGTTGAAAGTTTTGTTTGGATCATAGTGTACTACAAAAAATGTATTTTATCTTAACACCCACATACACATTAAGAGAAAGAGAGTGGGGGGGAGAGAAAGAGAGAGAGAGAGAGAGATTGGTCCATGCATTTGAAACAAGAACTCACAACTATAACTTTCACCTGGCAGTCTCTGACATTTTCTGCACCATCCTGTCTCTCTTTTTTTTCCCCATTAAAAATAGAATTCTGGTTTTAATACACTGAATTGATTTCATGTCACTATCCACAATGTGAAAAACAGCATTGTTGTGTCTGCAGGCTACTGAGAAGAACACAGGCATGCATCCACATAAGCCTCAACAGGGGCTTCTCAGAGGACTTCACATCCCCTGGGAAACAGGGTGTTGCTATGGTTTCAATGTAAAGTGTTCCCTCCCCTGCCAGGCTCATGCGTTTATTCACTTAGTGCCCGGCTGGTGGCGCTGTTTGGGAAGCCCTGGACACCTTCAAGAGCTAGAGCCTTATTGGAGGAAGTACGTCACTGGGGGGCAGGGCTTGAGGTTTGGTAACCTCTCCCATTTCTCCCTTGTTTGCTCTTTCTTCCTCTTTCTTGTTCTCTGCTCCCTGGTAGTGGCCAGAGCATTTTCTCACGGCAACAGAAGAGTAGCTACGACAAGTGTCTATGACATTGAAAACAAAATCTGGTGTGCTTTCTGTGGAATGCTGAAAAAAACAAAAATGATTCCCCCGAAGAATTCTATGCTTATTAGTGTTCTTATTGCAGGAACCAGATTCCTGACATGAAACAACTTAAAGGTGGAAGGGTTTCTTCTGTTTTGTGGGTATGGTCCATCATGGCGGGGTCGTCATGGTGGAGGGGTGGCTTTGTGGCAGATCACAGTCTCAGTGGAAGCACATGGGGGACAGGACACCAGACTGCACTAAGAAATCCTGAGACCTGACTCTCACCTGCCTCCTTCAGTAACCTTTTGTTTCCAATGGGAAACATTCTACCTCCTAAAATCCCCCAAACCTCCCAAAATAGCACCATCAGCTAGCTGGGAACCACGTGGTCAAACACACGAGCCAGTGGGGGAGCATTGTGCATTCCCATCATAATTACATTGGAAGAAACCATAGTGTGACCTAGCAGTTGAGTAGCCAAAGGGGAGGTTTCAGTTATGAAATATCCACGTCCAAGCTAATCCCTGCCCATGTGAATCATTTTAGTCATTGTGGACAGTTAAATTTAGTTTTTTACTTTGCTCACAGAAAGCGTATATCAAGTTTTGTAAACATTTACCCGCCGGAGTGATCTAAAACTCCAAGAAACATATTAGTTTGTACTAGTAGGAGAAGTTCTAATATTTAATACACATTATTATTTCATAACCTCGGTGTCCAGCTCTACCCTGACTTCCTCGTGATATTTGTCTGTTCATGCATTGGCTTGTCTTTGCTTTTAATAAGTTGCCTATAAAGAATGCTTGGAGTTATTTAGAGGAGCAAAGCTGAGATACTGAGATGCGGAGATAATCACAAAGCTTTATCCTGGACAAAATGATGCACTGATTTTAACGGCTCTTTGGTGGCAGATTTAACTTTTCTGTCTCACCCAAGGCTTTTGAGATGTTTAGCTTTATTTTTATGTTATTATTATGGTTTGGGAGAGCAGATTGGTTCTCAGTAATTGCTCTATCCGTCCTTCACATTTAAGTGCTTTTTTTTTTTTTTTCTGGCACAATCCTCTTTGGAGAGCACAGTCTGAGGGGACCATAATGCAGGTGGTTTTATGTCTTTGCCAGTTGAAATGATGCTCCTTCCAGGAGCGACCTTCCTTTGTGTGGAATGACTTAAGGGGCATCCTCAGGGACAGAGGTTGAGGTCCACTCTTGTCTGCCTGTTCCAACTGCAGAGATGACAGCAAAGAAATATGGTTTCCAGTGAGGAGACTCCAGGCAGCCAGGAAAGGGGGTCTTCTGAAGTTCTTTGCCATCAATATTCTCACTTATCTGCTCTCTAGGGCTACAGCTGACTGTCAGCATCCAGGGAGATTGCTTTGACCCCCGGTATCCCTGGAGGAGGATAGTTTCAGGTCCAGCCAGATTTGAGAATAACGTACATGATCCTTCCAGATACTTTAAGTCACTTCAAGATGATTTACACCACCACATTGATGTAGATGCCAGTAAATTGTTGTTGTTCTGTTTAGAGAATAAATAACAAGAAAAATTTGGTGCATGTTCAGTACAGATGCAATTTTGTCTTAACAGTCAGGAATTCTGGTTCCGTTGAACTCTGCTTAATCTTTTAGTTAACAGCAAAGGGCACGGGTTTAAAGCTCAGTGGTGCCTCTACAAAACATCTTAGGTTAGTGCTCTGTATTTGTTTCTCAACTGATAGTAATTTCAGTGAAATTAAAAAACTTCGTAGGGTTTTTAAAGTATTACATTCAGGGGCTGGGGAGGTAGCTCAGGGGTTAAGGTCTTTGCCTGGCAAACAAAATGACCTGAGTTCAGATCTCCAGATCCGACCTAAAAATGCAGGGTGGTGGAACTAGATCAGCCAAATCTCTCCCCATCCTAAACCTCAGGGAACCTTGTAGAAGAGAGGGTTGTGAGATTATAAAAGCCTAAAGATGGGAGGACCAACCATATGCAAGATACTCCACACAAGTCAAGGCTGCAGTGCCTGATACAGCCACAATGTGATTAGATCTTGCCTGACCTGCGCAATGGCTGACATGTCAACAACCTCCCAAAGTCTAGCATAGATCACAGGGGAGAAGGCTTCAGGCAGTAGGATCTTTAAAGACAAGGAATAAACAGTCATAATAGCAGGCAGCCCAAGAAGGGGCCCCAAGCTATGCTACCGAACCCTCACTAGTGAAGGCAACTTGGAGGGAAATTCAGCACCCAGATGAATAGATGTTCTGGAGGATGGGAGGAAGAAGATAGGAAGCACCATGAAAGGAGGAGAGAAGGAAAAGGGGTGAGAGAAAGAGGGTGAAGTGGGAAGGGGGAAATGGAATGGGGGGGCAACAAGGGGAAAGGAAGGGGGAGGGAGAAGAAGGGGGTACCTACTGAGCTTGTATAACTAGGCAAAAATGCAATAATAAAAAAAAGCTCCCCGGAGCCCCACGCGTCCCCCTGGCGAGCACCCAGGCCGACTCCGGCTTGGCCTGCGCCCCGGACCCTAGACCCTCGCATCCTCCCGCCCCATGCGCCTCACCACCCCCCTAGGTCCCAGGTGAAGAATTCTGCCATTGAGCCAGCGAGCAAGAGAGCCCAGCCCAGCCCCGCCCCCCACTCGGGAGCCGCCCGACCAGCAGCACCGCGCCACGCGGCCCCCGGCTTTGCCCCCGGTGCCCCGCCCCCCTCCAAGCCTACCTTCCCAGGTGAGCCAGCGAGTCAGAGAGCCCAGCCCAGCCCTGCCCCCCACCCCGGAGCTGCCCGGCCAGCAGCACCGGGCCGCGCCTGGGACTCCAGCCCCTGGTATCCTTCCCCCCGCCCAGGTCGCAGGTGAAGAATTCTGCCATCAACATCAGACCTTCTGCCTCTCTGGCCCACTGGGGACCTATGCACGTGGTCCACGGAAGACACACTGCTACTCAGAATTCAATAGAGTCCAAAGGAAACTAAAGCAAAATTCTAAGAAACAAAGGGAACACAGGCCATACATCTGGATTCCACTACAATCATTATATCATGTGGGCGAGATACTTCACATCCAGCCCAAAGATAAGTAAACTTTTTCTTTTCACCTTACTGATCCTTTAAAGTATCAATGCTGTAGATCAACTTTCTCATACAGCCACCCCACAACATACAACTCCAGGGAGTATACCACTCGCCCCCACATTCACCAAGATACTAAATCGTAAAAGTGCACTACCAAACTAATATTCACCCCCTGGTAACATAACCTGACTTAACTGACATACTAACAACCTAGTAGCCTCATCTAGGAGGATATAACAATAACAATACACAAACATACCCAATCCAAGGCAAGCACTAGTAATAACTGGCAAGTGTAACAATACCAACTAGGTGGATTCAGTGAAAAACACACAGAAACTGAAAGGTCCTAAAAAACAAAACAACAATGTACAAGTCAAAGTGCAGATCCACGAGAAACAAAACCCAAGAAGACCAATCTCCCGCCGAAAGAATCAATCCCATAATGAGGGATTCCGACCAGAACAAATCCACAGAAAATAGCCATGAAAGCCAGACCCAACATAACGACTTTCAGAGTATGATCATTACCATGATTAATACTATGAAAGAGGAAATCCGAGAAGAGATAAACAACCGTATCAACCACTTTGAACAGGAACACAACAGGCACTTGGACAAGTTGAGAAAACAGTTCAAGAAACAAAAATAGATATAGAGCAATTAAAACAATCTCAGGCAGAGTTTAAAATTGAACTAAAAGACAAGTTATCTTCAACCCAAAACTCAACAGAGAGTCTTATCAGCAGAACAAATGAGGCAGAAAATAGAATTTCAGATCTTGAAGACAAAGTGGGAGAATTAACCAGCTCAATGGAAGAGATTGTTAAAGCCAAAAAGATACTGGAGAGGAACATTCAAGAGATATGGGACACCCTGAAGAAGCCTAACATGCACATTCATGGAATACCAGGACAAGAATCCCAAAATACCACACCGGAGGAAATATTTCAATGCATCATAAATGAAAACTTCCCACAACTAAAGAATGAGAGGCGGGGCTGGAGAGGTGGCTCAGGGGTTAAGCCTCCGCCTTGCAGGCGGAAGGTCCTGAGTTCGGATCCCAGATCCCACGTATAGACGCCAGGCGGAAGCGGGGGCGGCCTGCGCTTCTGGCCCTGGTTGGGCGGAGTCTGTGAATCCCCGGGGCAGAAGGAGGTGGAGGTGCCCATGGTGGTTCACGAATCGTCCGTGCTTCTACACAGACACACACACACACACACACACACACACACGAGCGCGCGCGCGCGTGCGCCACATACACACGCACATGCACACAGTTGAATAAATAATAATAATAAAAAAAAAAAAAATTAAAAAAAAAAAAAAAAAAAAAAGAATGAGAGGCCTATCCAAATACAAGAGGCATTTCACACTCCAAACAGATATGACCAAAATAGAAAATCGCCACGGCAAATAGTAGTCAAAACACTCCACATTCAAGACAAAGAAAAGGTGCTGAGAGCTTCAAGAGAAAAAAAGCAACTCACTTTTAAAGGTAAACCTATTAGAATAACAAATGACTACTCAATGGAAACAGTAAAAGCAAGAAGAGCTTGGAGAGACATACTTCAAGGATTAAATGAGCAAAAATGCCAACCCAGACTGATATACCCGGCAAGACTATCTGTCATGATTGAGGGAGAACAAAACGTTTTCCAGCACAAAGACAACTTGAAGGGATACATGTCTACCAAACCAGGCCTTCAAAAAACCCTAGAACTGATACTCAAGCTTGAAGAAAGGAACAAGCGTATCCAGGAGGACAGAAGGGAAGTATAATACCACCAAAACATAAATATCAAACAACATGCTTACAAAATCTACTAAACATAAAAAATGTCCAGAATTAAAAATAATTTCTCCATTATAACATTAAATGTCAATGGTATTAACTCGCCGATTAAGAGACACAGATTACAAACTTGGATTAAGAACCACAATCCAACAATCTGCTGCCTTCAGGAAACTCATCTCACCACAAAAGATAGGCACATCCTAAGAATGAAAGGCTGGTCCAAAATCCTGCAAGCTAATGGAACCAGGAAACAGGCAGGGGTAGCAATTATGCTTTCAGACAAAGTGGACTGCAAACCAAAGAAAATCATAAGAGACACAGATGGATACTACATTTTAGTCACAGGTACAATTCACCAGGAAGACTTCACAATACTGAGCATTTATGCACCCAATACAGGCCCCTCCACATTCATTAAGAAAACCCTACAGCGCCTAAAGCAAGAAATCATCCCCCAAACGATAATTCTTGGGGACTTCAACACCGCCCTCTCAACATGGGATAGATCAACAGGTCAAAAGCTTAACAGAGACACTTTGGAACTTAATCAAACCCTTAAAGAAATGGACCTCACAGATCTCTATCGAACTTTTCACCCACGCACCAAAGAATACACATTTTTCTCAGCAGCACACGGAACTTTCTCCAAAATAGATCACATATTGGGCCACAAAACGAATCTACACATATACAAAAAAGTTGAAATTCTAACCTGTGCCCTATCAGACCACCACGGCCTAAAGCTGGACATCCACAACACAACAAACAAGAGAAAATACACTAACTCCTGGAAACTTAACAATATGATGCTGAGTGAGAACTGGATTCAGGAAGAAATTAAAAAGGAAATTCAAGATTTCCTGAAAGTGAATGATAACGAAAATACAACCTACCAAAATCTCTGGGACACAATGAAAGCTGTTCTAAGAGATAAGTTCATAGCTCTTAATGCCTACATCAAAAAAATGGAGACATCAGAAATAAACAACTTAATGATGCAGCTTAAGGCTTTAGAGAAACTTGAGCAATCTGATCCCAAAAGTAGTAGAAGAGAGGAGATTAGCAAAATAAGAGGAGTAATATCTGAAATCGAGACTAGGAAAACGATAGAAAAAATCAACCAGTCAAAAAGCTGGTTCTTTGAAAAAATCAATAAGATCGATACACCCCTAGCTAAATTAACCAAAAGCAAGAGAGAGAAAACCCAAATTAACAAAATTAGAAATGAACATGGAGTTATCACTACTGATATTCAAGAAATCCAGAGAATTATAACATCATATTTCAAAAACTTATACTCAGTGAAGTTTGACAACACACAAGAGATGGATGAATTTCTAAGTAAACACAACCTACCTAAATTGAATCAGGAAGTTGTGAATTACTTAAATAGCCCTATAACATATAAGAAAATTGAAGAAGTAATCTCGAATCTTCCCACCAAAAAATGTCCTGGACCAGATGGATTCAGCACAGAGTTCTACCAGACATTTAAAGAGTTAATAACACCAATACTCCTTAAACTGTTCCATCAAATAGCAAAGGAAGGAACACTACCAAATTCATTCTATGAAGCTAATATTGTCTTAATCCCAAAACCTAATAAAGATTCATTTAAAAAAGAAAACAATAGGCCGATCTCTCTGATGAACACAGACGCAAAGATTCTCAACAAAGTCTTAGCAAATCGGATTCAAAAACATATCAAAAAGATCATTCACAGGGACCAAGTAGGCTTCATCCCCGGCACACAAGGTTGGTTCAACATACGCAAATCAATAAATGTAATTCATCATGTAAACCAGTCCAAAGACCAAGACCACATGATACTCTCGATAGATGCAGAAAAAGCTTTTGACAAGATCCAACAGCCTTTTATGATCAAAACACTAGAGACAGTAGGAATGGAAGGAACCTTTATCAATATAATAAAAGCTGTATACAACAAGCCCACAGCAAGGATTATGCTCAATGGGGAACAATTGGAAGCATTCCCACTATGATCAGGAACTAGACAAGGCTGTCCACTCTCACCACTTCTATTCAATATTGTACTTGAAGTCTTAGCTGAAGCCATAAGACAAGAAAGGGACATAAAAGGGATTCAAATCAGCAAGGAAGAAGTCAAGCTATCCCTATTTGCAGATGACATGATCTTATACCTGAGGGATCCCAAAAACTCCACCAGGAAGCTCCTGGAACTAATTGAGAAGTTCAGCAGGGTGGCAAGATACAAAATAAATGTGCAAAAATCAGAGGCCTTCCTATATGCCCAGAATGACAGAAGTGAAAAAGCCTTGAGAGAAACAATCCCATTTACTATAGCCCCTAAAAAAATGAAATACCTTGGTATAAACCTAACCAAGGAGGTAAAAGACCTCTACAATGAAAACTTTAAAACCCTAAAGAAAGAAATTGCAGAAGACAGCAGAAGGTGGAAAGACTTCCCATTTCCTGGATTGGCAGAATCAACATTGTAAAAATGACCATCCTACCAAAGGCAATATACAGATTCAATGCTATACCAATTAAAATCCCAAAGCAATTCTTTAAAGGAGTTGACCAAATAATCTCAAAATTCATATGGAGGCACAAAAAACCCAGGATAGCAAAGACAATCCTGAGTAACAAAAACACTGCTAGAGGTATTACCATACCAAACCTTAGTCTATACTACAAATCCATAGTTATAAAAACAGTCTGGTACTGGCTCCAAAATAGACACACAGATCAATGGATAATGGTTGAGGACCCAGATATAAGCCCACAAAGTTACAGCCATTTGGTGTTTGACAAAGGGGCCCAAAGAATCCAATGGAAAAAGAACAGCATCTTCAACAAATGGTGCTGGCAAAACTGGATCTCCACATGCAGAAGATTGAAGCTGGACC
This sequence comes from Typhlomys cinereus, assembly GCA_023101885.1. Lineage (NCBI taxonomy): Eukaryota > Metazoa > Chordata > Mammalia > Rodentia > Platacanthomyidae > Typhlomys > Typhlomys cinereus. The sequence goes on along the minus strand of JALPQD010000525.1, from coordinate 1,140,595 downwards.
CGTACATGTCACCATGTACAAGACTTGATTCCAAATGGATCAAGGACTTTGATATCAGCCCAGAGACTATAAAAACCATAGTTGAAAGGATAGGGAACTCCCTTGAGCTGATTGGGCTAGGCCAACATTTCCTAAACAGACATCCAATGGCACAGTCACTGCTACCAACTCTCAACCGTTGGGATCTTGTGAAATTAAAGAGCTTCTGTTCAGATAGAGAGATTGTAACACGAGCTCAAAGGCAAGCCACAGAATGGGAGAAAAATCTTCACTAACCACATATCTGATAGAGCTCTACTGTCCAGAGTGCACAAAGAACTTAGAAAATTAAACACCAAGGAAACCAATGGCCCAATTAAAAAAATGGGCCCTGGAACTTAAAAGAAATTTTACCAGAGATGAATAAAATGTCTAACAAATATCTTAAAAAATGCTCCACTTCTTTAGCCATCAGGGAAATGCAAATCAAAACCTCCCTGAGATATCATCTCACCCCGGTCTGGATGGCAAAAATCCACAACATAAACACCAACAAATGCTGGAAAGGAGGTGGAGAGAGGGAAACTCTGCTACATTGCTGGTGGGAATGCAGGCTCATACAGTCATTCTGGCAAGCCGTCTGGAGATTCTTAAAAATTAAAGATTGAAATGCCATATGACCCTGCTATTCCACTTTTGGGAATAACCCCCCATGCAGCAGAGGTTCGCCTCTATAGCACAAGCACGACCATGTTCATAGCAGCACTGTTTACAATAGCAAAGTCATGGAATCAACCTAAATGTCCAACAGTTGACAAGGTGATAAGGAAACTGTGGTACATCTATACAATGGAGTACTACTCAGCCATCAAAAATGATGAATTACTGGAATTTGCTGGGAAATGGATGTCATTAGAAACAATTATATTAAGTGAAGTATCCCAAACCCAGAAAGTTAAGCGCCGTATGTACTCCCTAATAGGTGGCTCCTAGTACCAAACTCACCCAGCCCACATTGAGACACTCAAAGGTAATCCTATGTAATACAGTAATTGCAAGGATTATGAACAGGAGGGATGGGGTTGAAGGGCCACACCAGACACAAGGAGAGAGGGGACCATGTTACAGCAGAGAAAATCGCCCTCCAAGGAATGCAAGTAAGTAATGTGACACCTGGTTAAGTTCACAGACGTTCGTTCCTGATCATGTACAACTGAGGGGGTATGATCTCACCAGAAGGGGAGGGCATATAGTCTGGCAGATGAAAGGTGATCATTTTGCAAATGGGTGACTGACCCCTCCCTCACCGAGGTTTCCTGCTTTTATTACATCTACCCTTGAATGTGCTATTATAACAAGACTCCAGTTTAACAGTTTTTTGTCTCTGACCAGGGGGTGACATACAGTGCCAATCAGGATGGAGTGAAGGGCATTGCAGGAGCAGCAAAAGTGCAAAAGAAAATGAACAAAACGCAATCCAGAACTTCAGAGACTCTATATCAACCACATAGAACTAAGCCAGCCTAATCTCCCCCCATCCTGAAGCTCAGGGACATTTTCGGAAGAGGGGGCGGTAAGATTGTAAGAGCAAAAGGATGGGAGGAGCAATGATTTGAAGATTCTCCACACTAGTTAGGGCTGAAGCAATCATAATAGGACTTTGCATGCCCTGCGCCATGTCCAACACACTATTGACCTCTCAAAGTCTAGCATAGGCTAATGGCACCAAGATCCTTGGAGGCAAGGGATTGATGGCCACAGTAGTGTTCCTATGCTTAAGGGGAACACGAGAAAAGGTTCAGGGTAATGCCACTGGGTCCTTGTATGTCATCGGAGAGGAGGACCAAGAGGAGAGTTAGGCATCCAGAATAAAGGACTCTCTGGGAATTGGGGGGAGGCACTGAGAGATGGGGAGGGAGGGAGGGGGAGCAAGGGGTTCGGGGGGAGGAGGAGTGGGGGAGGGAACTGGTCTACCTATTACGTTTGTATGAGTGGAAATAATAATAAAAATGTTAAAAAATAATAAAGAAAGCTGATGGAAAAATAAAAAAGAAAATGCAGTATGGATAGGCACGAATTCCAGCCCTGGAAGTTGAAGCCTAGAAAAATCCCAGAGCAAAGCAACAAGGAATCGAACCAATCCAGGTTGATTCCAGATGCCACACACTCAAGTGCCCTGTTACACATACAAACACATGCATGCAAAAAGAAATAAAATGCCAAGTTTAAAAATCATGCCAAGGGTCAGCACAGGTGGTTCTGTGGGTAAAGGCACTCTCACCAAGTCTGATGGCTTGAGTTTGATTCCCGGATTCCCCAAGGTAGAAGGAGAAAAAAGACTTCTGAAGTTGTCCTCTGATCTCCACAAGTGCAGCATGTAGCATGTGCAGATCTCTACCTGTACACACACACACACACACACACACACACACACACGCACACACATTAAATGTAAGATGTATATGTATTTAAAAATCTATGCCTAGTCTCCAGATGCAGAGGAGCTGGTTAACACAGACCATGATGCTAAGCCCTCGCTCATCTGCGCACGTCACTCCAGGAGAGACAGTGTTCAGCTTTGCACTGAAAGGATCCTGTTGGCTTCTTGTGACTCAGATCTAGTGATGACAGCCCGCTGGTTGACTCCAGTCATGGAAAGCAGAGCCTGGGGATCCCCAGAGAAAGAAGGGCAAGCTCTGGGTTGGGAGATCCAGACTCAAAACAGTAAGGTGGAAGAGCCACCCAGGATGATTTCTGGCTTTCCCTCCGTTCTTACTGTTTTTCTAAGGGTCCCTTGGATGTGATCGTATATGTTTGTTACTAGTCTGTTCCATCATCTCCTTCTTTCCCGAAAGGGCTCGGACTTCCTCTCTAGAGTTCAACTTCTTTTATATATCACCTAACATTCTCTCTCTTTCTCACTCTCGCTGTCTCTGTCTCTCATAGCCACAGGGAACCTGTTCCAGGACATCCCCCTCACTATGGATGCCAAATATTCCATCTGTTTCCGGCAAGCTGAGCTCACTATCTCCCCCCTCCCCTATTTTCATGTGTATGTGGTGTACACGTGTGTATGCATGTATGTGTGTGAGTGGAAACACATACGTGTATGCAGGTGTGTGAGCACTTGAGTGTGTGTGCATGTGGAAACCTAAGGATGATACCAGAAATCATCTTGATGGCTCTTCCACCTTACTGTTTTGAGGCTGGGTCTTTGGTCAACCCAGAGCTTGCCCACAGAGATAGTCTGGCTGGCCTCCTTTCTCTGGGGATCCCCAGGCTCCGCTTTCAATGACTGGAGAGTCACATGGGCAGGGTATCACACCCACCTGCCATTTTATGGGGGGATGATCTGGAGAATCTCAACCCTGTTCCTTTGGTTTCTGCAGCCATCACTTTCGTCACTGCGTCCTCTCACCAGTCCCTCACTACCTGGTCTGCTACCCGCAGCTTGACAGTCCAGTTCTAGTGACTCCGAGAGTTCTTTTTCGAGCTGCTAGTCTGGAGACAATTTTATAACTGGCTTGATAAGCAGACTCTACAGGCTACAATGAAGAAAATCAGTGTCAGGAAGAAGCCAGGACATGGAAGAAGCCATTCAGAACTGGAGAGAGTAGAATCAAAACATGAAGACTCAGGTCCTCATGCTTATGTGGCAAGCACTTTGCCCTAAGAGTGTGTGTGTATATATGTGTGTGTGTGCGTGTGTATGTGTGTGTGCGTGCGCATGCCATGTTTTTTGAAATTAAGTCTTTTCGTGTGATAAAGTGTGATAAAGACTGGCTGGTCCAGAGCTTCTACAGATGACATGGTCCCCACTCCCCATTTCCCACAAGTTTGTAAGGGTTACAGGTATGCCATTGTGTCCAGTGCTGATGTGGAATGCGGGGATTCAAATTCCAATCCTCATGCTTGTGTGGTAAGTGCTTTACCCATAAATCATCTTCCCAACCCTTTTATCTTCTTCTTATTTATATATTTTTATAGTAATCTGAATTATTTAATGTTTCCAGTTGGTCATCTACTTCTGCCACAAAAGAAGCATTTTTGGTAAGTTTTAATTGACCACACTCATTGTGCATGGTACTGTGCAATTTCATGCATGTATTTGTTATACATTGAACATGTCTCACCCCATACACTTTTCTGCTCCTCTTTTTCTCTACCCCCCTCCCATTGTGAATAATGCTGAAGTGAATGTGAATATGAAATTTTTTTGTATTTTCTTTTTGCAAATGATTTTTAACTTTATTCCATTGTGGTTGGAAATAATAGTGTTTCAATCTTTTTTTAATTTATTTTATTATAATTTTATATTTCTATCCACACAACAAAGGCTAAATAACATTGTAGTATGTGTTCTTAAAATAAAAAGTTGCAAGAAATTATCATATGTATTCATTGGTGAGATATCACCTGTTGTCAAAACTTAAAATGTTGCAATACTATATTTTAACTTTATACTTGTATATTAATGAGCTATTTATATGTATACACATACTTATACCTACTTTCTTAAAAAGATTCTCTTCATAGAACTGCTCATGAGTTTCTCTGATAAAGGCCAAAAAAAATTTAAGACTTGTGAGTTTTCACTCACCAGTTCATATGTTTGTATTATTTTAGTGTCTTCATTCTTTTCTTAAATTCAGATTCTCTGATCTTTGAGAGGAGAGGGTCGGATGTTCTATCTGGAGCTAATCCTCAGTTATTTTTGTTTATTCATTCATTTTTTTCTCTGCCAACCTTCCTCATCTTCCTTTCCCTCTTCCTCTCCCTTCTCCTCTCTCTCCTCCTTTCCTTTCTATTCCTCTTCTACCACGTTTCTTCCTTTTCTTCCTCTTCCCTCCTCCTCCTTCCCTTCTTTCCCCTCTCCTCTTACTCCCCTTTCTCCCTTTCCTCTCCCTCTTTCTTTCTCATCCTCCTCTCCCTCCTCCCTCCCTCTTCCTCTCTTCCCTTCCCCCCTCTCCATTCATCCCACCTTGACCCTCCATCACACCTTCATTCATCTTCTCCCTCTCCACCTCTTCTCTCCACTCACCTCCACCCCTCCCTCTCCACCCCTTCCTCTCCACCCCTCCCTCTCCATTCCTTCCTCTCTACCCCTCTCCCCTCAGTTAATTTTCTTTTAGTTAGGTTGTTTGGCTTAGCATGCCATCTACCCTAGAAAATGGTTCATGTGACCTTGAGAAGTATATGCTTTCTGATATTCTATACATGTTCGTCAGACCCAAAGAGTAATCATAATGTTCTGGACGCAGCTCATTACTTAGCTTTGGCTTGGTTGATCTTGCAGCTACTGAAAATGGGATACAAATTTTCCTGCTATTACGTTAGTATCTCTTCCTTCAATTCTGTCAGTGTTTGTTTCCTGTATTTGGGGTTGTCTGATATCAGGTGTGTGGACATCGTCTTTTTTGGTAAAATCGCTCACTTATCTTGCAAGGACAGCTTTTGGCTTGGAGTCTGCTCTCCTCATGGATCTGTCCTTCTCTTTGTTCTCTTTGGTCATCACAGGCATGGCATGGATAATCCCATCATTCTGTATGCAGACCCACACACTGTCATTATGTCTCAAAAAGATTCCTGAAGATGTAAACCACTGACTTGTTTGCGATCTACCAAGCTACTCTGTATCTTTCAGTCAGGGGGTCTAGTTCATGCACATTACACAGTAATTCCTGTAAGGAGCTGCCTAATAGTCACCATTTGCTAATTACATTCTATCTTTTAGGCTAAACTGTGCCTTTCCCTCACACTGCATCATTAATACCTTCAGCAACACTTTTTGATTCATTTCTGACTTTCTTTTTGTGCATACGCTATTCATAATTTATTTGTGGTTACCATGGGGATTGGATAAAACATCTTACAACAATCCATTTTGAACTGGTAGTGACTCAACTTCAATCATATAAATTCTACTCTTATTCTCTCTCAGCATTACTTTGTTGTTCATTAGATCCTTTTTCATTTTCGAATCCATTAGCATAGTTTTATCGTAACTTTTAGTTTTAAATAATAAAAGCTTTTAAGTTCTACATGAGAAGTAAGTCTGGTTTTTGTAGCATCACTAAAAGACTGCACAATTTTGCATTCTTCTGTATATTTCCAAGAGCTTTATATTTCGTATCTTTTTTGTTGCTGCCCCCTGTTCTTTTAACTAGAAATTTCCCTTTAGCATGTTAAAGGCATATTTAGTGAGTAATAAATTGCCTCACCATTTACTTTTTTGGATAGGCTTTTTTTTAATGGATTGCATAATTCTGTTTTTATTTTCTCATTTTAGGTTGTATGAGTCTGTATTTATTTCCTTTTAAATTAATTAATTTATATTTATTTTATGGTTTTCGTATATGAAATAAGTTTGTGTCATTTTCACTCCCTATCTTCCTTCTTTCTCCCATTATAATCCTCCTCCTTCCGCACCCCCTTCTGTTTCATGTCCTTTCGTATATGTGTTCCTCTGAGCTTCACCTGGGTAGCCATTAATGGCATGTGTCTGAACACTTGCTGCAACCAGGATAATGGAGCAGTAGATACACCGCACACTTCTTCCCCTCTGCCTTCCTCCTGTCCAGCATCAGTTCTCATTAGGCTCTCAGGGAGGTGTAGTCCTGGGCCAGCTTCGGTTTCTCATGCACGTTGAAGGACAGTTTTGCCAGACACAATATAGTTGGCTGGCACTTTTGCTTTTTGCACTTTGAATGTATCTTCCTGATGCCTTTTGGTTTCTACAAAGCTTCTCAAGAACAAAGGGTCTCCACTGAGAGTAACAGTTGTGTTCTCACTGTGAGTGTGTGTGTGTGTGTGTGTGTGTGTGTGAGACGGAGAGAGAGAGAGAGAGAGAGAGAGACAGAGACAGAGAGACAGAGAGGGCACTATTGTGTGTGCCTGTGGAGGACCAAGGGTGACATCAGGAGTCATCCTTGGATTGCTTCTATCTCCTTTTTGCTTTGCTCTGGGATTTGCCAGACTCCACCTTCCATGACCGGAAGTGCAAGCTGCCACTATTTCTGGGTGGTACTTTTTACATGGGATTAGGGATTCAAACTCAGGTCCTTCTGCTTGTGAGGCAGAGTCTTAACCCCTGAGCCATCTCTCCAGCCTGAAAGTCTTGAGGTTTTACAGGCTTGCATGATTTGAAATGTGTCTCTTTTACTCTATTTTTTAAAAAAATATATTTATTTTTTTTCCACTCATACAAACTTGATAGGTGCCCCATTCCCCTCCCCCTTCCGCCCTCCCTGGATCCCCTTGCTCTTCTCCCTTTTTCCCCTACCTTTCCCCCCCTCCTTTTCTCCCATTGTCCTACCCCCCATCCCTAGAGCATTTTTTTAGTGTGCATGTCAAACTTCCCTCAGGGTCCTCCTCTCTGATGAGGTATAAGGACTCAGTAGCATTGCCTAGAGTATACTTTTTGTGTTCCCCTTTAGTATGGGAACACTATTGTGGCTGTTAATTCCTTGCCTCTAAGGATCCTAGTGCTTGTGATCCATGCTAGACTTTGGGGGTCAATGATATGTTGGTCATTGCGCAGATCATGCAGAGTCCTATTATGATTACTTCTGCCCTAACTTGTGTGGAATATCTTGCATGTTGTAACTCCTCCCCATCTTTAGGCTCTTATACTCTTACCGCCCCCTCTTCCGCAAATTTTCCTGAGCTTTAGGATGGGGAGAGATTAGGCTGGCCTGGTTCCAGGTGGTTGATATAGAGTCTCTGATGTTCTGAATTGTGGTTTGTTGATTTTTTTTTCAGTTTTGCTGCTCCTGCACCACCCTTAGCTCCATCCTGATGGATATTGGATGTCACCCCCTGGCCAGAAATAAAAAGCTGTTAAAATAGAGTCTTATTGTAAGAGTAGATTCAAAGGTAGATGGAATACGAGTAGAGGACCGCAGTGGGGGGTGGGGGAGTCAGTCTCCCATTTGCACAATGGTTACCTTCTATCTGCCAGACTGTATGCCCTCCCTTTCTGGTGAGACCACACCCCAACAATTGCAAGTGACCAGGAAGGAAAGTCTATGAGCTTAACCAGATATCTCATTACTTACTTGCAGTCTTTGATGGTGGCCTATTTTCTCCGCTGTAGCATGATCCCCTCTCTCCCCATTGCTGGTGGGGCCCTCTTTCCCCTTCCCTCCCACCTATAATCTTTGCAATTACTGTAGGTATTACAGAGATCCATCTTTGAGTGTGTTTCTAAGTGGATTTGATACTAGGATCCACCTATTAGGGAGTATATATGGTACTTAATTTTCTGTGTCTGGGATACTTCACTCAATATAATTGTTTCTAATTCCATCCATTTCCTGGCAAATTTCATTAATTTATCATTTTTAGATGGCTGAGTAGTATTCCATTGTATAAATGTACCACATTTTCCTTATCTACTCATCAACTGTTGGACATTTGGGTTGATTCCATGACTTTGCTATTGTAAACAGTACTGCTCTGAACATGGTTGTGCTTGTGCTATCAAGATGAATTTTTGCTGTATGGGGGATTATTCCCAAAAGTGGAATCGTAAGGTCATATGGCATTTCAATCTTTAACTTTTTAAAGAATCACCAGACAGCTCACCAGAGTGGTTGTATAAGCCTGCATTCCCACCAGCAATGTAGGAGAGTTCCCTTTTCACCACATCCTCTCCAGCATTTGGTGTTGTTTGTATTGTGGATTTTTGCCATCCTGACCAGGGTGAGCTGATATCTCAGGGAAGTTTTGATTTGCATTTCCCTGATGGCTAAGGATGTGGAGCATTTTTTAAGATATTTCAATTTCATCCTTGGTAAAGTTTCAGTTCCAAGGCCCATTTTTTAAAATTTTTATTTATTTATTTATTTACTTTTTAAAATTTCCACTCATAACAGGTACACGGGTCCCCCTCCCCTTTCCTCCCCATCCCCCAGTGCCTCCCTCTCCCATCCCGGGAGCATCCTTTAACGTGCATGCCAAACTCTCCTCTGGGTCCTCCTCTCCGATGAGGTGCAAGGACCCAGTGGCATTTTCCTGTGTTCTCCTTAAGCATAGGAACACTACTGAAGCTGTCAATCCCTTGCCTCCAAGGATCCTAATGCCAAGGGCCATTTTTAAATTGGGCCATTTGTTTCCTTGGGTTGCCTTTGTGCTCCAGTTACAATCTCTCTCTCTCTCTCTTTTTTTTTTTTTTAGTTACAATCTATCTGAACAGAAGCTCTTTAATTTCATAAGATCCCATCTGTTGATTGTTGGTTGCAGTGACTGTGCTATTGGATTTCCGTTTAGGAACTGTTGGCCTAGTCCAATCAGCTGGAGGGAGTTCCCTATCCTTTCAACTAAGGTTTTTATAATCTCTGGACTTATATTGAGGTCCTTGATCCATTTGGAATTAAGTCTTGTACATGGTGATAAATACGGGTCGAGTTTTAATCTTCTGCATGTGGATATCCAGTTTTGCCAGCACCATTTGTTGAAGATGCTGTTTTTTTTTCATTGGATTTTTTGGGCCCCTTTGTCAAAGATCAAATGGCTGTAATTGTGTGAGCTTATTTCTGGGTCTTCAACCCTTATCCATTGGTGTGTGTGTCTATTTGGAGCCAATATCAGGCTGTTTTTATAACTATGGATTTGTAGTATAGATTAAGGTTTGGTATGGTGATACCTCCAGCAGTGTTTTTGTTTCTCAGGATTTTTTTTGCTATCCTGGGTCTTTTGTGTCTCCATATGAATTTTGAGATTCTTTGGTCAATTTCTTCATTTTTTTATTTTTTATTTAATTTATTTTTTATTTATTCAATTGTGCATGTGTGCACATGTGTGTGTGTGTGTGTGTGTGTGTGTGTGTGTGTGTGTGTGTGTGTGTGTGTAGAACCACGGGCGAATTCGGGAACCACCACGGACCGCCTCCACCTCCTCCTTGTTTATTCTGCTCAGGGATTCACAGGTTCCACCCTACCAGGACCAGAAACGCAGGCCGCCCCCCACTTCAGCCCCGTCTATACGTGGGGTCTAGGATCCGAACTCAGGACCTTCCGCTTGCAAGGCAGAGGCTTAACCCCTGAGCCACCTCTCCAGCCCCTGGTCAATTTCTTTAAAGAATTGCTTTGGGATTTTAATTGGTATAGCATTGAATCTGTATATTGCCTTTGGTAGGATGGTCATTTTTATATTGACTCTGCCAATCCAGGAACATGGGAGGTCTTTCTACCTCCTGGTGTCTTCTGCAATTTCTTTCTTTAGGGTTTTAACATTTTCACTGTAAAGGTTTCTTACTTCCTTGGTTAGGTTTATACCAAGGTATTTCCCTCTTTTTGTCTCTTAAACACATGTTCCACCCTGTGCTTCAACGTAGCTTTCCCAGTGTGCAGCAATTGTCTCTGTAATGATGGATTTAATTGCAGGACCACAGACTAATTACTGCTTTCCTTATTGTTATTACAGAGATTAAGACACATTTGATTTCACAGTGTTATGAAGTTAGAAACTAATGGATCTGTATATCTTTCCTGTATTTCTTTTTTTATATTTAATTAAATACCGATCTTCAATTTAGTGTAAATGCACATATTTCACTCCAACTTTGCATCTTCATAATTATGCTCCGGTGTTTGTTTACATGATATTCCAAAAGAAAACTATCTGGAAGATCTTAATTTGGGGTTCACTTCCCCATCTTTATGTACTCGGATTTTTTGTAGGATAACTGCCTTTCAAAGATTCCACTTAATGCCATACATACAATGACATAATTTAGTCCAAAGCCCTTGATTCTGCTTATTGATTAAAATTTCATATATTAAAAGGGAAATTTATAGGCATAAGATTCACTTAAATTTTTTTCTGTAGTGATACTTTTCTATCACTTTACATTTCTGAGAGCAATACATTATTCACACATTAGCTGGTTTAACCACAAGATCCTCTTCAATGTTTTGTAATTGAAATAATTTTCGTTCTTTTCCATTCTTTCCATATGTTGACCCTACTGCAACAAACTGTGACATATTTCACATGCTAGAAACCTGAGGTTAGGATTTCTCCTTCAGCTGCCTTCACACACTTTTGAAAGATCAGAGAAAGGGGTAACTCTGGTTATTTTGAGGTAACAGTGTTAATTGGATGACTAACCTGGTTATCCATACATGAAATTCTTGTTGCTGTCCTTAAAAGTGAGTCAGTCTTTTAAAGAGAACAGATGAGACCATTCTGCACTTAGCCATATTGATATATTTCAGTTCTATTTTTTTGTCACATTGTACAAAGTCACATAAATATTTCTGTGATTAAAAACTTTGAGGGCATAAAAGCATACCAAGAAAACAATATAAATGTTATTTGTCTGGATGGAAAGCTCAATTTAAAAAATATATTACATCTCTAAGTTCATGGATAACTTTGCTATTGTTCCAATGTAGAATCTAATGGATTTCAAATAGAATCTGACATGCTGTTTCTTTGTGAGAAGAGCCATTGGTAAATTTGATTCCATTAAGGTAAACAATATATGAAAATGCAGTCCAGCAGAGTTAAATGTAAGTGACAAGAGAGGAGAAAATATTTCTTATCATGACTGGCTGGTGAGGGAGTAATACCCAGTATGTTCAAAGAGAAACATTTGAAATGTTTAAAAAGCATTCAGAATAAATAAAGATGGAGAGAGGGTAGGAAAAGACCAATCACAGAAAAGTAAAACATTGAAGATCAATAAATATATAATGCTAACTTTAGTTGTGTATTGTATTAGTCATGGTTCTCCAGAATACAGAACCAATGGATCATACATATTCATATATATGCATATATGTACATATATATGTACATACATATATATATACATATAGCTGACTCATATGATTGTTGAGATTAAGAAACCCAATAGTTGGCCATCTGCAAGCTGAAGATTCAGCAGGAAAGTTTGTGAATTTCAGTTTGAACAAGGACCACAAACAAATAGTATAAATTCCTGTACAGTGGCAAGAGAAGCTCAATGTTCCAGTCCAGGTAGAGTGTGAGGGAGAGAGAGGAATGAGGGGTAGGGGGAGACAGAGAGGGAGGGAGGAGAGAATTTGAGAACTGAGGAACACGGTCTGCTTCATTGTCTACCCATTCAAACCCTAACGTCTTCCAGAAACTTCATACAGACACGTCCCAACACAGTGTTTAACTAGTCTGTGGCCCAGCTAAGCTGATGAGTAACAAAATCACTTGCCACATGTATTTTGCTACAAGAACAACTTGAGACACTGTTTCATTAAACAGAACAGTTGCTTTGGGAATCTTGCTAATAGCAAGGGTGGCAAAGACCATGCCTGCCTCAGGTGTTTTGAATTCTAACAGGGGCTGTGAATTCATATGGCACTATGGGGGGACTAGAAGCATTTATTAACTTTTAAGTGTGCATGCTTTATAGCACTGCCGTCATTCTTTACAACGTCAACCTCTACGTTCCGCAATTGGGAATGAGACGGTGAAAGGAAATCTTGTGTTTTGTTAGGAAGAGTTACAGCCATGCCATTCTTCCACTGAGTGATTTGTAAAACATACTACGATATGCCAAAAGCAGGCTCAAAAAGCAGGCTCGAATTATTGCATCAAGATAAAAAACAATCTCTATTAGCATAGGATGGTGTGCATGTTCATAAATGCTACCGAGTGTCTGGGGAAGATGTATATTATAGACAATAGTGGTTACCTACAAGGCATAGGTTAGTGAAAAAGGATGTATTTGATTTATCTTTTTTTAAATTTTTATTTATTATTTACTCAATTGTGCATGTATGCGTGTGTGCCTGTGTGTATGTGTGTGTGTGTGTGTGTGTGTGTGTGTGTGTGTGTGTGTGTGTGTAGAACCACGGACAAATTCGGGAACCACCATGGATGCCTCCACCTCCTCCTTGTTTTACTCTGCCCTGGGATTCACAGGCTCCGCCCTCCCAGGACCGGAAATGCAGGCCGCCCCCGCTTCTGTCCGGCATCTATACGTGGGATCTAGGATCTGAACTCAGGACCTTCTGCCTGCAAGGCAGAGGCTTAACCACTGAGCCACCTCTCCAGCCCCTTGATTTATCTTTTGCAAAATTATATTTATTTATTCACATGTAGTATTTGTATACATTTATGAGACAAAATGTGAAATTTTGACTTTCATAGAAGCATCATGGTTAGTTGAGGGTAATTAGCATATCCATCATCTTAAACCCTTAGTTCTTTTTCTTACAAGAAGGTTTTTACATTTTTTCTTTTAAGTATATTAACAATGAATTCATGTGTTTTCGTTATCCGTGACTTACCCCCTACCCCATCCTATTCCACCCCACCTACTCTCTCCTCCAGCCAATTTCCCTGCTTCGCCCACATCCCCCTGGATTCTGGATCTACTGGGTCACATTTAGGATGCCTGCATTATCTAGTGCCTGGGCACCCACCAGAGAGGGAGCCTCCATACCCTGTGGTGTCCCTCTCTGTCTTGTCCAGCACCAGTCCTATACAGCCTCTCATGATAGCATTGTATCTTATGGGCACTTGCTGCTCCATTGCACAATGTTACTAGGTTAGCTATTGTGGAAGCCTACTCAAAGTATTCATCATTGCATGGAGTTCTTCGGTACAGTAGCCTTGTTATGAAGAGAGTCTGACATTATTTCTCCCCGTCCTCTGATTCTTACATTCTTTTTTTTAATTATTATTATTTCCGCTCATACAAACTTAACAGGTACACCAATCCCTTCCCTCCCTCACCTCCCCCCCCTGCTCCGCCCTCCTCTCCTTCTCCCTTCCCATCCCCCAGTGCCTCCCCCCCAGTGGCTCCCCACCCCCCAATCCCTGGAGCATCCTTTAATGTGCATGCCAAACTCTCCTCTGGGTCCTCCTCTCCGATGAGGTGCAAGGACCCACGGGCATTTCCCAGAACCCTTTCCTGTGTTCCCCTTAAGCTTAGGCACACTACTGTGACTGTTAGTCCCTAGCCTCCAAGGATCCTAGTGCCTTTAGTCCATGCTAGACTTTGTGGGGTCAGTAATGTGTTGGACATAGCACAGGTCATGCAAAGTCCTATTATGATTGCTTCGGCCCTAACTTGTGTGGAGTATCTTGCATATCATTACTCCTCCCATCATTGTGCTCTTACAATCTTACTGCCCCCTCTTCTGCAAATATCCCTGAGCTTCAGGATGGGGAGAGATTAGGCAGCCTTAGTTCCTGGTGGTTGATGTAGCGACTCTTACATTCTTACCACCCTCTCTTCTGCAAGGTTCCCTGAGCCTTGAGATGGGGGTGGTAAAACCTTACCTCTGCATGCTAAATATAGTCAAGATCCTCTCTCATCTATCTTGAGGTATACAATGCGTTGCTTGTCTTATTTAAATGTTATGGCGATGTATGAAGCAATCGGCTGTGTAATTAAGCATTTACTGATTTTGGCATGTGTATGTTTTATATGTGTGATACATATGTGTGCAGATGCATGTAGAAGGTAGAGACCAACCTCACCTGTCTCTCCTCAGAGCTCAGACACGGGGTCTCTCACTGGCCTGGCACTCGCCTGGTAGGCTGTGCTGGCTGGGTTACCTTGGCATCTTCCTAGCCCTGGCACCACAAGAGTGTAAGCAGACTCCTCCATGCCTAGCTTCTTAAAAATTTATCTTTATGTTATCAGCATTTCATACACGAACACAATAAATTGATTTTATTTTCACCCCTTACTACTCAATTCCGTTCCCTTCTCTTTCGCACTGCAAACCTTTTGCTCTACCAGTCTCCTTCTTACTTCTATGTCTTTTTTTTTATTCAATTGTGTGTGTGTGCCTGTGTGTGTATGTATGTGTGTGTGTGTGTGTGTGTGTGTGTGTGTGTGTGTGTAAAACCACGGGCGAATTCGGAAACCACCATGGACCGCCTCCACCTCCTTGTTTACTCTGCCCCGGGATTCACAGGCTCCGCCCCCACTTCAGCCCCGTGTCTATACGTGGGGTCTGGGATTGGAACTCAGGACCTTCCGCCTGCAAGGCAGAGGCTTAACTCCTGAGCCACCTCTCCAGCCCCACTTCTATGTCTTTCTGTGTGTGCGGCCCCCTGAGTTTCATCTGGTTGCCTTCAATGGCAAATGCCCAGGCACTGGCTGGAACGCCGATCATACATACATTAGTGGGTGGGACCACTGAGGAAAGTAGCTTTCCCCCCACCCCTCTCCATCCAGCATTAGACCTCAGGAGTTTCTCAGGGAGTTGTGGAACTTCTATACATCCAACGATGATGGGTCAAATTTTGTGCAGACCTTTTTGCACCTCATGGTTCTGGAGACCTTACACAGGTCCCCAAGCTTGCCCAGCCAGCACTTTATTGACTGAGCTGCCTGCCAGCCCAATAGCATTTGCTACGAATGCAATTCTACTGAAGTATCTACTCCACCATCAGAAAGCCATGGCCTTGAGAAGGGCCGATGAGATAGCCTGGATCTTTCTAGAACAATGTAGAAATGCTCTAGATTCAGGGAGGTAGCTTGCTGAAAGTGCCAGTACTGTTTGAAGCTTAGAAGACTGAATGGGAGATGTCTAAAGATACATTTTCTAATTACAGATCTGACAAGTCTTGGGATAATTCTTGGCGCTATATCAAATCAATAAGGGAACACCTCCCTTTGTGGCACGGTTCTGAAGATTGATTTGCTCAACCTCTGTCCCACTCTTATCTGGGCTACATTGTCAAAATCATGATCCTAATACCAGGCATTAGACAAAACCTGCTATTATGGGCTAGGCTATTAAAAAAGCTTATATATGTAGAGAGGCGTGTATGTAAATGTATCCATCACTCAGGAAGGATCCATAGGAAGAAGCCATTTCTCTGCACACATTTTTAAGGTTTTCTTGATGCTCAGAAGAGAAAGAAGGAAGCAGTGGAGGAAGAGGGGCAAGGGAAGGAGTGAATAAATTTGCATTTTTATTTTGGGAATATTTATATGCAGTCGTTGATTCTTGCAGATAGGGACTGAATACTAATTTCGAACACAATTTTATAAATGATCTCGAGTTTACATGCAGGAGAAATGAAAGGCATAGTTTAAATGAAAGTTTATCTATATTCATTCATTCATTCATTCATTCACTCATTTGATATGGAACAGGCACTGTCTGGGATGGTATTAAAATAATGGAGGCATATAAAGGGTCTGTGCTGTGTAAGTTAAATTCTAAGATATAGGCAACATAAAAGATAAAATAAAATGATCATGAAATTTCCAAGTTATGAGTAAATGAATCAAGGCTGTAGAAGGACAGAAATGTCACTGTCGAAACATGGGAGAGAAGCGTTTCAGGTAAAGGGAACAACATGTGCAAATGCCCTGAGGTAGGGAGGGTAACTGGATGTGGGTCCATGTAAATTCAAAGACAAAAAGATGAATTTTGTTCCAGATGCAGTGAAAACCATTGAAGAGTTTGTAGCAGTGATCTGGTTTGGATCACTTCTGATTACTGTACATGAAAAATATTTGAACCATCTTAATTATTCATATTCCTTAGGAATATCTTCTAGAAAGGGGGACCAATGGGAAGACAAGAAAGAGCTGTGGGGGTGACTATGATATAAATATACTGTATACATGTATGGAATTCTTATGATGAAACCTATTATTTTGTATAATTAATATAAAAACAAAGTCATATATAGCTGTTATATATATTTTATATCTAAGTATGTATTTATATAGATAAACACTATAAAGGATCAACAATTGTTATTGGTCTGGATTTTAGATTGGTTAGTACAAGACAGTAATTATTAAGTAAGACAGAAGTAAATAAATACATACATTATTAATTTCACACAGCTAAATGCTCAGGGGTAGAGATCAAATCTTTCAATGGTATTTTTGCCTCTGGCTGCTGAGATAAAAATTCCTTCAGTCTGGAACATGTGTCCTTAGCTGGATCGTCACATGATTTTCCCCTTCAGTATTAATTTCCACAGTGGTAATTTCAATATTCAGTGAATGCATGACAAGAGAAAATGCCTTTGTTCTCTGTTGACAGTTTAGCATGAGATCACTTGATAGCTTCTGTCGGAAGCTGTTTGGGCTCCCAAGGCACAAGTCTGTTTCAGAAGCAGCCCCTGCGCCTTTATTGTAGTGACACCATAAAACGGTCCTTTTTATACTTTCCAATAAAACAGTGTGACATCTTAAATCTGAGTTGCTTTACTTTTTAAAGGCTGAAGAATGCAGGGGCCCTTCCCATCCGCCTCCCTCCAGCAAACCAATCACTGGGTACAAGGAAAGGACGCTCAGGGGAACCACAGCCCTGTGCTATAAATACATTCGAGGGAACTGCATAGACACAGGTGGGGGACATTGTTCTCAGTGACAAGGTGACAATCACCTAGAATTATTCGAAGATACACGGTTAGGTGTTTCCGTGGAGATGATAATACACATCCACAAACTCACTCTGCAGGGACCGAGTTTGTTTTGAAATCATCACAGCATAGGAGAGTTTGGGGTTAGATGGGGCAAGAGTCCACTAAGGTCCTCGTTTTGAATTAGGGGTCAACATAGGGTTCAAGGTAAATGAGCAAGAGGGTTATCAAGGGACCTGTGGAAATGGGAGGACATCTGATTGTTAGGTGGTATGAGGCCAAATCTCTAAAGTGATAGCATCCCAGTGTATAGCACACATGCTCCAGCATGTGTGATATACACTGCTAATACATGCTTATACATGCTAATGTGGGCAACCCTGCTATATGTGTGTGTGTGTGTGTGTATACACACACTGCTAATATATACATACAGTATATATATATTTATACTGCTAATACATGCTTACACATGCTAATACAGGCAACCCTGATTAAACTCAGTGGGTCATGTACACATAAGCCATAAAAATAGGAAGGAGAATTAACTGGGAAGAAGGTTTTCAATGGGAGGAGAGGGGATGAGCTAGGGCAATATGGGGGGAGAAAGAGAAAAATTCATATTATCTATGTACAAAACTGTTGAAGAATTGAAAAAAATTAAACCTTCTAATTTGGAAACGAACAGATTCCGAGAGATGGGATTCCTTTATTTTTTGTGAGCTGTGTCCTTTAAGGTAACAGCAAATAAATACATACTTGGCAACTCACAGAGTAAAGTCTACCTGTGAGATAATTCTTATCCATGTTCTGGGAAGGGGACAAATGAGGATTTTAATTAATATTATTGTGTTGGGTAGCGCTAATTCCTCTTTGTGCTATGTGTCACGGGACCTGAAGTCCAGCTTACTAGAAGGATCTGAGTCATGGGAAGCATTTGGACGCACCAGATTGTCAGAGAAAATTATTCTTTTATTTTCTTACATACATTTTTATGGGCTGGAAAATTAGACCTGGTTTTTGAGTAGATGGTGACACAGAGCATTACAAGCTTTGTATCCTGAAATAGGGCTTGCTCAGGCACATGATGAAAATGCCATTTTCTTTTAATTCATATTTGAGCTGGAATTCCCAGGATTTTCTACCAGCGACGACATTTTTCAAATATTGGCTTAATGTCTTGATTTACTTCATTATTTGGGGTGCTACATCTCTCTGTAGAACTTGCTCACATTTCCTTTAACATGCATCTGCATAATGCAAGCTGAAGATGGGTTTCCAAAGGCACACTAATGGGAAAACACTTTAGCCTCTGCAGTTTGATGAATGCAGAAACTCCCAGCCTGTCTGCCCCTTGCTGTCTTGGAAACTGTTGGTGATTAAGGCTAAAGGTCCGTCTCCTTCTTGATACGCAGATAGTTGTTTAGTCTTAAGTACATCTTATTACCATTTATGTTTTGCAATTTATCTTTTTATTTATATCCTACAAGATCATTGTCCAAGCATCTTATGCCATCCTGAAAAATGGAAGTTCCCTTATGTAGAAGGACCAGGGGGATAGTCAGAAAAACAAATGGCATAATGCAAGAAGAAAAAGGAGTTTTAGATGGTTTTATAATTTAATATTTGGGAAAGAGAAAGGGAAGTGAGAAGGAGGAAAGAGAGAGAGAGAGAGAGAGAGAGAGAGAGAGAGAGAGAGAGAGAGAGAGAGAGAGAGAGAAAGAGGAGAGAGAGATACATGTGTGCCATGTTATCTGGGTGGAGGTCAAAGAATATCTGTGAGTAGTCAGGTCTTCCAGGAGTTGAACTCTGGTCTCCAAGTTTGCCAGCAGGCCCCTTACCTGCTGAACTCTTTCACTGTCCTAGTTTTAGATTCTTTATTGAAAATCTTGAGACAGGAAGAATTCCAAGATTCACCCTCAGAGCACTTAAACAAATCAACTCTTAGGAGATGTGGCGGCCACCAACTAGTCAGTTGCTTCTTAGGTAGTTGTAATCAACCTTCCTTTCATTCCTTTTGTGTCAAGTTTTTCCCATCTGCCTGTGCTTTAGGACCAGACATGGGTCTACCATGGTAGGAGTTTGTTTCTGCTGTGACCAAATATAGGACCCAAAGGGTTGATTATTGACTCATGATTGGGACAGATTCAGTCCGTCATAGTGGGGAAGGTATGTGACAGGAGTGGGAAGAGGTTGGTCATATGTCACCCACAACAGAAAGCCTAGCATGGATAGGAAGTGAGCTGGGTTAGGGAGCCTCAAGACCCACCACTAGTGATTCACTTCCTCCAGAGAGACCCTACCTTCTAAAGGGGAAGCCTTCGCAAGCAGCTCAGCTAGCTGGGGAGTGTCCAATACATGGAGATCACAAACCACCACTAAGCTCAGACAAAGCTTAGGACTGTGGTGGTCTCCTGCCAGAAGTAGGTCCACAGCATTGGCTGGAACCTCACAGGTTTAATTTCTCCCATGTGCTTTCTCAGACTGACATGGAACAAAAGGGGGCATCAGCATCAGCCTGTTCGGGATGGAAGAGAAAGTCTCGGGGTTGATAGTGCTTGCACATGGCTTTTCAAACAAGCCCTTGCCTCCTGGACCCCATCCTGCCCAGAGTCTTCCTCCTCTTCTTCTGCTAAGTCAGTCACGACCACTTCCTGTGGTGTTCAGAGTCTTCCTGCATTGCTTTACTCTGGGGTTTCCCAGGCTCTGCTTTCCCAGGGCTGGAATTGCAGACAACCACTGTATTTGCCCAGTGTTTTTTTTGCATTTAAGTAGTGATTTTTTTAAAATAAATTTTATTATCATACAAACTCCGGTCCCCCCTCCCTCCAACCCCCTATCCCCCTGAACCCCTTCCCCTCCCCTTCCCTCCCCATCCCCCAGTGCCTCCTCCTCCCATCCCCGGAGCATCCTTTAATGTGCATGCCAAACTCTTCTCTGGGTCCTCCTCTTCGATGAGGTGCAAGGACCCAGTGACATTTCCCTGAACCCTTTCCTGTGTTCCTGTTAAGCATAGGAACACTACTGTGGCTGTCAATCCCTTGCCTCCCAGGATCCTAGTGCCTTTAGGAAATGCTAGACTTTGTGAAGTCAATAGTGTGTTGGACATTGCTCAGGGCATGTAAAGTCCAAATATGATTGCTTCGGCCCTAACTTGTGTGGAGTATCTCACATATCATTGCTCCTTCCATCCTTGTGCTCTTACAATCTTACTGCCCCCTCTTCCGCAAATTCCCCTGAGCTTCAGGATGGGGAGAAATTAGGCTGACCTAGTTCCAGGTGATTGATATAGAGTCTTTGATGTTCTGGATTATGGTTTGTTGATTTTTTTTTCAGTTTTGCTCTTCCTGCAATGCCCTTGGCTCCACCCTGATGGGTATTGGATGTCACTCCCTGGCCAGAGATAAAGACCTATTAAATTAGAGTCTTGTTATAAGAGTATATTCAAAGGTAGATGTAATAAAAGTAGGAAACCGCGGTGAGGGAGGGGTCTATCACCCATCTGCGAAATGGTTACTTTCTATCTGCCAGACTATATGCTTTCCTCTTCTGGTAAGATCATACCCCATCAGTTGTAAATGATCAGGAAAGAAAGTCTGTGAACTTAACCAGATGTCTCATTACTTACTTGCAGTCCTTGATGGTGGCCTATTTTCTCTGCTGTGACATGGTCCCCTCTCTCATTACTGGTGTGGCCCTCCTTCCCCATCCCTCCTGTTCATAATCTTAGCAATTACTGTAGTTATTACAGAGATTTATCTTTGAGTGTCTCTAAGTGGGTTTTGTACTAGGAGCTACCTGTTAGGGAGTACATACGGTGCTTAATTTTCTGTGTCTGGGATACTTCACTCAATATAATTGTTTCTAATCCCATCCATTTCCCGGCAAATTCCATTAATTCATCATTTTTGATGGCTGAGTAGTACTCCATTATATAGATGTACCATATTTTCCTTATCCACTCATCAACTGTTGGACATTTGGGTTGATTCCATGACTTTGCTATTGTAAACAGTGCTGGTATAAACATGGTCCTGCTCGTGCTATCGAGGTGGACCTCTGCTGCATGGGGGGTTATTCCCAAAAGTTTCAATCTTTAATTTAAGAATCTCTAGACGTCTGCCCAGTCTTTTTAAAAAAAGATTAAAAACTTTTTTATGTGTGTGTGAGTGCGTGCGTGTGTGTGTGCATGTGTGTATGTGAGAGAGAGAGAGAGAGAGAGAGAGAGAGAGAGAGAGCGAGAGCGAGCGAGCACTGTGTGTCCCTGTGGAAGACCAAGGGTGACTTTGAGAATCATTCTGGATTGCTTCTACTTCTTTTTACTTCACTCTGGGATTTCCCAGGCCCCTCCCACCAAAGCAGGATGTGCGATCCCACTGTTTCTGCCTGGCTTTTTTTTTTTTTTTTTTTTCAGTGTTGGACCTGGGATTTGAACTTAGAACCTTCTGCTTGTGAGACAGAGTCTTAATCCCTGAGCCATCTCTCCAGGCTTCTGCCCAGCATTTTTATGTAGGATCTGGGGCTCCCTCTCAAGTCCTATTGTTTTTGAGGTAAAGGCTTTAACCCCTGAGCCCTCTCCCTAACCTCTTTGTGACTTTTATTTAAGAATAATTTATTTTCAAAAATAAATTTAAGCAAAATAAAGTTATCATTCTTAAATTAACAATATTAATATAGAGCAGATGATTTCATTAATTAAAATTATTAATTTGTTATGAAAATAATGAAAGAGGCAAATAGATATGCCTTTTGAGGTGATAAGGCATTAAAAGGATTCTGTAAATTTGGAAGAAATATCTTGAGTCCACCAAGAAAAGACTCTTGGAAGCCAGCGGCGTATCCTGCTGTAGCTCAGAGCTTACTTACTGCATCGCTGTCACTTAAAAAGGTGTCACCTGGGCTGGAGAGGTGGCTCAGGGGTTAAGCCTCCGCCTTGCAGGCGGAAGGTCCTGAGTTCGGATCCCAGATCCCACGTATAGACGCCAGGCGGAAGCGGGGGCGGCCTGCGCTTCTGGTCCTGGTAGGGGGGAGCCTGTGAATCCCGGGGCAGAAGGAGGTGGAGGCGTCCATGGTGGTTCACGAATTCGTCCGTGGTTCTACACACACACACACAGACGCACACACGCACATGCACACAGTTGAATAAATAATAAAAAAAAAATTAAAAAAAAAAAGGTGTCACCTTCAGGTCTTTGCTATTGTCCTTGGTCAAAGATGTGCATCTCTCTTCTCCCTCGTTCTGTGACATGCATTTTTCTTGATGGTCCACAAGCACAAGGGAAAGGAATTCCTGAGTTGTTTCCTCTTTCTACCTTGATGTGCTCCAGCTTGTCCGCCCATCGCAAGCCCGTGCCTTGGGAGCACAGTGCTTCATCATGGCGAGGGACATGGTCAGTGGACTGTTAAGAGCCTGCCAGTCAGCTCTCATGAAGCTGTAGAGCAAGGTGTTTTTCCTCGTGATTCTTGCCAAACTTCTTATTTCCGAGTTCACTTGTAACTAAAAGTGATGTATTTCTCTGTCATCACCCGGACTTCTCTTAACTCACAAACAGCCCCCCTGGGGATCAGCAACTCAGATGGGAACATAAGATAACGGGGACTTAATGGGGCCCCACTGGCTTGTAAAAGTTAATGCTGCTAAAGCAATTAATGAAGCTTCTGCAGCGAGGGATGGAGCCCCTGGATAATTTATGCATTGGGACGACCAGACTCATTATGGGTATTATTTAACATTCCCCAGGCGCTCACCTGGAGCGTGGCTGTACATCCAGACGCGGGATGGGAGTACATTTTAGACTCCTACAGGAAGAGAAAATAGTCCTCAAGTTAGAAGGCTAGAAATTAACGTGGAACATGATGGCTGGCTGGACGCAGGGAGAAGGAAAGAACTTCCTAAGAGTTCAGCTGGTAAGCACGCAGATGAAAAATGGCTGAATAAGGGGATAGGTAGCACTCGCCAGTGAATCCTTACATGATTAGAGGAAAGAATGGTTGGGACTTTATCAGGTAACATCTGTGCAAGCTGCTGATAAATCTACATCATTAAGTATGGGACACCAGGCTCTCAGTGAGATGAAGCGGGAAGTGCAGAAGACCACGGGTGGAATATATTTATCAGAACAGTTGAGTCTAGCTCTATATAAAGTCCTCTAAACCTTCCTGTTTATAGGATGGATGGGGGACAAAGGAAAGCGATATGTATATATCCATACATGTAAATATATAAAATATAAATTATATATATTTATACACATATATAACAGACGGATAGAACACTTACGTTATATATAGCACACATATTACATAGTAAATAATCAGTGTATGTTGTATACAAGAACCACATACTATAAGACGACATACATTACCTATAACAGCATATATAATAGAACACACACATATAAAAAACACATATATATAACACAAATATGCGACATGAGAGAATAATAGAATATAGAATTTAATATCATAAACTGCATAAATTAGAAGCAGCTGTTAGAAAATAAATAAGACTTAAAAGAACATAACGATGCATTTTTTTCTCCTGAAAAATTATTTTATTAAAAATTTAATTATACATTTTAAAATTTTTTTTCCAGTTCCCTCCCTCCTCCCTCCTCCTCCCGAACCCCCTCCTCCCCCTCCTCTCCCTCCCCATCCCCCAGTGCCTCCCCCCCAATTCCCAGAGAGTCCTTTATTGTGTACGCCTAACTCTCCACTGGGTCCTCCTCTCCAATGACATATAAGGACCCAGTGGCATTTCCATAAGCCCTTTCTCTTGTTCCCCTTAAGCATAAGATCACTACTATGGCTGTCAATCCCTTGCCTCCAGGGGTCTCGGTGCCCTTAACAGATGCTAGACTTTATGAGGGCAACAGTGCGCTGGACATTGCGCAGGGCATGCAAAGTCCCATTATGATTGCTTTGGCCCCAACTATTGTTGAGAATCTTGCAAATCGTTGCTCCTCCCTTCCTTTTGCTCTTACAATCTTACCGCCCCCTCTTCCGCAAATGTCCCTGAGCTCCAGGAAGGGGAGAGCTTAGGCTGGCCTAGTTCTATGTGATTGATACTTGATGCATTTTGTAAACTTTGAGGAATTCTTATTCAAATGTCTAAAAATACTTTCATAGTGTTTAAGTTATTGACTTTCAAAATATTGAGGTTGTTCAGAAATAATCTCAAAGGAAGGGAGTATAGATAATCAAGTATCTATGGTTTGAATGTTATGATATGCTTCAAAGTGTTCTGGATGAAAGGCCTTAAGTCCATAAGTTGATCGAGAATAGCCACTTGCCAATATGCATAAAGCTGAGTGATGGACATGAGATAGTCGGTTCATATGTGCTCTGGTTATATATGAGATTTTTCATGATAAAGAGGCCTATTCTCATATTCCATGATAGACAAAGAGATAATGAAAGAACTGTACCATCTGAAAATTTGAAGACACAATATACTGTTAGACCAAACTCGATTATTGTTTTGAGCTAATATCTACAGTCAAGCATTCTTTAAATATAATCAAAAAGTCTACAGTTGAAATATTTAAAGAAATTATCTACCAGTCTTTTTATAAACAAGCATTAAAAACTTCTTTATGTAGAAGTTGCTGAAACTTCTTTGCCCAAATAAGTTGGGATGACGACTATGTTTATACCTACTTATTATTTTATTTTATTAACGTGTGTGTGTGTGTGTATGTGTGTGTGTGTGTGTGTGTATCAGAGAGCATGGTGTGTCCCTGTGGAGGGCCAAGGGTGACTTTGGGAATCATCTTGGAATGCTATCTCCTTTATGCTTCACTCTGTAATTTCCCAGGCTCCACCCACCAGGGCCAGAAGTTCGGCCACCACCATTTCTACCTGGCTTTGTGTGTGTGTGTGTGTGTGTGTGTGTGTGTGTGTGTGTGTGTGTGTAACCTAGGATCTGAACTCAGAACCTTCTTCCATTTGCGATTCTTAACTTTTGAGCCATCTCTCTAGCCCATACCTATTTATTTTGAAGATGTTTTTTCACCTGTCATTTGAATCTGTAGATCCACATGCTTGGTCCACAACAATACTTTCTTTATCTTGCCTAAAGCAAGTCGCATGAGGTGCATTTGAACCCTCATGTAACAGATAGTTGTATCCAGTCAAGTGCCTGGAGAGATAAAGAATATAATGAATTTGGGGAAACTGAATCAATCACAACATTAAAGGATTTGCATTGCTTTGAAATATGCAGAGTAGCAAGGTCACTTGCACAAGATCATGCTGTGTCAGGCTGGTGCTGTGCAAGGAGCCACACTGAACTATGAGCTGAACGTTCATAGAAGCAAGACATGTCTCCCGCATAGGTTCTTTCGTAAGCCATCCAGTCTGCATGGTTTCTTATATTTATTCTTCATTTTCTTTTTATTTCCTTGGATGCTCAGGCTTTGCATGAGTGACACAGTTTCACTTAAGCTGCGGAGACTTCATCTATACAAGTTTCCATTTCGCTTTGAGGTCTCATTGTTGTTCCTATGTGCAGAACCCTTAGCCAGAAACCTGCTTTTTGTGTGTGCATGTGTGTGTGCATGTGTGTGCATATGTGTGCATGCTTGTGTGTGTGTGTGCGTGTGTGTGTGTCCCTTGAGATAGTAAGGGTTGCCTACATTAGATGTGCTTGGACACTTGCTGGGGCAGGATGATATAGGATTGGGTGTCTTTCTCCCAGCCAGCATTAGCTCTTAGTGGTCCCACAGGGAAGAATGAGTGGCATGATGAGCTCTTCCCCCATCTCTCACTGGGATCCCAGTTGATTGAGTCTGTGAAGCTGACCAGCCCATGGGTCCCAGGGATGTACTTGCCTCTCAGACAGTCGCTATTACACCTGGCTTATTACTTGTGTTCTGTGGATCGAGTTAAGGTCTTCATATTTTCATGGCTTGCAAGCAAAAGGTCCCTAGTTCAGATCCTAGGTCCCATATAAAACACCCTAGTGGGTGGAGCCTGGAAAATCCCAGAGTGAAGCAAGAAGGAGGTAGAAGCAATCCAGGATGATTCATGAAGTTATATAGTTCATGATATATATAATTAAATGTACAATGCAGCATGGTTGATTATAGGTGTGGTGTTAGGTATCATATCTTTAGAATATATTTAATTGGTCCTGATACTGTGAAGATGGAAACCCTCCGACTCCTAACCTGGTTGCATGACACATATGAGATCAGATGCATCTCCGAAGGGACCGTCTCTTATTGTCCAGCTGTACAAATACCAACCTCGCTCGAAAAGCCATGTCTTATGTCCCACTTGATTTTCTTCCAAGCTTATTGTTGTCCTTAATAGGTTTTTTTCTTCTTCTGGTTGTTGTTGTTTGCATCCACTCCCAGGTGGAAGTTTGACACACTAAACATCAGAGAAAAGGGAGGAGACAAGTATCAGTGTCTGGTGAATACCCTAGGCTTCTTTCAATTGCATTGTTTTCTTGCTTTAATGAGGCTCGGGTTCCTGGGAATAGAGACCAGCGCAACAGGCATTGATGCGGACATATTTGAAAGGCCGAATGAACGCCACAATAAAATTCACCTTCTGGGATTCCCAAGAACTTTAAAGGAGAGTTGTAGACGGCTATTGTATTTAAGCACGACGGATCCCAGAGCAGCTATGAAAGTGCATTGGGAGGGTTTCAGCATACTGGATCAGAACTAACGAACATTTTATAGGAAATATGCAACTAAATGTGTGCAAGCTTTTCATGGGGAAATATTATTTGGGTTAAGCTCATTCAGGGTTTTGGAGCAAAAGGGAAAAAAAAAGAATTCAGATGCTGGAGAGGAGTTGTCTCTCATTGAATGTGGTATTTCTCGAAGGGTGGTCCTGGGACCAGAAGCATCAGAGAACCTGGGGAATTGTTAGAAATGCAAATTACAGACCCCACCCTAGACCCACTGATTCAAGGGTTCACAAGTAGGGCTCAACCTGTGTTCCAAAGGTCCTACCAGGAACTCCAGTGAATGCTTAACTTAAAGAAACACCCATCCGATGTATATTCTTTTAATACATTTTTTATTATTATATCCGCTCATACAAACTTAATAGGTATATTTTTTTAAAGAATGATTTATCAATATTTTGTTTATGAGAGAGATAGGAAGAGAAAGAGAGAGAGAACGAGAGAGAAAGAGAGAATATAAGTGTGAAGATCAGAGGACAATTTAGAATTTGGCTCTTTCCTTCTATCATGTTGACTCTGGGAATCGAATAATTCAGAACATCAGGGTTTGTGGACATGTCCCTTTACCCGCTGTACCATCTTTGTGGCCCCAATGTTGATGTTTTTGGTATTTTCTTTTTTTTCACTTTTCTGCAGATTTACTATTATTATTATTATTATTTCCGTTCATACAAACTTAACAGGTACACTGGTCCCTTCCCTCCCTCCACCTACCCCATCCCCCTGCTCCCCCCTCCCCTCTCCCCTCCCGTCTCCCCTCCTTCCTCATTCTCCAGTGCCTCTCTCACAATCCCTGGAACATCCTTTATTGTGCATGCCAAACTCTCCTATGGGTCCTCCTCTCCGATGAGGTGCAAGGACCCAGGGGCATTTCCCAGAACCTTTTCCTGTGTTCCCCTTAAGCTCAGGAACACTACTGTGACTGTCAGTCCTTATGGTATTTTCTTATGTAGTAAAATATTTTGAAATAATCTTGTGCTCAGATTAATAGTCCTTCTTTTTTTGCTCTTAGGAGTTTTAATAAAACTTGTAAGATTCCATAATAGCTTGATAATTCTACCTATTGACTACACTCAGAGGGCACATGTTCATTTGTTATAACCATTACATTGTATTGCTGATGCTCATAATCGCAAATGACCTGATGGTTAACTTTTATACCTGCATTTTTCAAAAGAAAACAAAGATGTTAGTCTTTTTTGTTACTGTAATATCAAAGACTGGGTATTTAAGAAAAGGTTTGTTTAGGTTTTCAAACCTAATGAAAATAATAAGCTTCAGAGAAGCTTCCATTGTAACTGAATCACTTAACACTACCGATTAGGATAAACAAACAAACAAACAAACAAACAAACAAACAAACAGCATCATAATTACAGAGGAACTAAGGTAAGTATAACAGTAGATTTCTCACTGGGAACAAGTTGAGAGTTCCCAGAACACCTTTGTGGTAAAAGTTGGAAGAATTCAATGTCAGATGACAAACTTTCTGAGCTCTTAAGAAACTATTAGAGAAGCAAACATATTCAAGTACAAGCATAGGAAAAGATGTCCAATACATTGAATTACAATGAAATCTTGTTTTAAAAGTACCTTTACTTTATATTGCTCTTTGTTATTTTTTAACTTATTTTAAACTCTTATTAAGTTATTCTTCAACTACTTTTGTGCATGTACATGATGCGTTCTGGATGACTCTTGCCTCCCACTTCTCATCTCTCCACCATCTGTGTCCACTCCCTGCTCTGAGTCCCTTTCCTGTAGTAATGTCTTTTTACTTAGTGTTGTGATCCGTGAGGGCAGTCTGCTTGACCACGGGCTTGGAGCAAGCCCCTGGTGCCTGGTGGGACAGTGACTTGTCCCATTTGCCAGAACCCAGCAGTAGTCAATAGTTCATCAAAAACTGGTAGGGACTAATTGAGAAGATCAGCAGGGTGGCAGGATACAAAATAAATGTACAAAAATCAGAGGCTTTCCTATATGCCCAGAATGAAAGAAGTGAAAAAGCCCTGAGAGAAACAATTCCATTTACTATAGCCCCTAAAAAATGAAATACCTTGGTATAAACCTAACCAAGGAGGTAAAAGACCTCTACAATGAAAACTTTAAAACCCTCAAGAAAGAAATTGTGAAGACACCAGAAGGTGGAAAGACCTCCCTTGTTCCTGGATTGGCAGAATCAACATCGTAAAAATGACCATCTTACCAAAGGCAATATACAAATTCAATGCTATACCAATTAAAATCCCAAAGCAATTCTTTAAAGAAGTTGACCAATTAATCTCAAAATTCATATGGAGGCACAAAAGACCCAGGATAGCAAAGACAATCCTGAGTAACAAAAACACTGCTAGAGGTATTACCATACCAAACCTTAGTCTATACTACAAATCCATAGTTGTAAAAACAGCCTGGTACTGGCTCCAGAATAGACACACAGATCAATGGATAAGGTTTGAAGACCCAGATATAAGCCCACAAAACTACAGCCATTTGGTCTTTGACAAAGGGGCCCAAAGAATCCAATGGAAAAAGAACAGCATCTTCAACAAATGGTGCTGGCAAAACTGGATCTCCACATGCAGAAGATTAAAGCTGGACCCGTACTTGTCACCATGTACAAGACTTAATTTCAAATGGATCAAGGACCTTGATTTAAGGCCAGAGTCTATAAAAACCATAGTTGAAAGGTAGGGAACTCCCTCGAGCTGATTGGGCTAGGCCAACATTTCCTAAACAGACATCCAATGGCACAGTCACTGCTACCAACTCTCAACAGTTGGGATCTTGTGAAATTAAAGAGCTTCTGTTCAGATAAAGAGATTGTAACACGAGCTCAAAGGCAACCCACAGAATGGGAGAAAATCTTCACTAACCACATATCTGACAGAGCTCTATTATCCAGAGTGCACAAAGAACTTAGAAAACTAAACACCAAGGAAACAAATGGCCCAATTAAAAAATGGGCCCTGGAACTTAAAAGAAACTTTACTAGGGATGAAATTAAAATGTCTAACAAATATCTGAAAACATGCCTCATTACCTTAGCCATCAGGGAAATGCAAATCAAAACTTCCCTGAGATATCATCTCACCCCGGTCAGGATGGCAAAAATCCACAATACAAACAACACCAAATGCTGGAGAGGATGTGGAGAAAGGGGAACTCTCCTACATTGCTGGTGGGACTGCAGGCTCATACAGCCACTCTGGTGAGCCGTCTGGAGATTCTTAAAGAAATTAAAGATTGAAATGCCATATGACCCTACTATTCCACTTTTGGGAATAACCCGCCATGCAGCAGAGGTCCACCTCGATAGCACAAGTGCGACTATGTTCATAGCAGCACTGTTTACAATAGCAAAGTTATGGAATCAACCCAAATGTCCAACAGTTGACGAGTGGATAAGGAAACTGTGGTACATCTATACAATGGAGTACTACTCAGTCATAAAAAATGATGAAGTACTGGAATTTGTCGGGAAATGGATGTCATTAGAGACTATTATATTGAGTGAAGTATCTCAGACCCAGAAAATTAAGCACTGTATGTATTCCCTAATAGGTGGCTCCTAGTACCAAACCCACCCAGCCCACCTAAAGACACTTGACGATAAATCTCTGTAATACAGTAATTGCAAGGAGTATGAACAGGCGGGATGGGGTAGGAGGGCTACACCAGAAACAAGGAGAGAGGGGACCATGTAACAGCAGAGAAAATTGGCCTCCATCAAGGACTGCGAGTAAGCAATGAGACATCTGGTTAAGTTCACAGACTTTTTGTTCCTGATCATGTACAACTGAGGGGGTGTGATCTCACCAGAAGGGGAGGGCATATAGTCTGGCAGATAATAAGTAACCATTTTGAAAGTGGGTGATTGACCCCTCCCTCACTGTGGTTTCCTACTTTTATTGCATCTACCTTCGAATATACTCTTTTTTAAATTTTTTAACATTTTTTATTATTATTTCCGCTCATACAAACTTAATAGGTAGACCAGTTCCCTCCCCCCTCCTCTTCCCCCTGAACCCTCTGCTCCCCTTCCCTCCCTCC
This sequence comes from Typhlomys cinereus, assembly GCA_023101885.1. Classification (NCBI taxonomy): domain Eukaryota; kingdom Metazoa; phylum Chordata; class Mammalia; order Rodentia; family Platacanthomyidae; genus Typhlomys; species Typhlomys cinereus. Next base: position 1,109,526 of record JALPQD010000525.1, on the reverse strand, counting down.
CCGTCTCCCAGTGCCTCCTCCCCAATTCCCAGAGAGTCCTTTATTGTGTATGCCTAACTCTCCTCTTAGTCCTCCTCTCTGATGACGTACAAGGACCCAGTGGCATTTCCCTGAACCCTTTCTTGTGTTCCCCTTAAGCATAGGAACACTACTGTGGCTGTCAATCCCTTGCCTCCAAGGATCTTGGTGCCTTTAGCTGATGCTAGACTTTGTGAGGTCAATAGAGTGTTGGACATTGCGCAGGGCATGCAAAGTCCAATTATGATTGCTTCAGCCCTAACTAGTGTGGAGAATCTTCAGATCATTGCTCCTCCCATCCTTTTGCTCTTACAATCTTACTGCCCCCTCTTCCGCAAATGTCCCTGAGATTCAGGATGGGAGGAGATTAAGCTGGCTTAGTTCTATGTGGTTGATATAGAGTCTCTGAAGTTCTGGATTGTGCTTTGTTGATTTTCTTTTGCAGTTTTGCTGCTCCTGCAATGCCCTTCACTCCATCCTGATGGGCACTGTATGTCACCCCCTGGTCAGAGACAAAAAACTGTTAAACTGGAGTCTTGTTATAATAGCAAATTCAAGGGTAGATGTAATAAAAGCTGGAAACCTCGGTGAGGGAGGGGTCAGTCACCCATTTGCAAAATGATCACCTTTCATCTGCCAGACTATATGTCCTCCCCTTCTGGTGAGATCATACCCCCTCAGTTGTACATGATCAGGACGAATATACTCTTATAACAAGACTCTAGTTTAACAGTTTTTTATCTCTGGCCAGGGGGTAACATCCAATATCCATCAGGATGGAGTGAAGGGCATTGCAGGAGCAGCAAAACCGCAAAACAAAATCAACAAACCATAATCCAGAACTTCAGACTCTTTATCAACTGCCTAGAACTAGACCAGCCTAATCTCCCCCATCCTGAAGCTCAGGGAAATTTGTGGAAGAGGGGGCGGTAAGAGTGTAAGAGCACAAGGATGGGAGGAGCAATGATATGCAAGATACTCCACACAAGTTAGGGCCGAAGCAATCATAATTGGACTTTACATGCCCTGCTCAATGTCCAACACACTATTGTCCCCACAAAGTCTAGCATTTGCTAAAAGCACCAAGATCCTTGGAGGCAAGGGATTGACAGCCAAAATAGTGTTCCTATGCTTAAGGGGAACACAGAAAAGGGTTCAGGGAAATGCCGCTGGGTCCTTGTATGTCATCAGAGAGGAGGACCCAGAGGACAGTCAGGCATGCATATTAAAGGATTCTCCGGGGATTGGGGGAGGGGAGGAACTGGGGGGTGGGGAGAGAGGGGTGAGGGGAGGGCGAGCTGAGGGGTGGGGGGAGGAGGAGGGAGGGAGGGAACCGGTGTGCCTATTAAGTTTGTATGAGCGGAGATAATAAAAATGTTAAAAAAAAACTGGTAGGGACCCCTAAGTCCCTCCCCAATCAATGATTGACTGTTGCCAAGCCCAATACTTGGCAGGCAACTCAGCTGCTGTGAAGTCAGAAGGGCATGTACCAGAAGAAACAAGCTTCTCTGGTCTTCGAAGGACATGCGCAAAAATGTTCACAGCCATTTTATTCATAACAGATTCATATTAATAACCATGCAAATGTCCCTCAAAAGACTGAAAAGATAAATTGTGACATGGTCATTCAGAATCTCACCTAGAGAACTTAAAAAGAATATGAAATGGGCATATATATGTATATAAAACGTTAGTATACATACATATGTATAAAACATTACTATGAATTAGACATAGATTTTTTTATTGTGTAAAATAAACCATGCCTAAAATACTATGTGATTTTATGTATTCAGAGTGTACAGAGAAATACATTTATCAAAATTCAATGAATGATATGCAAGACTTGTGTGCTTTACTTTGTATAAATTATACTTCAAACAGTGCAGTGTTAATTTTCAAATATTTGAAGATTTTTCTAGATATATCTTTCTTTTGTTTGTGTTTTGTAACTTTGGTCAGAGAACACATCCCATGTGCTCTGAGTCCTGTGGAATTTGTGGAAACTTGCTGTTGGTTCAATATGATCAATTTTGGTATTAAAAAAAAAAAGGATATGTTTTCTGGAGTTGGTAGATAACATATGCATAATTGTCAAGCAGGTCACTTATGTTAATTATAAGCTTTGAAATTTCTATATTTTACTGATTATTTGTGTGTGTGTTTGTGTGTGTGTGTGTGTGTGTGTGTGTGTGTGTGTGTGTGTTATATTCTAGAAGAGGGTACTCTGTGTGTCTGTGGAGGTCCAGTAACTTTAGAAATTATCCTGTATAGCTCTATCTCTTCATTGCTTAGCTCTGGGGTTTTTCAGGCTTTGCCTTCCAGGGCTGGAATTATAGGCCACTTCCATATCTGGCATTTTTACATGGGATCTGGGGATCTGAACTCAGGTCCTTTCACTTGCTAGGCAAAAGCTTTAACCCTTGAACTATTTCTCTGGCCTGTTGTTTTTTAATACTGTCATTTACTAAGAGATGTTAAGTTTTGCACATAAAATGACATTTCTCCACCTTCTTTTGTTTTAGTTTGTTCTTCATAGAGTAAGTTGCATGTTACTAAATGTAGTAATGTATGTCTATGGCATATGCATAATTGCTACAAAATACTATTTTTTTATTTCATGATTTCTTCCTGTCCTTTTCTGTCAGCCATCTTTTTGAAGCAGGTAGATTGAATTCTTATGACAATATTTTGACAGAAAATATTTGGGAATCAAAAGCTGTAGCTGCGAATAAATATTTGATATCATCATTTACTTTGGGGATATTATATATTATAACAGAGAAATTCCCCCATTGCCATAGCCTGTCTCTTTTCCAAATCCTGAAATCAAAGACAGAAATGCTAGTGTGATTGATGGTCTGTTCTTTTCTTTCCTTTTCTCCCTTCCAGATTGACCATCATAGGGGAGGCAACATAATCCCTGGAGAAGTGTGGGATCACTGTAGAGTATGTCTTAGTTCCCAGTAGGATTTCTGGGGCCAAGAAGTCTTGAGAGAACCACAATTTTTTTTTAAAAAAAATTATTCTTTGACACTTTCATACATAAATAATGAACTTAAATCTCTTTTTCCTTTACTGTTCAACTCCACACTTTTTTCTGTTCCACTTCATACTTTTACAGCCAGAATCCCGCCTACTTTCAGATGTCTTTTTTTTTTTAGTGTGTGTGTGTGTGTGTGTGTGTGTGTGTGTGTGTGTGTGTTTGTGTGTGTGTGTGTACATCCAAGGGCACTGTATGTCCCTTTGTAAGCCCAAGGGTGACTTCAGGAATCACCCTGGATTGTTCTATCTCCTTTTTGCTTTGTTCTGGGGTTTCACAGGCTCTGCCTTCCAGGGTCCGAGGTGCAGACTGCCGCCATTTCTGCCTGGTGTTTTTATGTGGGATCTGGGATCTGAATTCAGGACCGTCTCCTTAGGAGGCAGAGTCTGAACCCCTGAGCTATCTCTCCAGTTTCCATTATTTCGCATCTTTTTGCATGTGTGGCCTGCTGGGTTTCATTCAGGATGCCTGTATGGGCAAATGCCTGAGAAGTTGTTGGGGTGAGGTTGTTGGGGTGCAGATAACTTATCGGCAAATAAGTCATTGAGTAAAGAAGAAGCTCCCTTTCACCTTCAGGAGGTGTAGTACTTCTTGAGGTCTTCCTTCATTTGTGCTGAAATGTTGACAGCCCAGCTACTGTGCAGATCCTGTGGACATGGGCATCTCTTCAGTGAGTTCTTGGATGCAGTCATCCTGTCATGGCTAAAGGACACTCTCTAGCACCATCTTCCCCACCCTCAAGCTTTTACATTCTTATTTATCCATCTTCTGCAAGAGTACCATCAAGCTTTTACTAGCTTAATGTAGCCTGAGACATTAGTCAAATTTCTTTGTTGATACGGGGTTTGGTGGTAACTTCTAGTTTCTCCCACACACTCTCTCTCACTAGGGAGAGAGCTGGCCTTCCCTGTTGCGGATATTTTTCTTAATTAGGATAAAGTTTTATGAAAACAAACTTCTTTATAATCTTTATCCTTCCCTTTTTCTCTCTCTGTCTCTAATTTTTATGAATGTAGAAGAAAAAAGACAGAAAATGAAGCTTTGCCATGTGCTCACCACAAGCTCTTTGTCTTCTTTGTTGGTATTAATATTTTCTCTTTGGAGAATCTGAGGGGCTTGGCCTCTTTCCATGATGAACTGCAGGGTCCTGTGGCTGTCCCTCTGTGGTCAGAGTCTGACCTTGGCTATGAACACAGTGATGTCCAGAACCAGGAAGTCCTGACTTCAGTTGATCATGGGTGGGGTTGAGGCAAACTAACAGGATTCTGAGTTTCTTCTGCCTAGATTAACACCAATAGCCAGGACTTAGCTCTGTGCCATTCTGTTGGCACCGGATTAAAAACGCTGGGTGGGAAGCTGCTGGGACTTGGCAAAGATTTAGGGGAGGAAAGCAGAAGTAGAGGAGGTATAAGATGGAAAGCAGCTACCCTATGAACCAAAGCCCACCCAATGGGAGAAGTGATACCATCTCACCTCAACCCTGTGCATTCACTGATCAGCCAGCCTCATAAAATGGAGGCTGGCATCTGAGGGGAAGAATCAGAGGGATGGCAGCAGATGATAGGCTCCACCAGATGTTGCTGACTTTGAAGATGGTAGAAAGAGACCACCAGCTGAAGATTCCAGGCAGAACCTCGAGCTAGAGGTGCACCCTTCACCAGATCCTGCAAAAGGCAGGCAGACCTACAGACACTTTGATGGTAACCCAGCCAAGTGGGTGTTCTTCAAATTTATATGTGGAAAATTTGATTTTTGGTGTGGGGACTTTTGGGAGATTGACGCTGTTGTGGGCAGGGTTTGGGAAAGGGCTTTCGTTCCCCTTTGGTCCTGCCCCTTCGGCCATGGAGCTCAGTATTTGGGCGGATACCCCCTTGAGGTGTCGTGTTCAAAGAGGACAGCAGCCAATCCTGTTGCTGTCCTGGTCTCAGAGCGCCCCAGCCTTCAGGACCATGGGAAAATAAATTTGTGCACCTTATAAATTACCTGCTTAGCTGTTGTTACAGCAGCACAAAAAGATTAAGATTTTTTTTTTCAAACTTTAGACCTGTAGAACTGGGAGATGATGAATTTGTGTTGTTTCAAGCTGCGGTGCTGGTGGTAATTGGTTCCACTAGCAGTGAAATGAAAGCATTGTTAAACAGGATGCAAAGGTAGTAATAACAAACCTGAATAACACACAAATTACTGGAAGGAGCCTCACAGCCAAAGGGATGATGAATTTACTGACTAATATTATTACTGCTCACAATACTTTCTACCACGTTTAAGTAACTTGGTGGGATGGAAGTATGCTTGAGAGAGAGACTCAAAAACTATTCTGTGTCCTTAGAGATCCTCTCTTTCTTCATTAGCTGCTGGAAAAGTCAGTTCATAATCAAGGTTTGGGGAAGAATACTTACTTACGGGATTTGAATGGGACTGTTTCTATCTTCTCTGAACAGAGAATATTCAGAACCATTTTTTTCCCACAAAGGCAAAAATGCCACCCTAATCTGTATCAGCCACTATTCCCAATGTTATGATGAAACACCCAGACACAATCAACTGCAGGGAAGAAAGGCTATTTTGGTTCATAGTTCAAGGGTCTGGTCTGTTGTCATGAGCAGGGACGTATGGTAACAGAAGCTTGAGATGGCTAGTCACGTTATATCTGCAGTCAGGAAGCAGAGAGAGAGAGAGAGAAGGAGAGAGTCACATTACATCTTCAGTCAGGAAGAAAGAGCGAGCAAGCGAAAGAGCTTGTGTGTGAGAGAGAAAGAGCTAGTCACATTGCCTCTGCAGTCAGGAAACAGAGAGAGAAAAAGAGCGAGAGAGTGAGTGAGAGCTAGTCACAAATCTCTACAGTCAGGAAACACACAGAAAGAGAGAGAAAGATATATATATATATATTCTCTTTTCTATGTAGTCTAATAACCAAGCCTGGGTAATGTTAATACCCATATTCAAGGTGGGTCTTTTCCTTCTTGATTAACCTAATCTAGAGAACCATTCTAAAAGACTACTGTATAACCCCTCACAGACGTGGCCAGAGAGCTGATTCCTAGCTGACTGTAGACTTTGTCAAGTTGACAAGAAATAATAGCCATCACAATATCCTCCACAGACCCTTTTTAAAAGAATGTTTAATATTCTGTGTAAAGGATAGAGAGGCAAACATGAAGTCAATTGAGATGTTTATGGTTTTAGTCCATTTCATAGGTTTCCATTCATTTTTATGTTCATATTTCATGCAAATAAAAAATTGTCATTGTAGTGGTTCCTCTTGATGATCAACTGATTGGATCTGGAATCAACTAAGATACAAGTCTGTGAGGGAATTCCAGGGAGGAGTCATTGAGACCCTTCCTCAGAGTGGGGGTGACATTTTCGGGGGACAGGCCACGTAGACGAGGCCATTGTTGCAGGTGTACCTGCCTTCGCTTCCTGCCTGCAGGTACATATGCTTCTGCTGTTGCTGTGTCCTGCACAGGTGAACCCCAGTTTTTTTGGATTCCAAGATGAACTTAAGACCGGTGGTTCTCCAAGACTCTTCTGGGCCTTCAGCACCAGATTGGAACTGTGGGGGTAGGGGGGGAAGATTGTGAATTCAGTCAGTCGGGTTCTCACTTTTTCCATTATGTAGATGACCATCTTTGGACCATCTGGCCCGTGAGTGTGACTTGTAAGCCAAGCTAACCAGTCCCCATTTGTCATATATGTTCATTCAGTTGCTTCTCTTCCTAAACAGCTCTGATGAATGCATTCATGCAGAAAACAAAAAAGTAAAGGAAGGCAAATGTGGCAGCGATTTTTACCGTTAACTAATACAATAGTAACAGGCAGGGAGCCATTGAGATGATGCAAAGAATTTTTAAAAAATGATGTGCTAGGGCTTAGACCTTATTTTTCTTACAGGTTTCCTAAGACCACCCAAGCAGAAGTTTAGTTGTGGCAGAAATAGCTTGCCAGCCTCTGAGGGAAAAATAAATCCTTTAAGACATATTTGGGATGGTGAAGAATTTGGATGAAAGAACACTATGTAACAGAAACTTCTTTGAGGCCTATTATAGTCACCTTTGAAGCCCTCATAGTGTTGCTTTGGATGTACTTGAAGGGAAAATGTTTCTTTCATTGTGGGTGAAGAGCTGTTGGACACAAGGAAGCTCATCTTCAGTAAGATTCTCGGAACAGGAGAACAATAGAAACATTGTTTCTTCAGATGTGATAGCATCCACTTCAGAAGATTTCCTTGCACAATATGCTTTAATTTGTGTCCTGCTTCTGCTTTTGTGTCCACCCCTTCTTTGTCTCCCGGCTGATGAAGGATCTTTGCCACATAGTAATCCCAAGAGGTGGCTTGTGCCTTCATTGTTTTGAATGTTTTCATTCTTTGAAAGATGGAGGTAGGAGAGATGCAGTGAGATATTAGGTCTGTTTTCCACACTGTGCACCTTCTCTTCCTGATGATATGTAATGATATGTGATATGTGATGTTCCCTGGTGGCTCTTCTTTGAAGAGGCTCACAGAGATACTCCAAAGTGTTCTGTTGGGATCAGTGTGGAAGCGGCTGGGTGGGGCTGGCCTGGATCGACCAGAATGGACCTGAAAAGTCTTCCCTGCTTTCTGAATTTGATGAAGTCTTTTCTTCACACCCGTAATTGCAGATTTTCTTTAAAAATGAGTATCTGTTTAGTTCTGATGCTTTTCCCAGAAAAAACCCCACGGACATTCCAAAAGAAACAAAAAGAATGTGACACATTTACTATCAACAATTCACAGCATCCCTCAGCTGCATAATTTCATTAGACACAAAACGATTTTAATCACAGAATATGATTGCATAGCTAAGGTTTTAATTTTATTTATTCACCAAAGAAAACAAAAGTATGTCTTCACATACTCTAAATCCATTTCCTCTGAAACGTTTCAAATATTAAACAAGACTTCTGCTTTCAATACAGTTTATCTTTTTTATATGGTTTTAGCTGGATGAGCATACATCTCATTTATATGATTGTGAGTATTCTCTTTTTAGTTATCTTTGAAGACTTTACTCTCAACAATGGGACCCCCCCGTGTTTGTTCCCTCCCTCCCTCCTTCCCTCCCTCCCTCCCTCCCTCCTTCCTTCCCTCCCTCCTTCCTTCCCTCCCTCCTTCCTTCCTTTTTTCCTTTTATATGTATGTATGTATGTATGCATGCATGCATATATGTATGTATGCATCTATCTATGGGGTATTGTGTGTGTGTGTATGTGTGTACACAAAAGGACACAAATGTGTATGTGTGAGAATATGTACACAAGTGCACTTGAGCACGGTTGCCTTTGGAGGCCCAGGGCATGCCACTAAGTGCTAGTCTGGGATCTCCAGACTCTGCCTCCTATGGCTAGAATTATAGATGGGCCACCACACCTACCCAGCATTTGTATCTGGGATCTGGTTATCTGAACTCAGGTCCTTTTGCTTTTAAGGCAGAGGTTTTAATCACTCAGCCATTTCCCCAACACCCCCTTCATATTTTATATTATATCAAATGAAAAATAGAAATATATTATGGTCCATCCAGCCTGGATCTGGGTATATATCCAAAAGGATTGAAATTAGCATCTCGAATGGGATAATTTGCCCTGCCCAAGTTCATTGCAGCACTAGTCACAATAACCAAGATTAGAAACAACATGAATACCCATGGACAGATGAGCAGGTTAAGATAGTGCCATCTGTATAAAGGATTGAGTCTTTCAACCATGAAGGTTGAATTAATGGGATGTGGTCATGCATATGTGATCTCACAACTTGGGAGGTGGTGGCAGGAGAATCAGTAATTCAGAGACACTGTTGGTTACCTAGCAAGTTCAAGACTATCCTGACTGCATGAGACCTTGTCTCAAAGCATGAAGTTGGAATGGGAGGAATTGCATCTAGTAGTGTGTATCTCAGGACCTGAGGGAAGAACCCAACTCTGGGGACCTTTGTTGAACCTCTAAACCACAAAGCATAACAAAGGATTTGAATAACTAAAAGGGAGCCTGGTGGAGAAGGGAGGGAAATGGGGGGGACAGAGAGGAGAATAAATGAAAGGCCATGTATACTCATGTGAAATACCAAAAAACAAAAATTATTGGCAAAAATGCTAATAAAAAATGAAAAAAGTAACCTCTAACATATATCATGAACCCCTAGCATTTTTTGGTGAACCTAAGGGATCTTGCCCTTGAGGAGAAAATAGTCACAGAGGGAAGCCTGCATGATTTTGCCTGTGTTAGTATCCACAAATAATGAAATTCTTGAGGCAGAGAGTTGAATACTTGGTGAGCACCAGGAAAAGAAGGAGAGAAGCCAAGTAGAGTATAAAAGTGTCATGCCTAAGGATCAAGTTGTAGAAACCTGTCGTGTACCATAGTGCTGTGTTCATTTTTTAAATTACAGAGTGTTATCATTTCAAGCAACTGTACTAATGTCTGTCTTTTACACACAACTTCTTTCCTTTACACATTGTATATCTTTCAATGCTAGTCACAACAACCTGTTTTTCCTAATACATGCACAATGCTTCGAAGAAGAGTGGGTCATCCCCTGTTCTCCAGTGAATGGCTGGTTGAGAAACTTTTCCATTCTGCTTGCTCATTCTCTGCTTCGCACGGTAGATTTTTGTACAAATACGTAGAGATGCAACCAGTTATTTTATTTCTTGTAAAAGTTCTTTTTTACTTACATTCTTTTGGGGGGGTTATGCATGGATGCAATGAATTTGTGTCATGTTACTCCTTATTACTCCTACTTTCTCCCATTACAAACTTTCCTCTTCCCCACCCATGTTCCTCCTGCTGTCATGTTCTTCTGCATGTGTCTCACTGAGTCCCATCTGGTTCCTGCTAATGACGTGTGTCTGGTTGCTTGCTGGAGTAAGGATGATACACCAGTGGGCATGTCCCCGGAGGAAGTAGCTCCCCTTCTCCCTCATCCAGCATGAGCCTTTGTTAGTCTCTGGGGGGAGGTGTGGAACCTCTTGAGAAATTTCCCCTTCCATGGTATAATGTTGATAGGTCAAATCTCATGCAGGTCTTTGGGAAGCCAACACACCGGCTGTGAGCTCAGTTTTTTCATTAGTTTATTGGTTAACATACAAAGAAATGGGTTTCACTGTGATGTGGGTGTATATAGACCAGTGTATTCTGTTCTTACTCCCCTCCCACTTTCCTTCCCCTTCCCGCCTCGCTCCCTTTAGCTAATTCCTCTTATTTCTTCATCCTCCCTTCCAAACACTTCCCCTTCTGCTTTCATGACACATATTACATGTCAGTACTACCTTTTAAATTACCATCAATTTGTCCTTCAAATGTTATCCCTGACAGTGACCGAATACATTTTCCTACTGCAGCTTGTCAACTTGATTGACCTATGACTTCCTCAAGAAGGTTATAGAAACATAGTGGTGTCTTGTCATTTAGCCTTGCGAACACTGGAGAAAGTTCCTGCAATAAAGTGGAACAAGAGCTGTGAGCCTTCAGTCCCAAGAAATGCCACAAAGTGTTTGATAACTGTGGCATACTTTCAGAATGGAAATAGCATTGCCGAAAATGATAGATTGGAGGTCTTAATTAATGTTTTCTGAACCTACTTATTCAAATGACCAGATTTAAGGAGAAGGATCTAAGAGATAGACTATCTATATTAGAATATATTTTAGAAGAAATTTGCTTTTTTGGGGGGAGAACCCCACACTCATTCATGTATTTGATGACTTCTTTCGAATATTTCCATAGTCAATATGCAAAATTTATTTTATCTCACAAGACTTTTGTTGACGCTTCTTTGAAAGCCGCAATCACACATGATTAGCAATGCTTTTTCCTGCAACAAAAATTACTTTGTTTTTTTAACTTGAAAATGTTTTCTCCAGAGGGAATGCATATGCAAACATGTTAAAAAAATCCTCATGCACGTACGCCCTTAACTTTGTTCTAAATGCCTAGCTATATTCAATAGTTTTAGGTTTGTGGGGAAGAATCAAGTTTTTTTCCTTCTGTTTTCTATTCTTGCTTGGTCCCCACAGTCCCTAGCAAGTGAGGGTTCATGTAGCAGATGTACCAGAATCGCAGTACAAATCTGTCATTTCACCCATATTGTTTTCATAAATTTGCTGCCTCCCTTGGTTGCAAGCATATGATTTTCTTCTCCAGTTCACCTGAAAATTACCTCTCAGGCCTCCATTTGGAACGGTCCCGTTTGGGGCATTGTGGGTAGAGCTGGGACCCATTTGAATAAAGTCAGACCCTCCAGATCTAGCGCAGTCTCATCAATCACATGGGTGTCAAGCTCTGTCCTGTGGTCCTATAAATCTGTGCCTTCCAGATGAGATAAGCCCCTTGCTTTGGAGCATGCGTCACAGCTGCACACTACGGTGTCTTTCTGTCAATTTCCAGGTGACTGGACATAGCCCTTCCTGGAAGCTAGAACGTGCGGATGTGTTCACAGAGTGTAAAGCATTTTCTCCCAAAGCTCTAAGTTTTTCAGTAAGGGAGAATTTTTATTAAGGGAGCCACACTTACAAAACAAAGTTCAGGTCTAAGCAGAGTGTGGGAAGAATCTTTGTTCCCCTTGACAATAAGCATTGGAGAGAACACTGAAGAGAAGTTTCAGATATGTACGATAGTTGTACATGAAGTAGATTTGCTATAAATGGACATAAAATTCCAATGGGAATTCAGAAAGGAAAGGCATTTGATAACATCATGCCTTTCAAATTGTGAAAGCAATACAATATAAAAATTGGAAAGTATAGAAAAGGAAGAAATTCCGGTAATAGCAACAAGATCACCCATATTTACTAGTCTGATTGCTTTCTTTAATCACCATTTGTCACCACATCTATGTCTATATGAAATTCACTGGCCAGGTTTGACCAGAAAGCTAAGTGGATAAGGCATCTTCATACAAACTTGATGACCTAAATTTTCAATCTTTGGAGCCCAAATAGTAGAAAGGAAGACCTGAATTCTGAAAAGTTATCCTTTGAGCATCACATATGTACATACGCCTGCGTATTCTCTCTCTTCTTTCTGTCTCATAAGTAAATGAAACATATAGGAAAAAAATCTGTTTGTGCCACCAGGGTTATAGTTCAGCTGGTAGAGGGCTTGCCTAGCATGCGGGTGGCCCTCGGTTCAGCCCCAGCATTGCATAAAGCTGCAGTGGTGTCACACATCTGGAATCCCAGCCCTTAGGAAGTGGAGGTAGGAGAATAGAAACTTCAAGGTTCTCTTTGGGGACATAGTGAGTTCAAGGCCAACCCTGGGCTACATAAGATCTTCTCCCAAAAGCAATCCATTAGCATATTATATAATAATGTTACTGTGTATTAAGATGAACTGCAATTCAATATTATGTAATGATGTTATTGTGTGTTAAGATGAGCTACAATTCATTTTTTTAAAAAATTAAATGACTAAAGGACAGCATTTAAACTCTATTTATCTATCTGTCTGTCTGTCTGTCATCTGTCTTCTTCTGTTTGTCTGTCTGTCTGTCTTCTGTTTGTCTGTCTGTCTTCTGTCTGTCTTGTGTGTGGTATGTATCTATCAGAGGGCACTATATATCCCTGTGGAGGACCAGAGGTGACTTTGGGAATCATCTTGGATTGCTTCTATCTCCTATTTTGCTTCCCTCTGGCATTTCCCAGGCTCTGCCCACCAAGACTGGAAGTGTGGGTTACTGCTGTTTCTGCCTGGTGTTTTTACGTGGGACTTGGGTCCAAACTCAGGACCTTGTGTTTGTGAGGCTGTCTTAACCCCTGAGTCATCTCTCCAGCCTCGCAATTCATTTTGGTAGACAAGATTTTTCTGAGATGCAGATTAGTAAGTTCTATCTTTTTGCCACTACTTTGTGTAGTGTTGAAGCCCTATCTGTTTTCCTTCGCTTTGTAATTAGCACCCGGAATGTGACACCCATTGTCCATGTGGCTGGGATGGCTTTGTAACAAAGCCTCCTGATGAGTACATCTGTTCTGTAAGTGGAGGTGCTGCAAGAATGAAATCATCCTCGAGCTGAACATTATAATTACATTAGGAAAATCCAGCAGGGTACTTTGTTAAATATATTTGAGTCTAGAGTATTTTTTTTCCATATTTTGGGTTATTTTCTTAGAATATATCTTTGATTGAAATTGTGCCAAGCAAAGAGAAAGATGAACTCTTTTGACATCGTTGATGCATATATATGTTTTCCAAAAGGATACATTGATCTAAAAAATTACTGGCAATTCTTGAGAACTTTATGTGTATGTGTGTGTGTGTGTGTGTGTGCGTTTGCATGTGGGTGAGTGTACAGCATATGCAGAAGTATATACAAGAGGGCACTTGAGTGTGTGTACCTGTGGAGGTCCAAGGTTGACATCAGGAATCATCCTGGATTACTCTACCTCCTCGTTCTTTGATGTGGGGATTCCTAGTCTCTGCCTTCCAGGGCTGGAATTACAAGCCCCACCATTTCCACCTGGCATTTTTTATGTAGGATCTGGGATCTGAAGTCAGATCCTTTTGCTTGAGAGGCAAAGGCTTTAACCATTTTCCCTTGTCTTTCCCTTGATGTTCCCAGCCCAGTGAGTATTTTCTGCTCTGGGGCAGAGGTGTTGTGTGTGCTTCCTATAGCTGCCTGCGGGGAAGACCCCTGGTGGCTTTACTTCAGTGTCGGAGGCGCCCATCTCCTGCCTGCTGCTTGAGAGACCCTTGCCTTCTGTCCTGTCCCCACTCTGTCCTGTGCACCTGGTGCAAATTCCTTCTCACGTGCATCTCTGAGAGGTTCCTTCTCTCACAGGTGGTCACACCCAGCTTGTAGCAGTTCATTAAATGCCTCACCAGATTCTGTTCCTCCTTCCTCTGAGGATCCCGCCTATCTGCTGCAGTGTTAAGGCAGAGCCGGTGACCTGCTTTCCCTTTGATGTAGAGAAGGACTGTTCCCCTTCCTCTACTTTTGATGTGTTCAATACATGTTTTACTTTTGTAGATTAGCATGTTATTTCCCACCATTAGGGTGGGAGTGATATGGGCAAGCTTCGTACATCTGAGACAGAAGCTCAGAGTATGCCTGTATTTATGAAAGAAAAAATTACTAGACACAGAAGTGCCTTTGTGAGCTTTTGTTTTTGTCTCTGTATATTGAGATGCTTGGAATTTTCTTTGTTCTCAGTGGTTTGTGATGTGAAGTGCCATTCAAACCAGAGTTTCCTCTTTCTGACATATCTTTGTTTTAGCTTTTTCCCGATTGCTGTCACTATTTACTGACAGTTTCATTGGGTGTGTTTGGATCTGTACTGCTTCCTGCTTCCAGATTCCTGCAGGTTTAGATCTCAGGTTTGCTTTTGTTTCTGCTGTTACAAAGGTGAAGTGTGTGGATATATGCATGTGTGTCTACATACATACATGTAAGTGTTATACATGTGTCCTCATGCATATGTACGTGTATGTGTATGCATGTGTGTTTTTATATGTGTATGTGTTCATTCATGCGTGTTTATGCATATACATGTATACATCACACATGCATCCACATGTATGTGTATATATATAGTTGCATATGCTTATCTATATACATGCATGTATATATATGCACATGGGTATGAATATATGTGTATTTGTATATATACATGTGTGTGTATGTATGTGTTTATATATTATTTATATGTATGTGTATATATATGTGCATATATACATGTATCGTGTGCATGTGTATGTGTATGATGCATGTATATACATGTATGTGTATCTGCATACATACATGTATGTGTATAGATATGTCTCGGTTATGCATACATGCATATGTATATGTATATTGTATGACTGTGTGTATTTATGTGTATATGTGAATATGTGTATTTGTAAATGTGTATGTTTGTGTGTATATGCACATATATGCATGTGTGCATATATGTATACAAATATACATTTGTATGTGTATATATGTATATGTATGCTGTGGTGTGCATATTTAAATGTATGTGTGTGTTTAAATTTCTCTGGAATGTTCACATGCTACCTGCGGGAAAGTTTAAGTGTACCAGAAGTCACACTCATAACTTACTTCATTCTCTGTTTGTAACCGTGTCTCTTGTCATGCCTGGGAAGACTGAAATGACAGAATCTTAGTGCTATTTAGTGCTGTGGTCTTAGATTTTAGTCTATTAATTTCTAAAATGATCTGATCTGGCATTGAGCTGGTGGCCACAGATTTCTTTTAAGATTCATGGGCCAGTAGCTCTTGCTACTTCCCCCAGCATCTCTGCAGACCTGACCTCAGTATTGGCTAATTTTAACAGTTCCTTAGGTGGGTCTACAGCCTGATCAATTTCAAAAACCATTTAAACAAGCTCTTACTTTCTAGTTTTTATGACCTCACTCAGTAACAGAAATTCATGACAAATTGATTTTTAAAGGTGGGGGCAGATTTAGAATAGTAGGTAAAGGGGAAAAATTATTCTGAATAATGGGGGCTGCATAATCAAAGAAACAGGCAGAAAAAAAAGCAAGATTCTACCAGATTACTGGCTCTTGGACCACTGCCCGGTGTGCTTGGTGGAAGTTGTCTTGGGCTTAGCTTTGGAAGGTCTTGGTGGTTAAGCTAAGGATGTCGAGATTCATTCCCTGCTGAATAGAAAGTCAATCAAGGCTTTTGTATGAAAATAATCATGATTAATGCCATCTGAAAAAAAAAGAACAATACTTTGAGAGCCCCATGGCTGACATCAAGAGACTCAAAATCAAAAGACTGTCTGCTGTATTCTAGGAGAAAGTAATGGTGGGCTTGACCTTGAGGTTGATCATGGGAATGAAAGGTTGTGATGGATGTGAAAGCCAATGAGTCAAGAGGATCAATGGCACAGAAAGGGCAGCGTCAAGGGTAGCACCAAGGTTTGAAATGCAAATGATCAGACAGAGATGCCCTTTATAGCAACTAAGAACCCTGAAGGAAAAATAACTCAGGGTAAAAGATAAAACATTTTTTTAGAAAGATAAAACATTTAATTGGCATTAAAATGATCGGACTGGCCAGGGGTACTGCCCACTGATGGCAAAACAAACTAGTGTAAGTTCATTAATGCAAATATACCATCTAACAGGCAAAAAAAGTTTCCATTTCTGATGGTAAAATTCTATACATGAGATTTTTGTTTTCTCATTTAATCCATTTGGATATATGGAATTAATATTCCAGTATATTTGCATTTAATGTGTAACATTACAGTTCATAATTATTTGATCTTTCAAGATCTTCAAGACTTTATTTAAATCATTTAAAAAAATGAGTCGTGAAATTAGATTTACATTCTCATACAAAGTCCTCATCATAATTACCCTCTATGTTCCTTTGTGATTAAATTTGACGTCTTTAATTTTGACACATTTCAGTCTTGACATTGTATTCCCATTCTTTTTTTTATACATTTTTTATTATTATTTCAGCTCATACAAACTTAATAGGTACACCAGTTCCCTCCCTCCCTCCTCCCCCCCGAACTCTCTGCTCCCCCTCCCCTCACCCCTCCCTCCCCATCCCCCAGTGCCTTCCGCCCCAATTCCCAGAGAGTCCTTTCTTGTGCATGCCTGACTCTCCTCTGGGCCCTCCTCTCCAATGACATACAAGGACCCAGTGGCATTTCCCTGAACCCTTTTCCGTGTTCCCCTTAAGCATAGGAACATTACTGTGGCTGTCAATCCCTTGCCTCCAAGGATCTTGGTGCCTTTAGCAGATGCTAGACTTTGTGAGATCAATAGTGTGTTGGACATTGCGCCGGGCATGCAAAGTCCAATTATGATTGCTTCGGCCCTAACTTGTGTGGAGTATCTTGCAAATCATTGCTCCTCCCATCCTTTTGCTCTTACACTCTTACTGCCCCCTCTTCTGCAAATGTCCCTGAACTTCAGGATGAGGAGAGATTAGTCTGGCCTAGTTCTAGGTGGTTGATATAGAGTCTCTGAAGTTCTGGATTGTGGTTTGTTGATTTTCTTTTGCAGTTTTGCTGCTCCTGCAATACCCTTCACTCCATCCTGCTGGGCACTGTATGTCACCCCCTGGCCAGAGACAAGAAGCTGTTAAACTGGAGTCTTATTATAAGAGCACATTCAAGGGTATATGTAATAGAAGTAGGAAACCTCAGTGAGGGAGGGGTCAATCACCCATTTGCAAAATGGTTACTTTTTATCTGCCAGACTATATGCCCTCCCCTTCTGGTGAGATCATACCCCCTTAGTTGTAAATGATCAGGAACGAACGTCTGTGAACTTAACCAGGTGTCAATTACTGACTTGCATTCCTTGATGGAGGCCTATTTTCTCTACTGTAACATGGTCACTTCTCTCCTTGTTTCTGGTGTGGCCCTCCAACCTCATCCCTCCTGTTCATAATCCTTGCAATTACTGTAGGTAATACATAGATTTACCTATGAGTGTCTCAAGGTGGCCTGGGTGAGTTTGGTACTAGGAGCCACCTATTAGGGAGTACGTACGGTGCTTAATTTTCTGGGTTTGGGATACTTCACTTAATATAATTGTTTCTAATGACATCCATTTCTTGGCAAATTCCAGTAATTCATCATCTTTGATGGCTGAGTAGTACTCCATTGTATAGATATACCACAGTTTCCTTATCCACTTGTCAACTGTTGGACATTTGGGTTGATTCCATAACTTTGCTATTGTAAACAGTGCTGCTATGAACATGGTCACGCTTGTGTTATCGAGGTGAACCTCTGCTGTATGGGGGGTTATTCCCAAAAGTGGAATAGTAGGGTCATATGGCATTTCACTCTTTAATTTCTTTAAGAATCTCCAGACGGCTCGCCAGAGTGGCTGTATGAGCCTGCATGCCCATGAGCAATGTAGCAGAGTTCCCCTCTCTCAACATCCTCTCCAGCACTTGTTGTTTGTACTGTGGATTTTTGCCATCCTGACCAGGGTGAGATGATATCTCAGGGAAATTTTGATTTGCATTTCCCTGATGGCGAAGGAAGTGGAGCATTTTTTAAGATATTTGTTAGACATTTTAATGTCATCCCTGGTAAAATTTGTTTTAAGTTCCAGGGCCCATTTTTAATTCGGCCATTGGCTTCCTTGGTGTTTAGTTTTCTAAGTTCTTTGTGCATTCTGGACAGTAAAGCTCTATCAGATATGTGGTTAGTGAAGATTTTCTCCCATTCTGTGGGTTGCCTTTGAGCTCGTGTTACAGTCTCTTTATCTGAACAGAAGCTCTTTAATTTCACAAGATCCCAACGGTTGAGAGTTGGTAGCAGTGACTGTGCCATTGGATGTCTGTTTAGGAAATGCTGGCCTAGCCCAATGAGCTCGAGGGAGTTCCCTATCCTTTCAACTATGGTTTTTATAGTCTCTGGCTTTATATCAGAGTCCTTGATCCATTTGGAATTAAGTCTTGTACATGGTGACAAGTACGGGTCCAGCTTTAATCTTCTCCATATGGAGATCCAGTTTTGCCAGCACCATTTGTTGAAGATGCTGTTCTTTTTCCATTGGATTCTTTGGGCCCCTTTGTCAAAGACCAAATGGCTGTACTTTTGTGGGCTTATATCTGGGTCTTCAATCCTTATCCATTGATCTGTGTGTCTATTTTGGAGTCAGTACCAGGCTGTTTTTATAACTATGGATTTGTAGTATAGACTAAGGTTTGGTATGGTAATACCTCTAGCAGTGTTTTTGTTACTCAGGATTGTCTTTGCTATCCTGGGTCTTTTGTGCCTCCATATGAACTTTGAGATTGTTTGGTCAACTCCTTTAAAGAATTGCTTTGGGATTTTAATTGGTATAGCATTGAATTTGTATATTGCCTTTGGTAGGATGGTCATTTTTATGATGTTGATTCTGCCAATCCAGGAACATGGGAGGTCTTTCCACCTTCTGGTGTATTCTGCAACTTCTTTCTTCAGGGTTTTAAAGTTTTCATTGTAGAGGTCTTTTACCTCCTTGATTAGGTTTATACCAAGATATTTCATTTTTTTAGGGGCTATAGTAAATGGGATTGTTTCTCTCAAGGCTTTTTCACTTCTTTCATTCTGGCCATATAGGAAGGCCTCTGATTTTTGCACATTTATTTTGTATCCTGCCACCCTGCTGAACTTCTCAATTAGTTCCAGGAGCTTCCTGGTGCAGTTTTGGGACCCTTCAGGTATAATATCATGTCATCTGCAAATAGGGATAGCTTGACTTCTTCCTTGCCAATTTGAATCCCTCTTATGTCCATTTCTTATTTTATGGCTTCGGCTAAGACTTCAAGTACAATATTGAATAGAAGTGGTGAGAGTGGAAAGCCTTGTCTAGTTCCTGATCGAAGTGGGAATGCTTCCAATTGTTCCCCATTGAGCATAATCCTTGCTGTGGGCTTGTTGTATACAGCTTTTATTATATTGATAAAGGTTCCTTCCATTCCTACTGTCTCTAGCGTTTTGATCATAAAAGGCTGTTGGATCTTGTCAAAAGCTTTTTCTGCATCTATCGAGAGTATCATGTGGTCTTGGACTTTAGACTGGTTTACATGATGAATTACATTTATTGATTTGCGTATGTTGAACCAACCTTGTGTACCGAGGATGAAGCCTACTTGGTCCCCGTGAATGATCTTTTTAATATGTTTTTGAATCCGATTTGCTAAGACTTTGTTGAGAATCTTTGCGTCTGTGTTCATCAGGGAGATCGGCCTACAGTTTTCTTTTTTAAGTGAATGTTTATTAGGTTTTGGGATTAAAACGATATTCGCTTCATAGAAGGAATTTGGTAGTGTTCCTTCCTTTGCTATTTGATGGAACAGTTTAAGGAGTATTGGTGTTATTAACTCCTTAAATGTCTGGTAGAACTCTGTGCTGAATCCATCTGGTCCAGGACATTTTTTGGTGGGAAGGTTCGAGATTACTTCCTCAATTTCCTTATATGTTATAGGACTATTTAAATAATTCACAACTTCCTGATTCAATTTAGGTAGGTTGTATATACTTAGAAATTCATCCTTCTCCTTTGTGTTGTCAAACTTCATAGAGTATAAGTTTTTTAATATGATGTTATAATTCTCTGGATTTCTTGGGTATCAGTAGTGATAACTCCATGTTCATTTCTAATTTTGTTAATTTGAGTTTTCTCTCTCTTGCTTTTGGTTAATTTAGCTAGGGATGTATCAATCTTATTGATTTTTTCAAAGAACCAGCTTTTTGATTGGTTGATTTTTTCTATCATTTTCTTAGTCTCGATTTCAGATATTTTTCCCCTTAATTTGGTAATCTCTCTCTTCTACTACTTTTGGGATCAGATTGCTCTAGTTTCTCTAAAGCTTTAAGCTGCATTGTTAAGTTGTTTATTTCTGATGTTTCCATTTTTTTGATGTTGGCATTAAGAGCTATGAACTTACTTGTTAGGACAGCTTTCATTGTGTCCCAGAGATTTTGGTCAGTTATATTTTCATTATCGTTCACTTTCAGGAAATCTTGAATTTCCTTTTAAATTTCTTCCTGAATCCAGTTCTCATTCAGCATCTTCTTGTTATGTTTCCAGGAGTTAGTGTATTTTCTCTTTTTTGTTGTGTTGTGGATGTCCAGCTTTAAGCCGTGGTGGTCTGATAGGGCACAGGTTAGAATTTCAACTTTTTTGTATATGTGTAGATTCGTTTTGTGGCCCAATATGTGATCTATTTTGGAAAAAGTTCTGTGTGCTGCTGAGAAAAATGTGTATTCTTTGGTGCGTGGGTGAAAAGTTCGATAGAGATCTGTAAGGTCCATTTCTTTAAGGGTTTGATTAAGTTCCAAAGTGTCTCTGTTAAGCTTTTGACCTGTTGATCTATCCCATGTTGAGAGGGCGGTGTTGAAGTCCCCAAGAATTATCGTTTGGGGGTTGATTTCTTGCTTTAGGCGCTGTCGGGTTTTCTTAATGAATGTGGAGGGGCCCGTATTGGGTGCATAAATGTTCAGTATTGTGAAGTCTTCCTGGTGAATTGTACCTGTGACTAAAATGTAGTATCCTTCTGTGTCTCTTATGATTTTCTTTGGTTTGAAGTCCACTTGGTCTGAAAGCATAATTGCTATTCCTGCCTGTTTCCTGGTTCCATTAGCTTGCAAGATTTTGGACTAGCCTTTCATTCTTAGGATGTGCCTATCTTTTGTGGTGAGACGAGTTTCCTGAAGGCAGCAGATTGTTGGATTGTGGTTTTTAATCCAAGTTTGTAATCTGTGTCTCTTGATCGGTGAGTTAATACCATTGACATTTAATGTTATAATGGAGAAATTATTTTTAATTCTGGACATTTTTTATGTTTAGTAGATTTTGTAAGCATGTTGTTTGATATTTATGTTTTGGTGGTATTATACTTCCCTTCTGTCCTCCTGGATACGCTTGTTCTTTTCTTCAAGCTTGAGTATCATTTCTAGGATTTTTTGAAGCCCTGGTTTGGTAGACATGTATCTCTTCAAGTTGCCTTTGTGCTGGAAAACTTTTCGTTCTCCCTCAATCATGACAGATAGTTTTGCCGGGTATATCAGTCTGGGTTGGCATTTTTGCTCATTTAATACTTGAAGTATGTCTCTCCAAGCTCTTCTTGCTTTTACTGTTTCCATTGAGTAGTCATTTGTTATTTTAATAGGTTTACCTTTAAAAGTGAGTTGCTTTTTTTCTCTTGAAGCTCTCAGCACCTTTTCTTTGTCTTGAATGTGGAGTGTTTTGACTACTATTTGCCGTGGTGATTTTCTATTTTGGTCATATCTGTTTGGAGTGTGAAATGCCTCTTGTATTTGGATAGGCCTCTCATTCTTTAGTTGTGGGACGTTTTCATTTATGATGAATTGAAATATTTCCTCTGGTGTGGTATTTTGGGATTCTTGCTCTGGTATTCCATGAATGCGCATGTTAGGCTTCTTCAGGGTGTCCCATATCTCTTGAATGTTCCTCTCCAGTATCTTTTTGGCTTTAACAATCTCTTCCATTGAGCTGGTTAATTCTCCCACTTTGTCTTCAAGATCTGAAATTCTATTTTCTGCCTCATTTGTTCTACTGATAAGACTCTCTGTTGAGTTTTGGGTTGAAGATAACTTGTCTTTTAGTTCAATTTTAAACTCTGCCTGAGATTTTTTTAACTGCTTTATGTCTATTTTTGTTTCTTGAGCTGTTTTTCTCAACTCCTCCAAGTGCTTGTTGTATTCCTGTTCAAAGTGGTTGATACGGTTGTTTAACTCGTCTCGGATTTCCTCTTTCATAGTATTAATCATGGTAATGATCATACTCTGAAAGTCGTTATATTGGGTCTGGCTTTCATGGCTATTTTCTGTGGATTTACTCTGGTCGGAATCCCTCATTATGGGATTGATTCTTTCGGTGGGAGATTGGTCTTCTTGGGTTTTGTTTCTCGTGGATCTGCACTTTGACTTGTACATTGTTGTTTTGTTTTTTAGGACCTTTCAGTTTCTGTGTGTTTTTCACTGAATCAATGTAGTTGGTATTGTTACACTTGCCAGTTATTACTAGTGCTTACCTTGGATTGGGTATGTTTATGTATTGTTATTGTTATATTTTAGATGAGGCTACTAGGCTGTTAGTACGTCAGTTAAGTCAAGTTATGTTACCAGGGGGTGAATATTAATTTGGTAGTGCACTTTTACGATTTAGTATCTTGGCGAAATGTGGGGGTGAGTGGTATACTCCCTAGAGTTGTATGTGTTGGGGTAGCTGTATGAGGAAGTTGATCTACAGCATTGATACTTTAAAGGATCAGTAAGGTAAAAAGAAAAACTTTACTTATCTTTGGGCTCGATGAGAAGAAACTCGCCCACGTGATATAATGATTGTAGTGGAGTCCAGATGTATGTCCTGTGTTCCCTTTGTTCCTTAGAATTTTGCTTGAGTTTCCTTTGGACTCTATTGAATTCTGAGTAGCAGTGTGTCTTCCGTGGACCTCGTATGTAGGTCCCCGGTGGGCCAGAGAGGCAGAGGGTCTGATGTTGATAGCAGAATTCTTCACCTGCGACCTGGGAAGTTTGGCACGGAAGGGGGTGCGGCCCCAGGGCAAAGCCAGCGGCCGCGCGGTGTGGTGCTGCTGGCTGGGCGGCTCTGGGGTGGGGGGCGGGGCTGGCCTTCTTTCTCTGTTTTTCATACGTATGTTTGCATGCGTATTGTGAATGTGTGTGGATGCATGCATGTGTGTGCACAAGAAAGCCTGAGGGTGATATTGTGAGCCATCCTTGATCATTCTTGTACCTTATTCCTTTTGAGACAGGGTCTCTAATCAAGTCAAAAGATCAGTGAGTTACTCTGTATACCTAGCTTGCTTGGGAGATTCCTAGTCTCTGCCTTCCAAGGCTATAATTGCAGGTGTGATACCGCACCAACCTAGTGTTTTATGTGTGATCTGGGCAGCCAAACTCAGGTTCCTTTTGCTTGTGCAACAAGCACTTTTACTGTCCAACTACTCTCCAACCATAATTTTCATTTCTTTTTGAGGCAGGGTCTTATTATGTAGCCCAGGTGGCCCCAGCTCCTCCACCTTACCAAGTGCTGAGATGGCACACATGTGGGGCTTTAATTACTACAATTTTCTATGAAATACTATTTCCTCTTGTATGTAAGATGATTTTACTACTCTTTAAAAAGACTTTGTAAGATCTCTTAGACTCCTTTTAGGAACTATATATTCAGCTAAGTTATCACTATATTTCAGATTACATCTAACATATTAATGGTGTTTCTTTCAGCACATAGTGCTCTAACCTTTTTAATATTTTTGTTGCTGCCAGATTTTCTCAATTTGTTTTTCTTCTGGAACTCATTTCACTTCAGTTTTGAAGGATATTTTCTTCCAAGTATAGATATCTAGGTTGAAATAACTTTTCTTTCAACAATCTAATGCCATCCCATTGATTTTTGTCTTTTATACTTTTTGTTCAAGTGATAACTATCAGCTTTGAGGACAAATGTACTTTCCCCCTTCCTCCTAGCTGATGATAAGATTTACAGAATGTGTCATGATAACACCCTCATTCCCCCACCCTGATCTAGGACCAAGACTGGGAGAAGAAACAGTCTCTTTCACTGCTGTTTCCAAAGATCCACTTGAGAGATTTGTGCGTCAGCTCCCAGGAGGTGCTTCTGACAGACTCCACAGCAAGCAAAAATTATGGCTCTCCATTAGTCATCCTGGGCTCTCCACAGGCGCACGCATGCGCTTGGCAGAGCTGCTCCCCGGCAGTGGAAATGGTCGTGATTATCGCGGGGATTTGGAGCTGTGCTCTGTAATGAAGGCAGGGAGGTTCACGGCGTTTCCATGCTGGGTGATTATGTCAAACTGAGCAAGAGCAAGCCTGGCCTGACCGGGCATGGTAACCAGGAGATCAGAGCCCTTGAAGATAGATGTGGTTTATACCAGACCATTAAATGAGAGCGAGTTTGACTGAGTGGAAAGAAAGAGAGGAAAGAGAGATGCTTATCGGTTGTAACTCTGAGTAAAGCTGGATTAAGCCTCTCTTTCTCTCTCTCTCTGTCTGTCTCTCTCTCACTTTCTCTCTCCCCCTCCCTCCTTCCCTTTTCCCTCCCTCCCCTCTCTTTGGTTTTTTAGACAGGACATCATGTAGCCCAAAATGACTTTGACGTTACTATGTAGCTGAGATTGACCTTGAACTTCTGATTGTCCTTCCTTTCTGCTTAAGTATTGAGATTACGAACATACCTAGAAAAGCATATTTCTTACACCAAAAAGTTGCTTTTGCATACGTTAGTTTAGATTGTTTCTTTTATTATACACGTATATTTTGCATGTCGGCAGGTGTACATATAAGTGTGGGCATGTATACAAGAGGACACTAGAGTGTGTGTGTGTGCCTGTGGAGGCCCAAGGGTGACATCAGGAATCGTCCTGCATTACTCCACCTCCTTATTGCTTTGCCCTGAGTTTTCTTAGGCTCTGCCTTCCAGGGTCAGAACTGCAGGCTGCAGCTATTTCTGCCTGGCATTTTTATATGGTATGTGGGAATTCACATACAAGTCCTTTTGCTTGTGAGATAAAAGCTTTATCCCTTGAGCCATATAACTTTGAAAAAGTGAACATGGAATAGAACATGCTAGAGATATGGACTGTTTGGAGCATTCAAAAGACTGATCCGTCAGTTGCCAGTTATGAGTGCTAAATATGTACCATGCTGGTGTGGTATGGACATTACCAGTCACTAGTATTTGAACCTTCTTGCTGAAAAACTATGTTAGATGCTTACTGTGTCTGTGTCCATAGGAAGCTGGATGTGCTGCAGAATGAACTGATACCTAAGAAATATTCTTTAACCAACACCTATTAGGAAAGGTGTACAAATACCCTAATATCCTGCATCCTTAACCCTTAGATGGGGACATAGTCAAGGTTCATGTTATATACATTTTACCATGTTAGGTTAGTGTCTGTATCTTTCTCAGTCCCTCATTGGCTGGCTCCTGACCTGTTTTTTCTTTCTTCTTGCTGTTCCTTGAACACCTCAAATGCCTTACAGTCCTTTCATAGACCCCTTTTAGAGAACACCAAGATGTATTGGTAACCCCCACTCAGGTTTTGCTAGGATTTTCACCCTGATGAGCACTGCATGGAAGTGGAAGGAAATGTCTTTCAAATACTAAGCTCAGCTCTCTGCTCTCATTTCCTCCCTGGGTTCTTGATTCTGAGTCCTTACTGACTATTGATAGCTCTTTGATTCCTTCAAACTGACTTTTAAGAACACATCCAGCTATGACAGTTGTTCTCCGTGGGAAGATCGGTCCAAAACGTGACTGATAGCAGAAACCGACTTCTGTTGTAAATGCAAATATGAATCAAAGAAACGAATGGAAACTAAAAGCGTTCACTTCCTTCCTCCACAGCATTTCACAAACTCAAAAACTTTTTTAGAAACATGACGTCTGATTTTATAGCAGCAAGGACTAGCCAGACATTCCCATGCTACCCTGGGCCAGTCACCATTGACTTCTTGTTGGGTCTCTGCTTACTTAGGTTCTTTCTTTGCTCTTATTTTGTGAGAAGGAGCAAGCTTCCCAGTTTGCTTTTGTTTTTATCACATGCTTCAGGAATGATTTTCTGGCTTTCTAGGGTCATACCCTCATTCCGCTGGAGGTAGAAAAGGGACATTAGGACACCGTGACATTTCTTCTTGCTTTCTGTCCAGAGACTGTTTATGGGGGTTAGAGGTGCGGCAGGAGCAGTATTTTGCACCCAGACTGAATCATTTGAAACATGAAAAAGAGCTCATTTGAAGGGCTCAGGATTCAGACTCATTCTGTAGACGAATAGAGACATCTCTACTCTCCAGGGTTAGCAAGTCGACAATTACATGAAAATTACATTTACATAAAACGCTGGGGCTAGAATAACACCTCTGTCTTGGTTGGTAAAAGGTCAGAAAGCCACATCCCCGGTGAATTCAGAACATGGCCTTACGGTGACTTTTAACGTGACCTGTTTTCGGGCTTTCAACTTATTGACTGGCTTCAGGCTTCTCCGTGGACCAATTGGTTTCTTTGTAGTTCTTAGTGTCCTATATTTGGAGCTGAGTTAAGGACTCCATCCGTCACGTGACCTGTCCTTTGGTGAGTGCTGACAAAATTTATTTCCTGAAGGGCAACGAATTCATTCTAATTCCCTCTAATGAATGTATCTCTCTCTGCACCGAAGCAGCAGGAGCAGCAGCTTCGGCATCATCTTGTTTGTGGGTCGAGGGAAACAGCATCTTGCAGAAAAGGAAAGGGGACATCCCTCTTCTCACAAAGGCAAGTCAGAATCCGCTATTTACCCAGCAGTATAAGATGATAAGAACAAACAAGCCCGAATTTTATCACGCTGCCCATTAAATGCAGGAGAAACATTGACCCTGTTTGAAAGATTGTTGATGGAACAGTCACTTCTTTCCCCTAACTACCATTTCTAGGTCAAAAGGTATGAAAATACTGCCGTAATTCTCTGAAGTGAGGAACTACAAACATAGCTAGTTATTTAATGCGCTCATAGAATAAAGGGAGCAAAATCATTGTCTGAAAATCAGCAGACTCCTGAGCATCCCTTCTCTTGTTCCAAACTTTGTAATTTCTTTTCATATTTATTTATTTTTATATTATATTTCTTATTGTATAGTATATCACATATAATATTTATTTTTATATTATATATTTTATTTATTTTTTATTTATTATATATTTATATTATACATAATAATACTAGATTTATTTATTATTATTATTTGCATTTATTTTTAAAGGTCAGTAAAACTTCTAAAGACTGTTTAATGGTCATTTTGAAAGAATTTTATTATTTATTACTTGAGAGAGAGAAAAAGAGAGAAAGAGAGCATGTGTGCATATGCATATCATGACACGTGTATACAGGTCAATTTTCAGAAGTCAGTTTTCTCCTTTTCCCCATGTGGGCTTCTAGAGATTACTTCAGGTCACCAGGTTTGCAAGCATATTGCCTTGCTAACTGAGATACTTCATGGACCCTTTTTATGTTTATTTTTATTGTATTTTTTCTTAATTCTCTTGTGCAAATGTGCATATATACATTTGTGTGCGTGTGTGTATGAGTGTATGTGTGAGTGTGGATGTGTTTGTGCATATAGAAGTCAGAGTGTCACCTCCACGTTGATCCCTGCTTTCCTTTTCCTTCCAGAACGGGTCTGTAGCAGTCAACCTGCATGGTTGCTGATAAATGACCATCAAACAGCTTAAGGAAACAAGAGGTTTATTTTCTCTTACGATTCCTGGTTACAGTTCATAGTCCAGCCTGACAGGAGAGCACGCACCAACACCAGCACTGAAGGAACTGGCCACACCATCACCACATAACAGCTGAAAGACGGACAATCCTTACTTGCCAGACCAGCATGTCTGGCCAAGTGTACACAGGATGCCAACTTCCTCAACAACTTTCAGTATTTTATTGATCTGTTCAGGGCCTAGTCCCACCAACCATAGGCTGGGCCTTCCCCATCAGCTAGACAATCTCTTGCAGGTTTGCTCTGGGCTAATCCAACTACTAATTCTCCACAAATGTGCCCAGAGCTCAAACCCTCAACAGTCAAGTTGACACCCGTGCCTAACTATGACAGGGTCTCTCATTTTCCTCCATTGTTTATGCCAGGCCAGCCTGTGAACTTCTGGGAACTGGACTGTGTTTGTCCCCTCTCGCTGTAGGAAAGCTGAAATTACAGATGCATGCCACCGCATCTGGCTTTATGTGAGTTCTATGTAGGGACTAGAACTTGGTTCTTCATTGTTGTGCAACAAACACTTGATCCACTCAGACATCTACCTCTCCTCCAAACTTTATAATTTCATGAGAAGTAAAAAATAAAATGCACTTTAATTTGTATTATACTCTCACCCACTAGAGACTTGTTGGTGCTTAATTGAACTACAACCAAAAATACCTTAGCTGGGAGCAGAGTTCAAATAAAATGATTTGGAAGATGGGAAGGAATGCTTCTAACTTTGTCTTGGTGATGGGTGGTAAGCCAATCACAGCAGCAGATCTTGCCTCCTTTTTTTTTTTTTCCTCCTTTTTATCTAAAGTAATTTAATTTTATTTGTTTATGCTTTGTGTGTGTGTGTGTGTGTGTGTGTGTGTGTGTTAGTGTGTGTGTGTGTGTGTGTTAGTGTGTGTGTGTTAGTGTGTGTGTGTATGTATGCCATGGTACACATGTAGAGGTCAGAGGACAACTCAAAGAAGTAGTTTCTTTCTTTCCACCATGTGGGTTCTGAGGACCAAATTCAGATTGTTAGGCTTGGCCATATTGCTTTTACCTACTAATATCTCATTAACTTAGGACCCACTTTGATGCATGCTTAGAATAGGGTTTTTTGGTTGTTGTCGTTCAACTTCCCATATAGAGAACATGGAAATTTCCATTTTTCCATTTATATGTGTGCCTAAGGGATGGGGTCTAGATCGCCAAGTGGACACTAGGAAAAGTGCTGTACCACTGAATTATAGCCTTGCCCCTGATTTAAGACTTCAGAGTTGTCAAGCCACCTGTCATGGTTTGAAATGTGTCCCCCATAGTCGCACGTGTTTGGGAAGGTCATGACACCTTTAGTAGGTGGAGTTTTGCTGGAGGAAGGCAGTCACAGGGCATGGGCCTTGAGGTGAATTACTCTCACCCTGCCTCCTGGAGAAATTTGCCTTTGCAGCAAGGAATCTTCTAGCACTCAGTCTCCAGGGTGTCTGCAGTGACCTAGGCCTTCTCCAGCTTCTGCCAGCCAATCATGCTATAACTGCCATGAAGGACTATACCTCCCCTCTGGAACTCTAAACTGAATAAATCTCCCTTTCTCCCTTAAGTTACTTGACTTTGGTTGTTTTCTCACAGCAACAGATAAGAGTAACTATTGTAGAATTTGGTACTAGTGGAGTGAGGCATCCTTGTGTATACTTGGCCAGACATGCTGATATGGCAAGTGAAAATTGTCCCTCTCTCAGCTGTTATGTGGATTTGGACTGTCTATTTTCCTCAGCTCTGGTATTGGTGTGAGCTCTCCTGCAAGGCTGGATAAACAATCCTAACCAGGAACTGCAAGAGAAAACAGACTATTATTCCTTTAAGCCATATTGATGGTGATTTTATCAGCAACCATGCAGGCGAACTGCACCATGCCGCCTATCATGTGTCTCAAATGCTCATCGGGGAATGAAAGTGCTGCATCTGTACTTGGTTACTATTTGATTTTTCTCTTTTCTTTTTGTGGTTGGCTTTCAGACAAATGTGTGTATGTGGTATGTACATATGTATGTGTCTTTCATGTAGATAGGTGCACATATATGTTCAGGTGTGTGTGGATATGGGTGTTCTTGAGTGTGTGTCTGTGGAGGTCCAAGGATGATTTCAGGAATCATTCTGAATCACACTTCCACATTATCATGGTGAGCCTGGGCTGCTAATTAAATCCAGAGTATTCCATGTGTATGCATGTGGTTTGTGTGTGTGTGTGTGTGTGTGTGTGTGTGTATGTGTGTGTGTGTGTGCATGTGCGCATAAGTGCCTATAGATGCCCCAAGAGGATATTAAGAATCCTTCTGGATTGTTCTCCCATTTTACTATTATGAGTCTGGGTCTCTTAATTAAAGCCAGAGTAGCCATTAGGGCTAGTCTGGCTACCTAGTTTACTGTGGGGATTCCCAGGCTCCATCTTCCAGGACTAATCACAGGTGGATTACAACACCCACCCAGCCTTTTTTTTTCTTTTTTTTTAGGTGGGATCTGGGGATCCAACTCAGGTCTTTTTGCTTGTGAGGCAAAGGTTTTAAACACTGAGCCACCCCCACCCCCAGCTTCTGTCTTACTTGAGTCTTATAAAGTCCAAAGAAGCATGGAATGAAGATGTACGGAATGTGTTGGGTGAAATGAGTAAGCCTTGCACAGTATGTGTGGGGTCAGAGACATGTATTTATTGTAGTGGCACAATGTCTACTTAGCATCTATTATTTCTCCTCAATTGGCCATGCAGATATCAGTAGAACTGAGGATCTTGCTCAATTTTCTTGACTAACTTAAAGCAGAGAGGGGGAGAAAGGGGGAGTGATACTGAGCGACAGAGAACGAGGGAGCAGGAGCTCGATGGAGGAGCAAGACAGGGGAGAGGGAAGGAGACAGGGTGCATGGGGAGAGACACCCTGCTGGGACCAGAGTGCCTGACAGATCTCTGGCAGACTCCTGTCAGTCAATACCGCCCCTGCTCTGGTGTGGAGGGAGAGAATTCCTGGCCAGATCCTTTCTTCTCCTTCCAGATTGCTCTCTGCGGGGTTGGGAGAGGTGAGCAATTTGTTGCAAATGCATGATGAATTTCATTAAGTATTCAGAACTGCTGTTAACATCACTGGAGATCTGCAAAACAGAAACCCAACATGCCCAGAACAGGTTTGACACACAGAGCAGAGATGTGATATTTGCCAGGAATTAAAAGTCGTGCTGGTAAATTCAGGTCCTTCATGATTCACTTAAAATTTTTATTTTATTTTATTTTTTTTGTTCCTGAGCAGAGCATGATTTTATTGAAAGAGTGACAGTTACATGTTTTATTAATGTGCTTTTTAGACAAGCTTTATAACATGATCTCATCATAAAGTCTGGAAGCTAATGGATTTATCGTTCAGTGAGTTAATGCAGAGGAAAGTGCCTCACAGCCTGGAAAGTTCTAAATAAATATTAGTTGTAATCGTAATCCACATACCATCTTACAGATTATTTTATTTTTAAGCTTTTTATTTCAGAACAGTATTTGCTTCACAAAAATTTGTGAAGGCTTATGGAGTTTACACATAGTCTATGCTAATTTCCACTATTAATATATTTCATTGATATGCTCAATTAGTACAAGTAACTAGTGTTAATGTGTAATTTAATGTTCATGCTTATTCAGTAGTTTTTGTATGTGTGGCATATGTATGCATTTGTGCATAAGTAGTACATGTATGTGTGGGTGTAAGTAGAAGCCAAAGGTCTAGAAAGGTTAGTCAGAGAGCTCCTGAGATCTGCCCATCTATGTACAACACCCTTCCAGCCCTCCACACACTGTGGGGGTTAAATGTGAACACTTACTGTTCATTCCTGGATTTAAGAGTGTACAGTGCATCTGAACTCAGGTCCTTAAGCTTGCATAGCAAGCTCTTACCCATGGAATCATTCTCCAGTCTTAATGTTCATGTTGTTTTCAGATTCCCATAGTCTCTAACGTCCTTTTGCTCAGGATACTACCTGGGCCACTGTCTGTCATACATGTATCATGTTTTCATAGGATCCTCTTGGTGGTAACAGGTTCTTAGATTCTTTCTCTCTGTCTCTCTCTCATTGTGTTTTTTTTAATCTTTTTAAAATTTTTTTATATTATTATTTATTCAATTGTGCATGTGTGCGTGCGTGCATGCGTGCGTGTGTGTGTGTGTGTATGTGTGTGTGTGTGTAGAACCACGGGCGAATTTGAGAACCACCATGGAGCACCTCCACCTCCTCCTTATTTACTCTGCCCCCCGATTCACAGGCTCCACCCTACCAGGACCGGAAACACAGGTCACCCCCGCTTCTGCCTGGCGTCTATACGTGGGGTCTAGGATCCAAACTCAGGACCTTCCGCCTGCAAGGCAGAGTCTTAACTCCTGAGCCACCTCTCCAGTCCCTCTCACTGTGTTTTGTATGTGAGTAGGTGTATGTGTTTATGGGCATGTCTAATGAGGGCACTTGAACATGCGTGTGCCTATGGAAGCCCAAGGGTGAAATACCGTATTAATGATCATGTGACAGGTTGCTATAAGATCATCATTCTGCTGCATCCAGGAACTCACTGCAGTGAGATTTGTCCTACATAATGACTGACATACCAGCAAGTCTCTATAAATTATCAAGGAACTCTAGAGAGATAAGAAGATACAGTGGAAACCTTGGGGACTAAAGCTGGATGAGTGAAGGGAAATGCCCCTACAGAGGCCTATAGAATTGGTCAGGCAGGAGGGTGGGAGGGACTAGGATGGATTGATGAAGGGAAGGGGGGAGTATGGGAGGGTTGGGGGATGGAGAAAAGCAGGGATAAGTACTCAATATGATTGCAAAACTAGAAAAACAAAATATTAAAAATTAAAAAAATCATCATTGTGGATTGCTTTTCTACCTTATTGTTTTGCTCTGGGGTTTTCCATGTTTTGCCTAATGAAATTTATCATTTCTAGAATTGTCAGCTGTTGCCATATCCCTCTGGCATTTTTTTTTTTTTAATGTATGATCTGGGGATTTGAACTCAGATCCTTTTGATTGTAGGCAAAAGTGCTAACCACTAGGCCATCTCCGCAACCCTGAGACTTTGCTTATTTCCAGACACAAGTCAGTATTGGTCGGGTGTTTTTCTTGAGAGTAGGTCGGGACTGTGAGTTTTTAGGACGATGGTGTCATTTGCATTATATCATAGCCAGACAAATACTCTTTTGTTTTTATTGAGTTTTTTGTATACAAACAGAATAGGTTTATGTCATTGACTTTATCTCCACTTTACCCCTCCCCTCCCTCCTGCAGTCCAACCATGTCCCTTCAACTATCCTATCCATCTGTCTCTATGGATCACAAGGCCCCTTTTGGGGTACTTGCATTGGTAATGGAATCAGACATCTGCTGTAGTACATGTGACTCTTCAGTGAACAAAGTCGTAAGAGGGGAGATTTCCTCTTCCCTTGTCCAGTGCCTGCCCCAGAGACAATCTTCAAGTGTAGTTGTTTCTTCTGAGATCCTCACTAGTCCTGGGTGGGGAAGTGTTGATATGTTAACCATTGTGTAGATCTGGTGATAGAAGTTCTCACTGCAGTGAACACCAGGGTACAACTGCGCGATGGTGGCTGGAGTGTGCTGTTGTAGTATACTACCCCAGCTTTAGGCTCTTGCATCTTCCGCCCCCTCTTCTGCAGGTTCCTGAGACTTGGTGTGGGGAAAGATTGTGATGGGCTGATTTGGGCTGAGCATTCCAGGGTCGCTGATATTCTGCACTCTCAGCCAGCACAAGTGATGCCAGCCCTTGGCTAGGCGGGCATCTGTCCGTGTGTTGTTGAAAAACAACTCCTCCTGATTCCACGCTTTGTTCTTTGGAAGGGATTGGCTATGTACAGCTCACAGTTAAGAACTGGAGAGTGCATCGGAGAGTAGGACCCAGAGGAGAGTTGGGCATGCACATTTAAGGATGCTCTGGGGATGGAAAGGGGAGGCACTGGGGGATGAGGAGGGAGAGGGAGGGGAGGGGGGCACAGGGCGGTGAGAGGTCGGAGGGAGGGAGGGGACGGGTGTACCTGTTAAGTCTGTATGAGTGGAAATAAAAAAAAAAGAATTGGAGAGTGTAACCTTGAGTGTAGAGTGTCTACCTAACTCACTTGGAATTCTTCTGGCAGTTTCTTCCTCTTCATTCCACCTGTTTACTCAATCATATATTTGTGTCCACATGGACTCATAAATATTTTTTAGCTTGCGTTACGATCCAATGCATATTTATTTTGTAGCTCATATAATTTCACCATTGAGAACCATATATGTTGACTCTTTAGGTCTTTTGGCATAAGCAGATCATCGTTTTAGTGTGGGTTCTATGCTTGGTCAACACTTCCTTATCTTCTGGCCTTATAGTATGTGCCTGAGAGTCCTTACAGAGATTTTCTTTCCTAATATTGGAATTAGTTGTTTCTTTAAGATATTCTAGTTCTTACTGGTCAACTGGTTGCTTTTCTTTTTAAAGCTTCAATGATAATGAAATGCCGCATTTCTCTTCATGTTGTTTTCATCCTCAGGTTATGGAAATACTTCATTCCTCTTTGATTGTAGGATAGTGCTTTGATATTTGGAAATGAATTGTGAGAAATAATCTAGGGAAGGTAATAAGATAACTCCACTGTCTGCACCACTGCTGATAATATTTCATAGGTGCTTCTAACATTTGTTCTGTTCTAACAGCTAGACACCATTTTGGTCCATCAGTGAAGGTTTGGAATACTACTATAGCCTTGCCACATGACCATTAAGACCACATTTCATATGAACATGGTTAGATGAAATGAAAATAAAATGACTGTGGGGGCTGGAGAGATGGCTCAGAGGTTAAGACTCTGTCTTGAAAACAGAAGGTCTTGAGTTCGGATCACAGGTCCCATGTAAAAACACCAAGCAGAACTGGCTGTGGCCTGCACTTCTAGCTCTGGTAGGCGGAGCCTGGGAAATCCCAGAGGGAAGCAAGAAGGAGGTAGAAGCAATCCAGGATGATTCCCAAAGTCATAGCCCTCCAAATGAATACGCGTGTACACACACACATACACACACACACAAATAAATCTTTAAAAATAAAATGACTATGGACAGAACTAAGCCAAAATCATGCGATTGAGGCTCATCAGTAGAAGTGGTAAGTGTGTTCATTGCTACTAGATGATTATTTTCCTCAGCCTTTGCAGCTGAAGGATCAGGGAAATATATAGGTAAATATTAACCTATGGGTACACTCATTTTAAAAGTATTTTATATGTAGTTATCTGCATGCACGTTAAGATAAAGGTGAGCTCCTGTTGGTGCTTCTATTTGTTATCCATCGTCTGCTGGTGTGTTTTTGCCTTCCTGCTTATGGGCAGCCTCCCATGCCACTGATGAGCAGCTCCCACCACCATTACCTGCTTATTTAATCACTTCCTTAATGGCTTTTGCATTTACTATTGGTGTGCTTCTTGCATTCAAGATTCATGTTCCAAGATAACTATGGACGAGTTCATTGTGGGAAGACACCTGGGAAAGGAGAAAGATCAGGAGCAAAAATAGGTAGGGCATTGATAGACAGACCATGATGCAGGTCTTCCACTCGTAAAAAGAGAAAGGAAAGGGGAGGAAGGAAGAGGAGGGTGGAAGGAAAGGAAAGAAGGAAGAGGAAGAGAAGGTTAGGAGAGCTTCACACTGTGGCACAAGAAAAGGGTTAAGTGAAAAAGTAAGAAGCAAGAAGATCAACCCCAGAACAGCAATGAGAGCGACTTCATGTTTAGTCTGGGAAGGGTGCTCAGACCCAAATGGTCAGAGTGACCACAAGTAAGGCAAGAGAGAGTGCCCAGTGGGATCGAGCAACTCTGACAACGTGTCAGGGTCACTAGTCTCTAGGAGGTCCATGATAAAGAGAACTAACATGAGGGAAAGAATTCAGAAATTTGAGTTTATTAGAGGTCAGGATTTGGGGACCAAGAGGGACATTGTTTAGCTTTAAGATGGAGGAGTTTTAGAACAGAAGAGAGAGTTTAAAGTTGGAAAGAACAGGAAATGAGGAAGAGAGAGAGAGTTGCCATGGACAGTACAGTGGAAGGAAGTCGAGAGAGAGAGAGAGAGAGAGAGAGAGAGAGAGAGAGAGAGACAGAGAGAGAAAGAGAGAGAGAGAG
Organism: Typhlomys cinereus; assembly: GCA_023101885.1. Classification (NCBI taxonomy): domain Eukaryota; kingdom Metazoa; phylum Chordata; class Mammalia; order Rodentia; family Platacanthomyidae; genus Typhlomys; species Typhlomys cinereus. Next base: position 1,073,560 of record JALPQD010000525.1, on the reverse strand, counting down.
ACAGAGAGAGAGATTGACTCTGGGCAGGGGCCAATCTTTTATGGCCTCAGGTGTTGCTAAGGAGTTGCTAGGGAACTAAAGCAGTGTGGGGAGCAAAAGGATGTCAGAGATTTAGGAGGCGTAGTCTATGCAGGAAATCAGCCACATTCCAGTTTAGGATGAAGGAGGCTGTGACTAACAGCACAGCTCTTGGAAATTTTCACTTGCTCACGTAGGATCCTCCCCCCAAGCAGTGACCACCAGTCAGGGGAGATCCACACAGTTGCCTGGATGTGGTGTCTTCTCTGTGCTCTGACATTGGCTGAGAGCAGCCTGGTGGAGAGTGTGGCTTGTCCCTAGCTGTAGCCATGATGCTTGGCAGGAGAGGGTCACGGAGAGATAAGAGCCAGCCATCTGCTCAGGGGTCCAAGTTCCCTAAAATGGCTTTGGTCTGTTAGAGGTCACATTGTGTCCTCTCACAAGGATATGTCAAAGTCCTAGTGTCCCCCCAATGCAAGAGAAATGGCCTTAAAAGGCACATGAAGAGTAAAATGAAGGTCCAGGCTTCTGGAAGGAAGGCCCTGTGAAGACATGAGATGGGAAAGGAAGCTGTGGCCCAGCTTCCAAGCTGTAAATGAGTGAGGCCTGAATATTAAATTTGACACACTGCTGCCAGAAACTGGGAGAGTGGTGGGCAGAGGATGGGGAGTGACAGGCGATTCCTACAAACTCATGTCCAGAACTTAAAGAAAACTCTTTGTTCTAATTTCTCTGCATTAATATAGGATTGAAAATGCACATAATTAGTACTTTTAAATATAACCAACTCATTACTATTGATTATCGGTAAACCCACTGGGCACAGTATGCCGAGATCTACCTGTACACATAGTGTACATTGTCAGATTTATGTAACTGTAAATAGAATAACTGTTCACTATTAATTCAGAGTTCTAGGAAATATCGGCGCTTCCATTGGTTATAATACAAGGTTAGTGAGGTAACTATCATTAACCCTAATTCATATAGTTAGTAAATGGCTTATTTGGATTTGAAAAATAGCATGCTTGCTTCAAAAGCTATGGGGTTTCCATTATATTTTTCCAAATTCCACAAATAGCAACTTTTTCCTTGAACATGTTCTGTTTGCCTAATATTTTACTAGGTGCCATATAACACAAGAGAGTTTCAAATCTGAAAAAGAAAAACCCTGCTTTTTAGGAATCTATAATATGATCATGTGATGGTTCTAGCTTATTGCTAATGTGGTAAAAGGCATTAATTGATTTTTAATTGCTTTATTTTGGTTTAATTGGCATATAATTAACTGTGCATATTTAAAACTCACAATTTATTAGATTTTAATATCTGTGCACACCTGTGAAACAATCACCATAATCAAGGTAATTGCTATCCTTCCCCCCAAGCTTCCTCTGGGTCTGGTGGAACCCCTGCCTCTTGTCTGCTTTGTGTCCAGAGCACATGTGACTTGTGTCACAATAGATCAGTTTACATCTTTTTTTAGAGTAATGATCAGCAAGCAACAGCCCCCATGGCTTTTTTGTAAACAACATGCTATTGGAATACAGCCACACTGACATTTTGATCTATCATTTATGGGTGCTTCCACACGACCACAGCAAAGTATAGTTGTGAAGGGATCCACATGGGTTGGTTGTAGAACCTGATATCTATTATCATTTCCTTTAGGAAACAGTACTTTGTTCTTTGTTTTTTCCAGCATGTTTTTTCTTTCATGCTAATTGAGCATGTTGATGTCCATTCATATTGTGTGAATCAATAGTTTTCAAATGATAGTTTCAGGCGATTCCTACAAACTCATGTCCAGAACTTAAAGAAAACTCTTTGTTCTAATTTCTCTGCATTAATATAGGATTGAAAATGCACATAATTAGTACTTTTAAATATAACCAACTCATTACTATTGATTATCGGTAAACCCACTGGGCACAGTATGCCAAGATCTACCTGTACACATAGTGTACATTGTCAGATTTATGTAACATGGACTCTCTTAGAAAGCCAGGAATCTAGAAGAGAGTTGTTAAAGAAGGGAAGGGGAAAAAAGAAGGGGTGAAAGAAGTAACAGAAGGTGAGTGGTTTGGGGGTGCCAAGGGGAGTCACAGGGGAGGCTCAGAGGAAAGTTTCTTCATATTTGAATTTCGAGGTAGGTACTTAAATTGTTAGGCTGAGGAAAAATTAACACATACCTCTAATATTTAATTTGGATTAGGTCATATTTCACTTCCTTATACTGTTTGGCTGTTTTATAACAGAGATGGCTTGACACAAATGCTGAGCTTTGGTTTTCTCTTAACCTGCTGATTGTTTTTTTAAATTTATTTATTTTTCTGCTCATACAAACGTAATAGGTACCCCTGTCCCCTCCCTCCCTCCACCCCTCCCTGGATCTCCCTGTTCCCTCCCCTCTTTTCCTCTTCCTTTCCCCCTTCCCTCCCTTTCTCCCAGTGCTCCCTCCCCCCATCTCTGAAGCATCCTTTAATGTGTATATCAAACTTTCCTCTGGGTCCTCCTCTCTGATGAGGTATAAGGACTCAGTGGCATTTCTTAGAACTCTTTCTTGTTGTTCCCCTTAAGTATAGGAACACTATTGTGACTGTTAATCCCTTGCTTCTAAGGATCCTAGTGCCTTTAGTCCATGCTAGACTTTGAGGGGTCAATTATATGTTGGTCATTGCGCAGATCATGCAGAGTCCTGTTACAATTGCTTCGACCCTAACTTGTGTGGAGTATCTTGCATATCATGACTCCTCCCATCCTTGTGCTCTTACAATCTTACCACCCCCTCTTCCAAAAATTTCCCTGAGCTTCAGGATGGGGAAAGATTAGGCAGGCCTGATTCCAGGTGTTAACCTGCTGATTGAAGTTAGTAGTCACACAATTTTTTCCTTATCACAAGTGTACCAAAGCTCCTGACCCTGAAGCCGGGTTAATAGTTAAGTGTCTTTGGTGTCTTTTCAGCTAAACCTTCATAGCTTTTAGTTACCCTAGGACTTATTTTCTCTCCTTTCGTAAGTTCTCATTCTAGTTTACAGCACCAAGAATGTGATCACTGCTGATCCCTAAATCTAATTAGGAAACTGTTGGTTGCCCTCTTGACATTCATGCCACTATTACACGGTTGATCCCTAAATCTAATTAGGAAACTGTTGGCTGCCCCCTTGACATTCATGCCACCATTACACTGTTGATCTCTAAATCTAATTAGTAAGCTGTTGGTTGGCCTCTTGGGATTCATACTGCTATTACACTGTTGATCACCTCTTCCTGTCAGGGTGATTGTTATTGTAGCTCGTAGTTTTCAGGTTGATGAGACTGGTGATTGTATTTCTCCCCCAGTAGTTTGCATAGTACTTTTTGGTATGATGAAAACTGTCCAGGAAAGAGGAAGCTTCCAGACCAGTCTTAGCTGGTGTTTTTGTCTTATGTTCTGTGATCCATGTGTGCTTTCAATAATAAGGTCTTACTGTCTGTTTATGGAGTGGGGAAGGGGCAGACAACAAAGGGAAATGACAAAAACCTGTATTATTTTGGGGGATAGCTTTGAAACTTTTCTGACCAGTGACTCATCAGGAAGTATCACATGCCTGTTATTTCTAGTGTTGTTTAATTGCCTCTGGTTTCTAGTTGGAACATCCCAGAGCATTTTTTTTTTTTTACTTTGTACTACTTGCTTATTCTTTGAAGCCAAGTTTTGTCACAGCTCACTACCAGCTGTGGGACACAGACATTGGCTGGCTGTAACAGTCTGTGATATGTGCAGAAAATTACAGAGACCTATCCTGACTTTTATTTAAAAATAAACATGCCTAGCAAAAAGAAGAAAGCATCTTCCTTTCAGGTATGAAAACAATGTATCAAGGGAGAAGGCACATACATTATTGTTTTAGGCTTGACATTAACAAGAACAGACTCAAAGAATAGCATCTGTCAGGCAAATCTTCCAGAACTTTGTACAGTGTCCCTGATGGCCATAGTAAAGAAGTACGGATGAACTCATGTAGATGACAAAGATTTCCTTATACATTAGACTTCTCAAGAACCATCATAATTATGACAGTCTATGACACTTCATAATTAGGCATCAGAGTGGTTAGATATTTACAAAGAAATGGTCACCAATGAGCCCACCCTTTCTAGAACTCAAATACATATTCTTCAAAGGATGACTATATACTGCTTTAATACCCACTGGAGCAGAGAGCTGAGGTAAGAGAGGCATTTATCTTCCATGGAAATAATGAAACCTGAAATGTGTGGAGTATAAAAAGAATCCTCAACAAAATAAATACATATTTAAAAACAAATGAAAACATTATGAGCCGATAAAAGTGTTCTATTTAAGTCAACCCCCCCCCACTTTTACTTCCTTGTGCTGAATGCTGTTAGCAGGATCTTCTTCATTTCATAATAAAATGAAGCACCCAGCTCAAAGGATGCTGACACATAAAGATGCCACCACCCTTATACGATCATGAATAAGTGTGTTCTGGGAATTGAATAAGTCAAAGATGTGTGGATAATAGTATGTGAAGGAAAATATTTCATCGCACTATATAATGTCATTAGCAGATAGAAAAATGCTGCATTTCTCAATTAAAGAATGACTGGGGTGGGTCATGAACACAGGTACATTCCCAAATCTAAAATTATTAACAATTCTATAATCTCATGATATATCTACAACTTATCACCAATGACCTGCACATATCACTTTTTAAAAAGGCTTCCTTTTTATTGTGTGTGCATGAGTCTGTGTGAGTGTATGCACACAGGTTATTTGATTGTGCTTGCCTGTTCACATGTGGAGCCTAGTCTGCAGACACAGTCTTTCTTTCTCTCTGAACCTAGGTATGCTGGTTACTCTTCTTTGTTGCTATAAGATACCACACAGGCTCAAAGAAATTAAGGGGAAAAAGGGAGATTTATTCAGTTTATGGTTCCAGAGAGGAGATACAGTTCTTCATGGTGGGAAAGTATGGCTGGCTGGCAGAAGCTGGAGGTGACCTAAGTCACATTCTTCATGGAGGCTGCGAGCTGCAAAACTGCCAACTGCAAGAGCAGACCTCTTCTGGAAGTAAGGTGGAGCTAATCCACCTTAAGGCCCACCCTCTGTGATTGCCTTTCTCCAGCAAGGCTCCACTTCTTAAAGGTGCTGTGATTTTCCTGAACAACTAAAGCTTCATACACGTGTGCCTGTGAGGGAGGACTCACATTTCAAACCATGACCCTGGGGCTCACATCTGTTATACTGGGAACCAGAGAACTCTAGCCATCTTCCTGTCTCCACCTACCTCAGAGCTGAGGTTACAGGCATTTGTAGGGACACCCATCTGTCTTGTTATGGGATCAAACATTGGGGCTTATGATTGCACTCTTAATCACTGTGTTCTCTCTCCATAACCCCTGTATTTCTTTTTCAGGTATGATTTTTTTTTCAGAAGTTTAGAATCACAGAAAAATTGAACAAAAACCACAGAATGCTCACAGCCCCTTCCCCCCAAAATGCCCTGTCCTCTTGGCTATCAGCATCTTATGCCAGGGTGGTACATTTGTGCCTACCTATGGACAGACCTGCATGGATACATCATTATTCCCTTAAGTCCTCAGTTTACATGAGGTATGATTCCTGATGCTGGGCATTGATGTGTATAGCAATAGGCATCTGTCACTGAAGTACCTTAAAGGATCATTTTTCTTCATCTAAGTTTTTTTATTCTTTGATGCTTTCATTTATAAATATAATAAATTTATGTATTTTTATCCATCACTACTCAGTCCCATTACCCCTCCTGTCCCACTTCATACTTTCTCCTTCCAGTTCATCTCCCTCCTATTTTCATGTCTTTTTGCATGTGTGGCCTACTGGGTTTCATCTGGGATACCTGTGGTCACATGTACCTGAGTACTTGCTGGGGCGTGGATGACTTCTTGGTGGGTAGACTGTTGAGTAAATAAGCCATTATTGTCTGGCACTGGCCCTAGTCTCTCAGGGAGGCATGGAGCTTCTTGAGATCTTTCTCTTCCAAAGTAAAATGTTGTGAGGACAACTAGTGTTCAGGTCTCATGGAAATGAACATCATTCAGTGAATTCTTGGGTATGACAGCCCTGTTTGGAAGTCCCCCTCTCTACCGTCAGTCTTTTACATTCTTACCATCCCCCTCTTCTGAAAAGCTTTCTAAGCCTTAGTATGGGGGGTGACTTTGGTGTCCTGTTTAGACCAGAACAGTCCACAGTCCCTTGTTTGCACTTTTACCAGTTGTGATGCTCTAATTAAACACCTTCCTTTGCAAAAGGATGATTCTATGTCCAAAGCTGAGAGTTCCTATAATCTATGAGTGCAATGGAAGTGTATATATGGCAGTTTACTATCAAGTACTCATAGTTAACACTAAGTAGTTTGTTCCCCATAGGTCCAGTGGTCTCCCCCTCCTTGATTAGATTTGCAGACCCCTCCAAAAACCTGTTCTTAAACACAATCAGAAAGCAGTTGTTTCTCCTGTATCATATATGCCATTATTGTGCTAATGGTTACCTCTTGCTGGAGTTTGTTATTGAAATGGTATTCACAACCAGGTGAAATTGTTGATTGCTTTTCTCCCCTGGCAGACTGTATAGCCTCTGGTATGTCCAGCAAAGAGAGCTCCATTCCAGCTTATTTTTTTCATGTCCTATGAAGGATAATTTTTCTGCTCTATAAATCCTCTGTGCTTTGGCCATCCATCATTGATTTTTCATAATCTGTCACTTTCTGGCCTTTGACTCTTTTCACAGTTCTGCCTTTTCTGGATGTCATCCTCTGATTAGGATCATAATACCTGTGGGTCTCCCAATTTTTTTTTCATTCATTTAGTGTGATATTGCTGTGAGAGGGCACCCAAAGTCAAATAACTTAAAGGGGAAAAGGAAATTTATTCACCTTAAGGTTCCAGAGGGGAGAAACAGTCTTTCATGGTGCAGGCGACATGGCCGGTGGCTGAAGCTGGAGGCAGCTAAGTCACTGCAGATATCCAGTAGGCTAGTGGGTGATAGTTGAAGGCTGGAAGATTTCTGGAAAGTCTCTCTTCTCTTGTCTTCTGTTCTATGGTTCCTTTTATCTGGTCCACTACTGGGAAGTTCCAATGAGATCTAGAGAAGTTCCAATTGGATCTAGGGCTGATCTTTGTATTGTAAATGTTTTGATCTTGATAATCTCTTCAGGTGGTCTAATCTGATTTTAGTTAATGCCAGGTATGTCAAGTTGACACCAGGATTAACTATGACACTTAGCAACACACATTTAAGGTCCTTTCATATCTTTTCATCAGTTGAGCAGCTCACAAGGATGTCATTTATATTGAAAAAAAACCCCAAATATTTTCCATTTTTTAATCATAAAATGAAGAGTGTTTTTTAGCCTCTTTCAAAGGGCAAATTTATTAGGAGAATTTTTCATTAATTATGGGAACATCTTCAACTTCATTAGCAGATATTACAAATAAAATTCTGGCAATAAATTTTAAAATTCAAGTGATATAAATTTTCTATGATTTTCTCTAGAAAATTTAATCTGTAAAACTAAAACCAGAACAAAAAAGGAAGCATAAATGTCCATAATCATTAGAAAAATCAAAACTCTAAGGAAAAATTTCTGATAAAAAGTACTTAGGCCTATGTAGTTTGAACGGAAGCTTTTTACAAGGTATTTATTTGATAAGGAATAACTGAAATTATAATAGCAATTGTTTCCTTAGCAGACAAGCATGAAAGAGGCCCTGGGTTCAATCCTCAGTACATTCAGGAAAAGGAGGGAGGAATATTCCTAAATTATGATACAAAGATACAAGTGTATCTTTGATCAAATCATGACAAGAACATTATAACAAAGCAAATAATAGACTGATACATTCATAAATATGAGTGTGAAATTCTAAATAAAATACATATAAATCCAATCTAGGGATTTTTTTTTATTATTTGTTCTCCCACATTTAATTTTTTCCTAATCATACAAGCTCAATAGGTACCCATCTTTTCCTTCCTTCCTCCCCTCCCCAGTTGTCCTCTGTTGCACCCTTCCCCCCTTCCCCCCTTCCTTTCACTCCCCTTTCTCTCTCCCCTTCTCCCAGTGCCTCCCCCTTCCTCCCTCCCATCCCCTGCAGCATTCTTTTGTGTGAATGCCAAACCTTCTCTGAGTCCGTCCACCCTAGTGAGAGTTCAGGACTCAGTGGCATATCCCAGAGACCCTTCTTGGGCTCCCCATTAGCATGGAAACTCTATTATGAGTGTAAAATCCCTTGCCTCTAAGGATCTTACTGCCTGGAGCCTTCTCCTTTGTGATCCATGCAAGACTTTGGGATCTTGACATGTCAAGCCATTGTGCTGATCAAGCAAAGTCCAATCCTGGCTGCTGCAGTCCTAACTCAGGCGGAGTATCTTGCATATTGTTGGTCCTCCCCATCTTTAGGCTCTTACAATCTTGCTGCCCCCTCTTCCGCAAGGTTCCCTGAGCTTTAGGATAGGGAGAGATTTGGCTGGTCTTGTTCCAGGTGATTAATGTAGGGTCTTTGGTGTTCTGAATTATGGTTTGTTGTTGTTTTCAGTTTTGCTTTTCCTGCACTGCCCTTGGCTGCATCCTGACTGGTATGGAAGGTCACCTCCTAACCAAAGATAAAAGACTGTTTAAATGAAAAATCTCAATCTAGGGATATTTATGATTAAATTGATACATAAAACAATATAACCCAGGTTCAGAAAGACAAATACTTCACTTTATGTCTCATATATGGATTGGGATCTCATTTTTATATACATGGGAGTAAGTGTGAATAGGGACCAAGAGACTATAAAGGGATGCTGTAGCACTTACTCTTCTCTGTTGCTGTGAGACAACATTCAAAGTCAAGCAACTTAAGGGAGAAAAGGATATTTATTCAGCTTATGATTCCAGAAGGGAGATATAGTCCTTTATTACAGGAAAAGCATGACTGGCTGGCAAAAACTGGAGGTGGCTTAAGTCATGTCCAACAAGAATGTTGAGAGCTGAAAACTCAGAGAAGACCTCTCTTTGAGGCAGGATGGAGGTATTCATGACCCATGGAAGGAGACTGCCTTAATGCCATAGATTGATAGTTATATGTGTGTATATATCACATATTGTATGTCTGTGTGCATATACACATATATGTGTGAATATATATATATATATATATATATATATACATAAAATCCTAAATAATCAATAGTGCCTCAATACTGAATGTGTAGCTTCTGAGATACAGACTAAAATAGAGAGGTCTCTATCATTGCTTCTATTCGACATAGTCATGAAAGGTTCTGTCAGTTCCATAATGAAGATAAAGAAGTAAACAGAATACAGATGAGAGGAGGGAAATGTCATTATTCATTGTAAACGTGAATGCACACATTAGCATCTAGGAACAGAAAATTAGAACACACTTTTATTTAACCATATTTAAAATGAATGTGGCATGATTTCACAGTATAGTTCATAAATCTGTAAAGTTCGCAAATCAAAGCTTTCTCTGAGATCTTTGTACCTCTTCAATACTGTTAAAAAAAATCCGTGGGTTTTACTTTTAACTCAGAATCATACATCTGTAGGCAGTCTCTGTACATCTCATCTGATTTTTGTAATATTTCCTTTTTTTTACAGATATAAGAATGAAATGTACGTTCTAAGGGCTGTCGGTAGATTTTATGTTTACCGGAAATGACCTGTTATGATTGGAGGTGGAGATGATGAGAATTAGTGCAATGTAGACCCAGATAAAAGAACAAATAACATTGTGTCTGTCTTCAAGAAAGGCACTTGCTTCTGAAATTAAACCCAGCAGGTAGAGAGATTCTAAACAGACTTCAGATTGTTGAACATCTGCTCACTCCGGCACAATCTAAAGCAGGGAGTATACAAGGTTTTACCGAATACTGAGATTCATACACTTTTCATAGAGTTATTACACTATTAAATTTTTTTCTGAAACATGTCTCAAATGAAACCTAAAACGTTTTGACTTTCAAGTCATAAAATACCATCAAACAGACCCTTGTGGCTCTTTTGATAGATTAAAAATAGTTGCATCTGTTGTCCTGATTTAACATTAGGTCATTTCTGTAACTTTCTTAAAATGAAGTATCCGCTAAATAAACTTTGGGGCGAATTACGTGTGAATAGGATGGGAATTTTGATCTCAGCATAGAGGTGAGGTCCTTAGATTTTCTTCTTTTTAGGCCATGGCATGCCATAAAATGTCCCAGTGTGCTACAGGCAAGAGAGGATTTGGTTTGCTTTTAGGGTGAGAGAAATACTTAGCTATGGTGTAAGTAAGATAAACTCCTAACAAGAGAAGAGGAGCGAGTACTTTGACTTAGTTCACTCTTCTCCTCTCTGTGATAAATACCTGGCAGAAGCAACTTAAGTGAGGAAAAATTTCTTTGGGCTTATAGTTTGGGAAGATGTGTTCACCATGGCAGGAAAAGCTTGGCAGCTGGTAAAGCTGGAGGTAACTAGAGCTTGGAGCTGTTGCTTTACATACATATGGTGACAGATCAGGGAGCAGAGATGGACCAGAAACAGGGCTGGGTGATATCCCTAAGATCCTCCTTTTGTGGTCTATATCCAACAGGAAGAACCCTAGAACTTAAAGATTCCAGAACCTCCCAACCAGCACCTCCACCTGGCGACTGTGTGTCCAAACATGTGACCCTTAAGGGACAGTTTAACATTCAAACCATGATCCGCCTGGAGGCCTGGCCCACTAACTCGCAGCCATGGCAGGATCCAAAGTGTTCATGCTCCATGGATACACGTGGCTCTCTCTGATCTGCCAAGGCTCTAACATGCACACCTGGGGAATGTCAAGTGCTTGGTTTAGAGGATTTAACCAATGGGAAGGGAATTCTTGGCTCAAGAATTTTTTTAAACTATCATAGCATATTTCATTGCTTTAATTTATTTTTTTACTTTCTTTTTCTTTGAATATATTTTTTATTCTTTTAGTGTTTCATGATACTTTCACACCTTAATCCCTGACCCTATTCCCCCATCTTCTTCCCATCACAAACTTTCTTCCTCTCTGCCAGTCTCTTCCTCCTATTTTCTTGTCTTTTCACATGTGTGAAAAGACAGGTTGCTTTTGATAGTATGTGCCTGAGTATTTTTCTGGAGCATGTGCTCTATATAATATCTCAGTGGCTATACCATTGAAGAAGGCATCTTCCTCCCCCCTCTGCACTAATCAACATTAGCCTTCCCAAGTCTCCCAGGGAGATGGGGGGGGGTCTCTTGAGATCTTTGTCTTTCCGTGGTGAAATGTTGAAAGTACAAATCCTATGCAGGTCTCATGGAAATGTACATAGTTACAGCGAATTCATGGACATTACAGCCCTGTCCTGTCCAGAGATCATGTCTGGCCACATTTCTGACTCCCTCCAGATCTTAACTTCTCTGTGGATCTCGAGGTCACAGACTCCATGGTTGCTCTGGACTCAATCATCTTCCCAGGTGTAGACCAAACACGTCACTTGTGTGGCATCCTGAAGGAGGCAGAGGCTGGTGATGGGTAGAGCAGCGGCTGTCAGTTTGAGGGAAGAAGGTAACTACCAGGATGTCCTTGGGATTTTCTTCTGTGATGATAATATTGCTTGTCTCCTGATGGTGATGATGTTGATATGAATTTATAATGATGCTAAGATCCACAGATAAGTCCACCATTGTTTTTTATCCAAAAAGGTTCATTTTCCTGTGTTACAATTAAAAAAATAATCGTTCCCCCCAGAGACAACTCAAAACACCACTATTCTTGGAGACGGTCTGGGGCTGACCCTGAATCTACTCCCACACAATTCAGTTAAGTAAAAAGTTTTCACAGGCATACTTTCCACGCTATTCTGTGTTTTAAACAGGATGATTTAAAAGCATGTTAAAGTAATTATCCGCTGTTGATGTGGAAGGGGAAAAAAAGCTGCTTTTTAAGAAAGCTTTTAAACAACATTTAAAGCAATAAGCAGCATTTGAAGAAGCTATTTTATTTTCTTAGGACCTCCCCCCCAATACACACACAAATGGAGTTTTTATTGATGCCTACATGAGACTGGGAGGAAAAAAAATACTTGAGAAATCCTTGGCTTGAATGTAAAATCACTTTGAGACTGCCTCCCCCCATATCCCCCACTCCTTTTCCCTATTTCTTTTTGTTGATCCCAAATATGCGAAGCTACATCTCTGTATCACAGTTTAAGAAGCTCAGAGCATTGAAGTAGCCTCTCCTTGCTTTACAGAGCAATTTAGTAAAGAAAGCTGAAGTTCCGTGTGCCCACTATGTATTGTATGAAGGTCTTTGTGTTTCTGTTACTTCAAATTTTATCTAAGAGTTAAGTGTGATCAGATAATAGGGGGACAGAGGTAAGCTGAAAGAGAAGTGTAAAGTCTATCATTTTTTTCTAAGAGGAAAAAGTTTATTAAATTCCAAGGGTTATGTCCCTGAATACTTTATTAATAAAATTTTAATTTGTATAGATATTTTCTATGGTCAAACGGCATGCATGGCCGTAAAATTCAAAATAAAATAGGCACACTGTGATGCTGTGGAGTTTGTATTGGAGACTTCAACAGCGATTTCTTTTCTCTTTACATCAGACCTTTTATTTTTCTTGTAGTCAAAAGAAAGTAATCTACTTTCTTACTTGGAAAAAGAGCCAAATTGAAAAGAAATATTTTTTGTGTTTTGTTTTATGTAAATTCATTTCAGTGACATGAATACCTGAGTTTCCTTTAGCTAAAATAATCAGTTTCTGAGCTCGAAACATAGAGGCATTCAGCTTTTGCTGTGAGCTTGTTCATGCAAAATGACTTGCTTTAGAATAAGAGCCAGCTCATCTGTAACGGACTATGCACAGATATGCCTCGCCCCATAATTCCTTGAGCTACATCTGCCTTTCACAGAGGGATGTCTGGGTGTTGCTGCACACAATACTCCATGATTTTCCTTCTGTTTGAAAGTCTGAGAATTGATTGATTGATTGATTTACTCTGTGTGTATGTGTGTGTGTGTGTGTGTGTATGTGTGTGTGTGTATTTTGAGACATGGCTTTAGGAAGCCCAGGCTGGCTTTGAACACCCTTTGTAGCCTTCGATGACCTTGAACTCCTCATCTTCCTCTCTCCATCTCCCAAGTGTTCGGATTACAGGCATGTGCTACTGTGTCCAACTTAGAACAGAACCTTTCATTCAATAAGACTTACTTCTAAGTTCCAGTAGGAAGGTTGAAATTCCATAATTCTTCTGAGTAGGTCTCCTGAGCAGTTTAGCTCAATATTTCTGTGGACACACTGGCATGATCCGAGTCGTAATATTGCTCCCACACTTATTTAAAGTCATGACAGGGTTACTGCTTCTTCTCAATGCTACCTGCTTTTGGAAATGGGAAAGGGTAATGGCATATGGTTTTCTCAGAAAACAGATTCTCATGGGTATGTAGCAATGTGTGAGAATTTGTGACATGAACACAGAGTTGAGGTTGGTGAGATATAGGCAAAGGTGAAACTAAATTAGTAGCTCAATCTCTAGACCTTCTCTCTTTTTAAGGAATAGGTCTGGACTGAATGTGACTGAAATGTGTCAGCTTCTAGTCATAGTGTCACATTCAGTTTTATTAGTGCACTGGAGATCTGTAATTTTTGCAGCATCATCATAATAGCCAAGAAACGAATCGGCCTAAGAAGTCCATCAGCAGCTACAAGGACAAAGAAAATGTGGTCTGTATTCACAGTGGCATTTTATTCAGTCAGGAAGAATTTGTATCACTTGGAAGAAAATAGATGGAATAGGAGACTATTGTGCTAAGCAATATAAGACAGACTCAGAAAGGAAAAAAAAAACCAACACATATTTTCTGTCTTTCAGAATCAACTATCTATCTATCTATCTATCTATCTATCTATCTATCTATCTATCTGTCTGTCTGTCTGTCTGTCTGTCTGTCTGTCTTCCTTCCTTCCTTCCTTCCTTCCTTCCTTCCTTCCTTCCTTCCTTCCTTCCTTCCTTCCTTATTCTTTCTTTCTCTTCTATAAATCTATCTATTTACCTGTCATATATCATCTCTGTATCTGTCATCTACCATATATTTATCATCCACCATCTATCTATCTATCTATCTATCTATCTATCTATCTATCTATCTATCTATCTATCATCTATCTATCTATCTATCTATCAATTTCTGCCTGTCACCTGTGTATCTGTCTTCTTTCTATCATCTATGCATATCTATCATCTATGTATGCACGTTCGCATATGTATGTGTGTATATATATTATATATATATGTATCTTTTGTCTAAGTCTCATCATTCTGACATGAAAGCAATATGAAGACTCTTCAGGAGAGTGGAGAAGACCACCATGAAGAGAGGAGGAAAGGGAGGGCCAACTAGGTGAACAATGAAAACGAAGCAATTGTTTCAAGAAACAATTACCTCTATTTTAAAAAGGTGCCAGTTCCTGGCACAGAATAGGTACAGGATAAAAGTTAATTTCTTCTCTGTGTCTTTTGCCATTTAAAATCATGTTTCTTAAAAATTTGAATCCATATATTTATTCATTTGCTATTTCTAGTGAGCTCTCATTTAGAACAGAATGCATAATAGATGACAGATATTTTGGCTAAAGATGAGTTTGGAGTCTAGGACTTGTGGTCTGGGGGGTCTTCTATCTGCTCTTTATTCAACACCTTTCTGCCAGCCCTCTGATCTCTTTTCTACACCCAAACTTCATACCTCTAGCTATGCCTCACTTCCCAGGATTCCATCCAAGAAGCATAAATGGAAAATTCAATATCAGTTTCAGATTCAATAGTGAAAATTGCTGTGAACAGTAACATTCATCACAACTTAATGCATGTATCAAATTGGTGGAATAGATAATCAGAAGGATAATTACTCCTAGGAGTTTAATAGTTGATACTTGCTCCCAAATTCATAAACATCTGTTATTTGTAAATCTTTTGATATAGAAACAAAAAATTGAAGGGTACTGTTCAATCGATTGTAACTATTAACTGCTGAGTTGGGTATAACAAAAAATACTAACATAGAAAGTTCAAGAAAGATGTACCTTGGAAGAGTTTATTGTTTAAAGAGCAGGTTTTTCAAATAAACATAGGCAGCTGGTCTGTAAGCATTAAACCAATTTCAGTCCTCGTTGGGCCAATGAAAAATAATACTCCTTCCTGGGAGCGAGAGGACCATAGCCTGTGTAACTAGATTGCAGCATTATGTCGTCTTCTCTCTATTATTAATATGTTACTCGCAGTTCACAAACCATTATATAAAAATCACATAAATTTAATATTCCCCAAAGGAAATTCGCTCTAGGGACACATTATGGAGGCTAAATATGATTTTGAAAGCTTTAAACTATGTTTTCTAGTCTTGTGTTATTCAGTCAGATCTAATTTATATTTTCAGCATATGCTAAAAAAGACTCAGACTTTTTCCGGTTCATGGCCAAGCCCAAAGAGGGACTTCTGAGGAAATCCGTAATGTGGGCCTAATTGAGCTTCTATTGATAAAAGATCGAATTACTTATTAATATCCCTGAGGAAGATAAAGGTGTTTCTAAAGCTATTGGAACATATATAAAAAATCATATGTTGTGTTTTGAGTCAGTAAGCTAATCTTAGCAGTAAGATTATAAGAGCCTGTAGTGAGAGTGTGGTGGGCCAGACATTATCTACTGGACATTGCAGGGCTATGTTATCCATGATTTCATGGCAGCCATGTACACTTTCACAAGAACTGAAGAGGAACTGTCCTATCAATATCTTGCCATAAAGAGGAAAGACTTCAAGAAGCTGCACACCTTCCTGGGACACTGATGAGGACCAATGCTGATATTTAAGAAAAAGAAGATGCTTTCCTCAGTGGTGTATCCTCTGATCTACATGATACTTGCTGGAGCATGAATTGTGTCAGGCGTGTACATCAAAAACAAACTGTATAAGTCATAGTGGGCCATGCAAGTGAAAAGACTTGAAAATAGGGGGGAATATGGCAGAGGAGATGAAGGAGAAAAGGAAGGGGAATGGAGATTAAGGGATGAAAACATTACAATTCATTGTATTCATGTATGCAACACATACACACACACACACACACACACACACACACACACACACACACACTAAAAACAGATGTGTCCCCCTCCCAAAAAATCATGCTATATTTTGGATCAGTAATTTAATCTTGGCCAATTTTTTTGTCTTGTTTATATGCATTGTTTGTCAGAATGGATTGACATCTGTTAATATCGAAAATTTCATGTCAGTATAATTTCATGTTTGATTACTATCTCCCTGTATCTACTGCTCTGAAATCAGTCTTGAAGTTTGTGCCTCACATATCTCAGTATTCCAAGGTTTATAAAACACTTCATAGACCTCGGCATTTTTAGGGACCTCATTCTGAGGCCCTAGCCTATGAAGACAGAGCTACTGTAACTAGCAAGTCACTATCATGGCATCACAAATTACCTGTGTGAGTTTTTAAACTCTGCTATCGATATAAATTATGCAGCATAAATTTTACCCAGGCCAAATGATGATTTGAATGAATTTACACAGTGTTTCCTACAACACCACCATCCATTATTTTCAATTCTCCCCCCTCATGACTATCAGGAATCTATCCAGTTCCATTTCCCAGGTCCTGGCAAACAAAGATCTTTTCTTTCAAGACAGACATCCCTTTCCTAGACATTTCCTATAAATGAAAATACTAAGGTAATGACTTTTGTTTAACAGTGCACCCATACTCTATATATGTTTAGTTCATTACTTTTTCTTGCTAACCTTTTCTCCATTTACCCAATGCTTTCTAGCAAGTTTGCTTGGTACTTTTGTTTCATCTTTGGTCTCTTCCTTTTCTTTCTCTTCCTCCTCTTTCCCTGCATCCCCATCCCTCACCACATACATGTCTTACTTCTTCTCCTTCATCTCCCCATTCCCTCTTCCTTCTTTTTCTTCCCCTTCATTGTCCTTTTCCTCCTCCTCCTTCTCTTCCTCCTCGACTCTTCCTTGACATTTTGTCACCTGGCTGAGGTTGGGGAGCAGTACTGACCTCAGACCCAGAAGATTCCAGGGGCTCCCCATCAATGCTTGTCATGGTTAGATATGGGTGTCAACTTGACGTTGAAAGTTCGAGCTCTGGGCATATTTTCAAAGAATCAGTGGTTGAATTCGGCCCCAAGCAAGCCTGCAGAAGATTGTCTAATTGATGGAGAGGCCCAATCCATGATGGATGGGGCTATCCATGGGCAGGTGAATAAGATGGAGGGAGCTGGTTAAGGAAGTTGGCACCTTTCTGTCTACTTGGCCAAGCATACTGGTCTGGCAAGTGAGGATTATCCCTCTCTCAGCAGTCCTGTGGGTGTGTGAATATGGTGGCCAGTTCTTTCGGCCCTTAGTGTTAGTGTGGGCTCTTTTGCCAAGCTAGAAAAGGAACTGTAACCAGACAATCGTAAGCCAGAAGAAAACCCTTGTTCCCTTAAGCCATTTGGTTGTACGTTGATTGGCAATAGTGCAGGATAACTGCTACACCACTGTTCTTCTGCGTGTGTTTTTGACAACAACACATTTTTCTGACTTCAAGCTGGTGTGGTGATACTGTACTTAGTGGGCAGGTGATCTGAACCCTGTAATCAGCAGCTCTGTTGCCAGCATGAAGTGGGGCTGCCATGGGGTAGATCCCTTCAGAGCAGAAAGTAGTCAAGGGTGGAGGCCAAATGGAGCTGATTTTCTGGTTGCTGCCAGTGGTAAACTCATTAATGGCATACCATGTGTTTCATTAGTGCTTGATATTTTAAAGTCATCTAGAAGCTCAACAGCCATCTCTCTTTCTGGGTCATTAAGGTCTGAATTGCAAACTGATTTAAGCAACTGAATTTCATGTAGTAGTGTTTCAATATCATGTCCAGCACTCAAAACCACTTTAATCACTACAAGCTTCTTCCCCTGTAGATTTCATGATAACTACACTGTTGGAAACTGGCCCTAGCCCAACTCTGGAACCACATGATTGCTCTCTTTGAATCCCAGTGAATAGATTTTCACAAGGTGACAAATCTCCTTTGCAATAATTGTTAGAATCTTCCTTATTGTTTGACCCCCCCTCCCCAAACCCTTCTTGGTGCTCTGAAAGATGGCTCTCCGAGTGGGGAGCAGAGTCTCAGGGTTGAGATTCAGATATCCTTCAATAGTGTCCCCTTGGCTTCGGTCCCCTTCTTTCAGACCCTGACAGCTGATCACGTTATATAAAAACATTATGTCACTACATGCACATTTTGAGACTTGGATGTTACAATTTCAATCACATATACTTCAACGAATTATTGTTAACTATTACATTTTTGGGTTTGTCCTTGAAACTTCACACTGAAAGTATGTTTTCTGCACACCATCACTGTAGCATCAGAGAGTTCTAAAGTCCACTTGCTTTTACCAATGAGTTTTACACTTTCAGATGTTTTTGTGTTATTCATGAGTGCTCTTTGCTTTCAACTTAGAGAAATACAGTCTTGTAAGGCTGGCCTGGTGGTGATAGACTCCCTTAGCAATTACTTGGGAAATCTTTACATTTCTTTTGCTTCTGAAAGACGGTTCTGCCAGGTGTAATATTCTTGATTTGTAGCTTTTCTCTTTTGGTGCTTTGAATATATCATCCCATTCTCTCCTGACCTGAAAGATTTCTGCTAAGAAATTGGTTTCTAGTTATATTAAAATTGGATAGAATATTATTTGTTTCTTTTTGGATATTCTGGGTTTTTTATTTTTATTTTTTTTTAAATTACAATCTATCTTTTTAGGATTGATTAGAGATCTTTGATCTTCCTGTCCTGGACATTTATATCTTTCTTGGAATGCTTTCTACTATTTACTTTTTTAAAATGAAACTTCTCCCTCCTTTTAAAAAAATTCATTGACTAGGCAGATAGGATGGCTCAGTGGATAAAGGCGCCTGCACACAAACCTGACGACCTGAGTTCGATTCCAGGAACCCCCACAGTGAAGGAAAGACCCAACTTCTAAAGGTTCCCCCTAGTCTCTCCATATGTTCCTCCTGTCTTTGTCCTTTTAGACACATATATAAAAATATTTAGAAAATTTGTTTGATTTCATTGACCTAAGAGCTTATTTTTTTAATGCCATCTCAGAAATCCAGCAGACTTTCTCTCTTCCTTTTTGCTTCAGTGTCTTTCTTCTGATTCTGTAACTTCAGACAACCAGGTTTTGAGCTCGCAAGTTCTTCCTTCTGCTTCCATGACCACCCTGCTGTTGCTGCTGAACAAATGCTCACTATTTATTCATTCTGCTTTTCAGGCTCAGAATTTGGTTTTTGAGAGTCACTTTAATGTTTTTATAGTTCTCGTTCTGGCCCTTCATTATCTTCTTCAAGTCCACTGAATTGTTTCTCTGCATTTTGCTGACCTTCTCCAGGCTTCCTTGAAGCACATTTTTAAATTCTTTTTCAGGAAGTTCATGTGGGTTCCTTCCTGTGGCATTAATCTTTGGCACTTCCGTTTGTCTCTTTTTGTCAATGTTATGGTTCCTGAGTTATTCTTGATTTTTTTGCAGCTATGCACTGGTATCTGCATGTTGGATAAAAAAAGGAACCTATTCTAACCTTTGAAGACCATCTTTGGAGAAATAAAAAAAAATCTTCAATGGAAATTCTGGACAGGACACAACAAATTCTGTTGTAGTTTATGTGCTGGGGCTACTGGGTAGACTGGTCAGGGAGCCTGGATCCAGATGAGTAGATCTGTTCATTGGCTCTTCTGAGGTGGACCATGAGTGTGTAACTCTGAAAGCCTCCTAAAGTTTGTCTTTAGGGTCTAACCAGGCAGTGGAACGGTGCAGAATATCAGTGCCAGTAGGGTTGGTATTAGAGCAGACCTAAGATCTTGAGCCATTCCTTGAGGACAGATCCAAAGTCTGAACCATTAGGATTGAGCTAATAGTGGGGCAAAAGCAAAGCTTGGGGTTGAGATCAGTCTCATGGCATAGCAGACCCCAAGACTGGAGCCACTGAGGTCTCGCAATGAACAGAGACCCCTGGGAAGTATCTGGAATCGGGGGCTGCTAGGGTTGGCTGGCCAGTTGTGTGGATCAGAGATTGAGTCTTCTGCACAACTCAGAATACTGGGGTTTTTACATTTGGATTGGCATCAGCGTGGGTATGAAGGCCCCAATTGACAGGTACCATTGTTGAGTTAGAGACTTGCAGGTTGTCTGGAGTTGGATTTTACTCTAATGGGCCTGGTTTGGGGGTCCAAGCTCTTTCTGCTTATCCTCCTAAGTGGGTGTCCTCTCCATGCTGGTCTGCCTTGGGTTGGAGCTAAGGTATGTGAAAGAGCTGATGTAAATTGTCCTTCCTGTCTCTTCAGTGTACCTTTCCTACTTCTGTGTTGCACCAAAGTATTATGACCTCTTATACTCTCACAGGTAGGACATCAAACTGATTTTCCCTGGAGATGGTATTCACTTGGGATACTGTTTTGTCATCTTGCTTACCCTTCTTACATCCTGTGCAATTGTGCAATTGCTAAAGCTGAAATGATAGCATCTCTATTTAATGTCACAGTATTAATGCCAAATTTTAAATTCATTAAATTTTTAAAAATCATATTCATTGTTTTCTTTTCCTATTAGGTAACTCATATCACAAAATTGACCTCAATCAGATGATGGAAAAATATTCCTCAATTTGTATGTGTGTGTGTGTGTAAATGCATGAAAGTTCAAAGAATCATCCTCACTGTTTAGGTAGAGACAGGTGTCAGCTTGATAATTGAAAGCTGAGCTGTAGGCACATTTGTGAAAAATCGGTAGCCAAGGCAAGCCCTGAGCAATTCTGTGCAAGACTGTCTAATTGATGCGAGAAGATCCAGCCCATAGTACATGTGGGGCAGGTGGATAAAAAGGAGAGAGCTGGTTTCAATAGACTGCAATATTTTGGGCATACTTTGGCCTGCTGGTATGCAGGCTTCCTGGCAGGGGAGAAAGTTTGCCCCTTTCCTGCAGATTTGGCGTCACCAGATCCCTTGATTCCTGATGTTGGCATGGATTCTCCTGCCAACCTGAACTATAATCAGAAACAAGTGAAATAAACCCCTCGTTCCCTGAAGTTGTTTGGCCATATATTTATCAGCCACACAAAGATAAACTGTAGTGCTTACTCACTCTTCCTTCCACCTTATTCTTCTTGAGATATGGTCTCTGATCAAACCCAGAGTTCACTGATGGGCCTAGTTTGGCCAGCCAGCCTGCTTTGGGGATTCTTGGTCTCTACCTTCCAAGGCTGGAATGGTGGGCCACTGTGCCCACCCAGCATTTTTTATGGGCACTGAAGATCTGAATTCCAGTTTTGTTTCTGGGGAGAGCCCTTTAATTTAACTCCCATCTCCATTCTTAAGATAAATAAGAATTAGTCTGATTGCTTTCAGAGTGAAAACGGAGTCCAGAGTGATATTTTTCAAATTCAATTGCATGAAAAATTGCATCGATTGGATTTCCATGAAGCTGTGTTCAGAAAGACGATCTTCCAGGAGCTGTAAAATGCTGTACTTGAGTGACTTTAGAGAAAAATGAAATACAATTATTTAGAAAGTGATAGGTTCAGGGGCTCAAGGGATATATTTGGTTTTTAAGACCTTAGCTCACTTTAATACTTCATCAGGAAAAGCAATCACAGGACAAGAACATGCATTAGATATCCCTAAATGTCATCACATTTATATATTGGATTTTATTTTTACTTCATTAAGAAACCAAATAGGACTGTAATTAAAGAAAATGATAGCATATGGTAGAGAGTCCGTTTATGGTTTTCCCAACTTTATACATCATTAGCAATTTGATGCTGTGAAGGACAAGCCAAGTCAACTATGCATATAATCGATCAGAAACTTGCTCCGTTTTCAAATCATGGGCACATCTACTTTTACTTCATTTGAAATCTCTTACCCAACCCTGCTTGAAACTGAGCAATCTGCAAACAAATTTCCCATGAAATATGATAGATAATGAAAATGAATGAGGGAGACAAGGCTTGAAAAGTTCTAGAACCATATATATAATACATATTAATTATATACTTATATATTACTACATGTCAATTATATATCCTCAATTTTATAATTTTGTATCAGTGATGTATTAATATGTATTAATTTTTAGGCTATATGTTATATGTATCAATTTTGTTGACTGCTAAGGAGCAGTGGTATCTGGAAATTATATGTTTTATAACTTCTGTAGCAGCAAATTAGTCTCTCTGCTCAAGGGAATGATTCTATGAAAGTTGTTTGAATCATTACTGTGTGTCAGAGATAGGACAGAGTCTGAGATAATAAAAACCAAAGAGTTGTTATGAGTCCCCACTGAGTAGAACTGTGGTAATCTTTTGACAGACGCTATCTGGTCAGACAAGAGTGGGGATGCAACCTGAAAGTGGTTCTAAAAGCCACTGTGGGTAGATGACTCACAAATGATGGGAAATCCTCATTTTCTGGGTTACATACATAGCAATTCCTTTACATATGCATACAGAGAAATACTTTCAGTATTTGATCAGTATGCAAATAAATCTCTCTTTGAAGTACAGAATCATTCTTAAATAGATTAGTGTTTGATGACTGAGAAACAGTAGAAGAATGTTCAGTCTCAAGGTTACTAGTTTTCACTCATGGTTGAGCTGGCACCAAGTAATTTATATGTGGGTATTTAGTGTAATACGTACCAGACTGATAATACAAGATGGTGTGACATGATGCTTGTTACAATCAAAATGTTTCATTGAGTTAATGCATGACTGTGGTTGGCATAGGACATATGGAATGGTATCCATGGTGTTTGGTGTGGTCTGCCGGGGATGGGGGGAAGGAGGTGTGGATGCTGGAGGTGGTGGGTATGGGTTGTGGATGTGGGGGTGATGGGCATAAGATATGGATGGGTGCTGTGGGGTCATGATACCAGTGTGGTTGGGGTGGTAAATGTGCTGCACAGATGTCGTATTTGGGGTATTAGACATGCCTTGTGCAGAGTGGCCTATAGGGACAATAGGTCTTTCAGAGTGGGGGATGGTCTATGATGTACATTTTTTAAGGTTCCATATTTCTGAAGTCCTACAAATGCTGAAAAGGAGATGCAAAGCTCCCACCACAAATAGGACACACAGGCTATTTTGGTAAAATTTTCTGTGTGAAATGGCCAAGGTTCAGCGATTCTTTCTTGTGCTGGATGAAATAGTATCTGCGATGTGGGAAACTGGTGAGACTCAGGGCTGGGATTGGGCTCCTGAGGTAAAGAAACAGCGCAAGCATCTTCCCGCACCTCCAGTCTAGGAGGTGATATGTAACTTCACTGCACCACCACCAAGGAGTACCCTAGGAAAAGCATCCCTAGGAAAAGCATCCCGACGGCAGCTTGGTGTAGGTGTGACTATTAGCGGGTGTGAATGGTCTCAGTCATTGTGGAATTGTTCATCCAAGAAAGTCGGGTGAGCTGATGATTCCCCCCACACACACACTTTTTTTTTCTGATCGGAAAGGAAATAAAAAACCAGATGATCACATGATGCCATTCTTAGGTCTTGGTCATAAATTCAACATAAATTTCATGCAAATGAAAGTTATAAATGATGCTATGCGTGGTGGATAGTGTCCATAATCCCAGCATTTGGGAGACAGAGGTGGGAGGATCTCTGAGGCTCATGGTCAGTGTGGAGTATAGAGTGAGTTTGGGGTTTGCCAGGTCTACTGAGACTCTTTCAAAAAACAAAGAAGAAAAAATTTATCTATTATCTGTCTGTATCATATCTATTTATCATCTATCTAAATATATATCTATGGAATATCTAGCTATCAGTCATATCTATTATATTTATATTCATATATCCACATCTGTCCTCTGTGTATCCTATATCTATCTGTTATATATCATCTGCCTATCTAATCCAGTATGTTTGTATCTGTGTATCATCTATGTATTATCTACTTATCTGTAATATATCTGTATATGTATGTATGTGTGTATCATCTATTTACCTGAGTATCTATCTGTCTGTGTAAATATCTATATCCATCTCTCTCTCTCTCTCTCTTTCTCTACTGCAGTTCCCCTGCATGGTTGCTGATAAATGACCACCAAACTGCTTAAGGGAACAAGGGGTTTATTTTCTTACAACAGTCCGGTTACAGTTCTCAGTTCAGCTTGACGGGAAAGCATGTACCAATACCAGGGCCAAGGGAACTGGCCACACCATCTCTACACAACAGCTGAGAGAGGAACAATCCTTACTTTCCAGACCAGCATGTCTGGCCAAGTATATAAAAGGATGCCAACTCTCTTAACAAGCTCTCCATGATTTATTCCAGGGCCTAAATCCCACCTACCATAGGCTGGGCCTTCCCATCAGCTAGGCAATCTTCTTCATGTTTGGTCTGGGCTTAACTCAACTAATTCTCTATAAATGTGCCCAGAGCTCAAACCCTCAATAGTCAAGTTGACACCTGTGTCTAACCATGACACTCTACCCCTTGTCAACTTGACACAAAAGCATAGCACTTTTAAACTTAACCTTCAATACTTGTCCCCGCAGATGTTAAAAAGTTATCTTAAAAATATAAATACATGGACAAATTTAAAATGTTCTTTCATTAAAAATTCGTTCCAACATTTTAAAAGTTCAAGGTTTCTTAACCTTAAGAATTTTAAATCAGAATAAATTACTTTAAAACAGATAGAACATTAAAACAGAAGTATCTTAATATAATGAGAAAACATTGAATTAATATCAAAGTCCAGTAAATCACCACATCCTGTACTCCAATGTCCAACTTCTGTTGCTCATCACGTAATCCAGGTGGCGCAAAGATTCTAGGCATTCCCAGTCCCTGTTTGCAGCTCAAAGTTATGAAAGCAGAGTTCCTCGTGAACCAGGCTGAATTTCCACTCGCAGCCATCCTCAGCATGCATCCCATGGTTCTGGCATCTCCAACACTTTGGGTTCTACTCTGCAGCTATAAGCTTCACCTTTTCTCACAGGAACTCTATGCCTGCTACTTGGTGCCAAGCTTTTGGTGCTTTCCATGAACCCCTCAAACTGTTCACCAAAATCAGTACCACCTGGGGGATTCTGCCAAACTCCAAAGCGAGTTCGAAATGCAGTTTGGTCCACTTGAGCCACAGCTGCACCAAATCTTGTGCTCTGATGCTGGAAAAACCTCTTTCCTAGGCAGTCAAAGGTTTTCCTTTACTGATGTTCATTTCTCCAACAATAGCAGCTATTTTGCTGCTGACCTTTCCACTTCCAGAGCTTCATGGCCACCAACACAGCTCTTCTTTGTCAAGCAAACCAGTCTATCATCTTTAAATTCAACTTTGCCAAAGTCCTTGTTCCCCTCATCACAAATTGGGCCCAAATAATCCATAACTTTCTCAGCACTGACATTGGCCCTTAAACTCTGAAGAATGGTATTGGTAATCCACAAAGTGAAAATCTCCAAGCATATCCAACTTTGTCCAGTGAAACCGTTCAAAAGCCACAAAATCCACAGAGTCAAATTTATCAGCAACACCCCACTTCCTGGGTGTGAAATTCTGTTGCAGTTCGCCTGCATGGTTGCTGATAAATGACCATCAAACGGCTTAAGGGAACAAGGGATTTATTTTCTTATAACAGTCTGGTTATAGTTCTCAATCCAGCTTGATGGGAGAGCATGTACCAACACCAGGGCCGAGAGAAGTGGCCACACCATCACCACATAATAGCCAAGAGAGGGATAATCCTTACTTGACAGACCAGCATGTCTGGCCAAGTGTACACAGGGATGCCAACTCTCTCTACCAGCTCTCTGTGATTTATTCCAGGGCCTAGTCTCATCCCATAGGCTGGACCTTCCCATCAGCTAGACAGTCTCCTGCAGGTTTGCTCTGGGCTTAACTCAACTAATTCCCTATAAATGTGCCCAGAGCTCAAAGCCTCAATTGTCAAGTTGACACCTGTGCCTAACCATGACTCTATCTATCTATCTATCTATCTATCTATCTATCTATCTATCTATCTCTTATCTATTATAGCTATCTATCAACTATATATTCCTTTTTATATGCATACAAGGGAGGAGAAATGGAGCCAAAGGACTGTGTGGGTTCATGTGATGTAGAGGCTTTTGCTAATAGTGGTGTAGGTGGTCAGAAGCTAACCAAAAGTTAACAGACCTCATGTGTACCCACAATCCTCTTCTGGGAATGCATAATACCTTAAACGTTCCCACCACATATGTTGTAACCACTTGGAGCAATGGCTGTACTAACTCACTTGATTGTGGCAATCATTTCATATACATGCATCAAAAATTCACACTGTGTAACTTAAACATATACAATTTTATTTGTCAATTGTGCTTCAACAGAGTCAGAAAAGATAAATAATGAGAGGGGTTGTGAGCTGGATCGGCGGTAAAGGCACTTGAGTGGAAACTTGTGAACTGCAGTTGCTCTCTGGAGCCCACGTGGTAGATGTAGAGAATTGATTTCTGAAAGTTATCCTCTGACCTCTATATGCATTCTCTGTCTCTGTCTCTCTCTGTCTCTCTCTCTTTCTCTCTCTCTCTCTCTCACACACACACTAAATCAAAATTTTAAAAAAGTTGCACAACAAAAGCTAAAGAAAACAGAACCTTCAGACCTGTAGCTGCCAGGAGATAAATTACTCCAATATCTCAGAGTGCAGGGACAAAGATGGTTCCTCATTTGCGGTCTTCATGAGGCTCTGGCTCTGGATGACACCTAGAATTCTAGACTGGCAAGGTTCTGAAGCAGGGAACTTAGGTAAACTTTGATTCTACTTCTGATCGATGCAAACAGTGAAAAGTACAAATGAGTGGAATGTTAAGCAGCTGAGTTTGTGATGCTATATTTTGTAGCACAGAAAATGAACATGCTCACCAATTGTGTGAAAAAAAGGCCCAAGAGGACAGCTTGATGATATGTAAAGATTTCAGTGATCTGAAGTGACAGATTGGTGGCCAAGCGTTTGCCATGTACTTCATAGCTGGGTGTGGCAATGTGCACCTGTAACCCAGTGTTGGGTGAGGGTGGAGTCAGATCCCTGCAACTCATTGGCTGGCTTTTGTTACTGAAATGATGAGCTTCAGGTACAGGGAAAGATCATGTTTCAAAAAAGTGAAAAAGAGGGGTGGAGAAATGGCTCAGGGGTTAAAACTCTGTCTCGCAAGCAGAAGTCATGAGTTCGGATCCCAGGTCCCACTTAAAAATGCCAGGTGGAAATGGCTGCGTCCTGCACTTCTGTCCCTGGTAGGCGGAGCCTCAGAAATCCCAGAGGGAAGTGAAAAGGAGGTTGAAGTAATCCAGGATGATTTCTGAAGTCACCCTTGGTCCCCCACAGGAACACACAGTGCCCTCTGATATACTCCCCCCCCACAATATAGAGTAAATAAATAGATATAATATATTTTAAAGTAAAAAAGAGCCATGAAGGGAAAGGGTCTGATGTTGACTTCTGGCTTCCATGTGCAGACACACGTATGTACATCCATACCAGCAAGTGTATGCAACACAGGCCGTCTCTCTCTCTCTCTCTCTCTGTCTCTCTCTCTCTTTCTCTCTCACACACACACACACAGTTGCTACCTAATAATAGATAGAAATGCTTTCTATAGCCAGAAACTCTGAGGTGGAGTCTTGATCCAACACTTGCTACTTGAAGAAGTATTTAATCTTTTTGGCTTTCAATTTCTTCATCTGTAAAATGCAGGCTCTTTCTGGTGCCTTCTGAGCAAGCTCCTATTACAGTTACAAAACACCTCAGTGTAGGTGACCTAGCAGACACTTCTCTCAGGTATAGAGGCTAGAAGTCCAGGTGTGAGACCCTGCTGTGATGGTTTCTAGTGGGGTCCTCTTCTTGGCTTGTAGATGATAATATTCTTATTATGTCCTCCTGTGGTGTCTTCTTGGCGTGCACGCGCATATGTGTTTGTGTGTGTGTGTGTGTGTACCTGTATGGAGAAAGAACAAATAGACGCTAATTATATATCAGATCAGGACCCCACCCACATGGCTTCATTCCTTCTTAATTACCTCCTTATTTCAAATTAAACCACATTGGAGGTTAACCTCTCTCATCCACATTTAGTGGGAATGCATACAGTCTGTTTTATTTTTATTTTTTGATAGTTTCATGTGTGAGCACAATGAATTTGTCGTGTTCATCCGAATCCCATCCCCTATCCTCCTCCCACTGAAAACCTTCTTCCCAACTAGTACTCCTCTTACTCTTGTGCCTTTTCCCCTGTGTGACCTCTTGTTTCCCCAGGATTGCTGCATTGACATATGCTTCAGTCTTTGACAGTACTTTTCTTCATAGAGTTTCAAATAATTCATAGGTGAGCTATAATACATGACTCTATTTCAATGTAAGGAAATTGGTGCCTAGGCTAATAACTTGTTGAAAACATCAACGAAGTTGATCTGAAAAGATCATCGATACCCTTAAGAATAGTTTTTCTTTCTTTCCTGCCCTCCCTTCTACTGCCTCTTCCTCCTCCTCTCCTCCTCTTCTCTCTCTCTTTTTCCCGTCTTTCCTCCTTCCTCCCTCTTTCCCTTCTTTCCTTCTTCTCTGTCTGTCATAGTCCTGGAACTCTGACTGTGCAGCAGGGACTGACTTTCAGCTGGGACCCTCCTGTTTCCAGCACTGGAGCCTTGAGATTGAGGTACCCATTACCATGCCTGTCACCCCAAATGTCAAGGGAAGCCATGCTATTGCTTTTGTTCATTTGATTAGCAAAGTGATTAGCAACTTCTTGTAATGACAAAATGTGGGAGGGCAAATGCTTTCAAACATGTTGCTGGTTCCACTGTTCCTTAAGAGTTTTATTGTGCACCTCTGAGCACTAGGGAGGTGTCAGTTACAGTACTGTAGGATGTAGCAACAGACTGGGCTTATCTAAAGGTTCCATTAAATAAATCATTATTCCTATTATCCTGGCAATTTGAAAGTAGCAGATAGATCCATTTGTATTGATTATAAAATAAAGCCCAGTAGGTAGTGTTAAGTGAAAAAGTTAACTGCAAAGTCCTTCTCGTTTGTTACCATGACACCTTTCTTTGCAAAAGTTTATGCGTCTTGTATACACGTATCACTGATGGATGGCAGTATTAGCATGTGAGTGTTGAGATCTGGGACTGACGATTGCTTTTTGGAATTTTGTTGGATATCTTTTAATTTATTATTGTTATTATTATTATTATTATTTTATTTTCACTCATACAAACTTAACAGGTATACTGGTTCCCCCCTCCAACCCCCATCCCTCTGTGCCCCCCAACGCCCTTCCCTCTCCATTCCCCAGTGCCTCCCCTTCCCATCCCCAGAGCATCCTTAAATGTGCATGCCCAACTCTCCTCTGGGTCCTCCTCTCTGATGAGGTGCAAGGACCCAGGGGTGTTTCCCAGAACACTTTCCTGTGTTTCCCTTAAGCATAGGAACACTACTGTGGCTGCCAATCCTTTGCCTCCAAGGATCCTAGTGCCTTTAGCAAATGCTAGACTTTGTGGGGTCAATAGTGTGTAGGACATTGTGCAGGGCATGCAAAGTCCTATTATGATTGCTTCGGCCCTAGCTTGTGTGGAGTATCTTGCAAATCATTGCTTCTCCCATCCTTGTACTCTTACAATCTTACCGCCCCCTCTTCCGCAAATTTCCCTGAGCTTCAGGATGGGGAGAGATTAGGCTGGCCTAGTTCCAAGTGGTTGATATAGAGTCTCTGATGTTCTGGATTATGGTTCGTTGATTTATTTTTTTCAGTTTTGCTGCTCCTGCAATGCCTTTCACTCCATCTTGATGGGTATTGGATATCACCCCCTGGCCAGAGATAAAAACCTGTTAAATTAGAGCCTTGTTATAAGAGTATATTCAAAGGTATGTGTAATAAAAGTAGGAAACCGCAGTGAGGGAGGGGTCAATCACCCATTTGCAAAATGGTTTCTTTCTATCTGCCAGACTATACACCCTCCCCTTCTGGTAAGATCACATCCCATCAGTTGTAAATGATCAGGAAGGAAAGTCTGTGAACCTAGCCAGATGTCTCATTACTTACTTGGGGTCCTTGATGGTGACCTATTTTCTCTGCTGTAACATGGTCCCCTCTCTCTTTGTTATTAGTGTGTCTCTCTTTCCCCATCCCTCCTGTTCATAATCTTTGCCATTACTGTAGGTATTACAGAGATTTATCTTTGAGTGTCTCTAAGTGGGTTTGGTACTAGGAGCCACCTATTAGGGAGTACATACGGTGCTTAATTTTTTGTGTCTGGGATACTTCACTCAATATAATTGTTTCTAATGACATCCATTTCCCAGCAAATTCCAGTAATTCATCATTTTTGATGGTTGAGTAGTACTCCTTTGTATAGATGTACCACTGTTTCCTTATCCACTCGTCAACTGTTGGACATTTGGGTTGATTCCATGACTTTGCTATTGTAAACAGTGCTGCTGTGAACATGGTCGTGCTTGTACTATCGAGGTGAACCTCTGCGGTATGGGAGGTTACACCCAAAAGTGGAATAGCAGGGTCATATGGCATTTTAATCTTTAATTTCTTTAAGAATCTCCAGACGGTTCGCCAGAGTGGCTGTATGAGCCTGCATTCCCACCAGCAATGTAGGAGAGTTCCCCTCTCTCCACATCCTCTCCAGCATTTGGTGTTGTTTGTATTGTGGATTTTTGCCATCCTGACCGGGGTGAGATGCTATCTCAGGGAAGTTTTGATTTGCATTTCCCTGATGACTAAGGAAGTGGAACATTTTTTAAAGATATTTCTTAGACATTTTAATTTCATCCCTGGTAAAGTTTCTTTTAAGTTCCAGGGCCCATTTTTTAATTGGGCCATTAGTTTCCTTGGTGTTTAGTTTTCTAAGTTCTTCGTGTACTCTGGACAGTAGAGCTCTATCAGATATGCGGTTAGTGAAGATTTTTTCCCATTCTGTGGGTTGCCTTTGAGCTCGTGTTACAATCTCTTTATCTGAACAGAAGCTCTTTAATTTCTCAAGATCCCAACTGTTGAGAGTTGGTAGCAGTGACTGTGCCATTGGATGTCTGTTTAGGAAGTGTTGGTCTAGCCCAATCAGCTCGAGGGAGTTCCCTATCCTTTCAACTATGGTTTTTATAGTCTCTGGCCTGATATCAAGGTCCTTGATCCATTTGGAATTAATTCTTGTACATGGTGACAAGTATGGGTCCGGTTTTAATGTTCTGCATGTGGACATCCAGTTTTGCCAGCACCATTTGTTGAAGATACTGTTCTTTTTCCATTGAATTTTTTGGGCCCCTTTTTCAAAGACCAAATGGCTGTATTTTTGTGGGCTTATATCTGGGTCTTCAACCCTTATCCATTGATCTGTGTGTCTATTTTGGAGCCAGTACCAGGCTGCTTTTATAACTATGGATTTGTAGTATAAACTAAGATTTGGTATGGTGATACCTCCAGCAGTGTTTTTGTTACTCAGGATTGTCTTTGCTATCCTGGGTCTTTTGTGCCTCCATATGAACTTTGAGATTGTTTGGTCAACTTCTTTGAAGAATTTCTTTGGTATTTTAATTGGTATAGCATTGAATTTGTATATTGCCTTTGGTAGGATGGTCATTTTTATGATGTTGATTCTGCCAATCCAGGAACATGGGAGGTCTTTCCACCTTCTGGTGTTTTCTGCAATTTCTTTCTTTAGGGTTTTAAAGTTTTCATTGTAAAGGTCTTTTACCTCCTTGGTTAGGTTTCATTTTTTTAGGGGCTATAGTAAATGGGATTGTTTCTCTCAAGGCTTTTTCACTTCTTTTATTCTGGGCATATAGGAAGGCCACTGATTTTTGTACATTTATTTTGTATCCTGCTACTCTGCTGAACTTCTCAATTAGTTCCAAGAGCTTCCTGGTGGAGTTTTTGGGATCACTCAGGTGTAAGATCATGTCATCTGCAAATAGGGATAGCTTGACTTCTTCCTTGCTGATATGAATCCCTTTTATGTCCCTTTCTTTTCTTATGGCTTCAGCTAAGACTTCAAGTACAATATTGCATAGAAGTGGTGAGAGTGGACAGCCTTGTCTAGTTCCTGATTGAAGTGGGAATGATTCCAGTTTTTCCCCATTGAGTATAATCTTTGGTGTGGGCTTGTCCTATACAGATTTTGAGAAAGACTCCTTCCATTCCAACTGTCTCTAGCGTTTTGATCATAAAAGGCTGTTGGATCTTGTCAAAAGCTTTTTCTGCATCTATCGAGAGTATCATGTGGTCTTGGACTTTGGACTGGATTATATGATGAATTACATTTATTGATTTCCATATGTTGAACCAACCTTGTGTGCTGGGGTTAAAGTCTACTTGATCCCCGTGAATGATCTTTTTGATATGTTTTTTTTTTTAGCAAGTGAATTTTTTTTATTATTTCTTATTATTTATTCAATTGTGTGTGTGTGCAGTGTGTGTGTGTGTATGTGCGTGTATGTATGTATGTGTGTAGAACCACGGACGAATTCGGGAACCACCATGGACGCCTCCACCTCCTCCTTGTTTACTCTGCCCCGGGATTCACAGGCTCCGCCCTACCAGGACCAGAAATGCAGGCCACCCCCACTTCCGCCTGGCGTCTATACGTGGGGTCTAGGATCCGAACTCAGGACCTTCTGCCTTCAAGGCAGAGGCTTAACCCCTGAGCCACCTCTCCAGCCCCTTGATATGTTTTTGAATCTGATTTGCTAAGACTTTGTTGAGAATCTTTGCATCTGTGTTCATCAGAGCGATTGGCCTATAGTTTTCTTTTTTAAGTGTATCTTTATTAGGTTTTGGGATTAAAACAATATTAGCTTCATAGAAGGAATCTGGTAGTGTTCCTTCCTTTGCTATTTGATGGAACAGTTTAAGGACTATTGGCGTTATTAACTCCTTAAATGTCTGTGCTGAATCCATCTGGTCCAGGACATTTTTTTTGGTGGGAAGATTCGAGATTACTTCCTCAATTTCCTCATATGTTATAGGACTATTTAAATAATTCACAACTTCCTGATTCAATTTAGGTAAGTTGTGTTTACTTAGGAATTCATCCATCTCTTTTGTGTTGTCAAATTTCATAGCGTATAAGTTTTTGAAATATCATGTTATAATTCTCTGGATTTCTTCATTTCTAATTTTGTTAATTTGGTTTTCTCTCTTTTGCTTTTGGTTAATTTAGCTAGGGGTGTATCAATCTTATTGATTTTTTCAAAGAACCAGCTTTTTGACTGGTTGATTTTTCTCTATCGTTTTCCTAATCTCGATTTCAGATATTTCTCCCCTTATTTTGCTAATCTCCTCTCTTCTACTACTTTTGGGATCAGATTGTTCTAGTTTCTCTAAAGCTTTAAGCTGCATTGTTAAGTTATTTATTTCTGAAGTTTCCATTTTCTTTTTTTTTTGGATGTAGGCATTGAGAGCTATGAACTTATCTCTTAGGACAGCTTTCATTGTGTCCCAGAGATTTTGGTAAGTTGTATTTTCATTATCGTTCACTTTCAGGAAATCTTGAATTTCCTTTTTAATTTCTTCCTGAATCCAGTTCTCATTCAGCATCATAGTGTTAAGTTTCCAGGAATTAGTGTATTTTCTGTCGTTTGTTGTGTTATGGATGTCCAGCTTTAGGCCGTGGTGGTCTGATAGGGCACAGGCTAGAATTTCAACTTCCTGTATATGTGGAGATTCATTTTGTGGCCCAATATGTGATCAATTTTGGAGAAAGTTCTGTGTGCTGCTGAGAAAAATGTGTATTCTTTCATGTGTGGGTGAAAAGTTCAATAGAGATCTGTAAGGTCCATTTCACTAAGAGTTTGATTCAGCTCCAAAATTTCTCTGTTAAGTTTTTTACTTGTTGATCTATCCCATGTTGAGAGGGCAGTGTTGAAATTCCCAAGAATTATCGTTTTGGGATTGATTTCTTCCTTTAGACGTTGTAAGATTTGCTTAATGAATGTGGGGGGGCCCATATTGGGTGCTTATATGTTCAGTATTGTGAAGTCTTCCTGGTGAATTGTACCTGTGACTAAAATGTAGTATTCATCTGTGTCTCTTATGATTTTTTTTTGATTTGAAGTCTGCTTTGTCTGATAGCATAATGGCTATCCCTGCCTGTTTCTTGGTTCCATTAGCTTGCAGAATTTTGGACCAGCCTTTTATTTTTAGGATGTGCCTATCTTTTGTGGTGAGATGAGTTTCCTGGAGGCAGCAGATTGATGGATTGTGATTTTTAATCCAAATTTGTAATCTGTGTCTCTTGATTGGTGAGTTAAGTCCATTAACATTTAATGTTATAATGGAGAAACTATTTTTAATTTCGGACATTTATTATGTTTAGTGGCTTTTGTAAGTGTATTGCTACACCTTTAGGTTTTGATAGTATTATACTTTCCTTCTGTTCTCCTGGATATGCCTGTTGTTTTCTTCAAGCTTGAGTATCCATTCTAGCACTTTTTTTTTTTTATTAAAAATTTAATTATACATTTTAAAAATTTTTTACCAGTTCCCTCCCTCCCCCCTCTTCCCCCTCCCCTTCCCCCAGTGCCTCCCCCCCAATTCCCAGATAGTCCTTTATTGTGTGTGCCTAACTCTCCACTGTGTCCTCCTCTCCGATGACATATAAGGACCCAGTGGCATTTCCATAAGCCCTTTCTCTTGTTCCCCTTAAGCATAAGATCACTACTATGGCTGTCAATCCCTTGCCTCCAGGGTCTCGGTGCCCTTAACAGATGCTAGACTTTATGAGGGCAACAGTGCGCTGGACATTGCGCAGGGCATGCAAAGTTCCATTATGATTGCTTTGGCCCCAACTATTGTTGAGAATCTTGCAAATCGTTGCTCCTCCCATCCTTTTGCTCTTACAATCTTACCGCCCCCTCTTCCGCAAATGTCCCTGAGCTCCAGGATGGGGAGAGATTAGGCTGTCCTAGTTCTATGTGATTGATATAGAGTCTCTGAAGTTCTGGATTGTGGTTTGTTGATTTTCTTTTGCAGTTTTGCTGCTCCTGCAATTCCCTTCACTCCATTCTGCTGGGCACTGTATGTCACCCCCTGGCCAGAGACAAAAAGCTGTTAAACTGGAGTCTTGTTGTAATAGCACATTCAAGGGTAGATGTAATAAGAGTAGGAAACCTCACTGAGAGAGGGGTCCATCACCCATTTGCAAAATGATTACTTTTATCTGCTAGACTATATGCCCTCCCCTTCTGGTGAGATCAGGAAAGAACGTCTGTGAACTTAACCAGGTTTCTCATTACTTACTTGCAGACCTTCATGGAGGCCTATTTTCTCTGCTGTAACATGGTCTCCTCTCTCTTTGTTTCTGGTGTGGCCCTCCTAACCCATCTCTCTTGTTCATAATCCTTGCAATTACTGTGTTACATAGGTTTACTTTTGAGTGTCCCAATGTGGGCTGGGTGAGTTTGGTACTAGGAGCCACCTATTAGGGAGTACATACGGCGCTTAATTTTCTGGGTTTGGGATACTTCACTTAATATAATTCTTTCTAATGACATCCATTTCCCAGCAAATTCCAGTAATTCATCATTTTTGATGGCTGAGTAGTACTCCATTGTATAGATGTACCACAGTTTCCTTATCCACTCGTCAACTGTTGGACATTTAGGTTGATTCCATGACTTTGCTATTGTAAACAGTGCTGCTATGAACATGGTCGAGCTTGTGCTATCGAGGCGAACCTTTGCTGCTTGGGGGGTTATTCCCAAAAGTGGGATAGCAGGGTCATATGGCATTTCAATCTTTAATTTCTTTAAGAATCTCCAGACGGCTCGCCAGAGTGGCTGTATGAGCCTGCATTCCCACCAACAATATAGGAGAGTTCCCCTCTCTCCACATCCTCTCCAGCATTTGTCGTTGTTTGTATTGTGGATTTTTGCCATCCTGACTGGGGTGAGATGATATCTCAGGGAAGTTTTGATTTGCATTTCCCTGATGGCGAAGGAAGTGGAGCATTTTTTAAGATAATTGTTAGACATTTTAATTTCATCCCTGGTAAAGTTTCTTTGAAGTTCCAGGGCCCATTTTTTAATTGGGCCAGTGTTTTCCTTGGAGTTTAATTTTCTAAGTTCTTTGTGCACTCTGGACAGTAGAGCTCTGTCAGATATGTGGTTAGTGAAGATTTTCTCCCATTCTGTGGGTTGCCTTTGAGCTCCTGTGACAATCTCTTTATCTGAACAGAAGCTCTTTAATTTCACAAGATCCCAACTGTTGAGAGTTGGTAGCAGTGACTGTGCCATTGGATGTCTGTTTAGGAACTGTTGGCCTAGCCCAACCAGCTCGAGGGAGTTCCCTATCTTTTCAACTATGGTTTTTAAAGTCTCTGGCCTGATATCAAGGTCCTTGATCCATTTGGAATTAAGTCTTGTACATGGTGACAAGTACGGGTCCAGCTTTAATCTTCTGCATGTGGAGATCCAGTTTTGCCAGCACCATTTGTTGAAGATGCTGTTCTTTTTCCATTGGATTCTTTGGGCCCCTTTGTCAAGGACCAAATGGCTGTAACTTTGTGGGCTTATATCTGGGTCTTCAATCCTTATCCATTGATCTGTGTGTCTATTTTGGAGCCAGTACCAGGCTGTCTTTATAACTATGGATTTGTAGTATAGACTTAGGTTTGGTATGGTAATACCTCCAGCTGTGTTTTTGTTACTCAGGATTGTTTTGGCTATCCTGGGTCTTTTGTGCCTCCAAATGAACTTTGAGATTGTTTGGTCAACTTCTTTGAAGAATTGCTTTGGGATTTTGATTGGTATAGCATTGAATCTGTATATTGCCTTTGGTAGGATGGTCATTTTTACAATGTTGATTCTGCCAATCCAGGAACAAGGGAGGTCTTTCCACCTTCTGGTGTCTTCTGCAATTTCTTTCTTTAGGGTTTTAAAGTTTTCATTGTAAAGGTCTTTTACCTCCTTAGTTAGGTTTATCACAAGGTATTTCATTTTTTTAGGGGTTATAGTAAATGGCATGGTTTCTCTCAAGGCTTTTTCACTTCTTTCATTCTGGGCATATAGGAAGGCCTCTGATTTTTGCACATTTATTTTGTATCCTGCCACCCTGCTGAACTTCTCAATTAGTTCCAGGAGCTTCCTGGTGGAGTTTTTGGGATCACTCAGGTATAAGATCATGTCATCTGCAAATAGAGATAGCTTGACTTCTTCCTTGCCAATTTGAATCCCTCTTATGTCCCTTTCTTGTCTTATGGCTTCGGCTAAGACTTCAAGTACAATATTGAATAGAAGTGGTGAGAGTGGACAGCCTTGTCTTGTTCCTGATCGAAGTGGGAATGCTTCCAATTGTTCCCCATTGAGCATAATCCTTGCTGTGGGCTTGTTGTATACAGCTTTTATTATATTGATAAAGGTTCCTTCCATTCCTACTGTCTCTAGCGTTTTGATCATAAAAGGCTGTTGGATCTTGTCAAAAGCTTTTTCTGCATCTATCGAGAGTATCATGTGGTCTTGGACTTTGGACTGGTTTACATGATGAATTACATTTATTGATTTGCGTATGTTGAACCAACCTTGTGTGCCGGGGATGAAGCCTACTTGGTCCCCATGAATGATCTTTTTAATATGTTTTTGAATCCGATTTGCTAAGACTTTGTTGAGAATCTTTGCGTCTGTGTTCATCAGGGAGATCGGCCTATAGTTTTCTTTTTTAAGCGAATCTTTATTAGGTTTTGGGATTAAAACGATATTAGCTTCATAGAAGGAATTTGGTAGTGTTCCTTCCTTTGCTATTTGATGGAACAGTTTAAGGAGTATTGGTGTTATTAACTCCTTAAATATCTGGGAGAACTCTGTGCTGAATCCATCTGGTCCAGGACATTTTTTGGTGGGAAGATTCGAGATTACTTCCTCAATTTCCTTATATGTTATAGGACTATTTAAATAATTCACAACTTCCTGATTCAATTTAGGTAAGTTGTGTTTACTTAGAAATTCATCCATCTCTTTTGTGTTGTCAAACTTCACAGAGTATAAGTTTTTGAAATATGATGTTATAATTCTCTGGATTTCTTGGGTATCCGTAGTGATAACTCCATGTTCATTTCTAATTTTGTTAATTTGGGTTTTCTCTCTCTTGCTTTTGGTTAGTTTAGCTAGGGGTGTATCAATCTTGTTGATTTTTTCAAAGAACCAGCTTTTTGATTGGTTGATTTTTTCTATCGTTTTCTTAGTCTCGATTTCAGATATTTCTCCCCTTATTTTGCTAATCTCTTCTCTTCTACTGCTTTTAGGATCAGATTGCTCTAGTTTCTCTAAAGCTTTAAGCTGCATTGTTAAGTTGTTTATTTCTGATGTTTCCATTTTTTTGACGTGGGCATTAAGAGCTATGAACTTACCTCTTAGAACAGCTTTCATTGTGTCCCAGAGATTTTGGTAAGTTGTATTTTCGTTATCATTCACTTTCAGGAAATCTTGAATTTCCTTTTTAATTTCTTCCTGAATCCAGTTCTCATTCAGCATCATAGTGTTAAGTTTCCAGGAGTTAGTGCATTTTCTCTTGTTTGATGTGTTGTGGATGTCCAGCTTTAGGCCGTGGTGGTCTGATAGGGCACAGGTTAGAATTTCAACTTTCTTGTATATGTGTAGATTCATTTTGTGGCCCAATATGTGATCTATTTTGGAGAAAGTTCCATGTGCTGCTGAGAAAAATGTGTATTCTTTGGTGCGTGGGTGAAAAGTTCGATAGAGATCTGTGAGGTCCATTTCTTTCAGGGTTTGATTAAGTTCCAAAGTGTCTCTGTTAAGCTTTTGACCTGTTGATCTATCCCATGTAGAGAGGGCGGTGTTGAAGTCCCCAAGAATTATCGTTTGGGGGTTGATTTCTTGCTTTAGACGCTGTAGGGTTTTCTTAATGAATGTGGGGGGGCCCGTATTGGGTGCATATATGTTCAGTATTGTGAAATCTTCCTGGTGAATTGTACCTCTGACTAAAATGTAGTATCCATCCGTGTCTCTTATAATTTTTTTTGGTTTGAAATCCACTTTGTCTGATAGCATAATGGCTACCCCTGCCTGTTTTCTGCTTCCATTTGCTTGTAGAATTGTTGACCAGCCTTTTATTTTTAGAGCGTGCCTATCTTTTGTGGTGAGATGGGTTTCCTGCAGGCAACAGATTGATGGATTGTGATTTTTAATCCAAGTTTGTAATCTGTGTCTCTTGATCGGTGAATTAAGTCCATTAACATTTAGTGTTATAATGGAGAAACTATTGTTAATTCCAGACATTTATTATGTTTAGTAGCTTTTATAAGTATATTGCTTCGCTTTTAATGGTGTTATATTTGCCTTCTGTTCTCCTGGATATGCCTGTTTTTTTCTTCACGCTTGAGTATCATTTCTAGCAGTTTTTGAAGGCCTGGTTTGGTGGCCATGTATCCCTTAAAGTTGTCTTTGTGCTGGAAAATTTTTCTTTCTCCCTCGATCATGACTGATAGTTTTGCAGGGTAAATCAGCCTGGGTTGACATTTTTGCTCATTCAATACTTGAAGTATGTCTCTCCAAGCTCTTCTTGCTTTTACTGTTTCGACTGAGAAGTCATTAGTTATTTTAATAGGTTTGCCTTTAAAAGTGACTTGTTTTTTCTCCCTTGAAGCTCTCATCACCAGTTCTTTATCTTGAATGTGGAGTGTTTTAACTATTATTTGCCGCGGTGTGCTTCTATTTTGGTCGTATCTGTTTGGGGTGCGGAATGCCTCTTGTATATGAATGGGCCTCTCTTTTTTTAGATGAGGAAAGTTTTCCTTGATGATCGTTTGAAAAATTTCCTCAGGGGTGGTATTTTGAGATTCTTGCTCCGGTATTCCATGAATACGCATGTTAGGCTTCTTCAGGGTGTCCCATATCTCTTGGATATTTCTCTCAAGTATCTTTTTGGCTTTAACAACCTCTTCCATTGAGCTGGTTAGTACTCCCACTTTATCTTCAAGGTCTGAAATTCTGTTTTCTGCTTCATTAGTTCTGTTGATAAGACTCTCTGTGGCGTTCTGGGTTGAAGATAACTTGTCTTTTAGCTCAGTTTTAAACTCTGCTTGAGTTTGTTTTAACTGTTCTATGCCACTTTTTGTTTCTTGCACTGTTTTTCTCAACTCCTCCAGATGTCTGTTGTGTTGCTCTTCAAAGCGATTGATTCGATTATGTAATTCCTCCCGGATTTTCTCTTTCATAGTATTGAACATGGTAATGATCATATTTTGAAAGTCTTTATCCTGGGTGGGGCTTTCTTGGCCTTTTTCCGCGGGTTTGTTCTTGTTGGAGTCTAACATTATGGGATTAATTTCTTCAGTGGGAAATTTGTTTACTTGAGTGTTGCTTCTCATGGATTTGCACTTTGACTTTGGCATTGTCATTTTAACTCTTAAGATCTCTCAATTTCACTAAACTGAATTATTTGGCCTGGGGTACTGGTGGGCAGGGCCTGAACGGGGACTTACCTAGGGCGCGGGGTGAGGCCCGGGTGGACCGCGCGCGTGTCCTGACCGGCGGAGCGGGGTGGGGCGGAAAGGGAGGATGGGTGCGGCGGCGTGGAGCTATTTAACCCGAGGGCAGCTGGGGCGGGGCCCGGGCGCAGGGGGAGGTGCTCCTCGTCCCTCGGCCCTCCGCGCGGCTCCGGCTGGATGGTGGGAGTCGGAGCCGGGTCCCCGTGGGCTGACCTGGGGGTCCTAGAGCGCGCGTTGAGGCCCGGCTGGATCTCGCGCAGGCGTCCCGACCGGCGGAGCGGGGGCGGGGCGAAGAAGGGAAGGATGGGCGCGTCGCGTGGAGCTATTTAACCCGAGGGCAGCTGGGGCGGGGCCCGGGCGCAGGGGGAGGTGCTCCTCGTCCCTCGGCCCCCCGCGCGGCTCCGGCTGGATGGTGGGAGTCGGAGCCGGGTCCCCGTGGGCTGACCTGGGGGTCCTAGAGCGCGCGTTGAGGCCCGGCTGGATCTCGCGCAGGCGTCCCGACCGGCGGAGCGGGGGCGGGGCGAAGAAGGGAAGGATGGGCGCGTCGGCGTGGAGCTATTTAACCCGAGGGCAGCTGGGGCGGGGCCCGGGCGCAGGGGGAGGTGCTCCTCGTCCCTCGGCCCCCCGCGCGGCTCCGGCTGGATGGTGGGAGTCGGAGCCGGGTCCCCGTGGGCTGACCTGGGGGTCCTAGAGCGCGCGTTGAGGCCCGGCTGGATCTCGCGCAGGCGTCCATTCTAGCACTTTTTGAAGGCCTGGTGTGGTGGACATGTATCCCTTCAAGTTGTCTTTGTGCTGGAAGATTTTTCTTTCTCCCTCGATCATGACGGATAGTTTTGCGGGGTATAGTTGCTCATTCAGTACTTGAAGTATGTCTCTCCAAGCTCTTCTTGCTTTTACTGTTTCGACTGAGAAGTCATTTGTTATTTTAATAGGTTTACCTTTAAAAGTGACTTGTTTTTTTTCCCTTGATGCTTTCAGCACCATTTTTTTATCTTGAATGTGGAGTGTTTTGACTATTATTTGCCATGGGGAGCTTCTGTTTTGGTCATATCTGTTTGGGGTGCAGAATGCCTCTTGTATATGGATGGGCCTCTCTTTTTTCTAGATGAGGAAAGTTTTCCTTGATGATGGTTTGAAAAATTTCCTCAGGGGTGGTATTTTGAGATTCTTGCTCTGGTATTCCATGGATACTCATGTTAGGCTTCTTCAGGGTGTCCCATAACTCTTGAATATTTCTCTCGAGTATCTTTTTGGCTTTAACAACCTCTTCCATTGAACTGGGTAATACTCCCCACTTTGTCTTCAAGGTCTGAAATTCTGTTTTCTGCTTTGTTAGTTCTGCTGATAAGACTCTCTGTGGAGTTCTGGGTTGAAGATAACTTGTCTTTTAGTTCAGTTTTTAATTCTGCTTGAGTCTGTTTTAACTGCTCTATGCTTGTTTTTGTTTCTTGAACTGTTTTTCTCAAGTCTTCCAAGTGTCTGTTGTGTTCCTCTTCAAAGCGATTGATGCGGTTATTTAATTCCTCCTGGATTTCCTCTTTCATGGTATTGAACATGGTATTGATCATGTTTTGAAAGTCATTACCCTGGGTCAGGCTTTCTTGGTCATTTTCCGTGGGTTTGTTCTGGTTGGATTCTATCATTATGGGATTGATTCCTTCAGTGGGAGATTTATTTACTTGGGTGTTGTTTCTCTTTGACTTGGGCATTGTCGTTTTAACTCTTGAGACCTTCTTCCAATTTCTGTGCGTTTTTCACCGAACTGAATTATTTTGCCTCAAGTTTTGGGGTTGTTGGGGGCGGAGCTTACCTAGGTTATGGTGGGTCCAGGCTGGACTTCGCATCCCAGGCAGGGCGGGATGGAGAAAGGGAGGGCGCATCCCAGTGCACGGTGGGTTGGGAAAAGAGTGGATATCTTTTCTTAAAAGTTCTTTTTCAGACACAATGGCTAGTTATTTTTTTAAAGACTTACCTGTGTCTCCTAAAAGCTATTTCATTAAAAACTATGTAGAGATAGTCCTGAGTCTTTTGTGTTATGTGAAAAGGAAGCTAATTACCCATAAGGCCATGCTGACATTTGCCAGTGTTACTGTTTTGGGTCTTTTGGGTTTTCTATTCTTGGCTTAGATGAAATACTTTTTCATTTTTAACAACATCTATGTGTTTGATTTGAGATTCCTTTTCTTTGGCTCGATGATCTAGAAGAAAGAGATGCAGACGTTGAGAATGGTATCTGTGCTGGAATTACACAGGTATTTCACAGACGTCACCCTTCCACAGAGAAAGAGAAGTCAGACTTTTTTTTGTACTTCCCTATTCAATTTTGTTAGTGTCGCAAATCCCCCTGCAGAGAAAATCTAAACCACTGTCCCCTTCCGTCTTCATCATCGCAACCTTTTATTCCTTTATTAAGAAACAAATCACACCATGATTATATTTAAGCAACACGTTCACATTGTAAACAATGACAGTGTTTTTCAAATGAACACAATTTTTTCTCTCTCATTCATATCTCATGTCTGTGCCTAGGAGCTAATCATAATCGAAAGTTCGTTGCTCCAGAATAATGTATTCCCCTGGCTCGATTGAGAAATCCCACTAAGACCATATGTGATTGGCAAAACACCATTTAAAGCATTAGAAATAGCAGCTTGAGCCAACAGCATAGTCCAGCCCTGGTGAATCTCAGCACTAAGTAGAAACAAATGGTTTTCCCAGGCGCACTGGTGGGAGCTCTCTCCCTGCCTGATCTTTCTCTGGGGTGATGGCAAGGTTTTGTGGTGGCTGGGTCCCTATGTCTGCTCAGATTCACCAACTGGATACAAATGACCTAAGGCTTCAGATTGGGAAGCCCAATCCTGACCAAATGAACGTCTCAGCAAAAGGAGAAGGAAAATAATAGATATGCTATTTTTACACACCCTGTGTAATAACCTACACATTATTGACCCCTCAAAGTCTAGCATGGACTAAAGGCACTAGGATCCTTAGAAGCTAGGGATTACCAACCACAATAGTGTTCCTATATTTAAGGGGAACAGAAGAAAAAGTTCTAGGAAATGCCACTGAGTCCTTATACCTTATCAGAGAGGAGGACCCAGAGGAAAGTTTGACGTACACATTAAAGGATGCTCCATGGATGGGAGGGGGGAGGAGTGAATGGGAGATAGGGAGGGAGGGGGCGAAAGGAAGGAGAAAAGGGGGGAGGGAACAAGGGGGTCCAGGAAGGGGTGGAGGGAGGGAGGGGACCGGTGTACCTATTAAGTTTGTATGAGTGGAAATAAATAAATAAATAAAATAATAAAAGATTTCCTTTAAAAAACAAATAAAATAAAATAAAATTTGTCCATATTTTTTAAATGCAAAAAAGATATGCTATTTGCAGCCATTTCCTTTTTAC
Organism: Typhlomys cinereus; assembly: GCA_023101885.1. Lineage (NCBI taxonomy): Eukaryota > Metazoa > Chordata > Mammalia > Rodentia > Platacanthomyidae > Typhlomys > Typhlomys cinereus. The sequence continues at coordinate 1,029,559 of JALPQD010000525.1, read as the reverse complement.
ATCTGAAAAGAAGGAGGAGGAGGAGGAGGAGGAAGGGGAAGAGGAAGAGGAGGAGGAGGAGGAGAAGAAGAAGAAGAGAAAAATCCTTGTAAGATAAGTGGGAGAAAGTAAGGCATTTAATCTTATGACTGCAATCGATATTTATTTCCCTTGCTTTTGTTTGTGTTTCACTTGTACTTTTCTGTTGGTAAGATATTTGAGGCCTCATGAAAATGATCCACAGTAGAATTTTTCAGCTGTCTGTCATGGGCCTGCTTGATGAAAAGATTGCATATGTATCTTCCACTCTTTTTGCCCAGTGCCTAAATGTAACCCACACTTCGATTTACCTCTATAAAGTTGTTTGAGATACAAACACATTTGCTAAAATGGTTGAGATAAATGAGGCTACTTTGTGCTAGATTTCCACACTGGATTAAAAGGAAACAAAAATCGTTGCTTCTTCTTTTTTTTTTCTTTCAGCAATAGCACTAAACTTTGAAAATCATTCCTTTTTTTCCTAACGGTACCTAAATTGACATAATGGTCCATATTTTTCAAATTCACACACATTGTCTAGTTGCATAGAAATTGACGTTGTCCTTAATTTGAATCTATTATGCCACCACCAATAATCTTTCATAAAATTATTTCCATTCTCAGATCAGCAAGCTTTATCAAGGCCTGTCAGAAAGGTGTCATCTTGCTCAAGATATCTTCTATAAACAAAATGACATGATGTATCAGAAAACTACTCTGTAGGAACATCAATGTATAAGGTGGGTTGACTGGAAATGAAACTACAATGTAGAAGTAGTCATTTGCAAGATAACGATGGATAACATTACAGGCCTAAGAAATATAGTTCATGTCTGATATACTTAATCCTATTTGTGCTGCATCTTAGTGTTCTGTCAGTAGGATGCTCCAGTCTTATCAAAGTAGAAGTGACAGGTAGCAATTTTACGTTTGGAGGTAAACGATAGGATGATTTGGTAATATCTAGAGAAAGAATTATCAGTCATGCTAATTCACACACCCATCACCTTCTACAGTTAATTTCTTTGCAAGAGCATCGTGAGAAACATTTAACATTTGCTGTTTTGTCATATTTAAGCAGACACAGTATTATTAGTTATAGTCATGGTGCTGTACATCTATCCTATATTAATGAAACTTAGGACCCTATGACAGCATCTATCCGTCCCCTCTCTCCTCTCTCCTCTCACCTCTATGACCCTTGCCTCTATGAGAGTTTCTGTGTATTTTTGTTCTTGTTTTGTACTGGGGATTGAACCTAAAGCCTCACACATGTTTGGCAAGTCATCTGTTCCTTAGCTATTTCCCCAGCCCTCTTCACTTTTTACTTCAGGGGAGCATTTAACTGAGTTGCTCTTGGGCTTTCCCTGTAGCCCAGGCAATCTTTGAGATCCTCCTGCTTCATTCAGCTGGGTTGTTATTGTTATCAAGGAACATCATATTATCTTCCATAATGACCACACAAATTTACATTCTTACCAGTAATGCAAAAGGATTCCCTCTCTTCTCCACTTGCTCTTTGACAATAATTATTCTCACAGATGTGAGTTAACAGCTTGTTATTGTTTTAAAAATATTTATTTATTTGAGGGTGTGGAGAGAGTGAGAGAAGGGAGGGAAGGAAGGAAAGAGAGGAAGAGAGGGAGGGAGAGAGAGAGAACACGTGCATGACACGGTACACAGAGGGGGCTCAGAGAACAACTTTTGAGAAGTCAGTTCTCTCTTCCCACCATGTGGACTTCCAGATTTTGAACTCAGGTCACCAAGTTCTAAAGCAGGCGCCTTACCTGCTGAGCTATCTCACCTGCCCTTCCTTATAGTTTTACCTTGAATTTTCCTGATGTTGGACAGTCAGAATTGTAGCTATGACATGATCACCTAGCAGATGGACCGCTGAACTATAGCCTCTGATAGAGTATCTTGATTATGATACTTAATGTGAGAAGAAACAACTTAATTGTAGGTGAGTTCATTCTATAAGCAGGGGATCATGGACTATAGAAGAGAGAGGTTCTAGGGGTTGAACAGATGGCTTAGTGGTTAAGACATGGCCTCACAAGCAGAAAGACCTGAGTTCAGATTCCACATCCCACTTAAAACCATCTAACAGAGATGGTGGTGGCCTGAACTTCTGGCTGTGGAAGGAAGAGTCTAGGAAATCCCAGAGCAAAGCAATGAGGAGGTTGAACAATCTAGGATGATTCCCCAAGTCACAGGTACATGCAGTGTCCTCTGATGCACACAGACATACACATGCATACATACATGCCAAAAAGGGGAGTGGGGAAAGACAGGCTCTCCAGGAGAAGCTGCTAGGAAGCCACCCACCCAATGCTCAGCTTCTCGGCTGCAGATGTAGTGGTTCCTTAAGCTCCCAGCACTGCGACTTCCTCTGAAATACTGGATTTCAACTTGAACTGCAGGGCGAAATGAACCTTTCTCTGTGCAGTTGCCTTTGTCAGAATGTTTTATCACAGCAGCAGGAAAGGAAACAAAGTACAGTGGTGCTATTCAATTTTTCATGTGCGTGTCTGTCATTTTGTGTCTTCTTTTTTATTATTATGTCAGCTCATACAAACTTAATAGGTACACCAGTTCCCTCCCTCCCTCCTCCTCCCTCCGAACCCCCTGCTCCCCCTCCCCTCACTCCTCTCTCCCCATCCCCCAGTGCCTCCCGCCCCAATTCCCAGAGAGTCCTTTCTTGTGCATGCCTGATTTTCCTCTGAGCCCTCCTCTCTGATGACATACAAGGAAGGACCCAGTGGCCATTCCTTGAACCCTTTCCCATGTTCCCCTTAAGTATAGAAACACTGCTGTGGCTGCCAATCCCTTGCCTCCAAGGATCTTGGTGCCTTTAGCAGATGCTAGACTTTGTGAGGTCAACAGTGTGTTGGACATTGCTCAGGGCATGCAAAGTCCAATTATGATTGCTTCAGCCCTAACTTGTGTGGAGTATCTTGCAAATCATTGCTCCTCCCATCCTTTTGCTCTTATACTCTTACTGCCCCCTCTTCCGCAAATGTCCCTGAGTGTCAGGATGGGGAGAGATTAGGACGGCCTAGTTCTAGGTGGTTGATATAGAGTCTCTGAAGTTCTGGATTGTGGTTTGTTGATTTTCTTTTGCAGTTTTGCTGCTCCTGCAATGCCCTTCACTCCATCCTGATGGGCATTGTATGTCACCCCCTGGCTAGAGACAAAAAGTTGTTAATCTAGAGTCTTGTTATAAGAGCACATTCAAAGGTAGATGTATTAAAAGTAGGAAACTACAGTGTGTCTTCTTGTGAGAAGCGTCGTCAGGGCTTTTGTGGGTTTAAAATCATGTTCTTTGTTTTCTGGCTGTTTGCATCCCTTTGAGACACTGGATGCTGACCCCTTATCAGATGAATTGTGTGCAATTAATTTCTTCCTTCCTGTCTCTATTTTGAGATACTATTTTCTGTGCAGAAGGCCTTCAGTTTCATGTAGTACTGCTTGTGTGTGTATCTCTTGGGGTCTGGGGTCTGGGGCCATATCGGGGAAATCATTGCCAGAAAAGCATGTCAAGGAACCATCTTTTCCCTATTTCCTTTGGTACTTTTACAGTTTTAAAGCCTCCCATTCAAACTCTAATCAATGTTGAGTTGATTTTTGTATGTGAAGTAACAATCTCATTCATTTCATTCACTCAGGCTATGAACATAAAACATAGTTTTTCCTTTGCTTTCTTTTATATTCAGCTTCACTGGTCATTGTTTCTGTTTTTAGGGTACAGATATTTATCTTCCTGGCTGAATTCATTCCCAAGATATCTATCTATCATCTATCTATCTATCTATCTATCTATCTATCTATCTATCTATCAATCTATCATCTGTTTGCTTATCTATCTGTCTGTCTATCTATCTATCCATCATCTGTCTGTCTGTCCTTCCATCCATTCACCCATTTACCCACCCACCTGTCTGTCCATCCGGCCACCTGTCTGTCCATCCATCATCTGTTCATCTATCCATCTACCCATCCATCTTGCTTCATGTTAAATATGCAGAACTTATTTATCTATATTAATGAAACTGTAGAACCCTATGATTAACATCAGCTTGTCTTCTCTCGCCTCCACAGCCTGGTCACTGCTGGTTATTTGTATTTTTGTTTTGTCCTGGAGATTGAACCTAAGCCTCACACATGCAAGCCCTCTACCGCTTAGCTGTATCCCCATCCCTCTTTTTACTTCTTGTTTTGAGATAGACTCTCAGTTGTTCAAGCTGGTCCCAGACTCACCCTGAAGTCTAGACTATCTTTCAGATCCTCCTGCCTCAGAAGACTTCACAACCAGTCCACTTTTATATATACATATATATATGTGTGTGTATGTGTGTGTGTGCGTGTGTGTGTGTGTATAGTGTATATGTGCGTGTGTATGCACATGTATGTGTGCTTGTGAGTCTTTGCATGTGGGCATGTTTGTGAAAGCATGTGTGTGGAAACTTGAGGTTGATATTGGGAGTTATCCTCAATTGCTCTTCCCCCCTTATGCTTTTGAGACTGTCTCTCTAATTAAATCCAGCAAAGTTAGTCTGGCTAGTCAGCTTGCCTTAGGCATTCCCAATTTCTGCCTTCCAGATTCTTGAATCACAAGCAGCCTAACATACCCTCCTGGCATTTTCTATGTCATCTGAGGATCTGAAGTCTACTACTTGTGCTTTTGCAGCGTATGCTATAGCCACTAAGCTATTTCCCTGCACTTAGGAAGTTTATATTTTTATTTTTATCTCAATCTTATGGAGGTATGATCAATGTACAATATGTTTTGATATATATTATGAAATAATTAAATCAAATAATTAACATATGCATCATGTCACACTTCCTGCTAAGCACATTCAGTGCTTAATCTCTTTACATTGTTATTAACTGCAGCCTCCATGCTGTGTAGCAGATTACCACAATTCATCCATTGTGCTTAACTAAAACTTTGTATTCTCCAGTGTGTCATCTTATCCCCCTCTATGTTTCTATGAGTTCAACTTTTTAAAAATACTACATATAAGACCTTTCCCGCATTTTTGCCTTTCTGTCCTGCAGGTCTGTTCACATTACCTCAAGGGTCAGAATCTTCTTTTTTTTCTCTCTGTGTTTATTGGTTTTTCAATCCATCCAGCCACCATACATTTTGTCTATATCCTTTCATTCATGGATACATACTATTTTAGTCTGTTTTCTATTCTAAATGTCTGAGGGAGGGTTCCTTATAAAGAGTAGAAGTTCATTTGGCCTGTGATTGGATGTTGGATGTTTGCATGCATGGTGTGAACATCAGCTCAGCATCTGGAAGGGACCTTCTTGCTGTCCCATCTCATGCTACAGGACATCATGTGATCACACAACCCCATAAGCCCTGCCTCCAAGTACTATTGACTTGGGGTTATATTGACTATTAAACTTGGGGTTCGGTTTCCAGCACCCCAGTTCCAGGATATAAGCATTCAAGTTTCAGAAGACACATGGCCAGATTCTGAAGCCTGGCTGTTGTGACCGCTGTTGCAGGAATGAATGATGGAAACACAGATGTCTCTCATGTATGTGTGCTGACCTCATTTCCCCTGGATTTGGGTTCTTTGAGAAGCTCCCAAACCACCTCCCACAAAGCCCATGCTAATTTGCATTCTCACGATGGTTTCAGGGCTTCTTTTTCTTTTTTCATCCTCATCTACACTTGTGATTTTTTTTCATTGCTTTGAGAATAGATAACATTCCATTTGTTGACCCCAATGCTTGTTGATAACTTACTTGTGAGGCATTCTGCTCAGCCAATGAAAACAGAGACAATGTTCCTCCTCCTCTTCCTCCTTCTCTCCCCTTTTCCTTCTTCCTTTTCCTCCTCTTTCATCTTTTCCATTTCTTCCTCCTCCTCCTCTTCCTTCTTCTTTTCTCCCCTCTCTTTATCCCCTTCCTCCCTCGTCCCCTTTTTCTCTTTCTGGTCTCTCCTTTCCTCTCTCCCCCTGCTCCTCCTCTTCTTCCTCTTTCTCACTCCCTTCCAAGTCAAAGTCTTGGGTGAGGAGCGAGACTAAAAGGGAGCAGGTCACTAGCTGAGCCTTCTGTAACAGGAGGGCTCTCAACAGGGAGCAGCCTGGCACTCTTTGCATTGTATGTGTGTCATTGATGATGTGTCACTTACAGAAGGTGTTAATTATAGAAGGGTTTGAATATCATTATTCTAGACAGTTCTTAACTAGGGGTAGCAGCGTTTTTGTTACTGATATTTAAGTCCCCCTCCCCACCTCGTAGTGGAAAGATGTCTGCCCACCTCCCCATCCAGAAGAGCTGGCAGTCTGTGTGAGATGTAACTCCAAATTCTTCCTCAATGCGGGTTCCTGTGCGCTGTCCATGGTACTGGTAGTGAGCTTCTCCTTCCCAGCTGCTGTTTGCTGTTTCCAGATTGCTGGACAAGGGCACTGTGCTTTCCACTTTCTCCCCAGTGTGGGCTCTTTTTACCCCAATCAGGCAAGATACACCACAGTGTGCTTTTATCCGTTTCTCTAATGCACATCCTTCCTATGTCTACCTGTCCCTTCCCTCACACACCTCAGGTTTCAGTTGTTCACTGATTTCTCTGCCCCATCAACATTCACAGGAGAATTTATTGCCACTGTCTCTCTACACACACACCTCAGTATGATTTCCTTAGTTGTCTCTTGGCCCATTTTGAGTGACAAGAGACTTCCAATTTGATTTTTGCCTCCCCTTTCCAAATGCAAATTCAAAGCTTCCTGCCTTTCATGGGCTCCTTTCCTGGGTAGCTTTAGAATGGTAGTGGGGCAGGGCAGCTCCTGGAAGCACATTAGACTGGACTCACTCAACCTTAATATCTTGGCTTTCACTTTTCACTAATGTCATTGTAGTGTGTCTGGCATTTGTATGTGTGCTTTTGAAACAAAAAAACTGATCTTCCTCAAAAAAGGAAACTGATCTTCATAACTACCTGTCAAATTTCTGCTTAGTCACTAGATCAGTGACAGTGGTGTATCTAAAAGGATAAACTTTGGTGATATTGGGTTCTCTCCAATAACAACAAGTAACAATATACAGTTCTAAATATCCAAAGTAAATGGATATTTCTAGTGGCATATTCTAAAAGAAGGTTCAAGAACATGATAGTTTGTTTGCTATAAAGGAAACTCCAATGAAGTCTCATAAGAGCAGGGCAAGAAGCAAAGATGATCTGAACTGTCACCCTTTAAAACTATCGAGAGCACAATTGTAGTCAAGAAGTTATTATAATCAAATGAGTGGTAATGAGCCAGCACAGAGATATCAATAATGCATCAGGATTCAAGCAAGTTTGACATTAGGATTAAGGAATCTGTAGTCATCTCACAGTGAAGAGAGAACCCTGGCTGACAAATGGCATGTTGGTTTCTAACTGGATACTGGGATGATTCTGTGAATCCCCATAGGAGCCAACACACCATATAGTTGACTTAAGCATTCCCAAATAAAGAGGCTCTTTACACAGGTTTACATATTTAGAGCTCAGAAAAGAGATTGAAGAGGATTGTATTGTAGGCATCTTCAATATCAAAGGTGTAAAGAGAAAGCAAGGGTCATTTAAAAGTGAGTTAAAACTAAGAACAAAGAGCATCTTTATTTAAGTCAAGGTGCATGTGAGGAGATACTACAAGAAGCAAGAAGTCAGTCAGAAGAACTTTGGGACAATAGGAAGCAGACCAAAGGAGGAACAGCAAGCTACCTTGTCCCCCCTACCCCCCGCCAGCTGTCAAGACTATCTTGTATACGTGAGCCTTTGGAGGGATTCTTCCTAGATCCTGGACTTGCATTCTTTGTTCTTTGAGTATCTCCAGCTCTCCTCACACACTTTGTATGTTCCATGGGCTCATGCAGGAAGGCAGAGTGTGTGTCTGAGATCACCATGTGCTCAGCGAGGCAACTTCCTTAGACCCACCCTTACTCCAAGATGCAAAGCCTGTGCTGTTGTAGAGCTTAAACATTTAGTTAAAAACAAACCTCTTCTGTTCTTAGGAAAATGTTCACAGAGAGATGTTTATAGCAAAATTTCGACAACATTCTACTGAAGATCTGTTCAGGTAAGAAGAACACATTGGTTCTCTGAAATTCAATGTAAACAGCCATTTTTTTCTCTACTCGTGTGAGTACTAAAATAAGTGGCTAAACAGGACTAGAATGTCTCACTCTGGCTCATTTTTTTCATATTCTCTATTAACTTTCATTTTGAGTCCTTCCTAGTAAAATCATTGTGTGTGTGTGTGTGTCTTTTTTTTTTTTTAAATTGCCTTTCCAGTACCAAAACAAAAATCACTTTGTAAATAAGATCTGAAACATTCAGGTCACAGAGAAAAGAATGTGGAAAATAAAGCAATCACATCTTCTTATTCTCCTTGGCCTCAAAGCTCTTACTGATTTAATAACCCTCGAAATACATTTAGGATTATTGCATATCAAAGCCAAATAATATTGTCTGCCAATTATTACATTAAAAAGAAATCGAGTATTAACTTAGGACGGAAGTAATTTCTTTCCTCGAATGAGTAGAATTAAGTTGTAGGTGATTTGGATGCTATCAAGAAAGCCTTAATCACACTGTCTATTTAAACTGTTTATCCAAATCTTTTCATGAGCGTGCCCTGGGGATGTCCTCGAATCTCCATTACCAAACAGTTGGGGAAATATTAGACCTTAATAGCAAGCCATGTGGGGACATTTTCTACTAAGATTTTTTTTTTTAAATCTGGAATTTAATTTAAGGATTTAATCTAATTTTCCCTCGGATCGAGTGTGTCTTGGCATAGTGCTAAGGTGTGGGCTATCTCACTGAAGAAAACTTCCAAATTCTTAGTATTGTGTGAACATACAATCCTCCTGTCAAATAAAAACTGGGCTATGGATAAAAGCCCAGTGGGTTGAGTGCCCATCTAGCTTGCAGGAAGCTCGGGATTCTATCCCCAGTCCTACCGCAGCTAGGAAATGCAGGTGTATATCTGCGATGCCAGGACTTTGGAGATGGAGGCAGGGGCATGTAGAATTCAAGGTCATGGTGAGTTCTAAGTCAGCCTCAACTATGTGAGACCCTATCTCCAAAAAAGGGGACAGTGTGGGGAGATGACTCGGCCTGTGAAGTGATTGTTATAATAAGCATAACAATCCCAGATTCTATGTTAAAAAGCCAAGTGTGGTGGCATATGCATTGTAGTCTTGGTGCCAGGGAGGTAGAGACAGGTAGATCTTTGTGGTGCCTTGGCTTCATTTAGAAAACAAACAAGCAAGCAAGCAAGGAAGCAAGCAAACAAACAAACAAGCAGGCTTCTGAGGAATTACACCTGGGAATGATCTTGGCCTTTACATGAATGCACACACATGTGCACTAGCAGATACATGCACATACAGCACAGAAATGAAAAATAATGAAATATTTAAGGATTATGTTTCATGAGTCAATTACAGCTCCCAAGTCAGACTACCTATAGAGGCCCATACACTGGTCTCATTGTGACTCTCTGAAGTTGCTGAGTGAGAGGACATCTATGTGCATCTGTGCAAGTGGAAGCCTGAGGTTGATGTTGGAGTCTTCCTCATTTGCTCTCTATCTTATTCACTGAGGTAGGGTCTAATTGAATCCAGAGCTCATCCTTTATGGTTAGGTTGTCTAGCCTGATTACTCTTGGGACGAGTCCCTATCTCTACTTTCCAAACACAGAGATTACAGGTGGGCATTTATGTGGGTTCTGGGGATCTGATCTCCCGTCTTCCTGCTCGTGAAGCAAGTGCCTTTCCCCACTGAGCCGCCTCTCTAGCCCTTAAATATTTCATTATTTGGTAACTGCTAACAGCAAATATTTGTTTTCAAATGTGATATAAACTCTTTGCAGTCAACAAAAGTGGAGAAAAAGCTGATGACTTGCTATATTTTGCAAAAATCCATCTCGCAAATTTGAATTGATATAAAATTTAGCATATGTTTTCCTTCTGTTTCCTTAAGCATCGTAAGTATTCTTTCTTTATCTGAATGCAAATCATTAATAAAGATGCTGAATAGGACAGAATTGGATAGAATATCTGCTTGCAAATACTATGTGTCACTCTTGGTGGCTGGCAGGCAGCCCAGCAAAACCTGGGCGAATGGCAAATGAAGACAAGAAGCCATTACTGAATGTGGACTCCACTGTCATCATTTGATGAGTTAAAAATGAAAGTTTTTTCTTTCACGTATGTGTGTATGGCATGCATATATATGTGTGTGTGTGGAGGCATGTTTGTATGTGAGTGTGCTGATGTATGTACACTAGTGCATTACACTGTGGTTCCTGTGGAGGCCCAAAGGTGATATTTGGAATCATTCTCCATTGTTTATCCACTTTATTATTGTGAGCCAAGGTCTCTAATTAAACCCAGAGCATGTTATTAGGGCTAATCTGGCTAGTCAACTTGCCGTGGGGATCCCCAAGCTCCCACCTTCCGGGGCTAGAATGATAGGCAGGTTGTGACATCCACCCAACGTTTTTAGGAAGGATCCTGGGACCCAAACTCAGGTCCTTTTACTTTGGAGAAAAAGGCTTTAACTCATGAGCCATCTCCCCAGCCCCAGTGAGATTTGTCCAAGGTCTTGGTTAAATTCAAGTCCCTACATGGTGCAGAACCGAACTTTTAAAGGGACCAAGCCAGCACATTTCCCAGCCCTCTGCAATTTCATTTCTTACCAGGAGAGTTTCTTAAGTGCAGAAAAGTGGATGCATCATAAAAACAAGTTTTTTTTTTTTTAAATTTTATCTTTTGGAGCATTGCTTTTTTTTTTCCTCCAGGGGTGGTCCACTCAAGACTTTCTGCTGAAAACTGAAATAAGTGGAAGGAAATGGCTTTCCACTACTCAGGAATCCTGTTAGTCAGAGGCAAAGCGCAAATGGCCACAGAGTATACAGACTTTAATTAGGATGTATCAAGGGGGGAAAATGCTGATTTTTTTGTTTGTTGTTGGAGGGAGCTCAGTTGAGAATACAAGTTGGTTCATGTTGTGTCCCCCAAATACATTGTTCACAGACAATTTTGAAGCTGAACAAAGAATTTGTTGTTTTGCAAAGCAAAATTCACCGGCATGGGAGCAGCTGCAGATAATGCAGGAGAGGGGGAGATGGGGCCAAGGAGGTAGCTCTGAATAAATGAGAGTAGCTAAGAAGTGAGCGCTCATAGGATGGCGTATGGGGGCAGCTCTGAAGGCGAGGGCCAGAATGCTGATCCAGCTGCTTGAGCTAAGAGATTCGTTTATCCTAAAATAAAGTCCCACCAGCATCATCTGCCTGTAAACGGTTGTCAGATTTTCACTTAATTACTCAGTACATTTGTTCAGACATTTGCCTAGAGAGTCATTAAGTCATTCTTCAAAAAAAGAGATGATCCTTGTTTAGAGTTCTGGCTAAATTTCTGGATGAATTATTCGGCATAAGCAAAAATGCTTGAAGAGGGAAAAACCCATGTGCATTGTTACTGGTCCCCAAATGGATGTCCATCATTAGCTGATTGTTGGGCACTAAAACTTTCTGATCTCACACTAGCGTTGAAGGAAATGATCAGAAAGAATATAGTCTGTGCTCATGAAAGGAATCCGTGATATGCAAGATTATTATTATATTTGTATTTATGTATAATATTTAAGTGTGTCAATGTGTGTGCATGTGCGTTAGTGTATGTGTTTGGATGACAGACATGTTGATGTGGGAGGTCTTCCTCAATCATTTGCCACTGTATCTGAAAAGGGCCTTTTACTGAAATTGGCATTCACTTATTGGCTAGTGTGGTTGGCCAATGAACTCTGGGAATCTGCCTGTCTACACTTTACCTGGTCTATACCCCACATGTGTCATGTTTACAAACACACTGAACTTTCCTTGGCTTCTTTTTTTTTTTTTTTAAACACACATGCTGGGCATCTGAACTCAGGTTCTTATTCCTGTTGTAGGTACTTAACTGACTGAATTATATCTCCTCAGGGCCAAGATTATTTTAATTTAAATTAAACTTTTTTCTTTTTTTTTTTTTTTAGAATCACTTTGGTGTGTCCAGTTGAAAAGATTAGTAATTGTAATATTATGCATGCATGCATTCCATTTTGGAAAAGAAATATAAGCTAACATTCAAGACTGAAAACATTTCATTGATAGGAAATCTTATCAATATTTTGAAAAGATTTCCCCACTTCTATTTATTACATTATTCTTCTGATGACACATTCTTTTCATTACCAACATAAAACTCTCATGTCCATTAAAAAATAACAGATGACAGTTTCATGTTGAAACTATGCTAGAACAATTATTTTTTTAATAATGATGTTTTATGGTTAATAATTATTCCTCGACATTTTCTGGGAAACATTTTACTAAGATGACATGGATTGTCTACAAATTGAATTAACTTACCTCGCTAATGTAATATAGGTTGGCTAATAAATCTGTATACTAGAAGATTTATTTTACTTCAATACTGGTTTAAAATTATACTATTCCTTTTGGCGATGTGAAATTAGTTACAAATAGTGTATTATACATTGGAGCACAGAAATTATTTGCACTGTGTAATTGCCCTTTTTTTCTTAGGCTAGTTTTAGACTTGTTCATGATACATATAACCAAACAAAATAGCAGGGACAAGTATACAGCATGAAAAAAATACTTTTTCTTTAGAAACAGAACAATAATTTTATAAATCATATTACATATGAAGGAACTTTTTGTGCTTTTAGAACTCAATATTATATATTTGAGATAGGACCTCACTCTGTTATCTAAGCTTCCCTAGAACTTTCCATAAATCTGGGCTGGCTCAACTCTCTGTGATCCTCCTGAATGTTGGGATTACAGGCATGAGCTACTAGCCTTGGCTACTCTAAGATTCTTGAACCAGAGAAAATGGATATTGATGATCCAAATTGTGACTATTATGCCAAGGTTAAAAAAAATCATTGTGAGGGAAACGTTTAGTGGGAAAAGAAGGGACACATATTCCATGTCCATCCTGGAACATCTGGGCTGTTAAGAGTCAGGAGAGGGGCATGCAAGAATTTCCAGCTGTTTCCATGCATTCCTCTCAGAGCATGATGCTGTGGATATATGTTTTATCTCAAACACTAGTTGGGATCTCGTTCCCTTGCTCACTCAGCAACAACCTGAGTTACAGACTCACTTTGCTGGACGATGCACTTGTGTGCTAGCTGACATTGTATCCCTTGCTCACTCACCTGCTGGATGGTGTGAGTGTTAGTCCACTGGATTTAACAGGCCAAGTAAGAGGCCTTAGAGAGGCAGGTGACCCTCACTAAGTCTGCTCTTCCCCTAGTGACTGTGATCACCCCTTGCATTTATTGTCATTAGATATGACAGAATGATTCAGAGTACTTAGCACAAGGCCCGCACTGTGTCGAAAGGTTAGTTCAGTTCTGCTTAAGAATTGAGTGTTCCATGAGAAAGGGTTCAGGGAAATGCCACTGGGTCCTTGTACGTCATCGGAGAGGAGGACCCAGAGGAGAGTTAGGCATACACAATAAAGGAACTCTCTGGGAATTGGGGGGGAGGCTCTGGGGGATGGGGAGGGAGGGAGGGGGAGCAAGGGGTTCAGGAGGAGGAGGAGGGGGGAGGGAACTGGTCTACCTATTAAGTTTGTATGAGCAGAAGTAATAAAAATGTATTAAAAAAGAATAATAGCTAATAAATTAAAATTAAAAATTAAAAAAAAGAATTGAGTGTTCCAAAGTCTAGCATGGACTAAAGGCACTAAGATCCTTGGAGGCAAGGGATTGACAGCCACAGTAGTGTTCCTATGCTTAAGTGGGACACAGGAAAGGGTTCTGGGAAATGCCACTGGGTCCTTGCACCTCATCGGAGAGTAGGACCCAGAGGAGAGTTGGGCATGCACATTAAAGGATGCTCCGGGGATGGAAGGGGGAGACGGGGGATGGGGAAAGAGGGGGAGGGGAGAGGGCACAGGGCGGTGGGAGGTTGGAGGGAGGGAGGGGACGGGTGTACCTGTTAAGTCTGTATGAGTGGAAATAAAAAAAAAGAATTGAGTGTTCACAGGGGTTACTCTGTGTCTGTCTATTTATCTGTCTATATATCTTCTATCTATCTATCTATCTATCTATCTATCTATCTATCTATCTATCTATCTATGCTATTTCTGCTATGTATGTATGTATGTATCTGTCTGTCTGTCTACCTATCTCTACTATCTGTCTTTCTGTCTGTCTCTATATCTCTACTCTCTATTTTCTATCCATATATCTACCATCCATATATCTACTATCTACTATCTGTCTGTCAGTCTGTCTATCTCTGTCCGTCTGTCTATCTCTATCTGTCTGTCTGTCTATTTATCTCTCTATCTCTGTATTTCTACTATCTATCTTCTAACTATGTCTATCTACTATCTATCTACCATCTATATATCTACTATCTGTCTGTTTACCTATTTCTGTCTATCTATCTATCTATCTATCTATCTATCTATCTATCTATCTATCTATCTTCTTTTTTATTTTTTTATTTATTCAGTTGTGCATGTGTGCGTGTGTGTGCGCGCACGTGCGTGTGTGTGTGTGTGTGTGTGTGTGTGTGTGTGTAGAACCATGGGCGAATTCGGGAACCACCATGGATCGCCTCCACCTCCTCCTTGTTTACTGTGCCCCAAGATTCACAGGTTCTGCCCTACCAGGACCAGAAACGCAGGCTGCCCCTGCTTCCACCCGGCGTCTATACATGGAGTCTAGGATCTGAACTCAGGACCTTCCGCCTGCAAGGCAGAGGCTTAACCCCTGAGCCACCTCTCCAGCCCCTACTATCTAGCTTCTATCTATCTCTATCTACTATCTATCTCTCATCTATCTTTCTATCTGTCTCATCTATCTATCTGTCTGTCTGTCTGTCTGTCTGTCTATCTGTTATCTATCTGTCTACTATCTATTTATTCTATTTATCTTCTATTTATCATCTATTTATATCTGTCTATCTCTATTATCTATTCTATTATCTATCTATCTATCTATCTATCTATCTATCTATCTATCTATCATCTATCTATCTCCTCTCTCTAATGATAGCATCATACCTTCAGTGTGCTCCTTAGTCTTGATACAGTCAGGGGAAACTGACTGAGGCCTTGCAAAGCATTACATGGATCTTAACGTGTTTGTCAATGGACAGCCTGAGATGACTGACCTCATAGGAATTATGAACTTTCAGATACATCCTACTATCTTCATACCAAAGATTTTAAGTGAGCATTTGGGAAAATAGCTTAGTGCGTACAGTACCAGGTCATACACCTGACAACCTGAATTTGATCCCCAGAAGCCCACATGGTGGAAGGAGAGAATTGTGTTTAGACTTGTGCACCACAGTATGCTCACTCCCCCTCTCTCTGTCTCTCTCTGTTTCTCTGTCTCTTTCTTTCTCTTTCTCTCTCTATACATATATATCATCTCTTTCATATTAATAACTAAATAGAATATAAAAAAAGATTTTAGCTGGTACACATGACAGAAAAAGTGCATTCAACAAAAAGCATCAAACACTGTTTCCTATCAAGGAAAAATAAAGTCAGTGTGTGTGTGACTGTAAATTTGGATAAAAACAGCTGCCACCAGTTTTTTTCTCTACTTGTTCCTAAATGGGTGGCTGGAGGATATGGAGCTTAGTAATCCTATGTATTACTTCCAAAGTAAGCCTCTGAATTTGAATTATCATTTTGAAGATATTTTAATGGATCAAAATATTCAAAACAGTCCAGGTGAAAAAAAATCTCACAATGTGTGATGATAATAATTATCAGGTGCCCCAATTCTCCATGGTTTCTCCTCAAGAACAGTAACACTCAAATGCAAAAGATCTGCACAGACCAGCAGCGACAGACGCGTGGATTTCCGATGTGGAAAGTCTGCATTTCCAAAATGTGGGTGGCGGCCAAATTATATCCCAACCTGTGATTCTGAGATGGCTCTGACAGCTGGAATCCTGTTCCCCAGGGTGGTGGGGCAAAGACCACCGTGAGCAGGGCTTGAGCAGACAGGTCTCTGAACGATCCTGTCTTTTCTCTTTGGGAAATCTTGATCCTATACCACCTTTAAACTTATGTTTTGAAATTCCTAGATTTGTGCTTTATTTAACAAATGATGGGCAGAAGACATACCCAGTGTACTAAGTGCTTGGCACACAAGTTTGAGGAGCTGAGTGTGATATCCAGAACCCAGCTGAAAGACAGATATAGAGGCACATGCCCGTAACCCCAGCACTGGGGAGTTAGAGATGGGAGAATCTCGGGAATCACCAGCCAGCCAGTCTATCCTAATTCTTATGCTGTAAGCCAATGAGAAACCGTGGTTCTGAGGAGGTAGATGGTATCCCTGAAGCTTACACACATGGATATACTTCCACCCACATGTGCGCATATACACACATGCCCATGCACACATGCATATGCGCAGGTGCTGTTGCAATTGCTTTTTATTACTGTGAGACAATACTCATGAGAGACAAAAGAAGACTCATTTGACTTACGATTCCAGAGGGGAGGTAGCTGGTTTTGGTGGGACTTGCATAGGAGAAGTCATGACTAGAGGAAGCAGCAGAGGCTGCTTCAGGACAATACAGACATCATGAAGGCAGAGAGAGCAAGAGCAAATTCAAAAAAGTCAGGGCCTTGTCACCAAACCTCAGGGCCCACCCACCCCTTCTCTCCCCTTGATGTGCCTCCCTCCAGCAAAGCTTCACATCCCAACATTAACACAGACTTCCCAAATGTCAACAACAGCTAATGATTCAAACACTTATCCTGTGTGTGTGTGTGTCTGACATTCAAACCATGACATGCATCAAACAAGATCTGTAGAATAATAAAATCTATAGAAATTTGAAGCCAGAGAAGTTTCTGTTTTTTTTTTAATTTTTGAACTTAATATTACTGTCAGAGCACACAAAGGATTTCCTTAGTTTCATCTGTTTAGTCATAGATTGCACCTATATTTTAACCTAGTCTCACAATTGACTAGAATATTATTGTAGACTGGAAAAATATTTTCTGAATAGCTCTTTATGTCCAGTACATAATTTGAAAAAGCTAAAGAAGCTGACAAATCATAATAGAAGACCATGTGCAAAATAGAGCGGAATGACTGAGCAGGTTATTTTTTTCCATGTATGTCTCCAAGGAGGCTGTAAGTCAGCTTCTCTTGAGCTGACTACTGGGCCCTGGAAATGCTGGCCTTCCCCCCAACTTTGGAGGATCTGCTGTTTCTATGGTGGATACTGTTGTGGACTCTGTGTTGATTTTGTGACTTCCACCTGGGATGTGTCATTCTGAAGAGCATTGAGTCCCAACAGGACTGCTATGCCACTTGCCCAAGGGTTCCACTAAATTGTTGAAATGGCACGGCATGGAGGAACACCTAAATTGAGAAATATGGTCAAAGTGGTGTGAAATAAAATCAATCAAATCAATCAGGAGATCACAAAGCGTATATCCTGGGTGATGAAGTAGAACATTTCCCATCACTTATAGGGAAATTGTCAGTAAATGGCCCAGGTTAAGAAGGAAATGAACAAGAGCCTGGTGATTCACACGTATTATAAAAAGGTGGCAAAGAATACCTTCTCATTATTCTCAAGAATCTTATGTGGTGTCCTAGAAATCAGGGGCTGGACATCAAGAAGGAAACATGCGTCCCACGGATGTACTGCTTTCCACAATCTTTGTGACCACTCTCTGAATTACAGCTATTCATCTTTACAGTGAAGGCTCAGAGACCCTGAGGAATTGTGGCCCATCAGAGTTGGAAGCAGAATTAACAATCAGGGCTCATCGATTTATGATTCTCTGCTTCTCTCTCTCTCTCTCTCTCTCTCTCTCTCTCTCTCTCTCTCTCTCTTTCTCAACTTCCCAAGGAGCAAACACTCCCCTGTGTGTCAGAGAGAGCAGCCAGGATAACATATAATCAAAGGGTAACTCCTGAATTTAATGCCTTGAGACATGAAATACGCTCTTGGGTGTAGCCCACAACTCCTGGGAAGTCTCCCATCTTTCTGACTGACCACGTCGGCTCCTGCTGGCTCTTCTCTTACACAGCTCACGGCTAAGGTTCCTCTGGCTTGTCCTGAACACTCTCTCATTCTGTGCTCTTCGCAGGCACGTGCATCCCTTCTTTGGGTGCAACAAAACAATTCTGCCCAGCCGGTTTGGCTGGTTTCCCCAAGCCCCCCTTTCTCTTTAAAACATCTCCACCAACTCTCCCACTGGTTGAACCCTATCTAGATGTCTGCTTTTTCTTTTTTTGTCTTTACTTCTTCCACTAGAGTTGTGTGCCAGTCTTGATCCATGATTGGAGATGTCATTATTTTGCATATCTTAATCACATAGGTGCCAATTGAAAGTAGAGTTGTGCCACTTCTCCCAGAGACCAATGAGGGCCAAAGATTGGATGGGAGAGAAAGGGAGTGAGTGTCCAAGACATGTCAATTGGCATAGAGTCCTCATGCTAGCAAGTGCTCAGACACATGTCATTTACAGGAACCTAGATGGTACTCACTCTCAGAAAGACATGGGACAGAAAGAGACGCAGGTGGGAAAGAAGAAGTGTGGGAAATGGGGATTGGGATCAGGTAACAAGGGGGTGATACAAATACATTTGTAAAACCCTAAGAAAATATAGATAAAATAATAATACTAAAATATAGAGCTGTGTGAAAGGCAAATTGTTTATATAATATAAGATGAATATATTGGGAAGATGTAGAAAGTCAAGCTGAATATATTGGGAAGATGTAGAAAGTCAAGCTGAATATATTGGGAAGATGTAGAAAGTCAAGCTGAATATATTGGGAAGATGTAGAAAGTCACAGAACAGCAGTAGCTGCTAAAGGTACAAAAAGATATAAAATAATTAAACCCTAAATTTTTGAACTCAAGAATCTTTCACAAGTGTTTATATAATTCTCATTTCATTTCAAAAACCTGAAATCAGAAACAATTAAAGGCATTGTGAAAGGATTGTGTTCAGGCCACTTGCCCACCACACACAAGGCCCTGGGTTTAATCTCTAGATCCACAAAATGAAAACAAACACAAAATAAAACAAAAGGTAGATTGTGAGTGATGCTTATATAAGAAAAATATATCAGTACATAGCAAAGTGATTTAAAGACTACAAGTCTTTTGTCTTTTTAAATTAAAGCTGTTCATGGTATAAGGTTACTTCGTGCTCTGTGTGTGTGTGTGTGTGTGTGCGTGTGTGTGTGTGTGTGTGTGTGTGTGTGTGTTATGTATATGTTTTGTGTGGATGTATGTGCACACATGAAGACCAGAGGTTGATGTCAGGAGTCTGCCTCATTAGCTTCCCTCCTTAGTTTTAGTAACAGGGTCTCTCAGTGAATTGGGAGCTCACTGACTTACCTATCTTGACTGGTCAGTGAGCTCCAGGGATCAGTCTTTCTCTACCCTGCTCCTCTAGTCCTAGGGTTACAGGTATGTGCCCACACCTGTAGTCTCACTTTTTATGTGGGTGCCAGGAATTTAAACTCAGGTCTTCCTGTGTGTGCAACAAGTGCTCTACCCACTGAGCCACCTCCCCAGCTTCATTTCATGATTTCATCAGTTGTTAATATGCAGCAAGCAGGGAAATTGTTAACCAGAAGACATTTCAAAGGACAGGCAGGGTATAGGGAAATCCCTAGGGAATAGAGGACAGGCCTCGAAAGAGCAAAGGAGTGTCCATTTCTCCTCTACTAGGAGAGGCCAGGAATGCTAGCCACCCAATGGGAGATAAGACATTTAGGGCTATTTGAAGAACCCAGGGGGTCCAGTTACCACCCTCTCCTCCTGCTTCTGATACCTTACTGGTCCCCAGTGTGGAGAGATTAATAGATGCGTAGTCCTTCTTCACTCTAAAAAGCATTTTAAACATTTATGTATATATGTACATGTGTGTGTACGTGTCTGCACGTGTACCAGCACATGCATACCATGGCAGGCCAGTGGTCAGAGGACAATTTTCTTCTTCACTATGTGGGCTCAGGGGGTGAGACTTAGGTCTTTAGGCTTTGATGGCAAGTATCTTTACTTAACGAACTATTTTGCACTTTGCTAATCTTTGGTTTCCTACCTCTTGAATCCACTCTTGCTATCTTTTTCCCCCAATGGATAGCAAATTTTTATCCTCAAACTAATAAATGCCCACATCCTGTGGGTCCGAATCTACTGATCCAAACATGTTGCTGTCTGTAAGTAAAAATACTAGCAGCAATGTGCAGGGGCAGAGGACACAGGAAACAGTAGCAACAATCATTACTGAAATATAATGGTGTGGTGCATGTTCATCTCGGTACAACAAGTTTAAACTTAACAATTAGAACTATGTTTTTCTATCACTCTTTTTGTTTCAGCTTATTATTATACCTCTACTAATGTCATCCTCTTCTCTGTTTTTTTTTTTGTGATGAGCCAAACTTTGTTCTTTTTTTTATACATTTTTTATTATTATTTCAGCTCATACAAACTTAATAGGTACACCAGTTCCCTCCCTCCCTCCTCCTCCCCCCGAACCCCCTGCTTCCCCACCCCTCACCCCTCCCTCCCCATCCCCCAGTGCCTCCAGCCCCAATTCCCAGAGAGTCCTTTCTTATGCATGCCTGACTCTCCTCTGGGCCCTCCTCTCTGTTGACTTACAAGGACCCAGTGGCATTTCCCTGAACCCTTTCTCGTGTTCCCCTTAAACATAGGAACACTACTGTGGCTGTCAATCCCTTGCCTCCAAGGATCTTGGTGCCTTTAGCAGATGCTAGACTTTATGAGGTCAATAGTGTGTTGGACATTGCGCAGGGCATGCAAAGTCCAATTATGATTGCTTCGGCCCTAACTTGTGTGGAGTATCTTGCAAATCGTTGCTCCTCCCATCCTTTTGCTCTTACAATCTTACCGCCCCCTCTTCCGCAAATGTCCCTGAGCTCCAGGATGGGGAGAGATTAGGCTGGCCTAGTTCCAGGTGTTTGATATAGAGTCTCTGAAGTTCTGGATTGTGGTTTGTTGATTTTCTTTTGCAGTTTTGCTGCTCCTGCAATGCCTTTCACTCCATCCTGCTGGGCACTGTATGTCACCCCCTGGCCAGAGACAAAAAGCTGTTAAACTGGAGTCTTATTATAAGAGCACATTCAAGGGTAGATGTAATAAAAATAGGAAACCTCAGTGAGGGAGGGGTCAATCACCCATTTGCAAAATGGTTACTTTTTATCTGCCAGGCTATATGCCATCCCCTTCTGGTGAGATCATACCCCCTTAGTTGTAAATGATCAGGAACGAACGTCTGTGAACTTAACCAGGTGTCACATTACTTACTTGCAGTCCTTGATGGAGGCCTATTTTGACCATGAAACTTTGTTCTTGAAACAAACAAATAAACAAACAACAAACAATGCAACCTTTCAGTGGTCTTGTTCTTCCTGGTGTTAGATGAAATTTTTACTGAATGAGAATACAGGTCACTGGTCAGTACAGTCAACCCATTCACACCCTTGGGGTCTGGACATCGTGTTATCAGTGCATATCCATCCTTTTTGTTGCACAAAAGCAACTCAGCTTCGCCTTGGAATAGGACCAGTCCTCTGGGTCTCTTTCTCCCAAGTTCTCTATAGTCCAGGAGAATGCCCCAAATGCTCAGGGATCAATTTCTTTGCACTGTCAGATCCCTGACTGGACACCTGGATTTCACACCTTCCTGTTCCCAGTATTGTCAAGGAAAAACCCACTAAGGTAACCATTCACTTCTTGCTGGAAGAATGAGCAGGGTGCCTCCACCTGTTTGTTTTCTGAGCCCATAAATTGCTGAATTGAGCTAAGGAACATGCCAAGTTAGAGTGGACTGCTTGCAATCTTACAGAGTCCCCCAAGCCTACTGGGTTTTGAGATGGGATTTGTGATTGAAAAGCAAGTAGAGTTCAATTTCTTTGCAATAGAAAATACCATAAGAGGCACCTGCCCCTCATGGCACTTCACGTCTGGAGTCCATGAGTTCTCCAGGGTGCCCTTGCCTTTCATGGTACTCTACATCTGGGGTCCATGAATTCCATTCTTTTTTTCCTCTAATAAAACCTCCATTAATCCTGAAAAAAAGACAGAGAAAGCATAAGAGCCAAATGGTCACAGATAGCTCAGTCTGTAAGTCCAACTATTCATCCTGACTCACAACCCTGACCTTGGCCTGACATCTGGCTTTTTTCAACTCAAGACCATGGATGGACTCTTCCTTGGATTTCCACTAGGTCTCCATTTTGGTGTGCTTCTTGTTTCATCTGTGCGCATTCACCAGGACGCTCAGCAGCAGCTTGGTTCCTCATAGTTGGGAATTCAGCATCATGGTTGTATGGACTCTCATACTTTGCCTTCTCTTGAACCTGTCTCATGCCACTCACCAGGGGAAATCTACATCATCTTGATGACTTCAATCTGTCATTTAGCCTAGTATGCAACTGTTTTACAATGCATGTGTCAAAAGCACAAGCCACCTGTATTCAAACTCCCAGGATGATTTGTGGTGCTAATTATTATATCTACTAAAGCTAATTATAATGCATTTATGATTCTTTGTTTCTGTATTTCTATCACTGAATTACATAGCAAACACCTCTAATTGTATTTCAATAGGTTATAATTGCTCAGCCAGAATATTGTTAAATAGTATAGCAGGATAAGTTGTCATTAACAGATGCCTTATTTTGTAACCAAGAAGACTATTTCACATTGTAAGTCATACTACTTGATGTCTTTAATGAGAAGAACTTTGCCCAGAATACATGTGCATGCACACAGACACAGCTTTGAAACTGTGTTATTCAATTCAACATGAAAATTTGCATTGTGGAGCTGCAGAAGGGAGACAGTCTTTGAGGTAACACCAAAGCCGTTGACCATAGCTTGACCAAACCAGTCTATTTCAAAAGTGGGAGCCCAGTTGCTTCTTTGAAACTCACATCTGAAACCGATACATAGAATTGCATTTTTAATTTTACAGAATTCTTGGCTTAATTACTCTGTGATGCTCAGGTCACAAAAGTAACCTGAGTTATTTTTATTTATAGTGCTTCATTCAGTGTGCTTATAATTACATTCCACTACATTGCAAGCCAGCAACCCTCTCTTTCAATGCCTTGGGGGCTTGTGAAATGCAGCTCTTGGTAGAGGTTAAAGAACTGCTTTTAAAGGGGAAAATACTATTTGCTGAGATGATCAATAAGGAAATTTGCCCCTTTGTATTGCAAAATCATTACCAATGGATGAAGTTGTAACTTTTGTTCGGCAAAGCCATTCAGTTCAGAATCATTGGGCATTTATTGAACACCACCTGTGTGCCACACATTTTCAGAGGACACCTTGAGTGAGTGCTTGGGAAGTGTCCACATCCTAAGAAAGTGTGTCTTTATTCAGAAGATGCCTTGATGCCCTGTTCTCCTATGCATCGGGCTACGTAAAGACACATCTTGAATCTTCTCCCTCGGCCTCTCCTTCCAGTTCCGCTACGATTCCTCCCTTGGGTGCATCTCTGTGACAGGCGTCCTGACCTTGTTCAGTTCCTCAAAATGCCTTCATGCCTGTGGCTTCTCCTTTCTCTCCCTGCTGCTCACTTTGTGCATCTAGTTGCCCGTCCCTGCACCTTGCTGGTCAGGGGCAAGTCATCTCCCAGGCATCTAAATATCTTCTTATACATTTAGTGAAGCCCTCCAAGAATGCTTGATGGTATGTGTATGTGTGAGTGGAGTGCATGTATATGTATGTTTGTATGTGTGTGGGCATATATGTGGGGGGCACATAGGCATATGTGCACTTGTGTATAGAGGCCCAAGGTTGAAATCAGGGATCTTCTTTGATCTCCCTCTATTTTTATCATTAAGGTAAGGTCTCTCAGTTGAACCCAGAACAATTGGCTAGGCCAGCCAGTCAGCTTGCTCCAGGATTCCCTGTTTTAGTCTCTAGAATGCTGCGATTAAAGTGACTGTTGTGGTTGCCTGCCTTTTACATGTGTTCTGAGGACTTGAACGCTGACCTCATGCTTGTGGGGCAAGTAACTTATTTGC
Organism: Typhlomys cinereus; assembly: GCA_023101885.1. Taxonomy (NCBI): domain Eukaryota; kingdom Metazoa; phylum Chordata; class Mammalia; order Rodentia; family Platacanthomyidae; genus Typhlomys; species Typhlomys cinereus. The sequence goes on along the minus strand of JALPQD010000525.1, from coordinate 1,005,431 downwards.
TGAGCCATCTCCCCAGCCCCCTACCAGAATTTAATTTTTTATCCTTTATGTGTGTATGCCATAAGTTTAAATCATTTCATTCCATTCCATATTATCTGATCCTACTCCCCACTGAAGTCCTACTTCCAACAGTTTCTCTCTTATTTTCACACCTTTTTTATACATTTTTTATTATTATTTCAGCTCATACAAATTTAATAGGTACACCAGTTCCCTCCCTCCCTCCTCCATCCCCCCGAACCCCCTGCTCCCCCTCCCCTCACCCCTCCCTCCCCATCCTCCAGTGCCTCCCGCCCCAATTCCCAGAGAATCCTTTCTTGTGCATGCCTGACTCTTCTCTGGGCCCTCCTCTCTGATGACGTACAAGGACCCAGTGGCATTTCCCTGAACCCTTTCCCGTGTTCCCCTTAAGCATAGGAACACTATTTTGGCTGTCAATCCCTTGCCTCCAAGGATCCTAGTGCTTTTAGCAAATGCTAGACTTTGTGGGGACAATAGTGTGTTGGACATGGCGCGGGGCATGCAAAGTCCAATTATGATTGCTTCGGCCCTAACTCGTGTGGAGTATCTTGCAAATCGTTGCTCCTCCCATCCTTTTGCTCTTACAATCTTACCGCCCCCTCTTCCGCAAATTTCCCTGAGCTTCAGGATGGGGAGAGATTAAGCTGGCCTAGTTCTAGGTGGTTGATATAGAGTCTCTGAAGTTCTGGATTGTGGTTTGTTGATTTTCTTTTGCAGTTTTGCTGCTCCTGCAATACCCTTCACTCCATCCTGATGGGCACTGTATGTTACCCCCTGGCCAGAGACAAAAAGCTATTAAACTGGAGTCTTATTATAAGAGCACATTCAAGGGTAGATGTAATAAGAGTAGGAAACCTTAGTGAGTCAGGAGTCAATCACCCATTTGCAAAATGGTTACTTTTTATCTGCCAGACTATATGCCCTCCCCTTCTGGTGAGATCATACCCCCTTAGTTGTAAATGATCAGGAACGAATGTCTGTGAACTTAACCAGGTGTCACATTGCTTACTTGCAGTCCTTGATGGAGGCCTATTTTCTCTACTGTAACATGGTCACTTCTCTCCTTGTTTCTGGTGTGGCCCTCCTACCCCATCCCTCCTGTTCATAATCCTTGCAATTACTGTAGGTAATACATAGATTTACCTATGAGTGTCTCTAGGTAGGCTGGGTGGGTTTGGTACTAGGAGACACCTATTAGGGAGTACATACGGCGCTTAATTTTCTGGGTCTGGGATACTTCACTTAATATAATTGTTTCTAATGACATCCATTTCCCGGCAAATTCCAGTAATTCATCATTTTTGATGGCTGAGTAGTACTCCATTGTATAGATGTACTACAGTTTCCTTATCCACTCGTCAACTGTTGGACATTTGGGCTGATTCCATGACTTTGCTATTGTAAACAGTGCTGCTATGAACATGGTCGTGCTTGTGCTATCAAGATGAACCTCTGCTGTATGGGGGGTTATTCCCAAAAGTGGAATAGCAGGGTCATATGGCATTTCACTCTTTAATTTCTTTAAGAATCTCCAGGTGGCTCACCAGAATGGCTGTATGAGCCTGCATTCCCACCAGCAATGTAGGAGAGTTCCCCTCTGTCCACATTCTCTCCAGCATTTGTTGTTGTTTGTATTGTTCACACCTTTTTGTATGTGTGTGTGGCCCACTGAGTTTCATGTATGAGTTGCCAGCAGCAGCCTGGGCAGTGACTGAATCATAGATAACATATTTGTGTGTGTACCACTGAAGAAATTAGCTCTCCTTCCCACAGTCCGCATCATTCACGGTCAATACTTCCTCAAAGAGGGGTGGTGCCTCATCAGCTCTTCCCCTTTCACAGCGAAATGTCAACACACAAGTCCTGTGCATGTCTTGGGCAGGTTAACACAGCTGCAGGGAGTTCATGGGGACAACACCCCTGTCATGTCCAGAAGACTCTATTCGGCAGCGCCCCTTCCCACCTTTTTAACTCTTCCATTCTTATGGCCCTTTTCAGGTTAGTTCCCTGAACCTCCCTACAAGAATTTTTACAGCATACTATTCCCTGGAGTAGGTACTTTTGCTGTATTCTTGTTTTTAGCATCTTTTAAATTCTTCTGTGGTCTTCAAATTCTTAGTTAATTATTATTGCAGTTTCTTATTTAATATGCAACTCTTTGGCAGGATATTTAGCTCAGAGGTGATCAGGCAGTGGCCATTTTTTTCCTTTAAATTCTGCCAAGCCTTCCCTGTAATAGATGGTGGTAAATTTTTGAGTAAATGAAACCGAGAGCAAATCAGACTCATCCCAGATGACAAAGTAGTCTAATGACTTATAAGACAGAAGCAAGGGATGCAAGCCTGGCAGAGTACTCAGCACTGCTACAAATAATGTATTAATGACATGTCAGTACATTAGACCCTGGGCTGGTTCAGGGTGTAGAGATTGTCAGAACTGGTGAAGCAGCTATAGTCTTATGCACTATGAGACTGGTGTGGCTGTTTGCTCCTGCAGAGGGAAAGAGCTTCACATTTTGCTTTTCTGACCATGAAAGAAGCATCAAACAGGTTTCGCATTGAAACAACTTCTAACAAAGCATGAACAGTCTGCCTGCTCATTTCCTAGCATGGCCACTCAGGGACAGCTGAAGGTTCTCTGCTTGGTTTGCACAGTGGGTCTGTCTGCATGAATGCTGGACCAGTTAGTGTTTTTCCTAATGAAATCAAGAGTTGCAGAGAGCCCTGAGGTCAGAAGTGACCCGTGCGTTGATGGAAACATAGCAATAGAAGATATATGTGCCAATGAAGTAATTGCCAATTTGGTAACTATGATTTCCCACTTGGCTTAAATGAGATTTTCCCTGCTCACTTAATCAGCATGTGAACCAGAGCCCCCTGCGGGGCCCCTGCCAGGCTGGAGTTGCATTGTCTGACTATATACATGGTTCTCTGCATCCTTAAACCTTGGTTTTCAGTCCTGCTATCTTCTGATGCTTGATGTCAGGCTCCTTCCTCCTGAAATCAGCTGTTTTATCCAACATCATAAGAACACTAAATCCCCTCCTGTAGATGGTCCAATTTAGGTGTTTACAGCAGACCTTCTGAGAGGTAGTGAAGTCCAGGGATGTCTGATGACTTGCTAGAATAATAAACACATTAAGTCAGATCTGCAGGACCCAATATGGGATCTCTTCCCCTCACACACCCTAATCAGGCCATGCTGAGTGAAGTATCGCCTCACAGCTGTGGCTTGCGGGAACTGAATACACCACAGACTCATCTATCTACAAGGAGCGGTCGCCAAGAATCCCCCACTGTGATCTCATGTCTTATGAAGCCAACAGCAACGCTTCAAGAAAAAGAACACCAACTATGCCATTGTGGGGCATGTGGGTGTTTTAATGGACAGAGAAACAAAAATATTAACAATTTTGCAGCTTCCAGAAAATTAGCAGGTGGTTCAGAGACAGGATGGGTTGTTGAACATTGCACATTCCTAAGCACAGATCCCCAAGACACAAGAAGAAAAACACATTCCCTTTGGGAATCAGGCACGACTCCCAGGCGCACTGGTCCTTATTTTTATAACAGTGGTGGCAGCTCTTACTTTGATCTGAATCCCAGCTGAAGCGGGATCATCGCTTTCCCCCTGGTTTGGGTTATCTTTAATTTCCTGCTCAGCAGTGCCAACCAGAAACATACAGACATTGAGCCAAATGATTATTCATTTTCAATAATGCCCCTTGATATTCCACTGGATGACTAACATTTCAAGGAGGTTTCAGTGAATTTGATTACCTTTAGCCAATGCAGAACAAAGACACTCTCAGGAGAGGTTCGTGCTACCGAGCTAGAAAAGAGTTTCTATACTATGTTCTGCCAACACCCTGAGACTTTCAATCCAGAAAACACATTTTGGACTCCTCTTCTCTGGGTGGGAAATAGAAAGAACTCAGTGAAGGGTCCAATGCCAAATATGAGGAGCAGAGAGTGGCATCAGACTTCTAAGTATCTGGCCTTAACCAGAAACCCAAATGATACTGGCAGCATTAAAAGATAGAGAGATGCTGGGCTTCAATAGATCTGTGGAACAATTTTTATAGTTTTTCGAGAGACTCCGATGACATGTGTAATAAAATGAACAGAAATAGAATGTTCAAAAGATTATTAAGATAATTAGCCATGCAAATTGTTGAAGCAAATTGAAATGGAAACTGGGTCTGCAGGCGTCCCGAACACATAGAAACATGTGGCCCCCACCAGTGACCTGAACCTTGCTTAGTTTATAAACATATGTATAACTAATCTGGAGCTGCCGTTTGCAGATGTCTGCTGTAATAGAATCCGTGACACTGGGTCCTTTATAAAGAACAGAATCTTTTGTTCCTTATGGTTTTAGGGCTAGGAAGACTAAGATTCAAGATGGCAGCCTGTGCAGCCTGTGGTGATCGGTGAGAGTTTTTTGCTGTGGAAAAAATGCTGTGCCTTCTTTAGGTGAGAGAACAGGGTTGTGCAGTCACTTCCACAAGCCCGTTTTGTGTCACGCTTCTGTGATAAGCACAACCTCCTGGCATTGCCGTTTGGAGAGCAAGTCCAACATGGGCACTGTAAGGAATTCATTCAGACCCATCTGGTAGGTACCATCTGGTAGGTACATTCAGGCCAAGTCTGAAAGGTACAACCAATCAGAAGGAAAGCTAAACTTAAGTAACCAATCAGGAGCAGTCTACAAGGATGGCTGGCTAGAGTCTCATAACAGACCAAAAGAAATATGGCGGCTGTGGAGTTGTAACCAACCGCATCTTTTCTTGGCTTTCTTTCTTTCTTTTTTATTTATTCAATTGTGTGTGTATGCGTGTGTGTGTAGAACCACGGGCGAATTCGGGAACCACCATGGCCACCTCCATCTCCTCCTTGTTTGCTCTGCCCCGGGATTCACAGGCTCCGCCCTACCAGGACCAGAAGCGCAGGCCGCCCCCTCTTCTGCCTGGCATCTATACGTGGGATCTGGGATCCGAACTCAGGACCTTCCGCCTGCAAGGCAGAGGCTTAACCCCTGAGCCACCTCTCCAGCCCCCTGGCTTTATTTCTGTTGGGAATATGAAAACGTTCCACCAGGTCGGCTCCCCTGGGGGGCGGGGCTTGAACTACCACTGATGTAGAACTGTCAAGGGGATGCTGGTCCAGATAAAGTGTGTAGTTTATATCTCAATGCAGATCCCTTCAGAATTTCTATCCACTTATGAAGAGACTTCCTGAGCTGGTTTATTGTCTACACTTAAATCACACACATCAAAAATGATCTGTAAGTATATTAGATACCAAATAGATATGGAAGGTGTTTTGAGAGAGAGGGGGAGAGAGAGAGAGAGAGACAGAGAATGCATGTGGAGGTAGAATAGAAACTTGTGGAAGATTGTTCTCTCCTTTCACTCTGTGTGTGTGTGTGTGTGTGTATGTGTGTGTGCGCACACACACACACACATGCACACACATGCATGTTCCAGGGATTGAACTCAGGTTGTCAGGTTTGCATGGAGACATCTTACTCAGTGAGACATCACACCAGCCTTGGTATTGGAGCAATTTATGATACCCTGCTTTATTTACCTATATGCAGTATCTCTTAGTATACCAAAGGCACTATGAAAAAAGTAAAGATCAATTGAAAAAAACCAAGAAAATGATTCACAGCAATGACAATATTTAATAAATATTCAAGATCTATATATGTCATTCAAATCTTGAGAAAGGATATTAAAAACAAAACATCTGGCCTTTCCACCCAGGACACTTGCAGTCCAGGGAGTACACACCATTTCTTAGGAGGTGACATCCAATACCCATCAGGATGGAGCCAAGGGTGGTGCAGGAACAGCAAAACTGGAAAAAAAACCCAATAAACTATAATTCAGAACATCAGAGACCCTACATTAACCACCTGGAACCAGGCCAGCCTAATCTCTCCCTATCCTTAAAGCTCAGGGAAATTTGAGGAAGAGGAGGTGGTAAGATTATAAGAGCCTAAAGATGGGGAGGAGCAATGATATGCAAGATACTCCACACAAGTTAAGGCTGAAGTAAACATGATAAGACTTTGCATGACCTGCACAATGACCAACATATCAATGACCCCCCAAAGTCTAGCATGGATAACAGGCACTAGGATCCTTAGAGGCAACGGATTAACAGCCACAATAGTGTTCCTATACCAAAGGGGAACACAAGAAAGAGCTCTAGGCAATGCTATTGAGTCCTTACACCTCATCAGAGAGGAGGACCCAGAGGGAAGTTTGACATGCACACTAAAGGATGCTCCAGGGATGGGAGGGGGCACTGGCAGAAAGGGAGGGAGAGGGGGAAAGGAAGGGGAAAAGAGGGGAGAGAGCAAGAGGATCAGGGAGGGGTGGAGGGAGGGAGGGGACCAGAATACCTGTTAAGTTTGTATGAATGGAAAAAATAAATAAAAATTAAAAAAAGAAAGTTTTACAGATGTATACATATGCAGAGAAACAACAAATTGTTCATTTTAATTATGTGTATCGTATAAAAAACTTATGGGATGGGTAATTTAAAAGAAAATGAAATATTGAAAATTGTTAGACTTCAGAAAAATACAAATGCATAAGTAAAATTGAAAAGCTAAAGCACACAGCAACAGGGGCTGGGGGTGTAAATCTGCATGTTCAGTGCTTACCCAGCATGCCTTGGGTTTGATCCCCAGCACCAAAACTAAGCAGGCCTGTAAATCTAGCACTTTCCAGGTAGAGCTAGAGGTGACCTTGGGCTAGTTGAATGCCAGAGGGATTTCAAGAGGTCCTGTCTCAAACACAGCAGCAACAAAAACCAACAAACAAGCCAGGTCTGCAGTGAGTGGTCAACATCTTTCCATTGATTGATTTTGATAAAGAAGCAAATTTATGAACATCCTCCTTTCACCCAGCCGTGCCATCTCGTGTGCTTGGTGGCATCTTCCATGTGTTCTTGGCTCCTGCCAGCTGGAGCAACTTCTTTGGGTGTCGGACTCCCTCCCATTGAACCTTTTCTCATGTAGAAAAGAAATTTTCCTCTTGTTACAGTGAGATACAGGTATCAACTTGACGGTTGAGAGTTTGAGCTCTGGGCACATTCGTAGAGAAGTAGTAGTTGAGTTATGCCCACAGCAAACCTACAGGAGATTATCCAGTGGATGGGGCAGCCCATGGTGGGTGAAACTTGTCTGCAGGCAAGTGATTAAAATAGAGGGAACAGTTTGAGAAAGGAGGCATCCTTCTGCAGACTTGGCCAGACGTGCTGGTCTGGCAAGTAAGGATTGTCCCTCACTCAGCCTTTAAGTGGATCTGGTATGGTCTGTTCCCTTGGTCCTTGCTGTTGGTGTGGAGTCTCCTGCCATGCTGGACAAAGAACCAGACCATCTTAAAAGAGAATAAACCCCTTGCTCCCCTACAAGCCCATCTGGTCATGAATGCATCGGCAAAGCACAGAGTAACTGCTATGCTTGTTGCTGACCTAAGCGTGCACCTGTGCCTGTTGAGCCCCGAGCGCTTACCCGCTTGTTGCCCACTTTGGCACGGGTTTTCAAGCTGCCTAGGAGAAACTTTTCCTTTCTAAACCTTCTGCTGCAGGAGCTTGACACTGTCCTACAGAAATTAGATGTTAGCTAGCCCTAAAACAGAAGGGAATTGCTCCATTTTTAGAAACCATCTTAACTTGATTTTCACTAACATCATGGCAAGAAGCAGACCCACTGGACATTCACAACCCTAATAGAAATGAGCACTATTTAAACCAGAAGTTGGGTTAAAAATTAATATTTTAAAAATGAACACAGAGAAATGAAGTTAACCTTTGTCAATTGAGAATAATTTACCCCAGAAGAAAATCACAAGGGAGAAAGAAGCAAAGCAGGCTGGGAACTGTCACTTTGAGGTTTCCATTTGGCTTTTCCTGGTGTTGAGCTCCGTTTCACTTGTTTTTGGTGTTTATTTATGGCATAAACTTGGGTCCTAATTATTATCTAGAAATCTTGTTATTTTTATTCTGGGGGGGTATAAAAGTCAAGAGCACATATTTTAGAAAGCAATAAGAAAGAATTAAGGAGGCATTTTTTTTTTTTTAGGTTTTCAAAATTAAGATACATCAGCATGAAAACTAGTGACCCAGCAATGTTCAACCAGAATCAGATCAACCCAATCTCTCCCCACTCTAAGGCTTTGGGAACCTCTCAGAAGAGAGATTGTAAGAACCTAAAGATGGGAAGATTCACTGTTGGACAAGACATTCCACTTAAGGCAGGACCGCTGCATCCAGGAACTCACTACAGTGAGATTTGTCCTGACCAGACCTATGTAATGATTGACATACCAACATGTCCCCGTAGACTATCAAGGAACTCAAGAAAGATAAGAGCATACAGTGGAAACTTTGGGTCTGTCATAGTTAGGCACGGGTGTCAACTTGACTGTTGAGGATTTGGGCTCTGGGCATATTTGTAGAGAATTAGTGGTTGAGTTAAGTCCGGAGCGAACCTGAAGGAGATTGTCTAGCTGATGGGGAAGGCCCAGCCCATGGTGGGTGTAATTAGGCCATGAAATAAAATACTGAGAGTTGATTGAGAAAGTTGAACCTGAAGGAGATTGTCTAGCTGATAGGGAAGGCCCAGCCCATGGTGGGTGTAATTAGGCCATGAAATAAAATACTGAGAGTTGATTGAGAAAGTTGACATCCTTCTGTATACTTGGCCAGACATGCTGGTTTAGCAAGTAAGGATTGTCCATCTCTCAGCCATTATGTGGTGATGGTGTGGCCAGTTCCTTCGGCCCTGGTGTTGGTGCGTGCTCTCCTGTCAAGTTGGACTGAGAACTGTAACTAGATAGTTACAGTTCCCTTAAGCTGTTTGATGGTCATTTATCAGCAGCCATGCAGGCGAACTGCAACAGGGTCTATAGCTGAATGAGTGAAGGGAAATGCCCCCATCAGTGGAGTGGCCTGAAGAGAGGCAACTTGGACTTGGTGTGCCACAGAGGCCTGAACCCCCAGGAAGTAGAAAAGCCAGAGTGAGCCCTAGGGTCCATAAAAGCAGACATATAGGAGGGTGGGAGGGAGTGGGATGGATTGAAGAAGACCATCAGGGGAAGGGGGGATGGAGCAAAGCAGAGATGAGTACTCAATATGCTTGTAAACTTGCACAATGTCCAACACACTATTGACCCCACAAAGTCTAGCATGGACTAAAGGCACTAGGATCCTTGGAGGCAAGGGATTGACAGCCACAGTAGTGTTCCTATGCTTAAGTGGGACACAGGAAAGGGTTCTGGGAAATGCCACTGGGTCCTTGCACCTCATCGGAGAGTAGGACCCAGAGGAGAGTTGGGCATGCACATTAAAAGATTCTCCGGGGATGGGAGGGGGAGGCACTGGGGGATGGGGAGGAAGGGGGAGCGGAGGGGGGCACAGGGCAGTGGGAGGTCGGAGGGAGGGAGGGGATGGGTGTACCTGTTAAGTTTGTATGAGTGGAAATAAAAACAAACAAACAAAAACAAACAAAAAAACACAAAAACAAAAAAAGTATAAAAAATAAAAATGTAATAAAATTTAAGTACAAGGAAAAAGACTCATTTGTATATTTCTTAAAAATCAAATAGCAAGACTGGCAAAATGGCTCAGTGGATAGATTTATTTGGCTTATGGTTCTAGTGGGGATATAGGTAATTTTGGCAGGAGCTCACTTCACGGAAAGCATGGTTGGAGGCAGAAGCAGGAGGCTGGTTCAGCCATCATAAAGCAGAGAGAACAAGAGAGCCAGAGAAGGCAGGGTCTGGCTACCAAACTTGGCTATCAAGATTAGTCCCCTGTGATGTTGCCGCCTTCAAAAAGGTTCTACTTCTGAAAGGTGCCAGAATGTTCCCAGACAGTCACACCAGCTATGGATTCAGGCATATGAACCTGTGGGCCAAGGCAACTCACATTCACGCGATGACCAGGTACTTGCCACCAACTCGGATGGCTTGAATTGAGTCTCTGAAATCCACCTGGTGGAAGGAGAGAACCAACTCTCACCAGCTGCCCTCTAAGCTCCACATGGGCACTGTGGTCTACATGCCCTTCCACACACATCAAATAAATAAATGTAAAATTATTTTAAAAATCAAATATCCATGCTCAGTAATAATTACTATGGCTATTATACTGAGGTCAGTAAGGTTAATTAATTTGTCTAAGATTTTAAGATTTGATTTGCAGCTTAGCAAGGGCCAATAGTTTTAAAAGGCAATCTTATCAATGTAAGATATTTAAAGAAATTTCCATGGGATGATTCTTTTCACTCATTCACTCATTAGCTAATTCTGCAGAAAATTATTAAAGCTGTACTTGGACTGTGTCAAGAAATAAAGCAAATATCGAATAGTAAAGCTATCTTTCAGATTAAAAACGAGTTTCTGCATGTGTAACCATAAGAGTATCTTAGTTTGGGGTTCCTAAAACAAAATGCCTGCAGCAAACTGCCTTTCTGAAGAAGCTCATGGTTCTGGGTTCAAGGGTGTGATGTTAGCTTTATCTCAGATTAGATGGTGGCTTTCTTGGCTATACTATATGGAGGGGGGCATCACATCTGAGACAGGAAGCCAGAGAGACTGGAATCCTGCAGTACCTTCTCAAAGCACACCTCTAATTGACCTAAACATCTCCCACTGGTCTCCATCTCTAAAAATTTCCTTTCCCTCTGTTCCATCCTAATCCAAGCCCAAGCTTTGAGGAACAAACTATATCCCTAACAATTAACTTAAGAGACTCTCTATCTAAATTCACTGGAAAAAAAACTCATAAATTTCTTATCAGCAAAATAGAAACGAAGTAAAGTTACCAAATAAAAACTTTCTGCAAGTGCTTCTCGCAGACAGAATTAACATTAAATAAAATTTAAATAAAATAGAATATTAAGAATCCATTTGCATAATTTATGTTTAAGCGGGAATTAATATGGAGATCTCATTCTTCATAAAATTATGTTAAATAATCATTTTGTTCTTAGTGAATATACCACCTGCTGCTTCCAGCCTTAAATGCTCATTTATAACACTAAAAGACAGACATTTGCCTGTGGTGAGAAACCCAATCTGCTAATTACTGCCATTAATTTTGATAGTGGCTTTGCCTTTGTAAATATGAAATATTAGTAGTTGTGACAAACAATGTTTGAAATCTAAAAAGAGAAAAAAAGCACTGGATGCTTTTAACATCTTCTTTAAAGATGTTCATATACCACAATGCCTATTTTTATGTATATTTGTAAACAAACATATATTTTCTTAGTTTTTCTCTCTCTATATATTCTCTCTCATTATATATATATATATATAGTTATCTTTCAGATTAAAAATGTAGCAGACTACCTTTATAAAAAAAACTCATGATTCTAGGTTCAATGGTGAGATTACACACACACACACTTTCTCTCTCTCTCTCATATATATACAGTATGTTTTCTTTCCCATAAGGCAGCATTTTGATGATTAATTCACTATCAAATGGGTAAATGGAACAAGGAGATTTAATTTTGGCTTATGAATATTCTGGTTACAGTTCCTTGTCCAGTATGGCGGGAGAGGTCACAACAACACTAGAAGCCAAGGGAACTGGCCACACCATCTCCACTAAGGGCCGAGAGAGGGACGATTCTTACTTCCAGACCAGCATGTCTGGCCAAATAGACAGAAGGATGCCACTTTTTTAGCTAACTTACTCCATCTCATTCATCTGTCAGGGCCTAGTCCCACCCACCATGGGCTGGGCCTTCCCTACTAACTAGATAATCTTCTGTAAGTTCATTCTGGGCTTAACTCAACTACTAATCTCTACAAATGTGCCTAGGACTCTAGTCCCCAACCTCCAAGTTGACACGTGTATCAAACTATGACAATACAGTCAAAGACTTTGAAGTGAACATATTTAACTGACATATAAAAATACAACTGTACTTCAAGTTTAAGGTAAAGAAGAGGACTGGGGGTATGGTTTAGAGGGTTAAAGTCTTTGCCTCCCAAACAAAAGAAACTTGAGACCCCATGAAAAAAAATGCAGAGCAGATACGGCCTTGGTTTATAATTCTGTTTAGGAAAGGCAGAGCCTGGGAAATCCCAGAGTGAAGCAATAAGGAGGTAGAGCAATCCAGGATGATTCCTGAGGTCACCTTTGGGCCTCCACAGGCACACACAGTGCCTTTTGGTAAACACATGCACACACACACACACACACACACACACACATACACAATATGAATAGAAGTGTGTAGCTGATGGAGAGGTATGGATTCAATCGCTAATTAATTGTGTGGTAATTTATTACCTTACAGTATAAAAAATCATGGATAACTTATTTCATTTTTTAATTTCTGCCCTAAAAAGTACTGAAATTAAAGAATATTAGAAGATAACCAAAAATTAAAGACAATTTTAGTGTGATCTATCAATCTGAAAGCTTCTTGAAATTTTAAATAATTAATACAATTGAGGAGGTTTCTGTTAATTAGATGTCTGCTGAAAGATGAGGCAAAAAATCTAAATAAAGAGTCTCTTTTTAAGTAAGTTGAAAGAAGTTTTAGATTCTTGAGAATTTGGGAGAAATTGTCAAATTAATTTTCATAATTGGATGCTCTGTGATGTCTTTATGCAGAAAGGACTCAGGGCTATTTATTACCCATGAGCTGTGGATAGATGGCTGTTATTCAAAAATAACAGGTTATGGCCTGAGCAGAGGGCTTGGTGTTTGCCATGCAAGTGTGAGTTTGAATCCCTAGGATCCACTTACAGCCAGGTGTGGCATCGGTAACGGTGGTGCTCCTGTGGCAGGATGGGAGGCTGGGAAAGGAGAAGTATTAGAAGCTCGTGGTCTAGCTGCCCTGGGCTGTGTTAACATAGTGGAAACCCTGCCAGAAATGGGGAGAGAGAGAGGGCAACACCAAGGCTGGTCACCTGACTGCCATGTGTATCGTGGCACACACATTCCTGCACAGACACATGTGCATGCATGTATGTTACACACATGCATATACACAAATACACACATACATGTGCACACATATGTGCGCACATACAGACACATATTTTTACACATGTACACACATATGCACGTAATACACACATATACACATGCATACACATCCATGTACATACATACATAAACAAATGTACACATATACATATGTACCTGCACATATATGCATGTACGTATACAGTTTAAAGGGTGTCTTCCTTGATCCCTCTCTTTTTTATTTACTGAGACAAGGTCTCCTAGAGCTCACCGGTTTGGTTGGTCTATCTAGCCAGCTTACCCCTGAGGATCCCATTTCTAACTCCTGGATGCTGGGAATATAGGTGGATCAATCATCACACCTGCCTGGCATTTTACTGGGTGCTGATGATCCAAACTCTAGTCCTCATGCTTGTAAAATGGGTGCTTTAATCACCAGCCAGCCCCCCTCTTTGTGAGTGCATGTGCATGGTGTGTGTGTGTGTGTGTGTGTGTGTGTGTGTGTGTATGTGTGTATCAGAGGGCACTGTGTGTCCCTGTGGAGGCCCAAAGGTGACTTTAGGAATCATCAGGGGATTGCTTTACATCCTTTTGGTTTTGCTCTGAAATTTTCCAGGCTCTGTCTTCCAGGGCCAGAAATGCACCTTGGTGTTTTTTTTTTTTTTTTTTTTTTTAATGTGGAGATCCAAACTCAGGACCTTCTGCTTATGAGGCAGAGGCTTAACCCATGAGCCATCTCTCCAGCCCTTTCTCCCCACCCCTATTTTGACAGAGACTTCTCAGACATGCTCCAGCCAGACCCGCCGTCACAACATTGAGACACCTCACAGCAGAGGCAAGGCACCCCATCTTAAATTTGTGCAAAACATTTCTGAAGAATGTGCACACTCTTGAACTGCAAAAAACCCCTTCCTGTATGATATTATGACTATCTAAGAATATCAGCATTTGAACAGGACCGACCCATAGGCTTTTCTATTCACAACCTGGCTTTGTGCCTTTAGACCAAACTCTCGGTACATTAAGTCTCTCTTAAGATCGGTTTGTGGGAAGTGGCTAGCCGTCTTTCCGTGTGTGCAGTTAATTCTTTGACCTTCTCTCTAGTCATGCCAGTGGGTTCATGTAAAAAGTTGTGCTTGCCATTTGTGTTATCCCCCCTCCCAACTTGGTGATTGATTAGGTTTCTTGGCAAGCTTTACTATGTCGCTTCAACCCTTCATATCTAGGGGGCTAGTCAAAAGGGTCCTCTGTGGCTTAATGATTCAGTCTTCCAAGAGGAGTTGGAGATATCACTGTAGAACTGTATATATATTTTTTACTCTGTCATATCAGAAAAAAGGCCACATTGCTTTTAAAGACTGTAGCTACCGAGAGGCTGCCTTTCTTCATAGTCCATCAACTGTCGTCCTCTGACAGATAGCGCTGTGGTGGCAATTAACTTCTTCAGCTGTGAAGGTCATTGGCTCACAGAGGTTTATGAGACAACCTAGCTGAAGGGGCAGCAACTTCCTCTTAGACCTTTCTTTCAAAATTAATGTTCATTAGTAGAAACAGAGGGAGAGGCTGAACCTCAGGACACTGAGGTTATTAGGATTGTGTAAATATCGGTGACCTTGTGTTCCCCCAGCTGTGTATATTAGTGGATACTCTCCAGTTGATACATTATGTATTATGGAGATGTGTGTGTATGGGGGGATCTCCAGAACTTCAGGGAGAGGATCTAATTTATCAGCACTTATTCTTGGAGAAGAAGTGAAAATGATATTCTTTATAATGATAAAGAGAGAACACTAATTAGCTCATATTAGTGCAAACAAGAACTTATGATAATTAGTTACTTTTGCTTTTATGAGACAAGGTCTCATAACTCGGTCTGACCTCAAGGATAAACCTTGAACTTCAGGGCTTCCTGCCTCCTACTCCCAAGTGTTAGAATCACAGTCATGTGACACTGTACTTGGCTTTTAATAAACATTTACTTATTCATTCTAAGTTTATTAAATATTCTTTGAGCCATCATACAAAGAGAGAATGAATGCATGTGTCTTCAACCTTCCTACCTCCCTCTGCCCCACTCTTTCTCAGTCACTCTCCCCTCCTCTCCCTCCCACCCTCCTCTAGTTCTCCATTCCTGCAGTCTCCTTTCCATTCTTACTTCCCCCTGGGTGTGTGACCCAACAGAAGTCTAATCTTAATTCAAGTGATTGATCCCATTTCAGCCCACTTACATTTTGGTGACATTTCACATTTTCCATACCCCAATAGTAATAATAATCAATATCAATAATGGTAATAATTATCACTACTCTTATGACTTTTTGGATATAGGGTCTCACACTGTAGATCAGGTTCAACTAGAACTCCTTATGAAGCCCACACTGCCCTTGAACTTTTGGGAATTCTCCTACTTTAGCCTCCCAAGAAATGGGATTAAAGGCATGAACCATCACTTGAAATTTAATATTATTAAAGATCATCATATGTTATCTTATTTCCAAAATATTTTTCAGAAGAAAAATGACAAAAGAATAGTCTTAGAGAAACTTTCTAGGGATTCAACAAACCATGCCATAGTCAGGAGTAGGAACAATGACACCAGGTTACACCATGTCAACCAAAGTAAAGTGCGACTGCAATCCATTCTTACTCTGATCAGACATTTAAACCCTCACCTTTACAAGAACACAGACAGATGGGTGCTTGGTGTGAGCTAAAACCCATAAGACGTAGATAAATTTCATCAGTGGGCAAACTTTACACACAAGTTTGCAAATAAGATCAAATTTAGAAATTGAGGTAGGCTGTTTTCTTCATTTATTAATAGTTCTGAAAACTCAGTTTTTAAAAATATTTTATGAAAGATAGAGAATTTAACAATCTAGAATATAAGCGACTATTATATTACATTGATGTATAGGGGTTTTTCCCTCCAGGCATAGTGTCTGGGCCCATGAACCAGCATAAACCCAGACTTGCATGCAGGAAACAGAAGTAGGAGTGGTAGGAATTGATCAGGCATGGGGACAGAGAGAGCCTAGGATGTCCTCCATCATCTAAGCCAACTTTATTGTAGCATACATGAGTATTTATAAGAAAACAATCAAGGAGCAGGACCAAATTCTTTACAGGATTATGTAAAATGTATACATTCCAGTTAACAAAGAAAAGGCAGGAGTGACATCTATCTACTTGTTGTGTGGGACCAGACTGATGTCTCCAGGTAGAGTTAAAAACAGGCATGACACTTAGTAGCTAAAAGGGAATGGACAATGAATGTCTCAAAGCAGAGTTACCTGGTCCATGCATAATATATCTCAAATACACAGGGGATAACTGTAGGGGGAGGTTTTAACCTAGCCAGTCCTGAGAAGAACAAAAGTGATCTAAGAACAGACAGGAGGTAAACTCAACTCCCAGAGGAAGGAATTCGCCTGCCATTGTCTATGCAGATAAGAGCAAAACTCAACTCCCAAAGGGAGGAATTCACCTAACAACTGCCTATTTTAGATGCTAATGTGTCATTCTCCAGAGAGCAGGCTTAGGCCTGACAACCCCCACAGCATAGGATAAAGCTATTTTGGATTTTTTCTGTGGTTTAACCTAAGAAGGTTGTTGAGTAAGTAAGGTTCAGGAAGTTCCTGGAACTAATAAGATTCAGCAGGATTCTCAAAGTGAAGAAGGTAGTAAGCACTACTGGAGAAGTGCTTCCCGGCCAGTTAGCTCTGCAGTGTGGAGGAGAGTCTCTGAGCAACCCAGCTGCAAGCACACCATACAGAGAGTCCAGGGTTGCAGTCATCACCCAGGCTGGGGTGGGTTTTTCAGTGACATAGTTGCCTTTGCGTTGTCCATCCTCCTGTAGGTAGGTAACCCTCATCCATCTGCCTGCAAGTGACCCTGATAAACTCATTGGTTTGCCAGGTTAGATGTTGGCATAAAAGTACTTTGATCTGCCCTTGAATCCTTACAGGAAGTGTCAGTAAATATTCCCCAGGAAAAAAGTGACACTATACATAGATTGTTGTTTCAAATTACTTTCAAAAGAAGGGTTTAATATTACTGCCCAGTCTCAGGACCAGAAAGACTGACGCTAATTACGTAGAACCAGGATATCTGTGTATTTTAAAGTCTGGACATTTAGATAGCATGAGAAGCAGGACTTGAAGCTTGCCATTTCTTTTTTTTTTTTTTTACTATTAATACATTTTTTATTATTATTTCAGCTCATACAAACTTAATAGGTACACCAGTTCCCTCCCTCCCTCCTCCTCCTCCCATACCCCCTGCTCCCCCTCCCCTCCCCCCTCCCTCCCCATCTTCCAGTGCCTCCCACCCCAATTCCCAGAGTCCTTTCTTGTGCATGCCTGATTTTCCTCTGGGCCCTCCTCTCCGATGACCTACAAGGACCCAGTGGCCTTTCCCTGAACCCTTTCCCGTGTTCCCCTTAAGTATAGGAGCACTGCTGTGGCTGCCAATCCCTTGCCTCCAAGGATCTTGGTGCCTTTAGCAGATGCTAGACTTTGTGAGGTCAATAGTGTGTTGGACATTGCGCAGGGCATGTAAAGTCCAATTATGATTGCTTCGGCCCTAACTTGTGTGGAGTATCTTGCATATCATTACTCCTCCCATCCTTTTGCTCTTACAATCTTACCGCCCCCTCTTCCGCAAATGTCCCTGAGCTTCAGGATGGGGAGAGATTAGTCTGGCTTAGTTCTAGGTGGTTGATATAGAGTCTCTGAAGTTCTGGATTGTGGTTTGTTGATTTTCTTTTCCAGTTTTGCTGCTCGTGCAATGCCCTTCACTCCATCCTGGTGGGCATTGTATGTCATCCCCTGGCCAGAGACAAAAAGCTGTTAAACTGCAGTCTTATTATAAGAGCACATTCAAGGGTAGATGTAATAAGAGTAGGAAACCTTAGTGAGTCAGGGGTCAATCACCCATTTGCAAAATGGTTACTTTTTATCTGCCAGACTATATGCCCTCCCCTTCTGGTGAGATCATTCCCCCTCAGTAGTAAATGATCAGGAACAAAAGTCTGTGAACTTAATCAGATGTCTCATTACTTATTTGAGTCCTTGATGGAGGCCTATTTTCTCTGCTGTAACATGGTCTCCTCTCTCCTTGTTTCTGGTGTGGCCCTCCTACACCATCCCTCCTGTTCATAATTCTTGCAATTAATGTAGGTATTACAGAGATTTTTCTTTGAGTGTCTCTAGGTGGGCTGGGTGGGTTTGGTACTAGGAGACACCTATTAGGGAGTACATATGGCGCTTAATTTTCTGGGTCTGGGATACTTCACTTAATATAATTGTTTCTAATGACATCCATTTCCCGGCAAATTCCAGTAATTCATCATTTTTGATGGCTGAGTAGTACTCCATTGTATAGATGTACTACAGTTTCCTTATCCACTCGTCAACTGTTGGACATTTGGGTTGATTCCATGTCTTTGCTATTGTAAACAGTGCTGCTATGAACATGGTCGTGCTTGTGCTATCGAGGTGAACCTCTGCTGTATGGGGGATTATTCCCAAAAGTGGAATCGCAGGGTAATATGGCATTTCAATCTTTAATTTCTTTAAGAATCTCCAGACGGCTCGCCAGAGTGGCTGTATGAGCCTGCATTCCCACTAGCAATGTAGGAGAGTTCCCCTCTCTCCACATCCTCTCCAGCATTTGTTGTTGTTTCTATTGTGGATTTTTGCCATCCTGACCGGGGTGAGATGATATCTCAGGGAAGTTTTGATTTGCATTTCCCTGATGGCGAAGGAAGTGGAGCATTTTTGAAGATATTTGTTAGACATTTTAATTTCATCCCTGGTAAAATTTCTTTTGAGTTCCAGGGCCCATTTTTTAATTGGGCCATTGGTTTCCTTGGAGTTTAGTTTTCTAAGTTCTTTGTGCACTCTGCACAGCAGAATTCTATCAGATGTGTGGATAGTGAAGATTTTCTCCCATTCTGTGGGTTGCCTTTGAGCTCGTGTGACAATCTCTTTATCTGAACAGAAGCTCTTTAATTTCACAAGATCCCAACTGTTGAGAGTTGGTAGCAGTGACTGTGCCATTGGATATCTGTTTAGGAAATGTTGGCCTAGCCCAATCAGCTCGAGGGAGTTTCCTATCCTTTCAACTATGGTTTTTATAGTCTCTGGCCTTATATCAAGGTCCTTGATCCATTTGGAATTAAGTCTTGTACATGGTGACAAGTACGGGTCCAGCTTTAATCTTCTACATGTGGAGATCCAGTTTTGCCAGCACCATTTGTTGAAGATACTGTTCTTTTTCCATTGGATTCTTTGGGCCCCTTTGTCAAAGTCCAAATGGCTGTAACTTTGTGGGCTTATATCTGGGTCTTCAAGCCTTATCCATTGATCTGTGTGTCTATTTTGGAGCCAGTACCAGGCTGTCTTTATAACTATGGATTTGTAGTATAGACTTAGGTTTGGTATGGTAATACCTCCAGCAGTGTTTTGTTACTCAGGATTGTCTTTGCTATCCTGGGTCTTTTGTGCCTCCATATGAACTTTGAGATTGTTTGGTCAACTTCTTT
The DNA here is from genome assembly GCA_023101885.1 of Typhlomys cinereus. NCBI lineage: Eukaryota > Metazoa > Chordata > Mammalia > Rodentia > Platacanthomyidae > Typhlomys > Typhlomys cinereus. The sequence continues at coordinate 985,853 of JALPQD010000525.1, read as the reverse complement.
GAAGAATTGCTTTGAGATTTTAATTGGTATAGCATTAAATTTGTATATTGCCTTTGGTAGGATGGTCATTTTTATGATGTTGATTCTGCCAATCCAGGAACATGGTAGGTCTTTCCACCTTCTGGTGTCTTCTGCAATTTCTTTCTTTAGGGTTTTAAAGTTTTCATTGTAAAGGTCTTTTACCTCCTTGGTTAGGTTTATACCAAGGTATTTAATTTTTTTAGGGGCTATAGTAAATGGGATTGTTTCTCTCAAGGCTTTTTCACTTCTTTCATTCTGGGCATATAGGAAGGCCTCTGATTTTTGCACATTTATTTTGTATCCTGCCACCCTGCTGAACTTCTCAATTAGTTCCAGGAGCTACCTGGTGGAGTTGTTGGGATCACTTAGGTATAAGATCATGTCATCTGCAAATAGGGATAGCTTGACTTCTTCCTTGCCGATTTGAATCCCTCTTATGTCCCTTTCTTGTCTTATGGCTTCAGCTAAGACTTCAAGTACAATATTGAATAGAAGTGGTGAGAGTGGACAGCCTTGTCTAGTTCCTGATCAAAGTGGGAATGCTTCCAATTGTTCCGTGTTGAGCATAATCCTTGCTGTGGGCTTGTTGTATACAGCTTTTATTATATTGATAAAGGTTTCTTCCATTCCTACTGTCTCTAGCGTTTTGATCATAAAAGGCTGTTGGATCTTATCAAAAGCTTTTTCTGCCTCTATCGAGAGTATCATGTTGTCTTGGACTTTGGACTGGTTTACATGATGAGTTACATTTATTGATTTTCGTATGTTGAACCAACCTTGTGTGCCGGGGATGAAGCCTACTTGGTCCCCGTGAATGATCTTTTTAATGTGTTTTTGACTCCGATTTGCTAAGACTTTGTTGAGAATCTTGCGTCTGTGCTCATCAGGGAGATCGGCCTATAGTTTTCTTTTTTAAGTGAGTCTTTATTAGGTTTTGGGATTAAAACGATATTAGCTTCATAGAAGGAATTTGGTAGTGTTCATTCCTTTGCTATTTGATGGAACAGTTTAAGGAGTATTGGAGTTATTAACTCCTTAAATGTCTGGTAGAACTCTGTGCTGAATCCATCTGGTCCAGGACATTTTTTGGTGGTAAGATTTGAGATTACTTCTTCAATTTCCTTATATGTTATAGGACTATTTAAATAATTCAGTTTCCTGATTCAATTTAGGTAAGTTGTGTTTACTTAGAAATTCATCCATCTCTTTTGTGTTGTCAAACTTCATAGAGTATAAGTTTTTGAAATATGATGTTATAATTCTCTGGATTTCTTGGGTATCAGTTGTGATAACTCCATGTTCATTTCTAATTTTGTTAATTTGGGTTTTCTCTTTCTTGCTTTTGGTTAATTTAGCTAGGGGTGTATCAATCTTATTGATTTCTTTCAAGGAACCAGCTTTTTGACTGGTTGATTTTTTCTATCGTTTTCTTAATCTCGATTTCAGATATTTCTCCCCTTATTTTGCTAATCTCCTCTCTTCTACTACTTTTGGGATCAGACTGCTCTAGTTTCTCTAAAACTTTAAGCTGCATTGTTAAGTTGTTTGTTTCTGATGCTTCCATTTTTTTGATGTAGGCATTAAGAGCTATGAACTTACCTCTTAGAACAGCTTTCATTGTGTCCCAGAGATATTGGTAAGTTGTATTTTCATTATCATTCACTTTCAGGAAATCTTGAATTTCCTTTTTAATTTCTTCCTGAATTCAGTTCTCATTCAGCATCATATTGTTAAGTTTCCTGGAGTTAGTATATTTTCTCTTGTTTGTTGTGTTGTGGATGTCCAGCTTTAGGCCATGGTGGTCTGACAGGGCGCAGGTTAGAATTTCAACTTTTTTGTATATGTGTAGATTCGTTTTGTGGCCCAGTATGTGATCTATTTTGGAGAAAGTTCCGTGTGCTGCTGAGAAAAATGTGTATTCTTTGGTGCGTGGGTGAAAAGTTCGATAGAGATCTGTAAGGTCCATTTCTTTAAGGGTTTGATTAAGTTCCAAAGTGTCTCTGTTAAGCTTTTGACCTGTTGATCTATCCCATGTTGAGAAGGCGGTGTTGAAGTCCCCAAGAATTATCGTTTGGGGGTTGATTTCTTACTTTAGACGCTGTAGGGTTTTCTTTCTTTTTTTTGCATGCAAATTCCATTTTATTGGACAATATAAGGAAAGCAAAATGTATTAAGAAATTTACATTGTACTATACATGGTGTAACAGTTACTCTTAACTATTGCTATGAGAGAACACCCAAAGTCAACCAACTTAAGGGAGAAATGGAGGTTTATTCAGTTTACAGTTCCAGAAGGTACAATCTCTCAAAGCAGAGGTGGCATGGCTGGCTGGCCAAAGCTGGAGGAGGCTAAGTCACCGCAGAAATCTTGGAAGCTGAGAGCTGCAGACTGCTTGGAGCAAAAGCTGACTTCTCCTTGAGGTAGGGTGAGACTAATCCACCTCAAGGCCCACCCCTTGTGACTGCCTTCCTCCAGCAAGACTCCACCTCTCAAGGTGACATGACCTTGCCAAACACATGAGACTGTGGGGGACACATTTCAAACCATGATACTCCACCCCTGGCCCCCACGGCTCATTGCCATCTCATTATATAAACCATACTCAGTCCAACTTTAAAAGTCTTCATAGACTACAACAGTAGTCCCAATATTCCAAAAGTCCAAAATCCAAAGCCTCCTGTAAAATCAAAAGACAAGTTACATACTTCCAACATACAATGGCACAGAATAAACATTCCCATTCCAAAAGGAATAAATGGGGGCATATCCAGGAAAGACTGGTCCATAACAAGACTGAAAACCAGTAGGACAAACTCCAATCTTGTAGCTCCAAGTCCAACAGGTGAGCCTCTCTTTAAAATTATCTCAGTTCCAAACGGCTTTGGTTCTGCCCCTCCAATGCAGCTGTCCATAGAATACGTTAGTCTCTTGAGCTGACTCCTCCCAGGGTATACAGCTCTCCTTGGTAAATGTCCCAAGTTGTGTCTGGAATCTCTAACATCTTTACTTCTCAATGGCAAGCCAGGCTTTAACTCCATAGCACAAACTGCCCTTCTTGGGCCTCTAAACTGCAGCTTCTTGCCTCATGATGCCTGGATTCTGCCAATTTTTGAAATCTTGGAGGAGGACTCTGTGATCTCCTCCTTCTTGCATCACTGATGCCTCTAAAACCAGACCCACCTGGACGACTTTGCCAAGACTGGCCCCCTTGAATCACAGCTGATTCTGCTTCTCTATGTTGACCATCTCTTTCATTCCTGGGCAGTTGCTTTGTAAGAGAAACCAACTCTTGCTTTGGAACTCCACCCTTTAGCTCCAGTCTTCTGAAAGGATTTGCATTCTTATGAATGGGAGCCTTCCTTGAGGATCCTGCCCTCAAGCTAGGGCCTCTTCTATTATCCAAACTGAGAGCAGGCTTTGATTTACAAATGGAGCTAATCTCTTTAACAGCCATTTTGTTCTCTGCTTCTTTCTGGTTTGACTCTTTAAATTTGCATTGTATTTTTCATCATTAGATTTTACAGTTTTTACTTCTTTCTGCCTGATTCTTTGCTCTTTTTCACAACTCTAAAGACAACTAAAAAGTAGCCACATCACATAGTCAAGACTACATTGCTTTGAAGTTTCCTCCACCAAGCACTCCAGCTTAACTTCAGGCAAACTTTCAGGACGAGGGCAAAACTTCACTAAACTCTCGGCCAATACATGGCTCCATGTGTCACTCATCCAGTTGCAAACACAATCTCTGTTCCCCTCTGGACCATCACAAGCTGGGCTTCCACTGTCTGTGTCTCTCACAGCATTGCTGTCTTCTGAGCTCTCATAAGAAAGGTCCCTTTGGCCCAACCGCCAAGACACAAAGACTTTCCCAGCACAAAGTCCCAAAATTCTCCATATTTCTCCCAGCAAACAGTTCCAAAGGCACACTAGCCACATCACAGCATTGGTCATACTTCTGGGTACCAACTTCTCTCAGCTTCACAAACAACTTCACTTTGTGGTACCAGCTGTTCTTATCTCACAGCAATACCCCACTACCCAATACCAATTTCTGTAACAGTTACTCTTAACTATTGCTATGAGAGAACACCCAAAGTCAACCAACTTAAGGGAGAAAGGAAGGTTTATTCAGCTTACGGTTCCAGAGGGAAGGTACAGTCTCTCAAAGCAGAGGCAGCATGGCTGGCTGGCCAAAGCCGGAGGAGGCTAAGTCACTGCAGACATCTTGGAAGCTGAGAGCTGCAGACTGCTTGCAGCAAAGGCAGCGGTTTTCTTAATGAATGTGGAGGGGCCCGTATTGGGTGCATATATGTTCTGTATTGTGAAGTCTTCCTAGTGAATTGTACCTGTGACTAAAATGTAGTATCCATCCGTGTCTCTTATAATTTTATTTGGTTTGAAGTCCACTTTGATATCATAATGGCTACCCCTGCCTGTTTTCTGCTTCCATTAGCTTGTAGAATTGTTGAGCAGCCTTTTATTTTTAGGGCATGCCTATCTTTTGTGGTGAGGTGGGTTTCCTGCAGGCAGCAGATTGATGGATTGTGATTTTTAATCCAAGTTTGTAATCTGTGTCTCTTGATCGGTGAGTTAATTCCATTAACATTTAGTGTTATAATGGAGAAACTATTTTTAATTCCAGACATTTATTATGTTTAGTAGTTTTTATAAGTATATTGCTTCGCTTTCAATGGTGTTATACTTGCCTTCTATTCTCCTGGATATGCCTGTTTTTTTCTTCACGCTTGAGTATCATTTCTAGCATTTTTTGAATGTCTGGTTTGGTGGACATGTATCCCTTCAAGTTGTCTTTGTGCTGGAAGATTTTTCTTTCTCCCTCGATCATGACTGATAGTTTTGCAGGGTAAATCAGCCTGGGTTGACATTTTTGCTCATTCAATACTTGAAGTATGTCTTTCCAAGCTCTTCTTGCTTTTACTGTTTCGACTGAGAAGTCATTTGTTATTTTAATAGGTTTACCTTTAAAAGTGACTTGTTTTTTCTCCCTTGAAGCTCTCAGCACCAGTTCTTTATCTTGAATGTGGAGTGTTTTGACTATTATTTGCCATGGGGAGCTTCTGTTTTGGTCATATCTGTTTGGGGTGCGGAATGCCTCTTGTATATGGATGGGCCTCTCTTTTTTTAGATGAGGAAAGTTTTCCTTGATGATCGTTTGAAATATTTCCTCAGGGGTGGTATTTTGAGATTCTTGCTCTGGTATTCCATGAATACGCATGTTAGGCTTCTTCAGGGTGTCCCATATCTCCTGAATATTTCTGTCAAGTGTCTTTTTGGCTTTAACAACCTCTTCCATTGAGCTGGTAATACTCTCACTTTATCTTCAAGATCTGAAATTCTGTTTTCTGCTTCCTTAGTTTTGCTGATAAGACTCTCTGTGGAGTTCTGGGTTGAAGATAACTTGTCTTTTCGCTCAGTTTTAAACTCTGCTTGAGTCTGCTTTAACTGCTCTATGCCAGTTTTTGTTTCTTGCACTGTTTTTCTCAACTCCTCCAAGTGTCTGTTATGTTCCTCTTCAAAGTGATTGATTCGATTATGTAATTCCTCCTGGATTTCCTCTTTCATAGTATTGAACATGGTAATGATCATATTTTGAAGGTCGTTATCCTGGGTCAGGCTTTCTTGGCCATTTTCCATGGGTTTGTTCTGGTTGGAGTCTAACATTATGGGATTAATTCCTTCAGTGGGAGATTTGTTTACTTGAGTGTTGTTTCTCATGGATTTGCACTTTGACTTTGGCATTGTTGTTTTAACTCTTAAGATATTCTTTCAATTTCTGTGCGTTTTTCACTAAACTGAATTATTTGGCCTGGGGTTTTGGGGGTGGGCGGAGACGGAGCTTACCTAGGTTGAGATGAGTCCTGGCTGGACCCTGCGCGTCTTGGGCAGCGGAGTGGGGGAAGGGAGGATGGGGCGTCAGGCGGGGCGCTATTTAACCTGGAGGACCTGGGGGCGGGGCCGGGCGCAGAGGGGGTGCCCTCTCTTCCTCCCAGGCCCTGTGCGGTGGCTCCGGCTGGATGGTGGGAGGAGCTGGGTCCTTTGGGCGGCCTGGGGTTCTGGGGGTGGGCGGGGATGGAGCTTACCTAGGTCGTGGTGAGGCCTGCTGGACCGTGGGCACGTCCCGGTTGGTGGAGTGGAGGGAAGGGGAAGCTTGCCATTTCTATCTTCATATATTGAGATGGTCTTTCACACTAAGTTGAGTAGGGTTACTTATTTGGCTATCACAACTTCCCCATACCCACATGTCTTAAATGTTCTTTCCTTGTGTTTGGTATGATTCATATTGAACCTCTTCCACATGACTCAGCCTTGTGTTCACTTAAACAGTAGGAGGTAAACTTTCCCTGCAGCCAAGTGTATCTGATCACTACTAGGGTTGTTAGTAGTGAGATAGTGAAGGAGGACGAACATGATTACCTCAGTCCTTAACTCACAGCTTCCTTTGAGTCTAGCATGGTACTTCTTCCATAGAGAGCCTGCACCCTTTAATTGACTGAATGGACAAGTACCCTTCAAAATTTATACACATGTAAAAACATTAATAAGGTTACACTCAGGATCCTCCGGCTTGTGATGGAGAATAGTCTTCATCCAGAGTCTTGTGGTCATATCCTCTAGTGGTATCTATAGCTGCCATTGAGCCTCTCCCTCAAACCATACCTGAGATTATCCTGTTCCTCTTGCACGTGAGAAGGGACCTTTATTCGTCAAGACACTGAGGCAGATGAATCCAGAGCTTGTTTTTCAAGTAATACACTAGTGATCAGATGAGTCAAAAACTATCTATGGAACCCAGTAGGAGATATGCTGCATGCCTTTTGAGCAGTCTTAGATCTATCAATGGTTTTGATTTGAATGCAAGACCTGTTTGGGAACCTTGCCTGTTCAGTCCTACTATTTTACCAGTTATGAAGACCTGAAGTTCTTCGAACTTAATGCTGGGATTACATATACTGCTTACTTAGTTTTTATTTGGAGAATCACATTTTATTTAAATAATTCCTTAAGGTGTCATCAAAGACTGAAGCAACATCTAAGGAACACACGTGCATACTTCCTTAAGCATTGATTCTTCAAATGGTGGTTATGCAAAACAATGCAATTGAATGGAAAAATAAAAATCAACATCTAAATACAATCTGTTCACATGGGTTACTACCAAACAGCACAAGATGTTTTAAATATATAGATTACAATATTACCTAGATTAAAATCTCACCATCAATGAAAGCATAGTGAGAAATGTTTAGGAAACACTGCTGGAGAGCTTGAGAATCAATATTTTGGATATTTTGAGAGAGTTAAAGATGCAAATGTGAAAAAATGTCAATGCTGAGTATTGAGCAAGAGGAATTAACGAATACAAATGAGAACAAAGAAATCTCTTTCTAGAAATAAACCTTCTTCTTCCCCATGTTTTGAGTTCATTCCAGTGCACAAACATAAATAACTCCCCTCTCAGCTTAGATCCACAGGCGCTATGACTCAAGGGTTCCTCTTTGTGTCATTCCCCAGGCCCCCTTTGCATAGAAATCCCTTCAGAACTGCTGATTCAATTTATATCTTGAGGTAAATAGTGGGCTCGTCCAACACTAAACAGGTGCGCCATATTCCTTGTGACTAGGTTGTTGAAAGGTTACTCAACCTTTAGAATCTGAAATGATGTCTCAGGCTCAGGACCTCAAACCATCTCAAGTCAATGTGTTTTATTGTTATAAAATCTTCACATTTTCTTCAGGCCTAAGGAAGTCATACACAGCACTCTACTCCTCAGGTACATGTGTGCATGTATATATCACGTCTCTGGCTCAGATAAAGGACTCTGTGTAAGAAGCATTCATTGTCTTTCCTTCCTGGGTGAACTGCTCAGTGGTGTGACTTCAATGTCCTTTTGGAAGCGCTTCTAGCAACTGCTGGGCTATTCATCCTGTCATTTCAAGGAATTGGATTTTCTCTTGAGTTTATCTTCCCAAAGTCAGTAAAGCATGAGCAACTAGCAGTAATCACAACTTTCTGAACAATTCTATTCTTACATCTTGAGTCATATCAAAGATGTACTTTGCAAGAATGAGTTTTCCATTTTCCAGATAAGTAAACCAGATAGTGTTCCCAATTAAAACCAGAACAACAGAGATTCTATCTTCAGAGGGGGAAAATGTACTTCTGATACCATTGCTGGTATAAGGTTGTCTGAAGGAAGATGCTAACATGAGACTTGTATTGCCTGGTCCCACCAGCCTCCTGTGCATGGTAGGGTGGTCTTCCATACAAAGTCACAGTAAGAAAGTAGATTGGCTGCTTGTGCAAACGAAGGTCATGACTTTTCTCTTCTAGAAAAGTGAATCAAAATCAATGGCTCTAGTCTCTTCCCACATCATGTGCTAAATCCACATGGTTATTAGTAACTTTTCTCCATCACACTTCCTATAAAAACCTAACTCTTGCCAAGGGGAAAGCATTTCAAGATCCAAACCACTTTGAGAAACCTAAGTTTCCCCTTCTGCCCTATTTTGTAAAGACTTTTCATCCTTTATGTTTTCCATTAATATTCTATATTATGGTACACAAACATTAGTGTGGATCAGAATTTCTAGGTTAATATACATTTTAAAGCCATTAGAAAAAGCACAGGCTGTGTGGTTGCTCTTTTTATGAGAATGGAGATTGAGAGCAGCTGTTTCCAAGAGCACTAATGTACTTCAAACAATGATGTAATAGCTTATGTACATAACCTTTTAAAACCTGGCAATACAGAAGACATTTGGATTTACTGTGGAGATCTGTCTCCATTTTATTTTCTGCCAAAAAAGCACAGGGAGGCGTGTGGAGTTTTGTTTTTCCATTTGGTAGCTAAAGGTTATTGCCCATAAATAAATCTGCACACTACCCAGTGTTCCGGTGCGAGGGGGCAAAAGATTCAAGTTGTGACCTGTAGACATAGTGAGTTTGGGAAAGTGATGAGTTCATTAGACCTTCTTCGGAAAGAGATGCTGTTAGGAATGTGGTTATGTGATATGTGATGGCTCTAGTGGGTTAGAAGGGACACCAATCAATGGGCTGCAGAAAGAAAATATTAAAGTTTTACTCATGTTCACTGTTACGTTCATTTCAATTTAAAGCTGCATTTGCTTTATCAACAAGATGTAAGCGTAGCAGAGCATGAATATCATTAAACATCCAGCATCATCTGGAGCTCATTTACTTTCTTTTCCCCCTTCCTTTTAAATGCCTTGAACCTAGTAGTCATTGCAATGCACTGTCCTAATGGGGCTGGAGATTTCTGATTAAGGAGATATTTCAAATGAAGGAGGAATGGGAGTTAAGTTCAATTAGAAATTTCAACAGCTAGAAAAGGCAGAAGTCAAAAATCCTATTATTTCATATCACCTGCAATTTCACAGAGGGGAAAGCTATAGAATCCGTGAATAATTGAATATGATTTTTTTAAAAAAAAGTTTATTTGGGAAATTGGGATCCTGAAACAATTTCAACATTTCAGATGTTAATGATTAAGAATAGAGCCTGAATTAAGGTATAGAATTCAGAATAAGGAAAATCCAAGTATGTGTGTATGTGTGTGTGTGTGTGTGTGTGTGCGTGCGTGTGTGTGTAATGAATCATAAAGTAAAGATATCAAAGAACAAATATGATATATATTCTCATTCTGTTAACTGTAGTATTTTGGAGATTAAGAGAATAATTTAGTTCTGTGGTATTATGGACTGAATCAGTTTTTTTTCTCAAGAAATGGAGGGAACTGAAGAATGAAAATTCTTAGAACATATTCAGCCTCCCACTGTTTTGACATTTACTTAATCACACATGGTTTCCATGTCTTTGAAATATGGATTACAGCAGTTCTTCTCTACCCGTGGTCTTGATTTTCATGGATTCAGTTATCTAAAGCAAAAGTTGTCTGAAAATATTAAGTGGAAACTCCTAGAAATAAAGTAACCATAAATTTAAAATAACTTTTATCATAGTATATTGTTATAATGATCACCTTTCATTATTTGATAACATTGTTTCTCTCTTACTGTGCCTAATTTATAAGTTAAGTATTATCATAGGTGTGTATATAGGACATAATAGGATTAGTATTAACTGTGGCTTCAAGTATAGATTGGAGGGTTTGAAAAGTATCCCTCACATTAAGGGGATAACTTCATATTGTGACTCATCTCATTTTATTTTTGAGAACCCACTGGGTTAATAATGATACATGACATTTAATGAATACTCAAGATATATAAGCCATTTAACAGCATAATTTCCTAGGCTGGCAAGATAGCTCAGTGGGTAAGGCACTTGTTTGTGAACTTGACAATCTGAGTTCAATCTTTGGCAGCATACATGGCATAGAGTAGATGGAGAGAACTAACTTTCGAAAGTTGTCCTCTGATCTCCACCCATACACCACGACAATGACAATTATATTCTCTCTCTCTCTCTTATAAATGAAATATTGAAGAAACAATTTCCCAAAATGCTTAAAAATTATACCAATTATATAGTAAACAGATGTCAAAGACTGACTTACTTTATTAATGAGGAAGAAAACAAAATATTGAAGTTGGCTGTGAAAATAATTCAAGAGATGGTGTCTCTGTAAACAGAAACAAAGACTGTTGGCATAAGACTTAAACAGTGGTATCAAACTGGTCAGTGTTGTACAGGAAAAGGCAAACTTAAGTTTGGGGGTAGATTTTTAGTACAAGGTAAAAATCACTAGCAGTTTTGATTGATGAAGTGTTCAAGTTAACATAAAACTATGTTAGATCTGGACATGGATAAAAATGCTATACCAAGTAAAGCATACCACTTAGAATTTATTTTCATTGCTTTGTGAAGATCTATTAGAGTTTCTATGTGACAATAAAAAGGCACAAAGTCATCATTTTGCCTTATTTTCAAGATTTAAACAATAGTTTATGCTCATTAATGCACCCAGAACAACAAGCTTTAGAAAAGACATACTGTTTGTTCTGAGGAAACATTCTAGAAATGATGGATCCGGGGTTTCTGCACAGAGATTTAGGTTGTAAATAATTATCAGTAACAGTTGCTATCACGTGTAGAATCTTGATAGTATGTTTCAGACTCATGGAAGTGTTGTGCCTGTGGTGACTCATTTATTTATTACAGCAAATCACCATTTGCTGACAGCAAACTGTCAGCTATGTACATTAACTGGATTGAGAAAAAGTTTAGTCATTGGAAGCACATATTGCACTGCAAGTTATCGCTGTGCATCCAACTTTGTCATTTAAAACCCAGATCCTAAGTAGAAACACAATACTGGACACATAGAGGTTTGAATTTACTTTGCTTGCAAATTCCCAGGATGGAAAGATTACAGAGAATATTCAGATCACTTGATTTTTTCTTTTTTTAAACTAGGGAATCTTAGTAATCTTCATTTTGTCTCTCGTTTGCCTTTCCTTTTTTTGAATTTTGTTTATTGAGTCATGTCATGCCAATTTGACTCATGTTTGAGAAATGAAATCATCTTGGGCTTTTCAGCTTCTCCATCTATTTATATATCTTTAGTGTAGTAGGTACTTTTCTTGTCACTGTTATCAGACATCTTGCAGAAAGCAACTCATGAGAAGAAAGATTTATTTGCCTCCTAGTTCAGAGGAATGTGGTCCATCATGGAATGGAAGCCATATGTATCACAGTTTGCCTACATGTTGCGTATGAATTATGACTTAGAGAGCTTAGGAGAACAAGAGGGTTTTATTCTTTCTTGCTATTCTGGTTACAGTTCTTAGTAAAGCTTGGCTGGAGAGCTCACACCAACACCAGGAGCCAAATGAATTTGTCATACCATATCCACTGAATTGCTGAGAGGAGGGCCAACTTCATTTGCCAAGCAACAAGTCTGCCAAAGTATGTTAAAGAATGCCAAACTTTATTGAATCAGCCCTTTCCGACTTGCCCAAGGAATGGTTCTACCCACTCTGGGCTGGGTCTTCCCACATCAATCAGACAATCTTCTGTAGGCTTGCTTAGGGCTTGCCTTAACTATCAATTCTTCACAAATGTGCCCAAAGTTCAGTCTCCAGTTGTCAAGGTGACACCCGTGTATCTAACTAGCACACCATGGACACTGGACTGGTTTGGTCATGCAGTCAACTAGGAAGCAGAGATAGGATGGATGTTGGTGCTCATTTTAACTCTCGATTTTTCTTTTTATTTACGCCAGAGACCCAGCTGGTGGTGTTGTTCAGAGTGGGTCTTCCTCAGTTAGTTCTTTCTGGAAAAGTTCTCACAGACATATTAGTGCTGTATCCTCAAGGTGATTCAAAAGCCAGTTGAGGTGACAATGAAGAATAATGATCTCAAGTTATACTTTGTTTACTTGACATACAAAACCTCACTTTTACAACATTTCATCCCTGGTCCTAAAACACATGTAGCTATCTCATAAATGTGAAATGCATTTAGATAATTTGTAAAAGTCTCTCAAATCTTGACAGTTTTTATAGACTTCAAAAGGGTCAACCAAAAAGCGTTAAAAACTTTTCTGAGAATCAAGGCATACCCTGAACTGTGGACCTTTACTCAAAAACAAAAACAAAACAAACAAACAAATAAGATACCCAAGTCACATAGTTGCAATATACATTGACAGAGAACAAATATTTCCATTCCTAAAGAAAGGAATGGGGCATAGCAAAAAAAAAAAAAAAAAAAAAAAAAAAAAAAAAAGCCAAAGAGAAAGCAAGACTGAAACTCATTGGGGGAAGAAATACTTTGCACTTACTGTCTGACATCCTCTGTGCCTTATGGCCTAGGATAGCCCTGTCTCTCCAGTTATTGGTCTCTCTTGAGCTGCCTTCATTTCTGCAGCTTCCCCTGGGAGATGCTTCTCTGTCCTGGTCCCACTACAATTTAGATTTTGCCTTTGCAGGTTTGAGCAATGAACTCTTAGGGTCTCCTCACAGGCAATTCAACCCTGTCACACATGGATTGGCCTCAGCGGCTTTCTACACCCTTGGTGCAAGATGTCACAACCCTGAAACACTTGTGCGTTTTCATTTCTGAAGAACTGGCATCATGCAGAAGACATTGCCAGGTTTTGCTGCCAACTCGAGTTGTGGTCTGGCTCTGTTCTGCCTGCCTTTGTGCACCTCAGTGAGCAAATCAGGAAAACACATTCTTGGTGATTATTGTGAGTAGATAACCCCTTCATATGCCTTTTCGGCTCAGTCTCTCTTCTTTGAAATGAACTTGCATTTCTATAAGTTGGAGTCTTTGGTGGATAAGTTCTTTGATTTCAAATGACCTTTTCTGTTGTCCCAATGCAAGCTAAGGAGAAGTTTTTCCTTAAGTGTGTCAATCTCTTTAACAAATACAGATGTTTTGTACTTTCCTTGTCTGAAATTTTAAACTTGTTCTGGGTCCTTTCCACATCAAAGCGTGCAATTTTTCACATGTTTATTTCTGTTCCACTTACTGTTTCTTTCACTGTAACTTGGTTAAGATCACTGAGTAGTAACCAACCACAGTACGAATGCTAGGCTGCCTTAACATTTCCTCTGTTAAATATTATTGAGAGTTGCTTTTGAATGTGGCTTCAAACAAGTCATCAGAACACAGGCAGAATAGAGTGTCCCCTGTGGCAGTCTGAAATATAGTAAAATAATGGGACAAAACTTGTAACAAGGAAGCTGCCTTAGCAGGGTTCTATAAGAATTTTTACTGACTAAGAATGCCAGAGTCCCCTGGCCACTGATAAGCTCCAGGAAAACATACAATTTTGGGGGATTTCTTGGGGGTGCAGAGCTTACGGAACAGCTGTGGTCAATAACTGGTAATTGCTGATCTTTACTTCTGTGGAACAGTGCTTGCTTCCCAGCAGCAGGAAAAATCCCTTTTCTACGAACATTGTCTGCTGTACATAGATTACCAAATCCCTGACATTCCAGGGTACAGTGTCCTGCCTTTATAAGATCAGGTAAAGCAGATGTTAAACGCTACATTCAGCCCAGACACAGTATAGTTGCCTTTCGGCTAAATAAAGCTTCCTCCCTATTTTTTAGAAAAGTATCTTATTCTATGTCAGGGTGATAAATTTCTTAGTGGCCCCAACCCCACAACACCCCCACATTTTTTTTTTCAAGAATTGTTTCTAGTCCAATTCACAAATAAAGTTCTCATGAGCCTGACTTTTACTACTTGCATTTCTACCAGTATTCTGGTATTCCAAGTTCTCCACCAGAATGGCCCCCAAGGTCTGCTTAGAGCATTCCAAGTCTTCTCTAGCCCTCAGTTTCAAACTTTTCCACAATCTTCCTTCCAGCAAATTCTTTTTGCTTATCATTTAATCAGTTTCCAGTTTTTTAATGAAAGCTGTACACAAGATCTCTTTATTCCTGCATTTTCTCAGTCGTTTCTTCCTTGTATTTGCCTTTTTCCTTTCCAACTTGGCGAGATTTAGCTTTTTGCTCCAGAATTTTTTTGTGGTCTTTATCCAGTCTTAGCCCGGTGATAACCACCTTGCTGGGGTGAATGCCCACATGGATAGTTGCGCCATTAGCCTTTTCCCGCTGCACTTGTTCAATGTAGATGACGTATTTCTTCCTGTAAACCTGGACTACTTTGCCAATCTGCTGCCCTTGATAGTGTCCTTGTACAACCTGAACTTCATCATCCTTTTGGATGGGCATAGAACGAACATTGTACTTCTGTCTTAGTTCTTTAGAGATAGGAGAAGACATAATCTTCGGTTCTTGCTCCGGTCAGATGTCACGAAGGGATTGAACTTCATTGTGGCGGCTGCCGCTCCAGCGATGGCCACAGAAGGGAAGAGGCTTCCAGAAAATTCTGAAGGTATGTCTTGGCTTAGTCAGAATAATGGCCCCACTTCTTGGTACCAGTTTTCTATATTAGTTATCTTGCTGGCATGACTTAATATCTGAGAAAAAAGAAGCTTAAGAAAGGAAGGATTTATTTTGGTTCACAGTCCGGAGGAATGTGATCCTTCATTGTTAGTAAGGTATTGTGATAGGCCAAGCTTGGGGGGTGGAGCTAATCAAGAAGGTGAGAAAGCCGCTGATCATTTGGTCTTTCATTGTCTCCTTGTTCAGTCTTGGGCTGCAACCCATGGAAAGCTGTTGCTCATAGAGGTGGGTTTCTAGTTTTTTCTCAACCCAATTAAGTTAATAATGAATATTAACCCTTTTCAGTGTTGACATTCGAGGACATCACTTTTAATCTTAGCTACTGTAGTATGTTATATTCTATTTCCTTAATGTAATAAAAGCTTTAGGTTGATAGTAATGTTTCTTTAACTGCATGTGATTCCACTGGCAGTTGTCAAGGCATTTATTTCATGGATGTTTTACATCTATCAGTCAATTCCAATCTCAGCCTAGGAAAAAACAGGGCCATTGGTGCAGATGGTGTTAGTGTTGTTCTGAGTGTCAGACTTGAAATATTTGGGATAAATCCAACCATTGAAGGAACATACACGTTCTTCTTCCCTCTTTCTAAATTATGTATATATTCTGCAACACCAAGATATTCTGCACATTATGAAAACAACACACTTGAAATGATGGAGGTAAAGTGAAAATCAATCTGCCCTACTTGATTTTCTCACACCTTTCCCACCTTTGCTACCAGACAGATTTCCCTTAGGAGATCATAACTGAACTGCTGTCAATATTATCTTTCCAAGAGATATTGACAATGTCACTTTCCTGCTTGATTTTCTTTTCAAAGTACTGGTAACTGAATGTAGGACTTGTGCATGCTGGGCAAGCTCTACCACTGAGCTATATCCCCAGTTTGAAATATTTAAATACACTTCAGGAAATGAAGCTTCCAGGACCTTCTGCATTATTTTCTACAATACAGTTTTCTTTGTTTGGAACCTTTTTTTTCTCTTGCCCATCTTTCTTCATCACCATCAATCTAATCAATCAATCTAATTAAACACCCTCAAGTTGATGCTTGCTTCTTTATGGCCTGTTTCCATCCTGTTCTAATTGGTCTCTGTCTTCCTTATTTCTGCAGTGATTGCTTCCTTTTTCCTAACAATGTGATGTAGAAATATAGACAGACCACAATGTCTGAACCTTCTTTACCTTCTTAGTACTACTTTGTAAATAGTGCATGCTCTATAATGGTGACTTCTCTGTCATCAAAAAAAAAAAAAAAAAAAAAAAAAAACCCAACAAAAAAACAAAAAAAACCAGACTGGAGTTAGGTTCTACTTGAACATGTATTTTCATATCAAGGCCTAGAAAATCATCGCTTATTTTTGTATGATCTCGATTGGTGGGCCATAGAGTTCTAGCCATAGATGGTAACTTGCCGAGAGTCCTTCTTTGCCAAGGTTTCTACAAATGGATCAAGCTGTTATTGAAAGAAAAGTTCACATGTGTTTCAGTTATTTTCTTCAGAAATGTAATTGAAACATGGCCTCATACAGAAGCTAAATTCTCCCTAGATTGCTGGAGTTGAAAATGCCACGTTTGAAATAGTTTAGTAATTTTTAAAGAGCTTTTCTCTGTCTCTGCTCACATAAAAACAGCAACCACAACCTTTTTGCTTTTCTAATAGTTTTAAACCTTAACTTAGATTTTCTAGTACACCACCATGTTTTCATATCATGATAAATATTTAATGTTAATGGAAAATAGGAATATGTTTTTGAACACAAATATGAGAGAAATCTTTTAAGAAATAGGACATGGAGAGAAATTTAAGTTTCTACAAGTATTTTATTTCTGATAATGCTTTCTGACTGCCGGTATAATCTGCTTTTAGGCTCCTCTATGACACAAAATTACTTAGATTCATGTTCAGCACAGGAAAGTGCACTCGTAGAGAAGGCACCAGCTTTTGTGAAATATTTGTTCAGGTTTAGGAGAGGATTCAGTTCCATTTGTTTTATAGATTAGGTGCTAACTTGAGTCACGTAGTGGGATTTTCCTTTGTTACAGTTGGTAGAGATGAGACTTGGGTTAACCATCAGGGGGTTCCCTAAGTATACTGAAAGCTAAAGACTCTTATGATATTGAATTTCCTTGGCAACAGCTCCCTGAAAGATTGGATATACATCTGTTCCTTGAAGAAAATCATCTGCTAGTTCTTCTTTGCCTGGAAATGTTGAGGGAGCCCAGCCTTCACTTGGTTTTCATAACAGAGAATGTGAATGGATGTCACTTAAGGTTCAGGGCTGGAAATAAACTAGGAATTAGGAAATGTTTATTTGGCTAATTGATGAGCAACATAAAAATGAAAATCTCACTAAACCAAGAGCATGACATGATATCTCAATCCAAGAGAAAATGATCACCAAGATTCCTGAATCCTAAATTACATGTGCCTCATTTAAGAGATAATTTGTTTTATGTGAGGGAAAGAAGGCTAAGGAGATGATTTAGTGGGTAAAATACCTCCCATATAAGCATGAGGATTTAATCCCAGCACTTACGTAAAAACTGGGTATAGAGACAGGAAGATCCCTGTGGTCTGCTGGTCAACCGTTCTGGCTGAATTGGTGAGCTCCAAGTCAGAGAGGGACCCTGTCTCAAAAAATAAGATGGAGAGTGATTGGAGAATTACGTGACATCAATCTCTGGCTTCCATAAGTGTGCACACACACACAAACATGCATTTGCACATAAGAACACATATTAACATGTAAATATAGACTCGTAAAATATAATGAACATTTCAATGTCTATACCTTCTTGGAATTACCAAGGAACGATTATGTAAATGTGAATGTCATGACTTAGAGTTAGAGGATGGTAGTCATTCAATGAGTGACAGTTTCTCAGGTTGTCTTCTCAGTTCGTCTGTCTTCCTTCTGCAGATCTGAGCAGCCAATAACAACCAATGTAATCAAATCCATGTAAGGACTAAGGACTGACTGGCCACCTTCCTTTCAATCATTCCTTGGAACCTAGCACTGATTTTATGAACTTCACAGTGCATTTGTTTTGAGTCTGACAAATTTATAGTGTGCCTTGGGATATAAATTTAATTGACTATCATTTCAGGCTTTGTCATTAGAAAGGTCGCCCAGGAAATATATATGGGGAGATTCTGAAGTCTGAAAATTGTCAGTTAATTTGAGCTTTTCGTTTAACTAGGACTTTATTTCCAGGTCCAATTTTACTGTGCCATGCCAAAGGCCATTGTAAAACTTGATGGAGAAATAGTTTTCTTTTAAAAATGATATACCATTTCATTGTAATTCTAATTGTATCCAACTTAATGGTAATATTAAGATCTATTTTGAATGGAGGATAAGTCCTTTTTGCTTTACTTCTGGCAACAGTGGAACTGGGAAGCTTCCAAAGTTGAATGGCATTTGCAATTATATACTTACCACTTACTATGCATTGGATGCTAAATTCACTGCCTGGACTGGTGTGAAAAGAATGCTTAAATATATATACTTAATACCTGCTTTTCATATCATAGGGAAGAAAGATATCTAATTGGAAATGTGATTTTTTTGCTAGACTTCCTTCCTTATATTTATATATTAAGTTGTTTATATTTGGTCTGCAGTGACAATTTTTTGGTAATTATTTCCTGAAATTTGTTCAGAAGTGTTGTCTATATTTATTCTTCTTTTCTAACATAATAATTGCTTTGCTGGCCATTTTTCATAATTTCTCTTTCATGGACAGCTAAGTAGACATAGAAATAAAAATTTGGTGTCTCAAAAAAAAAAAAAAAAACCCAAACAGGTCATCAGCCTTTACTCTCTATTAAACTTGCCAATAAATATTGAGTATTTCTCATGTATGTATACTCTATGAGTGTAAAAAAAAGAATTAAAATAAGACATGTGATATGTGTAAGTTTGTAGAAGGTACCAGAGACATTTTAGAAATTTTAAACTTTAATTTAAAAACCTGTTAAAAAGAACAGAATATAGAAAGTGAATAGATTTTTGATTTTTAGATAAGGTAAACTAATGGAGGGCTTCTGTGTAAACCAATGGAGAAAGTCTGGGAAAGACAGTGTTTTGATGTAGTGAAAGAATGAGGAGAGTCTGGGTCAATCAGAGATGGAGTGCGCAAGGGATTATGGAGTAAAGACCAGCACTAGGTAAGACAGACCAAAAACAAAACAAAACAAAGAAACAAAAACAAAACAAAACAAAGAAACTCCAGCAGCAACCGAGCAGGAAATCTAAAAAGAAGAGGGCTCATGTGGAAGGAAAGAGATACTCAAATGGAAAATAAATGTGGGATCAAGTTTGCAAGACTTCAGCTTCCAACCCTTTCACTAATACAAGAAAACAATGCTTATCAAAGAATGGTGGTAGTATGTAGTGTGCCTTCTGTCTTACAGTAACGAAACCAGCAAGACTTCTGCCCTCGTGTACCTCATCAATGGTTGCCTGATAAGTTTTGAGAAATAACCCTTTTTTTCTGAAATCAATCACTTTTACCCAGAACCTATAGAAAACAAAGCTGCTATTCTGCTTGGTTGTACGTCAATTAACTGTTTTGCATTGTGTAGCATTAACTATTTTGACAAAGCTACTGGTGTCTAGATTACAGACATCATTGAAAAAGGAGTTTGTAGTTTGTCTAATTATTCTTGTTATGATTTTCATTTCATAACAATTACTTTCAAATTTTATTTTTTTGCAAAAGAAAAATTAGTCATTGAACTGGATGCTTTAAAAACTGGAGGGAATTATTATTCTGGTGATTTTGCCTTGTTTTCCTTCGTGAAAAGTGTTAAGCAAAATGTTTTGTTTCTTTAAAAAATGCAGCAAAGTTGATATTGATGAGCTTTGACTTTTTCCTGATTATTTTTGCTCCCCCATGGATATGCTGTAGAGATGGTCTTACCAAGGAAAATGTTCAGAATATAAAGACACATGCACTTTGCCTCCTGTGCTGAGTTTTGACTGCTGGGGGTCTGTCCAATTTTCTCATGTGTTTGGATCCATCTGGTGTTTCTCGTGGTTCTCTGATGTGTTTATTCACTGCCATCATTTAGGCCTCAGAAGCACACTTCTCCATCCGGAATTACTCATTTTGTCATTCCAAATTCCTAGTCATGTTTGTCATTCAAAATTCCTAGTCTATTTGGTAAGTGAGTTCTCATTTTCATGCACCAGAGATTGGCTATGGGTTGTGATTCAAATTACTTTTATTCCTATTAAAGAGATGTATCATTGTTCCATATTTCTAAGAACAAGTAGTTATACACGTTATACACTAAGAAGATGATTTATAAGGTCACTAGAAGAATAAAAAACAAGCCAATGGAGAAAGGTTGATTAAACAGAATGTTACTAATGCATTCCAAAAACATGCGCGCGTGCGCGCGCGCGCACACACACACACACACACACACACACACACACACACACCAAACTCTAAGGAATCAATAAGAACTGACTCACTGTGGAAGTGAGAAAGACATATGAAGTTTACCTTTCACCTTTTATTATTGATTTTCTTAATGATTGTAGTTATCTAAGGTAAGACACAAATAAATGGAAAGTTGAGTCAACTAAACATCCAGCTGATTTTTCAAGAAAGGGGATATACTAGTTTCACATGCTGTTGTTGTAATAAATGTGTGATCCAAACTGTTTAGAGGAATGAGGGGATTTTTATTGGCTTATGATTCCAGCTTGGGATTTCAGGTTACAGTTCATTATGGTGGGAAGGTCAGGCTGGCATCAGAAGTCAAGTACATTGGCTACTCTATGTCCACCGTATCATTTGTGAGGCAGGGACCAGATCTGCCTTCTGGTTTGACAGGTGACAAAATCACCTGGTTCTCTCGCCATCATATCCAGGGAATCTTCCTCCCACTATGGGCTGGGTCTTTCACCTCAATCATGCAGTTCAGACAACTGCCTGAAGGTTTGCCCAGCTAGTTGTCTCTCCATCATAGGCATGTGCTCAAGGAATATTCCCTTCCACTATGGGCTGGGTCTTCCCACATCAGTCATGCAATTCAATTGCCTGCAAGTTTGCCCTGACTAGATACCTTCTCATAGGAGTGCCTAAAGGCTCAGCTGTGAAGTGTCCAGTTGACAGTCAAAGCTGACTGTCACAGGGACCCTCCTAGCATGTAGAAAGAGGTGTAGTTGGAGGGGCTGGAGAGGTGGCTCAGGGGTTAAGCCTCTTTCTTGCAGGCGGAAGGTCCTGAGTTCGGATCCCAGATCCCACATATAGACGCCGGGCGAAAGCGGGGGCGGCCTGCGTTTCTGATCCTGGTAGGGCGGAGCCTGTGAATCCCGGGGCAGAGTAAATGAGGAGGAGGTGGAGGCGGTCCATGGTGGTTCCCGAATTCGTCCGTGGTTCTACACACACACACACACACACACACACACACACACACACACACACACATACATACGCACACACGCACAATTGAATAAATACATAAAAAAAGAGGTGTAGTTGGAAAATTAAGCACCATATGTACTCCCTAATAGATGGATCCTAGTACCAAACCCACTTAGAGACACTCAAAGACAAATCTCTGTAATACCTACAGTAATTGTAAATATTATAAACAGGAGGGATGGGGAAGGAGGGCCCCACCAGAAACAAGGAGAAAGGGGACCATGTTACAGCAGAGAAAATAGGCCACCATCAAGGACTGCAAGTAAATAATGAGACATCTGGTTAAGTTCACAGACTTTCCTTCCTGATCATTTGCAACTGATGGGGTATGATCTCACCAGAAGGGGAGGGCATATAGGCTGCCAGATAGAAAGTAACCATTTTGCAAATGGGTGATTGACCCCTCTCTCACCACGATCTCCTACTTTTATTCCATCTACCTTTGAATATACTCTTATAACAAGACTCTAATTTAACAGGTTTTTATCTCTGGCCAGGGGGTGACATCCAATACCCATCAGGATGGAGCCAAGGGCATTGCAGGAGCAGCAAAACCAAAAAAAAAAAAATCAAAAAACCATAATTCGGAACATCAGAGACTCTATCGATATCAACCACCTGGAACTGGGCCAGCCTAATCTCTCCTCATCCTGAAGCTCAGGGAAATTTGCAGAAGAGGGGGCGGTAAGATTGTAAGAGCACAAGGATGGGAGGAGTAATGATATACAGGATACTCCACACAAGTTAGGGCCAAAGCAATCATAATAGGACTTTGCATGACCTGCGCTATGTCCAACACATTATTGACCCCACAAAGTCTAGCATGGACTAAAGGCACTAGGATCCTTGGAGGCTAGGGACTGACAGTCACAGTAGTGTTCCTAAGCTTAAGGGGAACACAGGAAAGGGTTCTGGGAAATGCCCCTGGGTCCTTGTACCTCATCGGAGAGGAGGACCCAGAGGAGAGTTTGGCATGCACATTAAAGGATGCTCCGGGGATTGGGGGGGAGCAGAGTGGGGAGCAGGGGGGTCAGGGGGGAGGTGGAGGGAGGGAGGGGACCGGTGTACCTGCTAAGTTTGTATGAGTGGAAATAATAACAAAAAAAAAAGAAAAAAAAAGAAAGAGGTGTAGTATTATAGAGACAGCCCATGGATTATGGGAAGGTGGCATGGAAACCAGTGTGAGTAGGAAGGAATGAAATGTTGTGGAGGAGGTTGGTAAATGGAGAGATGAAGCATTTATTTAATAATAAATGTAATAAATGTAGCTCTCTTGGGGGATTCTGGTTATAGATTAGCATATAAGAAGGGGATGGTTTCATGGGGTACACTAGAGAATAAAGAAATAGGTTAATGAAAAGAGTTATAAAAGAAATGAAGGCTCAGTACAGTATGCATTTTAACAATGACCTTTCATATAATTTATTATCATTCTAAAAACATACAGTAGAGCAGCATCATTTGTATCCATTGGAGAGATTCTCAGTCTATATTGTCAAAATTTTAAGAGTTGCAAAGGAAGTTACTGTTTTAAATTTACATTTGTATATAAAAGAAAAAATATATGAGTATATAATTTTTTGCATGTATGCGAGTGTGTGTACATGTATATATGGGCATGTATACAAAAGGACACTTGAGTGTATGTGCTTGTGGAGTCCCAAGGGTAACATTGGGAATCATTCTGAATTGCTCTTCCACCTTGTTGCTTTGCTCTGAAGTCTCCCAGACTCTGTCTCCTAGGGGTGAATGTAATTTCCACATGGCATTTTTTTTCTGTGGAATCTGGGAATCTGAACTCAGGTCCTTTTTGCTTGCACAACAAAGGTTTTAACCACTGAGCCATCTCTCTATCTCATATATAATTTCTTGAAAAGCTATTCCAGATAGTTACTCATGAATTTCTCAGGTGAGTTGAAAAGGTGATTAAAAGCCTTGGGAGTTTTCATTCACCACTTCATGTTTTTGTAGTATTTTATTATCTTCATTTAAAAAAATTAAATTTTCTGGTCCTTGACGGGAAAGGATACTCTTTTACTTTTTTATTTTCAGAATACATGCGAGACTATGCATCACAGTAATTTAACTTTTATTGTATGGAGGGAAACAAAATGATAATAAAAAATAAAAAAAATACAACATATCTGTCCCCTCCAAAGTGCACAGTGTAATATTATTATTGGTAGCACAAAGTGAATTTCAGCAATATTTTCATGTTGCAAAACTGAAATTTTATATCTCCTGGATTCCACTTTTCCCCCTGTTTCCTTTCTTTTTTTTCCTTCCTTATTTCTTCTAGCAATTTTACCATTTCAGATTTAAGTCCTTAATCTCTTTCAAGTTAATTACGTTGCATGGCATCAGATATTCTTCTGGATGTGAACATCAAGTTTTCTTGGCACTGTTTGTTCAAGAGTACTTCCCTTCATCTTGTTGAATCAGTGTTTCTAGATATGCATGGGTTTACTTATGAGTTTCCAATTCGTTCCATTGTTTGTGTGTCTGTAGTTGGCCAGTAATACAGTGTCTTCACTATCATAGATCTGTAATATGTTTTAACATAAGAAGTATGCTGTCTCCTGCTTAGTTTTCCTCCTTCAAAATTGCTGTAGTTATTTGGGGTCCTTTGAGATTCCATATGAATTTTAGTTTTCTATTTCTGTAGACATTTTGATCAGGATTATGTTATATTCATATATTGCTTTTGGTTATTGTGGATGTTTTAGTAACAGTAAACATTCTAATCTTTGAACACAGGACATGTTTCTATCTGTCTCTTTAATTTCTTCCTTCACTATTTTGTGGTTTTAGATGTATAAATCTCTTATTTCTTGGCTGATTTTATCCCTAAGGACTTTATTCTACTCAGTTCTGTTGGAAATGAAATTTTCCTCCATTAATTTCTTAAATGATTCATTGTTAGCACATAGAAACATAACCAACTTTTGTATGTGTGTGTGATTTTTGACTTGGAAAATTGCTTTCAAGTGTAGAGTTAAGAGTAGAAATTAGAAACTGCAAAGGCCCTGTGGGGGTGTGAAGAGCGATGAGTTACGGCCCAAGATCAGTGGCGATGTGGAGAGACTAGCAGGTAACTCAGGCGATAGTGTTCTCGATAATCAGATTCAAGTCTTCCACAATGAGTTCATCCATCTTCCTGAGCCTCTGCTATCTACCGTGTGACAGGTTCCGGCAATGTGCATTGGAAACAAGATGGAGAAAAGCCCAAGGACAGTAAGGTGGTGGGATGGAGTGTCTCTGAATCGCTCAGAGGTCAGAGAGAATTGGAACAGAGCTGAAGTGCTGTGTTAGGTCAAGTCAACAGAAAAGTCTAAGGAAAGACAGGTCAAGCACTGCCATGTCCTGAAGATACATTAGGTCAATTAAAGGAGCATAGTCACTTGCTTAGTGACAATGACAAAGGCTGTTTCAGGGGATTTATTTGGGGTTAGAAGCTGTATTGTGGGGTTGTGGCAGGTAAATAAAAACCCTGGAAATAGATGGAGAACTGAACCAGCATTAGATTAAGACCTTTAACACCTGCCAGCATTAGAAAGACACCCGGGCCCCCTGGGATTCTAAATTCTCTATTTTTCAAAATGGCACAGGATTCTCATGTGTTGTAGAGTTGCCTAGAGTCCTCCTATAGCATGCAATGGTGAAAGTCTACAGAAGATATCGCAAGTGATGTTTTTGTGCCTTTGATTTGCTAATGCCCTGGACATGCCCACACAACGTGTGTGGTTGTCCAGCATGGGGCACCCGCTTCAAGGATCTGAACTTTGAAAGAGAGAAATAAGATGACCTGAAGATGGGACAAGAAATCAGTGCTCAGACGATTGGAGGGACGTAAAGCAACAGAGTCACTCTGACTTCTCCTTTGGCGAATCTTCAAGAATATTCAAATAGTGAGGGAGAGCAAGTCATAAAAGAAAAATCATCCATATGTTTTCTTAGCTTTCCTCCCCTGCTACAAAATACCAGTACTAATCAAATGTCACTCAAACCAAGAAAAAAATCACTTTGCCTTCAGGTTTTCAGGTCTCAGCCTAAGGTCACTAGATTCACGGCTCTTGGGCGTCTGCCAAGGTGGTAAACACTTCATAGTGGGAAGGGTGGCAAAGGATGAGTCTCACTTTGTGATGCTCAGCAGGCAAAGAAACTTGAAGAAACCAGCCTTGTAATATATCTCCCCCGTCCCCAGCCTGCCCCTAGACACCCAACTTCCTTCCATTAGATCTCACCTCCCAGAGAACTTTCCATAGTACTTCAAGCTGTCAACTGAGCTTGGAACATCTGAGGCTTCGGGAGACATTCCAGGTTCAAACTACAGCAGATGTAGCGAGGATGAGGCCTGACTGATTGTGAACGTGGCTGACAAGCCCAGAAAGATAAGATGCAGAGCACAGACGAATAGAGCTATATGAGGAAGAGGATAAGTTCCTTCCTGGGAAATGTAATGAAACACTCGAGCTATCTACAAGAATATAGGGCATTCAATGGGAAACAAACAAATGACAACAATATAGAAAATCTAGTGGTTTTTAATATGTTCTTCTGAATAAGTGCAGTTTTTATAACTGTGAAGCAAACATAGGCATGATACTTATTTTTAGTGAAATACATTTTGAGGGATTTCAGGTAGATCAACTGATCTGGACTTCACATTCACTTGGCAAATTTAAAATAATAGCATTTTAAAAAAATGCTTACCATGTAGTACTAGAAACTCTTCACAATTATCATCTCATCATGAGCTTGTGGATTATCTACTATTAATTTTTCCAAAGGTCAGGTAGCCAAAATGTAAACCAGAATTTGATTGTAAATCCCCTAATCTCAGCTACAGGGCACATGGTTGCCTTTCCTCTGCTTTGTTAAAAACAAGTAAGATTGAACACCTGGGAATGGTTCCTATAATTATTATCCATGAGTATCATAGACTGAGGTGCATGGACTGCATCACCAAGTCAGAAGGCTAGGAAGGATTAAGAAAGGCTTGGGCACACGTTATTAAAGCTCTATAACTAAGCTGCGGTATTAATTGATAGGAAGCTTCATAAGTAACGCATATGAAATTTTGTGGATGGCAAGTATATACAACAATAAAGTGATAGCACAAAAATTATCTACTGAAACTTAAGAAGAAAGGAGTTTCCAAAGGGCTAGGCTATGCAGAACTCCAAAAGCATAAAATGGTATCATGTACCCAACGGTGTCTTTGCGCCCATGATCGTGTGGGTCCTGAGTTTGTCTTTGTGGAATTTATTCTCTAGGTTCTACTCTGTGTCTTTCTGTTCTATCTCTCCAATGACATCTTTCTTCTCTGGTCACTCACAGTCCATGTATCCTGGAATTGGATTCCAGGCGGGCCTCCATGTCCTCTTCTTGTACAGCCCAGACATCAGGAGTGACTGCAATTCTGCATCCACCCAGGAGGTCTTTGACCTAATGTGTTATTAGGCAGCTGCCATTTTTTGGAAAGAAGGACCCTATTGTCTCTCATTTTCCAGTGGAGAAAAACTGAACCCAGCAGTTACTCCCCCGACTCCCCGAAGTCATAGTAACTAGTGGTGATGGGATTCACATCCCTGTTTCTAAAAACCCAAATCACAGCCTTCTACGATCTGGATATTTACTTAATTGTCCCAGCATAGCTTCCAGGGCACACTGTAAATTGCTTGGTTGAAGTCATTCCTTCAGCTCATACATCTTGAGTTTGACAGGCAAAGATGCTGAGCTATGAAGACCGATAGACACCATGAGGACAGGGCACAGATGGCTGCCGAAAATTATAAAACCAAGGTGCCAGGGCTTATGATGAATCATATCCACAGTGCGACTGTTCCAGCACAGATTTATGATGGAGGTATGAATCTGTGGCGGTCTTGATGTTATTATTATTATTTTTTTTACTATCATATTACTGTCAAAATGCTCTGGGTGTATGACTTGTCATCGCAAGATGCCAATAGGCCTCAGTGTTACAGAATACATACAGGCAAAGCCACAGTAAAAAATTACTGATACCATGGCAGGTTTCTTTGAGAGTGGAGGGGGGCAAGCCCGGGGGCATGTCGACTCAACTTTACCTTTCTGCAGTTGCTTCCTGGTTTTACCTTTGTCCTGGACCCCGTGAAGAGGAGGGGCTACATTCCTTATCCATTTCACTGGATAAAAAGGAAAATGAATAACAGTGATTTTTCTCTCCTTTTTATTTATTTTATTTTTTTGACATATTACTAACGTAAGAGGTTCCTTTGGGGTTATTTCTCATAATCTTAGGAGTTTTCGATAAGACCCTCTGACCCTCCTATCTCCCACCTCCTCATTTCCTGCTGTTTTTCTCCTTTTTAGAACATGTGCCATTCAGTGTAATGAATTTATGATTTTTTTATACCTTAGTTTCCAATCCCAACCCCCTATCCTTGTCCCATTCCAGCCTTTCTTCTTTCTGCCAGTCTCCCTCCTGTTTTCATGTCTTTTCGTCTACGTGGCCCACTGACTTTCCTCTGATGGCATGTGTCAGAGTACTTGCTGGAGCATGTGGGAGGAAAGCATCTTCTCTTCCCTTGCATCAGCATCAAACCTCACCAGGCTCTCGGGGCGGTGCTGAGCCTTTTCACATCTTTTGCTTTCATGGTGAGGTGTTGATGGGATTTGACTTCTGATTTTTGTTCATGCGTGTCTTAGGTCTTTTGAGAACTTATTGTCTCACTTCTGGTAGGTAGTCCAAGCAGGCCTCAGACTTGTGGCGATGCTCCTGCCTCAGTCTGGGGGGTACTGGGATTAGAAGTATGAGTCACCACAATCAGTTTTGCTTCTGTTCTTCATGACAGTGCTGCTCGAAGAAGTTTTATTTTCTACAAAACCATTACAAACTTAGAACCTACTATAACAATGGTAATTCAAAAGACTCCCCAGGTGCAATATTATGCAACATACAACTTTCCTAGTGGATCTCTTTCAATTCCTTTAAAGAAAACCAAGAATTTGTTTTCTTCTGTGACCAGGATTGTAGTTCATAGGTCAGACACACAGCTTTGTAAGGGCCACAGGAAACACTTTCTTCTTAAAAGTGAGGCACAAGTTGTATGCACCACTCACCTTCCATCTGGAACAGCTGTGTCAACATCACATGTGTGGCTCTTTGGCTTTGATTTAAATATTCAGAATTCAATAAGTATTTATTAAAGCAACCAAAGGCAAAAAAGACCTTATTAATGTTTTTTTTTTGTAATGGAAAGGCAAAAACCACCAGCTCAGTTATTAATTTGTAAACCACAAGAAAGTTAGTTAACTCTGTGAGATGCAATTTTCTCTGCAAGAATATCATAATTGTTTAAGAAGGCTTAGCATTTTAATAACCTTTGTGACCTTAAATTAGGTGAGGAGTTTTCAGATATGGCAAAACATATCACAATTCAGAGTGGGAAAAAAATGACTAAATCTGACTTAGATTTAAAGGCATAAAGAGACAAGTGGCATGTTGTGATAAAATAATTGCAAGCCATATATATGAAAAATAATTTGTAGCAAGACTATCCACAGAACCGTTAATTTGAAATGAACTCACCTAATCATTAGGATAGATAGAAATGGGCATGGTCATTTGCAGGTACAAGATTTTTTTTTGTACGAAATGAGATGATGACATTTGGTATGTAGTCTAAGCAGGTCATTTGTGGCAATCCTCCTGCCTTAGTCTCCCAAGTACTGGGATTACATGTATGAGCTATGTATATTGCAGATGATGAGACTGTCTTAAAATAAATTATGGTGATGGTTAAAGCTCCAATAAAAGCCCTGACTAGTGGATAAACTGTATCCTGTGTGAAAAATATTTCAATGAATGGTTAAAAGTGGAGAAAATATTTGAACAGCCATTTCACAAAAAGGATGCATAAATAGCCAATAAACATTAAAAGATGTTCAACATCATTGGTCATTAGAAAATATGCAAATTAAAACTACTATGAAGTAAAATTTCATACTCAGCATAATGACTATAATAAAGAAAGGTATTAATAAGCACTTGCAGGCATCCAGAGCAAATGAAACTCTCAGACATTGCTGGTGTATGTGATGAATAGTCTGATAGTAATATGTTATTATTACTTCAACAATTGACATCAGTACTACTGGTTAAATAATGGAAAAGTACCTTAAAAATAATTACAAAGCATAGCAAGTTCTTTTTAAGGAAGCCAAATGAAGAAGGCTTATGTCATTATGTGGATCACTTACTGTCTTTGCCATATGATTCAATGAAGGATCACCATTGGTAAAATGATTCATTAAACAATCTCCTGCGGTTTCCTTCAGGGTTAGGAATTAGATAGTTTCTATGATTTTTTTTTAAAAAAATTTTAGTTTCTATGATTAAGAAAGAATTCTGTTTATAAAAATATAGAGTATTGCTCATGTTTTTTGTTGCTCATTGCTAATGGTAAGAGAGTAGAACATTTGAAAGCTACTGAATTCAAAATCAAGTTAATAACCTTTTTCTTATACTACTATGTCTTACTTATTGAATTAATCTTTGTGAGACGTTGAGAAGGGCTACAAACCTATGTAGCAAAAAAATGTAATCTTAGTGATTTTCTGAGACTTATGTGACAGTTTAATTAACATGGTGACAGCTTTGGAAGATTTTTGGAAGTCACTGTCGAGGTCTAAATGTGAGACACGCAGAGAACTCACAGTTATAGTCTATGTGCTTGAGGGTCCAAAGACTATGGAAGAGACATTTGGGTAAACATCTCTCAAAAACCATGCCTTCCCATTGCAATCATTATTCTACCATGGCTTACATAATTTCTCAGGAAAGTAGAAATAATACAACCCAGCATGAATAGCTCAATCTTCCTGGGAAAAGATTCCCACCAGGGCCAGGGATGGAGCCTAGTTGGAAGTGTGTTTACCTACCACGCACAAAGCCATGGGTTCAATTCCCAGCACCACCTAAGTATTATAGTGGTGCGTGTCTGCAAAGCCAACACTTGGTGTCAGCAGTTAGTTACTTTTTGCTGCTGTGAAACAATACTGAGGTCGTGCAGAGAAAGAGGGATTTATTTGGCTTATCCAGAGCAGAGAAGGCATGGAGAGAGGCAGAAGCTCGAGTAGGCTTGTTCAGGTCACAGCAGTCATCATGGAGGCAGAGAGAGCGGGACCAGGCTGCCAAACCTGTAGCTCCGCCCCCTGGTGACCTACGACCTGCTTTCCTCCAGCAAGGCTCCACCTCCTAAAGTTGCCAGACCTTCCCAAACATTAACATCCGTTAAGAATACCAACACATGACCCTGTGGTGGGAGGGGAATGGGAACTCGCATTCAGACCCTGACACTTGGGATATAGAGGCAGGAAGTTTAAGAGTTCAAGCTAGTCCTCTTCTTCAGAGAGTTCAAGGCCACCTTGGGCTACATTCTGTGTGTAGCACAATGGCAGTTCAAGACACTCTTGAGCACTGGCAGTTCAACACACTCTTGAGCACTGTAGACCCTCAGAGTAGGGTGCTCCTTTGGCATAATTCAAGGCTCCACATCTCTCTGCTGCCTTGATATCACTTTCTTATGCATGTTGAGCGTGGATGTGCTGGTGACTTCTAAGGTCAACAATGTTCATAAAAATGGTGGTCTCTAAATATGTTTTTAGTTCTACCATGAAAGGACACAGCATTGAAATCGGGTAGACCATCTATTTTACAGAGTTGGCTAGAATTCCTTGTGACCAGTGGGATGCGTCCTGAGATGAAGCTTCTGTGCAGTCAGCTTTCAGGCATGTGTGGATGCTCCGAATAGTATGTGCAATACTGCAGAGACTAGCAGATTCAGCTGAATCGCCGGGGTAACATTCTCGGGCCCATCCGTTACTATACTTTAATTGCTGAAGGTAACAGCCACCTAAGGCAGGAATAAATTATGCCCAATTGTTAAGGATAATTATGTGCCTTATCAGCTGGTCAGCAACAAGAGACTGGAATATATGGACCATTAATCTGTATATGAGCAGCTGTTCCAAAGTCCCTTCCAGAAAGAAAGTGAGAGGCCCCCTTGGCCTACCTTGTCAATCATTTGCAAATTAAAAACAATTCAACTGGCATCTTTTGTATTGCAGGTCAAATTTTTTTTTTAAAGAATATTAGTCTATGTAACAGAAGTACATTACTTTCAAAACAAAGTTGCAGAGTTGCTATTTCTCATTTTCTGTCAATGGAAGTATTTTTGGGAGGAGATTCAAAAATTCCTCAAGCTGTCAAAAACTATTATTTTTTATTTTCCTCTATCTACTTGCTTGCTTGTTTGATCCAAAGAAGATAAGAAACTAGTTAAAAAGACATTAACAACATACATAACAAAACCAACACAATTTCTTAAGAACGAGAAACACCTATACATGGAGAAAAAAACAACCCAAAGATTTAGTGTAAATATTTTTGAATTTGTGTGTATTTTTCTAAGTGCAAGCTTTCAAATCACTTTTTAGAATGTTTGCCACAAACTCATGATTTTATGCAAAAAGGCATGGCCGGAAATGATTTGCACTGTGATGCAAACACCTACAAAACCCAAGTAAGATCATCACCCACAAAACCCAAGTCCTAATACCTCTGGTGAGAGGACAGAGCCAATTGGGTTGTGCCCCCAAGTCGTCTGCGTTCTGTCAATGAACATCAAGAGCATTAGGGTTATCTTTTCTATCTTTTTTATGGCACCAATCAGGGGTTAGCTTCGTACCAGGAAGTTGCTAGGGGAAATGATTGGTTCTGAGAACTCGGAAGGTAGACCTGTTTCCTATGTCCTCCAGGCAAAGAGATCAGCGGAAAGCACTCAAGTAAAGCACGCTTGGCCAAGAATTGCCGGGAAATATGAGCTTAGGGGAGGACTGGCTGCTCCCCAAGCAGGAAAAGATGGAAGATCATGGGGCCGGGAAGCTGGACCAGAGACTGGGTGATGTTTCTGTTGATTCCCTTGAAGAGAAAAATCTGTGTTTTCGATGTTCGTGAGGATAAGCCAAGAGGAGACTTGGACAAGACAGACACAGCTCTGACAGCAGTTGGCAAGACCTGCTTCTCTGTGTGGCATTCACTTCCTGCTTCTGGATGCAGGTGGAGGGTGACCTATCCCGGGCCTTCTTGAAGGTGAAGGGACCAGTTCAAAACAGTGGAGCGCAGCAGGGAGACCTGCCCGTACCTTTTTGAGGCTCTGACCTTGAAATGCTCCGTGTGCACGAGTTGTGAGTTCTTTGTCTCCGCCATCTCCGTGGTCAGTGTCCCTTTTGAGTGGGCGCGAGGAGAAGCATGCGTGGACCGCAGAGAAACTGCGTGGAGTGGGGAGCTGCTGGCATGCATCAATCTGGAGTGCCCCAGAGCGGGGCTTGCCCTCTCATACAGCCGATGGAAGCTGTAGTTCTATTATTAATGAATGACAGGATTCAATCATCTGTTTGATTTGTTATTACTTAGTTCAACATTGTTACACGTTAGGTGAAATGTGGCTTCAGATTTAATTTTTTACTTTAATTAAAAATTATTTGTGTGTGTGTGTGGGGGGGCGTATGTGCCAATGCATGCATGTAGGGGTTTAGAGAACAATTTCTCAGCGTCAGTTTCCCCTTCCATCTTTATGTGAGTTCTGGGGATTGAACCCAGTTTGTCAGGCTTGCTGGAAAACTCCTTACCTGTTGCGCCGTCTCTGCATCCTTTATTTTAATCACTTTATTGTCATCAGAATTTTCCAATTTCTGTATGTGACTTTTTTTTTTTTTTTTTGAGCTGGGATTCTGCTGCATTGCCCAGGATGGCTTCAAGTCCTGCCTCAATCTCCCGATTGTGGGGACTATAGGCACCTGCCATTAATCCTGGCTCTGCTCTGCGTCTGGTATTTAGAAGGTAAAGACACAACCTGTACAAGTTACATGCCTCTTAAGATTATCTATTAACTTGACTTTCCTTTTTTTAAACTTTATTTATTTTGTGTGTGTGTGTGTGTGTGTGTGTGTGTGTGTGTGTGTGTATCAGAGAGCACTGTGTATCGTGTGGAGGACAAAGGACGACTTTGGGAATCATCCTGGGTTGCTTCAACCTCCTTTTTGCTTTCCCCTGGGATTTCCAGTCACCAGGACTGGAAGTTCAGGCTGTTATTGCCATTTCCTCCTGGCCTTTTTTACATGGGATTTGGGAAAGGAGGACCTTCTGTTTTCCAGGCAGTCTTAATCCCCGAGCTACCTCTCTAGCCCCTGGAATTTTCTTTTGTCAAGCGATTCAGTAACTTTCCATTATTACTTGATAATTTGTCAGTTGTGATAGTGTTTATTAGTAAATAATGTGAATTAGTATATTTATGATATGATCCTAGGTAGCCATTCATTTAAGCAATTTCTCAGGTTTTTCGCATAGAAGTAAAACAATGTATTGTCACAAGACTTGTGTTAAGTATGGGCCTGTGTTCACTGGTTAGTATCTGTCTAGAACTGTCAGATTGCTTGAATCTTGTAGTGTTTGAAAATTTGTTTATTCAATGTCATTTTGTGTGTGTTTGCGTTTTGTGTGTGTGTGTGTGTGTGTGTGTGTGTGTGTATGTGTGTGTAAAATGTGTGCCTGTAGAGGCCCAAGGGTATCACTGGGAATCATCCTAGATTGCTCTACCTTCTTATTACTTTGCTCTAGGGTTTCCCAGGCTCCACCTTCCAGGGTTGGAAGTGCAGGCCTTGGATATTTCTGCCCAGCATTTTTGCATCTGGGTGGAACTGGGATCTGGGATCAAATATCAGGTCCTTTCTCTTTCCAGGGAAAGGCTTTAAGCCCCGTACCTATCTCCTCAGCCCACTTCAGTTTCAATTTTATGAATCAGGATAGCATTAGTATTGAGAATGTGCTTATTATAAAATTAAATATGTAAATTAAGTGCTCCCAATCCAGCAAAAGGTCAGCATGCATTAACTGGTATTTCTGTCCCTTAATATCACTGGTGGTTTTCTATTTGCATGATTAGTCAAGCACATTTGTTCTTTCTCTATTAAAAATATCTATATATATGTGCATAGATATGTATTTTAATTGGAGTAGTTTTCCATTACTACACCCAATTTCTGCTGTCTGAGGGTGGATGGGATAGAAGAAAGTATTTAAGGAGAGGGAGAGATACAGGGTAGTTGGCTTGTCTGGCATTCTTTGTGTGAGTTTCTTGCTGATTTTCACTGACCTCTGAATCCTCAGGTAGGGAGAATATTCTTCTGGTAAAGCAGAGAAATGGGAGATGGTAATAAAGTTGAACTATATTCAAATTTGAAAGTTTGAGTAATATAAATTCTAAAGCGCATGCTAGAATAATTAGGAGTAGGAATTTACTTTTAGGTCTGGGATCAGTGCCCTGGATTATTGACACTTTAAAAAAAAATCACCTTGGTGAAAAAAAAAAACTTGTTGGAGTCTACAAGATAGCCAAGTAAGTGGTTAACTACTTGAAAAGGTGTAGACCAGAGTTCGTTCCCTGGAAGTCCACATGGTGGAAGGAGAGAGCTGATTGCTGAGAGTTGTCCTCTGACCTCCGCCCGTGCACAATGCATACAAATGTACCTCACACTCTCTTCCTCCCCTCTCTTTAGTCTCTCTCCAATAAAATAAATAAAATGTTTAAAAAACTTATTTTTAAAATTGGTTTATAGAGTAGCAAGTTTCCATATGGGATTTTCAGACATTTTTCATTCTGATTGATTTCTCCCATCCCATTTCCATCTTCCACAGACCCCACTGCATCCCTTTGTCCCAGGTAATCTCCCTCCACTTTCTTCTACTCTCTTCCCATCTCCTTTCTTAAAGCGTCTTCACTAGTATTACAGTCCCTTTTCTCCTTTCCTGGTCTTTAACCATATTCATTTGGATGTGGATACACATAATTAGCAGTGAAAGGCTGGACTCCACACAGGAGAGAGAACATGAGATACCTGTCTTTCTGAACCTGGGTTGCCTTTTATAATAACACCATCTTTAATGCACTGTAGTTTTAGTGAAGAACCTGTGAAATTTATGAACTTGCTTTGGTATGGATACATAAAGCAGAGGGTGGATTTCAGGAAGCCCAGAGTACTTTATAAAGACTGGGGAAACAGACTCTCTGTATTAGGAAAAGAATAACTAAAAAGCTGGTTGACTATTTCCAGTCCTGCCATTTATTAACTATATAATCTTAAATAAGTTTTCTAGTACCTCTGAGTCCCAGTCTCTTCATTAGTGAAACAGAGAAAATAACAAATTTAATGGGATTTTTGAATCACTATATTAAAAATAATATGTATAGTCCCTGGAGGAGATTGGAAGCTTAATATCTGCTAGTGTGTTCTCTTCCTTCATTATCTCTGTCTTTTATAGATAGAGTCAAGGTGACTGTAATAAAGAAAACTCAGCCATGCTATATATTATAGACATGTGTAAAGAAGTAACGCCAATAGTAAGCTATTAATAGACTTTGGTTTCCAGCTGAAATAGAGGCCACAGTGTGAATACTGGAAGAAGAAACAATGAAAAGCAACTACTCTATGGTTGCAGGCAGGATTCTAGTGCACCTTTTTAAAAGATTGAAAATATATGATTACTCATAAGAGCATCAATCTCTAGAAGGTAAAGAAAAGATATATCAATTGAAGTATTTTTTTCCATAAAAAAGCAATCACTTTAATAGAGTCTTTTGCTTCAAGGAGCATTCTGCCAGTTACAAATATTGTACAAAATAGAGAATTTTCCAAAATGAAAATTCCTTGTAGAATATTGCTTCTAAAATGATATTGTAGGCAACATGTGTCTGCTTATAAGATTCTAAGTGATATCCCAAGTCAAAAGAAAAGAAGTAAACTTAGTTGTTTTCAAATCTCAAGTCCCAGAGAGAAGCTACTTGTTGGTCTTCATGATTTTTCTTGCAATGAAACTCTTTTGTTATAAACAAAAAATTATTTGGTCTTTTTTTCCCCTTCAACTTTATTTAGATTTAATTGACAAAAATCGTTTGACCTATACATACATTGTGCAGTTATGAAATCAAAACAATTCATTTACTAATCAATTTGTATACTTATATTTTGTGGTGCGAACATTTAAATCAATTATTCTACACAGCAGGCTCCAATACTCATGTTTATGAGGATCTTTGTATTCTCGGAAAAGCACCCTCCTATCTCTCATCCCAACTTCCCTGCGTCAGCCGCTGGGATCCACTTCCTTGCCTGCTGTTTTCTCAGATTCTATGTGTTGGAGAGATTGTGCTTCATTTGTCTTTCTGTAACTGGTTGTCTTAAGGCTCCCCCCCCCCGAACATTCATGTTGCAAGAGAGACCTTCTTCCTTTTTAAGGTGAAATAGCATTTAAGCGTGTGTGTATATGATGTCACACTTCATTCATTCATCCTTTGATGGACTCCAAAATGAATCCATGTCTTGTATGTTATGAATAATATTGCAGTGAATGTGGGAGAGTTAATGTTTATCATTTTTTTCACATGTGCATGTGATGTGCGTGTGCGTGTGTGTGTGTGTGTGTGTGTGTGTGTGTGTGTGTGTGTGTGTGCTGGAGGGTACTTTGTGTGTGTGTGCCTGAGGAGATCCAAGGGAGACATTAGGAATCATCCCAGATTGCTCTTCCTCCTTATTGCTTTGCTCTGGTGTTTCCCAGGGTCTATGTTCCAGGGCTGGAATTTCAGATTTACATATCCATCTGGCATTTTTACATGATATCTGTGGGTCCCAACTCAGGTCCTTTTGCTTGTGAGGCAAACTAATCCCTAAGTCAATCTCCAGTCCACATTTCATATTTTAAAAAAATCTTCCTAAAGCTATGGGAAAATGCCTCATTGTGGTTTGAAATTTGCTTTCTCATGATGATTGGTGAAAAAGAACCTTTTTTGTTATACTTGTTCATCGTTTGTATGTGCTGTTTTGAGAAATATCTACTCTGGCCTTTGAATTCTTTTAAAATTTGATTGTTTTGGGAGTGTGGATATTATGTTGTATGGGTTCATAATGTGTTGGAATTATCAATCCCACACATAGAAGGGAGAGATTAGATTTTTTTTGTACTGTGGGATTGATGATATTTTCTCCCTATCTGTAGATGATTTCTTCTCAGTGAAATTCCTAAAGGATTTATTAATTAATAAACTTTTTCTAAAGGGAAAACTTTGGAGTTAAAATTCACATGGCTACACTTTTACCCCCAAGCCAAACAAACCACAGGAGCTGTCATCTCAGAGTGGAGATTCTACAATGAGCAGAAATCCATTCATTGATTCATTCAGTTCCTTACTGAGTGGAAAGGAAGCTAGATGTATGAATTCTAGAGCAACATGTCCAGCTTCATGACATTCATCTCATGTAGCACTTACTGCAATAATCAGAGCATTGGTCTTTATATAAAAGAAGAATGGCTTAAAATCAGTCAAGTTGGTTCTCACTTGAAGAACCTAGCAGACAATTCACACATACACAAAGCTAGAGGAAATTAAATAATAGACATTGTAAACAAGCTATTTTCAAAAATGATTAATAAGTTTTAACACCATTGATCAAATCAGAGGTATGTAGACCCAGCAGCCTTTACTGTATATAATTTATCTCAGACATTATGGTGGACTCTGCTAATTCCATAGATAAAATATAAAGCCCCACAATGCAAAAACACATGAATAATGCAGTGAGATAAATGAGTTTATGTTTTGAACATTACACAAATTAGTTACATATTATAGGGTGAATTTTCCTAGGGAAATATAAGCCATATTTCCATACTATGACACATTATTTCCCTTGGAGCTTAAGTATAATTAGCCAAAATATTATGCTTTTCTTAGTGCTGGTGAGATAGCTCAGTGGTTAAGGTGCATGCGTATATAATCCGCCAAACTGAGTTTGGATCCCTGGAAGCCCCACATGACAGAAGAAAAGAACTGATTTCCCAAAGTTGTCCTTTGACCTTCACCCATGTGGAGATCATGCCTTCCTTCTTTTCCTTTCTTCCCCCTTTCTCAAATAAGAATAGATAAAAACTTTTTTTTAAAAAAATGTATCTTTTTTGCCTAACTAAAATAAACAATTACAAAGGACCCATTTATTGAAGTCTGTGCTCTTAAGTTATGTGACATGAATTTTTCTAAAGCAGTGGCTTTCTAATAATACTTCTACATTTCTTGTGTAAATATTTGAATTGCTTTAGTGTACAATTCCCTTAGGTTTTATTAAACACTCCTAAAAGTGCAAAATAATACAATTTGGTGGGAGATAAACATATTGGAAAAACATCTAAACCACAACTGATAAAGGAAGAAATTATGATATCCTATAAAAAGTAATAGAATACATTTCTAACAAGCCCAAAGAAAACCGAAGCCACATATAATTTCACTGAAAAACTATACTAAACATATGAGGAGGAATTGATGCCAATTTACACATTTTCAGAAAATAGAAATCATTCTTAACTTTTTACATGTGACTCTGAAACCAAAACCAAATGAACAAATATACCAAAAATGTACAAATGATAAAGACCAATACTTCTTGTGAGCACAGATTCAATATTCATGACAAATATCAGTGATTTGAATCCAACAATGTATAAAGAATACTATTTGATGACCAGGAGGACTTCATGAGATTTTAATATTTAAAAACTCAAAGGTTTAAAAAGTTATATAATACTGTTGCTGTAGTTTGAATCTAAAATGTCCTTCACTTGCTTATGTTTTGAATTTTCCTTCTCCAATTACTCTAGAACCTTCTGGAGATGGAGCCTATTGAAAGGAGGAGAGTTGTGCTTTTTAACATTATAGTGTGGTCCCTGGTTCTGGTCTTGCTCTCTACTTTCTGGTCCACTGTGATGTGAATAGCCTCAAGCTCTTTCCACCATGAGGTTCTGCCTAATGCGACTAGGATAAGCCATGGTAAGTTTGAAATGTTATAAACACATGTAACTCAACAAGAGGTTATTTAAGCACAAACATATGTATGGGAAATGTGAGTCTTAGGAGAAAGATAAAATGATGGACAGTAGTGAGCTCTTCAGAATGTTAGAGAGAGAATAAGAGAAAGCACAAAATTTATGTGATAGCTTCTGTTAACTCTCTACCCCTTGGATCATGTAGTGGGGTCATGGGTGGCTAGACATTTATAACTTCTGCATTTGTGACACATAGTCCTTTATATGCATCCAGTATTTTGCACTATCTTACAATTTCAGATAAAGGAAATATGTGTGAATAAGCTCTTATGCCCTTTAACTGAAACAAATTCAGAAAACACAAAGTAAATATATACTTTGAAATATGTGCTATTTCAATTAGTTATTAAATTCAATATCTGTTTGAGACCTTTGATGCCATTATTTGGCAATTTAAAGAGCAATGTGTTGTCTGACCTGGAGAGGGGAGCCCTGTGGCTGGCTAGAAGGTTTTTAACCTACAAAAATGATTACTGGAAGAGATACAGATTCCATGTCCTTGGAAATGCTACCCATAAATATTTGAAGGATCTGGTTTTATGAGCAGCTAGTGTCATTGGTTGGCTATTTTAGGAGCTAATGAACAAAGGAATCTGAGTGAATGGCAAAGACCCAGTAGTAACTCTCATGGGCAATTCAGGAACATGAGTTTCAAGGGAAAGGGGATTCTTAGCAGGTGGAAGGCAGACTGTAGTGTGGTCCTAGTGGCCCAGAATCAGAGATTTGGTATGGATGCTATTTCTGATCATAATTGTAGCAGTTACTCTTTTCTGCTATTGTGAGACACCACTTGAATTCAAGCAACTTAAAAGGAAAAAGGGAGATTTATTCAGCTTTCTGTTCCAGAGGGGAGATACAGTCCTTCATGATGGAGAAGGCATGACTGGCTGGCAGAAGGTGGAAGGGGCCTAAGTCACATCCTTCATGGAGGCTGAGAGCTGCAAAAGTGTCAGCTGCAAGAGCAGACCTTTCCTAGGAGTAGGGTGGGGCTAAGCAACCTGAAGGCCCACCCCCTTGTGACTGCCTAAGCTTCAAACACATGAGCCTGTGGGGACAGCACACATTTCAAACCATGACAATAATGAACACAAAAATTACAAATACTAATGAAATATATTAGAAATTTTCTCATGCCATGTCTCTGAAATCTAGTAAATATTTAACTTATTGCACAAAGTAATTTGGACTAGCCACATTTCAATTCCTCAATATGGTTATCATATCAGATGTACCAAATTCATCCACCTAAATAAACCTCAATTAAGCTTATCACATCTTGTCATGCACCTTGGTATCCAAGATGGAATCAAGTAACCTAAAGAGCAGATGATTTCTATTAATTCATGGTTTTGAAGAATTCATTTGTGTGCAGAGTTCATATATCATCAGATTTGAAAAAATCAGTTTTTAAAAAATGATCAGGTCTGTGAGATGGCTAAGGTGTTAAAGCCTTTGGCTTATAAGCAAAAGAACCTGAGCTTGGATCTCCAGATCTCACATTGAATTCTAGGAAGATATGGTAGTGGTTTACAATCTGGCCCTGAAAGGGGGAAACTGGGAAACCCCAGAACAAAGTGATAAAGTAGAAGAGCAAAGAAATGCTTCCTGATGTTGGGTCTCCACAGGCACATATACTCCTTGAAGTGCCCTCTTGTATATACCCACCCACCCCCCATCTCTCCCCACATACTCAAAACCAACAAAATAGAGTTGATTCTTTAATAAAAATGAGATTTCTCTGAGTAATCCATCAATCAATAAAGACTGGTGTTCCATCTCATTGGATAGAAGGTAAGACAGTGGAGAAGAAGCAGTTGGTTAGGAAAGACAATCAGGACATGAACCCCAAGACCAATACTGCAGAGCACAAATGCTACACATCGAGGCCTTCATAGTTTCAGCAAGGTTCCCCTATTACACACGAGAGAAACTTAGCAGTAAAATCACAAAGATCTTCTGGACAAAGACCGAAGGCAGAGTTTCACCATGACACTAAGAAGCTTGCCCAGAATGGCTCAGTATTGGCAAACAAATGCTCCAAGTCTTCCCTCCTCACCTTCCCAAGTGGCATGTATTTTTCTCATTATTTCGGTTCTTGTTTATTGACATTTTATTCCCAGAAAAAGTTCAATTTTAATTAGAGAGGTCATTTAAAGTAGAAAGTAGAAAGAGATACATTTTTTTCAAACATGTCCATCACTTACACTGTCCATTGAGATTACAATATTGAGTCTTATTCCTACATTTTTAATGGGTCTGTTTTTCTGTTTAGAACTCGTCTAGCTTATCTCTTGCTTGGCTCTGTCATTATTTAAAATCAGATCATAGTGAATGCTATTAGCAGACTTTCTATTCCCACACACTAATAAAAGTACATAAATCATGATAATTGACTGGGGCTGAGTTCTGTTACTCCTTCTAGTTAATTAGAGGTATAGCCATCACCTGGATACAGGGAGGAACCGTGGACTGAATGGATATTTTGAATAGTAGGGACTTGACACATAGTTATGGATTGGCTAGTCATGATAAAAATCTGCCTAAGTTTGCCTAAGTTTTAGGAAAGAAGAAACAGGGTATGATCTAAAGGTTGAAGTGATTGCCTTATTATCAAATCACGTTCTTATAAGGAAAATAACCTAGGTCACTGTGTTTAAGGTAGACACAGGAGAGAAACACATAGCTTTAGGCTGCCTAGTGTCTTCTGAGATAAAATAAAGGTTATGTGCTTCTTGGGAATGTCAATACCTTAACTTTGCCTTAGCAATTTAGATGAGACTTTAGTATTATAGGGTCAATGAAGAGTCCTACTTTCTCTCTCTCTCTCTCTCTCTCTCTCTCTTTGTTGTGTGTGGGAATATATGCAAGACAGCAGTTAAGTGTGTACTTGCGGAGGCGCAAGGGTGGCATTGGGAATCATCCTTGGTTGTCTACCTCCTTATTGCTTTGCTCTAGGGTTTCCCAGTCTCAGCCTTCCAAGGCAGGAATAACAGGTCACTGCCATATTTACCCAGCATTTTTTTTTACTAGTCGGATCTAGGGATCCGAACTTAGGTCCTTTTGCTTGTGAGGAGAAAGTTTTAACCCCTGAACCATCTCCCCACTTTTTTTTAAGCCATACCACTGTAAATAAAAGTTATAGATGAAAACAAGACATTACCACACGTCTCATGGTTAAGAGCAGGGTTTTCTTGAATTGATCCCAAATAAAATACAAAGACATATGCGAGAAACAGTGGAAAGGTTCAGCGAAAGCTCTTTGAATGGGTCAGGCTACTCCTTTTCAGGATTATAATCAATCAGTGACTGGTTCTATCTGTAAAACATCATATTGTCCAACACAGGGAGAACTTTAGACCCAGAATTGGAGGTAATCTCCTTCGCTCACATTTATAAGCTTTTCTTCCCACAGTTACACAATCGATGACTGATCATATATGGGTCTGCTAGCTAGTTAGTTCCTCCCTCGTTTTGTGATTTTGAGATACAGAATCCAATACAGTCATAGGAGGTCACACGCAGAGACTCTGTGTGTGCTACCTAGTGGTGCTTTAAGAGTTTTGACAGCTCCAAGCCACAGCAAAACACTGTAGTTGAGGAAATGAGATAGATGCAGTCTACCAATTTCATTCCGCTCTGTCTGTGTGTGTTTCGTTTTATGCAGTTTAATCATGTGTGTTGAGGTTCTCACTGCTGCAGCAAGGGTGCTGAGCAGCCATCTTCCACAGGGACCCCTGGGGTTACCCTTCTCCAGTGGCATCTGCCTGGTTCCCTGACCTCATTTAACTCCCCATAATCTCTGATATGCTTCCCAATTCTGCTGACGAGTGATATTTCTCTCTGTGTCCCTGCTGCTCTCCCCTTTTATTTTCTCTCTGTGCTATTGTGTTATTCTCTCTTTCTCTCCCTGTCTCCCTGTCTCTCTGTCTCTCTTGTGACTTGATGCCTTGCTACAGTTATACCAGAGGAAGAAGTTTTGGTGTTGTGTTGCAGCAGGGTACATGGAATTAACACGATGCAACGTAAAACAAAACAGAAGATTGAACTGACAGATCTGTAAAGTACTTGATCCTTAGATGGAAACCTGGCCATGAGGCCTATGAGAGCTCGGCCAGTAACGCTTGTGCTCGCAAACCTGGGGACCTGAGTTCGATCCCCAGAAACCCACAGAGTGAAGGAGAGGATTGACTTCTGACCTCTACCTGTGTATCATGACATTGACATGCACACCTCCCCCGCCCTCAGTAAATTAGTTAATAACAATATCTGTAAAGCTGGGTGTGGTGGCTCGCCCTTGCACTGGAGAGGCAGAGAGAGGCTTGCTGCTCAGCCAGCCTCGCTCACTTGGTGAACTCCCAGCCAATAGAAATCCCGTCGCAAAACAAGCAAGCACACACCACACACAAAACAAACCACCAGGTGGCACCTGAAGAGGAACATTAACTGAAGCTCACTTCTGTCTTCTATATGCGTGCGCGCGCGCGTGTGGGCGCGCGCACACACACACGCAAGTGTGCCTTCACATAAATCTCACACACACATACACAGACACACACGTGTGCCTTTATACAAATCACACATACACACACATATGCATGTGTGCCTACACACAAATCACACATACAGATTCACACACACACATACACACTCACCCATACACATATGTACGTGTTCCTTTACACAAATCACACACACATACACACATTCACATATATGCCTGTGTGCCTTCATACAAATCACACACACATACACATGCATGTACCTACACATGTCACACATGCACATACATGTGTGTCTGTACACAAATCACACACGTACATGCATATGCATG
Organism: Typhlomys cinereus; assembly: GCA_023101885.1. Classification (NCBI taxonomy): domain Eukaryota; kingdom Metazoa; phylum Chordata; class Mammalia; order Rodentia; family Platacanthomyidae; genus Typhlomys; species Typhlomys cinereus. Next base: position 941,643 of record JALPQD010000525.1, on the reverse strand, counting down.
TGTGCTGCACACAAATCATAACACACATACACACATGTGTGTCTGCACACAAGTCACACACACATACATGCATGTGTGCGTGCATACAAATCACACACACATACAACAGTGAAAAGCCAGAAAGCATGGTATTCTCCTTGAATCAACCTAAAATTCCCAGTCTCAGTGCAGATGGATACTGTCCTTAAACAATAGGTGCTGGAGAGACTTGAGAGCAAGAAGAAGCTTCGAGGTCATTGTCCTGCCACCTTCCTGTGATCTGTGTCGTCATCCTCTTTTTCTCTGGGTCAATGTGGCACTCATGTTGGACTGAGAGCTAAATTAATATTTCCTGATATTAAGTTTCAGAAATGATCACTCATACCCCTCAACAACATCAGAAAACCACATATTCTAAATGCAAAAATATGCTGTCATTTGGGATCCCTTTGAGAATGACTTTGGGATGTTTTTTCCCCTAGGAAACGATGAAGAACATGCTCCTCCTTGTTCAGCCAAGGAGAGGGGGGCCTCAGCAAGGCGATAGTCTCAGAGACTTACCAGAAAGGTGAAAGTCAGAAGCAGGGAGAGGTAGATGTTTTCAGTGTTCTTTGTGTCCTTAACAAGGTAGCCGACCCTGAGAACTACTAGAATAAGATAAAGGATTACGGCTCTCCTGAACAACAACAAAAAAATCGACCCAGAGAGGTGGTATCTTTTTAAAAGAAGGGAAAGACTGCAGGTTCCACACAATACCACTAGCTCGCTCATCTGACTCGGTTCCTGCAGATAAATCAAGGAGTCTCTTACTTCACTTATTTCTCCCATGGGACCCCTTGGGCGGGCAGATTGGAGATGAACCCCAAGCCGTCCTCTCTTCATCCCTTATTGTGTCTGTGTGTTCAGGGTGAAGGTCACACCACGCCCTTCAGAAGTGGCAGATTGTTGGATTTCAGTGCTAAGGTCATTTGAGCTACCAAAAAAAAAAAAAAAAAAAAAAAAAAAAGAAAAAAAAAGAAAGAAAAAACCCCAGCTATTTCTTTCTTTCTCTGCAAATTAAATCCACTCCCTGTTGTGATGTAATGGATTTCAGCCCTTTGTAATTAAAGATCCAACTGTTCACCTCCAGAAACGTAGAGCTTTTCACCACATTGTTGCTTCATTTATCTCTGGGGAGAGACAGCGATCCTCCGGTTTGCTGTGGGATGATGCTCTGCTCTTTGCGTCGCTGGTAGTAATGCAGCCATAAAAGTGAACAGTAGACATTCTGGAGGAGAACCATTACCTAAACTCTCTAATGAGTTCTGCTTTTCATTTTTTTTTCCAAGAGCTTTTCAGTAAGAAAGATTTACAGCGGAGGAAACCTCAAAGTCAGAAGACTGGCTCTCTAGACACACACCGTTGGCTAGTCGTTTCTTCCATTCTTTAACCAGATCTGTCCTTCCTCTAGTCTTTTTTTCTTTGGCTTTCCATCCCTGAAATTCATGTCTTGTTTATTCTCTTCCCTTTCACGACAAACTCATCCCACGATCCCTAACCCAGGACCCTGTGACAAATTACTCTTTTATTGTCCCTTATTTGAGTTTTCCACCAAGGAGAGTCCTACGCAGAGAGTAGGACTCAGAACTGACGCATGCATGAGGAGAGAGAGAAAGAGAGAGAGAGAAGAGAGAAACAGAACAAAAAAGCAAGGGTGAGATAGAGAAGAGAGAAGGGGGAGAGAGAAAATGGCGAGAGAAGAGAGAGAAAAGACGGGAGAGAGAGAAGAGGGGAAGAGAGAGCAGAAAAGGAGAGGGGCATGAGGTGGGCACACAGTTCGTACTGATGGTGCGAAGTTTGTTTTCTGTGACTTCTTGTCAGTCACCCCAAGAAGCTGAATAGACAGCCTTACCAACTTTAGGGGGTTGGGGGTTGGGAAAATGCAGCCAGTGGATCCCGTCTCTAATTAGTTCAGGAATATCTCTGACGATGGTCTCCGTGGACATGTGCGTCTTGTTGGTTCTCCTGGGGAAGTTGACCAGGGTGAGCCATGCCATTGGGGATGGCTGAAGAAGTCTCCAGAGACTTCCCACAGAGTTACTGTCACAATGGATACTGGGTTGCAGGATAGCTGCACCCTAGAAGGTCTGAAGAGTTGCTTGAGGAGCATCCACAGCCAGGAAACATGATCTTGGCATTTATGTTAGCATGATCTGAGGTGCTATTAGCGCAGATCTCTTTCAGCATGCGTGTTGCAGTTTGCCTGTATGTCGCTGAGAAATTCACCATCCAAGAGGTTAGGGAAACAAGGAAGTTTTGTCTTTTCTTAAGATTCTTGGTTACAGTTCTTAGTTCGGCTTGGCAGGAGGACTTTTAGCAACATCAGGAGCTAAGGAAACTGGCTACATGATGTCCACAGGGAGATTGCTGAGAGCAAGTCTGTCCAATGTATGTGAAGACTGACAACTTACTGAATCTGCTTCCTCCATCTTATCTGTATGTCCACAGAATGATCTCACCTACTGTGAGCTAAGTCCAGGGTTGGCCTTAACTGCTAGTCCTTCATGAAGGTGCCTAGGGCTCAGCCTTCAATTGTCAAGTATGCACCTCTCTTAACACAATCTAGAAAGCAGAGGTCATACAAAATATATTCTGCTTTTCCAGAATAAAGCCTGAAGCTTGTCAGGTGTTCTGTGTACCTTTGTTGTTGTTGTTTATATTGAAACAACAGGGTCTCACACTGTAGGCTTGATTGACTTTGAACTTGAGTGGATCCTCTGGCTTCAATCGTCCAGGTGTTGGGATTGCAAGCGTGAACAATCGTGCTTAACATTAATACAGCCTTTAACCACAGTGAATATTTATGCAGGAATTGTACTTTCAGAACAATGGCTTTTAATTTTCATCTTTAAAGTAATAGCTTTGATGTGCTTTTAATGTACTCATTGATATCCATGATCAGTCAGTTTTAGGTTTGGTCTTTGACACTTTGGGGTCTGGGGTCGTTGGAAAGACCTACTTTTAATAGCAGTGCTTTGAACTAGGAAACACTATAGATCAGCCATTTTCATCTGCATAGTTTAGCCAATTCCCTTTCAAAGACCCTAGACTAGAGAGCTGAGAAGCACTTCCTGCAGCTAGACAATAGCTGTCTTGACTTTTCTGTCTGAGGCTGCTTCTGAAAATGTGATCAAAAAACGGTTCACTAGGAATACTCAGCTACTATAAAATAAAAGGTGTCATCAACCAGTAAAGTAAGGAAAAGTGGTGTCACATTTTGTGAAATTTATTTAGCTTGGATTTATTTGATTTTTTTTAGCATTGGTGGATTATGTATAGACTTAATCATAGGAAATATTTAGCTGTTAATTTCTTTTTTTCTGAGGCAAATTGTCTTAGGTGGACCAGGGTGGCCTCTAACTTTTTTTTAAAAATTTTTTATTATTTATTCAATTGTGCATGTATGTGTGTGTATGCGTTATGTGTGTGTGTGTGTGTGTGTGTGTGTGTGTGTGTAGAACCACGGGTGAATTAGGGAACCACCATGGACCGCCTCCACCTCCTCCTTGTTTACTCTGCCCCCGGATTCACAGGCTCCACCCTACCAGGACCAGAAATGCAGGCCACCCCCTGCCTGGTTTCTATACCTGGGGTTTAGGATCTGAACTCAGGACCTTCCGCCTGCAAGGCAGAGGCTTAACCCCTGAGCCACCTCTCCAGCCCCCTGGTGGCCTCTAACTTATAATGGCAATGCTGGCATCAAAATCATGTGCCCCTATGCCTAGGTGAGCTCCCAGATTCTTTTTTTTTTTTAACATTTTTTATTATTATTTCCGCTCATACAAACTGAATAGGTACACTGGTTCCCTCCCTCCCTTCTCCTCCCCCCGACCCCTCTGCTCCCCCTCCCCTCACTCCTCCCTCTCCATCCCCCAGTGCCTCCCCCCCAAACCCCAGAGAATCCTTTAATGTGCATGCCAGACTCCCCTCTGGGCCCTCCTCTCCGATGACGTACAAGGACCCAGTTGCATTTCCCTGAACCCTTTCCTGTGTTCCCCTTAAGCATAAGAACATTACTGTGGCTGTCAATCCCTTGCCTCCAAGGATCTTGGTGCCTTTAGCAAATGCTAGACTTTGTGGAGCTCCCAGATTCTTAAAATCCAATGTACTGTAAATAGTAGTCAGTATTACTAGAGAAAGGTTCATTTTTTTTAACATTTTTTATTATTATTTCTGCTCATACAAACTTAATAGGTAGACCAGTTCCCTTCCCCCCTCCTCCCCCCGAACCCCCTGCTCCCCCTCTCTCCCTCCCCATCTCCCAGTGCCTCCCCCCCAATCCCAGAGAGTCCTTTATTGTGTATGTCTAACTCTCCTCTTGGTCCTCCTTTCCGATGACATAAAAGGACCCAGTGGCATTTCCCTGAACCCTTTCTCGTGTTCCCCTTAAGCATAGGAACACTTCTGTGGCCATCAATCCCTTGCCTCCAAGGATCTTGGTGCGAGAAAGGTTCATTTGTTTTCCAGATTAAGTGACAGCCAGATATTTTGCGTCTTCTTTCAGTGAGATAGAAGCTACTATTATTTAAATAAAATGTAGACTTAATTTTTAAATTTCATTTATTTTATCATCTATGCATGTATGTGTGTGTGTATGTGTATGCGTGTGTGTGTGTGTGTGTGTGTGTGTGTGTGTGTGTGTGTGTGTGTAGGTCAGAGAGCAGCCTGCACAAGTGAATCTGTTTTCTCCCATCATATGGGCTCTGAAGAGATTGATTTCAGGCCATGAGGTTTGGTGGCTAGTGTCTTTAACCACTGACCCAAACTTACTGTATCCCAGAATTTTGAAACTATGTTTTGAATAAAGTTTAAGATGGATGTCTCTTTTATTTGTCCAGTAGCAGAAATGATTAAAAAACCCAACAAATTTATTCTCCTTAATCTTCATTTAAAGACTTAATTGCCCATAAAATCTGCTGAATCTATCCATCTAGTTGATAGGAGATTACTTTCTGCTTTTTTTTTTCTTAGTTTGCTGTTTTAGATGAGGAGCATTGGAAATGAGCATGCATTCTGACACAGTGTGAGTGCCCACAAAGAGCCTTGCAAAGATTTGCATGTCCAGATCCTTGCTGCTCTCAGTACTCAGATAGTTAAGAGACTTGTTTCCCTTTACTAAGGATTAGAACATATTTTTACATTCTAGATTCTAGATTCTTCTGAATAACCAGCAGGATTATCAGGAAGGTAATGTGCTGTCCAGGCTGGGAAGGTACTTTTCATAGGTCTTGTATATTTCTGTTTGCTTTCATGGGTTTTTGACCCTGTCCTGAGGAGAATGTGTCCAGGGTAAGCCTTGACCACAGACCGCACCACATTCCTCCAGCTAAGTCAAAAATATGGCAACCTTTCAGCGAAGATCAGCAGAACCCAGTGAGTCTAGGTGGTTCTTGTCAGTCTGCAGATGTGTATTCTAAGACAAGTATCTCACATTCGACGACGCAATGTTTAAGCTGGAGAGACAGCTAATATGAAGTGTGTGTGTGTGTGTGTGTGTGTGTGTGTGTGTGTGTGTGTGTGTGTGTGTATGTACATTCTAGACACGGTCATCATGAACAACTTTTAAAATATGAGTATCATTTTCAGAAAGTTGCTCAGTATTGCAAAATGGCAACCTTTTTTCTGTTAACAACCTGACGACCAGCAATAGAAATATGTTCCTCTCCTTCCTTTGCTGAGGGATCCCCCAGAGTGTATGTATAAATGAGCACCCAAGTGAATTCTGTTTCATTCCATTCCACAGGGAATCTGTTGGCACTGCTCTTCTTAGCAGCCTGCTCAACTTCTTAGCAGTTTCACAAGTTTACGCACAACCTCTGTAGACTAGCATTAGTATTAGAGTTGTTTTCCAGCAATCTGTCTGATGTATTAAGCATTTATTGAATGTCTACTTTATGGAGAGCTAAAAATATAAATGTAAACGAAACAGCCATTACCTTTAAGGAGAACATGAATTAGCTAGAGAGGTCAAATATGTTAACTTCTGCAAGTCCTCTGAGAAAGTATAAAGATTCAGTGTCATATTGGGGTCTGGTTGGATAGAAATGTTTACATACTGGAAAAGATTTTATTTTTTTTGGTACTGGGAATGGAAATCCGGGCTTTATTCATTCAAGTACTCTGCCAATAACCTATACTCATAGTCCAGATTACTTTTTAACCTAGAAGCTCTTTGACATTGTAAAAATAGCTTGTAGTTTAAAATTATTTCCCTTTGTAAATATGTATATACATATACATGAATGTATATATAGGTACGTGCATATATGTCTCTATGTATGTATGCATATATGAAAATATGTTTTATACTTTAATTTACTTATATATTTTATTTATATTTTAATATTGTTGACAATTTTCAGCAAAAAATCACATTTTAAGACGCTATAAAATTATTTTTTTTTTTAGTATTTACTTTACCAGCATCTATCTTCTTTTTCTCAGACATAAGTATCTCATTTATTGTACAGCAGAAGACATCGTGGGCCAAAGGAACAGATCATGAAATATCATCTTTGACAGGGAGCCTATCCTTGTTGATCATGCAGTGCCATGAAAGAATGTCTGAGGACTGCAAATGCAAAAACATGTGTCACAAGAAATTGTGTGCAGAATCCCCAAGGCGGAAGCCAGTCCCCTCGTCAATATCCACTACCGTGTCTTGCTAATCAGAACTGATGTCCGAGATCTCCTGGGGTTGTTTCTCTTTCTTGTCCCTGTGGCACATCAACTGGGATGCAGACCTCAGACAGCCTTTCTTCCTCGCTTCGATCCGAATGGCTCATAGATAGAAACTCTTCTTTCCCCCATTCCCAAGGCAGAAGCCTCTCTCTGCTGTAGAAATGGAGGGGAGGACAGGGTTGAGGTTAGACTACGAGGCTGAGAGACAGGTTACCCAGGTTAGATCTGGCTCCTACTGTTCATTTAGCACCATGTTCTGGTATTAATCCATTCATGAGATGATCTACACTCCTGGGTATTCAGCAACTTTAAGTTAGCATGCAAGCAATGATTCAAATGTTTGTGTTGGTTTCCCACTGGATTTAGGTTTATACTTAATATAATATAATATAATATAATATAATATAATATAATATAATATAATATAATATAATATAATATAATATAAATTTAATATAATACACTACAAAGGGACCAAGAGAGCAGGTTTGTCCCTCTGTTTTCTACCATTTGAGGACAAGGTGACATAGTGTCACCTTGGGGCAAGACCTCACCTGGATAGAATCCACTGTAACTTTGCTCATCTTCATCCCAGGCTCCACAGACCAAGGAACAAATCTCTGTGGTTTATAAACAGCCAGGCTAAGGCTTTTCAGGACAGCAGATAAAAGAGACTAAGACAAAGTAAAAGTGGGCAGGATGGTGTGTCTGGTACACAGCTTGCACAAATCGAGATTCATCCCTTCAAGGTCCTGATTGGGCCCCAGTGTCCAGCTGAAGTCTTTGATTTCTTTTTTCTTCACAGAGAACCGCTTAGGAAGTCAACCTTGTCGCTGTGGCCTCTGATGAGTATTTTCTAATTTTTTAAAATTTAATTTACATTTCTTTCTCTTACGTGCACGTCACATGCAGGCAATGTGAATTTGCCATTGTGACAGAGGTCAGAGAATAGCTTGTGGGGGGCAGTTCTCTGGTTCTAACATGTGGGTCCCAGGAATTGAACTCAGGTCTCCAGGCTTGGTGGCAAGTATCTTTATGCGCTGAGTCATCTCATCAGCCTGAGAGGTAAGAGTTTTCCAACTGTCAACTTTTCCTTTGATACGTGACTAGCAAGCAGGGCACATGCTCCTTGTGTGAAGGCTGATGGAAGTGTAAACCATTTTTAATTTTCCTTTTTACATGCATAACATACTCCCCGTGTGTGGGAGTATGCATGCGTGCGTGTGTGTGTGTGTGTGTGTGTGTGTGTGTGTGTGTGTGTGTGTGTGTCTGTTTTTCTGTGTATCTGTGTGTGTGTGCTGATGTGGAAACCAGAAGACAAACTTGGGTGTTGTTCCTCAGCTACCATCAATATTATTTAAGGGGTTGGGAATGAGATTGCTCAGTATCTTAGAACTCACCAAATAGTATATGCTGGCTGGCCAGGAAGCTGAGCCCAGGTATCCCCTTTCTCTGCCACCCAGGGCTAGGATGGCAAGTGCAGCCGGGAATCACAGTCAGGTCTTCCTGCCCTTAAAGCCTTCTATAGTGTACTGGCTGAGCAGTGTCCCCAGCCCCTCTCAACTTTCTGAGTAGGGAAGTAGATGCACCGTGGGCCTTGGCTGCTTTTTGTGTTCTTTCCTTAGAGACAACTTCATCATGTCAAAACACTCAGAAGCCTAGTCAGGGAGCTGATGTGCTGCCAAAGTGGTCAGAGCATTGAGTATCCTGACTCAGGTGTATCGCAACCATTTCTCCTGAAGCACAATGTCGGCATTTGAAGGGGGATGGACTTTGCGGACCCCCTGGGAAAAGAAAACACAATCTGAGCAGGTTCATGGACCGAGCTGGCTCAGTACTTTGGCATAAAGGCCAAGCAGCTTTCCCTCTCGCTCTCTGTGGCTACGGCGTGACTGGCTCCCTTGGTTCCTGATGTTGGTATGAACCCTCTTACCATGCTGGTGACTTATAACTAAGAGTCATCCACAAGAATAAGCTTCTTGCTCCCCTAAGTTGTGTGGCCATGTATTTATATTCTCAATAGAAGGGAAACTAGAATAATGTGTCTCTGGCCTACTCCATGCTGCCCTTACCAGCCAAAACTAATTTGTTGGGGCCTTTAAGACTGGGGTTCCTGACCTGGAATTCCAGAAACATTAGTGCAGATCTAGGAACTCCATTGTATACGAAGAAAGACCCTTTATGCCTTTTTTTGATCCCACACACAATTCAACAAAATGCCTGATAGTTCCAGGGACAACCAAGCGTGTAACAGCTCTAAAATACCTATCTGTTTCTGATAGTTTTTAAAAAGCACCCTACCCTATTTGATATAAATAGATCATTCTCATATAAAATTTGTAAGTCATCATCAAAGCTAATCAGAATCACTTACAAGTAATTTTTTTATTATTATTTCCCTTCATACAAACTTAACAGGTACACTGGTCCCCTCCTTCCCTCCACCTCCCCCCGACCCCCCTGTTCCCCCTTCCCCTCTTCCCTCTCTCTCCATCCCCCAGCCCCCCCCATCCCCGGAGCATCCTTTACTGTGCATGCCAAACTTTCCTTTGGGTCCTCTTCTCCGATGAGGTGCAAGGACCCAGGGGCATGTCCCAGAACCCTTGCCTGTGTTCCCCTTAAGCTTAGGAACACTACTGTGACTGTCAATCCCTAGCCTCCAAGGATCCTAGTGCCTTTAGTCCATGCTAGACTTTGTGGGGTCAATAATGTGTTGGACATTGCGCAGGTCATGCAAAGTCCAATTATGATTGCTTCGGCCCTAACTTGTGTGGAGTATCTTGCATAGCATTACTCTTCCCATTCTTGTGCTCTTACAATCTTACCACCCCCTCTTCCACAAATGTCCCTGAGCTTCAGGATGGAGAGAGATTAGGCTGGCCCAGTTCCAGGTGGTTGATATAGAGTCTCTGATGTTTTGAATTATGGTTTGTTGATTTTTTTTCAGTTTTGCTGCTCCTGCAATGCCCTTGGCTCCATCCTGATGGGTATTGGATGTCACCCCCTGGCCAGAGATAAAAACCTGTTAAATTAGAGTCTTGTTATAAGAGTATATTCAAAGGTAGATAGAATAAAAGTAGGAGACCGCGGTGAGAGAGGAATCAATCACCCATTTGCAAAATGGTTACTTTCTACCCCTTGTGGTGAGATCATACTCCATCAGTTGCAAATGATCAGGTGGGAAAGTCACTTACATGTAAGCTCGGCAGATAGATGTTCCCTGTATTGGTATGTGATGTCCATTCCAATGTGCCTCAGTTCTAGTTTGTCATCTTGTGACATTTCCGTCACCTGCCAGGTTTTGTTTCTCACTATCTCTGCACGTTAGTTATGGGTAGGTCGGCTAGCGTGGCTGGAAAGGACAGGAAGAGCCTCCAGTGTGAATTCAACCGCCAAGTAGGGACCTTCCTTTCTGTTTTTTGCAGTGTTCCAACAGAAGCATCATTAAAGTCAGTTGGCCACGAGCAGCACCCCGGAAAGTGCAGAGACATGGGCAGCTGAGAAGATGCCCGTGTGGGGTAGCAAACATGACCACTGTCCTTCATGACATTGGTTTGTCATCCAGGAAAGGGAAGCAAAGCTTATTTCTGCAAGACAGTGTCCAAAAACTCTGACACTTTGTCAGCTTGGCCATGAGGTAACGTTTAAGATATTAACATCCCACCAATGAGGGACAGAGGTTTGCAGCTCCAGAAACAATTCAGTCTTCAACTGAAAAGTCTTAGGTGGAATTTAGTGATTCGACTTTTCTTTGATCCATTGTCTATCGGTGAGAGTACAGCAAAGGGGAACTTTTTAGCAACACATGTTCTTAAAGGTAAGGTTCTTCAAATAAGGTTCTTCAAGGTAAAGTGGCTTTCAACCAAGAACAACTCCTCTGTGCTTATCTCACATACCTCCTGGTGTGGACTCAACATATGGCAAAAGTAACGGCCACCCTATTTTGCAAAGGCCAATGGCGAGGAGCCGCTTGGAGGCACACGGGCTCCCACCATCCCATTAGCTCCTAGTTCCAGGTGCTAAGGGACAGGCAGACCTGGAAGCCAGAGAACTCCTGATCTAGATCTGGAGTTGGGTTTACAGACTAATGACCTGAAATTCTGCACTTCAGATAAAAAAAGTTTTGTGATTTTTAAAAAAAAATTTTTTTATAACAGTGGCAGTTTGGGATTAGTCTCATTTAATGACCTTCTCTGGCTCTTGTAGCATTTTAACAAAATGTGATTTAGCCCAGTTTTGATTGTGTAAGATCAGGGAAAGCGTGAGAGTGACTGTCCAGGTGCTCACTGTCATCAACGTGTGACCAACTGAAGTTAGGGAAACGGCTGTAGGGGGCTGGGAGATGGCTCAGTGGGCAACAGACTAGTGCAAGCGTGGGGAACCGAGTTCAGATTTCCAGAATCCATGTAAAAGTTAGACATGTTTGCATGTCTGTAATCCCAGGGCTCTTACAGTGAGACGGGAGACAGAGATAGGGGAATCCCTGGAAGCTCACAGTTGGCTGGGCAGCCGCAAACAGCCAAAGAGAGACCCTGTCTCAAACAAGGTGGAAGGGAGAGACCAATACCTGTCTGGGGTTTTTCTCTGATCTCCACAAGTGTGTTGTGGTATGTGTGTGCCTGCATTCACACACAAGAACACCTACACACACACAAACACAAACAGACACAGACAGACACATAGATGAATACAGATGCACACAGACACATACAGATGCACACAGACACACAGACACATACAGATGCATACAAACACATACAGATGCACACAAACACATACACAGATGCACATAGACACACAGACACACACACACATACACACAGATGCACACAAACACAGGTACAGATGCACCCAGACACACCCACACCCACACTCACACACACACATGCACACATGCACACATGCACACACAGATGCACACAAACACAGACACACATGAGTGCACACAGACACACACAGATGCACACAGACCCACAGACACACACACACAGAGATGCACACAGACACACACACACATAGACACACAACCAAAGCAATGGAAAAATGGAATGTTTATCTGTCCCATCATCAGTACATCCAATTATCAGTAGATGGTTATTTTTGATCAATATTTAAGCAGTGAGGAGCCTCTTCTGATCTCATTGAAAAGCACAGTCATCACCCAAAGGCCTTGGGCCGGATCTCCATGAGTCGGCTGGCCCAAGGTCTCCTGACCTCAGCAGCGCAGGTCCAGCATGACTCCTCTGGGCACATGGATTGTGCATAGGAAAGGCCATCTGTGGCCTACACGGAGAGTGATGTGGGAGGAAGGGAATCAGAGGCTTCCAGAACCATCTCCTAGCTGCATGGAGATGGGGTGGGGAGCAGGTTTTCTCGTCAGAAAGAAATGGAGATTTAAAGACCCAAGAAATCTAGCTACTCCCTGAGCCTTTTCTAGGCCTGGTGCTTTCTGGGCATGTGAGCCAATGAGGTGCTTGCTCATCATTTCTGCGCTGATACCCTACTAAGTGATCGCTTACTTAGTGCTTTAAAGCAAACTTACACTTTTGGAGGTCAGAATTTGGATTTGACCTTACATGGTAAAATCAAGGTGTCAGCAGAACTACATTCATGCTGAAGGGTCTGAGGGAGAATTGGTCGTCTCATCTTTTCTAGCAGCTGAGGTACCAGTATCTGCAGGCTCTGGGCACCCCTCCCCCATCACTATTAGTAGTGTAGCCTCTTCACATCTCTCCCAGGTCTCTGACCCTGACCCTCTGTCCTAGGCAGACCCTTATGATTATATGAGGCTGATGTGTTTAACTCAAAACTGTTTCCTTATACCGAGATCTTTAACTCAGGGATGTTTTTAAGTTCCTGTAGCATACAGGATACCACATTGGCAAGGTCCAGAGATTGGTATACTTTTATATCTTGATAGCAGCTTACCACATCTCTTTTCGGCTGGTCAGAGCTGGCACTTCTTAGAGGTATCTAAGAAGATTCTGACTAAGACCTGATTCCCTACTTTAATTTCCCCTAGAGGTCAAGAAAGTCTGAGCAGCATAGCCCCTTCTGCATGAAGTGCATATTACATATTTTAAGAAGCAGAGATATTCAGCAGAAGTGAGATTGGAATGTGAATTGTTTCAATTTTAATCCTCACCGGAGCAAATGGAGTGCATTTGTTTTCAGGTTCAGTTTATTCAGTTATCATGTGCAGATTAAAAACTTGTGGCTGGTCTAATTCACAGGGTTATGGTGGAAATTGAATGACATAAAACACTGGAATCTTTTTTTATATTTTATTTGCTTATTTATTTACTCTGTGTGCGTGTGTATGCGTGTGCGTGTGCGTGTGCGTGTGTGTGTGTGTGTGTGTGTATAAAAAGCACTGTGTGTCCCTGTGGAGGACCAAGGGTGACTCTGGGAATCATCCTGGATTGCTTCTACCTCCTCTTTGCTTCCCTCTGGGATTTCCCAGGCTCCACCCACCAGGGCTGGAAGTTCAGGCCACTGCCATTTCTGCCTGGTGGTTTTACATGGAAGCTGGGATCCCAACTCAGGACCTTCTGCTTGCAAGGCAGAGTTCCCCTGATCCATCTCTCCAGCCCATAAAACACTGGATTCTTATTATGCATATATGGAAAGCATTTCAGTTCATCTCGTGTATCATCTTTAATCACCAATACTAAATGTAGTCTTTGAACGTGGATCCTAGGATAATTGCATTTATGTATTCTCTTTGCCTAATTATAAAAGAAAAGGCAGGTACCCTCAGGTTAAAAAAAGAGAATAGGTAATTTCCCCTGTGTCTCAAATCTGCTGGTAAAGAAAAAAAAGGAGGAGGGGGAAATAAGACTAAATGGAGTCCGGAAGCTGGGTGTTTATAAAAGTGAGGGAGGAGACACATTTCACGGCCACAGACTGGAAGGTGTTCTGGGTGCTATGAAATCCCCTTAGAGACAGGTTAGGGAGGGAGGAGGTAAAGCACCCACTGTCCAGATGAGAGGCAGGCAGAGGATCCTGCCTTCCACACCCATCTAACAAGGTCCCCATCCCTTATTAGATCTCAGAGACGGATTAATTAGAAGGGGACCAGGCAACAGGCCAGAAGGGAAATATCCCTAAGAGCTTGGAATCTTGGAATATTAGAACAGATCTAAGGGAGAAGTGACTGCAGTATATTTTCTTCTAATCTACCACCCAACCTATGTGATAATTAATTGTTTCCTTCAAATAACATTTATTCCTTGACAATTTCATACATATATGCAATGTATAATGATTGCATTCATCCCTGCTTCCCCCTCTCTCCCTCAGATGTCCCTCAACACATTCCCCTCCACCTCATCTTTTTTCTCCTGTCATCTCCCCTTCATACTCTTCCCTTCCACTCCCCTGTGTCTCTCTAGTATGCAACACTATCCTGGGAGGCCGTGGTTAGCATTGATTGTCAATTTGACATGCTCTGGGATCACTTAGGAGACAAGCCTTCAGGTTGATATGAGAGAGTATTACACTGACAGAGTATATCATTTCTGGACACAGGATGAAGGGTTACTCTGATTAGGCTAATGGAGATAGGAAGACTCACCCCGAAGCTAGAGGCACATTCCTGTCTGTGTATCTGTGGACTACATTGAAAGGAAGACACTAGCTGAGCACAGGGATTCATCAGGCACGTCCAGAACTGATTCCACATCTAGGCAAGTTGGTGACCATGATGGGGTGACCATGATGAACCATCACACGGGGGTGGGGGGATAGAGGGAGATAAGGTGTGAAAGGGATGGGGGGTGAAATCTCTCTGCTTCTCCATCCTTACACAGTCACACTGGGTGGGACTATGTTCTCAAAAGTGCACCATTAGGGAGCTCTGTCATTATGTAAACAGAGATGGCTGTGACATAACTAGGCGATAGACTCTCATGAGACCAGGATCATCTAACTGCTTCTGCACTGACTCCAATGTCGCTGCACAGCATGTGGCTTTATAACTGTAATTAATACAATGCAAATAATACTAAGAGACATTACACATGTTGCAAAATAGTTCTCAAGCAGAGAATTGATCACTCTTCCTCACCTCCCCACAAACTAAGAGCTTGTAGTGTGAAAAGGCTTGTGTTATCCAAGGGATGAGAGAAATACATATCAAATGTTACGGCTCTTACTTTGAAATGTAGGTTATTAGCCAGGTGTGATGAGGCCAATGGGTCAAGAAACAACTGATACTTTCCTGCTGGCTGTTTTCCAGAGGTGGGGGCAATGGGTGGGTGGCAGTCACACCGGTCACTTGGGAAAGATACAGGGACAGCCCAGTGGGGAGAGGAGTAATAGCAAATGCAAGAGACATCCTTGGCTGTGGTTTTCTGCAGATGGAAAGTGAAGCTTGAGATTGGCCAGTGTGGTAGTTTCAGTCCTCAATAAAGGACTTGCGTGGTACGTATTGGTTGTAGCTGTAAGAAATTATCAATTGATGTGTGAAGGCCCAGCCCCTAGTGGGTGGGACTATTCCCTGGGCAGGGTAATGAAATGGAGAGAGAGATGGGTGGCATTTGGCAAGTTGTCAAGGTGACAGCCCTCGTTTGTGGCTATGGCATGGTTCCTTTGGCTCCTCATGTTGGTCCAACTCTCATAATGGTACATAACTTGAAACTATGAGCTTGAATGAAAACCCATTATTCGTCAATGGTTTGGGTCAAGTGTTTATCTCAGTAATGACATATGAGCATAGACATTTTGGTGCCAGAAGAGAGGCGTGTTGCTGTGGAGCTGCAACACTGGTATTTGGCATGGAAATGGGGACTAACTCGGAGAACCCTGGAGAGTCTGGGGAAAGTGGCAGGGGTGCGGGTTTGGGACTGCTGGTTTGCCCAGGGGAGATGCATTTCTGAGTGGCTCCTTTGCTGTTTCTATCAGTGAGGTAACCCTGGGAGGGGCAGTCTCTACTAGGGCGATCCAAGTCTCAGGTGCAGAAGCATCAGGAATCACAGGGAAGCAAACAGACAAATCAAAACAGCCCCTCACCACAATCAATACAGGTCACAGCAGAAAGACTCTGAGCAGACCAGGGAATGCAATCCAAAGGAACGGTGTATCACACTGTGCCAAAATTGTCATTTGCAGTGCACACAATGTAATATTTAATTAAAGTCTAATAAAATTGCATTGCACGTGCCATCGTTGAGTGACAGGGCAATATGCCTCTGACAATTTCCTGTTGGAGTGCGCGCAAAAGGAAGTTGTTTTCCTTTACAATGAAATATTCTATGCATGCCTTATTGAATTTTTTTTACACTTTCAAAGCAGACTGAGGGTAATGCCTGAACTGAAAATTCTCTTTTCATT
This sequence comes from Typhlomys cinereus, assembly GCA_023101885.1. NCBI lineage: Eukaryota > Metazoa > Chordata > Mammalia > Rodentia > Platacanthomyidae > Typhlomys > Typhlomys cinereus. The sequence continues at coordinate 925,611 of JALPQD010000525.1, read as the reverse complement.
CTATGCAAATGAGCGCCTGCACAAAAAGTAAAACTAATAAATTTTAATAACCCAAATACTAGACCAAATGCCTAGGTGGATGTAGCCTCTTGCACAGACCCGTGGAGATGCTGGGCTTCTAAGTGTGCATGTAATTGGAACGAGGATGTGTAGAAATCTGGCTCCCAGCCCCAAGGATAAAAAGGAATTTAGGATTCTAGGCCAAAAAAAAAAAAAAAAAAAGGTGAGAGACAAAGGAAAGGAATATTTATGAAGTCAGCGGGAAAGCTTGGCGACAGATTCAGTTAGATAAACAATTGGACTTACCCTCAGCAGCAGACTTTTTCATTTGCTAAAATAAATGCCTTTGATACTGGGACTCTTGGAACTGGTACACTGCAGGGACAGAAAGCCCAAACTGATTTATAAGGCAGTAATGACTGGTCATTTTATATTTCTGTGCATGTCACAGAACTCCCCAGGATGGAAATCGTAGAACCATCAACATTGTAGACCATAGAGTCGTCACCAATGTACATCATAGAACTAACAGTAGTTCCATAGAACTATCAACTGCGTACATCGTAGAGCTAACGGTCATGTAGACCATAGAATTATCAATAGTGTACATCTTGGGATCATCAGCAGTGTACATGTTGCTCATAAAATCATGACAAAACAGCTTAAGGGAGCAGAGGTTTATCTTCTCTTACAATAGTTTGCTTACTGTTCCTTGTCCAGCTTGACAAAAAACCCACACCAACATCAAGAGCCAAGGGAACTGGCCATAGCATTTCCACATTATGGCTGAGATAAGGAAGATCCTTACTTGCCAAACTAGCATGTCTGCCCAAGTATACAGAAGGATGTCCACTTTCTGAACTAGTTTCTTTTATTTCATTCACTTGCCCGTGGACTAGTCATGCCCACTATGGAGTAGGCCTTGGCCATCAGCTAGACAATCTTCTGTAGGTTCACTCTAGGATTAACCCAACTACTGATTCTCTACAAATGTGCCCAGAGCTGAAACCTTCAACTGCCAAGCTGATACCTGTGCCTAACTATGTCACCTCATAGAAGTATCATGAGTGTAGACCATAGAACCAATTAACAGTGTAGACCATAAAACTAGCAACAGTGTGGATCATTAATACTGTCGATGACGTACATTATAGAATGAGCAAGAGTGTAGACTATAGAACTTTCAACAGTATAGACAGTGGGCCATAGAACTATGGGATAACAACTGTTATGGTTGCATTTTGGTATCAACTTGACAATTGCAAACTGTTTGGGGTGCAGCTGTGGAGGGTTAATGGTTGGAATGGCCCTTGAACAAGTGTGCAGGTACCTAATTGATTGCTGTGGAGAACCCAGACTATAGTGGGTGGTACTTTCCAGTGGTGGACCAGATAATTGGAGGTGCAAGAAGGAGGGATTTGTTCTTCTCTTATCCGGTGTCGACTTGCTGTGCAGTCCACTTTGCATGCGTCATTCACTTTTAGAGCATCGTGGCCTTCTTTGTTGCTGCTGCTGCTGCCTCTGTCCTTGGCGGACTTGGAACTTCACCTTTTCCACCACATTTTTGCTGTTCCCGCTGCCTTTGGAGCCTGGTCTCTAGGACTTGCTGCCATTCACTGTCCATCGCCGACGTCGGAGCCCCGCTGTTCTTCACCAATGTTGGAACCCAGCGTCTTCAACCCTCCAGAGAAGCAAGGGCTTGAAACCTTCTTAGGATCTTTTGGCTTTGTGGAACATTCCAGTCAAGAGCAAGGCAGCTACAGGTGGCTACTTTGAAGGACAATATTTTTTATTGTGAATTACTTTAATAAGCTTATTTATATGTATTGCATTCTATAGATTCTGTTTCTTCAGAGAACCTTGACTAGTACAACTACTAAGTAAACGGAGTTATTTCATTTGGTTACTTGTCAACAAAGGAAGAAAATAAAGGAAATTTGTGTCATTTTCCTAAAGGCTAGTTTCATTTTGAACTAGATGCTTAAGACTTAAGGGAAAAAAAACTGGAGATGTTTCTAATTAATATCACCAATGACAACATGTTATCTGTGAGGGCAAACAGCACAGGACACAAAAGAAAGTCAGAATTTCCTTTATGGAGAAATGAAATCGACCATTAAATGAAGTGAAACTGAAGGGGATGGGGGATGGGGGGACTCACCATGGGCTCTTGATTCAGCAACTGTCTCTAATCCAAAGAATAGACATAAAGTCTCAGTAAACACAGACAAAAGTCCCTACTTGAGACATAGTTACTAATAGCTGGGAAATTTTCCGACATAAAATCTATACATGCTCGACTCACTTCTAATGCCATGTACATTAAATTCTTTCAAGACTCCATTAACTTCTGACTATTTCATATTTGCAGAGGAGAGAGATCACTGTCGTTTCAATGACTTTGCAGAAACCTTTAAGGCAACAAGCATGTCTTCCTTTAGATCCATGGATTTGTTCAGAGGAGAGAGAGAGGCTAAGAATTGGGATGCTGAATCCAGCCCTGGGTTTTTTTTGCCTTGAGTGTACCCCCTGCATTTCCCTAGAGGAGACCCTCTAAACCTGTGCGATAACTTGTGCATGCCAGAGCACAGGGAATGTTTTAAAGAAGGAATTGATACAGCATACATACGCGTCACGCTGTGGTGGGACGTGTATTTGCACGTGCATTCTAAGTATGGGCTATCGCGATCGATTACATTGCCTAAGCAACTTCCAGACGTTACCTCATTTGCTCACCAGAGCCTGAGGAAGACATTGATATTCACTTAAGGATGAAGAGCAAAGCTACACAACAAGAGAGACAGGCTACTATTAAAAAAAAAAAAAAAAAAAACAACATTGCCTCATTCAGGAAAAGGAATCTCACCTGGGGTTTTTAATCTTTATTTATTTTATTCTTTTACTATTACATAATGCTCTAATGAATATATATTTTCAACACTTAATCCCCAATCTTCTCCCCCGTCCTTACAACCTTTCTTCTCCCCTGCCAGATTCCCTTTTATTTTCAAGTCTTTTTTGCATGTGTGGCCCACTGGATTTCACTTGGTTTGCCTTTGAAGGCATGTGCCTGAATGCTTCCTGGTATGTGAATCCTAGATCAGAGGATCTACCATGAAGGAGAACATCTTCCTTTGCTTCCCTGTCAGCATTAGCCTTCATCAGTCTCTGAGGGAGGTGTGGAGTCACTTGAGCTCCTTCTCTTTGATGGTGAAATTTGATAGGGAAACTCCCATGGAAGTCTTGTGGGAACATACACAGCTGCAGTGAATCATGGATACCACAGTCCTGTCATGTCCAGGGATAGTGTCTGGCTGTACCCCATCCCTCTTCAGGTTCTTACAATCTTACTGCTCCCTATCACATGGTTTTTGACATCGTCCTTGACTCTTAGTATTGGATAGTGTCACCTCTAACCTGCTCATTATTTCTGAAAATTGCGATTGTTCCATTCATTTTAACTACTTCCTAGCCTCCAGGATTCATACAACCATGCAGGGGAGGTCCATTCACTTCATTCTGTAAAGATTTGGAGAGAAGTGCACACACACACACACACACACACACACACACACACACACACACACAGAGTGAAGGTGTAATAAATACTAGTTATATGGGTAGTATTATTCATTCAATAAATATTTATTTTGCACCAAGGTCACCCTTACTGTGCATTAGATTTTAGAAGGGGGAAAATAAAATGGGAAGATAGTGGGTAAAGTGCTTGCCCTGCAAGTGTGAGGTCTTTAGTTTGGATCCACAGAATGCATAGGAAGTCAGGCATGGTAGTGTGTCTGCCATCCCAGCACTCGGAGAGTGAGGTGGGAAGGAAAGACAGGAGGATTCCTGAAAGTTCTAGGGTCAGCTATCCTGGTATCCACAGCAACCAGTTAGAAGAGATCCTTCATGAACAAGAACAGAATCTTTCACAAGCAAGGTACAAGGCATGGTCCTCAGACTTCTACACATGTGCTGTGTGTGCATCCACACACATGAATGCACATGAGCATCACATGCTGTCATGGTTTGAAATGTCCCCCAGGTTCCTGTGTTTGAATCTTTGGCTGTTTGTGAAGGTCATGGCACTTTTAAGAGGTGGATCCTTGCTGGAGGAAAAGAATCACAGGGGGTGGGCCTTGAGGTTGGTTAGTTCCACTCTACTTCTGGGAGAGGTCTGCTCTTGCAGTTGGTAGTTTTGCAGCTCTTGGTCTCCTTGTTGGATGTGACTTAGGTCACCTCTAGCTTCTGCCAGCCAGCCATGCCTTTTCAACCATGGAGGACTGTATCACCCCTCTGGAACCATAAGCTGAACAAATCTTCCCTTTCCCTCTTTAAATTTGAGTTTGAGTCTTGTCTCATAGCAGCAGAAAAGCATAAGTAATACACGCACATATACACACACATGCATGCATGCACACTAAAAAAAATAGAATTCCAAAAGCATAAAGTCATAATGCACAGAGGCATGGTTTCAATCTTTCTGATTCTTGTCTCTGGTGTGTTTACAGAAAAACCATCCTTTCAAAGCCAGTTCTCTAACACGCTGAAGAAACTGATTCTATTTTATAAGATAAAGTCCAGTTTACTTATAAAATGCCAGTTTGAGCTGGCATTGCTCTTGGTCCAGGTCCCTGAGCTGACCACTCCTCCCAACTGTGGCCTCGCTCATTGCCACTTGCTGCTTGGAAGTGAGGGGCCTTCACAGTACCCTGGTTTCCCACTCCCTTCCTTCTGTCTGCAGATGGATGGCGAAACACCAGGTTCCCAGGCCTTTCTTGGTGTGTGTGAATTCTCTTCCCTAGAATTCTTTTTTTTTTTAGAAAGGTAAGGATATTTATTTGATTTTTATGGATGTGCCTGACTTTCTCTCTCTCTGTGTATCTATCTATCTATCTATCTATCTATCTATCTATCTATCTATCTATCTATCTATCATCTATCTATCTATCTACTATGTATCTTTCTCATGTTCTCTTTCTCTCCCTCATACTTTTTTAATACATTTTTTATTATTTCTGCTCATACAAACTTAATAGGTAGACAGTTCCCTCCTTCCCTCCTCCTCCCCCAGAGCCCCCTGCTCTCCCTCCCCTCCCTCCCCATCCCCCATCCCTAGAATTCTTTGTAAGCCATTCAAATTGATTCAGGACTGCACTCCTTACCGAGTGATTCTGCATTCTGCCTTGAATAAGCAGTCTTCTCCAGTCTCTTCTCCTCTTCACCAGAGACTGCGTGTGATTGCTGAATCAGGAGCAACAGAGCTTATAAGAATTTCCAGCCTCGGGCAGTTTTACACCTGAGGAGACAAAGTGTCCTAGCAACTAGGGTGATGCTTCTGGCACCCTGGTGGGAGGAGCCTCCCGCTCCACAAGGAAGTGTCTGCGTTCACTCACATTGATGAACTGCCTTCAAACATTAGGTGACCAGTCTTCTTGGGCTGCACACTCTGGTCTGGTTGCCTTTCTATCTTTGGCCTCAAGGTCACAGCTAGAATAGGTTTCACTGATATTTTCTGAATAAATAAATGGAAGAAAAAAGGATTGAGATATATATGATGGAGGTGTAATGAGAAAGTGTTCGTTCAGTAATAAAGATAGGGACAATACTTAGACCTTTGGCAGTGTATTGCATCTCGGGAGTAAGATTTTTTTATTGATTATTTATTCAATTGTGTGTGTATGCATGTGTGTGTGCATGTGTGTATGTAGGTGTGTGTGTGTAGAACCACGGGCGAATTCGGGAACCACCATGGACCATCTCCACCTCCTCCTTGTTTACTCTGCCCCAGGATTCACAGGCTCTGCCCTACCAGGACCAGAAACGCAGGCGGCCCCCGCTTCTGCCCGGCGTCTATACGTGGGGTCTAGGATCCGAACTTAGGACCTTCTGCCTGCAAGGCAGAGGCTTAACCCCTGAGCCACCTATCCAGCCCCCGGGAGTAAGATTTTTGAGTGGGGGCCTTAATATGACTCAGTGGGTAGGGGTGTTTGTGGCACAAGCCTGGTGGCCTTTCAATACCTGGACCACCAAACACAACCAGCATCATCGTTACCACCAATATTAATAACAATAGTAAAACTGAAAAAAAAGTATTTTTTAAAATTTTTTTTTATTATCATTTATTCAACTGTGCGCATGTGTGTGTGTATGTGCGCACGTGTGTGTGTCTGTGTGTGTGTGTGTGTGTGTGTGTGTGTGTCTGTGTAGAACCACGGACGAATTCGTGAACCATCATGGACGCCTCCACCTCCTTCTGCCCCGGGATTCACAGGCTCCGCCCTACCAGGACCAGAAGCACAGGCCGCCCCCCGCTTCCGCCTGGCGTCTATACCCGGGATCTGGGAACCGAACTCAGGGCCCTTCACCTGCAAGGCGGAGGCTTAACCCCTGAGCCACCTCTCTAGCCCAAAAAAAGTATTTTGAGTGGATAAAAGAAGTTGGAAAGAATTGGAATAAGAAGCAGAGAAATCACAGATTTTAGGAATTAAAGTACCAGGAACAGAAAAAGATATAAGAAAAACATCAGAAATCTGTGCCTACAGCCAATCAAGATTATTAGCCTCGTGTATGTGTTCAGTAAACAGATGTTTCCCCTTTATTAAGCTTAGAACTCAAAGACTGGAGAGATGTCTCTGCCAGTAAAGTGCTTGCCTGTAACACCAGGGCCTGAATTTGGTCCGCAGAGCATCAGACAATGTCAGGGGCAGTGGCAATGCACACTTTTGATGCCCACACTGGCCGAGCGGACACAGGTAGAGTCCTGCTTGTCCGACAGCCCAGCCTCTCAGTGAGTTGTAGCCCACGAGAAAAACCTGTCACAGAAAGCAAGGGGAGGTCACCCAAGGAATGATGACTCAGGTCAGTTCTGGCTTTCATATGCACGCACACACACGTGCATGCACACCACACACAAATGCACCTGCATGCATGCACACTCATGCACACATACACCTGCACATACACACATGCACTCATGCACATACATACATATACATGCAAACACATATACACACATACACATATAGATATTTACACATGCACATACACAAATGCACATTCACACATATGCATACACACGTACACACATCCACATACCTACCTACATATATAACATACACACACACACACACACACACACACACGAATTAGAATTAATGTGACTTCCATAAACATTAACCCTGTCTTATTTTATGACATGGCCTCACTTGACATTATTTTTCTGACTTTTAAGAAGTACTGTCTCAGTCTCTCTTCCTGTTTATTCCAAGTATAAAATTCTAGGTGAGCAAACGCTTCCTTCTTATGAAATTAGTTATGGCGGGCGAAAGACTTCTTACAAGAGCTACTTCCAACTGTCAAGCCAAAATCAAATGGAAACAGGTTTGAAGCTTAAAATAGTTCTTTAAATTTTCATGCCTTTCTGAAGTGTATTATTTCAATCAATATCAGCCAGGAAAGCATTGAATTACTACCAAAAGCAGTTCTTGAAATACTTCCAAGGTTTGCAGAAAAAAAAAATACCTTAAAAGCACCCAAAGGCTGGGAATTTCATGCCAGAAAGAGGGTATTAAGAAGCCACCAGAAAACAGAATCTGTGGCTCCAGAATTTTCTTAATTAAAAATCCTTGACTTAAGTTTTAATCAGAGTACATGTTCCCAGAGTGGTCAAATAAAAGTCTGGGAATGCTTCATTCCTACTGACAGATAGAAGGAAAACTCACCAAATCATTGTGGTTTGACTGTGCTGTGGTAAAAGAGTTTCAGGCTGAGGAGAGAGAGGTCTGAGCAGGTAACGTCAGTGATGGAATTATTGGTCAATCTGGTCAATGGGAACTCAGAGTGTTCACACACACACACACACACACACACACACACACACACACACAGATACAGAAAGAGAGAAATATATAAAGAGAGAAACAGAGACAAAAACAGAGAGACAGAGACAGAAATGGACAAATCCATCCAGATAAATGGGGATACAGGTAACTCAAACATTTTTTACATGTTTGAAAGACAAAAGAGATGATCAGAAAAAAAAAAGCTTGAAAGAAAAGCAATTAATTGTAAGGGTCAGATGCGGTCAGGTAGAAAGAATGAATGAACTTCCAAATAGAAGTATTCCATGGGTAATTAATCATACAGTAATGGAACCAGATAAGCCGGGATTCATATTTTCCCAAGAGAAACACTAAAGGTCATCAACCGATTTTGCATTCTGACCTATTTTAGCTAACCTAGTTGTTGCAGTCTGGCTTCATGGTTGCTGATAAATGACCATCAAACGGCTTAAGGGAATAAGAGGTTTATTTCCTTACTGACGGTCTGGTTATAGTTCTCAGTCCACCTTGATGGGAGAGCATGCACAAACACCAGGGCCGAGAGAACTGGCCACACCATCATCACATAATAGCTGAGAGATGGACAATCCTTACTTGCCAGACCAGCATGTCTGGCCATGTGAACAGAGGATGCCAAATCTTTCAACCATCTCCATGATTTATTCCAGGGCCTAATCCCACCCACCATAGGCTGAGCCTTCCCCATCAGCTAGACAATCTCCTTCAGGTTCGCTCTAGGTTTAACTCAACTAATTCTCTACAAATGTGCCCAGAGCTCAAACCCTCAACAACCAAGTTGACACTGGTGCCTAACTATGATACTAGTAGAATTCCTCTCTGGTTTACTTTTTTCTGAAACTGGGTAGTACTTCAAGAGATGGACCTCCAAGACTGAGCACAAGAATCCAGCTGGTGTGTGGCTTTGGCCAAGTGTTACACTGACCGAGAGAAGAGCAAAAGTTCTGACAATGTAAGGTTGAGAATCAATTATAGAAAGAAACTGATGATCTATATGAAGAAATTGCATTGAAATGTGAACAAGGGAATAAAGTAATAGTGAGAGTCTTTAGTAGCAGTTTCTGGAAAACAATGAAGGAATTTTTGGAATCAAATGACTTGATCATGGAGATGTGATTTCAATATCAGTGACAATCTGGGAAAGAATGGCCATATCTGACTTTGCTGTTGGAATCCAAGTGCTTTATTTATAAGGGGTGGGTGATAATTAGCTTTGACTGTCAACTAGAAAGGATTTGGATTACCATGGAAACAAATCTCTTGGTATGTCGGTGTATGGGATTTACAAGATGAGGTTAATTAAGGTGGGAAGGCATCCTCTAAGTTGCTGTCCTGGACTAAGTAAAAAAGAGAAAGTCATTGCTCTGGGCCTCTGAGTACAGATGAAATGTGACCCGCCCTTCCTGCTCCTGCCACCGCACCTTCCTCACCAGGATGGAGTGTAGCTTCACACTGTGAGGCAAAGATAAACTGTCCCTTAAGTCATTTCCGCCAGGTATTCTTTTGTATCACCCAGACATGTAATTCATGCAGTGCAGTGTTAGGAAAAAAAAATGTACTTGGCTCCATTGAAACTCAGTTTCGTCATCTTTAAAAATAGCTATGTGTACTCTTGAGAAGGAGACCACTTCAAAAATTGCCTTAGCAATTTAAAATTTTAGACACATTCAGACTTAGAGTATTGTTTATAGGAAGCTTACATGATTTAAACTTGGTTATGGAGGACTTGAGCAAAATGACAGCTGTCACATGCTAAATATTTAATATGTGTCAATGATCATAAGTACACCACCATATCCTGTGCAGGCAGACGTTTCAATAAAGCAGTCTGGTGATTAAGAACACAATATCAATGTCTGTCTATTTGAACATTTTAATATTAAAATAGTTACACTGTGATTACACTTGATCACATTTAAGAAACAAGGATGGATTTAAAAATTGTGTCAGCTAGCAAGGATAGATATTTTAGCCCCGCCCAGAGCCCCAAGCAGAAGTGGAGCATAATACACAATGCACGAAAGTTGCTGAAAGTTGACTGTGTGTGGACGAGGAGAGTTAGGATTACTGGGTTGTTTGTCATTGTAATTTATTTAGTGTGGAGTATTCTCCCGACAGCTGTCGAGTTCACCCTGAAGCTTGGTACACTATTATTCTTTGAAAGGAAACAGATATGAACAAGAGCAACATACACTTTCTGAAGGGAAAGCTGACGCTGGGTCCAATAAGAGCTCCTCTCTGTACAATTCCTCCGGTCATTGGGAAACAAATTCAAGCAATGGATCCTTAGGTATGTGTGTGGCTGTAGGGAGAGAGCCAGAGATAAACACTGGTGCAACTTCTCTTTCAGGTGCTGTGAGACAATACTCATATACAACTCAAGGGAAAAAAAGGGAAATTCATCTGGCTTATTATGATCTGGAAGGGAAATGGTGTCCATTGTAGGGGAAAAGACATGGGAGGGGCCAGTTCAGGTCACTGCAGCCATCATAGAGGTAGAGGAAGCAAGGCTGTGCTACCTCCCTTCCTCCAGCAATGTCTACCCTCCGAAGGTACCTTGACCTTCACAAACATTAACAGCACCTAAGGATGCCTGCTGGGGTGGGGGGAATGGGGGCAGCTTATGTTTAAACCAAGACACAGACCTGGGCTTCTGTCTGCATCAACCTGGGTTCCGGAATCCCTACTTAGCGGCTGAGAATCTCAACTTCATCCTGGGAAAGAGTTTCAGGGATCTGCTAGGAAGAGATTTCTAGCAACTGAAGCATGTGAAATAGAGATAGAAAGAATGGGAGGAAAGGAGTGATGGAGGAAAGGAGAGAGAGAGAGAGAGAGAGAGAACCTAAGCATTAGCATGGGCTCCTTATGCTTAGATGTTTTAGCAGTAGCTATATATGATTTTGGTAGCTCTTGAGCTATATCTCAAAGTGCTTTTAAGGAATCCTCCCCCAAAAAATAAGACTATAAGGAGACTTTGAGAGTGCCTTGCCTAGCAAGCCAGCTAAGATAAAACCCAGGGTCACAAGCATTGCACCAGAGAGTGGAGGCCTGTCTCTAACAGCAAGTGGGGTTTCTGGTGAGATTCCTAGACAATTGCATATTTGCAGTTTGGAAAGGAAAGCAGCCTTGTCTGCTTAGAGCGTATACCTGGCTCACGGCTGTTTTAACACTCTTCCTTGGAACACCTCCACAAAGAAAGGGTCTCATCCTTCACAGCAGATGCTAATTGCCTTGGGGTTTTTGATTCTCACTTGGTGAAAGACATGGACCAGATTGTGGAGTGAGGGGCTTCTTTTCTCCTCCTTTCCATGCCCCCAGAATTTCCCGTCTTTCTATTCTGCCTCCTTTCAGAACTTTAACAAATACAGTTGAAAGATGACATGTCAAGGATACATCTGGCATTTTTTATAAAACATAGCCCATGTGCTTTTTTTTTTTGACCCTAGCAGGAATAAAATATATTCCACTTTTAGTGCTCCCTCTGCCCTGCTTCCTCTGCCCTTAACCCTCCACCTCATTCCTCCTCCCCTCCCCCACCCAGTTCTCTTCCTTACACATAAGAAAAGTGTAAATATTTCAAAATACCTTCAAGCTAGGCCTAGGGAAAGCGCTCTAAGAGACTGCAATCAATAAGGATTCAAATTATTCCATGACTTCAATGTTTGACGCATTTAAAGGAGAAAACAACGTGAAATTAGGTAAACTAGCAACATCCTGAACAGAGGATGCTTACACAGCTCATTAAGATGGGCCATTAAGTCAATAACACGGAGGTGCTGAGCATTCATTTAGGTCTCTAGCTCTTCATAAGCTAATCTCTGCTTGGTAATAATTTACCTATTTTCCGTATAAACCAATACATCACAGCAGCAAACTAACAGGTAATGAGGAACCAATGCGCTGTTACATGTTTCTACCTCTCTCTAGATAATTCACATTTTGGGAAGAACCTTCAGCCCTGGGTGGCACTTATTTAGAGAAATAAAAGGATAAAGCTAAGCAGAAAAAGAATCCCTACTCCAATCTCATGAAGTCAGTTCAGAAACTGTGTTTATCTCTGAGTACCACTGAGATTTGTTTTGATACTGGGAATTTTAAATGTTTATTTGCATTTCTATTCATAATATAGGCTTTGAATGGATGCATCCTCTATGCTTCCAATGTTGTGGCTTAAAACTCAAAGAAGCATGTATGTATGTGTATTGTGTGTATTTTGTGTGTTATAGATATCTGTGTTGTGTGTGTGCAGGTGCGTGTGTGCATCGGTGTACATGCCTATGCATGTACACATGGAGGCCAGAAACTAATCCCTGGTAGCTTTCTCAGTTGCTCTCCACCTTGTTTTTGAGACTGGGTCTCTCGCTGGGCCTGGAGTGTGCTGAGTCAGCTAGACCAGCTGGCTAGTGAGCCCCAGGGGTCCTCTGTTCCCCAGGGCTTGGATTATATGGGTTGGGAACTGAACTCAGGTCCTTGTGCTTGCCTGGCAATCACTTTATCAACTGAGCTAACGTCATTGTCCCCAAAGAAACATTTTCTAAATTGTCATGAGTTTGTAACTATCAGGTAATATTTGCCCTTCTTTCTATTGTATTGGTTTGCATGATTTGGTGGGTATTTAAAAATTGATCTTCTTCAGAACATGGGTGTTTTGTTGGTGGACTCTCTTAATTATGCAATGCCTTTGCATTTAAATCTGCTGGTTAAGTGAAAGGACACTTTATAAAGAACAGAATAAATGACCGCAGACAGAAAGTATTTTACCGGGACGGTAAGATACACATATAAAGTTTATTTTAATAAAACACAGTGTTTACTTAAAATATGTATGCTATCAAAGTTGATGTATACTAAAGGAAAAACACCTATTCCTTGTTCTTTTCTCATCTGCTCCTCTTTTATTTTCTAAATAAAAATCTGAGGATGAATTCTAAAGAGCAAGCATCCTTCTTACCTCTGCAAAGTGAGGGCATGTGCTTCTTCTTGCATGATATCCCAGACTACATCCATGATTCTTGTGACTTATGGAATTCTGGAATCTGTATGCTAAGATTCCTGAAGTCACTTAGGGAAAGAAACATAGAAACATTGCGAAAAGCCTAGAAAACTCTAATACACCCCAAATCTTCAAGAACCCAGCCACAATGAGTCAATGGGTTTTGAGTCTCAACTCTACAAACTTCAGGTTCTATTTATTTATTTTATTTTATTTATTTTATTTTAAGTAGGGGTGTGTGTGTGTGTGTGTGTGTGTGTGTGTGTGTGTGTGTGCTTGTGGAGGCCCAAGGCTGACTTCAGGAATCATCCTGAATCGCTCTACCTTCCTTATTGCTTTGCTCTATGGTTTCTCAGGTTCTGCCTTTCAGAGTTGGAAGTACAGGCTGCCGCCATATCTGCCCAACATTTTTGCATAGGATCTGGGAACTGGAACTCTGGTCCTTTTACTTATGAGGCCAAAGCTTAACCGCTGAGCCATGTCCCCAGCCCTGGGGTCTGTTTTAACTTGACAACATGGAGGGAAGAATAAGTCTAAAGTCACAACGACCACCTAATTGCACCAATCTCCTTCTGAATGTTCATTTCTCAAATTTTTAATTCATGATTGTTGGTTTATAGGAATAATCTGTTGCTTTTACTCTGGTGGCTTGAAGAAAAAGATTAGTTTCTAATGATGCCTGTTTATACCGTTGCTGTTTTCAATGGTTTTATTGTTTGGCTAAGCTAAATATCTAAATTTACATATCTTATATTTCACCTAACCATGTTTTAAAATCTGTCATTGAATAAAACTCTGCTTGCTTTCCTGAATTCATAACTATGAAGAGCAACGTATTTGTGATTAATGGCAGGAAATATGCTTCTAAGATGTTTTTATTTGCATTTATAGATATAATTTGCTAAAGGATTTATGTGAACACGACTCATAAATGTTCCAATCAGATGTTTGACTATAAAACATTTCTAAATGCCACCCTCCACAGCTAATGATCTATCCATCTGAAATACTGTTCTGACTCCAATAAATGGTATAAATTTTGGATCTTTTAGAGATGCACTTTACACACTCCTGTTGGAAATACCTGGAACAGCAATAACTTCTCTGGACGGGTAGCACACATCAGTGAACGAACATGATGAAGGACATTGACCTATTGAGTCTGGACTTAATAGAGAGACTAGGGTTAACCGCCAACATGCAGATCAGAAAAGTTCACTCAGAGCATCAGAAACAACGTGAAGCACCTTAAGACTATAATGAGGTCACCTAAAGAAGTCATGGCATTATAGATAACTAGAACTTTCTTGAGAGGTTAACACACCTCCTAGAGAGATGAAAATGTTCACTACGCCTGGACCTTCTCAATTTATAGAAAGGGCTGGACATTTCAGGGGAATATTTATAAATTCATTTTTTTACCCACATAAATATGGTCTCCTTAGATTAGCTCATAAAAATCTCAGCTCGTGCTTTCCCAGCAGAATAGCTGATTTTTCTTTCTTGGACACCTCTTTGAGATTTCCCAAGGCAGTTTAGCTGGTTCCATATGGCCCTGTGTTTATTTTTTGCCTTTTATGCCATAGCTCGTATTTATTATTTAGTTCTATTTTATTCCCCACGTTATTTTCTGGAGCAAGAAAAATTATAAATTAACAAAGCATGTCAAGGCCAAAATTGTGCCAGATAAAGTTAACTTAGAGAAGTGACTCGGCTACTTTTCTATTGCTGTGATTAAAACAAAAAACATCCCCATAAAAGCAGCTTCAGGAAGGAGCCTTTCTTTCTGTGTAGAGTTCAAGGATAGTGCATCACGGTAAGGAAATCCAGGCAGCAGGAACTTAAAGCAGCTGGTCGCATTGCACCTACAGTCAGGAAGAAGAAAACAATGAATGCATCTTGTTAGCTTGCTTTCTCCATTTATACAGTCTGGAATCTCAGCCCAGAGAAGGACACCACCCACATCTACACTTGCAGCTTCCCGTATCCACTAATCCAACCAGGACAATCTCCCATGGAAAGATTTGTCTCTTCATTGATTCTAGATTCTGCCAGGTTGAGAGTACTAAGCATCCCAGGATGAAAGACTTAATTCAGGCTCTGGAGGGTGACCTTGACTCCACTTGAACCAAGGCAGGAAGGCTTCTCAAGGCCAAGGAGAGTTGGTAGAAAACATTAGAGGACGGTAAGGAGATGTAGTTGTGGATCCATGGGATGTGCTCAACATATCAGGTTGCTCCCGACTTCTTGAAGGCTTTCCTCTGTGATTAACACATCTGTATTTGTTGACTGACGCTCACCAGATTTGGCTCCTGCTCTCCTACAGAGAGACTAGAGATGGAGCTACTACCTCTTTCAAAGAGACATTGTTGGGGGTCTCCTCTTTTTCAACACAGGCCAGAGGGTGGGAGATTGACATGTATTTCAAAAGAGCAGAGGAAGAATTTACAACCTACAAGTTTTTCTAAGGTTAAAGCTCTAAGAATAAGGATGCCAGGGGCCTAAGGTCAGAAGAAACCAGTATGAAATTTAGACTAACCCAAGAGAATTTAAAATTGACTTCTTGGTCAAGTGTGCATTACTTTTCCTATGTTAGTGTTTATATTTGTGGAACATTGGGTGTACAATGATATTTACACATGTGCACACACAGATGCATTCTGTAGCACACAAAGGAATGTATTTTCCACCAGTCTGTAACTTCCTCTGCTCTTGCTCCTATTTGCTTCTTGCAAAAAAACCCCAAAAAACTCATTATCATTTATTGAGCCAGAATTAATTAGGGCACAACTCTTACCCCAAAGTGAAGCAGCTAACACACAGTGTGTCTCTTCCCACACACAGTGTGTCTCTTCCCATGTTCTTTGCCTACCGATGACAAGAGTGTCCTGAGTATAACTGCAGTCACAGAAAGCAATATGGCGCAATTATCATCTACACTTTCCTGCAAGCTGGGCAGGCGCGCATGTAGTCCAGATACACATACGACCAAGCATGGTCCCCTTTGCCTGTTGCTTATATTTCGCTGCAGAAACAACCCAGAATGGAGACACACGTGCTACCCTTTCCTGTTAATCACCTGCTCTAACTCCCCTCAGCCTGTGCTGAGCCTGTCCTGCCCAGAAAAATGGTCATCGGATACACGTGATCACTGAGCACTTGAAATGTGGCGGATCCAACCCCAGAAGTGTCGTCACCCGCCAACCTTCAGCAACACTACGTGATAAAGATCGCGGAGGACGATCAATGACATTGTACAATTTTTAAAAACAGTGATTTGGATGTGTAGGGTTATGTTATTCCAATGAATCTTGCCAGCCTCATCTTTCATAATAAGGCTGCTGGGAAGCTTTAACTGCCAGGGTCTGCGCTCTGGGTCCGCCAGACTCTGGAGAGTCAGACTTCTGAGGTTCCAGGTACATAAGGTCTCCTTTCTTCCCTTTCTGCCTCCTGTGTTCAAATGCCAGCCGAAATGCCGACTCCTCTCTGTGGCACTAGGTTGCTTAATGCTCATTTATCATTTATCATAGCCTTCTAGGTATCATCTTTTCTCACATGTGCCATCTACTTCCCCTCCTTTCCTCTCCCCTGAGGTTTACTGTAAAATTCAGCTGATAGCTGGTTAACGCTCTGGTTAAACATCTAATTGAAAACTCACTATCTCATTTATCCTATGCTTTTATTCTTCCACTTGGGACAGAGAGATGCAAATATGCCCTTTAAGTGAGCTGCTGATAGGGGTCGTTAGACTCCTATCAAGACTGGGGCAAAGTAGAAGGTAGGCATGAAGTCTTAGTTCTCTTAGATTAAGCGAGTGCTTATGCTAAGCCCCCAAATATGTCAAGTATTTCAGTGTATAAAGAAAGGAAGACAGCAATAGAAACTGTATTTTTTATCGATGGGCAAGGTTTTTTTTTGTCTTTCACAAAGAAACTTACGCAACGGTTGAGACTGTTTCCTTCTTGTAAAACTCATGTTCAAGGGCAAGATTCTATCCATGTAAACTGCCGATAAACATTCCTGATAAACGAGTGAAAGAAATCAGAGGATTTCAACCCCATGCTGACTTAAAGCAAGTAGGATTTAATGGAAACATCAATTGCAAAATATTTCTAAGGTCAGCGTGCAGACCTATACATTATTAAATTCTCTGAGGCTGTGAAAGAATAGTAAAACTGAGTTTCAAAGAGCTCTGGGAGAATATGTTTAAAAGCATTGCTATCTCTCTCTCTCTCTCTTTCTCTCTCTCTCTCACACACACACACAGAGCAGCTTGCTTCATCCTCTCCTTGAACATCCAAGGATGCTTGTGTTCTCTGGGGAGGGCAAAGTGCTACTGCAGTCTTCCTCATTGTCTGTTCTGGACACAGGGAGGTTACTCATGACTAATGGTGGAGCTGGGTGGGCCTCCATAGACACGTGGTAGGGAGGATTCTGTGGTGGGCTTTCGGGTTAATCAACAGTTAACATCTCCTCTCTCGCCACAGCTGGGTCTGTGGATCTGGGCAGTGGGTCTTTCACATCACATAGCTGGTGATATATTTCAGTGAAATACTTGTGTGAGGGACCTGTGTAGAGAAACCTGTTCACTCAAAGTTTATGTCTCTAACTTCCAGCATTAAGGATTCATTGAGCTTGTGTGTGTGTGGGGGGGTCACAACTGTTTGAGGGAGCTAAATGTTTCAGGTCCAATGAAAATAACCAATCCATACTTTCTCTGAGTCATGATGGATGTTTCGCGTGTTAACTTAGAGAAAAAAAAAGTGGTGTGCAGTTTCTGAAACTTAAGGGATGATGAAGGCAGGATTTCATCTCTACAGGATTAGCATATGGGGTGAGATGATGCTTTGGGGGTTAATGGTGGATTCTGGCTGTGTTTCAAAGACAAGTTCTCACTGTGGGGTCAAGGCTGGCTCTTCAGACTCTCTTGTATCCCAGCAGGTACCAAACTCAAGGTCTTCCTGCTTTAACCTTCTCAGTGCAGGATTGCTAGAGTAAGTCACCATAAGTTGCCTTTGGGAACTTTCTATTATTAGTGTGTGTGTGTGTGTGTGTGTGTGTGTGTGTGTGTGTGTGTGTGTGTGCGTCTGAGCCAAGGCACACATGAGGTAGTGAGAGGTTGCCTCTGTGGAACTGTTATTTTCCTTCCACCTTTATTTGGGTTCTTGGGATTGAACCCAAGTAATAATAGGCAATAGTAATAATATTAGCTAATAGCATTAATAGATGTACTTATTTCAGGTTCTTAGTCTTTATTTATTATTTGAGTTGAATTTATTAGCTGAGATATAAGAACAAAAATTATACACATTAAGGGTATCATATTTTTTCTGTTGATACTTTATCTTCTGTGCCATCCATATTACTTTTGGTGGTGTTAGGCATTGAACCCAGGGCCTTGTCAATATTCAGAAAACAATCGCTCTGTTGTTGAGCTGCATCCCCTGCCTCACATCAGCCTTTTACATTACACTTAACACGTGAGATCATATGGTACCTGTGTTTGCTCCCTGGGCTTATTTCACTCAGAAGAATGATCTCTAGGCCCATTCATGCCACCACAAATGACAGGACTTTATCCTTTAACATTTTTATTATTTACTTAGTTTATTTATTGCATGTGTGGTGCTTGTACACGTGTTTGTGTGTGGGATTGTGTGTCTGCACGTGTGTGCGTGCATGCAGAAGCCAAAGATCAATGTCGAGTGGCTTCCTTAATTGCTTTCTGTCTTATTTTTTGAGATATGCATTGGCAGATGTCCTTTGAGTGCAGAACAAAGTTGTCCTTAGTGAGAATCACCTATTTAAGTTAGTGTTTTACAGAATTTTTACTTACATGCATGCAGATGTGTGCTACCTGCATGTACACACAGATTTTTGTCAGGGAGCTTAAATCATAACATATTCAATTACTTCACAAAACACCTGAAATATAAAACTTTGTGCAATCAGTATCAGGGGAAATCAAGAGGGACAATAATGGTTTTCTCAAATTATGTATTCATGCTCCAAGAATTTTTTGAATAGAATTGCTTTAAATATCATTATGTTAATTATAAAAGCACTCATCATTATAATTAAACAAAACAGTATTCTAAAAATGTGTGTTGAGCAACTTGAATGAGCCAGATGCTATTTCAAGGGTTTGAGTTAGAGTACAGAAATATATTGAAAAAAGAATGCGTACTCTCATGAAGTTTAGGGGAGTCGTGGAATTAAATAGTTGTACAAACAGATGTGAAATGAATAGCTGTGACAATGAGTTCTGAAGAGAAGTTTCGTGGTATGGCCTACTCTAAGGTACAAGTTATAATACATGTTCTTGGTATAACCTGACACATATCTCTATCAGAGATGCACATACTGTATTATTGAACACGGTGGTTTTACTCAAGTAATTCAGAAGATTATTGGAATAGGTGGTTAAGGGGTAAGGCAGGTGATCTCAGCTTCTCAAGCAGCAGATAGTCTCTAGTGCCATATAGCCTGTACATTTATGAACCACTAAATAGAGTATCACCCTTTGCTTGCTAGACAAGGGAATTTATGACTAGA
Organism: Typhlomys cinereus; assembly: GCA_023101885.1. Classification (NCBI taxonomy): domain Eukaryota; kingdom Metazoa; phylum Chordata; class Mammalia; order Rodentia; family Platacanthomyidae; genus Typhlomys; species Typhlomys cinereus. Next base: position 906,201 of record JALPQD010000525.1, on the reverse strand, counting down.
ACCTAAAAGTATCCCCAAATAAAGCTTAACCATTATATTTACATATATACATATTTAAATATATATTTCAACTATTGTTCTGGCTGTAATATATTATAATTGTTTCTTAGTGTTGCTGTCTGTAATAGTTCTAGTCACCTTGCTTACTCGAGTCTAAGGGGCAATATTGTCATCTGACCCCTGGTCTTTCCTTCTTGGCATTAGCAGAGACTTCTTTTTTTTTAATAAATTTTTAAAAATTATTTATTCAATTGTGGGTGTATGCATGTGTATGTATGTGTGTGTAGAACCACGGGTGAATTTGGGAACCACCATGGACTGCCTCCACCTCCTCCTTGTTTACTCTGCCCCCGGATTCACAGGCTCTGCCCTACCAGGACCAGAAACGCAGGCCGCCCCCGCTTCTGCGCAGCATCTATACAGGGGGTCTAGGATCTGAACTCAGGACCTTGTGCCTGCAAGGCAGAGGCTTAACCCCTGAGCTACCTCTCCAGCCCCAGCAGAGACTTCTTGAGTTAGAGTTCCTCCGTGCATTTCCTTGTGCATCATTTTTTTTAATTTTTAAAGACTTATTTATTTATTGTATGTGTGTCTGTGTATGTGTGTCTCTGCATATCAGAGGACACTATGTGTGCTTGTGGAGGTGCAGGGGTAACTATGGGAATCGCTCTGGATTGCTCTCCTCCTCTTTGCTTGCCCTGATGTTTCCCAGGTTCCATCTTCCAGGATCAGAAGCATAGGCCTCCACCATTTCCTCCTGGAATTTTTTAAAGTGGGATCTGAGATCTGAACTCAGGACCTTCCACTTGTGAGGCAAAAGCTTAACCCTGAACCATTTTTCCGGCCCTCCTTGTGCATCTTTTAATTCATAAAGTCTTTTCTGTGATATTCTACTCTGTGGTTACTTTTAATTTGCACATGTTAGCAATCATTTGGTATGCCACAGAGGCCTGAACCCCCACAAGAGTAGACAAGCCAAAGGAAACCCTGGGGTCCATTGACGCAGACAGGCAGGAGGGTGAGAGGGAGTGGAATGGATTAATGAGGGGAAGGAAGAGGAATGGGAGTGAGTGGGGATGGAGGGAAGCAAGGATGAGTACCCAATATGCTTGTAAAACTAAAATATAAATAAATTAGAAAAAGGAAGTCTCTACTAACAAGATTGATAGATGGAAAGAGATTTTGATAGCTTTCTCTACTGCTTTATTTGCTTTTGCAAATGCTTTTGCATTTGCATATATGTGTGTTATTGAGTATGACTATTAAGATATTAAGGAAGCACCACGTGTGCACTGTGACTATGCAGAAGAGAGACTTCATGAATGTCTAATAGTGTCCCTAGAGCTCATTCAGATGTCCCGGGGCATGACCCAAAGGAGGAGTCTTTAGAAGTCATAGGAGCACAGCGCAATCTTAACTTGTTTTCCTTCTTGAGCTTCAAATTGTTCAATGAGCTCAAGACTCTGACTGGCATTCTGGCCATCAATTATCACTGCATTTATAGTGAATGCTCTCTCCCTGCAATTTCAGAAGGTGAAAGCAAATGGATGTGGCCACTCCATTATTTGCCAAAGATAAAGTGGTGCTGAGACTTTCGTGATCCAAGGGAAAAGGTTCCAAAGATAAATTTGGCCCTGGCTGGTGTTAAAATGTTGAGAGGAGGAGAGTTTTTCAATCATAAAGATAAATGCATATTTTCCCCTTCAAATCTAGTCAAATCCAGGCTCAACAGCATACAACCCTTCAAGTGCGAATGTTATTTTACTAACACACAATCCAGGGAATGTTTTAGTTTTAGTTTATATGTATTATTGGAATGATGTTTTGCAGAATTGATGGATGTGCTGTATGTCTGTCTTGAATCTTCTGGTGTGCTCAGGGATACTTAGAGACCTTAAAAGTGTTTCCTCTGGTTGGAAGGGTTCCTCCTTCACATGATCCATACTTCTGTTGCAGATAGAATTTAGTCACTTCCTCAGGAAAACCTCTGACCCCAAAGCTGAGTCATAGCCCCCTAAATTTACTTGGCGGTGTTTCTTACACTGGCCAGTTAAAGATTGCATGGATGTGATTTCTCCACCTCACGCCTCGGCTTTTGTTGTGACTGTGAACCCACCTCTGTTCACAGGGGTCTGAAAATGTCATTCCTGGATTGAGTCATATTTTCCCCTCTTGCATCAACAGAACCCAATGATGCTTGCTCGTGTACTATAGCGGAATCTGTTCTGAACTCCCTGAAAGACTTGGAGAAGCAAGGGAAGCTGTGTGTAGTCTGGTCCGAGTCCAAGTGTGGTATGGATTTGAAATAATATCTCAGAGTGGTGTGGTGATGGGGAAATAGTAATTGGACTATTTTAACTCTTGACAGTAGGAGTTCAGTTTTTCAGAAGACTAACAAGAGTGCAGGACCATGTGTTTTTAAAGCCATGGTCTTGATCTAATGTGTAGGAAACCATTAACAACATGGAGGCAGAAAACTTAAGCAATAGGGGCCATTTCTTAGGATTTCTAGGATATTTTCTGTCTTCCCATCTTTTTAAACAGTCACATTAAAGTAAAGATTTAGGTTTCATCTAGCTGTAATTTCCTTTAGTTTTCCAAAGCCCATCAATAATCTGCTACTTGTAACCAGTCATTCTCCTTTTGACATCTGAGAACTGGGAACAAGGCTAAAAAGCAATAGTAGAGTATTGATCTCAGGAGGAACTGTGGTCCTGAATCCACAGCTGGGACAAGCCAAGGTCATCAGTGGCCCAAAGAAGAGTTTCAAAGGGCTGATGGGGATGGACGTGGCTCCCTGGGGAAAGGAAAGTGAAGGCCAAAGATGACATCTGGATGTCAGGATGCAGAGGGATGGAGAGAAGGAGAGAAGGAGGGATGGAGGGAAGGAGGGAAAGAGGGATGGAGGGATGGAGGAAGGATGGATAGAGGGAAGGAGTGATGGAGAGAGGGAAGGACTGAAGCATGGCAGGATGTGAGGAAAGAAGGATAGAGAGAAGGAGGGATGAAAGTATGGGGAGGAGGTATAGAAGAATGGAGGGAAGCAGGAATGGAGGGAAGGAAGGATGGAGAAAGAAGGATTGAAGGATAGAGGCATGGGAGGAAGGAAAGGAAGAGGGAAGGAGATTGAAGGACAGGGAAAAAGGGATAGAAGAATGGAGGGAAGGAGGAATGGAGGAATGAAGGAATGGAGGTTGTACTGAAAAATTCTGGTCAGGCTGTGTCCTTTGGAAGTGGTCTGAATTCATTTTGTAATCTAGGGAGACCATCTGTACTTTCTCAGCAGCTGAAAATTCTGATCTATCTGCATTCAAGGAAGATAACTCAGGAATCAGTGTGGGGAGGGCAAGACCAAGACTGAAGTCATTAAAATGTAACGGTGAGAAAAGTGAGTTTCTAGTCAGGGGTGGTGCTGCAGCCTTGGGGCCCCAGGACTTGGGAGGCAGGTGAGAGAACAGTTTGGGGTCAGCAGAGGCAACGTAGAAAGACACAATCTAAAATACGAAGGGTGCTCCAGGCTTGACTTTGTGGCCTTGGGAGGAGGGTGAGGCAGGAGGATAACACATTCAAGGTCTTCCTGGGCTACAGAATGAATTCAAGGCCAGTCTGGGCAACTTCGTGAGATCCTGTCTCAGAATAAAGGAAAATATATAAAGAGCTGGGGAAATAGCCAGGGGAAGGGGGAAGGAGTTGCCTAGCATGTACGCAGCCCTAAATTCAATCCCCAGTGCCTCAAAACAAATAGGAAAACAATCTGCCCCACCCCTCAAAAAACAAACAAGAATGTTTGTAGAAAAGGGAAAAATCTAACTCCTCTTTCTTCTCTCTCTTTCTCTATCTCTTTCTCCCCCCATTTCTGTCTTAGACCCAAACTGGCCTTGAACTCACTATGTGGGCCAGGCTGACCTGGAGCTCATGGCAATCCTCCTGCCTCAGTGTTACGAGTGTGGGCATTACTGATGTGCACCGCTCTACTGAGCAGGAGTCTCACATACAACAGCGAGTGTCTTATCAGGTGATGGACCTTATTTTTTAATAAAAAGTGGGGGGAAATTATCAGCCTAGATGCTATAAAAGGGTTGAGGTTAAGCACATGATACAGATGTAGATTTAGATTTTACTAAAGGATGCCTGTTTTGTGATATTAAAACACAGAAAAAAATAGAAAATAACCTCTACCAACTTTGGGGCAATGGTGCATTTCCTCCATTATTCAGCACTGAACTTCATAGTCAACTATAATCATGAAGAGAGATGTGTTAGTGTAATTGAAAAATGAGGTTTTATTCTACTGAAGGACTGAAGAGTGTGTGTGTGTGTGGGGGGGTGTTTTATGTACCACCAGCTGACCCATCTTACAGGATTTTTAAAATCTAAATGCTGTACCAGTGTTAATTTTGTTGTCCAATAGAACTTCTTTTCCCAATAATTGCTCCGTGAACACTAAATGCTCAGTCAGCAAATTTCCAGAGTATTCTGTCGATCTGCTGTTATGCAAGATTATGCGATTTCTGGGAAGTAGCTCCCAGAGGCTTACAAAACAGGTTGACTTTGTTCCGAATGTGGATTAATTTCTTGACTATTTCCCAGCCTCATTTAGCCTCTTTAGTGTATAACATGATTACTGCAACTTCTATCAAGAAAATGCTAATTCCCTTGATTTACTTCAGGAGTTAAAGCCTTAGGGGTTGTGATGTTGATCATGATTTGGGGAATTATTTTATCTCCAAATTCATTTTTTTGAGACTTAAGAAATGCAAGTTTTATTAGAGCTGAGGGTCTGGTGGCTAAGGGAACCATAGTTTAGCCCTAAGAGGGAGAATAGAAGAGATAGCTTGAGGACAGAGAGACCAGGAGAGAGACTGCATGGGGGGAGGAACCCAAATACAACGGGAAGCACACATGCATATTTGTAAAATCAATGAGACTTTCAGAAAGGTTTGTTTGTGATATATAAGATTTTATAGTAGATATGTATACTTACATGAGAATTGCAGGAACTGTCCTATTGACACCTCACCATAACATCTGAAAATCTCAAGAAGCTCTATACCTTCTGAGAGACTAATGAGGATTAATGCTGACAGGGAAGTAAAGGAGGACACTTTCCTCCATGGCATATCCACTGATCTAGGAAACTTGCTGGAGCATGAATCAAGTCAGGTATAAGTCATCACAGACTCGATGAAACACAGTGGGCAAGTAAAAATATTTGAAAAGAGGAGGGAGTCAGGGGAGATGAAAGGTTGTAAGGGGAAGAGAAGAGGATGGGATTTAGGACTAAGGGTTGAAAATATTTTAAAGTCACTATATTCATGTTTACAACACACACAAATAAAGAAAGGATTATTTCATGACAATGTAGAAGCTCCTCCTGAGAACAAAGGATGTTTGCTCAGGAGATAAATGCATGAACAAAAAGTGATTCTGGATCTGGCAGGGACATTCATTTGATAACCCTCATTAAGTTATGTGTATGGTTTATTTGGGCTCAGCTTCCTTTACATATAGTTCCATGCAGATATGGAAAAGTACCAGCATCAGCTAGCTTGGAAGTAGGCTATCGCTGAGTATGGTCAGGACAGTAGCAGATATGTGTGGAGCAGTCAATTAGTTAATGGACATTTGTAGGAAGAGGACTGTCCATTGATCACATAGGAGATCCACAAACCAAGCAGATGCCACTGTGGTTCTTGCACTTCAAACCAACGCCTCTTTCTTTGGCCATATTGCTGCCTGACTTTGTGTACTTTTCATCTCCAAATTACAAATTATGCTACAAATTAATTAAACTTATTGCTTACAACATGACTGAATTTTTAACTTCAGGATGATGGATGCATTTGAACTCTCAACAGACAGCTGTATTTAATTTTAAAAACATCATAGTGCCTTTTTCATTAATTTGCATGTCATAATCTTATTAAATATAAGAAATCAGATCAATCTAGGAATCACCTCTAGTGATTCGCGGAGACCTCTGTAGTAGTATAGGGTATGCTGTAAAACATTAACAGAGATACTTTTTGAAATGAAGAAAATGGAGAAAAAATTAGCTTCTTTGCTATTTTAGTTACTCATTGAATGAGTCGATTATTATTGGACATGGTCAAAATGCCTGTTGGATCTAATTTGTATTTTTGAATGTTTTGAGTAACTAGATGTTGGTTGTATCTCTAGTATGAGATGACTGTATGTGTGCCTAATGATAAAATCGTAGCAGCCCGTTGTAGCTATTATTCTTTTACTGCCGTGAGACAACACTTAAGAGAGCAAAGGGAGGCTTATTTGGCTTACCATTCCAGGGGGGATCTAGTTTATTGTGGAAATTTCATAGCAGAAGTCTTGGCAGTTAGCAGCAGAAGGCCGGGTCAAGTCTCCACAGCCATCAGGAAGGTAGAGGGCAAGAGCAAACTGTAGAGAGAGCAAGAGCAAACTGAGATGTTGCAGGGCTGGGATACCAAACCTCCAAGTCCACCCCTGTGAAGTACCTTCCTCCAACATAAGATGCCATGCACACACGTGAGCCTGTGAGGGCGGCTCACATTCAGACCCTGATGCTTTCCCTTGCTTCTTCTTTCTCTTCTTCCCACTTTCAGTTCTCCTTTCTCACTCATCTCCCCTTTTCCTCCTCCTCCTTGCTTTCTCTCTCTCTCACAAGTTCCATTTATTTTTGTCTTCGTTCTTTAATCTCTCCTAGATAATAGCTTCACTAATGCTTTGTTCCATGTGGAGAATCTATTAACTTTCAAGATAAAAAGTTCGTTTGCTAAAATTTCCCCATATGCTCAGACTCATAAAGTGTTTGTTGGGATTGCTGGGATGTAAAGGAGAGGCATACTGCTCAGACTGGCTTAACTTGACGAAGACCTTTGTGGTCCTGTGTAGATTTTGATAGAGCAAGCCTTAGATTTTTCAAATGTACTTTCTCAAGATCTAAAATCTTCCACACTAGAGGCCAAAGTAGAGGCTGTGGATACACATAAGATATTTACGTTAAAAATCTTCAATATGGACTGGGGATGTGGCTCAGTGGATATAGTGCTTGCCTAGCAGATATGAAGCCCTGGATTCGATCCCCAGCACTGCAGAAACCAGGCCATGTAGACAAGGCCTGTAATCCTAGCACTTCGGCGGTGGAGGCAGAAGAATTAGGAGATCAGAGTGTTAAGATGTGGATGCTGTTTGTGTCAAAGTCTTAGCATGTGGATGCTGTACATGTTAAGGTCTTAGCGTGTGGATGCTGTATGTGTCAAGGTCTAGGATGCAGACGCTATTATTCCTGTTCTAGATGCAGGTCTATTGAACTATATACTGCAAAAAGAAAAGAACTGAAAAAACACTTAAACTTTAATGGTCATACAATTATAATTACTATCTGTATTACAAGTGGATATAGATTAGATAATTCAATGGTGTTTCTTTTGGGATGAAGAGGTTGAGACAGGGTCTCACGTAGCCACTTTGTTACACAGCTAATGATGATTTCAAACTCCTGATCATCCTCCATTCTGCCTTACAAGTACTGTGTATAGTATAGGCATGCATCCCTTTGCCCAGCTAAGTTTTTAATGTGATAAAATATTTAAAAATAATTTTGTGCTTAATTTTCATGAAGTTTCATATCCTATGATATTACACCATTTTCAACAAGTTTTCTTTAACAGGAATATTTATTTATTTTTAATTATGAATTTTATTTTTCTAGTTTCACAAGCATATTGAGTACCTATCCCTGCTTCCCTCCATTCCCTCTCCCTCCCATTCTGCTCTATTCCCTTCATCAATCCATCCCACTCCCTCCCACCTTTCTGTCTGTCTGCTTCTACGGACCTCAGGGATCCTCTGACTTGTCTACTCTGTGGAGGTTCAGATCTCTTGCGGCAACCAAGTTGCCTCTCTTTGTACCACCCCACTGATAGGGGTATTTCCCTTCAGCCATCTAGCTCTAGTCTCCAAGGTTTTCAGTGTATGTTCTTAACTTTCTTGAGTTCCTGATAGTCTATGGGGCATGTTGGTACATCAGTCATTACACAGGTCTGGTCAGGACAAGTCTCACTGCAGTGAATTCCTGGATGCAGCAGTCCTGTCTTGAGTGGAATGTCTTGTCTAACAGTGGACCTTCCCATCTTTAGGTTCTTACAATCTCACAGTCCCCTCTTATGCAAGGTTCCCAAGGTCTTAGCATGGGGAGAGATTAGGTTGGCCTGATTCTGGGTGAACCTTGCTGAGTTGCTGGCACTCTGTGCTGTGGCTGGCTGTTGTTATCCACTTTACTGCACTTCTATTGCCCTGGGCTGCATCCTGTCAGGGTGTTGAGATAATCTACTTCCTTAACAGGAATATTTAATTTCAAAAGCTTCAACGCACTTGTTCTTAGTTAAGCAATTCTTAGGTAGATTATTTGTGTCCTGAAAGGCTGGAAGGATGGTGCTTTAACGTGGGCTGTTTCAGGTTAGGGAGTTGATTGATTCGTCAGCGTTCTCATCTTCTTTAATGCATTCCAGTCCCACTCATCATTTTGTAAATGTTACCAGGCTATGGATTTATGACTTCTAAGAGCACACAATTGATGCACCACGAAGAAGGGGAAATTGGAGCTTTTTCTCCTGAAAATTAATCCACTTAAATCCCATTCAGGCTAATCAGAATCCCAGGGCCCAGTGGGTCATCACAGAGAGCGACTTCATTGCTACTTCTGCATGACAGAACTGACATAGAACCTCCTTTACATCTCAGGTAAACTTTCCACTGTCCCAGAAATAATGTGAGAAAGACAGGCAGAAGTCACTTCTGTATTTTCTACCAAAAAATATGTAGGATTTTTACTCCAAGACATGTTGAGCAAAAAGGATTCAGTGGAAGTTGATACATCTTCTACCCAATACTGAAATGTTCTGCAAATTAAAGAGTTGAGACAACATAAGGACACATTTAAAAAATCCAAATTTCCAGGGCTAAGAAGATGACTATATGTTTGAAATTTTGCATAAGCATGAGGACTACAGCTTGGGTCTCTCCAGCACAAGTGACCGTTGGGTGGCCTGCGTGGTTCCCAGTCTCTGACAATGGAGACAAAGGATCCCTGCAACCTGTTGGTAAAACTTCGGGTTCAATTGAGAGATACTGCTTCAGGGAATAAAACAGAGAGTGATTGGGCAAGAACCTGACATGACCTTCAGCCTCCACATGTCACATATATACGTGAGCTCACATGCCTGTACTCACATGTATACCCACACACGTATTAACACACATGCAGACACGTGTATCACCTATACATGTGCATATGAGAGAAAGAAAAAAATAAAGGAATGTAACTTTCCATAAATGTTTATAGAACAGAGCAAAAAAAAAACCTTTAAGATATATCATATCAACTTTTCTGGAAAATGAAATTAAATTAATCTGTGCACTTTGGTAACATTCTAATGACAAATCAAAAAGACAAAACAGTTGCACAGGCAAGTAGATATGACCCGGAGGCTTTGTACTGTTAGGGCTTGCTCCCTAGGGGAATAGCATGCACAATTTTATTTGTAAGAAATAGATTCCATTATATTCAGAGCAACATTCTTTAGTTTTTAAGAGCAATGTATGAAGTTTGGGAAGAGTCAAATTTGTGATTGCCTCCTCAAACTTTATACGCATCCTGGTTGAGATCTCTTCTCTGACAAGAAGCAGAGGATCACCCACCTTCATGGGGGCCGGAAAGGGCCACATTTCCCTGCTTGTGGTAACCAGCTTGTGGGCACGTGGCCCGTATCCCACTGCTTGCTCGCTTCTCTTTCAGGGTTGGTGTTCCGAATGACAGACAGGGAGTCACGTAGCTCCCAACAGTTTCCTCCTAAGGTCATGTTTGGATTCTGTACGTTTCCTAGCCCGAGTCCTTGAGAATCCTATGGAATCAGCAATATTTGTATTTCTTTGTGGCCTAAGGTGACCGGGATCAATTTCCTTTGCTCTCAGTCAAGACATCTCATTTTGAAAAAAGAAATATTTGCATATATTTCTTAAGGGTTTACTCTAGCTTTAGTAATGCACAGATGTTGCAGATTTTATTTACTAAGGAGAATCATGGTTTATGCCTCTAAAAATTTACAATCTCCAGCAGGAGGTGAATCAGAATGGAAAGTATATAGCAGTAAAATAACCCAAGTGTTAATATGCATGTTAAGACTCCGAAAGATACAGAGTTTTGAAGCATCCTGATAAAGTACTGGGGAGATGATCCCAGATGGTGGCTCTGCTCATATTGATGTGTGCACATGTGAGGTATTGTTTGAAAATTAAGCATGACTGCCTAGGAATAGTAGTAGGTAAAGTGCTTTCCATGCATGCGTGAGCCCCTGACTTCCTTCTCTCTATATAACCTGTGTAGAAAAACTGAGAGTCGTGCATGTACTTACAGCTCTAGGAGCAGTGAGGAAGGGCCTGGATGAATCAGTGCATCCCAGTTAAAAGTGAGGAATGCTGTCTCTATAAATAGGTAGAGAGTGACTAAGGGGGACACTGGAGGTTGATCTCTGGCTTCTACACATAAGTGCATGCATTCACACACACCTGTACACATGTGTAACTACACACACACACACACATGTACACACACATATTCATGTACCTGCACGTGTACACACAAACACATCTGCATAAACATGTATCTACACACACACACCTACATATATGTACCTGCACACGTGCACACAAACACACCTACACACACACACACCAAACACACACACACACACACACACACACACACACACACACACACACACACAGATGCTACATCAACAACTAAATTTATGAATTTCTCAAAGCTACCCAACCTACACTTGATCTTAGCCAAAAGGCCGAGAAGCGATAAAGCTACCCAACCTTGGAGCTTCTTTTTAAAAGAAAAAGTTATCAAGTTACTTCTCTTCAGATAACCCCACAGATATGGGCATTTCCCTTTACTCATCCAGCTTTAGACCCAAAGAGTAGACAAGCCCGAATGAACTCTGGGGTCTATAGAAGCAGACAGGTAGGAGAGTGGAAGGGAGTGTGAGGGATTGGTGAAGGGAAAGGAAGGAATGAGAGGGAGGAGGGATGGAGGGAAGCAGGGACGAATATTCAATATGCTTGTAAAACTAGGAAAAATAAAAAAATACATAAATTGCTATCTCCAGAGGACAAATAAAATTTGCAAAGAAGTTCAAGATTTGGCTCCAATGATTGACTTCTCCAATAAAAATCGAACTCCATCTACCTTTTCTCCTGACTTTTCATGTCTGCAGACACCTTCTCATTTTAAATACTAATAACTCAAGTTGTTTGAAACAGCAGAAATACTGGAAAGGTAATTTTTCCAATAAGTCTGGATATAAGGATATTGCTACATAATCTGATCTTGAAATTTGAAAAGTTGCACAGTGCCAAAACAGGCACCCATTTTCCCTTATTAGGCGATTAAAATGCTTTAAAAATAATTTATGCATAAAATTTATTTAAATGGCTACTAAGTTTTTAGGGCTAATAAATACACACTACTTTTTATTGGCACCAGTCATTCATAAAGAGGGATGCTTCAGTTTTTCTTTGCTTAGAGGCTCAAAGAAAATAATCAGCCGACCCCAATGGAGTCTTGTAGTGACAGCATGGAACTTTGATCTAAGCCAATCGAGATGATTCCATTCTTCTGAATGCCACCCTCCTGATCCCAGCATGCTTTGGACAAAGGAGCCACTGTAAGTTCAGTGTTGGCTAATGACGTTCAGGGGAGATTGTCCTGGGTAGCTTCTTAGAATTTGGTTTTTCTTCCAATAAGAACAGTCTATCAGAGATGAAAAGAGTTTGCCTCCCTAGCCAGCCCCTGCTTCCTGCTTTTGAAGGTCGTCCTGTTGCCTGGGACCCACTCAGCCATTAGGGATGGGTAAGGGACAACTGTAAGAATAAAAGACCAGGCCTTGGAGGACAGCAAAGACAGTGGGAGAAGTCGCAGCATCTCCGCCAGGACTCTAGTTAGCTGAAACTGAGCCTCTGGCTGAACCACGTGTGCTGGGTTTACTGTTGCCCATTTCCTTAACATTCCCAAGAGGGTCTTGAAACATGAACATTTGTGATTCTTGATTTAACTGAAACTGTGAGCTGGCAACTTCCCGTGTGGTATTGGACAGATACTGGAGAAGGTGGGGATGTGGAAATTGGACATCTGTAAGACACACAGTATACAGAAAATGTATGAAAGTGATAAATCCTGGGAGTGGGGCACTGAGGATCGGTAAGTAACAAGACCAGACATTTAATTTGTGAATACATTTCTGATTCTGAGAGAACTGCTTTATGTATGTCTTTGGTAGGATTTTCATGACAGCTCTAAGAAGTAGGGAAATCTCCCTTCAGAGATGAAGAAAATGGAGCAGATCATTTATGGAAGGACCTGACACACATACACACACACACACACTCACTCACACACATGCATACAGACATACACACAGACACAGATATACAAATACACTTACACAGACACACAAACACACATAGACACACAAACACACATGCATATAGACATACACACAGACACATACAGACACACATAGACACACATGCATATAGACATACACACAGACACACATAGACACCCACAAACATACACATGCGTACATACAGACACATTCATACACACACCAATATTTACAGAATCACCCACGGACACACACACAGACATATCCACCCACACATACACATAGACATACACAGATATAGACACAGACACACACACATATACATATACACATAGATACACACACATTATATGCTCTTCTTAAATCCAAAGTTCTGTTTTCTGTTAAATTTCAGGACTGAAACGAATATCAGAGATAATTAATTTTGAAAACTAAAAATGAAAATGAGGGGTTGAGGAGCTGATAGCTGCAAAGCGTGTGCAGTGCGAGCATGAGGACATCAGTTCAGATTCCCAGCGTTGGTGTAAAAAGCTGGCCATGGCTTGCTGAAACCACTAGTGAGTGAGGCAGGAGACAGAGGGTCGCTGAGCTCTCTGGCTGCTCAGCCTGAAAAGGGAGCTTCTTCTCAGTGGGAGGCCCTGTCTACAGTAAGGTGGAGAGCAATGGGGAGGACATTCAGTGTAGGTACCTGCCTCCATGTGTACCGGCATACACACGCACATGCACACACCAAGCTCATGTGTGTGCACATATGCGAAGCACGCACAATAAATGAATGGGTGAATGAATAAATGAACAAATAAACAAGTTGAATAAATCTTTAGCAGATGGGAATCTTTTGAGTGATTTCTATGCCTATGGCATCAATTAGGATACCTATCTTCAAAAAGTGAAATCTCACCAAAATGTTTACAATAGCGATCCTATGTCACCCATCTCCTCTTAGTTATTAACTATGCCTAAGTTCAGGTACTTCTTGAATGTGTGAATGTGTGTGTGTGTGTGTGTGAGAGAGAGAGAGAGAGAGAGAGAGAGAGAGAGAACGTGTGTGTGTATGTGTATGTATGTATGTGTGTGTGTGAGTGTTTTATGTGTTTGAGTGTGCGTGTGAGCGTATGTGTGTGTGAGAGTATATGTGTTTTATGTGTGTGTGTGTGTGAGTGAATGTTGTATGTGTGTGTTCTATGTCATGTAGGCAGAGGCCAGAAGATGACTTGCGGGAGTCGGTTCTCTCTGTCTTGTGGGTTCTGGGGTTACAGCTCAGGATGCGAGGCGGCTTGGTGATGAGATGCTGCCTGTGGGCATGGTTTTAAAGGGCTGCTGGTGATGCCAGACAGCACTTCTGGAAGCGGCATCTGTTGGCCAGAACTACTTCTTTGCAAACAGCCTTTCAGAAATGTAAAGCTTCTTGAATGAGAATCATAGTGAAGGTTTTTGTCACCTGATTTTTTTTATTTTAAATTTCCTTCTTTTTAAAAAAATGAGTTTCTCATGTGTACACAATAAGTTCATTTTTGTGTCCTATTAACTTATCTTCTCCCCCCTCCTCTTCCCACTGAAAATCTTTCAAAGTAGTCTTCCTCCTTTTTTCATGTCTTTGTGTGTGACCAACTGAGTTTAATATGCCTGCTTTGGCATATGCTTGGTCACTTGGTGGAGTGTGGGCAATCATCAGTGATTAAACCACTGAATGAAGTGGCTCCTCTTCTCACAGCACTATTAACCATAGTGCCCCAGGAAGGGGTAGTAGCACGTGAGCATGTCCTCTTTCTGTGATACAATGTTGACAGGCTCCATCCCATGCATGCAAATAGTTGTGATGAGTTCACAGGTCTAACAGCCCTGTCGTGTCTGGAAGACACTGTTTTATGTAATTATTCCCCTCTATCTGTCTCTTACATTCTTCTGGCCTCTTTTCCATGAAGTTCTCTGAACATTTGCAGGGGATGGAGGTAAGGACAGGGCAATATAGATATTCCATGTAGAGTTTGATACTCCTTGCTCACTTGTTCTCTGAAATTTGGGCAGTTGTGATTCTCTGTATGAAACACTATCCATTGGGGGAAAAATGTTTCTTGGTCAAAAGCTCAGAGTTTCACTAATCTATGGGGATGAAGGTAAATGCTTAGAAGTTAGATACCATGGTCGCCTAGCAAAAACATTAGTAGTTTGTTCTCTCCTAGGATCTGTGACCATCCTGTCCATGGTGTAACCAGGTGGTCTCCTGGGTGGTCTCCCGGGAAGCAGATGTCTAATCAGAAAACTGTTGGTTTCCCCCATTACATTCATGCCACTGTTACACTAATGGGCTCAGGTCAATATGGTGGTTATTATTGTAGCCTGTAGAATTCACAGCTGGGTGAGACTATTGACGGCCTTTTCTCTCAGCAGCCTGTTTAGCACTCTCGAGTATTATGAAAGGTAGCTCAGGGAGGAAACTTCTAGGTCAGTTCTACTTTGATTGTTTTGTGACTTGAAATCAAAGCATGTGGTGTCTTCTGTAGCACAGTCTTACCAACAGGTTCTGGCAGGCAATCAAGAGCAATGACAACAGTCTATGTTGTTTCAGGGGTCTCTGGGACCTCCCTGACCAACAGCTCATGTGGAGTCCTCACACACCTGGCACTGGAAGCTTTGTTGAATCGCCTGTGGCTTCTGGGAGAAGCATCTCATTTGCATGTGTCTTAGGTAATGGTTTCTCTTTAATTGAGCACCACATATCCAAATAGACTGAGTTAATTTTAAATTAAAGTCAGATCAGATAAAACTAGGAACAATGTGAAATAAATTAGCTTTGCTTTAATTTTTACTCCAGAGAAATCAATGTTTATTTCCTTTTAAGATAATTTCTCATCATTTTCTTCAAAAGTAATCAAGAACATACCTACGTAGAAAGATAAACTTTTGTTTATGGCACGTAACTTCAGATCCAAGTGAGTTTTGAGGGGTTCTTTGGATAACATTGGTTATGTCTCAAATAGCCTCACATGTTCAGCATGAAGAGTAACTATGACCTATGAAATATATATAAGGATCTCAGCAAGACCTGCATAAGGTTGGGCCTTGTTTCCATTTCACCACAGAAGGGAGAAGAACACGGGAAGCTCTTTCCCCGAAGGACTGATGAGGGGGTTATGCTGGTTGAGAGAAGGGGAACCCTTTCTTCAGTGATAATGCACACTATATTCCAAAATGTGTCCAGGCATGTGTAGCTACAGGTAATCTATATGAAACTCGAGGGCCACACATATACAAAAAGACATGAAGGTAGGGAGGAAGGTTGTTTGGAACATGAAGGTTTTCAATTGGGAGAATGGAATTAGATAATATGAGTGGAAATTATTTAAATTCATGTGGTATTCATGAAACTGTCAAAGAAATAAGTTAAATAGATAGATAGATAGATAGATAGATAGATAAACAGATGAATTGAACCTTCGAGGTGTTCAGCTATGTACCAGGAATTATATAGGAATTACCTTTAATAATTTATATTCTTGATCAGCAAAGCTTGAAACAATAAATCTCTGTTGAACTTCTTGTAGTAGTTTACACGAAAGGCAACAAGAGTTTCAAGTTTCTCTCTCTCACTTTTCATATTGAAGTTTGCTTAAAGCAACGTGGTTTCTAAGTGTGCTGACACATATTCATGCATATGTGTATGCGATTGCTTGCCCACAGACATGCTCATACCAATACTCAGACTGGTCAGGGGAGAAATCACCCATCACTCTGTTTTTGTGGGTTATTCCTGTAGGAAGAAAAGCAAAGAGTTCCACTAAATCTTGGTGATTTGTTTTATCAGTGGCAGCAAACTTTACTTCTACCTTTTTAAAAAAAAATTTGTGGTCCTTGTGTGTCTCAGGCTGGTCTTTAACTTGCTATGTAATAGCTGCTGCTGATCTTGAACTTCTGATGCTCTGCCTATGCCTCTGGAGAGCTACAATTACAGTTGTATACCACCATGCCTGGTTTATTAATTTGAAAATTCTTACCACCAGATCAACCCCTACAACCATAAATAGTTTCTAAATTAGTAACACTTTTCTATGCAAAAAGTACTGCATAATGCTATGGTGTTTCTTGCATATTAAATGTATCTAAAATGATAAAGACTTCCTGTCTACACTTTCACTGTGCACTGAACCCAGCTAAATGAAATATTGTTATTTATTTAATACTGTACTAGTCTGAAAGAAGAAAATGAAAGAAGAAGAGATGAATTTTGAAAGTTTTATGTTGTGTGAAACCCTATGTTGATCTTTTCAAATTAGATGTTTATGCATAGGAAAAAGTAATCTATCATTGATTTTATGTAGACTTGTAATTTTTAAAAACTCTGATGGAGTAATTATTTAGAAGTAGAAGGAGAGACAGAATTTAGGCATAAGAATGTTTTTCTATACTTGCATTTATTTTCCAAACAGTGGGTCATTCTCGTCAAATGTCGCCTGGTGGTATTTCACTACTGCAAACATTCTATTTCTTATTTTGCTTTTGGTGGAGAGTTTTGTTTACCAAGGCCTGTGTTTATTTTCCTTCTTGAAATAGCTCTTATTTGAGGGCAAGGACTGAAAAGAAATGATGATAGGGAAGAAGTGATATATGAAAAGAGAATTTGGCAAGTTGGATTTCTTGCCTTTTAACTTTTAAATGAACTCATTTGACTATAACTGTGTAAGAGAAGAAAATAAACTAAATTATCTGGCTCATTTGATGTGGAGACTTTACCATTCAAGTTCATGTGCCCATAAATTCCAAGGAAGCATCTTTCTAGATTTATTGAAATACAGTATCAGTGAGAGGTCATCCCTGTACCTCAATATATACATATATTTAAATATTCAACTTTAAAACAGAAAGTGGGTTGGAGAAATGGCTCAGTAGTTAAGACTCTGCCTTTCAAGAAAAAGGATCTGAGTTTGGATCCCAGGTCCCATGTGAAAATGTCAGGCAAAACAGCTATGGCCTGCACTTCTGGTCCTGGTAGGCAGTGCCTGGGAAATCCTGGAGTGAAACAAAAAAGAAGGTAAAAGCAATCCAGTATGATTCCAGAAGTCATTCTTGGTCCTTCACAGGTATACACAGTGCTCTTTCTCACACACACACACACACACACACACACACACACACACACACACACACAGGTGTGCATGTGCACATGCAGAAATAAAGTAAAACAGAGTCATAATCAATATTTCAGGACCATAGATGACAAAAATGTCAATATTTAAAATCTCAAAATCTCCTTAATGTTTGGTATGATATACCTGTTATCACCAACTGATAGTAAAATTTTGATATAAGACTCATGAAAGAGTGAAAGATGGATGTATTCATCCAAGATTACTTCCCCATAAATTGCAATTTTAACCCCCAGAACCAAAGGGAATCTATTATTTGCTGTTCTTGTCCTTGTGAAAAAGCCACAAGGCAGGCAAGTTAAGGAAAGAGATGTTTGTTTGACTCACAGTAAAGGGGACACAGTTCATCGTGGTGGGTGGAAGGGTTTGTGTCACAGAAACAGAAGCATCGTGTGGCTCTGGCAGCAAGATGGCAGTGTGGTTGGTCACGTCTCCTCTGAAGGCAGGGAGAGAGGGGTTGGCAGAAGTGGCCAGAGCCTATCACTCAAGCCCGCTGCCCCTTTCCCTGATCTGACCTCCCTCCTCCAGGAGATCCCACTTTTACAAGTTCCACAACCTTCTAAAACAGCGTCCCCAAGCTGGTGACCAAGTGTTCAAAGCATATCAGCCTGCAGGCGACATTTCACACTGAAGCCCACGGTTGTGATGACTAGTTAATGCTACAATCCAGTGTCTAAACCCATCAATGTATCATATCCCCAAGTTTAATTCTGGACTTAAAGAATTTGAATTTGTTATGGATGAGAAGACGAGCAAGAAAAGATGTGGGAGGGGAGGAAAAAATATAGAAAGAAAGGAGAGAAAGGACAAGAAGAAAGAAGAAGGGAGAAAAGAAAGGATAAAAGGAAGGAAGGAGAAAAGGAAGGTAAAAAGAAGAAAGGAAGGAAGGGAGGGAGAAAGGGAAGGAAGCAGTGAAGAAAGGAAGAAAGGAAGGAAGGAAGGAAAGAAGAAATAAATCCATGGCTGAAAATTCACTAAGATATTAGTTTTCTCATATGTAATGGGAAAACCAACAAAAGCATAGAGTCCTCATTGTTTTTCACTACAAAGAAATAAACTTACAGTCTTTTACTTTTTATATAATGCATTTCACAATAATTAAACCATTGCACCATGGCTATGATTCTTAAATATGTCCTTTAATTTCCCAGCTTTAAAACAAATATCACACAATCATCCACTTTGTATTTAACTAATCTAATACAGTACAATAAATTAAATTTAAAAATCAAACTCTCCATAAACCAAAATATCTGTTAGGATTCATTCTCTGCCTCCTTCTTCCTATTCGGGTCCCTCCCTTTTATTTTTTACTCTTCCTCACAAAGCAAGTTGGGGGGAGTGAGGCCTATTACATGTCTGTAATAACATCATGTGTCATGTGTCATCAAGAGTTTTGTCTCATTTCATTTCTATAGCAACCTGCACAAGAGACATTAATAGATGGATAAATAATGGTTCTTCCAAGTGATGAGATTGGATGAAGATCAATACAATTAGAAGATGGACACATAAAACATATCCATGCCCACTTAAATATTCTGCTTTCAACTAGAATCATGGCAACTCTAGAAAGAAATGTATCAAAAGTTTACAAGCTCTAGGCATGGATGTCTAAGAGCTGTTGAACCACGTTAAACAAAACTGTAAGACATGAAGCTGTATCCTTTAGTCACAATGTAAATCCTTGTTTGATGAGTATGTCCAATAATGCATTAGCTTAGAGACTTGATTTTCCATGAAAGTAGATGGGCTGATATTGAAGTTCATAGAGATGTGAAAATAAAGGTGGAAGTATTTGTGAGAGGATGTGGACCATCAGGAAGGTAGGGAAGGTAACTAGGAGTTGTACCAGTTATTCTTCTCTGTCTCTATGAAACACCACTCAGGTTCAAACAACTTAGAGGGAGAAATGGAGATTTATGCATCTTAGGGTTCTAGAGGGGAAATATAGTTCTTTATGGCAGAAAAGGTGTGGCTAGCTGGCAGAAGTTAGAGGCAGTCTAAGTCACTGCAGACACCACCGAGGCTGAGAGCTGCTGTTGCAAGCTCAAGAGCAGACTCGCTCACTCCAGCAGAATGAGGCTAACCAACCTGTCACTTTCTTCCTCCAGCAAGCCTCCACCTCCTAAAGGGCCATGACCTTCCCAAACAAGTAAAGATTCAAACACATGAACCTGTGGGGGACCGCTCACATTTCAAACCATGACAAGGGTGAATATGACTGAAAATAATGATATTCATGTCGGAAAAATATTATGAGAGCCCTTTATTTTGTACATTAGCTGAAGAAATTTTCTCAAAATTTATATGGAAATTCAGTGATTTTTCTTAAGGCAAGACCCCTCTGACCATCTAAGAGGACCTAAGTGTCTTTAAATTTAAATTATTTTTATTCTTTTAGCATTTCATAACATGAAGACAATGAATGTGTGTTATTTTCACCCCTAGAAACTAAGATTTCTTAAAAGAACTGTGAGCGAATGAGCTGACTGTTAGAATCATAAAATCTAGAGGTAACACATACAGACTGAGTAAACATATACTTGGGATTTCACTGACAAGGAAGCATGAAAGTCCATAAGTGAATGAAACTGTTAAAAAATTGAAATCATGAGTCACTAGAGGCAGAGTGACCTATAGTGTTGTGCCTACCCAACTGGAAGAAGAGGAGAAACACAGTATCAGAAGGGCTATGGATTTGGGGGATTTACTATTTATTAATGGCAACTTAAATCCTATAACCTTGTGGATGATGAGTTTCACATAAGCTTGGAAAAGTGAACATTTTATACACCTGGAAATTCCATCTCTGGTAAAACGTGTAGTTAAAAACTTTACACCTTGGGGCTGGAGAGATGGCTCAGGGGTTAACAGAAAGTTCTGAGTTCAGATCCTAGATCCCACATAAAAATGCCAGGTGGGAATGGCAGTGGCCTGTACTTTTGGCCCTGGAAGGTGGAGCCTGGGAAACTCCAGAGCAGAGCAAAGAGGAGGCAGAGCAATCCAATGTGATTCTTGAAGTCACCTTAGACCTCTACAGGCACATATAGTACCCTCTGAGACAGACAGACAGACAGACAGACAGACAGACAGACAGACACACACACACACACACACACACACACACACACACACACACACACTTTACATTAAGAAACGTGACGATATGTGATGGCAATGTTTGGCATTTGAAAAATCCAGAGATGAGCTAATTCATTTCAAACAGGTCGAACAGAATCCACACCATAGATGAAAATGAACTCACCAGGTTCTCAGGGCTGGACCACAGGTCATGCTCAGTAACATCTCCTTGCGTGGGAGGGAAAAAAAAAGCCAGTGTAGACAAAGCGTGTGCTGCTTTGCGATGTCCAAAACAAGCCACAGGAGGAAGACAAGCATTTATGGTATTAGTTATGTCTTTTAAAAACGGAATAAAAAAAACACACACACATTCATTACAGCAACTGGAAGTGGCAAACTGTATCTGACTCATTCTGAAGTAGGGATTTCTTTTTTGGGGGTGGGGCTTATGCTCTGGAGCTGAGAGAAAAGAGAAGAAACTCTTGGATGCTCTGTTGGAGGGAAGTGAAGAAGAAGCCATAGCTTTAAGGTGGGAGAGCGCTATTGCAGAGGAGATAGGAGATAGCCGAAGGCCAGAAAGACCAGGGAGAGAGTCTTACTCACAGAGCTGGAGGAGAGAGCTGCCATGACCGTGACCATGTGGCAGGAGAGAGGAAGAAGAGAGCAATGGATGGGCAGCGCTGCGATCCTTTATAGTCCTCACCTTGCTAAAGGGTGTCCTGGAGTTACTAGAGGGAAGGACTGCAGGGGTGGTGGGCATGGTTCCCACGGGGCCTGACATTTCTAACTGCACCAGCTGGGCAATAGAAACGGAATTACTCCATTAATTCCATGTATCCCATAAAAGAGATTTTTTTTTAAATTAAGAAGTCCCTCTATATGTTTCCAGTATCCCACAGATACACAGGTGTAAAGTAGGAAGCTAGCCAGGCATATGTCTGCTTGCTCCCTAACACGGCAGTGTGCCACAAAGAACAGAAAACACTAGTTAGTTAACATGGCTTTTCCCCCCCAGAGTGGATTCATTACTGACAACCGGAAGTCTAACTTAGATAAATACTATATGTCTCCTAACATTTCAAAGCTTCCATTTGGCAGTCGTACAAGAAGCAGGCCTTCTGAGGAGCAGAGGGAAATGCTGACTTTGCTGGAAGTGAATTTCACCACGCAGCCTCCAGTGCACGTTGACACAAGCCTCGTGTGAGGTTTCTGCCTCACGTTTTGCCTGTGAGATCATCTATTCAAATCCTTTTACTTTAGAGATAAATTTCCCAGGCTACCATGCTCCTAGCCAACCTTGGGCTCAAGGTCACCTCTCATGGTGTCTGAATCCTGTGGTGGTTTCCAACTCCAATCCAGCAACCTCAGGGATTTTCATCGTTCTACACAGAAAAAAAGCTTTTAAGAGTAATTTGAGAAAGGGAATACAGAATATGCTCTTGTGCTCTGCTGCTGCAGGGCCCAGTCCCCATGGAATTCAACCCTCTGATCCAGGTCACCTGATGCTTCAAGTGGACTTTCTCAAAGGTTAAGGAAGGGCCAGGAGATAGGTTAGCAAATACTTAAAGTATTAAGAGAGAACACTGGGGAAAGTAATGTGAAAATATGCATAGTTCTTGCCTGCCCTTAGAGAGAGAAAGGTTCCCTTCATTGATGTTTTGGAAAAGAGATGGCACTTTTCAGGAAACCCAAATTAAATCTAACTTCAACTTCTTGCCAACATCTCTCCTCCCTGTTAATAACTTGGATGCTGTCCAATCCAGGGCACAATAAATAATCCTTCACTTTTACTGATAAACAAGTCAGGCATTGAATTTCTACCATTTAAATATTATCTACGTGTGGTCTAGAGGTTACTATAGTCAGCCAAGGTCAATAGTTTCAACTAAATAGCAAAAAGTTTTTCTTCCTTTTGAGACTTTACATATTTGTTTAGTATTTGTTTTATTTTGGAGAGAGGAAAAAGGAAGAGCAGAGAGCAGAGAGAGAGAGAGAGAGTGAGAGAGAGAGAGAGAGAGTGAGAGAGAGGAATATATGCACCATGGAGCAGGGGTAAAGGTGAGAAAACAACTACTTTCTTGAAATTCAGTTTTCTCCTTTCGCCCTATGGATTTATGGAGAGTGAACTCATATCACCAGTTTTGCAGGCAGGTGCTTTACGCACTGAACTATCTTGCTCATCCTTTTTTGAGACTTTATAGTCTGAAAATCTAATGCACACATTTTCACTCAAATTTGAAACAAAACTGCTGTTGGAGGCTGAAATGCTGGCATATTCTACTCTATTCATCCTTGTCAACTTCAGATACAGTTCTGCCAAGATGGATGTAATCCTCACCCATTTGGTTTGTCCAATAATGGCCGTCGCCAGAAGCACGTGCTGTTGAGCGCTTGAAAGGAGACTGTTGTGACTGAGCCACTTACTATATGATATGGTTAGTGGCTACTTTGTTCACATAGACATTCAGAGCTACTTCTTTGTACATCCACCTCCTACAACTTATTCCCCAGCAATGTTCTAATGGAAAGCTAGGTAGCCTCTAAGAAAACAAGCAAACCCTGTAAATGTGTTTCCCCCTTTCCCACTTCGGTAAAGTGCAGCACCATTACCATGTTTGCAAAGGTAATGGCCAATTTTCCTTGTGGGAGATTAACCCTAGCCATCTCCACTCTTCTAGAACAATCGTTTTCTACCTGAGAGTTGGAGAATTGCTCCCGGAGGGCCCATGAGCTGCTGGGTATGAAGCTGGCTGTGTGTGGTGGATCTAAAGATCGAGGTAGTGGTGGGTGGATTTGATGCTTTTGGACTTGCTGGAGGCCAAAGCTTTTTCTGCTTCATTATTCTAAGAAATGAAAACTTTCCACGAGTCAGTCTCAAGTTCTAAAACATAAATGCTCGTAGCTACAGAAATTGTTCAAAGCCCTTATCTACTGAAACCTCTTATTTTGTATAGGAGCCGAGTTCTCACATACTTAGATCAGTTTGCTGTAAAGATATCACAAATCTAAGTATGATGTTTTCTTACACCCCATCTTCCTACTGGGATAAGCTTTTCTCTATCACAGAAGTGAAACTCCATGCTGTAGCCATCGGATTTCACTGAGACAAAACAGTGCAGGAAGAAAACTATCCTCTGTAATCATCTCTTTCTCCACAGTCTACCTCCCTCACCACATTCATCTTTTATATGGTTTTTTCCTTCCCTCCCATTCTCTGCAGCAGGTGAGCTTTCCTCTCCCTGAAACCATTACCTGCCTTTAGGAAAATGACTAAAATTCAAGTCATTCAGATGAGGTTGATCTAAAATGATCTCTTCTATTTATTTAGTGTACTTGAATTTTAAGCAAAATGTTTAAGGAATTTTGTGTTCTGTTGGATGGGGAAATGTATTTAAAATAATCTGATGAAATTCATGGATTTTATTTTCTTGTTCCTGAAATGTCACCCTAATCTGTGGACCTATCTTTCTTCTTTGTGAAGTTAACCTTGACTTAGTGTCAGACTTATCTTTCTGTAACAAAAAAATACTCATATAGATAATGATAATAATAAAAGGAAACCTACTTATTGGAGAATATTGGCATTGTAATTCCTTATGACTTTAAATTAGAGATGAGAAGATCCACAGCATGTCTAGTATCTAGTGCTTACCTTATAAAATCAAGAAAAAAATTTTAAGATATGGCAAATTACTTTCTCTTCTTCCAACCTTCCAGCCTTTCATAGGCAGATAAATTTTGTTCTGGGACATCGTTTAGGAAGATGTCTCTTCATATATTAGTGGATAATGGAAGAATGTAACACCATTAAGTTTTATGCCTCCATCAACTACAGAGGGACAGAAATAAGATTTAAGTTCTTAATTGAGACAAAAAAATAAACAAGAATGATACCTCAAGGAATGTGTCTGAAGCCATTAGCTATTAAGTGACAAAGGACAGTGTTGGCTGCAAGGTGGGCAATGAAGTAATCACTGTGAATGCCACAGTTTATTGCCTACACAGAGTTGCAGGTTGTGGAGGATGGAAGAGGGGAAACTCAAATTCAGACTGGTGAGCTCTTTGAGTGGAGTGAGTGGGTGAGTCTGTTGAGGTATGTGATAGTCAGTCTTGGTTGTCAACTTGACAGGATTTAGGATTAATTGGAACATCAGCCATCAGACCACTTGAAGAAATTATCTGGATTAAGATTTTTAAAATACAATGACTAACCATTAATGTGGATGGCGCCTTGTAGCTGCAGACCAGATAAAAGGAAGTGTAAGAAGGATCTCTCTCTCTCTGTCTTTCTCTATCTTCCCCTACCCTCCCCCTCCTCTTCTCCTTCTCTCTCTCCTGGCAAACTTACCCTCCCTCCAACATGACTGCAGTGCAGAAACTCTTCAGGAATTTTCAGTTATAGGAACAACTGAAATATTCAGTTCCTGAACTAAGAAGCTACAGACAGCTATTGTTGGTCTGTCTAGACCTTACCTCATAAGCCAATCAATCCGTTTCATATATATATATATATATATATATATATATATATATATATATATATATATATTCACACTATGGGTTCTGATCAGTGGAGAGGTGAAAATGGTGTTCCTGGGAGGGGTTACCAGGGGGCATAATATGCCATGTGAGAGGACCTTGGTCGCTGATGGAGGGAGACCTCTACCCTTGAGTATTCAGTCCAGTAGTAATGAGCACATGTGTTAAGAAATTGAGACCAGGAACAAATGTCAAAACTCCTGCAGAAGTTTGTCACTTGATGGGGAGCACTGCTTCCTCTCACCACTCAGTCAAGAAAAGCAATTCCCAGGGTTTAGATCATCCACTTAGGAAAGTCTTCTTCAGCAGTAATAATTGACCTTAATTCTGCACCTACTAATAAAATCATAACAGCAAGACTGAGTGGTCCGCATTATTTTCAAGCAAGCTACTTACTTGCCTTTTCAAACACAACATGAGAATTGTAAGTATGCAAAAAATACACAGCAAATAACAATGCTATATTCACATAATGTCTTATATCCAAATCAAAGATTACTAGACATTCAAAGACACAGAAAAGCTGACCTATAATGAGAAAAATATTAAAGATCGTAGTATAAAAATAAAAAATATGGGGCTGGAGAGGTGGCTCAGGGGTTAAGCCTCTGCCTTGCAGGTGGAAGGTCCTGAGTTTGGATCCTAGACCCCACGTATAGACCCAGGGCGGAAGTGGGGGTGGCCTGCGTTTCTGGTCCTGGTAGGGCGGAGCCTGTGAATCCCGGGGCAGAGTAAACAAGGAAGAGGTGGAGGCAGTCCATGGTGGTTCCCAAATTCGTCCTTGGTTCTACACACACACACACACACACACACACACACACACATACATACACACACATACACACACGCACACACGCACAACTGAATAAATAAAAAAATTTAAAAAATGTATTTTATACAAAAAAGGCAATATTGGATTATAAGTCAATATATAAATATCTTGAATGAAGAAATAAATTGAAAAGAAAACACTAATCTGTCATGCAGAGGAATTCAGCATAGTTGACAGATATTCTCTACTTTCAAGTAAGTGAAACATGATTTCTTACTCTTTAACTGTGGGGTGTGGATAGTGGCTTCCTTCCAAAGAGAATGTAAGAAATGAATTTAAATGGAACAGCTTTAAAGAGGAGAAACCAGATGAACACAGCTTCTGTAAATAGATCAGGATTGACATGATCCATGCTGAGTCCTGGTATTGATAGTACTTTTGGTAGAAAGTTCTAGAAAGACACAGACACATGCTTCTACGGCCTTCCTCCACAAAACCAAGTGTCTCAGTCTCAGCATAAGAAACACAGTAGCTTCCTGTTAGGAGAGTGTTGTGCCAAACTGCCTTCAACCCACCTTCAACCCACCACAATTCTTGGAAATAAGGACAGTTTTAAAAAACTGTCATAGCCAGGAGCATTCTCAGGGGATTCAAGTCTAGTAAATGGAGTGTGGGAATCTGGAGCAGAAGAAGCATATTAGGTAAAAATGAAGATATGGTATAGACTTAATAGTATGCTGATGTTGGTTCATTAGCCATAGAAAATGTCCCAAAATGATGTAATATGTTAATAATAAGCAAAACTTCATGAAAGCATGAGCAGGACTTTTTTTATTTTAATGATGAATTTTGCTTGTTGATATATAAGATAAATTCTGATTACTCTGCCGATACCATCTGTCATCTCTCTTCTTCCCACCCTGTCAGCCTCCTTTCCCATTTTCCTCCCATACCCATGTCCTTGTGTTTTGTTTTGTGCCCCCACTGGGTTTAGCCAATGTTTTTCGTGTGACTACTGGACTCCTCTTTTGGAGCCTAGCAGGCTCCACCTGTCCTTGCTCCCTGTTCTTTAGTAGTTTGTTGGGCCTTGCAGGTTCCATCACCATTAACAGCTGACCATTGATCTGTCTGAACCATGCAAGGTATGATGTCTGCAGCCCTATCTGTTGTGGGCTTTGTGACGGTTGCCATGGTTGTGCTGTTTCTATAGAAGATGGCATCATGGTGTGAATGTGAGTTGTCCCCCCACAGGCTCATGTGTTTGCATCCTTAGCTAATGTAAATATTTGGGAAGGTCATGGCAACTTTAGGAGCCTAGCTGGAGGAAGGATGTCACTGGGGGCAGGCCTTGAAGTTTGGTAGCTCAGCTCTGCTTCCTCAGCTTGCTCCGCTATCTCTGCCTCCACAGTGTCTGTGGTAATGTGAACCAGCCTCAGCTTCTACTGCTAGTCATGCCTTTTGCTATGAGATTCCCACCTTAATGGACCGTATCTCCCTTCTGGAACCTTAAGCCAAATAAAATCTACCATTCTCCCTTAGGCTGTGTCTGAATGTTGTCTCACAGCAACACAAAGAAAAAGCACTGTAGCAATGGCTTTTCACTGTCTTTTTTCTATCTTCTGCTGTTACATTGTTTCCATGCCCTCTTCCACAAAGGCCCCCGGGCCTTGAGGGGAAGCATAAATGTCATGCTGAGGATCGAGCCCTCAATTATCACTATTCTCAACATCCAGCAGAGTCCTGCTTCTTTGCGTTCATCTCCAGACACTATAAAAAGAAGCTTTTCCGATTAAGGCTGAGGATAGTGTTTGTATCCTTTCTACCTCTTTTCCACACTGTTCCCTGATCCTGGGTGGTGAGAACCCCATAGTCACCTGTTTCCTGCTCTTCGACCCCTTGTGACCCTCTGCATCAACCCTACTCATTTCAAAAAGAAACTTCTTAAATGCATGACAGAGAACTTTCATCACTCGCCTTGTACTAGGGACAATACTCAGTGATGAACATCACATATTAATCAGAATAATAGCTAAAGCCTAAATATTGTTTTATTAAAAACTAGATTTAACTTCCTTTTAAGTATTATTGAATTATGAAAAATTGTGTGTTTATACATGGACATATTTCATATATGTATAATTCTTCAGGGAAGTATGAATTCTGGAATTTCTTTATATTAAGGAGTAAAGAGAATAAGGTTATTACACAATTTAAGAATATGTGTTTTTTTTTGCTGCTGTGTTTTATAAAGTGTTGTCCTTAACTTGTATCTTAATTTGACAATGAAATCTTTATTATGGAAGGGTTGTATCAGGTGAGATATTGGCAGAAAGAGTGCACTGCTAAAAGCTTTGGGTATTTTGAAGTTTCAGGACCCAGCTTCTGTGTGATTGTTAGACTCATCGATGTACTGATGAAGTAAGGATCAAAGGAGAAAAGACAGTAACATTAAGGACAACATGAAATGCACATAGGCTGTAGAAAAAGTCTCTTAATTAAAAATTATAGTTAATAAGATATTGATTCTATAAGAAGTTAATTAAACCCAACAACAGCGACAATGCCTACTTTTGCATGTTTACACTTATAGCCAGGAAACAGCCTTTATAAAGAATATAAATATATTTGAGAGGAGATTTTTTTGGCAGAAATCTTACTGTTTGTACTATGTATTTTAACTATTAAAACCCATCATTTTTTGAGAGATACTGTCAATGTTGTAGTGAGCTTTTCTTTTGCTGCGAGATACTACTCCTACACAAGTTAAGGGAGAAAGGAAGAATTATTTGTCCTATGATTCCAGAAGGAATTTGTCCGTTTCAGACAGTCATTGCACGGCAGAATGAGTGGCTATAGGCAGAAGCAGGAGGCTGGATTGAGTCACCACAGCCATCATGAAAACAAAGAGTCAGAGAAATAGAGGGCTGACTGGGTGATCACACCTCAGGACCCCATCCCCTGTGACAGAATTTCCTCCAGCAAGGCTCCTCCTCCTAAAGTTGCCACGACCTTCTCAAACATTAACAGCTACGGATTCAAACATATGAAACTATCGGGGACAACTCAAATTCAAATCATGAGAACCAGCTGGGTGGCACAATCAGAGGTGTCTGACCCTCCTTTTCCCCCCAGAGAGTTAATTTGCATTTCCTTCCTATAAAGTTGACGGGCTACAATAGCATTTCATTATGCTATTGAAGGTGCTATAATCAGGTTAAAATAGATTGCTATGAATTTAAGATGTTTGATGTAATCATAATGGAAATAATAACAAAAATATAAAAATGTGAAGTCTAAAAATTAACTCAGCAAAATGTAAACAAAAAGGCAGTAAAGAGGCAAGGAGGGGTGAAAAGCTATTAGATATGACAAGTTGTTTTCCATTAATAATTATTTAAGTATGAGTGCATTAAGTGGCCTCAATTTGAAGACATAGACTGGGTGGACAAATGCCAAACCTGAACAAAAAATAAGGAGTCTTGCTGTCTGCAAGATGCTCACACTAGATGTGAGAACGCCCAAAGGCTAACAGTTGTAAGGAAAGGAATAGACAATCCGGGCTTGGGGAGAGATGTGAGATGAACACAATGAGATCACACAAGCTCAATGGTTAGACCAGCGCCATCGCCAGAGAAAAAGGGGGAGGGATGTTATAAATATGATAAAAGCACCAATTCACTAGGAAGATGCAACACCTACAAACATATGCGGCGAATACTACCCTAAATATATGGGGCAGGCGTGGCTGTAAATGAGAATAAGACAATAATACAATAGCAGGGGGCTTCAGTACTATTTTCAGATTCTGTCCCATTCCATTCTGTTGCCTTTTGTTCTATTTTCTGCTCTATTTATTTGTTGAGACAGAACCTTGGTGTCTGTCCCAGGACTGGAATCCTTGTGCTCAACCAATTCGCCTGCCTCAGATTCTGGAGCCCAGCTGACCCATAGCCCTTGCCATGATGCCTGGATACATTGCTGCTACAACAACTCCAGAGACACTCAGTAAGGACACAGAGGATGCTAGTAACACTAGACACCATTCAGGCCTAATAAGCACATGCAACAGGCTCTACCTAACAGCCACAGAGTACATTTTGCTCCCCCAACCCCACCTCAAGAATGTGCAGCAAGATAAACCACAAGAGAAATCTTAAAGAATTCGAGAAGATAAAATCATATCACCTTTCTTTTCCTCTCACAGGGAGATGAAACTAGAGATCAACGGCAAGCAGAAAACAGAAATAAACACATGGCTGTCAATCAAACCAACAAGCAAGGAGTCACAGCACAGTCACCAGGGAATATAGAAACTATCTGGAGATGAATGGCAATGAAATCTAGCTTGCTGAAACTCATAAAATGCCGTGAACCCAATACTATGAAGGAAAGTTAGGTCCATGAGGCCTGCTCTAATTTGGCTTATTACATGTCATATTCATATACTGGGATATCACCTGCACTTAACAAGAATACCTGTCACTTGCCACGATGTGAATGAACTTTGAAGGCATTATGCTAGGGACACAATTCTGTCATGAAAGATAGATGTGGCATGTTTCCTTGCATATGAGATATCTAAAGTAGAGTAGAGAGTAGAAAGGTGGTTGTCTACCTGGCACAGGTGGGGGGTGGGCGGGTCAATGTTTAAACAAAGCTTCTTTTGCAAGTTGAAAACAGGATGGATGGATACTGAACTGGGTGGTGGTGGGTCTTTGTCCACAGCTCGGCTGGACTGAGAGATGTTAAGGATGGGTGAAGCACATTTCTGTGTTGGGGAGCTCATGATGTGGGACATCTTCTACATAGTGGTATCATGCAATGGCCTGGTGGCCCAGAGGGCAGTATTTTGGAGGAAAGGAGCCTATAGGTCAGCAAACCCCTTTCTGTCTGAGCTGTTGATGCTTCACTGTCTCATTTCAACTTCTCCAGACTTTCCAGGTAGATCCACATCGGCAGCTCTTAGGGAGCATGAGGCTTTGGATGTTGGGATCCTTGAGACATTCAGCTTTGTGGATTGGCCATAACCATGTTCTCTCTTCTTCCATAATGCAGAGAGTCTTTGTGGAGCTACCTGGTCTTTATCTGGTAAGCTATTCCTAGGAATTCCTTTCAATAACTATATAAACATATTCTATTGGTTCTATTTATCTTGAGGATCCCAATGCAGCTGTATGCGTGACACATGGCTAAGATGTTAAACTCAGTTGCATGTGGTGGCTCATCCCTGTAATGTCAGTATTTGGGATGCTGAAATAGAAGGCTAGCCTGCTTAGTAAGTTCCAGGCTAGGCTAGAATATGGAGCGAGACCTTTCCTAAATAAATGAATAAATAAATTGCAAGTTTCGTATTATGCCTGTTGACCTCAATAAAAGTACACAAAAGCACAATGCTGAAAAACCACATCTTACATATCAGTAATTTCCCCTTTTTCTTCATTGGTGGAAAATAGAACTACGAATGGCATCCACAGGGAGAAATCATTCAAGAAGTCTGAAATAACAGTGCTAAATTTGGTACAATGAAGGATTGGAGAGGTGGCTCAGTGGGCGAAGAGCTTGCGGTGCCATCCTGAGGACCCAAGTTCAGTCCCCAGTTCCTACATGAAAATCCAAGCCTAGTGGTGTCTGCTTATAATCCCACCAGAGACAGGCAAATCCCTGTGACTTTCTAGCCAGGCAGTCTAGCTGAAGCAGGCCAATGACAGACCCAATCTCGATAAATGAAGTGGGGGGCATCTAGCAATATCTGAGGTTAACCTTCGGCTTCTAAGTGCATACCCACACACATGTAGGCAACCCTCGCCCATATCCTCTATGTCCTGCTGCACACACACGAACACACACATCCCTTTGTACAGTCATATTTTCTATATATTTCTGATTTCCTGCTAATTTCCTTATTTATTTATTTATTGAGAAAGTGTCTCTTATAGCACAAGCTGTTCTTGAACTTGCTGTGTAGCCAAGAAGGATACCCTTGAACTTTGGATCCTCCTGCTTCTACCTTCCAAGGGCTTACCCCAACATGCCCATTTTTATACTAATATTATCGAGCATGAGTCGGTAGGTCTTGGCGACAATCCTTTTCTGCCCACTGCAGAGCTGAAACGTCTCTGCTCGCATGTGAGCTAAGGGAATGCAGTGATTGTAGCGGCTGCTCAGGCTTGGGGGGAGGGGGGCTCATCTTGTGAAGTCGATGCTGGGCTTGCAAATCAAAGCGACTCGAGTTATTCTCTTGCTTCTTGGAAGGAAGAACCCAAGGCTGCATGGCCAGTGGGAGCTGCATTTGTGTTCGGCCCTCTGTGTTTACCACGTCCAATTTCTTCCACTCTATGGCCATGGGGTGCAGGTGGGGTTTGCAGGGACTTGAAATACTTCTTTCCATCAGCAGTGATGGTCTTTAAGATGTTCTGCCAACATGGAAATCCCACTTTAATGGCTTCTGTGATGATTTGATCATTTGCACTTTGTCTTAAGGAATTATTGTTATTAGTTATAGAACTTAGTACCTTTTGCATGCTAGACTACATGCCCGATTTGTTTCTGAGACGACCTGGCTATACTCCCCAGGCAGGCTTTGAACTTGAAATCTTTTTACCTCACCTAGAATTACATCTCCTCCTTGTCCTACAGATTTTTTACATTTATTTAGTTAACTAATGTGTGTGTGTGTGTGCATGTGTGTATGCGTGGGTGTGTGTACATGTGTGCGTGTGTGTGCATATCATGGAGCACATGTGGAGGTCAGAGGACAACTTTCAGTAGTCAGTCCGTCCTTCTCCTTCCACCATGTAGGCTGTGGGGATCGAACTCAGGCTGGCAGGCATGGCAGCAAGTGCTTTTACCCACTGAGTCATCTTGTCAGCCCTTTCCTAAATGTTCAGTCATTCTGAAATATTTTTGACATGTGTATTGACTTTTCAAAAATATATTCAGTCTTTAGTTTCTGGAAACATTGGATAGTTTTAACACAGTTTTTTTCTAGAATGTCCAGGCATTTGTTCCTCAGTATATGACTGTTCATCATCAACCAGAATACCAAGTCCAAGTTTCCTTCCTTCCTTCCTTCCTTCCTTCCTTCCTTCCTTCCTTCCTTCCTTCCTTCCTTCCTTCTTCCTTCCTTCCTTCCTTCCATCCTCCTTCCTTCCTTCCTTCCTTTCTTCTCTCGCTTTCTTTGTCTCTCTTTATTTTTTCTTTCTTTCTTTCTTTCTTCTTTCTTTCTTTCTTTCTTCTTTCTTTCTTCTTTCTTTCTTTCTTTCTTTCTTTTCTTTCTTCTTCTTCTTTTTTTCTCTCTCTCTCCTCCTCCGCTCCCTCCCTCCCTCCCGCCCTCCCTCCCTCCCTCCCTCCTCCCTTTCTTCCTTCTTTTCTTCCTTTCTTCCTTCCCTGTCTTCTCTTTCTTTCCTTTCTCCTTGCTCTCCTTCCTTTTTAAAAAATAATTGATACAGTGTCTCATATGGCCCAGCAGCAAATGACCTTGAGCTTCTGATGCTCCTGCCCCCACCTGCTGGCTGAGAGCTGTCCTGCAGGTGTGCGCTGGACATCAAACCTAGGTCGGTGCTCATGGTGGGCAAGCACTTCATTCTCTGGACACACTGCTTGCTCACTTTCACTGAAGTCTAGTTTCCTTTGAGTAGGCATGAGAATGTTTTCTTCAAGAAAATTGCTACAGTAATCTAACTAGCTAACAGATGGTACATAGTATATGTTCAATAAGATTTAACCCTTTCAGCAATCCTGTGGCATGGATTGTCATTGTATGTCTACTTTTGCTTAACGTATTACAATCAGGGAACCAAAACCCAGGATGGAGGTGCAGGAACACAGAGCAAACCCTCAGTCTGGATCTTTCTTTCTCCCGCGGTTTGTTCTGTGGCCTCTGATCTCAGTGCAGCAGGTCCAGGCTGAGATCAGCAAACCAGAGTCAGAAAAGGAAGCCCAGCCTTCTTTGCTTTACTTCCTGGCTCTAAGGCTGCTTCAGATGATTGACATCTCCAGTCCTTGCTTCAGATGATTGACATTCCCTGTCCTGGCTTCTTATCTCTGTTAGATCAAAGCCCCTGCAGCCCCATCTCCCAGCAACCTCAGGCTGCCTTCTTCCCACACTGTCCAGGTCAGCTGCTACCTCACCCCAAATTCCTTTCTGTATCACATGATGGGACACTTGCCACCACACTGTAAAGGCTATAAAGGGTTAGATGCTCCCTGCCTCTTGTGGGTTTTTCTGCAAATGTTTCCAACCACCTTCCTCTGCCAGGCTGCGAGTGGCCCTGGCAGTTACCTCTGCCTACTTTAGGCTGTCAGTCATGTCTGAGTGCCTGCACACCCTGAAGCCAAACCACGGTTCCCAAAGCTCTTGGTTCTAATATTGCTCATGGACTTCTACTTTCTCTTTTCCTAACGATCAATTTCCTAAACAGAAAAAGTGGAACGACTGAGTTCTGTTTTGTTTGCAATCAGGCACCAGATGTATAGGATATATATGCTTTACTTCTAAGGGGGCTCCCTCCATGCCTTCACCCCTCATACCTTCATAGCTGGGCTGGGCTGTTGAGATGTGAGTTTTCTCCCAGCATTGGAAATCAGCAAGAAAGTGCCTGGATTCCCATCTCGAGAAGGCTCAGCAAATCACCCACAAAGCATATTGCATTTATTTGAAAAAGACCCTTTACCTTCTTCCACACCACGTGATGTGACATCGCTCAGGAAGTGAGCTTAACTTTATGGATGAAACATTTGAATATTCTGCCCAGGCAGGATCCGGGAGAGTCAGGGACCTGAACAGCAATTCTCCCAGTAGTTGTTGAGCTTCTGAATTCAACTTTTTCTCTCCTTCCAGTCATTGTTCAGCGTGTGTGTGTGTGTGTGTGTGTGTGTGTGTGTGTGTGTGTGTGTTGGGGTGAAGGGTGATGGGAGGGGAGGGGGTGCCTGTTCTACACTATTCCATCATTTTCCATTTAGGTCCTTTGGGAATTGCTACTAAAGAGCATGATGGTAGAATACCACCGTGAGCTCAGAGAAGGACGCAGACATCAAAATAAATCTCCCTGGCATGCTTCATTGTGGATTTGTACTCTTGAAACGCTCACTAAAATAAGAAATGCTAATTTCTTGCAGACTATCACCAGATGATTTTTTAAAATATCTGCCAAGCAGGAATGCCTGTTCCCACGTGAGGCATTTCCATAACACAACCCTGGCATCGAGCAGGCGCTTATAGTTTCATAGAAACAGAGGGGGGAAAAGAAAAGAAAAAGAAAAAGACAACAGCAGCAAATATTTTCCCCCAGGACAGTTTTAGCTACAATTTACCAATGCTCGCCTAGGTTATTTCTGTCTTACTTTATGCTTTTGTTTGGAAACATAATGAAATTTTACCTGGATACACTCCCGGGCAATCAGGAAATAGCTCAATGTGTTGGCTGGCAGGCACTGCCAATCGTGAGACCTGCAGAAAAATCAGAAGACTTCACCGCCTGACCTCCTCCTGCACGACCACCAGGCAGGAGGTGGGGGAAAGGGTTAAGGATTATTGGAGGGTAGTGGAGAGGAGGGAGGAGAGGAAGCCCCCCTTCTCCTCTCTCTCACCCCCCTCCACCGCCCCAGGAGGCTGGGGAGCAGGAGGCCGCACCTCTGGGGCGGGTTTCCATCACCTGCAGCGAGGCTGAGATCCAGGAGCCGCGGCTTGCTTGGCTTTTTAGGAGGAAGGATGTAGATGCCAATTTCAGGGACCCTCTGCTGCGAGGAGTGGGCGTGGTCTCGGCCGGGTGGCTCCTGCTAGAAAAAGATGCTGGGTGCCTTTCAGTGAGGAGGGGGAGAGAGAGAGAGAGAGAGGGAGAGAGAGAGAGAGAGAGAGAGAGAGAGAGAGAGAGAGAGAGAGAGAGAGAGAGAGAGAGAGAGGAGAAAGATAAGGGAGGACGAAGGAAATAGAAGAGAGCGCCAGAAGAGCAGAGGAGGGAGGGAGGGAGAGAGGAGAGAGAGAGGAGAGACTGAAGACCCAGTCGGAGCTGGGTGTACGGAAGGCTGAGGACTGGACTCCAGCGCTCTCTCGCAGAGACACCCGAGATCTTTTGGAGGAGGCTCTATCACCGCGCACATGGGGTCTGTCGCTGGAGCGGTTGTTCAGACATTACTTGTGTTATCTACTCAGCACTGGTGGAGCCCAGCGGTAGCGGGTAATTCCTGTAAGTATACAGCCAAATGATTTAAAAACTTACTAGGGGGTGGAGGTGGGGGCTCCCTGCAAAACTTTGATTCTGTTGTTTTCCTGATGGGGTTTTGCCAGGAGAATGGCTGGGAAGCACCTTGAAGTAGCACTTCAAAGATTTTTTTTTGAAATATGACCGGGTGGGCTGTCTCTCCTCTTCTGGGTCCGGTGCAAATATGCAAAATATTATCTTTTTTTCTAGGGCAGCATTTTCTCTTTAAATATTCGTTGAGAATACTCAAGTTCTAGTAAAATGCACACACACACACACACACACACACACACACACACACAATTTAATTAGCATCTTAACCAGGGACTAGCGTAGCCTTCCAGTGTCTTTCCTGGGGTTTATTTATTTATTTATTTATTTATCACGATGGTGTGCCTCCCAGGAAAACAAGCTGTAGACTTTCGCATGATGCTGCATTAGCTGAGCTATCTGAAGTTTGCGATGTGTCAGGCGCTGCATCCTGAAATGATGCAGGCTAATATCCCATACATACTGCAGATTTCAAGAGCTGGCAGAAGAGGGGGAGACACAGCTTAGCGCTGAGTTTCCTGTCCTCACAGGGTTTGGGGGTTTCAGCAAGAGTGTGGTGTGGGGACGTTCCGAATGTGGGCTTCCAGGATGATGATTTTTGTTCATTGGGTTATTTCTTTCTCCAAAGTAGTATTTGTTCACGGTTGAATTGATTGTCTATATTTGTGATTGATCCTTTGGTCCTGAGTTCATTGGCTCAGGGAATATTTGTGACAGTCTTTCCTCTAATTTACATAGCATCCAAAATAACCTGGCCAACTCCAGATTCGTCCACTTGGACTGCTGAGGGAAAAGTTTTTTAAAAAGTTGCTATCTGTTCTTATCTGAATGGGAGGACTTTTCCTTCCTGCAATGGATGGTGAGCAGATGGGAGAATACAACTTTGTGTTTCCTTCTTGGGTTTTCAAGGAGCAGTGGATTGGCTTCAGGGCAGCGAGGCCTGTTTGGGCATCTGGCTGGGTCTGGATTGGTGCTCTGTTGCTCCAGGTTAGGTTGGGGGGGACGCAGAGCAGCCGAGTTGACTTTTGGTCTGGTGCTAACTCTGAGGTGTCCTCAGGTGAGAACAATATGCACTCACTGGCAGAGGTCACATGTCCCTCCTGGACTACTTGATCCCTGGGTTTTTTTTGTGTTTCCATATCAAGGTTCATCTGTCACTCTGCTAGGAGAGAATCTCACTCCAATCCCTGCATTGCTTCTCATTCAATTTTAAATCGTGTATGTGTGTGTGTGTGTGTGTGTGTGTCCTATAATGTCTATAAATGCTGCAATGGTAGCCTTAGACACTGAAAGAAACAGCAGCACCTCCCTAAACACCCCCCCCCACACACACAGATGAAGTTTTGCAGGAAAGGCATAAGCAATTCCTTTTCCCCTTGCTGAAGTTCAACAGCTAGGCAGCACTAGAGGTCACTGTTACAATGTGCAGCAGTTGCTGGACTCCTTCCCTTAGGAAGAGTTGAGCTTCGGGTCTAACCAGTCTGCCTGGCTTGCCAATATACTGTCTTCTATAGTTCAGTCTGCAGCACATTGATATGATTCACTGGACTGCAAGTTGTAGATGTTTGTCTTTTTCCTAGAAGTCCAGTGACAAGTGTAGCCACAAGATCCACATTCTGTAACGGCTCTGGTCGTGCATCTTCCTGGCAAAGGGTAGGAGAGCCACTGGGTTGGGAAAAACCCAGTACTATGAGCTTCACTCTGGCTCAGCCACTCCCTGACACAGTTTCAATCTCAATTCAACTCTGCTTTCTTCAGGATGCCATGAAATGCTCTCCTAAGCAGCATAGAACCTGGAGAAACTGAACTGATCAGGAGTGCTTAAATACTAACATTGGAGATTTTGGTTAGCATACCTGTCAAAGGTAGACTTTTCTTCAAGTGTCAATACATGCAACTGACTGTTGTCAAATAATTAACGTTGTATTTCGTTCCTTATTATTGGTTATTTAGTTGGACAATGTGAACAATGCAGCTATGAAAATAAAATATTTCCTTTCCCTAATTTATCTTATTCCTCAGTATTCAGAAAGGGCTTGCTCTTTGGAAGAATCAGGGTCAACTTGTTGCTAGGTTATGTTTCATCATTTTTAGAAGAATGAGTATATATGTTTATGAGCAAGGTTGCCTTTTGTGGGATTATAATGTTCTAGTAATTCTTCTGGACAAGCCTGTATCTTAATTCAGAGTGGATCAATTTGGAATCTTGATATCAAAGCCAGAGAGGGCTGAATATAAAGAATGAAATGAAAGGCCTGTCTTTCAGGTGAATACAAAGACTTCTCTCCCCTTTATTTACCCCTTTTATTTCCCCCCTTTACTTCATGGGGCGAAAATAAAATCTGTCATCCTCTGAATTAGCCTCTGGCTACCAGCAAGAAGGAATCCATCAGGAACACCACAAACCTGGGATTAGGTGAACTCTAATTTGAATATTGATTGTTCTGACTAATCAGCTGGGGAACCTTGCATCACAAAGCGTCTATGCAAATACACAGACATATGCACCATGTGCTTGTGCAAACTTCCAGGTTCACATGTGTTTTCTTGCTGTGTCTGGTCTTTACTTTGTCTAAGAACTGTGTTGCCTGACTCTCACCCTTTGCTTCTCTCTGTTCAAAACAGCAAACCAATCCCAAGAGTCAATTCTTTGTACTGGTCAAGATTAAGTTTTTAAAAATTGTACTATTGCAGCCTCTCTTTTGTCCAAGCGTAGAGACAGATCCTGTGACCAGGCTTATTCCCGGAGAAGCTAACTCTTATAGTTTTTTTACTTCCTGCTAAGAGAGATGCATTTTAGAACGGGGACATTATTTCTTTATTCTCAGCCCTCTCTGAGGAATGAAGTTTGTGAATATTGGAGAGTATTGGGGTCAGAGCTTAGTCACATTAGAAGGAAGAGCTGCAAGCAGTAAGGTTGGGAAGAGTTTGGGTTTTATTCTCGTAGATTCCATGAGAGAGGGCACACTGAGCCCTGCTCTGAGAATAATAAATGCCCAACTGGTAGCTTGCTAATGACTTAATTAGAAGTGAGCCTCTCATGGTGTTCTTTCTCGCCTCTAATTGAAACCAAGGACATATCTGATATATACCTTGAAGGAAGCGCCAAAGAATGTGATCATCTTAGCAATAGAGAAAGGTAATTGCCCGAATAGCTGATCACTCTTATGGGCTCTTGGGTACAACCCAGAGAAAACTGGACAAGTCCTCAAGTTGTGAAAATTCAATTTTGTGATTCTTCTAGGAGTGTCTTTCAGTTCCTTTCCTTCTTGAAAATGTATTTCTATAGTAAAAAAGCAAATGGAATGAAGTTATTAAACACTCAGAATATGTAATTCTATGGTGCAAAGCATAAATTGCTGAAAAACTTCGCTTGGAACTGAAGGTTACTGTGCACTTTGACTTATTTTCCTAATATAAATGTTGATGTTTTTCTCCATTTCACACATTCACCCACTCATCACATGCGCCCCGAGTCATCTCTGCTAAAGGCAGTCTTTTGTCTGGGGATCACAGCTTATAGACCAACCATGACCTCTGCATGACACCTGGCTCTTAATTAAAGTAACAAAAACTGTCTATGTGGAATTCATATCCCATGTAAATAATCTGTCTAGATTCAATGAAAATAGATACACAGAATTAAGTCAGGTATTTAGCCCAGGTTGGCCAGCTGTGGCCAATAAACCATGTCTGGTCTGTTGTTTGGACTATGGACATCTTTAGCTAGGAAAAAACTGAGAGAATTCTTCAGGGCAGGAAACAGGGATGCACATTTCAAATTTCAGTCTTCCATCTTATTTGTGCAACTATCATTGAGCAAAACTTGTATTTGAATAGTATTATGTGTTGAACTTGATTTGTAAAACATTGTTAAAATTTTTACTCTTGTTATATTAAGTACCTCTCTAATACGCTGTACTAGCTAGTTCTTTGTAGAGTAACTTCATTGACTGCTGACTTATATAATACACAATGGGGCTCATTAATAAGATCTTGATAATGTATAGGACATAGTCAATCGGGTAAATTTAATCTTTACTATTAAACACAAAAATACTGAAGGTACTGTTAATACTACTAGGAAAAATGACAGAAGAAACTTCAATTTAATATTTTCCCCATATGTTTCTTCTTAAATACGTCATTGTTCAAGACGCTAGTTGTTTCCATGAATACCCAATGCTTGTATTAACTTCTAGAGTTTCTGCAATTTTCAGTTGCTCACGGGCGTTTTCATCCTCGAGAAATCCAAATGTTCTGCAATGCTTGACAAAATGTGTAATTGTGCCTTAGAGAGTTAGAATGAAAATTTTGCTGTTACTTTACATTTTCATGAGTGTAAAATATTCCACCTCATATTCATCAGATGCTTACATATAGAATCAATCTGATTATATGAGGGGAATGGCTTTATTTAAAGAACATGCTTGCTTTAAAAGTGAAGTGGCAACCTCTTAAAATCACTGAAATTGGCAAACTTTCTGGAATGCATTGAAAAATAGATTTTCATTTAAGCTCAACCCACTGAGAATTCACCATAATTAAGCAAGTGCCTTTCACTTACTCATGCCAGTGTAATTAATTTGTATGTAAATATCTTGTCCATTTAGAGTTGTATTTACTCTTGATTTCTGGGAACTGATCATTAGGTTCATTTTATTTAGTTTACAACATTCATAACATTTTAAAAGTAAGTTACAATATAATGGTGGTTTACTACTTAAAATCATCTTCCTTGAAATTCCACAATAGTACTTAAAATGGTCATAGTTTTTTTATAGCAATTTATTTCTTTATTTTGGGAGACAGGCAAAAAAGGTCTATGGAACCCAGGATTGCCTTGAACTTACTGTGTAGCTAAGACTGTACTTGAACACCTGATCCTTCTGCCTCTGTCTCTCAATTGATCCCAGGAGAAGACTCACAGTAAAGTCGTCAGTGGTTCAGCTTTAAATAAGATTTTCTAAGTCCATCAAAGTACAGGTTTTCCAAGCTAAGGAAAGCTTAGGCCAGCCTCATGGAATTTACTGGAATGTGATTTACTCTGGGTGTTAGTAAGAACCCTGAGCCATCCACTGTACACAGGTGATAAGGGGGGACCTTGACACCCCCAGAGCCTGGAGTATAATTTTACATGAGAATATCAGTCTGGCTTTGCAAATAGGCATTTTCCTCAATTGGATACTATGTTTGGAATTCAAATCTTTTCACCAGAGGAGCCAAAGGTGGGTCTTTGATATGATCAGCTGAGTCTTTTGATCTTTTGTTTGCCTGTTAGTCCTAGAATAGTCAGGAAATCCTTTACTTATTTTTGTTTGTTTGTTTGTTTGTTTGTTTTTGTTTGTGACATATTACCTAGGCTGACTTTGAATTGTTGATCCTCCTGCCTCTGTCAACCATCAAGTCTACAGTGAGACCCACTTTGCCTGCTTTAAAAACCTTTACTTGGGCTGGGGAGATGATTCAGGGGTTCAAACCTTTGCCTTGCAAGCGAAAGGATCTGAGTTGGGATCCACAGATCCCATGTAAAATGTGTGGGAGATATGGTGGTGTAACGGTTACTCTTAACTATTGCTGTGAGAGACGACCCAAAGTCAATCAACTTAAGGGAGAAAAGGAGATTTATTCAGCTTACAGCTCCAGAGGGGAGATACAGCCTTTCATGGTGGAGGTGGCATGGCCAAGCTGGAGACAGGCTAAGTCACATCCATCTGAGAGGCTGAGAGCTACCAGACTGCTTGCTGTAAAAGCAGACTTCTCCACTAATCCAGCTCAAGTCCTACCCCTGGTGACCACCTTCCTCCAGCAAAGTGCCACCTCTCAAGGTGTCATGACCTTGCCAAACACATGAGACTGTGGAGGACACATTTCAAACCATGACAGGTGGTGGGAGGCAATTCTGGCTCTGGAACACAGAACCTGGACAAACCCAGAGAAAAGCAACAAGGAGGAAGAGCAATACAGGATGATTCCCAATGTCACTCTTGGACCTCCTCAGGCACATACATTTAAGCACACACACACACACACACACACACACACACACACACACACACACACACATTAGCCTTCTCCCTCTCCAAAAAAATCCCATAACTTTTCTTTTCTTCTCCACTGACCGAAAGTTCAGAGAATAAAACAGTAAGGAAATATGAAAACCATCTCCACCATTGTTGCATAAGTCCAAGGAATATACATATTCATATCAATAGTTGATTATTTCCAGTGAATATAAATAGTGCAGACTTTGACCTGCTTTTGTTTTCATTGCTTATTTTTTCCCATCTCTATTGATTCAAAAATCTTGGCTTCATTAATTGTTTGATGTTTATCTGAAATTCTTGCTGTTTTTCTTGCTATTTAGAGCGATAGAGAAGGTTGATGTGTCACAGGGAGTCAGCTTGAGATGGGAGAGGCTTCACACATTGACCACACGTATTAGTGGAACGTCTTACAACGTTGGTGTTGGTGGTAGACTGACCATTTTAAAAAGAGGTTCCAATTAGAAGCCTTTAGAAGTACGCTCTAACAATCAGAGCTGCAAAAACACATTCTAAATCATGTCGTCAGATGCTGAGGTGAGGTGGACTTTGCTTCTTTGAGAAGGAGAATCCCAGTGAGCTGGTCTCTTAGTCTCACATTGATGCCCCTCTTCTAGGTACCAAATT
Source organism: Typhlomys cinereus (assembly GCA_023101885.1). Taxonomy (NCBI): domain Eukaryota; kingdom Metazoa; phylum Chordata; class Mammalia; order Rodentia; family Platacanthomyidae; genus Typhlomys; species Typhlomys cinereus. The sequence goes on along the minus strand of JALPQD010000525.1, from coordinate 863,292 downwards.
CTGTTCCAGTTGCTCTTCTGTTGTGGTGATAAGATGCTCTGACTCAGGCAACTAAGGGGGAAAGGCTTTATTAGTTGGCTTACAGTTTTGTGGGGGGGCAGAGGTGGGTGATGGAGTCCATCATGATGGGGAATGCATGGTGACAGCCGTGGTGGCCAAAGCAGGAGGCTAGTCTATCCTATAGCAAAGACAGAGAGACAGAAAGAGAGAGAGAGAGAGAGAGAGAGAGAGAGAGAGAGAGAGAGAGAGAGAGAGAGAGAGAGAGAGAGCCAGAGGAGGTCAGGCTATGCTATGAAGCCTCAAGGTCCCCCCCACCCCATGACTCACTTCCTCCAGCAAGGCTCCACCTCTTAAAGGCTCCTTGACCTTTTCAAACAGTGCTCCTAGCCAGAGAACTCAGTATTCTAATCCATGTGCCTACGGGGAACAATCCACATTCAAACCATTGCAGGTATAATGGTGCATGAGGCTGAAACAGGAGGGTCATTAGTTCTAGGCCAGCCTGGGCTGTATAGTAAGACCCTGTCTGAATAAATGTAAGGGCTGGAGGTGTGCTTCAGTGGCAGAATATGCTTAAGGTTCTGAAATTCCACACCCAGTATCACACACACACACACACACACACACACACACACACACACCTGAGAGATGTCTTACACTAAACATAAACAAATAAACCATGGAGCTTTGGGAAACACCATGATTGTTTCTGAAAATCCTTTTTATAGGAAAATCAAACTCACCAATTAATGGAATAATTTACTCTCATGATCTTAAGACTCTACTTTTTAAAAAATACTTATAATTGCTTAAGAATTATAGGTTTTCAAAAGTTTAATAAGTTTTAATTTCAAAGGTTTTATAAGTTAATTTCAAAACTTGAAAGATGTCTTCTGTTGGGAAGAGGGAGGGGAAACTTGGATGTCAAATTTTAGCATTGGAGACTGTATAATTACTATATAAAAGACTGCTTGATTAGGCATATACATGAGTACTTGTATGAATTCATGTGCATGTTTACATATATGAATGCATGTGCACTTTATAGTCATGAATGCATGTATGAATGTACCATGTGCATGTTTACACACATAAATGTATATATGAATGCATATACATGCTTACACTTAGTTGACTTCTAGGGCTATATAATTTTAGACTTTCTAGAGTGCCTATTGGTGCAGAAGTCTGGTGGATCTGTGTTGGCAGAGGCCTAATCTACCATTACTGCACAAGGAGAGAATTTGTTTCTCAATTGATCTTTGAGGGATAAAGTTTTGGCCCAAATGTCTCTTGCATAGGCATTTACATACATGGTACCTGGAACTCCAGCATCAAAGTTCACACAGGTCCACATATTAAATCTATTCCAAATTGACATGAACCTTGCTTCTTTTGGTATTTGGAAGAAGAATACATGCATGCATGCAAACACACACATATATGTAGGATATAGATCATATATACACATCTAATACATATATAACTAGTATATATACATACATAGCTAACATATATGCATATATATCTGGTATATATGATGTTTATCATATGTATGCACATATAATATATAAAAATATATATCATATACATATATCTAGCATATATAATACATTTATATCTAGCATATATACATATATAGCATGTATACATACATATATCTAGCATATATACATATGTATATGTATATGCTAAACTTTTTCCCTCTGTTCCAACAAATTTTCTTCATGGTTCCAAAAGAACTGGTACTCTGGCAATAAAATTGAGGAAATGTCATATCAGGACGTAAAAATGAGCCTGTTTATGTTACAGTTAATGAGTCATTCCATTGTAATAATTGGAAAAGTGAGTGAGGTCTCCAAACATTTGACATTTCTAGTAGTTCAAAATCAGTAACTGTAAAGATGTTTAATGCCGTAAGTACTTTATAGAATTGCGAAGGGATTTATCTCTCAGGTTTTTAAATCACAAAAGAAAAAAACAGCAGTGTGATATGTGTCATAGCTATGGTGCTAATTGCTTTTTATTTTTTTTAAACACTTTACATTACTAAGCAGTGCTGGAACAAGACTTCTGTGCTTCTAAGTCATGAAAGACAGGAGTGTTTCTGTAACCATCTCCCCCCACTGACAGTTGTGGCACTTGTAGACCGAATTGCAGGTTGATACTGGTCTGAAGTATGTAAATATAGAAATTTACTTGCCTTCCTAAATTAGATTTACCATTTAAGTCATAGACAAGACCGTTATTTCATTACCTCACTTGCTCCGTAGTTTAACCTGTAGAGATTTATTTTAAATGTTCTTAAGATAAATATGCTGCTAAACGCTATCCAGGTACTAGTCATAAGTCAATGGTTGATAGTTCACTGGAAGACCCTGAGCAGGCATTTGATCCTGTTGGTTTGTGATGAAGACCTTCTTGTCCTCTCCCTCCCCCACTATGTCAAGAAAGAAAGTTTGTTGAGCCCGAAGTTTTGGAGGCTGAAAGTCAAACATTATGTTGCAGGTTCTGGTGAAGTCTCATGGTGGTGTCATGTCAGTGTAGATGGTGACATGGTGTCACATGGTGAAAAGGGAAACCAGTGAGGAGGGAGGGGCCTGTCCTACCCATTCCTGGACAAAGATCTATCCATCTTCCTTTCAATAGAAATTGATTAGAAACCCCACAGATCAATAGTAGTTTTTTTTCTTTTTTTTTTTTTAGAATTTGAAAAATTTGCATTTCATGCTAATACCTTTACTTTAAAAGATTGTATATATGCATATATACATATGTATAGTACACATATATAACCTTCAGGAATGATTTGTCATCTAAAATTTGTTCACCAACAGAAGATCAAGGAAAAGGAAGGAATGAACTTGAAAAAGTTCTTTGAGGGAAAGAAGCTATGGACCCATGTGGACAAAGAGACAGCTCAGTGGCTTAAGTACTTGCTATGCAATCAAGAAGACCCCAGATACCATGTTTATGCTGAGTGGGTATAGTATCCTGCCTGATGTTACAGCTTTGGAAAGCAGAGACAGGATCCTTAGAATAAGCTGGCCAATGAAACTAGCTAAATAGTTGAACTCTGGATTCAATTCAAAGTTCCTGATTCAATAAATAAAGTCGGGAGAGATTGAGAAAGATTCTAGACATCAATCTTGCTTTTCTGTATGTGTATGTGTGTGTGTGTGTGTGTGTGTGTGTGTGTGTGTGTGTGTGTGTGCGCACATGCACATACATCTGGCTGTATTGCACACATGGGAACACAGGTATATACACATGTATACCATGCATATGTACACATGAAAAGTGAATAAAAATGATCTATATGTGTGTGTGTATACATGCTTGGACATTTGCATCTATTGAAAATGTCTAAGGTGGGAAATAGGGCATGTTGGTAGAAGGAAAGGGGGCTGTTACCTCTAAGTTGTATATTTTGAATTCAGTTGTGTTGAGATATAGAAAAAGGTCATTTCTTATTTTCTATGTGTGCCAGAATTGTATGTAGGATGCTCAAAAAATGTTTGGAGACAGATGTACTTATCCTGATGCAAACACTCTACGTGCATTGAGATGTCATGTGGTACCTGTAGATATGCATAATTTATTTTGTGATTAAAAGAACCCATCCCACAGATAACCAAACCAAAAATAATGAGCAGGATTGAAAATTAACAGAATGAACCAGGCATGCATTTAATCCATGGTGGTGGGTCATCACCCATACATGTAATCCATGACAGTGGGTCATCACACATACACGTAATCCATGGTGTGCCTCATCACACATACATGTAATCCATGGTGTGGGTCATCACGTATACATTTAATCCATGGTGTGGGTCATCATGCATACATGTAATCTATGGTGGTGGGTCATCACACATACATGTAATCTATGGTGGTGGGTCATCATGCATACATGTAATCTATGGTGTGGGTCATCATGCATACATGTAATCTATGGTGTGGGTCATCATGCATACATGTAATCTATGGTGTGGGTCATCATGCATACATGTAATCTATGGTGTGGGTCATCATGCATACATGTAATCTATGGTGGGGTCATCATGCATACATGTAATCCATAGTGTGGGTCATCATGCATACATGTAATCCATGGTGTGGGTCATCACCCATAATGTAATCAATGATGGTGGGTCATCACACATACATGTAATCCATGGTGTGGGTCATCACGCATACATGTAATCCATGGTGTGGGTCATTGTGCACACATGTAATCTATGATGGTGGGTCATCACACAAACATGTAATCTATGGTGTGGGTCATTGTGCATACATGTAATCTATGGTGTGGGTCATCACACATACATGTAATCTATGGTGTGGGTCATCACACATACATGTAATCCATGGTGGGGGTCATCACACATAATGTAATCCATGGTGGGTCATCAGGCATACATGTGATCCATGGTGGTGGGTCATTGTGCACACATGTAATCTCAGCACTTGAGAGCCTGAGGCAGGAGGATTGCAAGTTGAAATCTAATGTGGCTATGCAATGTATATGGGGTCAGCTCACCAGATGAAACCTTATCCAGAAGAAAAGAAGAAAATGTGAAGTAATTACAATGAACAAAGTATCTTTTAGGATCCTGCTTAAATTCATTTCAAACATAGACAACGATATTTACCTATTGTAAGCTCAGAATTCTTTATATTGTAGACCATGGCATGAAATGCCACAGAGTCACTAATAATTGGTTGAACTTCCCATCAACCCCTGAGTGTCCATCTTTGTGAACATGGTGTGGAAGGGGAGAAATGGCAGGAGAGATTCATTCTGGCTTAACAACCCCTGGGCAAATTGGAGCACAGTTGTGTTCTCAAAGGCAGGACGTGAAGCTGCTGGTACACTACAAGGGCTCAATAAACAGAGTTGAACACTGTCACATCTGTCACTTTTATCTCTCAATTTTGGCTGATTTCAAACAAAACCAGAATCTATCTCCAAGGCAGGAAGCTTCATGGATGCTCACTGATCCTCGTAATTCAGGATTTATAATACATATTTACATTTGCCATGTTTTAGATGTTTAGGACTTAATTAAAAGAACATTGCTAAAATAAAAGCAATTCTGTCTAAATGGGTGGCGAGGGATTTCCGGGCGAGGTTATAAAGTTGCTCAATTAGGTGCCTTTGTTTTGTAGTATGTACGATTTCTGAGCTGAGCTGAATGTTGTTCTTCAGCTCTAGACTGTATTACAATCCCTTGAAGAAAACATGTGCTTCCAGAATGTCAGGCTGCCACCTCTGAAAGACCATGACACGTGTAAGCCATTCTTATCCAGTACCAATCACACCACCACAATAGTGCCAATTATTGAAAAAAAAAAAGCCAGTGCTCTTTAAAGAAAAACAAAGAGTAAACATTGAGGGTAACTCTTGGTTTCTTAAAATCAGCATCCTTTTCCACAAAATGGAATAAAATAATGTAAATTCTCCCATGACTGAAGGAACATGAAAAAAGGGAGACTAATAAAATATTATGTAATAATATGTGCTAAATAGTATGTGCTAAAAGTAAAATTATGCTCACAATAATTTGCTATGTTCAGCACATAAAACAGAATAAATTCTCTTTTTTAACTGGTCCTCATAAAATGACCACATGCTTTTTTTTGGGGGGGGGTAGATTTGTTGGGCTTGCTCCTCGATTGGCTTTTTCATGGATCTACATGTCTGATTGCATCACGACATAGATTAGTCCAAAGATGGTATATATAGCATCATTAATCATTCAAACATTCTCCAGGGACCATGCCCACATCTACTCTGTTTCTTGTTTTTTCCTTTTTATTCTTCCAGAGTTAGCAAAACTGGGCCTCCTGTGACCTCTTTCCTCTTTTGCTTTCCTGGAGATGAGTGTGATCTGGCTGTGACATCTGTCACCTTAGCGATTGCCAGGGTGGATTTGGCTGCTTCGGCTGGCGAGGCAGCTGTCCCCTCTTCCGACCTCGCCTCTCCCCGACATTCCGGTTCCCTCCACTCTGCGTCCTGCGGTATTTAAAAAAATACTACGCAGTCATTTACTTTTTGATGCTTTCAGCCCGATGTCAAGCATTGCACCTTTAATCCAGGCTCATGCTTTTGCGTTTTGAAAAAAAAAAAAAAAGCAAATCTTACTTTGCAGTCAGATTTAGCCGAAGGGATGTTCCGACCTTGCTAGATGGTAGCCGTCTAGCTGTCTCTCGATGAAACCAGACCTCACTGTCCCCTCCCCCCCACTCCCGTATTTTCTAGAATTCCCCTTCCTCCGCTTGCAGCTGGAAGAGAGCCCAGCTCTTTCAGCACCTCCCTGACTCCTGGTTACCTACACTGGGGGGGAGGGTGTGTGAACAGACCCGTGTCACGTGATATGAAACTTCCCACTGCAAACTACAAACGTTAGCAGCTCCCCCTGTTCCGTGGGCTGTCTGGGTCTCTGAAGGCTTCAGATCCTTGACCCTCTCAAGCGCCCCTCCCGCCATACTATCTTTGGTGATGATTCCACTCACTTCTGCTTTTTAAGCTGCTTTTGCTGTTGTATGGTCAAGCCATGGCCAAACTATGATCACCATAGCTCTCGATCCAAATAAAACTCCTCTATCAACGGGCCTCATGGACCACGCATTTTCCAGCAGAGATCACGTATGAGCCGGGCATGGCAAGCGTGTGTATGACTTTGGATTTGACCAACTTCCTGCTGCTGTCTGTTTTTAGTGAAGTTTCTCTCCCTCAAAGTCCTCGTGTGCTTCCGCTTCCCTCTTCTGGTCTTCGCCTCTGTTGTGGTGGTCTCTCCCTGGGTTATCCTTAGTCATCAGCCTTCAATACTCCTGGTAAATTTCTTTACCCATCTTGTGCACCCGGTGCAACCTACCCCTCGACTGTCACTGCGCTCCGGTAGAAATCCCTCTGACTGGAGTGTTCGCGGTTCCTGCCCCCGATGCCTCGACACTGGTCTTCAAACGTGTCTCCTCCACACAGACCTGCGGTCCCTGGAAGGTTCCAGCACATGCGTGTCTGTACCGCATGATGGGCGCCTACAGGAAGGGGGAGTTCAGGTGGAGAAAATTGCATCCAAGAATGGTTAATATCTTGTTTTCTGGTTGAAATGTCCCTGTCAGAGGAGATCACTGGATTCAGTGGAAAAATGCGAGTTATTTGAATCATTACAATGTCATTCCTATTTGGTAGGCCATTCTTCTTTTCTTTCTGCTAGCCCTTCAGCGTTTTGACTCTATATTTCTCTGCATTATATTTCATTTGCTTAGGTGGAGCGCTTCATCCTGCTCTGTCCTAGTCTGAGAGGAGGCAAGTTCCCCTGGCCTGTGGGTTCCCCTTGCTTCTCATTTTCTCTCCCCATCTCCCTTCACCTCTGAAAAATGTGTAGTGATGTCATTTGATAGGCTAGCGGATCAAATCATTGTGAACTCTCAGTGGACAAGGCAAACAAAAGCAGTATATGCTGTGAGCATTAATGACGGTAGTCTGGCGTCTCTGAACATCCTGTGACTCTCCTCCTGGGTAGAAGCTCTTGACCATAGCCTATGATTTGGAAGCAGCACATAAGGTACTTTTCAATTCTGGGAAAATATTTCAATTCCTTAATACACCTTGACTTCAACTCCTCTGTGTTGGCCTTTGCTTTACCCTCCCTCCCTTCCTCCCTCCCCTCTCCTCCTTCCTTCCTTCCTTCCCTCTCTCCCTCCCTCCCTTCCTCCCTCCCCTCTCCTCCTTCCTTCCTTCCTTCCCTCTCTCCCTCCCTCCCTTCCTCCCTCCCTCTCTCCCTTCCTCCTTCCCTCTTTTTTCCCTCCCTCCATCCCTCCCTCCTTTCCTTCCTTCCCAACCAAATTACCTTTCCAATCAGCCAGCCAACTAACTTATTTCCCCCCTTCCTTCCTCTTTTCCTTCCTTGCTTCAAACCAAACCACCTTCCTTCCAACCAGTCAACAACTAACTAACCTGCCCTCCTCTCTGTCTTTCTTCCATCTTGTCTTTCCATATTTATTTTGTGTGTGTGTGTGTGTTTTTGTTCTGCTTGAGATAGGGTCTTGCTGTGTGTCCCTTGCTGCCCGATAGTCGCTGTGTAGAACAGGGTGGCACCCAACTCTCATGCGTGCCCTTTTTGAGTTTTGAATGTTGGGCTCTCAGGGCTGTGACACCACGGCGCTAATAGTGCTAATAGCTCCAGTCGGTATTTTCCAATTTGAAAACTTTCCTCCTTCACAGAAAATGGGTCAGTACGGTTTCCTTTGCATTACCAGCACCATCCAGAACATTCCCTCGCTTCCTTGCTCTCAGTCTGTATAAAAATCTACGCCTGATGCTTCTTTCCACTGCCTCAGGCAGCTGTTGCCAGCATTAATGAGTTCTGAACTTTTATTTTCCTCTTTTAATTGCATGCATGCTCTTTAAAAAATGATTTTCTTGTAAAAGTCTACCATTTCCTTTGACTTACATTCTTGAGCCTTGGGATGGGATACTTTAGATATGCTGAATAGGGCTGAGCATCTACAGACACTTTTACTTTGTATTGTGGCCACTTGTGGGTCTCTGCATTATGCATCTTCTATTGCACTGGAATCTTTCTCAGTTGGCTACCTGTTTCTTCTAGCTGGTCTACATTTCCAAAGATTCCACAGCCCTCTGAAACAGCGCCTCCAGCTGAGGACCATACATACACACTGTTGAGCTAAAGAACATTGGGAAAGTGATTCCTCCTATCCAACTACACCCTGGACCCATTCACCACCTGCTGCCTGTCCATCGTCCCTCTTTCTCAGGCTCTTGGAACCATGAATCTATTCTCTACCTCTGTTGATATATGTGTATATATATATTTATTTAAGTTATCAGAAGTGAGAACACATGCTTGTCTTCCTATACAGTTAATACTTCCATTTCTTTTCAAGCATCCTGCCACATGTTTTAACAGTAACCTTATCAGTACCAGGATCCTGGCAGATAATTGCTTCTTCTCTGTAATTTCTCCCCCCATAACCTTCTTGCTTCCTGGTACCGAAAACGCTCATTTGTTCCCTCTGAATTCCTTCTCTGAGTCAGCACCTCCGAGAACAGGTTGTAAGAGATACAAACGGTGCAAGCCACAAAGAAAAGTCGAGCTTTCTTTACGGCATTGTGCACTGCCTGGCTGAGGTGTTCAGGGGACCTTTCTTCCATCCAAGCCCCTTTCCTCTCCTGACTATAGGGTCACACTCCCTGTGGCTGTTCTGCTAGGCCTTCCGGAACAAATACTACAGTCTGAGTGCTTTGCACAACAGAAGTTTATTTTTTTCATACTTCTGGAGGCTGGAAACCCAAGATCATAGTGAAGTCTGGTTTGTGACGGTCCTCTGTTCTCATGTGGGATATGGTTTGGTGGTGGTAGTGGTGGTAGTAGTGGTGTGTGAGAGAGAGAGAAAGGGGGAGAAGGAGAGAAAGGGAGAGGGAAAGAGAAGGGAATCTGTGTCTCTTCTTCCTTATCTGAGCATCAGATGAGGGTCCTGTTCTGAGAATCATCTCCTTTATTTTGTTTTAATTTTTATTGTTGCATACAAGAAAACAGTGAATTTGCCATATCTCCAGCACTTAATCCCCAATGTCATCCTTTCTTCTTTCCTCTTCTAACCCTTCATCTCCCCTGCCAGACTCCCTTCCATTTCAGGTCTTTCCATTCATGTGGTCTACTGTGCTTCATCTGGTGTGTCTTTGATGCCATATACCCACACGATTCACACTCCAGTTGGTGTCCTAGGCTAGTGGGTCCCTCTGAGGAAAGCATCTTCCTTTCCCTCCCCATCAGCATCAGTCCTCATCAGTCTGTGAGAGAGGTGTGGGGTTTCTTAAGATCTCTCTCCTTTGTGGTGAGATGTTGATAAGACAGTTCCCAGGTAGTTCCTGTGAAAATATGCATATCTGCCATAAAATCGTGAATACCATAGCCTTGTCGTGTCCAGGGATGATGTCTAGCCCACTATGGTCCCACCTCAGTCTCTTACAATCTTAGCACCCCCTCTTCCATGTCCTCCCCTGAGCCTTGTGGTAGAGGGGGATGTGGCTTAGATGCCTACTCAGGGCCAAAAGATCCGCAGTTACTTATTTTTCTGCATTTTGGCCATTTGGGAATCACCTCCATTAACATCATCTCTTTTAACTGCAGCCAGTCATGTTAGGAATCAGTACTTCTGCCTGGAAATTTTGGGCATACGCAGCTCCATCTAGGATAGTGTCGCTTCCTGTTGCAAGTGACTTTTTCTTTGATTCTGGGGAGAAATTTGTTCGAGTTTGGCAGCAGAGATCTCGCTTTGATCAGGCGAATGGAGTCATCCTCCAGCTGGATTCCCTCCTTGGTGGTATGGTTAGACTCACTCCTGCTGTGTCCGTCATCCACCAGCTGGTTACCAGAGATACCCTCCCATTGCCTGGTTTCTCTTTTGTTTTCTTTCCTTTCATCAGTACTCTGATCTCTGACTCGCCTTCCCGCCCTCCTTCCCTCCCTATGTCCCTTTCTCTCTCTTCCTCCAAGGCTTGCTAATATCCTTCAGAGGTGTGTATCTCCGTGATACAAAAAAATATGTTTTTCCCTCATCTGCCAACAGTTTTATATCTCTGAAGCAAGTCGTTTCCTTTGAGCACATCATTCTATTTCGAATGCTCCTTCCAACAATCTTAGAGATTCATGGAATGAGAATTTACTGCCTTTTGTTAAAAAAAATCACCTCTTTATTTATCATCATTCCTCTGGCTGTTAAGTATTATTTGATCCTTTTGGAATCGCCTTCCCCTTTCTGTCTTGGAGCTCCAGTGTGATTTGTTCTGTGTGTTCCTTATAGCCCCTCTTCAGAAGTTATCATTCAATTTGTTTTCCTTGGCGTCTCCCTAGTTTCATCCCATAAAGCTCACAATCCACATATTTCCCCCCCCCCTTCTCCTTGAAGAACATTCTAGGTCTAGTCACAAACACACAGGGCATGTAGATGAAAGAAAACTATTGTCACCCTTTACAAGGCAATTTAAAACTGGTCTGAGTTTAAAGTTGCCAAGTGCCTGCTGAGGGGTGGGTGGGGAACTGGACAGATGTTTTCATACATGAATGCGCTCAATGTAAACATAATGTCTTTTCCTGCCTGGCCTTTTCTCCTGTGTGTGTTTTCCAGCCTCTCTAGTGAATTTCCCTTGTGGCTGAATACTCTCTGTATTTATCTTTTTTTTAACGGGCTCATAGTAACTCACCAAGTACATATGCTGTTCTTTAAACACTCCTCTATTTTGAACCAGTAGCTTGTTCATTGATTTATTTTTAAATTCCTCTGGTCTACCAGTATCTGCTTCTCGTAACACAGAGCTCCCGCAGGACTCTGGTAATTCTTTAGTATCGCACTAACTTCAGCCATTTATAAATGTCAAAGTCATGACCTGCTCAATGTCATCGTCTTACTTAGTCTTGCAAAAAAAAAATCAAGATTTCTTATTTTATTTTGGTGGGGAAGGAGAAGTTTCAGGCCACAGATGTCTCTTCAACCCTTTCCCATTTCGCTGAAGAATTTATAACTCTCAGAGACTGTTGTGCGTGTCTTCCAACGGTGTTGTGTGTTCCAACATGAATCAGCGGCGGTGGGTAGAGATTGTCACATTTGACAGCTCTCAGAAGTGCATCTGTCACCTTCCAGGAGACCCCCCCCTTCATCAATTGGTCTTGTCAGTTACAGGCATAGACATCATTTCAGCCTGCAGCAGCATCACCAATCTTCCCTACGTGTGTCCTTCTCTGAGCCCCGCCTGCCCCTCCCATGAGCTGCTGCAGGGGCGGGCTTCCTGCTGTCTGTCAACACGGGATCTTCTCCAAGGACACCAGAGGACCTCCTACAGCCGTGTCACTCCCCTCTCTGTGCCCATGTTGAGTGTCTGTTGGCATTTTAGAGTGGTTCTGTCTTCAGATTTAAAAAAAAAAAGTATGATGGCTCACCTTTTAGAGAGAAATGTCAATATTTCAAGCAAACAAAGCCATTCGATACTTCTCCCTGCTGAATCAGGGGAAGACGGGCATGCTTAATGCACTTTTAAGGAGGAAAAGGAGAACACTTTAGATTGGTGCTTTTGAATGAGCACCCCGTTTCCATCGCTAAGCCAGCACCAATACTCCTTAAGCCAGGCTTGTGGAGAGCGGATCTGATCCATGTCATATCTACTAGGCCTTTGAGTAGAGGTGCTCATTCATTCTAACCCCTTCCTACAAAAGAAAAAACCTATCCAAGATTTCCCAGGCATTTTGGGTCTCCCTTTTTCCTTGACTCCTGACCTGCCTGCTTCTAGCTCGGCTTTCTTTAGAGTTATGCCCGAGGCTATGCATACCTCTTTCCTACCACACACAAGCCAAGCACTGCACTTCAAGGTACTGGCTTCTCTGACAAAGTAATGGGATAACCACCTTCATCGTGTTTTCTTTAACAATTTTTTATGAGCTTTCTGAGTTTGTTTCTAAATCTCTTTCTATCTTTTCCCTTGCATGCTATGACACATGCAAAAAAAAAAAAAACCCATCCATTTTTAATGGGGAGATAATTACATAGAGGGTTAATTAATTGGTTCTAAAATAAATTGCCTTCAGATTTTATATAATAACTTTTTCAAGTGGATTTGAGTCATTCCTTTGTGAAGTATCCTTTCATGGCATCCTAAATGTTTTCTTAGAGCTATTGAAGTATTCTAGAAAATAAATGTATTTAATCACGTTTCTTTTCTTTTCTCTCTATTTTCATGTGTATATGTGTGGGCAGTACATGTGTGCATGCATGTTTCCATGTATGCAGGTACATACGTGGGTGTGCATGCATGCACAAGGATGTACATACATGTGGAGGGCCAAGGTTGATGTAGAAATCATTCTCCACCATTCTTCTGCCTTACTGCTTGAGACAGGGTTTCTCAATCAAATGCAGGGCTTGCAACAGGGGCATTCTGGCCAGCTGGCTTGCACTAAGGATTCCTCAGTCTCTGCCTTTTGAGGCTGGAATTACTGGTGGATTGCACACCTGTCCAGCATTTTACTGGGGAGCTAGGAGCTGGAGAGGTGGCTCAGGGGTTAAGCCTCTGCCTTGCAGGTGGAAGGTCCTGAGTTCGGATCCTAGACCTCTGTGTAGACGCCAGGTGGAAAGCGTGGGTGGCCTGCATTTCTGGTCCTGGTGGGGCGGAGCCTGTGAATCCCGGGGCAGAGTGAACAAGGAGGAGGTGGAGGCGTCCATGGTGGTTCCCGAATTCACCCGTGGTTCTACACACACACACACACACACACACACACACACACACACACACACACTTGAATAAAAATAATTACTTGGGAGCTGAACTCAAGTCCTCTTGCATGCATGGAGTGCACTTTAACTGCTGAGTCGTCTCTCTAGCCCCGATCACATATGCTATACGCTGGGCAAAATAGTGCGGCCAGCACATGGTTAGCTGTGGAGAAGCCAATCCTTTGCAGTGAAGTTTCACATCTTTTGCCCATGCTAGATTTAAGCCAGCCTCTGGCACAACCAATTCTCTGGCTTCAGACTTGTAAGTAAACCAGAGGCAAGGGACCTTCCTTCCTTCCTTCCTTCCTTCCTTCCTTCCTTCCTTCCTTCCTTCCTTCCTTCCTTCCTTCCTTCCTTTTTTACTTTCTTTCTTTCATCCCTGATGGCCAGAATCAAGTGCAATGTCTTTGTCACATTGGCTTCCATGGAGAATTGTGTTCAGTACTTTTCTTTGTATCTCTAGGGTGCTGATTTCCTAAACCATCCATCTTTCTAAAAGTCACAACTATAAACAGGACACATTCTTGTCTGTCCACCTGCCATCCCAGTGGATCTTCTTATTTTATCAGTGAATTTCTAGTGTTCTGTACTGAAACAAATACTGCATGAAAGATTTGGGAGAGGAATCAGCATGGGTAAGGGGATCTGTCCGGAAGTTTGGTCTCTAAAACAGCCACATAGGAGCTTTTTGATCTAGCTGGAGAGAAGTGTTGGGTCTCAGCCCCTGACATTCGGAATCCCAAAATCAAATGGAGAAGCCATAAAGACATACCTTGTGACATTGCCTATGAAAGGCAAGCCATGGTACACGCTGCATAGCAGTGTGGATGGAGAACAGTAGATTCTGATTGACTGGGCAACCTAGATATTCCTTCTAATTTCCTTAAAAAAATTTAAGACATGACCGGCAGTGTCATAGAGTTGATAATCAGGTAAGGTTTTCAAATTTTTCATCTCAAAATTTTCTCCAGGAATTCACAGTGGTTGAGCATGTCCATGGTAAATGAACCTTGTAATTGTGCACGTTGGGACTCTGGGTTATTTTTCTTAGGGCTGTACTGATGATCCAGAGAATTATACCTAAGAAAGAAAGAAACACTTAGCTAAGAATATTATACAACTTCTCAGTGAAAGAAAGGAATACTAGCTTAAGTATGTTATGGAAAAATTCTTCCTGAAATATTTTTTGTTCTATTCCCTAGATATATTTGGTTTGATACAATGATTCTTCCCAGGATTTGACTATTGTTCTTTCAGCTTATTAAAGTGTTCTTACCTCTTGTAATTTCCCAGACTTCTTGGGGTTTCACCTTATGCTGCTTCTGTTCCTCATTTATTCATTCAACAAATACTAAGTAAGCCTCCACAGTGTGATGTCTATTATGACATATGTCTTTAGCAACAGTAAAGTTGGTTGCAATTGAGAACAGAATTTTGACTCTGGGATACACGATGCCTTTGTGATCGTATTTTATACCTGAGGTTTTGTTTTTCTTTAAGAGAAAACAGCGGCTATTATGGTTTGGAGCTGCTTGCAGGGTGCCTTTGTGACTGAAGGCAGCATGCTTGGTGGTATTCTGTAGGGACGACTCTTAACCAGCTCATCTTGGGCTCAGGGTTCAGCCTGTTGGCTTTCCTGTTGAAAATACAGCCCTGCGTGAGAAATGAGAGGAAAAAGAGGAACACAAAGTCATTGGGGCAGCTGTGGTCCAGGAATCGGTGGGATTGATGGGAGTCAGCGGAGACTGATTCTTGCAGGATGAAAGGAAGAGAGAGGAAACACCTGCCAGTCAGAACAAAGCACATGGAAGCCTGGGGCATTCGAAGGCACTGGCGAGAGGTTCAGAATGGCAGGAGTCGAAGACAATAGTGTCAACACAAGGGGACGGGGTCCTGCAGACCCCTGTGGGCAAAGCTAAGGGCCCAGAGGATTTTATTCAGAACTGGGTCTTTTGACTCTTGCAAGTGTCCGGTGAGCTCAGGTAGCTGAGAGATTCTGGCTGCACATGCTTAAATCTCTCAGCAACCTGAATGATGGGGATGGGAAGGGAGGAGAGGAGTCTGATTTGGGGCCTTTGAGAACAGTCATTGAACTTGTGACAGGGACTGCAGGATGCAAGAATATATCTACAATAGACAGTGGCACCAAAAAATCTGTCCCGTGTAAGATGGACTGAGTCGGACTGGTCAGGGTTGACCAAGAACACAGACATGGAAGCCAGGAACTGTCATTTCCATTTGTGGGTCTTTCCCTCTTTTTCATTTTTCATGTTTATGTCTTCCGAAGCATGTGCTTTGCTTTTGTTTATAACTACTTCTCTTCTGAAGAAGGGGTTTTTGTTTCATTCATTTTTTTTCAAATGCTCTTCCTGAACTTCACAAAGGATCATATCTTTTTCAGTTTGTAAGTCACACTCTCGATGCAGTATTTGAGGAAGACTAAAAAAAAAGGGTTAAACAAAGCACTTGTTAGCATCTCCTACTGCATGTTCATGACTTCTGTTATTGTGATGGGCAGAAATGGACCAGGAATTGGGAATTTCCTAGAGAATTCTCCCTCTCCCTGCAGCACTCTGAGGTTTTCATATCTCACACTCAAACACCAATCTCTATGCCATTAATTTGTCTTAGATAGTAAATATCAAATACCCTCATGATCAAACACTGAGTTCTTGTATTAGGTTGTTTAAATGCCCCAGGCAAAATATATTAGGGTTTTATAAGCTCAACATGGAGTTCTGTTGATAAAAAGAAACTAACACAAGGGAGAGACTTAATGTCATGGTTTCGTTGTCCCCCACGGGCTCATGAGTTTGAAGCTTTAGTTGTTGGGGAAGGTCATGGCACCTTTCAGAGGTGGAGTCTTGCTGGAGGAAGGTAGTCACAAGGGGTGGACCTTGAGGTTAATGAATCCCACCCTGCTCCTGGGAGAAGTTGGCTCTGGAGGTTGGCAATCTTTCAGCTCTCAGCCTCCTGGATAGACATTGACTATAGATAGACTTCTAGACAGACTCCTGGCTTAAGCTTCTGCCACTCAGCCCTGCCTTTTCCGCCATGAAGAACTGTATCTCCCCTCTGGAACCATAAGCTACATAAATCTCCCCTTCTCCCTTAAGTTGCTTGACTTTGAGTGCTCTCTCACAGCAACAGTGAAGAGAAACCAGTACACTTAAGAAATAGGTGTTTTATTAGAGCTGAGGGCGTGGTGGCCAAGGGAACCATAGCTTATCCTCAAGGTGGGAGAGCATTAGAGTCAAAGAAGATACCTGTGGTGGATGAAATGGGGGGAGGGGGGTGACCTGCAGAGCCCACAGGACACAGGGGGCTTCTAAAATTTATAGGTTTCAGAAAGTGCTAAGGGTTGTCAAGGAAGTAGAGTGTGTGGGAGGGTGAAAAAATGTCAGGCCATAGATAGACATCTCTCAAGGTTGAAGGGTTCAAGGGAACGGGAATCCAGGAGACAAGTTACCTCAGTTTGGGGAATGGCTTTTGGAAACCAACATGATCAGCTTGGGGACCTTCCACCTTTCAGCCCAGACAGAAGAGCTTTGCACACAGCCAGGGGGTATTGCTAACAGATTTAGGGACTTGTCAGCCAAGGTCTGGAGACTTCAATAAAATGGAAAAAAACAGAAGTCAATCTCAGTTTTAAAGCACGCTTCTTACACTATCTCAAGAGTATGTAAACAAACATTCCAGGCATGTGTCATGTTGAAGCATGTAATAGAAAACTGGCACGTCAAGATACATGGATGTTGCTCTCAAGTCGACAAGACAGGACATAGAAGAGGGACACACTTGCTCATGATGGTGCCAGGTTTTTTTTTTTTTTTGAAAGACCACATCATTTTGAGTCAATTTCTTATGCTGTAACTGGGGATTTAGCTGCCATTGGCAAATGCTACTGAATTATTGACCGTATGCGTTACCCCAGAGCATCAAGAAGAGCCAATGTAATTGCCCCTCCAGAGAGTCTTAATTCTCCACTGTGCTCTATAGCGTCACACAATCTTGTGAGATTTCCAAGTCAGTGGCAGGAAATATTGGAAGCTTCCAGTCACTCTCCGATGGCAACTGTTACATTTTTAAATATGCCCCCGGAAATATCCAGCGAGGAAGATAAACCCTGAAAGGTTTTTTTCCCCCTCAACCAAGTTGTGAAGATATAACCTTCACTAATTTATGAGTGAACTCAGAAGACTTCTGAAAAGTCAGAAGGAAAAGCACTTTGTGAAAAAAATGCATCGAGAATCTTAGACCCGTCATCTCGTGTGCTGACAGTAAAATCAACAGCTGGTCTTTGGAAAGCTATTTTAATCTGAGACGCGGGGGGCTGGGAATGTTGCTTTGGAGTAGAATCTCTTGCGTAGCATGTGCAAAGCTGGGTTTCAGTCCTCAGCAAAATCTGCACACACATGCACCCAGACAAACATTCACATATATACAGAGAGGCATACAGACACGTGAACACACACAAAGACATACATACACACACATAATGCATACATTTGCACAACACATTTAGTTAGATTTTTGGACTATGTAGATTTTAGCATTGGTGAAACACTATTGTCATTTTTGTTTACTTTAAAAAGAACAAGCAGGAAGACAATACATCACACTGCTCTGGAAGCAGCTGTTGTTATACCCTTAGAATGTGAACTTACAGTGGAGACTTATGGGTTTAAAGTTGAATGAGTGAAAGGAAATGCACAAATCAGTGGGGTGGCCTAAAAGGGGTAACTTGATATAGGGGGGCCTGAGTCCCCCACAGGAGTAGACAAGCCAGAGTGAACCCTGGGGTCCAAAGAAGCATGCAGAAGGGAGGGAGGGAGTAGAAGGAAGGATGAAAGGAAAGCAGGGGCTGAAAGGGAAGGGAGAGGGGGGTAAGCTGGGACAAAGACTCAATATAATTGTAAAAGTAGAAAACAATGGAAAAGAAGAGCAAGTGCACATTCAGAAGTAGAACTGTGAGCCCTGCTGATATAAATTCCTTGCATTGTAAAGTATTTAAGATATTCCATATGCTAAGACATATTTTGTTCACCCACTATTATATGCTTAATTTATTATGGTCAAGTTCTAAAAACAAAGAGAAAAAAGAACTATCTTTCCAGACGTGCATACTGCAAACTGATTCACCATGAAAATGGCCTTCTTCAAGCTGAGGATTAAGATAACACATTTCATTTGATTGGTTTGTTTTGACTTGGTTCCAGTCTATCAATGACATTTCTCCCAAATTCATTGAGAACTTGAAAACTATGAAGCAACCAGTTATGCTTTAAGAAACCCAGACGGTTCTAGATAGATGTGTAGGTAGATAGATGATAGATATAAGTAGGTAAATACGTGAATCCATATCTTTTACTTCTTAATGGTTGCATGTCAATCTTCCAGTATGTCATATTTTCACAGTCCTTTCTAAGAACATCAGATACCTGGTTTCTCTCTCTCTCTCTCTCTCTCTCTCTCTCTCTCTCTCTCTCTCTCTCTCTCTCGTCTTTCTCTCTCCCTAAGCCTGCATGGAAGCCAGGAGAAGATTTTGGGTATCCTGCTCTTTCATTCTCTGCCCTATTCCCTTGAGACAGGTTTTCACTGGTGCTGGGGCAAGGCTGGTGGCCATGAAGTCCTAGCGATTCTTCTGTGTCTGTTCCCCATAGCTCTGGGGTTACAAATATGCATGTGGGCTCACAAGATTCTTTTTTGTTTGTTTGTTTGTTTAACCTGGGTCTGAGGATTTGAACTCAGCTCCCTCCATGCTTGCTGCACGGGCTGTGCAGTGATCTTACCTGTCGAGCCATTGTCTCAGCTCTCTTGATTTTGTCCAACATCTGCAAGATAGAAAAAAATACCTGTTTAGAGCACCTGAAAATATTATTCATACTGTGAGGTGTGACAGATACTAAATTAGAACTCAGAGACCATCTCTGTTTCCTCCTCCGGTGTCTCTGATCGGTTCAATGACCTTCTCTTGAGCAGCCGCAGTCTGAGACTTTTATACCTCTGCAGCTATTGTTCATCTGTTTGCACACTCACAGATCCCCCACCCGTGAGTGTAAACTCTTGTCAGGATCCCTCATCCATTCTTCCCTTACTGCCACTGCCTTTCAGACCACACTGTGGGCCTGAGCCCTTGGCTGGAGACGAGAAACAACAGATACAGCATTTCAGGGTATTATTTTAATCACCGAGCAAAAGAGTGTTACGCAGGGTGCTATAAAAACAAGGAGACCACTTAAGCGAAAGGAGGTCAGCCAGTGGGGTCCTTGTCTGGAGGCCATTCCATACTGCCGATCTGAGCGGCGGCGGCAGTCTGAATACAGCTCTTAGTCTAATCAAAATGGAATGGTCAGGCTGACCCCAAATGTAATCATCAAAATGTAATAGTCTGAGGGCATCTGTATGAAGGGCTGATGGGATGGGAGCAAGTCGAATTGAAGATGAGTTTATAATTAACGCTCCGGGTTTTACGGATGGCAATTAGATGGTTTAGATTCCCCATTTCTCTCTCTCTTTCTCTCTGTTGGAAATGGTGCTGAGTAGGGGCCAGAGCCTTAGTTTCAGGGTCTACACAATGGAGAAATTCATTGGACTCTGAAACACAGGCAGAAAGCTAGTGGGTAGAGTGGTAGTAGCCTAAAGCTAATGTGTGTGTGTGTGTGTGTGTGTGTGTGTGTGTGTGCGCGTGTGCATGCTTGCATATGTTCATGCTCTGCTGCAGTTTGTCTTCACTTTGCTGATAAAGTCACACCCAAACAGCTTAGGGAACAAGAGGTTTTTATTCTTCCTTACGATTCTTGGTCACAGTTCTTAGCCCAGCTTGGCAAGAGAGCTCATATCAACACCAGGAGCCGAGAGAACTGGACACACCACACCCGCAGGGATTACTGAGAGAGAGAAAGAGAGAGAGAGGCAAACCTCACTTGCCAGACAGAAAGTCTGCCCAAGTGTGCTGAGGAATGTCAGCTGGCCGAACCAGCTTTCCCCACCTGATCCACTTGCCTAGGGACTGTTTTCCCCCACTTTGGGCTGGGGCTTCCCACATCAATCAGACAGACTTGCTCAGGGGTGGTCTCGACTAGCAATTCTTCACAGATGGGCTCAGAGCTGAGCCTTCAATTGTCAAGTTAACACCGATGTGTCTAACGAGCACATGTTCAAAGGAGTCACGGTTACATAAAGTTCCCAGTGATCCAATCGCCTGTAGGGATTGTGCAGGGCTGCACCATCTCCTGGCCACTCCCTACCAATAGCTTTGAAGACTGACTCTTCCTTGTCTTGTTACAGAAATATGACATGGGGTGGGTATTTAATACCAGCAGCAGGTTGGGGAGGGAGAGGCGGGGCAGAAATGACACCCAGGTGAGGTCCTAGTTTCCTAGTTCCTATTTTAGATTGTGACTTTTCCTTAGAAACCTTTGGGATTTCAAATTTCATTGGTTACGATGCCTTGCCTTCAAAAAGAAAGTCATGTCTGGCATTTCATAGATGTGCGCTTCCAGACAGAAGCTGATTCCACACTGTGGCTCATAGATATGTCATGGTGGCTTGACTGTGAGTTGCCCCCAACAGGCTCGTGTGCTTGAGTTCTTAGCTGCTATTATGTTTGGGAAGGTTATGGTACCTTTAGGAGGTGGAGTCTTGCTGGAGGAAGGCAGGTAACTGGGGACAGAGCTTGAAATTGGGCAGCCTGCTTTCTTGCTTCCTTTTGTAGTTTCTCTCTCTCTCTCTCTCTCTCTCTCTCTCTCTCTCTCTCTCTCTACCTTCATGAAGATAGATGGCTGTGGCCTGAGCTGCTTCCAGCTTCTGCTGCCCGCCATGATAGACTTTATGCCATGATAGACTATGCATCTCCCCTCTGGAACCATAAGCCAAAGGAAATTCCTTTGCTTCCCTCAAGTTCTCTGTATCAGTTAGTCTCACTTGTTGCCGCGTGAGAACACCCAAAGTCAAGCAACTTAAGGGAGAAAGGGAGATTTATTCAGTTTAGGGTTCCAGAGGGGAGATTCAGTCCCTTATGGTAGGAAAGGCATGGCTGGTTGCCAGAAGCTGGAGAAGGGCTAAGTCACTGCAGACATCCGGGAGGCAGAGAACTGCTGCTGCAAGCTCAAGAGCCGACTCACTCAAGTAGGGTGGGGCTAACCAACTTCAAAGTCCACCTCTGTGACTGCCTTCCTCCAGCAAGGCTCCACCTTCCCAAAGGTGCCATGACCTTCCCAAATACGGGCAGCAGCCAAGGATCAAACACAGAGCCTGTGGTGGACACCTCACATTTCAAACCGTGACATTCTCTCTGAGTATTGTCTCACAGCAGCAGAAGGAAAAGTCGCTGTACCAAGATAGTTGCTCAAGTAACCCAGAGCTCAAACAATTGGCGTTTGCGGATGGCTTAGTTAGTGAAACTTTGCCTTGTAAAAAGGGAGGACTTGAGTTTGGTCTTCAGACGCCACATAAAAACACCATGTACATTGGCATTCTTGTATTTCCAGGTCAGCAACAGAGCCTCTCACAAAGGAGGTGGCTGGCTTTCAAGAGAATGAGCCTGAGATTGTTCTATGGCCTCCACATGCTCACACATGCCCATGTACTGCTCCTTCTAGCACATGCACCCTACACACGTGAGCATATATGCATAAGCACACAGGCATATACATGCCCCCATGTACTAGCACATGGACCCCCACATGAGCACACATGTACAAATACACATGCACACACATGCTCACATACTGCTCCTTTTAGCACACACACACCCCTCATACACATGAGCATGCATACACAAACACACATGCTCACACATCTCTTATACTGTTCCTTCGAACACATGCATTCCCCCCACATGAGCACACATGCACAAACAGACACGCATACACGTGCCTCTCCGTGTTCTGCTCCTTCTCGCATATGCATCCCAGGCACAATATGAGCATAAACACACATGCACACATATGCTTCATCTAGCACATGCACCACCCATACATGAGCATACACACACAAACACACATACTCACACACTAAAATTAATTCAAAGTTCAGACAATGCACTGGGGACATTGTGCTGGTACCATCACAATCCACAGTGGTTGTATGAAAATAGAAGTATGCCCAAGGCATCAGCAATGAAGTTAAATTCTCTGATATTGGTGAAGCTGACCTAGGAAGAAAGCCCATCGACTTCTCAGTTTTGTGAGCCCTGTATTGGCTGGATTATCATGGGAACACTTGTAACCTGTATCATTGTGTGTGGGTCCCTTTCTTCACTTGTAACTTGTTTCATTGTGTGTGGGGGCCTTTCTTCAGCCCTGTAACAAACTGAGAGAAAAACTTCAAAGAAGAATGAAGTATTTTATCTCATGGTTTCAGTCTATGGCTGGGTGGCTCCATTGCTTCGGACCTGAGACGAAGCAGAGCATCATGGGAGAGAGGACACGGGGGACCAGTGCTTGCCTCACAGACAGCCAGGAAGCAGAGGGAGTAACAGGAAGGGGCACAGGAAAAGATACATCTTTCAAAGGTACACCCTCAGTGACCTGCTTTCTCCAGTCAGATCCCATCTCCCAATAGTCTGTTCCAAGCTTGAGTTTCTAGATGGATTAAACCTCAAGCACCCTCACATACACACCTAGAAGTGCGCTTCTCTAATCCCTAGTTATCTCTCAAATCCAGTCAGCTTGACAATCGAGATTAATCATCTATTTTTAAGTACTTTCTCCCCCTAGAGCAGCCCAGTTAAAATATCACAGGCACATAGGTTTGGATCAAGTCTGTGAATGCCTTCATTTCTAAACATGAAGTCAATTTGCAGTATATCAAATACTTTGACACATGTCAGAGAAGTGCTTGAATGATAGGTCAGCAGGGGAAGTCTCTGATAATGGGGTGCCTCTGGGGTGAATGAGTAAACAAATACTTGGTTATCTCAGTAGCATTTTGCGGGAACTATCATGAAAATGAGCAATGACAGACCAGAGAGCTACATTAGTCTAATAAACTTTCTAAATCTAAATTAGAAATTAATTTCTACAGCTGCACATTTCTAATATAATTTTAATTTAATTTCAGTGTAGTGTGAGTAGCAGATTTATATTTTGAAGAAAAGCATGAAAAACAGAGTTTTGAATGAGACCACTGAGTTTTGATGAATATATATATGTATATACATACATATTATATATATATATATATATATATATATATATACACATAGAGAGAGAGAGAGAAAGAGAAAGAGAGAGAGAGAGAAAGAAAGAGAAGTTCTCATTATTTAGTTCAGACTGGGTTGAAACACGAGATTTCCGCATTGTGACCTCTTGAATTCTGGGAACACACGCCTCTTCTGGCATGTGCAGCAAAGAGAATTATCAGTTTTTAACCACAATATCCTGAAAAATCACATACAATGCGATATACATATAATAATCATTTTAATACCATCAGCATGAAAAGTCCCAAGAACATCTCAAACTAATGATTCTTAATTTTAAAGTCAAATGACACATATGGAAGGACTTAATTTTTTTTTAAAAAGTTGTGCCTTGAGGCAAAAAGTAGACTATAGTAGAATATGCAAATAGAATTTTCTGTTTTAAATAATTTATGATCTCAGTATTCATGATGTGCTACATATACCAAAGGTATTATAGCGTTTATAATTAGCACAGTATCTGCAAGGAATATGTAACTCGTATATGGAAAGATCTGGAAGCAAATGAATTAGCAATATTTTGTCTAGTTATGAAGCAATATTATAAGGGTGTTGGGAGGGAGGCAACACTATGAAAAAGAGGCAAAGCACCCCAAAATATTAGGGCACATTCTAAGGCTTTGGGTGCCCGTCAAGCTTACATGTATTTGTTCATTTGCAAGTAGGAGGAGGAAGGTGAATGCACGTATGCCATTGAGTATGGATGGGTCAGAGAACAACTTTGAGAAGTCAGTTCTCTCTTTCTACCATGTGCTCTTTGGGGACTGAGCTTAGGTTGCCAGGTTTATGAACAGGCCCCTTACCTACTGAGGCGTCTCACCAGCCCAAGCTTCCCTGTTTGTAGCAGAATTCAATTCCTTGTCGTGGGATTTCTCACCTTCTTGTCTGCTGCCAGCTAGAGACCTTTCATAGGTCCTAAAGGTCACTTCTGGATGTGATACCCCACAACTGTTCAGCCACTGAGAGATTTGCCCACATGTTTCCTGTCTCTGGCTTCTTTGTGTCTCTGACCTTTGGACTTTTGGAAGGCTCTTATGACTAATTCAGACCATACCTCTCAAAACTTGAAAGTCAAATAAAACAAGGACTTATTACTATTGGTCATCGATATTATTTATGATTCCGAGTCTAGGTCTTAGCCTTGAATTCTCTACATAGTCAAAGGGTGGCCTTGAGTTTCGGGGATCCTTCTGCCTCTATCTCTCTAGTGGTAGGAATATAGGGGTACATCACCATGCTTTGTTTATTAAATCCAGAGCTTCATGCATGCTTAGCACTTCAGCAACTGAGTTCTATCCTCAGGCCAGAGGTTTTAGCTTAATTAATTATTTGCAACTCCCAAAATCCCTTTCTCCAGGCGACACAATGTGATCATGTGAGCGTCTCTAGGTTACAGTGTTGGTTTTGCGGTTTCGCTTGCACTGAAGAGGAGCAAATGGTATGGGACTGGCATTTTGAAGGTCATCTTAGAAGTCTTGCTTAGAGACAGGTCTATCTGTCTGTTTAGAGGAAAGGACTCTAGACTCTGGGACCCACCCACATTTGGGTAGATCAGGGATCTGGAATAATACAGTATCCTTGCTGTGGTGGTGGGTTCCTGCTAGGGGGAGGGGCTTTTCTGGGGAGTGTGTGTGTTTGCAGAGGTGGGGTGATCTGTGGTTGAGCTAATGCGCACCTGCTCAGTTAGCTTCTAGCTAAGCTGCCAACACAGTGGAAATGGACCTTTGAGGCCAGCCAAGCTCGCTGCTCGCTTGATTATGAAATCAAACACAATAATCTTAACCAATGAAATGGAAAGAGCCACCATCTAATCTCATATGTTATTGCTCACAGAAGCGTATTGTTTCTGGCTTAGCTTGATTTTCTTTTTCTCCCTCACTGAGAAATAGCTGTTTATTAAAGTAGCTTTATGGGCTCTCATACTAAAATGCATTTATCTTCAGAAAAAAATTTCCTTTATCACTATGAATCATTTCAACCTTCATGTTTTAAGTGTGGTATTTGGTGGGACAAATAACAACTCTCAGAAATGGTTTAGTAATAAAACAGAGTATTTGTTCATCGATGTCAAAATATCTCCTAATATGACTAGAATAAGAAGTGAATTGAGACTTACCCAATTTTCTCTCCAGGAATTGAAATCTAAAACATGGCAATTTCAGGTTGGAATCAGTGAATGCAAATGACATACACTCGGTGGTGGGGGGAACCATGTGTCTGTAACTTCATGTGCATGTGGTGTCGTCAACGCCAAGTTCAGGCTAAACACTCTAGCTATACCACCAAGTTGTGTGAGTAAGCGATGCTTCCTTCTCAAAATTCCCTCAATTTTCCTCAGGAGTGAAGACTGCTGATTTCCACATCCTGTGATGTTGCCTCAAGATTCTGTTTTTCTCTAGTCAAAGACACACCAAAGCTCAAGAGTGAGGAAGAAAAAAATATGACTGTGGGATGGTGAACGATGCATCACAAAGATAGTTTCACTAATTCTTTTGTTAGCATTTCTATGCAATCCCGTTTTCTTAGAGGGAAAGGATGATCATATCTACTAATGTTGAAGCCTGACTTTTCTCCCTCCTTGTTAAGAAACTGTTCTTATGAGTTTTATTTATTTATTTTCATTTTCAAATTTTTAATTTTTTT
Source organism: Typhlomys cinereus (assembly GCA_023101885.1). Classification (NCBI taxonomy): domain Eukaryota; kingdom Metazoa; phylum Chordata; class Mammalia; order Rodentia; family Platacanthomyidae; genus Typhlomys; species Typhlomys cinereus. The sequence goes on along the minus strand of JALPQD010000525.1, from coordinate 837,143 downwards.
ATTTTTCTAGTTTTACAAGTATGTTGAGTACTTATCCCTGCTTCCCTCCATCCCCCCTCCCATCTATCCTCCTCCTTTCCTTTCTTTAATCCATCCCACTCTCTCTCACCCTCCTTCCTCTCTGCTTCAATGGACCCCAGGGTTCCCTCTGGCTTGTCTACTTTTATTGGGGGGGGGTTCAGGCTTCTGTGGCACACCAAGCTGCCTCTCTTTGGGCCACCCCACTGACAGGCTCGTTTTCCTTTGCTCATCCAGCTCTAGTCCTGAAGATTTCTATTGTGTGTTTTTATCTCTCTTCAGTTCCTCATAGTCTATGGAGGCACAATGTCAGTCATTATGCAAGTCTGGTAAGGACACTCACTGCAGTGAGTTCCTGGATGCAGCGGTCCTGCCTTGAATGGACTGTCTCATCCAACAGTGGATTTTCCCATCTTTAGGTTTTTATAATCTCACTGTCCTTTATTCTGTGAGGAAACTTTTGAATTTGTAATAACAGTGTAATGCTGACCATATGCATAGATAGTCCTTTTCCCTGGGTACCATGCACTCTCTCTATGGTTCACCTCACTTCATGGTCTCAGTCTCCTTTAGGGGTAAAGGAAAACACTGCATCAAATGCCTGCTACCCGGTAGCAATGGGAAGAGGCAGGACTTGAACCCAGGAAGTGTGGAAGCTACACTGGAAATCCCCTGTGTTAAACTCAATGATGGCTTCTATGTTAGACACCTGGCAGCTGGCAGGATGTAGACCTTGGAGACGCTTCCCATCCCAGAATCAGGGCTCTAATGTAGCAAAGCCTGCTGGGGTCAAGGAGAGACTTGGGGAGCTTGGAGGAATTTGGGCCTCAGGAGTGGCATCAGGAAGAAGGAGGTTGTCCTAAAGGGCAAGCTTGGGTATTCCACAGGGAAGAATGTTCTTGGCCTTGTGCACTGAGGAGCAGATTGGGATACTGTTCCAGGTAACTTTGAGATTGACACAGCTCTGTCTATCTCCATATGTAAGTTCACGCAGCTCTGTCTATCTCCATGTGTAAGTTCACATAATAAGGCTTCCAGTGCTAACTTTTGGGGGTCACTCAGAACATGAGGAGTGGTTCAGGCTCATACCTTTAATCCCAGAACACAGGATGCTGAGACAGGAGGATTATCATGAATCTGATGCTAGCTTGGGTTACAGAGTGCTCCCGGCCTGCTACAAGGACATTGTCTCCAAAGCAAAGATTCAAAACAAGAAGTCTCCTTCAATTGTCATGACCACTGGCCTCCAAAACTGCCATTTTTCCAATCAGTGGCAATAATTCCAGCCGCAAATTCTGAGAAAGCAGATGTCCATTTGCTCTTTGCTTATTCTTTGACCAAGGTAGGCAGAATAAAAGCCTCCCCAGGATGTTCGCATCCTTGGGATCCTGTCTATGATTGCCGTTGCTAATTCCTTCGTTCCTTTCTTCGTTCCTTCGTTCCTTCGTTCCTTCGTTCCTTCGTTCATTCCTTCGTTCCTTCGTTTGTTCGTTCCTTCCTTCGTTCCTTCCTTCGTTCCTTCCTTCCTTCGTTCCTTCCTTCCTTCGTTCCTTCCTTCGTTCGTTCGTTTGTTCGTTCGTTCATTCCTTCCTTCCTTCCTTCCTTCCTTCCTTCCTTCCTTCCTTCCTTCCTTCCTTCCATCCTTCCTTCCTTCCTTCCTTCTCTTTATTTGTGGTGTAGGTGTGAATGTGTACATGTGTGTAAGTATGTGTAACTGTGTGAGGGTACAAAAGAGGGCACTGTGTGTGCTTGTGGAGGACCAATGGTGACTTTGGGAATCATCCTGTATTGCTCTACCTCTTTATTGCTTTGCTCCGGCCTTTCCCAGGCTCTATCTTCCCTGGTTGGAAGTCCAGGCTACCGCCATTTCTTCCTGGTGTTTACTTGGGATCTGAGAGCCAAACTCAGATCCTTCTGCTTGTGAGGCAAAAGGCTTAACCCCTGAGCCATCCTTTCCAGCTCTGGTTTCCAATTCTTATTCCTCCCTTGTAACTCATAGCTTCCCAAGGGCTGGGGTGATCGGCTCGTGCCACCCACCTGGCTCCTCTCAGTCCCTGGCCTGTGCCACTGTGCACAGCAATAGGGACCTTGCAGATGAGACTTTCAGAGGCAGAGATGTCCCTGCGTTGCTCAGTTTGAGCTAATGTCATCCCTAGAATCCTCACAAGTGGTAGGAGAGTGGAGAAGACAGGACACGGCAGGTGCCAAGATCAAGTGCGGGGCCATGAGCCAAGAACTGCGGGCGACGCCTGGCAGCTGGCAAGGGAAGAACTCGATTCTCCCCTGGATTCCACAGCAGCAGCATCGCTCTCTGGATGGCTCGATTTTCTCCCTCTTAAACGGATTTTGGATTCTGACATTTAGGACCATAAAATAATAAATTCTTACGATTTTCAGACATAAACGCATAGCAGTTTGTTACAAGAGGAATGGCAAATGCATATTGTAGTCATTTAAGCATATTTTTTTTTCCTTGCTCTGCCTCTGTGGGCTGTGAAAAACAAGCAATTGTCTGTAGTAATTTACCCAAGAAGTTTCACAGGAACTTGCTAGAAAAGAAGATGAGGGAGAAGAAAAATGTTCCAGTTTCTCTAGATCCATAATGATTTCCTCCTTGGTTCTCATTTTACATATTTGTAATTTCTACCTCAGACTGGGCTGGGTTTTTTTTTTTGTAGAATTAATTATGTTTTTCTCCCCCAATGAACCCAACCTGAGATTTATTCAATTATTTTGTGGTTATTGTGCTTTCTAATTGACTAGCTTTCATTTTTACTGATTCCCTCTGAACATTTTCCTTATGCGTATTGTTTTTTCTCCTAAGCCGGCACTTAGTCATTTGTTTTCATTGTTCATTTTTTAATAAAGAAGATATTCAAAGCTTTTGGATACAGGCTTAGCTGAGCATTGTTATGAAGTACCAAGTAATGGAGCAGCTCTGGCTATTGAATAGACTTTATACGCTTAGCCACGGGGAATGACTGTATGTGGCAGACAAGCCTGGCGGCTCTCATGGGTTACATGTTCATTTGAATCTTCATATGTTATTAATTTATTTGTGAGAAGGGGCAGTTTGTTCCATGACATGAGAATGGAGGTCAGAGGACACGTTTCAGAAGTCCATGTGCAGGTTCCTTGATCCACCCAGCCAGCTTGCTAACCCATAAATATTTTTAAGGTTATTATTATTTATGTGTTTGTGTATTCCATGGTGCACATGTAAGGACAGAAGACATCTCTGTGGAGTTCATTTTATCTTTCCACATCCATGTGGGTCCTGGGAACTGAACTCAGGTCTTCAGGTGTGCATGGCAAGTACTTTCATCTGCCAAGCCATCTCACAGGACCCTGGCTTTCATTTTGAGGAGTTTGCTAGTTTCTTCTCTCTTAATGAGTATCTGTATTTTCTTGTATGACCCTTTTTCAATTGCACACAAACTGTGCACTCCTAAGGGTCACCAGAGTATATTCTTTTTTCCTGATCCTTCTGATTTTAAATAACAACCACAAAGTGAATCAAACAAGCAAAGTCCTAAGGTAACTCATTAAAATGCTGTGGGCTTCTACATGCTGAAATTGTGGAAGGTCTAATTGGAATGACTATAGATGACAGAATATTGTAGGTATTAAGGGATGTGAGTAGTGCTTAGGTCAGAAGACATGAGTGTGAGGTGTCAGAGGCATGATTGTTCTTATATCAGTGGCTGGTATGCTCCTCGCTGTAAATATCTTGTTTCCACATATGGGCTGGCTTCATTTATCACACTAATTTTCAAGGTGGTGCATTCAAGACAAGCACATTAATAACTCCTTAAAACAACACATTTTTCCCCCTTTACTCACTAGAACTGGAAAGTCAGAGAAAAAGAGATGGATTATTTTGAGATCCTGCTCTGGCCTGTTTACATTTTAGGTATCTTGTCTCATGCGGTCTTAGCTCAGCTGGGAAGCATGTCTGCTAACATGCGTAACGGTCCAAACTGCATCAAGCTGGAGCGGTGTGCATCTGACCCTGCCGGGTGCCAGGGCAGACACCTGAGGACGACCTCTAGATTGAAGATCCACATATCATATCCCCAGTGTACAGGGCTTCTCATGCCATCTCTCTTGAAACACATCACTCCCAAAGAAGCAAATACTTGAGAACAGTAGGTAGTGTGCCCACACCCTAGCGACAAAAGCAAGCATCCCTCCTTGAACAGTAATAATAAGCAAGTATAACCAAAATGAAGGTGAGCCTGACACCAGAAAATGCATTTAAAACTAACATATCTGATCAACAACATATGAGAGATTGTAATTAATTTATGTTTTTAAGTGAAAAAATAGGAGGAGGAGGAGAAAGAGGAGGAGGAGAAAGAAGAGGAAGAGAAGAAAGAAAAGGAGGAGGAGAAGAAAGAAAAAGAGGAGGAAGAGAAAGAAGAGGAGGAGGAGAAGAAAGAAGAGGAGGATGAAGATTTCTGTTTCTTGAGATCAGCAACCTGTCATATCCAGACAGTTCTCAGCACTCTTCCCATTTTCTGGCTCTTCACTTTCTCTTCACTCCTTCTTTCACAGTGTTTCTTAAGGGCAGAGGGAGCTGATAAAGATGTGCTCTTTAGGGCAACCAAATCAGCACCATTATTTTCAGTACTTTGACCAGTTATGAGTCTCTACCTGGATCTGTCTGCCCACTGCAGGAAGAAGCTCCTATGGCTAAGCCTGAGGGCAGCACTTGTCTGTGGATCTAAGCATAAATATTTAGAAGGCAGTTTGACAACCTGACTATTTAGCAAAGCAATAGAAGTCTTTCCCAGTTTCCACCTCTAGGGCTTATGACCTCTCTAGTCATGAGTTTTTGACCAAGTGCACAATGCCAGGTATGAATTCCTTCCTGTAAAACAGACCTGAAATCCAATCAGAAAGCAGTTGGTGTCCCCCATAGCAGCTATACCACTGTTGCGCCAGTGACCACATCTTGCCTGGCAGGCTGGTATTGTAGCATTCAGGGTCTGTCTAGCTCTGGCTAAGACCACTGATGCCTTCTTTTCCACAATATCCTACATATAACATCTTCTGGAGCCATGAAGGTCAGTCAGCAGGAGGAAGTTTCACAGCCAGCTCCAGCTTGCTTGCTTTCTGTCCCGCAGTCCAAGCATAGAGTGTCTTCAGCCACAGGGTCTGTATATGTTGAACACCAAGAACAATGGGAATGGGTTATGTTGTTTTAGGTGCCTTCCGACCAGTAAATCCTGTGGACATATCTCATGGCCAGCACCGAGATGTTTGTTCAGTAGCCCATGTCTTCTAGGAGCAGCGCTGTCTACTCAAGCAAGGCACCTCCATTCAAGCTTTTATTTCTAATTCACTTGTAGAGTAGTAGAATTCCATAAACCTTCATACATCCTTACTTTTAATTAAACCACCTCTACCCCTCCTCTTCCCCACCACCTCCCCTCTTAAAACTTTAACCTGTAGTACAAGATGACACTTCACATGGCAGTGAATAGGTGGCACCATTTGGAAATGTTTCTCTAATTACAAAGCTAGAGTAGAAACAATACACACAAGATGCAATGTTGCCCACTTGTCTAGTAAGCAGATGAAGGGTGTGCAATAGAGTGGAGAAGTGAGCCCATATAATCATTGTGGGGGAAATTACAATATGTTTCAGCATCTTATAAATGTTTAAAATATGCCTATAATATACTTAAGATACATTGAAGTTGAATCTATTACATATTGAAAAGATATCTAACTATATGTCTAGCTATAGTTAGCTTCCAATCCACTCATTCTCCTGAATATTTATCATAAATACTTGAGTGACAAATTTTAGGAAAATCTGCTCACTATTTTTCTTTTCAGTTATTTCTGCTGTCAGGTAGAAGACACAGCATTTCATGTCCTCAAGTCATCTGTCAATAAGAGCCTCTGATGTTTATAGATTCCTAGAGCTCTGATGTGCTTTTGACTCTAAAAAAGTAATTATTTCTTCTACTCCTTCACCTTTGAGTTGGCTTTCTTGGGAGGATCTGTTGGTCTCTTTGTCCTAATATCTAGAACTTAAATAGTTGCTATTAAAACTCCGGCATCAATCAGCCCCTGGCCGCGCTATCATTAAAAGTTAACTGCCTTCCCATTAATCCAGTAATTTGTGAAGATTAATTGGGAAAGCTATTTAAAGGAAGGTTAGGACTTAGAGCACACGAACAGTGTTTGCCTGTACATGAAAGCTTATCCCATTACGCCCCAGAGTATTAGCCATTTTGCTTATAGCTCACCCATATCTGCTGTAAGAGAAATACCGACCAACTCAGAGACTGCAGCCTGGGAAATCACGTCTGTCTTTATCTTGGCTCTGTGAAAACATACGGATAAATATTTACTTGTTTGCAGTTGCAGCAATATGTCATTTTTTTTTCGATTTAAGCCACAGATTGACAGTTACCAGCTCTTGTTTATCTTACTTAATATATCTAAAACCGTTCTCCTCAAGTGAATGTTAATTTTCGCGTCAACATCAAATTAATACTCAGAGTAGCTAAGGAATTAGTAGTGCCCACCCTTGCTGCTATTCAGCTGAGTTGCATGTTATTTTAGGCGATGATGGTATGAAGTCAGAACAGGTTCATACTTGATACCTGCCCTTACGAAATATGGATTTTGTTTAATCTGCTTGTATCTTCACTTTTCCCTGAAATCTTTTCTTTTAGCCATTATTCAAGCCTGTTAGTGTTTTCACTTTGCTCTGAAACCCTCTTTTTCGCAGCATAGCCACATCCCTGCAGGAGCAGCTGTCTCCAGTCTGCTTGGCTTCTTAGAGAGAGAGGGGTGTGGTGCTGTGTGGAACTGAACTGCTCTGCTCCCCCTTTAGCAGCTCCTGAAATACAGCACAAGGCATGGGGATGCGCAAAAAAGGAACGAATCATTCCTTTGCATAGGGGTTCACTCACAAACCTATTTCAGTTGTTCTCAGACTAGCCTCATCCTTCAGGGGAAGGCTTTAGATTCTGCTGTGCAACTCAGATGAACTCCTAAAGGTGTCTGCTGTGTGGACAGGGCAGTCTGGAGCCAACACATAACACATTCATTACGTGCACACTCATGCTTCTATACGTTCATATGTTTACGTAGAAACACATAAGCATACATACACATGCATGTATAAATACACATGTATGTGATTGGAAAGCATACATAAATACATTATATATGCATGTAAAATTATATAAATATATATGCAAACATGTATTTATTCAAACATGCATATTTAAACACACATACACATATATGTATGTCTGTTTATATATAAGCATATATACATATATGTACATACATCCATGCCTTTATAAATATGCCTATACATATGCATTGTACAAACATATTCATATGTATCTATAAACATATATTGTTGCAGTTCACCTCCATGGTTGCTGATAAATGACCATCAAACGGCTTAAGGGAACAAGGGTTTATTCTCTTATGATTCTTGGTTACAGTTCTTAGTCCAGCTTAACAAGAGAGTTCACACCAACATCAAAGGCCGAGGGAACTGGCCACACCATCTCTACATAATGGCTGAGAGAGGAATGCTCCTTATTTGCCAGACCAGCATGTCTGGCCAAAGGTACAAAAGGATGCCAACTTCCTCAACCAGCTCGCTGTATTTTATTCATCTATTCAAGGCCTAGTCTCACCCATCAGGCTGAACCTTCCCCATCAGATAGACATCTCCTGCAGGTTTGCTCTGGGTTTAACCCAACCACTAATTCTCCACAAATGTGCTCAGAGCTCAAACTCTCAACAGTCAAGTTGACACCTGTGCCTAACTATGACATACAATATGTATGTTTTATATGTAAAGCATATACAAACACATATACATATGTATACATGTAAAGCCATATATGTACACATATACATATATACAAGCATATATATGTAACCACACATACACATACATGTATATGTGTTTATATATAAACATATGTATATATGCTTATGTATAAGACATCCGTGGTATATGTGTGTTTATATATAAACATGTCTCTATCACGGTCATACCTGTATAAACATGTATATATAAGTACACACATGTATATCTGTTTTTAAGATATATAATATATATAAATACACAACACACATATGCTTGTATTTATATATGAACATATATACATGTGTGTATGTAGAGACACGTATATTGTGTGTGTTTATATATATAATCAGGAAGCCATCTGATTTTGAAATGTCCCTGGGCCTTCGGGCCCTCTCAGGACTGACTTGGTAGATTTGTTCTTGTGTGCTGTGCGAGCGCTTGGCTGACCGCAGCTGGCTGCATGGGATGGCAGAATTGAAGCGAGCTCAGCAGTGTGGAAATAAGCGAAGACCACCCATGTGAGAAGAAGCAAAGGAGAAGCCTTTACAGTGTGCTTCAGGACAGAAGTCAGCCAGTGTCCTGGGAGTTTGGCAGAGATAGTAAGATGGAGAGTGGAAAAGACAAGAAGAGCTTGGGTGTGCCCTGATTGGGGGAAAATTGTAGCCTGTCTAAGTAGAAACAGGGCATCTGATGTGGGTAGTTGGAATATACATATTTGCCTTTGCCTTTAGCTATTCTAAACTTGGAAACAGGAGCAAAAATAGGGAAATTAATATCTAAGAAGTCCTGGCTCTTAGGGATCATGCTGAAGGATTTCTTGTTCTGCTTCCTGGTTACTGGAAATAGCCTGTTGGCTTCTCAGACTGATTGCTACAGTTTTATTTCTCTGTGTGGGCTGGGCAGGGTGTCTCTGTATCTCCCACCTCTGATTGGGCAGCAGAGAAATCCAATGACTCTGGTACAGTACCATTGGTAGCAATGGTACTTGTGTCCCTCCATGCATTGGAAATCATCTAACTAACCCGAACAGTTCGTAGAATTCTGCTTCTGATTGTGGAACACTATCATTGTCTAGATTTCTGGATGAAGTTTCACTTGCGCACAGTGTGTTTTGATAGTGAATGCTCACATAATGCTGTGCTTTATCTTGTAAATTAGTTGATGATTTCCAATTTCAATGGCACGATGATTTCAACAGTATAGATTGGAAGAAAACATTTTGCCCAAGGAAATAGATTTCTTGAGAGGGAGGCCATTCCTTCATCTTAAATCTGTTGATGGAATATTTGAACTAGGTCTTAAAGAAACACACACACACACACACACACACACACACACACACACACACACACACACAGAGAGAGAGAGAGAGAGAGAGAGATATGTATTTTTTCTCAAAGGAATGAAATTCCAGCATTTCCCAAAGTTCCAGTAACATATGTCATTCTTGCTTTTAGAGTACAGGAAATCTGGTTGAGCTTCTCTGAGTTTCTGTCTCCCCCTCTTTCTCCTTCTGATTCTTCCTCTTGTTCTTCCTCCTCCTCTCCTTTTCTCAGTTCCCTTTTCCTCTCCATCCTGGTATGAAATGCATATTCATATGGGGAATATGATTCCCAGGCAGGCATGCAGCTGAGTTAGACAGGTCTTCTAACAGAGAAGATAGTTATTCTGCACCAACTAAACCTAATGCTGCTGTGAGGAAGCCTCCACTTTTTCTGTCAAGTATATTTCAGTTTACCAAGTCTCCTTTCAGTGACATCTGGGCTCAGAATAGGTGCTCTGGCACCAAGCTGCCTGTATTCACCTGTTCCTTGGTGCCCTTGGGTCAATTACTGCTGGGTTCTCTTTCCTCATTGGCTGGGTAGCTGATAGTAGAGTGGAGGGTATTCTTCAGTTCCAAATGTATTAGCAGATGTAAAACACTGAGAACATAAACACCCAATAATATAGAACTATTATCTCGATACAGGTAATATTGAACACAGCTTAAGAAAATTGAATTAGTTTTATTAAAAACTGAATGGCTTTTACTTACTTATGAGAATTATGCATTAAAGCCTTTTGTAAAAGAAAAGGAAATTACTTTCTATCTAGCTGTATTAAAATATTTTCAGTACAGCATGCACCTTTATTTGTAAGAGACTATTGAGTGTTTCCATACACACCGCCTGCCAGAGATCTAATTTATCATTGTCTTTTTAATGACACAGGTGAGTTTTTCTTCCATGTAAAGAGCAAGTGGTGACTTTTGCAATATTGATCTGCAACTTGCTGCAGTGTGTGTGTGTGTGTGTGTGTGTGTGTGTGTGTGTGTGTGCCTGCATGTATATGTCTCTTTCTTTTCCTTCTCTCTTTTCTCTCTCACTTTCTCTCCCTTCCTCTGTGTATATGTCTCTCTCTTTTCCTTCTCTTCCCCCCTCTCTATATGAAAATGCTTCAACCTAAGTTAGGTAGATTTTTTTTATTATGGACATTCTAGCAGAATTCATCGAAATTCTAAATGAAATCACTGTGGGGATTTTTTTTTTTTACTAAAGACTAAATACTATGGTTTTACTACTTCCAACTGATGTCAAGGCAAAAGCATAAATTCTAATAGGAACCTGACAAATGCCAACTAACACGTGGTGTAACTATAGAGATGCATGGAATTGTGAGAGGATTGTTGATTTCTTGTTCTAATGGAAACACCCAGGAATTAACCCAATATTCCCTGCTTCCATTTTGAATTCTGCATGCCTCCATAAAATGTTTGGTGATGATATTTCTGTTCTTTTCATTCCCTCCCATGTCTCTCTCTACCTAGAACATTGGCCATGGTGAAGAGACCAGAGTACAATGATGATCTGACGTGGTCCTTAGTTAAAATAAGCACTTACTCTTGGAGCTAACATAGCCTCTGTTCTCAGAGTCCTGTAGCAGGTGACTTAAGTGTTTTTGACTCAGGTACTCTGAATGATGCTGACTCACATGCAAAGAAGCTGTCAAGTGCAGCTTTATCATCCCTAGGATGTGAGAGAAGCTACAGAATTCTAGCCGAGAGATTGTTCTGTCAAAAATTACTTATTATCTCACTTTCCAGAAGGGCTACCTTTTGTTTGACATCTGTCATAGTTAGGCACAGGTATCAACTTGACAGTTGAGGGTTTGAGCTCTGAACACATTTGTAGAGAATTAGTGGTTGAATTAAGTCCAGAGCAAATCTGCAGGAGTTTGTCTAGCTGATGGAGAAGGCCCAGCCCATGGTGGGTGGGACTAGGCCCTGGAATAAAATAAAGAGAGCTGGTTGGGGAAGTTGGCATCCTTGTGTATACTTGGCCAGACATGCTGGTCTGGCAATTAAGGATCATTCCTCTCTCAGCCATTATGTAGAGATGGTGTGACCAGCTCCCTCGGCCCTGGTGTTGGTGTGAGCTCTCCTCTTAAGCTGGACTGAGAACTGTAACCGGACTATTGTAAGAAAATAAACCCCTTGTTCCCTTAAGGTGTTTGATGGTGATTTATCAGCAACCATGGAAGCAAACTGGAATATTTTTCACTCCCCATCTTATACTGTCTGTACCAGTTAGTCTTCATGTCCCTGTGCGAGAACACCCAAAGTCCTGGAACTTAGGGGAGAAAGGGAGATCTCTATTCCATCCGTTCCTTCTACTGGAGTCCAGAATAGCGTGTCCCAACCCCAGCCATTGGGACTTGAGAGCAGATAATTACTCAGCATGGTATGATGCGCTGGAGATCACGGGATGGTGACCAAACATCCCTTTCTTCAATCTGCTGGATGCCAGGACACCTTTACTCCAACTAGTGACACTCAGCATGTCACCCAGCTTTGCTAAATACACCTCTCTGGGGGCAGGCAGTCACCTCTGGTGGAGAACTTTGGATTGAAATGTGACCTTCTGGCTAGCAAGTTCAGAGGCTGCATTTTGCTGGTGCAGTCCGAGGAGAATGATTTTCTACAATTCAGTTCACAGAAGAGCAATACTTACTCCCTAATTCCATTCCATTAATATCTGCGGGGAAATACCCTTTGGTCACCTCAGACGCCCGACTGCTGCCTGAGGTCCCTCGCTCCTCACTGTCCAGTGAAGATGAAATGGGTGATAAAGGAAGAGAGGAAAAAACCTTGAATTTGAGCAAACGCTCTTGCAGAGATATTTTTATTCATGCCACTGTGGTCCATCACAGAATCCCTGCACCTGTCAGCCAGCCCTAGCCATGTCTCCTCCCCCTGGCTGGAATGTGGTGATTGCCTGTACAGACCACAATCCAAAGCCCTCACCGTCCCACCTTAATGGCCTGAGAAATGACTATCTTTCCATGTTTTCTTAAAAAATATTACACATAGATGTATATACATATATTTATGAGAAAGAGAGAGAGAAAGTCCATACACATGGCTTGACATACAGGAGGAGGTCAGGGGACAACTTTCACAAGTCAGTTCTCTGCTTCCACCACGTGGGCTTTTGGGTTTCCAATTCAGGCTGTTTGATTCTAAGCAGATGCCTGACTTAACTTACTTACTTACTTACTTATCTCGCCTGCCAGGAAGGCTGCATTTTGCTTGACATTTTTCGCCCTCCTCCTATACTGCCTGTATCAGTTAATCTTTCACGTTGCTGTGAGCAAACACCCAAAGTCATGCAACTTAAGGGAGAAAGGGAGATTTCTTCAACTTATGGTTCCAGAGGGGAGATACAGTCCATTATGGCAGAAAAGGCAGGGCTGGCTGGCAGAAACTGGAGATGGGCTAAGTCACTCCTTCATGGAGGCTGAGAGCTGCAAAATTGCCAACTGCCAGAGCAGACCGCTTTTGGAAGTAGGATGGGGCTAGTTCACCTCAAGGCACACCCCCTGTGACTGCCTTCCTCCAGCAAGGCTCAATCTCTTAAAGGTACAGTAACCTTCCTGAACAACTAAAGATTAAAACTAAAACACATGACCCTGTGGGGGCCAGCCCACATTTCAAATCATGGCACTGCCCAACTTCCCTAGTTGCTTCTCAGCAATGTCTGATGGCCACAAACGATAAGACCCCCTCCAAGTTCTCTTCAGACTTTCTCCCACCATGCTGCCCACAGCAGCTCTCTCCCCATCCTCTGTCTTTGAGTTCCTCTCTTGTTCTAATGCTTTCCCACCTTAAGGCAAACTATGGCTGCCTTGTCTACCAGACCCTCAGCTCTAACACATATGTATTTCTAGATCCCTCCCTTGCATTAGCTTCTCTTTCTAAGGGATCTCCATGTCCACACATTGTCAAGATCCTCCCCCCCCGCCCCACCCCGCACCTAAGAACACCTGAATCTGAAGAAACAGTTGTAATCGTGGTATTCTTACATATTGAATTTTCTCTCCCAAATTGCTCCATAAATATTGTCATTTGACTGCAGCAAAAAAGAAAAAGGGCCAAGTGTTGTACCCCAAATGACTTCATCAATAAGTTAATAATATTAGTAATCCCAAGGAGGCTTACGGGGTAAGGACCAGTTGTTACCTTGCACGAGGCGATTATAACTTCTCAGTGGAGCACTCACTTGACTGACACTATTATTACTTATAGCAGAGCCACTAACATATTTTATTGCTAAATAAATAGAGAGGTGCTGAGAGAACAATACATATTCCCAAGTCCAACTGAAACTTGACTCGTCTGATCCCCCTGCCTCCCACCCCACACCTGACTTTCCATGATCCATTTCCCATATTGCATGTCCCTCTCCCAGCACATGGAAAAAAGTGATTCCTTCTTTTATTTCAGTCCCATTCTTTTAAAGCTAAAAGCAGAGCAGTATTGATTCTCAATTTATAGTTGGCAAAAACAAATAGGCAATAAATACATACCCTCCAGTGTGACTGGGCGGGAGAGTTCTTTTACATTCACAGCATCGATTCGCATCTGCATAATTGATTTGAAATACAGTTAAAAACCCCTTTTCACTGCACACCTGCATGCAGATAATGATCCAGAGACCAGGACAGTCATCTTAAGCCCACGTTCACCCATGGACCCTTGTACATGCAGTGCACCCATGTATGCCAACACACACGCCACGGGTTCCACAGTGTTTTGGTAGCTGCCTGTCTAATTGGGCACAGCCACAACTTCCGTCCACGCTCCGTGGGTTTGCAAGTTTTTTCATGTCTGCAGTCCTTGATACTTGCCTTAACGACTGGATTGGCTGGTGTTAGCACTTAAGTCAATCAATAGACACGTAGGAGCTGTCTTCCTTGAGAGTCAGCTGAAGAATTTAAGGTGCCCAAGAAGAAATAAGTGTACTTCACATGAAAATGAGACAATCTGAAGAAAATGCTGGGCTGGGGATGTCATCTAGTTGGTAGAGCATGCATGCATGGTAGAGCATTTCTTACATGCATGCTCTGGGTTCAAAAACTCAAAACAAAACAAAACCCCACAACAAATAAGATGTTGTCTTAGGCAAATTGTTGGGCGAGACATAAGAATAAATTATGCTCAGTCGAATGAGCTTCATAGGAAGCATGAAGGTCTGAGATGGAAGCTAGTATTTTAGCCCTACCAGTTTTATTTATCCTGGTACAAAACACAAGACTTTTCTTTTTTTTTTCGCTGCAATAGCATGAGGTTTTATTTAACGATGCGCCGGGCAGCTCCAGCAACCTCTCAAGCAGAAGAGACTGAAGCGGCCCCTAGCTACTGAAGCAAGGGGTTTATAAAGGGGTTTTGGGTGTGGGGGGGTCTCGTTGGTCAGCAAGAGTCCAGGCCTCCGTGATTGATGCAGTCTACCTGCTTAACTGCAGGAAGTTTGCTCCAGATGGTAATTATGCTATTAACAGAATTTTCTTGCAAGACTTAAAACACAAGACTTCTGTATCAGAAGGAAAGGACGATTGTTCTCTAAAGTGACGGCAGCATTTACAGGATGATTGTGAACTTCCCCTCCGGAGGGTAAACTAAAGAAGACCTGTGGGGTTTGCAAATGCAGAGAATGCCCAGTTCTTTATGCCCAGGGAACAGAATCTTCTATAATGCACAGTGGGTGCACTTGATCTTCGCTCAGGAGGGAGACTTTATTTTATTTTATCTTAGTGGGCAATGAGAAAAGCTTTGCTTTGCCACAGAGGCCAGAATTCACGCTACCTTTTGAGGCTGTTTGCCGTAGGAATGTGCTTCAGCTCAACTCTGTAGCCCAGGCTGGCCTTCACCTTGAGATACCCCTGCCAAGTTCTTAATTTTAATGTAAATTTATACCTCTGGAGTTTAGAAGATGGCATGGCTCACCTGGTAAAATTGCTTGCCTTGTAACTTGAAGATCTGAGTTGGATGCCCAGCACCTGTGTAGAAAGCTGGCATGGCGGTGAATATGGCATGGAGAGGCAGAGATGGGAGGGTTCCTGTGGAACGCTGATTTGCTAGTCTGGCCTACTTGGCAATCAATTCCCAGTTCCCAATGAGAGACTCTGTCTCAACCAGCAAGGCAGTAGATGACTCCTGAGGAACCATATGGGAGGCTGACCTCTGACCTCCACATATGCAGATGAGTATATGTACGTGTTCCTCATACATACACGTGCATATACATGAGCACACACAGAGTTATACATCTTTCCACTGATGCTAATTTTTGTTATTTAAACTAATAATTCCTATTCTAAGGTATTTTAAAATGTCTATAATGTTTTCCTTTTCTATTTCTGTATTCTTCTATCTTCAAATCCTTTTTCTTCCTGAGTTGGCTATCTTTCAGTGGAGTATCATGCATGCGATAGGCATATTTCTAGACATCTTAGGCTCTATTTTTTCCTGTAGCCCAGGCTGGCCTGAAACTCACAACATAGCTGAAAGAACCTTGAGCATCTGATGCTCCTGTCTTTGTCTCGCAAGTGCTGGGTTTACAGATATGCGTGACCATGTGCAGCTTGGACCCTGGTGTCTGATGTTGGTTTGCTTGCTGTGTCTGCTTGACTTGAGAAAGCTGTCTGCCCTGCGCTCATCTAATGTGATGTTTCCCCTCCTGGCAGTTGACTGTGATGATCCTTTGGCGTCCGCTTTGCCTCAGGAATCCTTCAGCAGCTCGTCTGAGCTCTCCAGCAGCCATGGTCCTGGATTTGCAAGGCTGAACCGAAGAGATGGTAAGTCTTCCTTTTCCCTCTGATTGGCTCACAGTGAGTCTCATTCGTTCTCTTAGGAAAATCATTTCAATGACTACCTTGTGAAAGGAAGCAAATTACTGACTCAGCCACCAGTTATAACTTAGGAGTCGTGTATAACCTAGTGCTTCCATTCAGGATAGGCAAAAGGATACATGCTTTTTGAAAACCCTCTGCTGTCATTTCAATCCCCAAAGAATATAGTTTCTTCAATCTGTGCATCTCGTAAAATAAAAATTCTCCATAACGATTTGCAATCAGTATGGATACAGTAGTGCTGAAAACTTAATTGGCTTCCTATTTCAAGTTAAAGAAATCTGCGAGAAGTAATTTGAAAAGATGCTACTTGTTTGTAAAAGGCAATCCATCCATTTGTTTGATTCTCAATGAGGTTGACTTGACTTTCTTTGCTGTGGAGGCGTAGGGCCTCACAGAAGCTTTCCTACCTCTGCAGGAATGCACAGTTCATATTGTTTGCTACCTCCGAAGAAGGCTGGGCTCAGGAATTTGCATGTGGTAAAGGAAAATGCAGGAGATTAAATGCTACTTGCTATAGAAACGAGAGAATATCCAAACACCATGTGGTTAATGATGAACTATCACTGTGGTCACTTGCTTTAATTACAAAGACAAAAATCATCTGCATGAACGTGGGCGGGGTTCACCTTGGCAAATGGGAAGTAATTTCAACCCCATAAACACTAGACCCCAACATCTCATGTTATTAAAACCACACTTTGGTCATGAATTTTCTCCTTCCTTCATGCTGTGTTTCTGTACCTCCTGTTTAATATTATTACTCTTGTTGGTGCGGCTTCTTGTGGAAATGCTTAACGTCTGTATGAACTTTGGATATGGTAGATGTGTTCATGTGTGTTAAGCACATGTGTGTACATGTTATGTACATGTATGTGTGTCTTGTGTCATCTGGTACCTATTCTATAAGTATCAACTCATATGACCATATGGGTGTTTGTATAACAGTGCAACATGATGTAAAGCTTACTTTAAAATGTTAACTAAATTATTTGAAATAACCACTTACATATGCTTCTAAGTGTAAAGATAGAAATGGTCAGAGAAAATGAGATCTTCATATCACAAAGGAAATGGGAAGACCTTTGAATTAAACAACGCTGTTCATTGTAAATGCTTTTGGAGAGATTTTGGTGTGTGTGCATGTGTCTATGTTTTTCTGTGTGTTTCAGAGGGTACTGTGTGTGCCTGGAGAAGCACGAGAGTGAATTTGGGCATCATCCTGGATTGTTCTACTTCCTTAGTGCTTTGTGCTGGGGTTTTCCAGGCTCTGCCTTCTAAGACCGGAAGTGTAGGCTGCTGCCATTTCTGCCCAGGTTTTTCATGTGGGAACTGGGATCTGCACTCAGATCTTACTGTTTGTGAGACAGAAGCTTAACTCCTGAGCTCTCTCTGTAGCCCCAAGAGAGGATTTTTAGTCACTCAGGACTGGCCGTCCTTTCCTGTTTGAGTCTGTGACCTACAAGGCCTTTCCGGCTCTTACGTCTCTCTGGAGGTCTTCTCAGATCTGACACCCAAGTCCCTGCCAGTAGGGACGTGCCCACCACAGTGATCAGAAAGTAAGGTCGAGACCTGTCCTTTGGAAAATAAAGCACAGCTTGATCCACACCCTTCCTTTGGGTCTCCAAAACTCTCACAACACGTGCTCTGCTGAAAAAGAAACAAAATTTAACATTGTGTGTCTCTATTTCCATCTTTTTTTGGGCTCAATAAATCACACAAAATATATTTTATTAATTGCATCCAATCAGAGTTTCCATTAATTTATATACTCATCAGGAGTCTCCATTGGTGGGGCTCATTTTCATTCTTAATTTGTTTCTATGGCTTTTGCTGAGGCACAATATCAAACTTCATGAATCTCATTTGCATGTTAATGAAACCCAGGAACACAACAGGATCATTTTAATTATCTTTTGCTGCTTGTCAACCTACTTGATTACATTTTTCTTTTTTTATTTAGTTTTTCTTTTTTTCCCCTTATTAATTACATGAAGTGTTCATAAAAGAATGTCAGGTTTCGAGTGATTTATTAAAGGCTATATATTACTTCTTGTATTCAAACACTCCTTGTTGTATTTCGATCAGACAATGGAAAGGAGTTCAGTCAAGTCAGCAGGTTGAGTGTGGATAAAGAAAACAACCAATAAAGTTTCTTGTATCTTTGATAGAAAAACTTCTTTCTTTTTAATTTTTAAAAATTTTTTTTTCATTATTTTATTATTTTTGCATGCATGTCTTTGTGTGTGTGTGTGTGTGTGTGTGTGTGTGTGTCTCGAGGGCATCGTATATCCATGTGGAGGGACAAGGGTGACTTCATGAATCACCCTGGATTGTTTCTACCTCTTATTTGCTTTGCTTTGGAGTTTCCCAGGCTCTGCCTTCCAGAACCAGGATTATAGGCCGTTGCCATTTTTGCCTTGCTTTTTACAAGGTGTACCAAGTTAAATCTGGTATGAGACAATAGTTGTGGGTTGAATCGTGTTTCCTGAGAGAATATATGTAAGTCCTAACACTTGCAACTGTGAGCGTGACCTCAGCTGGTCCTTGGGTTTTGAGAGAGTCAGTTAAGAACAGTCGTAGTTTGAATGTGAGTTGTCTCTCGTAAGCTCATGTGTTTGTATCCTTAACCGAAGCTAATGTTTGGAAAGGTTGTGGCAACTTTAGGAGGTGGAGTCTTGCTGGAGAAAGACACATCACAGGGGACAAATCTTTGGGTTGGGTAGTCCTACCCTGCTTCCCGCTAGCAGTCTGCTGTTGAACTTTTTCCTTTTTTTCTTCCACGATGATCAATGTGACTTAAGCTGCTTCCAGCTTCTGCTACCTTCCGTGCCTTTTCCATCATAATGGACTGTCTCTCCCCTCTGGAACCATAAGCCAAATAAATCTCCCTTTTCTTTCCTTAAGTTGCCTGAGTCTGAGCATTGTATCATTGCAGCAGAATAGTGCTATGATGAGATTAGAGTGAGATGTGGGAGTGTGCACAGACTGAGGTATGAAGGATCTGTGAGGATAGAAGCCCAAGTCACAGTGAGAGTCAGTCTTCAATCAAATCATGCCAAAGATTGCTAACAGCCACCAGAAGCCAGAGAGAGACAAGGAGGGACTTCTCCCCAAAGATCACAGGAGTTTTGAATCTTAGAAGCATCCAATGCAGCATAAATTTGAAATAACACAAAGAACCAGTTGTTGCTCACACTGGAGTTAAAGAGGGATTGTATATCTCTCCATTGGCATGGAGTTCTTGGTCATCCACGTTTGCTTCCAGAACTTTCACAGAACCGTGGTAAGAGAATATCTAATGGAAAATCCCCCAAATAAATAATTACATACATTTTAAGTTGTACGCCATTTGGGGAACTGGGATGAAGCGTCATGTTATCCTGCTTGGCCTCACCTGGATTTTGAATCTATTTTTTTAACCAGTGTAGCTACACTATATATGCTACATGCCTGTGAGATATTAAGTGGCCATCTTGGAATCTAGATGAACTGCCATGGAATTACAGTGTTTGTGTTTAAATGACTCTTATGCAGAAATTTAGTGCTATATCTCAATGCCTGCATCATCTGTATTCACATCATCTAAATATCCATATTCATATCATCTAAAAATATTGATACCATATAATGAACTATTTAAAGAGAGGAAGAGAGAGAGCTTTCACATAACCTGAAGTGCATTGCTATAACTTTTATTTGTCAGTAGTTATTGTCCGTATCTTCTTGAGTCTAATTTATAAATCAGACTTTATCACACATATGTAATAAGGGAAAACAAACAGTGTATATAGAGATTTGTATTATCAGTGTTTTTCAGAATCCGCTGAGTTCTGGGAGTCTACCCCATGAGAATAACTCCTGTTCTTGGGCATATTCTAATAATAACAGCCTTTGCAGAATGGCTTGGCTATTGTTTCTTGAGGTAGTTAGCTACATAGTTGTCAGCTTGGCAATTGAAGATTGAGCCCTGGGCACATTTGTGAAAAATGAGTATTTCAGGCAAGCCCCTGAGTAAGCATGCTGGGACTGTCTGATTGATAAGGGAAGACCCAGCCTCTAGTGGGTGGGACTATTTCTTGGGGATTGTCTGATAGATAAAGGAAGACCCAGCCTATAATGGGTGGACTATTCCCTGGGTCACTGGATAAGATGGGGAAAACTGATTTAGTAAGTTGGCACTCTTCAGCATATCTGGGCAGACTTGCTGTCTGGCATATACGATTTTGTCCCTTTCTCAGAAATCCTTGTGGATAAGATGTGGCCGGTTCCCTCGGCTCCTTGGTGCTGGTATGAGCTCTCCTGCCAAGCTGGACTAAGAACTATAGCCAGGAATTGAAAGAAAGACTAAAATTCCCTTGTTCCCCTAAGCTCTTTGGTCATGAATTTATCAGCAATATGCAGGCTAACTACGACTTTTCTGCCCTAAATCATTGGGTTTATTTGCATACAATTATTCTGCTTAAAGAACGCATGTTCAATTTCCAAGATAGACATGTCGGTGCTTAAGAGAACACATCTCACGAGACAAAAGGAATCAATCCTTTTTTTGCCGTTACAGATAAAAAAAATCCTTCAGAGCTATTGTATTCTAAAAATGATATTGTTTTGATATATTAATAGCCAATACCTTGGAAAGAAATGAATGAGAAGTAACTGAGGCCCAGGGAAAGGAAGGAGGGGGTGGAGTGGGTTCAGCATAGATAATGTGCATCTGGAACAGAGCTGAGATTCCAGGCAGAGCTTAGGCTAGTGAATGTCACTGACTAAGTTTGCTTATCTAGTGAGAGTTTTGCATTTGTTGAGCTTGTTGAAGGATGAGAGATGTTGGAGTTATTTGCTTCTACATTAAGGACCTCCTAGAGATTCTAATGTCATCTCTTTCACCTGCTTGTCTCTTTGAGGCTCTCTTTGAGGTGCAGAGCAGCCTTTTCACCGTTCATCTGAGATGGATTTACTATCCTTGTGTTTAAGTCTCTGCTTGCTCTTACTTGCTAAAGGTCAGGGGCAGAACATTTACCCTCTATGCTTTGTAATTTTCTATTGGAAGAATAGAGTAAATAGTGTCATCATATTAATGAGATGGCATTAGCTTGCCAGAAATCATGGCACACCATGGTGTCCTGGTCACATGAATTCCGAACAGAGTCCCGAGGGAATGTTTACCATTGTCAGAGTGTATCCCATGGATTAACCCCATTTTAACAAGCCTTACAAAAGCCAAGTGGATAGACTAATTTGCAATCTTGGGAAATTCAGATGTCCACGTAAATCTTTTAGGATGAGTCAGTTTGTTCCTGATTAATTATAAAGCAAGTCAATGTCAAAGAATTATAATTATATTTCCTTTGTTCGTTATGCGATTAGACATAAGATATTCTCTTGTCCCTTTGGTCAGAGTCTGTGAGCTAACGTTACATGATGGCTTATTTTAAACATTCAGCTTTAAAAAAAAAAGCCATTGACGTTGTTTTATTCTTTGGAAGAACATCTAGATATTTACAGTTTGACGGATGTTTACAGAACAAGATTCCAGATAATTTTAAGTGTGCAATTTCCACTTGTAGGTTGTATTTCATACGTGGGCCATGAGAAGGTGACATTAACATCCGTGAAGATTTCCACCTTTTAGTTCTTGATGTACCCATATCCTGTCTTCCTTAATGGCAAGGTGGGTTTCCTGCCAGTACAGAAATTAATACAGAATCACTTCTATTCTTCCATTGATTCATTTGATCAAGGGTCACTGTTGGCCATCCTTCGACCATGGGGCTTCCCGTGAATACTTAAGACCTTGCTCTGGGTCCCCTTCTGCCAAGACAGCTTGCTCCTCTCTTCATCTCTCCTCCTGCTGGTATTTCCTCTCCCTTGCCCTTCTCTGTCCTTGCCTGCCCCAGAGCACGCGTTCTCTAGCTCTAAATCAAACTGATAATGTCGTTTGAGTGAATGTGTCAAGTCGCCGATCCCAAGTAATTTATAGTGATATGAAACGCTGGCTCGGGAGTCCAGAAAACTACATTATAATGGTCGAGTTGGGGTGGCCTTGGGGAAAAGACATTACTCCTCTCTTTTACTTTTTCCTATGAAAGTATAAGTTTGGATATGAGAATTTCTTAGTTCTAGGGTAATGTGCATGGTGTGTATGTGTGTGTGTGTGTGTGTGTGTGTGCATACATGTATGTGTGTGTGTGTCTGTGTGCATGTGCACATTCATGTAGAGGCCAGAGATGGCTGCCGAGTGTCTTCTTCCATGCCCTGCATGGGGTTGCTTTGAGGCAGGGTCTCTACCTAATTGGCTAGCTGACTGCTCAGTAGGCTTCAGGAATCCTCCTGTGTTTTTGTCCCCAGTGCTGGGATTACAATTTGCGCACTGTCAGACCTGAGTTTTTATGTGGGTGCTGGGGTCCCACACTTAGATCTTCACACTTGTGCAGGAAACATTTTCTCAACTTAGCAATCTTTCCAGTCCCTTGTGCACTTTTCAATGTGTAATTATAAACTTCAATTTTATTTATTTCTTTTGTGTATATGTGTGTGTGTATGCATCAGAGGGCACTGTGTGTCCCTGTGAAGGACCAAGGGTGACTTCAGGAATCATCCTGGATTACTTCCTTTTTGTTTTTTTGGATTTCCCAGGCTCTGCTTACCAGGGCTGGAAGTGCAGGTCAGTGTCATTTATGCCTGGTTGTTTTTACATGGGAACCTAGGATCTGAACTCAGGACCTTTGGCTTATGAGGCAGAGTTTTAACCCCTGAGCCATCTCTCCAGTCCTCAATGTGTAATGTTATAGGAAATGTATGTCTTTACCCCATCTTTAAAGCATGTGAGTAAGAGAAACTGGAAGAGTAGTGTCTTGAAACAGACTGTCTCCTACATCCTCTGGAATTAGAAGACACAAATGTCCTTGGCTTAAGACAAGCATATGATGGAGAAATTCAGGTTATCAATATAATCCCACTAAAACACAATCAAAGACTAAAGGTTATCTCTAGTGTATAACTTACACTCTTTTAGTGGCTGATATTTTTGATTGCAGTAAGCAGGAAGATACTCTATGTAGGTGGAACAAAAAGGCAGAGTTAGGTAATTAAGAGGGGTGTGGGACTGGGGTCTGTACCAGTTACTCTTCTCTGTTGCTGTGAGACACCACTCAGCCTCAAACAACTTAAAAGGAGCAAGGGAGATTTATTCAGCTTACGGTTCCAGAAGGGAGATACAGTCCTTCATGGCAGAAAAGACATGGCTGGCTGGCAGAAGCTGGAGATGACCTAAGTCACATTCATCATGGAGGCTGAGAGCTGAAGAACTGCAATCCCAAGAAGAGATCTCTCCTGGAAGCAGGGTGGGGCTATCCCATCTCAAGACCCTCCCCCTGTCACATGTCTTACTCCAGGTGCCATGACAACTAAAGATTCAAACCCATGAGCCTCACATTTTAAACACTGACAGATCTTTCAGATATCCATCTGGAGCCAGGGGCCAGGGCTGTGCCAGGACCCAGCTGGAAGGAGACAGTGGTAAGCTCATGAAGGAGGAGGAGGCACGAGAGGCACGGGGAAAGCTGTGAGCAGCCTCAGTACACCCAGTTCCTCAGAAAACTCTTAATGATAAGTTTGGCTTAAGACTATGCTCAATACCTCGGTGAAGGTATTAGCCACAGCCCAGCCATTTGGCAAAATTCTTCCCTCTTGGACCGGAGGATGGGGCTCTCCAAACTGATCATGTCTGTTTACAATAGTTATTCCTGAAACTAAAGTCGTTTATATCCTAGAATCACTACCCTCCAAACCCCTTGACCTTGAGGGATGAATACCCTTTGCCTAACATTCTTTAACTCCCTGAACCCTATCTACACTGGACAACCACTTAGCAATGTCTGAGAGCATAAAAGTTAGAAGCGCCCTTTATCCTGTGGATTTCTCCCCACTACGCGGTGTGTGGGCTCTCTCCCTGTCCTCTCTGGTTTAAGCTCTGTCTTCTGTTCTGATGCTCTTCTACCTCAAAGCCAAACTATGGTTCCTCTGGTCACCAGGTACTCAGCTCTATTAAAACTCCTATTTCTTAAGTCTCCCTTGTGTTAGCTTCCTTTTTTTTATTCAATGGTCCATATACAGAAGAGAGTGAGTCTAGCAGGTTTAATGAATGATTAATTTGCAGAAGTTAGTGTCTTGGCTCAGACTGCAAACACAAAAGACCAAGAGTCATTTTTCATAACACTGGGGGCTGGAAGTAAAAGATCCAGGCAGAAGCTGGTCTGGTGTCTTATGAGGATTCCTAATGTTCCCAGCTTCCTAATGATTGCCTTTTCTGTTGTGGCTGACAGTACTTTTCCTGGATACAAGTACATGGAGAGAATGGGTCATCCCGCCATCTTTTGCTTCTAACAAGGATATTGACAAATCGTAAGAGTCTTGCTCTCACCCTGGAGAAAGCCACATCGTACCTACATGGTCACCTTGGGGATTAGGGCCCTGGTGTGTGAATGAATTCTCTGGAGCCAGTGTTGTTGCTTGGTTACATTTCCAGAAACTAGAAAACTAACCAGAAAGTGTAACCACTAGGTGCATTAGAGAGAAAAACCCACTGTGATGGTTACTATTGACTGTCAACTTGGCAGGAGCTGGAACCAGCCAAGAGAAGCTTCTGGAAACACATGTGAGGGCTTGTCTTGATTGGATCAACCAAGGTGGGAAGACCCAACCTAGAAGTGGACAACCTTGGGTGGGTCCAGGACTACATTAACAGGGAAAGGCAGCTGAGCTCCAGGGTTGATTAGTCTCTGTTTCCTGATTGTAGATTCCAAGTGATCCTTGACTGTGAGCCAGAATAAACCCCTTTGTGCCTTAAGATGCTTTGGAAAAGGACCTGAGATACCTCGCGAGCCAGCCTTTGGGGGCAAATGTCCTCAGTAGAAAGGTGATGTTATGTGATGACCGCGACATTTTTTAAACAAAATAGCAAAGTTCCAAACATGCATGAAGAAATAATAGCAGTGATAAATTAAATCAGTAAAATCCTGAGTGTAGTCAGTTTATTGCTGAGAGGTTTCTTGTTCTCTTTGTTTCTCTCTCTATCTTTTTGAACATTCAGGCTAGGAAAAAAAGAATTAGTGAAAAATGAATAGGAGGGTTGAAGAGATGGCTCAGGGTTTAAAATTCTGCTTTGCAAGCAGAAGGTCCCGAGTTCAGATCCCTGGTCCCATGTAAAAATGCCAGGCAAATGGCGGCAGCCTGCAGTTCTGGCCCTGGTGGGCAGAGCTGGGAAGTCCCAGAACAAAGCAAAAAGGAAGTAGAAGCAATCCAGGATGATTCCAGAAGTCACTCTTACTCCTCCACACACAGTGGCCACACACACACACACACACACACACACACACACACACACACAGTAAATCAAACAAAGTTAAAAAAATGAATAGGATTGAAATAGCAAAACGAACACTTTTCATAGAATAGACAAACATATAGTTTATGTAACTCCAACAACTACAGAACATACATTTTTAATCAAGTGCATCTAGACTGACTAAATTTATGCAGTATCATGAAAAGTAGTGTTCCATTAAATCTCAAAGGATTGAAATTATATAGAGTAAGTGCTCTGGTAACAGCAGAAACCATTAATTAAAAAATACTTAAAATCCAGAAAGGTGGGGAATTTAATTAATACACTCTTCAGAAAGAAATCCCACTGGAAATCAGAAAACATTTTAGCTCAATGATAACAAAATAGCATCAGTTCAAATTGTGGTGTGCAGCTGAGGCCAAATGGATAGCCTTCAGTGCAGGTATTGCAGGGGAGGAAGTCTACACATGAATAATTCATCCAAGTAATCATGTGAAGAAATTAAGAGAACATCCAACAGATTAAATCAAAAGAGAAGGGAGAAAACCAAAATACGATTGAATTAAAAAGAAATGAGCATGAACTATAATCGATTAAGCAAAAGTCTGATATAAGAAGATATTTTGACCAACTTTCTGTAACACTTTTCAAAATTAAATAAATTGAAAGCTTTATTTGAAATGCGTTGAACCTACAGATTGCACTCAGGACATCAAACACAGTTGAGAATTCTTCTGTCTCTAAAAGATAATAAATCCATAATTAAAATGTGCCAACAAAGAGAATTCCAGGCTAATGGGTTTTCAAATGGGAATGCTTCCAAATGCCTTCAAAAGAAAGCTATGACTCTTAACATATTCTTTCTCAGAGAAAGGAAAAAAATAAAAGTCATAGTGCTCCCTAACTCATCCCAGGAGGCCAGTATAACCCCATACTCAACCCTGTCAAGGACAAACAAGAAAAGAAAATTAAAAGCCATGCACTCTCATGAATATAAATGCAAGATACTCTAAACAAAATATTAGCATATGTGTGTGGAGGGATTGAAACCCTGCCTCAGAATGAGAATGCCCCTGTAGACTGGGGTGGACATGTTCTCTGAAAGCTGGATGGGTGGTATTACTACAGAAACAGTAAAAAGCAGGGACGATGGCTTTGTTATTGGTCGCCCTTCTATCTGCATCCAAATCGTTCTTTCCCAAAGGGGAGATTGGAGCAGTTAAACATTATGCCTCCCTGAGAGACCACGAAGGCTAATGCCAGACAGGAGAAGAGGCGCATCTTTACTCAACTGTTGATTCACTAAGTCATCTATGGCCCAGCAAGTACTCAGGAGTTGCCAGCACAGGCATCTCCGGTGAAACGCAGTGATCAGCCACATGCAAAAAGATGGGAAAGCAGACGGGAGATTGGCTGGAAAGGAGAAAATATGAAATGGGACCGGAGGCGAGAGATGGGATTGGATAGTAAGGGGCGAAAACACATGAATTCATTATATTTTTGTATGAAAGTGTCAAAGAACTTAAAAAAACTAAACATAAGCGTTGACTCTAAGAATATACCCAAAAATGTGGGATTTTGTGTATTACTGTATCTTACAGTTTTGAGAAATAATCATTCCTCTTACATCAAATTAAAATTAAGGATGTGCCCTTGTGTGTTGGTAATTTCCTGGCATTCATATCCTTGAAGCCTGATGACTTTCTCCAGCTAATGTTGCAATGATTAAGTCCTTTCCTCCCCTCCCCTCTCCACTTTTCCTCTCTCCTCCTTCTCCTCCCCTCCCCTCTTTTCTCCTCCCTTCCTTTCCTCTCCCTTCCTCTCCTCTTCCCTCCCCTCCTTTTTCCTTTCTCTTTCCCTCCCCCCTCCTCTTCCCTCCCCTCCTTTCCACTCCCCTCCTCTTCCCTCCTCTGCTCTCTTCTCCCCTCCCCTCCTTTTTCCTCCCTTCTCTTTCCCTCCACTCTCTTCACCTCTCTTCCTCTCTGTTTCCTTCCCTATTACTTCCCTTTTCTCCCCTCCCTTACATTCCCTTCCCTTCTTCTTTTCTTTGTCTCTGTTGGAAGCTGAACCTAAAGCCTCATGTATGGTACACAGACATTCTGCCACTGAGCTGAGTCCCAGCCCTCATCCTGACACTGTCATAGGTACATGCAATACACTTTGATAATAGCTGTTTTCAGTCCCCCTTTTCTCCCCCTCCACAATCCCTTCCTCCCAAAGCATTTCTACTTACTCTATAAAAAAAACTGGTATTTGCCTCTCTGAGCGACTTATTTCACTTAATACAATGTTCTCCAGTTCCATTCATTTTCCCCTCTTGGAAATGGCATAATTTTATTCTTCTTTGTGAGTGAATAGCACTCCATTGTATATAAATACTATCTTTTCTTTCCCCATTCATTGCCGTTCTGTGCCTTGGCTTTCGTGAGTCCTGCCAAAGGGCACATGGTGAGAGGCCGTCCATTGCTTGCTGACTTAGACCCTTCTGGACATAACATACCCAGGAGTGGTATAGCTGGATCTCAGGATAGTTCTATTTTCAGCCCTTCGAGGACCTTCCATGCTGATTCAGAAGTGGTTGCAGTAACTTCTTTCCCACCAGCAGTGCATTAAGATTCCTTCCAGTGCTAGAAATATAGTCAGGATCGCAAGTTAAGAGACCCTGACTCACAATGAGATTTTTATTTTTCTCAGCAAGTGTTTATTTCTGCAGAAGGCTCATAGCTGCTAGTTTAGAAACCTGGTTGATCCAATGCCTGCAGCAGCCGGTCTGTGCACCCTTTAGCCCAACACCAGCCTGTCCCCACTGTGTCTCACCTGACTTCTCTGGGTTGGGTGTTATGGCAGACCACTTCAGCTGCCTTACATGAGGCTGGGGAAGTCTCTGGCAAAGTATAGCCCAGGACAATTATATAGATAAGAACCAGGAACACGGAATATGTGTGTTCCTCAAATTTGATAGAAAGGACACGCTTTATCACACCTGCACCCAGCACGTTTGCCAGCGTTTGTTTCCTTGGTCACAGCCTTTCTGACTGGATGGGATGGATTCTCAGTGTGGCTCAGCTGCATTTCCTTTGTAGCTCAGACTGTTGAGTAATTCTGAGTGTAGCTATTGGTGGCATGTACCTCTCTTTCTGAGAACTGTCTGGTCAATACATTGCCTGTCTGTGAACTGTGAACTGGGTTATTGTTCTTGGGCTGTTCAATCTTGTAAGTTCTTTATATATGCTAAATATTAATCCCATGTCAATACCTTGAAACGTCCCCAGCTTCTAAAGTGTCAGGTTGGTGGTGAAGATCTTTGATCCTTTCTTGGTGCCCTCAGAAGAGTTGTTTGCTCTGGTCCTTTGTGTCTGTTTATAATTTTGTTATTTCCAGTTTTATAGCAAGTCTGTTTCTATGCATTACTGCAGTTGAATCTTGAGTATAACCCCAGTGAACCTTCCTCTTTTTCATGAGAGAAGCACAGAAAAGCTACACGATATTAAGAGGACTTTTCTTTTTCTTTTCCTATAGGACTCTTTCCTTAATTTTTAAAAGATAATTTAGTGATGAGTTATTTTGCAGATACAACAGAATCACCTGATTTTTAAATATTTTCTTAAGGTTAGTCACTACTTTTTTTTTAGAGAGAGATCATCTTTTTCTATTTTTATTTTTTTCCAATTTTATTTATTTCTTTTATTTTCATAAACATATTGAGTATTCATCTCAGCTTCCCTCCCTCTTTCCTCCCTCCTATCCCTTCCTTTCCCTTCATTATTCCTTCTGACTCCCTCCTACCCTTCTGCCTGTGTGCTTCTATTGGCTTCAGGGTTCACTCTGGCTTGTCTACTCCTGAGGGGGCTAAGGCCTCCATGAAGTGTCAAGTTACCTTTCTTCAGGCCACCCCACTAATATGTTCATTTTCTTTTATTCATCCAGTTTTAGACCCAAAGGTTTCCACTGTGGGTTCCCATTCTGTGGGTATAATAACAGCTTCCTACAGAGCAGTTTGATATACTGTCTTCCTACCTATAAATTATTGGCTGTTTTCCCTACTGATCTATTTCCTTCCCTTTTTGGGGGGGGTTCTTGTTCTAATTTACTAGAGTAACAGGGACGGGTACCCTTCTGATAAGTGGGTCTTGAGTCCAATAGAAAGCTTATGGCTGTCTCCTTGGTGCTGACACCACTATTACACTGGTGGTCACTTGTTGCCATGGTAATTTATATTGCAACTTACAGATCTCTTGCATTGATAGAGCTTATGTTTATTTCTCTCCCCCAGCAGCTTCTACAGTATTCCTTGGTACTGTATAAGCTATCCAGCAAGGAGAAAGCCCCCAGAAGGTTAGTCCTTATTTTTGGAGCAATGTTAAATCCAAATGTACTTTATGTCAGTTTATGCTTTTTTTCATCTTTTTAAAAATGTATTTTTATTCTTTGACACTTTCATTCATAAATACAATGAATTTATGTGTTTTCCCCCTTACTACCCAATTTCATCCTTCACTCCTGTCCCACTTCATAGTGTCTCTTTTTCAGCCAATCTTTCTCACTAGTCGGACTTTATATCAAAGATTTTCTTTCTCAGTGGGACTTCAAGTATTCATTTTCATGTCTGATAATTTAAGTTGAATGCTAGCCTCCAACTACATTTAAGTGATTTGAGGATTACTGGTCATTTTTTTGTTGCTTTCTTATTTGATGTCTTTTTAAAAAGTTGGCATATAATTAACATTCACCATACAAAATAAAAAGGATACTGTCTTATTCTTGGCTATATATGATTGGTTATGTAATTGATCATGTAAAATAGAATAAATCAGTATTAATACACTATGTATAAATATCTGTCTATATTAAAATAGTAAAAGGAAAATGCAGCATAGGTTGTATGCTGAGAATCTTTTGTGCAGTGTCCTTGACTTTGGCCTCATCTTGTCCTTCAAATGTTGGGCCTTTGTCAGAGCCCTTGGGTGCAGACCTGGGAACACACTTCCCACATTTGTGCTGAAGGAGAAACTCAGTGTATGATCTCTGTTCTTGTATTTTCAACAACCTGCTGGAATGTTCCAGCTGCCCATGAGACATTCTGAAAACACATACACATATATACGCACACACATACACACACACACACACACACACACACACACACACACACACACACACACACACGGAGCTCAGTCTACCCACTGTCTCAAGCTAATACATTCCAGCCAAGCCTCTTATTTATAAATATTTTTCTCTTCTGGTTCCTAGTGCTTTTTAAAATTCTCCGAATCACCTTTACTGCCCCCTTGAGCCCTCCTTCTAAAAACGATGATGGAGTCCATGTCTCCTGAGTGGTTTTCTGTCTCTTTCATATTCTTATTTTTGGTGACGCTTTCTCCATTGCTATTCCCCTAATGGAACTTGATTTCTAATCAAGGTCATTTCAGTCTAACCAGAACTGGCCGTGCAATTTGAGATGTTCGTCAGTAAAGATACACTTTAAAGCCCAGCGGTGCCTTGGGTGCCATTCAGCCCACCTGCATTGCATATGTGGGTGTTGTGTTGATTGTGTTCCAAAAATCTAGCTGAGATTCTGCAATGGTTGGGTGGATTATTTGTTAATTTCAAGATAAAAGGAATAAAAAAATTAGCAAGCCTTGAAAATTAGACAGCAAGATAATTTACTAACATTTATGAGCAGAGTACAGTTTCCCTGACATCCTGTTTGCCTAATTCAAATGCTATTACTTTTTAGAATTGCTCTTTTGCTGGTACTATTGCCTAGCATTAGTTCAATGATTAGAACAATTACATAAAGAACTTGTGGATGCAGAAGCATAAATAGATTAATAACATGGGTGATAGAAATTCAGAGAAATGCCATAAACATAAGGAATGATCACAAATTAAGGATAAAAATGAAACATTCACAAAATAGAACACGTGGGTCTTTGTTCCTGGTGACCTTGTAGTAGTGTTTAAGAAAAGTGATGCTTGCATCTGTAAAGGTTGTACATTATTAGATGAGTAACTGATACGCTCTTTTATTGTCATTTTCTGTATTGTTCTCAGAAGCACAGCACAGTATTGTGATCTGACGTTTCCTGGCCAAAAGTAATTATATGATAAGCCACTATTAAGTTCATGGAGGCACAAATTATTATTTTTTATTAAGAATTCTCTTTTTATACAGATACAATTAGTATTCGTGTTTCACCCCCCTTCTTTCCTCCACTCTTCCTCTATTTCCCTCTGCTCCCTTCATCAATCCATCTCTCTCCTTCCCACTCGTGTCTGTTTGTGTGGGCTGCTGGGTTCCCTTCAGGTTGTCTGATCTAGTAGGGGCTCAGGTCTCTGGCAGTTTAAGTGGCCCTTCCTAAGGTAGACCACAGACGGGGATGCTCCCTTTCACCTATCTAGCCCTGCCTCTAAAGTTCCCACTGCATATAGTTATTTCTCCTGAGATCCTTGCTAGTCCATGGGGGAATGTTGATATATCAGTCATCGTTCAGGTCTGGTGAAGGTCTGATACACTCTTTCAAAAATTTTATTTAAGATGGAAGGAGGGACGGGGAGACAGAGAGAGAGAGAGACAGAGAACGGGGTCTTCAGTTCTCAGGCTTGAGAGCAGAGGCTTATTTACTGAGTTATATTGCTGACCCCTGATTCACTCTTATTTTTTTTTTAAATTCAAGATGGACTCCTTAGAACATTAAAGCAATCATTGTAAAATATCAATTTTATTTTATATTATCTCAGTGGCATTTAATTTCACCAGCAATGTCATGTGATCACTATGTTTGTTAGGTTCCAAAACCTGTCAAAACTATTTTTAATTGAGGGGCTTAACTCAGGGATTAAGCCTCTGCCTTGTAGGTGGAAGGTCCTGAGTTCAGATCCTAGACGCCACGTATAGACGCGGGGCAGAAACGGGAGTGGCCTGCGTTTCTGGTCCTGGTAAGGTGAATCCCGGTGCAGAGTAACAAGGAGGAGGTGGAGCCGGTCCATGGTGGTTCTTCCCCCCTCCCCCCACGCACACACACACAATTGAATAAATAAATAAACAAACAACTATTTTGGAATTGAGATTTTTAAAAATTATTTATTTATTTATTCAATTATGCATGTGTGTGTGTGTGTATGTGTGTGTGTGTAGAACCACGGGCGAATTCGGGAATCACCATGGACCGCCTCCACCTCCTCCTTGTTTACTCTGCACCGGGATTCACAGGCTCCGCCCTACCAGGACCAGAAGCGCAGGCCGCCCCCGCTTCCACCCGGCGTCTATACGTGGGGTCTAGGATCGGAACTCAGAACCTTCTGCCTGCAAGGCAGAAGCTTCACCCCTGAGCCACCTCTCCAGCCCCTTGAGATTTTTTTCTAGTTTACCTTTCTCCCTTAATTTTAGGTGTTTGAAAAATTTCATTCCTTTATGTCTATTCTGGGAATGAAAATTAATTTACAATGGCCTGGTGAAATGACTCACTAGCTAAAGGTCTGTGCACAAGCCTGGTGACCTGAGTTCACTTTTCAAAGTCAACACGGAGAGGGAGAGAACTGACTTTTGAAAGTTGTCCTCGGACCTCCATCTGTGCACCATGGCATGCATGAGGCATGTTCCTCCCCTCCCCCAACACACACACACACACACACAATTAATGAAATATTTAAATTTTATCTTTCTTGTGTGTGTATGGGGGGGTATCAGAAGGCACTGTGTGTTCCTGTGGAGGATCAAGGGTGACTTCAGAATCATGGTGGATTGCTTCAACCTCCTTTTTGCTTCACCCCGGGATTTCCCAGGCTCCACCCACCAGTGCCTGAAGTGCAGGTGGCTGCCTTTGCCGCCTTGATTATTATTATTATTTTTTTTTAATGTAGGATGTAGGATCTGAACTCAGGACCTTCTGTTTGTGAGCCATCTCTCCAGTCCCAAGTTAAATATTTTAAAGCTTTATAATACTCCATTTTGAATTAATATCCCTTAGCTTCAGTGCTATATAATACTCGATTCCTATGTGCATCACATCTCTCTTTTAAATATACTCTTCATAAATAATGTCTTTAGCCATCTCATGTCCCAACGTAGATGGATAAGTACTATCTTATGCATTTGTCTATTAAATCATTTAGAAACAAAAGGGGATTACACACTGTGGGCTGTCAGCTGACTCTATCTGGACTCAAATGTGTCACAAGTTTCCAACTACACTGGGGGGGGTGGAGGGGGGGGTTGGTTTAGCCTTGGCCTCTGGACGCCTGGGAGGGATGATCTCAATTAAGTCATTGGAGGCAGCAGACTCATCTTGACTATGGGCAACCTTTTTCCTGGGCTTTGGGTCTGGACTGCATGAGAAGGAGATGCAGCTGAGCAGCAGCATGAATCACTTTGCTTTCAATGGAGGATGCAATGTAATCATGTAACTCAAGCTCTGTGTTCAAGATTCCCTACCAGGATGGACTGTACCCTCTAACTGTAAGTCAAGAAAGCTCTTTCTCCCTTATGTTGCTTATCTCAGAGCATTTTCTCAGAACAGGCAAAGTGAAACAATCTCCAAGACGATACTGCTTCTTTAACTCTAATTTATCTTAATAATATTCTTTATGTCTTCATTTTGCTTTGTCTTGTGATCCAGTGTACTTTTTTCCCATAAAAGGAATCTCTTATTGGACAGATCTATTAATGACAAGCTCCTCTATTTAAAAAAAAATGAAAAAGTTAGAATGTTCCTTTGAAAGGACATTTTGGCCAGATACAGATATCTTAGTTGATAGTTTTTCTCTTTTTTTTGCTGTTAGCATTTTAAATATGTCATTTACCATTTTTTGATCGCAGTTTCTGCTCAGAGATTAGCTGCTAATATCTTTAAAAAGTATTTCACTTTGTGAGGGAGGGAGACAGTGAGGAAGGGAGAGAGAGAGAGACAGAGAGAGAGAGAGAGTCAGAGGACAATTTTCAGAAGAAGGTTCTCCTCCTATTGTCTGGGCTCCAGGGATTAAACTCGGGTCTCCAGGTTTGCCTGACACACTGAACCATCTCCCTGACTCTAGCTGTTAATCTTATTGATCACCCCTTGCATGTTACAAGTCTCTTGTTTCTGCTATTATGATCCTCTCTTTGCCCTTGCTCCATCATAACTTTATCTCATTGTGTCTACCATGCATGGTACGTCCAGAGTTTCTTGGATGTGTTGATTCGCACCATTTATTAAAGGTTTTGGTTCTATTGCTCTACATGATTTTTCTTTCCTGTCCTTCCATGATCTCCTACAGTGATCGGATCAAGGGCATCTCACATGTGTCTTAGGCCTTGTTGGTCTGTCTTCTTTCAATCAGAATGGGTGACATTGTACCTGTCTGTCTTCATAAGTACACTTCTGCCTGCTCAAATCTGCTTTGAAAACCTTCAGCTGAATTAATGCCATTTACACCTTGTGGTACCTTTACATAGTCTCTGTCCTTTGATTCATACTCTGAGACTTCGTTCTCTATGTTCATTTAGCCCTTTGCTCACGAGTTCTGCCAGGTCTCTAAATATACTTAAGACAGTCAGTTTTACATCACTGGGGTAGAGTGGACCTTCTGTCAGCTCTCTTAGGGTCAGGTTCTAGTATCACCTCTTGTGAGTGCTTGTTACCCTTGTAGCTGAAGGAGCAAGATGCACTTGGGCTCATGATTTCAGACCTTTTCACTCATGGTTGCTTGGTTCCCTGTGCTGGGCCAGAACTCCTGGTGATGGGAGGGCGTGTGGATGGGCAAGTTCCTCACTTCATGGCAGACAGAACACAGAATGATTAAGGGGCCTGAAGCTCAGCCTTAGCAATCCACTCCCTGTAGCTAGACACCCCTTTCTCCCCAAAATTTCTACTGCCTCCTACAATAATGCTATTGCTGGGGATCTGGCATTTAGCTACAAGTGTGTGAGGCCAGATCATGGTCATACCCTTTCTTAGTTCTTTGCATATATTATATTTGGAAGGGTTGGAAACTAGACCTTGGGCTATTAATGTAGTAACTGCAGACATTAGATTACTGCTGTCTTCACAAAGAGACTGTTTTTATTGTTTGTGAGGGTTGTCCTTTTTAAAATTAAAAATATCTATTATTATTATTGTGTGTGTGTGTGTGTGTGATGTGTATGTGGGCATGTGTATACCATGATGCATGTGTGGAGGTCAGCAGACTGTTTTATGGAGTTGGTTCTATCCATCTGCCATTACATGGCTTCCAGGGATTGACCTGTTTGCCAAACTTGTACGGCAAGGCCTTTCTCCACTGACTGTCTCCCACTATCTCCCACCCATTCCTTTTTTGAGACACCTCTACCTGTAGCCCAAGGTCTCCTTGGGGAGCCCAGCGGGCCTTAAATTTATGATCTCGCACGTCCGCCTTCTGAATGCTGGAACTGCAGACTCACACCACCACACGTTGACTATTTATAAACCATTCTTTGTCAGAATAGTCCAAAGTCCCTGAGTCCCATATTCCATTGGGCTTGTGGCCAGCGCGTGTTCTGACAGATTTCCCAAACCACGGAGGGAACAAAACCAAAATGAAAACAGTCTTTGCACATTAGCTCCGTGTTGGGGCGTCCCATTGCCAGGCCACATAAAACTCTCCTTATCTTTCTTTTCCTATTCACAGACATAATCCCCCAAATTGTGCTCACCGTTAATCCCCAAATTATGTTTCATGAAAGAGTAGAATAAATGCGCCAAAGCTTTGAGCTGTTTTTTTTTTCTTCAAGTAAAACTCTTGTAATGCAATTGAATTTTTCTGGATAAAACCCAAAACAGTGGCTTTTTCTATTTTTTAAAGGAAATGTTATACAATTTTTTTTTCAATAACAGAAAAAAGCTGTATATACATCAGAGGTGCGCTCTCTCTTAGAATGTTTTTCTTGGGGAAGAAAGCAGAAATACACACAGTTTGCAAAATTCTTCCATCCAAAGACACTGTCAACAAGCACGCTGCTGGGTGGCTCTGTATGCAGAGAAGTAAATATCATGAGTAAATGTTAGTGGACGCCTGCTCTAGTTAGTGCAAACACAAGTTTGCTTTCTGGGTTTAAATCCTGCTATCTTCTTGACAGGGAAGTGGGCGTTGATCTGGTGTTGGACTGGCCTTGACAAACCCTATCATAGGGGAGGGTCTATGCTAGGTCCTGTGACATGCCTGCTGTGGATGGGGGCGGGGCAGCACTTACAGACTCTAGGAGCTTTGTTCACCATTGGTCGATGGTCACATGTCTCTATGGTAGAATCATCATATTGTGGACCCTGAGGAACCCTGAGAGTTCTTTTCATTATTATAGAGTGGTCAGTAGAATGCAATTTTCTGTATCAAAACCTGCTGACCAACATTGGAAAAGATAAAGGCTTTTTTCAAAGCTTTTAAATATTTTTTATTATTTTTTCATGTGTGTGCATGTGTGTGTGTGTGTGTGTGTGTGTGTGTGTGTGTGTGTGTGTATCAGAGGGGACTGTGTGTCCTTGTGAAGGCCAAAGGGTGACTTTGGGAACCATCCTGGATTGCTTTTACCTCCTTTTTGTTTTGCTCTGGGATTTCCCAGGCTCTGCCCACCAGGGCCAGAAGTGCGGGCTGCTGCCATTTCCGCCTGGCATTTTTTCCAGTGACTATGTTTATGTGTGAGAGGATGTGTGTCTGGTTTGCCTTTTATGGCCCATTAGATCAAGTAGCATGAGCCACCTGGTGCTTAAGAAAACACAGGTTGCTATACAATCTAGCAGCAAGGTTTAGCACAGCACTTTCAAGTCAGAAAGAAAATGAGAGACTTGATATAGAGATGGAAGAAGGAATCCCTCTTTTGTCTTTATATTAATTACATGCATCATTTTACTAGGACAAAATACCTGACAAAAACAACTTGAAGAAGAAAAGGTTGGTTTTGGCCACTGCCTGAGAGTATAATCCAGAAGTCAGGGCAGCAGAAGCCTTGGTGGCTGGGCACGTGGCATCCACAGTCAGGAAGCAGAGGGCAATGAAGCCTAGGCTCAGCTCACCTTATTCTTATCATTCA
Source organism: Typhlomys cinereus (assembly GCA_023101885.1). Taxonomy (NCBI): domain Eukaryota; kingdom Metazoa; phylum Chordata; class Mammalia; order Rodentia; family Platacanthomyidae; genus Typhlomys; species Typhlomys cinereus. Next base: position 799,733 of record JALPQD010000525.1, on the reverse strand, counting down.
CTCCAGGACCTCATCCCCTGGGATGGGCCACCCATGATCAGGACGACTCTTCCCACCTCACTTAAGCCAATCTAGAAAATCCCTCATAGATATGCCCAAAAACTCATCTCCCACATGATTCTAGATTGTGTCAAGTAGACAAGAGTAATCATCACACCCTGTCCCACCAAGAAGATGAGAAGAACTTCTGGAATTGAAGGGAATTTCCCACATGACTCTAGATTGTGTCAAATAGACAATAGTAGTCATCACACCCTGTTTTAGCAAGAAGATACATAAAGTGTCTGGAATAGAAGAGAGACAGGAAGGTATGCACAAGCAAGAACGAAGAACAGTTCAGCCTGAATTGCTGTCTTCAAACTGATTCATTGTGGGGGAGGAGGACTCATGCACCCCTTCCTTCATAGTTAGCTATCTGGATGTGGATGATACATTTAGAGTGAGGGCTGGAAGGGAGGCACGCTGTCTGGAGAGAAATCACCAATCATCTTTGCCTAAATGTCTGTGTGGAAAGGAAGTTGTACCAGCCCTGGATGGCAGATGAGATGATCCAGTAGTTACTGTGTTCCTCAACAATGAATTCAGGAGCTAGAGGCAGAGCTAGCAGGATAGGAAAGATCTTATACCTGCTGCAGAAGCGAGACACCTCTATGTCTTGATTGATAGAATGTCCCAACCATAGTGTATCTTGACTTCAATGATTAGCATTAACTCTCAGCTTAACAGGATCTAGAATCATCCTGGATACAAACTTCAAAACACACCTTTGAAGAGTTACTTAGATTGTGCTAGCTCTGGGAATGCTTGTGGGAAGACCTATAATGACTATGAATGGATCATTTCAGGACTAGGGACCCGGACTGGAGAAAATGAACAGAATGAGCTAAGCAGGTCACTTATCATTGTCCTCTGCTTCTGAAATGTGGATGTGATGTGACTAATCACTCAAAGCTCCTGCTACTGTGATTTCCCCACCATGATGAACTACACCCTTTAACTATGAGTTCGAATGAATAAACCCTTCCTCCCGGAAGTTACCCTGCCTAAGGTATTTCACCTCAGAAACACGCAAAGAAACCAACACACTTTGCAACCTGTGCCAGATCAACAAGGAGCAGACCGGAAGATGTGTCTTCCCTGGAGTCACTAACTGTCCATATAGCTGACCAAGAAGGGGTTCCTAGACTTCAACAGGATTTGCAGAGAGGGAGCTCAATCCCTGCTGGTGACAGAAATGTAATTCTTAATTGATTGAGCCGTTCAAGAACTGGACAGAGCTCCGCAGAGATGATTAGATTGATTTTCAACACGAGACAGAATAAGAGCACAAGATAGGAAATTAGATTGAATTAGGAGGAAAAATGCATTTTTCACACTTGAGGCTGTGACGGAGACTCTCATCACTGCAGTGAGACTCCAGCTGCTTTGCTTAAGTAGCTTGTGTAGGAGATGCGGTCAGCTACCTGCTGGCGTGTGAAAGTGCACTGTGGACATCTCTTCCCAATTCAGCTTTGCCATGTTCATAGCATGAGATCTGCCACAGAGAGAGAACACTGGAGACTCAGGAATTAACAAATACTCTCAAGTATGACTCCCCAGCCCCTACCCAGGGGATGAGGTATTATGAACACTTCCCAGCATATCACTGATCTGGACTTTCTGATGAGTTAATTTGTAATGGTGCTGGGGGAAAAGATTCCCAGGATTCCACAGCCCATGACACCAGTCTCTTGGGATAAATAAAACTTCCCACCACATAGACCTGTTGTAAGGATCCAGTGAGTCAGATTAATTTTTCATTTTATTATTTTGTTTTGAGATAAGGCTTCTACCCCAGGCTGGTCTTAAACTCACTTTGTGACTGAAGATGCCCTTAAACATTTCATCTTCCTGCTTCTGCCTCCTAAGGACTGGGATTAGAGGCATGCATGAGTTTGTCTAGTTTATACAGTTCTGGGGGACATAGTCCAGGGCTTATTGCATACTAGGAAAGCAGGCTGCCAAACTGAGCTACATCCCCAGCCCAAATCCATTGAATTGGGACACCATAGAATACATAGACAATTCGTATGTATGGCCAGTAGTTCGAGAGTCTTTTGGAGCATTTCTTTGGACTATATGAGTAGTTGCATATAATAAGCATCTTTCAGTTTGGGTTTTCAGAAAGTGTGATAGTCCTACCTGATGAAATCTATGCCGTCCTATGAGATGAGCTTCTGGGAATCCCTGTGGAGATTTATCTTTATCAGGCTAATTAAGGTGATTAGTGTGGCCCACTGTGGGTGGCACCATTCCATGAGCAAAGTATGTCCTGGATTGAATAAAAAAGAGAAAGTATGGTGGACAGTCCCAAGCATGCATGCAGTAGTTCATTCAAACTCTCTGCTTTCTGAGTATGGATGCGATGTGAACCTCCAGCCTCCTGCTCCTGCCGCCATGCCTTTCCCACCTATTGCCAAGTCTCCCCGTGCCCATGAGGGAGTCTCTAAAATAAGTCTTTTCTTCTTTGTTGCTCATATTGTGGAATCATATTAAAACCACAGAAAAAGAGACCAAGACAGGATGCAAATTGGGGGGTGCTACTGATTGTGGTTACGATGATATTGATAACTCCTCAGATGTAGCAGTTCTCTGAAAAGAGTATGCATGATTGCATCCTGAAAAGTAGACTTGCTTATGTGATTCAGGAGGTACATTCTTTGCTGTAAGGGATGACATTTTGGAGATTCTAAAAAAAGGGATGTTTGACAACCTTATGGTATCATATGATATATTTCCCTTTCAGAAGCCACTGAACTTCCATTATAGTTCTATCTAAACAATTAGAAATATCCTGATCATTGTAGCTGCTTTGCTAGTCTTTCTGTGAATCTCTAACATTGGTCTCCTTCATATTTTTAAAAAGTAAGAAGCAGTTTATAGTTATATTATATTTACAATTATGGTATGTTATGATAGTGTTTGCATCATTCAAAAAATACAAATGTTAAACACTCTGTAAATTTACACCCAAACCATATTAGCTTAAACTTTAAGATATTTAATTATGTTAAGATACCTTAGGACATCCATATTCAAGAGATAATTCATTGGGATTCAAAACACATTCCTGATACTCCAAGAAAAGATGGATGGGGATTAATCAAAAAATAATTCATAGGAAAGAAATGACAAAAAGTGGTTTTAAGATTCTTTGAAATGTCGACTTTGCTCATTCCAAAGCTTAGTCATTTTGCTTTGTTACCAGAAAGTGAAAGCTCTCATAGCCCTTTGACCTCCTGAATTCTTTGTGGAATCTGTCTAATGCATTTCAATCACTCTGAGTTTGGCCAAATTAGAACAATTACAGTTTCTCTAATGACAAGCTACCTTTTATGTTTGCCCAGTTCACAAAAGTTAAGTAAAGAGGGATTCAAGAATAACAGTGGTATTCTAACAGGAGATCTGGTTCTTAATTCCTTTAATGAGCGTCGGTAAACTCAGTTCTTTCCTATGACAAAGTTTTGATAGGTAACAAATGAGATTTTGGAAGATTAAAAAGTTTCCTACTTTCAGAGTTTTATACATTGTCTGGGCGGTAGCTGAGAGTTGGAGGCAAGAAAATCCTGACTGAAGAGAGGAGTAGAAACATGTGTTTGTCAAATGAAATTGTAGAGAACAGAGAGCAAGTTTTGTAGGAAAATGTCCTGTTTTCTGGGTACCTGTGTTAAATCCTGTGTTAAAGAACATGACAAACCAGAGAGATGACTCAACAAGTAAAGAGACTTGCCACATAAGCCTGATGATGTGAATTAAATTCCTGGAACCCATCCATAAATGTGGAGGGAAAGAATCAATTGCACAGATTGCACAAAGGTTGTCCTTTGACTTCAGTGCATGCACACACACACACACACACACACACATGCACACACACACACACACACAGAGCTAGGACCGAGTGTGATTTTACCCAAATAGTTCATTCTCAGGAGTGAGAACAGATTTGTTCTCTAAAAGGCAAATGCCAAAGACTTCCAGTTGACCATCCAAACCAGCTCAAAGCGGGAACGTTCCTGAATCCCCTCATCCCAAGGGCCTTGGATCTTTCTTCTTTTCCTTTTCTTTTCTTTTTTTTTTTTTGGAAAGGAAATTGGGATTCAAAGCATGTTCTAGAAACTCCCATTTGGAGTTACTGGGGATTTACCCCAGGATGTTGCAACCCAGGACAGGCGCTGACTTTGCTCACACAAGGCCAGTGCTCTACCACTGAGCTACACTTCTACCTTTTTTCCTTCTTGTTTTGGGGTCGGACCTCACTAATGTACCCAACCTGACCTTGAATTTTCTATGTAGTCCAGTTAGACCATAAACTCGCGATGTCCCCGTTTCAGCATCCTGGGAAGTTAGAATCACAAGCACGCACCATCAGCCCCGGTGGCTTCCTTCATTCATGGCATCCAAGGAGATCTGCGCCGCTCTTCCAAAGCCAACCACTCCACAGTGCTCTAAATTTCCTGTACTGCCTCAGGCTTCCTGTTGCTTCAGTTTCACAGTTTGCTCATTCGCCTTCTGTTAACGACTCTTCTCTCCCGCCACCACCTCTGGACTGTTCTCCAGGCTGCCAGCCTGTACGCAGCCCTCTCCCTTCCTCTCATCCAGTATCACATAAGTTATGGTCCAGTGTCAGCTCACAAGATCCACTGCACATCCCTAGGACGACTGCATTATTCACTTTCCTGGTGTTTGTGTGCTAGTGAACACGGCTGTCTTTCATGTCCCCGAATTCCTGACTTTGATGCCTATCACAACCCCCAAAGTCTTTTTTTTTCTGTAATTTGACCAAGAAGACAATTCTACACTGCTGAATGGCATCAAGTTCCTGTCTTTGGTTCTCCTGGCAATGCTCATTCTCCTTGCTGCAATGTTTGCTGCATCCTTTATGGCCCTTAAGACTAGTCTCTGCTCATCATTGAAGCCCCTCTCTCCCTTCAAGCCAATTCCTCTGACTTTATACTTCAACTATTTGCTGCAGTTTAAGCCCCTATCATGCTTGATTACTCACTCTCATCTCCAGAGGTTGTCTCTATTCTTCCTTTGGGAGAGTCACTATTTTGTTTTCTCTTAGGTAATTGTTAGGAATTCAGTATAGATGCTACTTTCTCTGGAAAACCTTCCTAGGTTTTTTCAAAGAGGGCCACAAGCCTCTTCTGCGACCCTGTGGCTTGTCATTACAGTCATCACGAACCCAGTTTTCATGTTCAGATGGTGTCTTATTAAAATGGATACCCCCAGCCATAAACCAATCCATCGAGAAAATGTTTTTCAGCTGAACATTTGCGATAACAAGGGCCCCAGCTAAGAAAGGAATGAAGACAAGGAAAGAACTCGAATGGAAATCACTTTGGAAGGAACGGTGACCCGATTTGGCAACTTCTACATGGTATTTTTTGAAAAAGGAACAATTAGAAATGATTTGTAAGTCTTTCAGTACAAATGAGAGGAAGATTGGAATTATGTGGCCATCTGGTTTTGACAGGAGAGAAAGTGTCCATTTTTGGAGTGCTGAGTTTGAGATATCTATAGGATCTCCGCGAATAGTCACAGAGGAAGCATTCTGTGTGGATCTCAATGAGAAATCAGAGCTGGGGGGGGATGATTTAGGCTTCATAATTCAAAAGACTTTGTAGGACCGGTCATGAGAAAGCTTGGTTCATTGAGAATGTCAAAGTAAGAGGAGAAGGGAGATGTTTAAGCTTTTCAGCAAAACTAGAAATAAAGCAATTGATGAAGGAAGCTGGAAAGAACTGGTTCAAAGAGTTTAGAGAAAAACCAAAGGGTCGCAGTTGTCACTGGGAGGGATAAGGAGGGAGGAGTTTGCTCTAAGGGATGGAAATTTGGTTATGATTTTTATCGTGATAGGTTTAATTCATTGACCTCCATGGACCTTTTAGAGACAGGATGTCACAAAGGAGCAAAAGAGAATAGCTGCTGTGGTTTGTGCCTTGAAAGCACCAGCTGTGGATGCAGACCATGAATTTGTTGTTGAAACGCCCCTTCCATGCAATCCCTTAGTGTCATCCTGTCCCTCCCATTTTTATATAAAGAGACATAAAATGTTGGGATGGCTGCACTCGGGCTTGTGTGTAATTTTGCAAAAAATGATAGATTGAAAATTTTCACAAGGGCAATTATACAACACAATATTCTTGCACTCAGTTATGCATCTGTTGAAGGAAAAATCGGTGCCATTAAATGAAAATATAAAGTTCTTGACATTTATGGCTGACTGTTGAGCTTAGCCGAGTCTAGAAAGATTACGTTCATATTTCCCAAAGCTACAAATTGGAAATTTCTTAAATTAAGAAAACAGAACTCTGAACTCTGAAGGTATATTCAAAACAAGACACTGATCTTTTTTTTATTATCATTATTCTCGACTTAACTATGGGGTATACATTTTCAAGAGATGGATGTAATAAAAGCAATAACAACCACGATATACTAATCCGTGTTGATAATTGATTCTCCTTTGAGCTTATTAAAAGTATTTGCTTCTCATGCTTATTGTAGCCCTCAATGTGAATGTGCATAGGGCTGTTCTTGCTCCCCCCTCCCCAGTTCCTACATTCTCCTGTGTTGTAGCTGTGTATGTGGGAAGATGCAGGGACAGGCAGGAGATGTGCAGTATCGCCAGAGGCAATTTGAAATTGGCTAGGCAGAAGCACAGCCTATTTTTTCTTTCTTGGTCCATCTTTTATGATCCAGAGAATGTTTGCATTACTTCTCATTCCCAGCAGGAAGATTCCGTTCTGATGACCCAATGGATCAATACGCACTGGGAACTTCGCACTGGGATTAGTGGGCTGACAGTCGGGTGAAAAGTCTCCTTGGTTTTGGGTAGAAATGAGGTTGCTTTGTGAGACTTTCTTTTTTTAATCAAAAAGGACAATTTAGAACTTCCTTTGTATATTATGAAGTGAAACAAGATGGAGATAAACAGAGTCGGATGAAGTGTTTTTTTCTGTCTTCTGCCCGGGTGTCTTCATCTCTCACATCCTGATGGGTTTTTTTTTGGTCATGGCCTTTCCAGACATTGCTTGAGTTATATTTTAGCCTTGTGCCTCTTTTTTTTTTTTTTAACTTTTACAGTCCAATGAGTACTGTGCAATTTGACAAAGCATTTAATGTTCAGTTTTGGAGACACAAAGGGAAGTCCAGTTGTGAATTCAGAGACATAGGTTAAAATCAGACCGGCAGTCAAAGAAAAGATTTGAGAAAACATCGAGCCTTGTTTGCATTTGTTCTGACTTCTACTCTTCATCACTGTAGCATAATGAATTATCTAAGCATCAAAATGCACTATAGCTTGATTTGTTTCAATGGATAAGATGAGCAAACCAGTCAAGGTTACATTCAAGATGTTATTATGTGGTAACATGCAAATATTATTAAGTGGTTGTTCAAAAACGAATCTTAAGGAAATGAAATAATTTTGACATAAACATCAACAGAACAAATTTTCTTTTTTTTTAAATAAAATCACAACTCTTGTGTATCCTTCTTATTTCTTTCTTTCTTTTTGCATAGATCAGGAGCCAGATGGAGCTGGCTGGGATACATGGATGGTAGAGGAAGCAATTCGTTGTATAGTAGAAAGGTCTGCAATGGAAAGCATTTGTAGAATTGAATGTGTGCACAAGGGAGTATTTTACCTGCTGGCTTCAAATTGTACATTCTATTTGCATGCCTCTCCACCATCCCATTGTAGAACATTATAGCTATTAAAGTTAATAGATAATATATATGGAAATATATATTTATGCTTTTCCATGTGGTTTGAACCAAAAATCACTGTGATGCCCAATGAATCCATCTAAAAAGCAAATAAGACTGGTGTTATATGAATGGGAAGTGCTTTCATGATGGTATAGATGCATTGATTCTGTCGACGGCCTATGTGCACACGGAAATGGCGTTATTCTTGACAATCTGCAGAGAACATAGTAATTGACAAGAGTCCTAGTCGACAGCACATAGGATGCTAATCTCCGAAGCAAAATGCTCATGCAGATTCTAAAAGTGTTCCACAGCTCTGCTACAGAACATGAGCCACTCAGCTCTGAAATCAAGGTTGCTGTGACTTGCTTTGGCCAAATACATACTCCTGGGTCTGACAGTTAAGTCAGCAGGTTGGAAATCACATGAAAATCCCCCATTGTATTCAGTACTGTCAAAACTTAAGCAGTCATACTTCACTGAGATCTGTTTGCGATGGGGTCTAGGGACTGTGTCCCATCTGTGGCCCCCCCCCCAACACATCACCTCATAAAACCTCTGCTTCTTTTGTATCTATGACTCTGATGGTGAGTGGGATAGGGTTCTGATCTGCTCATCTTTCTTGAACTCCTGGAAATGACAGATGGTGCCTGAGGAACACAGTAACACCTTGGTGTAAGTAGGTAGGTGGCTGTTGCGCTGTGACTATGGCAAGATTTGCTGGTAGATCCCTGTGCTGCGTGTGGGCAATATCTGCTGGGTATGGTGGAAACGTGTGCTGCCCTCACTGCCGAACCTAATAGCTTTGTTGGTACCTTTGTCTGCTCTCTCAGCAAAGTTGTCATTTTGTGCTGTGTGAATTCTGTGATCCTTGTATGTTGCTAGGCAGATTGCTTTTAGCTAATGGATGGGGCAGGAATGACAAAGTCAACTGTTAAGTACAAAATGGGAATCTCTCTGTCTTGCTCCCCGCCAGGCCCTCTATTCAATGTGAGTCATTCCTTTTAGTCTGTAATTGCAGAATGGGTGGACAGCTGGAGACTCTAGCTTGCTAGGTAGGGAAAAATGAAAAGCATATTATTTAAAAATTTTAATATTTATTGTATGTGTGCAAATGTATATGCTGTGGTAGAGCGTGTGTGCAGGTCAGAGTTGTTCTCCTTTGACCACGTGGACTCTGGGGTTCGAACTCAGGTTGCCACGCTTGGCGACAAGCTCCTCTTTGCTCCCTGAGCCATCTCACTGAATGAAAAACACAACAAAACTAAAATAGAACAGCAAATCCCATTAAAGAAAAAAAAATGCTCTGGATGGAGTAAAGCACCCAACGAGGACTTTATTTGAGAGCATTACAGTAGAGGTCAAAGCTGTGAAATAGGAGACAGAAACTGAGCTAAGCTTCTTTGAAACAGGTCATTGAAGGGCGGTTTGAACTAGTGGAAATGTACCGAGGATACTAGGTGGAAGCGGGGGTGGGGTGAAGTATCAGCCAAGGTGATCAGACCATCTGTTTGCTAATTGGAGCCTGAGGAAGTTGGGCTCCACATTTCCCACAGAGATGGAAGACCGGGACCTTGTTTTTCTTGATAGTTGTTTTCTCCAAGGTGGTATTTCTCCTAAGGCCCTTGAGAAAGGCATTTTTGGGGTTGTGAAATTGGCAGGAGGAGAGATGATAATTCACACCTCGAGAAGCACAGAAAGAATTTCATCATTGCAAGTTTTTGAAAGTAAAGTGCTCTGCATCCAAGGAAGCTGGGAACACATCGAGAAGAAGATGGTCTAACATCAATCAAGCTGAGGGGAGACCCCAAGACTATCCTGCGTCAGACATACTCTAGGGTGACCAGTGAAATAATAGTGAACACACACACACACACACACACACACACACACACACACACACACAATACTTTCAAAGGAATAGATTTTGGAATTAAACAAGGTAGTATATCCAAGATTGAATTTAATAAATTCATTTGCCTGGAGATGAATGTATCTCACTAGCTGGGAATATGGGACTTAACTAGGATATTGAAATTTAAAAACAATAAACAAAAAGGGAGAATATTAGCTGATACAATGGATCAACCAGCCAGAACTGGTTTGGCCCTTTCAGACCTGCTCATGCACCGTGCTTCCAAATAGTTCGCAGAAAAAAATGGTTGCAGGAGACTGACTTGGGTTTGTTGACCCAGAAGGAGCGATATGAGGATATTTGGTCCAAGGCTTATCATCTCTGTCTGGCTGAGGAAGATAAAAAAAATAGAAGTGAAAAGCAAAAAAAAAAAAAAAGTTTTTCAAACCTCTGAGACATTACCAGCATGCAATCTCTGATGTATGATGTCATTTTACTGAAACAACCTGTCTCACTATAATAGACCTAAATGGAAACTTTTGGACAAGTATTATAATGGGCTTAGAAAGCAAAACACAGGCTGGCCTTGATTACCATCCGAATGTCCAGACAACATGTGTTCAAAGCCATTTTTCCAAAACTACTAATTTGAACAGAATGAAACTCGGTATGGCGAAAATTTTTAAAGAAGAAAAGAAACCTATTAAGGTACAGTATGAGGTGTTCTTGTATCGTTATGGTAGACTTGGCCAGAGGAGATTTGGCTGTTGTGAATTTTCAAATCAAATATATAAATCAAAAAATGCCTGAACAGAGAAAGGATATAAATATTTACTTTTCAATCCCCTGAATTATTAATGACGATTTCAGAAATGTTTGATCTGGCAAGACAGAGAGGTAGGATTGAAAGTCAGTCTGCCAATTTGCTGGGAGGGAAAATTGATCCACAACAAAGGACTCAAACCTTGGAGAATTTAGTGAGGTGTTATTAATCTAGAGCTTTGCTGGGGAGATGAAGTGGATAAGCAAATCTTTCCCATTGTATCAAGAAATTCAAGCACAAACCAATAGAAGTATCTGGGAGATGTGGTTTACAAGTGATTAAACTGAGTCACTGCAAACCAATTGATTGGCTTTGAGTGTGTGTGTGTGTCTTAGCTAAATGTGTAGAATTCCAGCCTGAGAATACTGTTGAAAGTACTTTGAAGAAAGTGTCTTGTGCTTTCATTAAACTTAGCTTTAGTTTAACCATTGCCACTAGCTTACATAAATTCATGTGACTGCAGACTTATATCATTTCTCTATGCAGGAAACACAGTCATAGGTCATTGGTCAACAACGGGCTGCATATATGGTAGTAGACTATATGAACTACACTCATATGAATACCTAGAGTGTGCTTGCTCAATAAAGAAATCATCTGTGGACAGTACTCAGTATGTATCCTTCACTAATCCATGTATGTATTAATTTAGCACTGACTCTGTGTCAGGTAGTGGTTAAGAATTTGAGTTTGATTAGTCAACAGAGGAGATGAAGAATTTTGACCTTGAGCTAATATTTTTTAACTCAATTTTTATTTCTGTGTGTGTGGGAGGGTATATGTGCATGTGCACATACATGCATGCTTGTCTGTGTGATGTATACATACATATGTGTGTGCATATATATATATATTATATGTGCATGAATGTGTGTGGTGTGTTTGAGTATGTGTGCACATGTGCGCATGCATAGGCAGGTGAACTTGCCCATGTATGCACATATTAGAGCAAGAGGTTGACTTAGGTATTATCCTCTACCTTATTTTTGAGACAGCATCTCTCATTAAACTCAAAGCTCGCCATTTTGACTAAATTCGTGGACAGATAAGTTCCCAGAATCTGTTAGGATTCTTGGCTCCTGGCTTGATTGCCATTATCCCCTCCCCCACCCAGGTGCTTTTTGCTAGGTACAAGATCAGTAACTGATCCTGACCACCCCTCCGGGGCTGGGCAGGTCCTGGACGTCACCTCCAGACCCTACTCCCTCAGCCCACCCACCACCCCTGAGGGCATGAAACCCTCATTCCCTTCTTTCTGTTCTCTTTTTCCTTTTCTCTTTTCTTCTTCTCATTGGGCCTATGGTTCTGGAATTCCAATTAAACTTCCATCCAGTTCATGATACAGTGCATTCTTATATTTTACAGAATCCACCTGTTTTCTTCCTCTCTAACTCTGGGGTTCCAGGTGTGCAATGCCATACCTAGATTTCATGAGGGTGGTGGGGATCGAACCCAAGTCCTCATGCCTGTGTAGCAATCACTCCACCAAATGAACCATCTTCTCATCCCTGTAGAACTTGCCTTCTAACGGAGCAAGAGAGTGAATAAACAATGTTCATAATAAATGAGAAAATAATGTGCTATGTTCAGAGATGGCAATTTCTTCCAACAAATGAAAAAAAAAAGTGGTTCGGAATAAAACAAATGGCTGCAGGATTTCTGAGTAGAATTTTAAAAGGCAGGGCAGGAACTAGGAGCCTCTATGGGTGGGTAAGATTTGAGGAGCTGTGAAAACCTCAAAGACAGTAGCCTGGTGTCTCTCAGAGACAAGTACTCTGGGCAAAGACCTGAGACAGGAAGAGGACTAATGAGCAGTTGTGTCAAAGAACAGAAAGAGGCTGATATGGATGAATGAGCTGGGGCCTCAGACTATGTTCTCTTGAGAGAACACAACAGTGCAGACTGGAGTCGAGAGGGTTTATTTTTCTCACAATGTGGGTGACTGGAAGTATCTGAGCATGGTACCACTGCACGGGACCACCGCCATGCTCTTGGTCTCTTTCTGCACAGTGGAGGACTTCACATAGCAAGTTATTGTGCTAATGTGGGTGCTCGTGTATGTGCGCATACATGTGCATGAATGTGTGTTTGTGTGTGTGTGTGTGTGTGTGTGTGTGTGTGCACGCATGTGTGTGTGCAGGTGCATGTGCCATGGAGTGCATGTGGAGGACAACTTTGAGGAATCAAACTCAATCCTCAGGCTTTGCAGGGGTCACCTTTACCCCCTGAGCCATCTCGCCACCTACAATTCAGAGTATCATTTTACAGTTATGTAATACACAAATCCCTGGGGCTAAGGAACAGAAATAGAGAGAAGATACACACAGCAAGGGCGGAGACCTGGAGAGTCTCCATCGTGAAAGGAGATAGGAAATAAAAAAAAAGATGGACCAGCAGCATGCCAGGAAGGATCAGGGAATGACCTAGGAGGAAAATGACACAGGTTCTCTTCTGTGGGAGCTGAAGGAGCAAAGCAGAGAGAGTGTTGGGGAGGGTGGCTGTCACTGAAGGAGCCATGGAAGGAAGACTGATGTCTGACCAGTGGATGGAGGGTCAAGTGTGACAAGAGCTCCTTCAAATTAGCAGTAGAGATAGTTGAAAGGTTGTGGTCGACCTAAGATTGGTTGACCTGGGGAAGTTGGAAGAAGAGAGGGGGACATCTCCTTGAGGGGTTCACATAAAAAAGTGGGATCAGGTGGTTTTCTTTTTTTAAAAAATTATCTATCTATCTATCTATCTATCTATCTATCTATCTATCTATCTATCTATGTTTTACAAGCATATTGAGTACTTATCCATGCTTCCCTCCATCCTCCCTTCCCATTCTCCTTCTTTCCCCTCATCAATCCATCCCAATCCCTCCCGCCCTCCTGCCTGGCTGCTTCTATTAACCCTAGGGTTCCCTCTGTGTCATAGCAAGTTGCCCCTTAGGTTGTCCCACTGATAGGGACATTTCCCTACACTCACCCAGCTTTAGTCCTCAAGGTTTCCACTGTATGATCTTATCTCTCTTGAGTCCCTTGATAATCTATGGGAGCATGTTGGTGTGTCAGTCATTATGCAGGTCTGGTAAGGACAAGTCTCACTGCAGTGAGTTCCTAGATGCAGCAGTCCTGCCTTGAATGGAATGTTTTGTCCAATGGTGAATCTTCCCATCTTTAGGTTCTTACAATCTCACCAACACCTCTTCCACGAGGTTCCCTGAGCCTTAGGATGGGGAGAGATTAGGTTGATCTGAGTCTGGGTAAGTATTGCTGGGTTGCTGATATTCTGCATTATGGCTGTCATTGCTGTCCACTTCACTACTCCTCCACTGCCTTAGGCTGCAACCTATCAGTGTGTTGAGATTCTCTGCCTCTATTATAGAAGACTTCTAGGCTGAATGCTAAGTGTTCTTCAAATCTATGGGTATAACAGCAGCTATTTACAGAGCAGTTTGGTATACTGTCTTCCTACCTATAGGGTCATTGGCTATTTTCCCCTACTGATCTATTGCCTTACCTTTTTAGGGTCTTGTTGACAGTAACAGAGATGGAACACAAGTGGGTCTTGAGTTCAATCAGAAAGCTGTTGGTTGTCTTCGTGATACTCATGCCATTATTACACTGTGATCAGTGTCCTTTTGCAGGAAGAGAGTGATTTTTATTGCAATTTGCAGATCTCTTAAGTTGATGGGGCTTGTGATTATTTTTCTCTCCCAGTAGCTTCTACAGTATTCCTCGGTACTGTGTAAACTATCCAGCAAAGAGAAAGTTCTCAGACCATTTCCAAATGATATAGTTCACCCATGTCCTGTGATACATATGTGTTGCATCTTCAGTAATAGGATTTTACTGATGGTTATTTTGGAGAGCAACCAAGAGCAATGGCAAAAGCCTATATTGTTTGGAGACCTCGAAGTTTTCCCTTTCAATCAGGGAAAGGCATTGGTGAAAAAAGAGGAGGGAAGGAAGGAGAAGGGAGAGAAAGAGAGAGAGAGAGAGAGAGAAGCAGTGACTCTGAATAGACCTCTGCCCAAGTCGAGAGGCCAAGCACAGCTCTGAGCTCATGCTACACCCTCCATCTTCCCTGCTTCTCTCTCTTCTGGCTTCCTGCTAGGGCCCTCTTGACTCCTGTACCCCCTTCTCTCAGCAATCCCAACAAAACAATCTGTGCTCCAAGAGTTCATCTTGGCATTGCTTCAACTGGCCTAGTCCAGGGTCATCTGCCCACTCCCGGAACCATCTCCGAAAGGAGAGTAGGCAATGCCAAGAGATGCACATGAGAAAAGACCAGCGGCAACCCACACTCCATCAGCAGCCTCACTCTCTTCCTGCAAAAGGAGCCAGATTGGTTACAAATCCAAAGCTGTAGAAGGACTCTAATGGTGTTTTGGGGAAGACACAAAGCACATAATGGTACCAGACAGATGGTGACACCTTGTTATTTCCATCTTTTACATTATTGTGATTTAATGTCGAGATCAAAATGATCCAGACAAACATAGATGCTTGGAGAAATCTAGGTGAAATCAGGTTAGAGAAAGAAAAAAAAGGTAACTACCTTTGAAAGAACCCTTCTTGTGACAGTGTTAATTAACCCAATTAGCTTCTAAAAATTTAAATGTCCTAGTGACTGCTTGTAGTGTCACTGAACGGTAGGTGGTCACTTATGTCTTGTGTCCTTGGGCATGTGTGGCTCACCATTTAGGTATAGTTTTCATGTGTATAAATGTGGTACATTATTTCCACCATTAACTACCAGAAGTGACTGTTATGTGGACTTTAATATTGGTGTGATTTTACTCATATTTGAAGGTTCCAACCAACAATATTTTTTCCCTTTTTGTTTCCTGAAACTTACCAGACTTCTCTGACCTATAGTAAATGTTGGTAATTAGCAAGTAGAAGTAGGAAGTTTAAATATGATTCATTCAGCCAGGCCACATATAATGTAATAACACTGACTATATTATGACCATACTTTTAGGATAAATATGCCACTGTGAGGCAAGAATGATTGTAACTGTCTCAGGGGCAAAGACTTAAAAAAGGGAGTTAGGGTGACTTCTAAAATGTCTTGTATAAATTAGAATAGTTTTAAAAATAAAAGTTCTCACCTACATGCAGATGTTTTACATAGCATTGGGAAAAATTTACTCATCCTCAAAAATATTTTTTAATCATTCTTTGAAGACATGTGAAAACATTTCTTCTCCTTAGATAATGTTAATAATTCAGTAATGTTAATAATTCAGTGGTTCATACCAATTTTGGCCATTTCTTACCATATATATGTACTAGATAACTTTTTCTGCTCTTGAAATTCATGTCAACATACATTCTAGGGGCAGGTTCCATGGGAATTTGACATTTGAAAGTGTTGTTTAAAGATTGGGGAGATAGTTGAGTGGCTAAAATGGTTGCCTCCACAAACAGGAGAACCTGAGTTTGGAACCCCAAATTTCATGTGAAATGCTAAGTGGTGGTGACCCCCTGCCTGTATTTCTAGCCTTTGAAGGTGGAGATGGGGAATCCCAGAGCAAACTGGTTCACCAGGTTAGCCCTATCAGTGAGCAGTGGGTTTAATTAGAGATGCATCCCCCAAAAATAGAGATGGAAGAGTGGTCAAGGGAGATTTCCAATATCACCCTCAGTCCTCCACATGCATGCACACTCATGGATATATGCACCCACAAATGTGCGCCCACTTAGATGTAAATCCATATGTATACATGCTTGCATACATGCCTGCATCTCCTTTATACATACTCATGGAAACAGAAAAAGATAGAGTGATAGTGCACAGGCCAAAGAGATGCTGTGACATGGGGCCGTTAAATTCTTTTAAGTCTTCTCTTTGCCATGACCACCACTCTTAGTCTAAAGTCAGTAGCAATAATAATTTTTTTTCGCAATTCCTAAAGTTATAGCCACCATAGGCTTTCACGACTGTTGAATGTGGGAGAAATCTATAGACACTTCACAGGCTTTAAAAAAAATTTACTTCTCATAGCAGTGCAATAATATTTAGGGATCTTATCAAGGGAGGGGTGATCTTTTAACAATAGTTTTCAGGCCGCAATGTGGGAAATGTTCCCATTGGAATTGATGTTGGACACTTTATTATGCTGTCTCAGAGATAAGGCTAACGTTACTGTAGGAGGGCAGGAAAAGTGGGTGGGAAAGAAAGCTGTGATGTGGGGAGGAACTGAGCTGGAAGAGGAAAGACTCTAGTTTTCGTTTTGTGGGTTAACTATCAGTAACCACAGAGTAGATGGCATTAGGAAAAGAGGGCCTTAGCTTCCTAGGTATCTGTTTACTGTGGTATTGAATATATTAGCATATTAAAAGCACATTAAGGACAAATAACACTTGACTAGCTGCTGAAAGGTTTAGTTAATAAACAGAATAAAGAATTCATTATAGTGTTTTGTTTATAGTCATTGAGAGTTCAAGATTTGCTGGAGCTAGTTATCACTCTACTAAGTAAAAAAGTTAATATGCTGATGTTATGTCTCTAGGAGGCTAGATGGATTGCTATGACTGGACACTTGGGGCACTAGATCCTTCATCTGCTATGGTGGGATTCGTGTCCCCTGCCCTTATTGTCCCTAACCGTCATTAGAGTTTGCTAAGATTGGCCAGTGATCTACCCTATCTCTCTATTTTGTTTCCCCCCATTACAATGCAACATTTTTCTTCAACTTACCACCAACACATTCCACCGCACATTCAAGCCGTGTACGTACGCTGAGCCGTGTAGTTTCCCTGTGGCTCACTGATGCTGCCGGGTTGACTGAGTAAAAGCCTGGGGGCATCGGGAGAGTCTCCATGACTTTATCAGTGTACCTTGTTAATGAGATGGCTTAATTTGCATACCAGTAGTACCTTTTTCTCCGCAGGTAAGAAATTGAAATGTTCAAGGTCAATTAACTGCCAATGTTTCAAGTCCGCGAGTGGGGCTGTAACTGTGAGGGATGCTGGGAAGAAGGACCGGTCAGTGATGGGTTCTTCTCTCTCCTGATGAGAATTGATGATCCAATTTTAACCCTCTGGCTCTTTTTTCCCTGCCGTGCTTTGCTCCTATTTGCTTTTTAAATACTGGTCTACAAAAACACCCTGACAAGTACCGTGATATTTGGGATTATAGGAAAAAAAACACTTCCCAACATATCCTCACGACTGATTTCACATCATTAAAATTAACTAGAATTGAGCAAGAAGCAAGAAACGTCGGCATTCTCTCAGAGGGATAAGCTGCTAGAGATAAAATTCAGCACGTGGAACTTGCAAGTTAAGATGGCAGCTGCCTGTGGGCACTCCCTCCCCTTCCTAACTTTTCATAGTGAAGAGTGATTAAAAATTCAGAGATATGTAATCACAGCAACCAGAAGACTCGCAATTCTTGGTTAACATCTAGTTGCAGAAGGATGGATTTCAGCTTAAAAGTTTTGCAGACGTCTTGAGGTGGATTAGTGAAATACAGGACGATGGATGGAAATACTCACTCATTTAACACCCTTATCGTGTGCTGATATTTCAAAGATGTGGTCCATTGCTAGGTATTGTAGGTGGTTGCCGCTATAGTCCAGTAGCTAAAGATTTCTGATTTTCATTAGCACTGTCTTTCCTGTGCTTGCCTGGCAACTGCAATTTCATATTTTCCTTTCTGACAACATGAGAGATACTCTTACGTCCTTGGTAAAAGCATCGTACTCTCGCCTACTCCACGGGCAAGGACAGGATGTCCGAGCTCTCTGTGTCTGACTCATCTCCTGCTAAATGGTTTTCTTTGAGAATTAAATAATGGTGCTTCACTGAGTGCCTGATATCAAGTACTCACTTGTCCAATAAATACTCAGTTACACTGCAGGATAGTAAGTGGAAGAAGGCGGAAGCTGTTTGATCGCATCCAGAGAGATGAAGTGTGGAGGAAACAGTGTCTCAGATGTAAGAATAATGGTCCAGCTGCAGTTCCTCAGAACCCGAGGACTCCCTGAGCTACCTGTGATGGAATGTTACACACGGTATACAACAGATCTTTCCAGAACAATTTCCATGTAGATCACAGACTGCAAATGTGAGCAACGTCCCCTACGGACAACAGACAGCAGTGCTGAACAAATAGATAACCAAATTCGACCACAGCCCACGTCTCCCCAATTAACGTTCTTGCATAAAATATGGCAGTTATTCTGCTCTGCTTTAAAAAAGATTAGTGAGATTACTCAAAAGAGAATTCTACTCCCGATTCATGGGTCCTTTTTTGGGAAAATACAGAAGAACATTACAAGTAAAACCATACCAACAAGAAAAATTGCTAGACGTGTAAATATTCTGGATCTTCACAAAGAATATTTCAACTTATAGAGGAGAGAACAGTTCCGAATAATGATTAGCTTTAAGAAAGGAGCAAATTAGGAAAGAGTGTCTAGTTCTAAGCATAGTATAGTAAATTATATTGATAATATGTCATCATTTGAATATGACTTGCTCCTCATGGGCTCACGTGCTTAAATCTTTAGCTAGTGTTAATGTTTGGGAAGGTCGTGTATCTTTAAGAAGTAGAGTCTTGCAGGGGGAAGGCATGTCACAGGGGGCAGGCCTTGAGGTTTGGTAACCCAATCTGTTTCCTCTGGTTCTCTTGTTTTCTTTGACTCCCGATGGTTGCGACGGCCTTAATAAGCTTCCCCCTTCTGTCTCTTGCTGTGCTTTCTGCAATTTCTCCCATAAATTAGCTAAGTCTCCTCTGGAACAATAAGCCAGATAAATAGCCCTTTTCTTTTTTCCTGCTAGGGTCTAAGAATTGCCTCATAGTCAAAGAGGAGTAGCTACAACAGAAATTAGTTCCAAGGAAAGGGTGCGTGTGTGAAGGTATTCTGTGAGACTGAAAGAACCTGGAACCAAAATAGCGAAGGGTACTATGAAAATGAGGCAATTCGGTACTCAGAAATGTTGTCACTGTTGTAATTTTAGAATTGTTTTGTGGGAGAAATGAGGAGAACTTTGGAACTTGGGATCAGGAAAAGCCATAGAGCTTTGGAACTACAGCTGAATAGGCCTGTGATAAGTGCGAGAGTGAATAATGCTGAGAAAGATAAGGAGAGTAGAAATCCAGCTTAGGACGTTCCAGAAAACAAAGGCTGTTTTGGGAACTATACGAAGGACAATGTAAGTGGTGCTTTGGCAAAGAGTTTGGCCATGGTCATAGTTTGAATGCAATTTATCCCCCCACAGGCTCCTTATGTCTGCGTTCCATAGCTGTGGTCAGTGTTTGGGAAGGTCATGGCATCTTTAGTAGATAGAGCCTTGTTGGAAGAGGGTACATTACAGGGGTGAGCTTTGAGCTTGGTTAGCCCTGCCTGCTTCCACTTGCATCCACTTGCAGTTTGCTATAGTCTCTCGGCCACTATCATGTCTGCAGTGACCTAAACTTCCTCCAGCTTCTACCAGGCAGCCCTGCCTTTTCTGCCATAATGGACCATATCTCCCCTCTGGACCAGTAATCTGGATAAATCTGCTTTTCTCCCTTTAAATTGCTTGGGCTTGAGTGGCGTTTCACAGTAGCAGAAAGAGTAACTGCGACAGTTAACATTTTCTTTTGTCCTGAAAACTTGGCTACAGCTGAACTAAAAATGCAATTGGCTGATATTTTTGATAGAGGATGTTTCAAGTATGCACAACTTTGAATCTGTGGCATGGTTATTTTTTAGTGCTATTATTCAGATCTTCAAGAGTAACAAATAATTCAGAAAGAAAGAAATGCTGTGAAGTTTGGTGAGGAAACTTAGTGTTGACCTAGGAGAATGCAGACAATAAAATCAAAGAGATGAGCCCATTAAAGAGGTCAAAGACTGCTCCTCAGTGAAGCAACAGAAAAGGAAGCACCCTGAAAGCAAGATTCCAACCCATAGAAATACAAATTCTCTTTTGGAGGACAGAGCTGAAGGCCCCAGCTCCAAAGGAATTTTCTCCTCCTTTAAAGGGATGGTCCAGGGGAACATTCTTCCCAGTCTAAGCACAAAAGCCCTGGACCAGTTGTGATCCAATGGGACCAAATATCTTCCACGGGGAATTGGTTTTGGAAGCATTAAAGACAAAAGATTGAGGAAGTCATGGATTTCCTCCTGCAAGGTTTTGGAGTGCTACTGAGCCTATGCAGTGTAGGTCAGAAAGACCTTGTAAGAAGCCCCTGCGAGGTATTTGTATGAGGTGAAGTTGAAGCCTTTATTGCCATTGAGATGTGATGATGTTAGAGAGGCTGGAGCCAACGTGAAATATCTGTGAAAAAGGACTATAAACATAGGAAGAGCCATTCCAAGAGACATGTATGCTGCAGATAACAGTGGCCAAGGCATGAAAACACTTGAACTGAGAGATGCTGTTTTTCTATCTTGTTTTAGTTTTGTAGCAGTTACATTTTCTTTTGTCTTGAAAACTTGCTTAAAGTTGAACTAAAGTGTAATTGGCTGAATTTTTGATGGAAGATGTTTCAAATATGCACAACCTTGGGCTTGTGGCATGATTACTTTTTAGTACTAGTATTCAGATTTCCACTTAAGAATGAGACTGATATTCTGTGCCATTGTATATAACTTTTTTAGACATGACTGCAGTTCATTTGTGAAGGTACATTTTTTGAATCTTACAAAAGATTTTGGACTTTGGACTTTTAAACTGTACTGGGGACATCTGTAGCCTTTAGGAACTTTTTAAAGTTGGACAGAATGTGGTTTGTATCATGAGGTGGCCATGAGTCTATGGGCACCAAGGGGCAGAATGTCATGACTTGAATGTGAATTACCTCCATGTCCCTCATGCTCATGTGTTTGAATCCTTAGTGGTGTTAATGTTTGGGAAAGCTGTCATCTTTAGCAGGTAGAGCCTTGCTGGAGGCAGGAATGCAATAGGGGCCTTTTGGGATTTATTTGATAGCCTGGTCCTGCTTCCTTTCTCTGCTCTTGCTCTGTGTGTTTCCTGATTGTTTCAGTGACCTGAACAGGCCTCCTGCTTTTCCCTTCAGTCATGCTTTTTGATACAAGATTTCAACCATAAATTAATGATTTCTCAAACCAAATAAATACTTCTTTCTCACCTAGGAGTCAAGTATTTTCTCACAGCAACAAATCAAGAGTGACTGCAGCATAATCACACCCTAATATAAACAAGCATTCATGAGATATCATCAATAGAAGACATGGTTATAATTTTTAAAATGTTATTTTAAGTCTATTTTGAGATATTGGCAAGTGACTGGTCAAGTTCTTCTAGAGAAATTGATGATGTGCATATCCCAACCACCTCCATTATTGGGCTCTTTATTATTTGGGTCACTCCCCACGAGCTCTAATCACATGGGAACCAGGCACCAGACAGCTAGAAGCAGCCCCTACAGCTAAGTATCCATGAGATAAATTATTCAAATTAGCCAATTTACAGGCAGCTCAAAAAACCTAGCCAACCTCATTCTACTTGCCAAGTAGTTTTACTTACTCTGGCCATAGCTTGCAACAATGGTGATATTTAATAACTAGCTCATAAAATAAATACCTAATAGCCTTCTTGCATATATCACTGAAAATCCATTCAATCCCACTACTTTATGGGACTCTCTATCTTTCCTTGTATGATGGTTCCCTGAAATGGCTTATCATTCATATTTTTCATGTTGTGTTTCAAAGATGTTTTCCAAAGTATGTCCAACCCCTTCTCTGTGAGACTGAATATTCCTTGACTATCTTTGCTCCCCAAGTTTAACAATGTATTTCTTTCTTTAAGAAATCTAGAGATGAAGGGAGGTAGTTTGCTAGCTCAGTCAACACTAATGATTTCCTGTGAATATTTCTCCCTAACAAAGGTATCAAAGGTCATACCATTCTCAGTGATGCCTATGTTTAATAAACATGGGGGCTTCAAGTATTGATATGAACTTTCATAGAAAGCATTCCAAACAAGCAGCAAGATCCTTAGTTGTCCCCAGAGTCTAGAAAGTCTAAACAGAGAAATGAACATACCCAATATAGGTCTAGCCAAGTATACATTTTGGCTTTCCTGTTTTGTGGTAGTTATGTTCATGATTACATTTATGACTTTCTTAATTCCACACAGTCTTATCAACATTTGTATTTCAGTAATAGATTTTTAATGAATCCTTTTTTTTCAATTTTCACTAAAGGAGCTGGTGGCTGGTCTCCGCTTGTGTCAAACAAATACCAGTGGTTGCAGATTGACCTTGGAGAGAGAATGGAGATCACCTCTGTAGCTACCCAAGGGGGTTATGGGAGCTCCAACTGGGTGACCAGTTACCTCCTAATGTTCAGTGACAGCGGAAGGAACTGGAAACAATATCGACAAGAAGACAGCATCTGGGTATGTTTCCTTAGTTAAAATCATGGTCTTTCAGGGGAGAAAGTAAAGTCATCCCTTGTTTATCTCTTAAATGATGTAGGTAAAAAATTCCTCTGAAACCATTTTTTTTTCTTTTTAATGTGTGTGTGTGTAGAATGTGTGCATGCATGCATATGTATATGCTTGTATGTGCATAGACATATGTGTGTGGGGGTGCACTTGCATGTGGAAACCTGAGGAAAATATTATAAATCAACCTTGATCACTTATTCTTTTTTTAAAAATTCATTTATTTATTTATTTTATTTCCACTCATACAAACTTAACAGGTACACCGGTCCCCTCCCTCCCTCCAATCCCCTACCTCCCCTCCCTTCCCATCCCCCACCACCTTTCCCTCCCCATCCCCCAGTGCCTCCACCTTCCCTCCCTGGAGCATCCTTTGATGTGCATGCCAAATTCTCCTCTGGGTCCTCCTCTCCAATGAGGTGCAAGGACCAAGTGGCATTTCTCAGAACCCTTTCCTGTGTTCCTGTTAAGCATAGGAACACTACTGTGGCTGTCAGTCCCTTGCCTCCAAGGATCCTAGTGTCTTTAGCAAATGCTAGACTTTGTAGAGTCAATAGTGTGTTGGACATTGCGCAGGGCATGCAAAGTCCAATTATGATTGCTTCAGTCCTAACTTGTGTGGAGTATCTTGCATATCCTTGCTCCTCCCATCCTTGTGCTCTTACAATCTTACCGCCCCCTCTTCTGGAAATTTCCCTGAGCTTCTGGATGGGGAGAGATTAGGCTGGCCTAGTTCCAGGTGGTTGATATAGAGTCTCTGAAGTTTTCTGGATTATGGTTTGTTGATTTTTTTTTTCCAGTTTTTCTGCTCCTGCAATGCCCTTCACTCCATCCTGATAGGTATTGGATGTCACCTCCTGGCAAGAGATAAAAAGCTGTTAAACTAGAGTTTTGTTATAAGAGTATATTCAAAGGTAGATATTATTCTTTTTAAGAATGGTCTTTGATCTAACCCAGGGGTGGCACATAGGGCTAATCTGGCTAGCCAACTTGTTCAAGGGACTTCTATTCTCTTTCTTCTGAGGATGGAATTGCTGGTGGGACTCTACTCCCACTCAGAATTGTATATAGTATCTGATCTCAGTTCTTCATGTTTGTGTAGAAAGTTCTTTAATTACCGAACCATGTTCTCAGCCTCTGATACCATTTTATAAGAGAAAATATGGTACAGATATGGTTTCATGGTTCATTTGTGAAAATATTGAAAATAAATTTATTTCACAGAATCCTCAGATGTTGAAAATATCCATTAAATAGTGTGGAAACTGAAGAAATAAACAAGGCTTGTATAAAATGTCAAAGTTTATGAAATAACATGGTGGTTTTATACTGTCTTGGAAGCTAGTTAAAGGAATTTGTTTCTAATTTTTTTTTGTCAGTGACTGAGATTTCTGGAATTTTCTACATAGAATATAAAGGTATATGCATACAGCTGTACATGGAGTTACAAAGGTGTCTGTATGAATGTTATGTAGATGATATATGTATATATCATATATATGCTACATATATTATGCATGTATATATGAATGTAGATGCATGCACACACAAACATATATAGATACAATCTCTAAGTGTACAAAGTGCTGTGTTGTAGTCTCTGTATATAGAGACCATGAGAGAAACAGTTTGTGGAAAAAGACGGTAGTTTTTCAATTGATTGGTTGCATACAAACCTCTGATAGAGGAAGGAAGCTAATGGTAGCTTTTTGATGATACAAAGAGGAATCCTTTCTTAGAGTCAAAAAGCTGTTTGTTTGGCTTTTATATGAGTCAGGGACAACATACTGCAATCAAAGAACTATTTTTTTCTCTCCTTCTGGCTGAGTGCTGGAAGCAAAAAAGATGAGTAACTTAATGAATCATCATTTCAAGCACACAGATAATGTGAAAACTTATTTGGGAACATAATGATAATTTTCTATGACCTGTCAATTGCTTGTGTTTCTGAAACTTCTCAGGGCTTCATTGTACATGATAAACTCATTGAAAGTATGGACTGTGACTGACTCACTGTTGTATCTGAAAGGCCTATGGTGGTTATTCCATAAACTTTACTGATGCAAATCTAACAGAAGTGCCCAGAGTCCTTCTCTAGTGAGAACAGCAGGCTGGGGGAAGTTGCCTGTGAGTGTTTTTAAGTGAAACTGGTTTGAAGTACAAAGTACAAAGTTGACACTGGCTGCAAATTAAGAATAGAAAACAAATACAAACAGACAAACCAAAAACTTATTATGGTAAGTTTATTTCCATGAGAAGCATTTGATTCTTTTCTTTTGTTCTTTTTATGTGATTGATAAACTATGAACATTATTGTGTTTCTGTTGAGCAGAGTTGGAGAAAATCAAATCTAGGTATTGCTATTTTTTTTACTTAATTCTGTTGAAGGTAATTATCCAGAAATGGTGTATGAGTGATATTCTTATGTATATACATCAATAAATATGAGTGACATTCTTACATATATATACCGATAAATGAGTGATATTCCAACGTATATGCACCAATAAGTATGAGTGATAACCCAGCACATATGCATCAACAAGTATGAGTGATATTCCTACATATATGCACCAATAGAATCAATGACAGAGCAACTCCCATGGTACAGTAAAGTTAACACTGGTCTCTAGAACACATTGAGTTTGTTGCTTTTCACGTGGTCTTTCCCTCTTGAGTGTGAACTCCTGGTGAGTTTGTGTTTTTCAGTCTTTCACCCCAGCAGCTCTGCAAACCAGCAGTGCCTGGAATATTGCAGAGAAATATTAAAGGAATGAATGAATGGGTGATATTTTTTCATAAGATGCTCTTTTGCTTACTCCAACTATGTAATTATTATCTATCTTTCATTTATCTGCCTGTCAATATCTATGTATCTACATATACAAAGTATATTAAATTTATCTATTATGTATCATATATATCAATAATAATGATACATCAATATATCATCATCTATCTTCTGTCATCTATGTATCTATCATCTATGTATCATCTATGTATCTATGTATCGTATCATGTATCCAATATCTACTATCTACCTACCATCTGTATCTCTCTATTATCTATTTGTCTTTCTATCTATCTCTTAATCTACCTATGTTTCTATCATCTATCAATTCATTTATTAATTATCTATTATCTTCATTTATCAATTATCTACCATCTATGTATCTACTGTCTATCTTCATATATTTATGCATCATCAATCATTTATCCATCATCATCTACTATTTGTTATCTATCTGTCAATCAATCATCTATCTACATTTGTCCCATTTGTTTAATGCAAATGACATTGCTTTACATAGTTACACAATTACATTTGTATACTTAAGTATTTTTTCTGTTTGTCACAGCTGAGTTGCCAAGTTCCTTTCTGGTCCACTCCGATGGGCCCTCCCTTGTGATATAGTTGCCAGAGTAGGAAAAGTGAGATGTGGGAACTTCTTGCCCTTCATCTTAATTTTCCCACCTGGAAGAACACAGGTCATTTTAACTTGAACTTGTTTTAGTCAAAGAGCAATCCCAATTTAATGTACACAGTAAGGACCTAGACCTAAACCTTTTGTCACATTTTACTGCCGTGAATTTCCTAACTTTATTTTTCTGTCTTTCCCCAGTTTTTCTACATATTATGGGATGTATACCAATTACACAAAATGCGCCAATTTCTTTTAACGACTTTGCAGTCTGCCTCAGATGTGGCAAATAAATCTATAAAAGAGTTAGGAAACACAGAAGGCATTATGCAAGTGTGTGATAGGAAGCTAAAGAAAAGACAAGTGTTATTGGTTTAGGAACAAACACAATAAGAACTATCAACACCGTGTGAAGCACTGCCGTGAGAATTCTTCAATTCTCCCCCAGTGGAGCTCACTTCAAGCACTGCCAAGAGCAATGCTTTCTGCATACCTGAAAGAATTAATAAAATGCTCCGCTACTTCTTACAAGGAGTCATTTGGAAGAAAGACAAAGGATTTTTATTTATTTTCTGTACAGGTCATGTAATAAAAGTGTAAAACTTGATGGGTATAGCATCATTTGAAAAGCACATGAAGCATTTCTTCAGAATGAAGTCTAATGTTCGTTAGGTGTAATATCTCCAAAGTATTTGGCTGGGTGGCAAATAAATATTTGATGAAAATTGAGAAAATGCAGGCCACTAAAATGTTACCTCTGAATGTGAAGGCAAAATAAATTCTTTCGGCAATCTGTGACTCTTTTCAGCTAGTTTATTGCAAGCAATGAAAAAGGGAACACAAGGTATAATTTCAACTCATTTAAGAACAACTACAGAAACAAAGAGACAAACATCTCAGAGATTATTTTAAGTTCATCAACACAGTCAAAAACTGTATAGCCAATTCTCCACAACTTTTTTCTCTTGTAAACTCGTTGGCACCACCAACTCACTTAGATAAATTTACTTTTTATGGACTTCAATGGCATCTGAAATTTCCAATAAAACATTATCATATTTGTGCAATCAATACACTTTTGTGTTTTTACTAGGAGTGTCCTTGGTTCTAGACTTGACTTGTGATGGACAGGAGGTCTTCTGACACAGTGTTGTCAAGTGGCTCTGCCTTCCATGGACACATCCAACCCATTGTTGCTACTGTGAGTATTGACTTATCACCTCTGACAATCAGAGAAGATGGACATCTGACCTGCAAGCATTTGTTTCAAAGTCAAAGAATATGTGGCCTAAGGAGGCAGAGCTGTAGGGGAAGTGTGTGGTCATCTAGATAGGTGTCCTCTCCTTGCCAGGAGCAATTTGTTCTAGACTTTTCCTGGTTCTAGCCCTTCTTTTAGTGACTTAAGTCTAGAAAATGCATCTGTGTTGACTTATAGCACAACAGCACTGTCAAACTGTCAAGCTTAATGCACTGCGATGTCTATTGCAGTATTTGACCAATGCACACCAAGTGCCTTAAGCAGCATCTGCCTCTCTAGACACTAATCCCCACAAGATATTTTTAATTAAAGTTTACAGTATTAGCCTGTATCTTCAGGAGGCTTCCGGTTTATATTTCTATGGAACCGTTCTACAGCCTTTGAAAACGATTAACCTAACAGTTTGTGGTTAAATAGGTGGCTGTGTTCACTTCTTAAATTGCGGTAATAACACTTAACATGAAATTTATCCTCTTAACAAAACAAGAAGTGAACAACATGGTTTTGTTAGCTACAAAGTACAGCATTGTTCGGCAGCTCTTCAAGATTTTATCATCTTGTGTGGATGGAGTGTCTGCCTGTGTAGTGGTTGGTCACTCTGCATTCTCTGGGGACCACCTCCTGGGGACCACCATTGTACTCACTGCTATCTAGCACTTGGCAATTTCTGATTGCTCACGGAAGTGGGCTCATCACATACTTGCCCCATGGCTGACTTAATTCACTTAGTACAATGCCTACTAGATTCATCTCTCTTAGAATAACAACCTTCATTTTAAGACTAAATATCCCTCCATTGAACATGTATGACACACATTCTTTTCCTTCCTTCATCCATCCATCCGTCCATCCGTTCGTCCATCCGTCCATCTGCCTATATGTCTGTCTGTCTGTCTGTCTGTCTGTCTAGCTATCCATCCATCTATCCTTCCATCCATCCCTCTTAGAATTTTCAGGTTGTTTTCTTATGTTCACTGTTGTGAATGTTGCTTAGAGAATGTGGGAGCACAAATCTCTCTTTGAGAACTTGGTTTTTATCTTTTTGAATAATTACAAAGGAGTCACTGTTTCACATGGGATTTTTATTTGTTTGTAAGAACTTTTGTATCATGTATTATTTTCCACAGCTCATGAGCCACTTTGAATTCTCCCTACATAAATGGCACACATGGTTCTGCTTTCCCCATGTTTCCACCTACTTCTTGCCTTTATATTGTTTGCAACAGGTGTCTGTTGATGACTCTTCGTGGTTTGATTTGCATTTCCTTGGTGACTAGTGTTGTTAGTGCCTGTAGATTATATCAATATATAGTATATAAGAAAATGCATATGAACTACAATGAGCTATAAGTTGCTTATACCTTGACTAATTTAAAAAATCTTCATATATATTTATTATATTTCTGTCATGTATGTTTTTCCTCTTCTAACTTTTTTGAGACATAGTCATGCTATGTATCTCAGACTACTTCAAACTCATGATTCCAGGTTTCAGCATTCAAACTATTGGGATTCCAGGTTGTTTAGTTTCTGTCCACTGCAATGAGTTATCTAACATAGAATTTCACAGAATGTCTCATTTTCTAGTATCAACACCAGTAAAATACTTAGAAACAAATGTAACCAAAAAGGTGACAGATATGCACACCAATAGCTACACAACACTGCAGAAGAAATCAGTGAAGATCCAAATGAATAAAAAGACCTTTGTGCCTATAAATTTTAATATTTTGTAGTATCACAATGTTCATATTACCCAGTACAATCTGAAAATTCCATGCAATTTGTATCAATATCTCAAATACTTTTGACAAAAGTGTCCAAAAATCATAAAACTCATATTGGAACCACAAAGAGACCCTGATCAACCAAGACAATGCTGAACAGAGGGATGAATGACCAATGGGAAGCGGCCATCTAACCTGACCCTGGAATGGACACCTAGTAAACAGTTAAATGATGGTGGCTGTCCCCTGGAGGAGGAATGGCAACACCTAACACACTCTGATTTCAAATCATAATAGCAAGGTCTAGTTGTCAGCCACAACATGGTACTCATATGTAATGAATTATATGGATGAATTGAACAGAAATCAGAGAAATAAACACTCACATGGTCAATGGCAGAAGCCTTAACAAAAAAGATGAAGAATTCACAATGGGTCACATGGTCAACACAATGGGTCACATGGTTTACACGACTTATTTCATAGTCAACATAAAAGGTCACATAATCAACACAATGTGTCACAGTCAACAAATGATGTTTGAGAAACTGGATATGGACACACAAAATAGTGAAATTGGACCCTTACATTACATAAAATGAAATTAAAATCATTAAGGCTTACATGTTATCCCTGAAACTATAAATTTACTAGAAGAGAATACATGAAAATCTTATGACATTGGTTTTGTAGATGAGCAACTTCTGTAGCTATGATGATAAAATCATAGGCATGCAAATAAAAAATAATGAAGTGGAATGGTATTAAAAATAATGAGACATCTGATTAAGTTCATAGACTTTCCTTCCTGATCATTTCCAACTGATGGGGTACGATCTTACTAGAAGGGGAGGGCATATAGGCTGCCAGATAGAAGGTAACCTTTTTGCAAATGGGTGATTGACCTTTCTCTCACTGCGGTCTCCTACTTCTATTCCATCTACCTTTGAATATACTCTTATAACAAGACCTTATTTTAACAGGTTTTTATCTCTGGCCAGGGGGTGACATTCCAACACCCATGAGGATGGAACCAAGGGCATTGTAGGAACAGCAAAACTGAAAAAAAAATCATCAACAAACCATAATTCAGAACATCAGAGACTCTATATCAACCACTTGGAATCCTAATCCTGCCTAATCTCTCCCCATCCTGAAGCTCAGGGAAATTTGCGGAAGAGGGGGCAATAAGATTGTAAGAGCACAAGGATGGGAAGAGTAATGATATGCAAGATACTCCACACAAGTTAGGGCCAAAGCAATTATAACAGGACTCTGCATGATCTGCGCAATGACCAACATATCATTGACCCCTCAAATTCTAGCATAGTCCAAAGACACTAGGATCCTTAGAAGCAAGGGATTAACAGTCACAATAGTGTTCCTATACTGAAGGGGAACACAAGAAAGAGTTCTAGGAATTGCCACTGAGTCCTTACACCTTATCAGAGAGGAGGACCCAAAGGAAAGTTTGATATACTCATTAAAGGATGCGTCAGAGATGGGGGAAAGGGGCACTGGGAGAAAGGGAGGGAGGGGGGAAAGGAAGGGACAAAGCCAGAAGGGAACAGGGAAGTCCAGGGAGGAGTGGAGGGAGGGAGGGGACAGGGGTTCCTATTATGTTTGTATGAGCAGAAAAATAAAAAAAAGTCATACATAGAAAAAAAATAACTTTTATTGAAAAGGAGGTAATTAATGGTGTGAGGAAACATTCTATAGAACAGAAGAAAATATTTGAATACCATGCATCTGAGAAGGTGTTAATATTCAAAAACGTGTGTGTGTGTATGTGTGTGTGTGTACCAAAGGACACTTGAGTGTGTGTCTGTAGAGGCCCAAAGGTGACTTCAAGAATCATCCTGGATTGCTGTATCTCCTTATTCCTTTGCTTTGGGGTTTCCTAAGTCCTGTCTTCCAGGGTCAGAAGTACAAACCACCACCTTTTCTGCTAGGCATTTTTAAAATATTTTATTCATTTATTTACTCTGTGTGTGTGTGTGTGTGTGTGTGTGTGTGTGTGTGTATTAGAGGGCACTATATGCCCCTATGTGTTGCCGAATCCCCCGCCGATCTAGCCCGGGGGAAGGAGGGGGAAGAAAGGGCAAACGGCAGGGCCTTGAGGCTCGAGGCGAATGGGCGAGCTGGCCACGGCACCACCCAGACCCCGGGAATCAGGTGAGAAGCAGCAGTGGACAAGTTGCTACAGAATCAAATCCATCAAGCGTGTTTGGACTTATATAGGGTCGGGGTCCAATCAGGTGTTGCCATCCCTCCTCCAGGGGACAGCCACCAGTCATTTAACTGTTTACTAGGTGTCAGGTTAGATGACCGCTTCCCATTGGTTTCATCGTTCTGCATGGTCCTCTGTTGGGACATGTCCAGGGCATGTCTATACGCGTCCAGGCTTGTGCACAGATGGGAGCCCGGGCTAGGGCTTCCCTGAATCGGTAGTGCCACACCTGTGGAGGACTAAGGGTGACTTGAGGAATCATGCTGGATTGCTTCTACCTCTTTCTTGCTTAGCTCTGGGATTTCCCAGGCTCCGCCCACTAGAGCCCAAAGTACAGGCCACCTCAGTTTCTGCCTGGCATTTTTATGTGAAACCTGAAATTGAACTCAAGACCTTCTGCTTGTGAGGCAGAGTCTTAACCCCTGAACTGTCTCTCCAGCCCTTTGCTTGGCATTTTTATATGGGATCTCAACTCCATCAGCTCTTTTCCTAAACGTCCACAGGGCACATATAAGAATATAAGTCCTACAAACCGTAGTTAAACAAATGCAACAATTGAAGACCACTGGTGATATTGCTTAACATTCTGTATATTCATCTCCAAGCAAAGAAATAACACGTTGGAAGAGATTGATCAGAGTTGTCAGGTCTGATTTGGTCCTCAGAGATGTATGCTCTTATCAACATCACCCCCCTACTCCTTGTAAAGCCTAGTGACTCCTCTCCCATTGGACCAGGTGGCAGCTCAGGGACATCTTCCCTCTGTCTGTCAATTCTCTCTGATCACTGTTGTGAGATGATGTCTCAGAGTTCTGCTTCTGGATTCCTTCATTCCCCTGTCCCAGTTGGCTGCACTTGGGGGTCTTCCTCTCTCAGAAGCAATTCTGTCTTTTTGAAGCGTGTCTCCATTGTTTCATCTGACCTACTTTAGCCTCCCTTTCCTAATTCCACATCTCTGATTTTTACACTTTGAGTGTTACTCAGCTAGGGAAGAGGCTAGGAAAATATGCAGAGCTAGAAAGGAGGGGCTACGATCTGGAATTAACATGATTATACTCCTCAGAGACCTAAGGTAATCATCTGTTTTTTTTTTTTTTGTATCCACTGAGATACTGTCTTACTCCATGATTATTTTGCAAAAAAAGAAAAAAAAACTAGTAATGTGCTAACAACAAAATTATTTTTAAATTGTTATCTTGCCTTTTTATATTTAAACATGTAAGTAATTAGATAGATAATATAAAAGGTGTATTATACAGTTCACTCATCTTTTCTTGTTTTCTTTTTCTTCTTGGATAAACTGTCACACTGAACCCCAGGTGGGCCCACGATTCATCAATTCTGTTTTCTCTTCTTAGTGCTGAGGCTAGAGGCATGAAACCGCACGCATGACTGTCATTTGTCATTCAATTAAACATGAAGAAAGAACTAGGAGCTTAATATAAGGCACACAGCACATAAAACAAAATAAAATATTACTGAGTAATGCAGTAAATGGAAATTAATTGCAAAGTATGCCTGCTTTTGAATAGAAGATCATGTTATGTAACTACCTTCTAATAAGGCACCTAAAGAAATCATTCTACATTTCATATAGAAAAGCCATGTGACTAAGTAGCAAAGCTAATAAACAAATTAACAAGAATCTGCAGATTGTGAACATATTATCTATGTACCTTAATTAAATTTTGATATTTGTACAATAAGAAACAGTAAATAAATAATTGTAATGTTCATTATCAATTGTAAATACACAAAAATACTAGAAAAAACAGACATGACATTGAGAATCTATAAGAAAATATGAATTAGTCAATATTGTCCTTGGTAAAAAAAAAAACTAGAGGCTTCCTAAAAGGCTTATCAGTATCCATTTTATATCAAAATATGTTCCAAATGAATTAAACATTTTGAACTGTTCATATGCTGAGAAAAAAGACAAAGAAAATAGAGAATGATATGAAGCTAACCTTATCCTATTAGAATGGGTTTTTCTTTCTACCCAAGAGAACTGAACTTGGATGCCATGGAGAAAAGAAATGACAAAGTTAGATGGTGTTTAGAAAGTGGCGAGAAGCATCTCATAAGAACATTACAAGAAAGTACAAACTGGGCAAGTGTACATATACTCCGGCAGCGTCTGCTTTGATTTGTCCGAAGCAGTGATTGAAGGTCAGGGCTGACACTCTACTGACTTTGATTGAGCACAGCTCGTTCGGCAGCAGGTGCACTTAGATTCAGAGAAGGATGAAGGACAGGCGATGGCGTGTGTCACACTCAGCAGCAACATAATGGTTGTCTAGAGAGATGTGGGATTGCTCCTCAGTATTCCACTAACCTTAAGTGGGATAAACACCATCACAATGAACAAGCGTCTGGTAGCTTTGACCACCACAGATGAGGAAAGGACCCCTCAGTCCAGGGGTCCTTTGCTTCCTTTATGCTGGTAGTCCAGGGAAGCTGCATCTCATGAACCCCACTCAGGTGATGTCTGGGAGTCTTAATCATCACAGTGCGTTCTGTTTTGATACCTTGGGAAACTTCCCCTCTGAAGGTGAGAGCATAGCTTTGTGGATTAAAAAAATGCCAAGGTGATTTCAATTTGCAACAAAGGATGGAAAAGTTTGGATTTTTTTCAGGAACTTGACAACCAGGGACAGATTCTGCCTTGGGGGCAAGACACTGTAGTATGGTTGGTTCCTTCCATCTTAAATCCCCACATTTCTGTTCATTCCTCAACTTAGTGCTGCAGGAAGGAGTTGGCTAAAGATCAAGACTAGGAAAACATTACCATTATTTAAACAGCTTCTTTCACAGTTACATTACTTTGGAGTATTAATTTCCATTTCATATTTATTGTTATGTTGTAATTTTTCATTGGAAGAAAGGCACAGTAAAGAGAACTTGTATATGGATAGTTTGGACATAGAATGAAGAACTCACATTCTCCCGAGGGAGAAATCAAAAAATGATTAAAAGAAAGACAAGAAACAAAAGGAACCATACATGAAACACTACTATTCTTCCAGAGATGGAGATTCAAGGTCCTGAATTTCTAAAACCAGGCTGTCTAATGGAATAGCCAGTAGCCACATAGTTACTTAAACATAAAATTAAATTAGTGAAGAAGGAATGAATATTAATATTAATTAATGAATATAGCATGAAGCTGGGAAAGTATCAAATATGATTAGCATGTAGGCAGACCTGGTTCAATCCAGGATGAACAAATGAATGCTAAGGTTGCATTAATTCACATCAGCCACATTTGAGGTGCTGGGCACTAAGCCCTATTAGAGCCATTGTGGAATTCGCTCTCTTGCTGCATAAAATTCTTTCTGACAATGTGCTGCAAAACAGTCTAAAAATTAATGATAAGACGAAGCATTAATTTTCTTTTTAAAAAAATAAAAAGCAGCCAAATTATAAATAGGCAAATCAGAGAAGTGAAAAAAAAAGTTCTAATTAATTGTGCAAAAGTGTCTCCATCCTAATTCAAAACTGACACAGTACTTTGTAGAGTATTGGAATAAACGAGAATGTTCAATTTTTTCTGTGCTGCACAGAAAAGCAGAGTGTTGTCTAACTTCAATACTTATGCATTTATGCATAAGTACATAATATGCATTTATATGTAATGACTTTTTCTTAATCCATAGCATCAGGATCATTGTGGTATAGAGCCACTTAATAGAGCAAATAATATTGGTCTACCAGAAGCAGACCACTGATATTATAAGTTACAGTGCCTCCTCACAGAGGAATGGTACAAAGCCATCAGAAGTGGGTGATAGAAGAATGTCTTGTCTGGTTATGCAGTGAATTCCAAAACTGTGAAATTTGAAGGTGAGCCAACTGTCATGTGACACTACCAGATGCATCTTAAGGAGTTAATAGGAAACAAAGGAGCAAGAAAGATGTTCTTGTTTAACAAGAAGTGGAAGAGATGAATATTAGATTTATATATCATTCCAACAGGAGGGAGCAAGCTAGGTGGAGGAAGACAGGTGTGAAGTCACAACAGGGACCTTTAAGGAGAAGAGACTGCATGAATTAGGGTTTTCCACAGAAACAGAGACAATATACTGGGAATTAGTTCATTCAGCAACACAGACTGAGAAGTCCTAAGGTCTGTGAATGTTGGGAATCTGCAAGTCCGGCAGAGTCTGAAAACCCAAGAATCAGAGCTCAGATGTCCAAAGACAGAAGATGGATGCTTTAGCTTTAGAATGGATGAATGGAGGGAGGGAGAGAAAGGAGGAAGAAAGAAGGAAGGAGAGGAAGTAGAAGAAAGGAGAGGAAGAAGAACGTAAGAGGAAGAGAGAGGAGAGAAGAGGATAGAGTGAGACAGAAAGGAGACAGAGAGAGAGAGAGAGAGAGAGAGAGAGAGAGAGGACTTGCTGTCCCTCTATTCTTCCATTCCAGTTATCAGCAAGCTCATGATGTTGCCAGCAAATCATGATTTGTCCACATACCCCAGTGCTAATCTAACATGAACCATTCTCATGACAACAGTATTTTGACAGTAATTACTGGCTCAGTTTAATGGATACAGAAAACTTTGCCAGAGGTAGTGTCAGCGTTTGAATATGAAATGTCTCCCACAAACTTTCCAGCTGGTGATGCTATGTTGGAAGGTTCTGGAAATATAAGGGGTATAGCCTAACTGCAGCAAGTAGGTCACAGGGGGCTCTGAACATTAGCCCTGGACTGTAATTCTCCCTTATTTCCATTTTCTATCTTCTATGAAGCGAACAGCCTTTACTACATGCTCTTACCCATGATGTTGCCTCCTCCTAGATCCAGAAACGTGGGGACAAGAGATCATGGGCTGGATTCTCTCAAGCCATGAGCAAGACAGATCTTTCCTTCCTTTAAGTGTTTCTGTTGGGTAGCTGCCACCTGACAATGAAACTGAATGCTATACATGGAGGTAGACGACGTCTTTGTGTAGCCATCTTATTGTGTTTGTTAATAGTCAAGAGCGTGTGAAAGTTATTGATATGATGCTGCATATACTTGACATATATTTTAGTAGCAATGTACTTTTATTCATTTACTTATGCATCTGTTCATGTGTGCGTGTGTGCATGTGTGTGTGTGTGTGTGTGTGTGTACACAAGGGCACTTGAGTGTGTGAATATGTCTGTGGACATCCCAAGAGTGATGCCAGGAACCATTCTGGATTATTCTACCTCCTTATTGCTTTACTCTGGGGTTTCCTAGGCTCTACCTTCTCATGCTTGAATTATATTGAATTGCCATTTCTGCCTGACTTTTTAAATATAGAATCTAGAGATCTGAACTCAGGTCCTTTTGCTTGAGAGGTAAAAGGCATCGCTTCAGCCCACTGGTAGCAATTTCAGCATATACATATGTTTACTTATGTCATGGACTATTGGTCCTCAGG
Source organism: Typhlomys cinereus (assembly GCA_023101885.1). Taxonomy (NCBI): domain Eukaryota; kingdom Metazoa; phylum Chordata; class Mammalia; order Rodentia; family Platacanthomyidae; genus Typhlomys; species Typhlomys cinereus. Next base: position 762,852 of record JALPQD010000525.1, on the reverse strand, counting down.
TTTATGGCGAATCATTTAACCTCTGACAATTGTATGACAGAAGAGGAAGTAACAGAGACATAGTTCTGGTCCTAAGTTATCCTCTGCTTCAGAGTCCAGTCAGAAGACCAGAAATCACCACAGGCATCTGAAGCTGGGAGTCATTACAGAAAATTGGTTACAGGTGATGAAAAGCTGAGCTGCCAAATGTGAGAAGTAGGAGGCGTCTCGGGGTTCAGCCTTGGCAGCGAGCGGCTGTGTCTCCTGGAGCAGGAGGCATGATGAGAAGGCGATGTTCCCAGAGCGGGCAGCCTGCCACGGCCCAGGTGGTGCTGCTTGAACAGTGGATGGACTGTTTGAGAGGGGGGCTCTGAGGCAGGGAGCCTCCACCGGGTCAGACCCTGGTGAGGACTCGGCCCTGGGGCTGAGGAGATGGCTCAGAGCGTAGGAGCGCTTGCTGTGTAAGCCTAAGGACCTGCGTTCGGATCCCCGGCACCCACACCAACACCTGTCCGTGGCTGTTTGTCCTAAATCTGGAGCTGGTCTGCCCTCTCTGTCCTGACTATAGTGTTTATCTTTTCTTGTCAAGAAAAGTCACACAGCATCTATCTGCCCATTAAGAAGCAGATTAGCATTTTGACACTGAAAAAGCTGAGACTGAAATCATTAAGTGCCCCCCCCCTGAAGTTTTGATCATCAGTTGGGTTGGTTTCATCTTTCCATTGCTGAATAAACACGGGACGCAGACAACTTAGGGGAGCAAGGAGTTCAGTTCAACTTGTGATTCTTGGCTACGTTCACTGGTGTGGCAGGAGAGGTCACCCCCATATCAGGATCCAGGGGAACTGGTCAGGACATATCTGCAGGAATTGTGGAGAGAGGAGCATGGCTGCTCTCTTGCCAGGATGCTTGTCTGCCAAAGCACTGGTTCAGCTATCGCCATCTCACCCATCTGCCCGGGATGCGGATGGGTTCTTACCACATCGCGATACATGGTCTCCTCAGGCTTGCTCAGAGTTTACCTTAATGAAACAACTCTTCCAGAATGTTCCTAAATGCCCTGCCTTCGATCGTCATGTTGGCCTCTGTATTGAGTTGACACACCAGTAGACATTTCTAATGTTTCCACTGAAATCACTTCTGCCCTGCTGATGTGCATAAATATGTACAGCCAGCAAGGAGTGATCTCCCAGCACAGAATCCACACAGAACACTGAGCCTTTGGGTTGGGGTTGTATATTGATTTAAAGAGTACAGTGCTTTGAACTCTTCATAACTTATGCCTCCAGCACTTTGCTAGTCATCAAAATATGTACTGAAGCGCCAAACCTTGATTCGCCAGTCTAGTGGGAAAATGGCATGGCCATTCCCCATCACACATCTGGCCAAGGAGCCGGAGGGCTCGCCGCTGGGGAGCAGGTGGAACAGCCTGTACGAGTCCACACCTGCTGTCACTTCTGGGCTGCAGTTATCCCGTACTCTCGGTGTGCACAGAGCAGCGTGTGACCAGATTTTACTGAGATGTTTGCTTGGCACACAGACCTGCTGCCTCCATCCAACGTGAAGCCCAGCATGTCTCATTGGCGGCTTCCGTGTGCCTTGCAGTGCCGTTCTCGGATGTTTTCTGTCTGCGTTGCTGACATTCATGAAGGTTCTCGGGCTCCTGCACATCCCTTCTGTTTCTGTATCGTCTGCTATGCCAAACTTGGCAGGCGAGCTTCAAGTCTACCTTCCAACCCAGGGCCTAGCAGTCACAATAAGTCATTTGCTTGCCAAGCATCCTCCTTCACATTCCTTTTCTAATAGTCCCTAACCAACCTCTAGGGTCATATTTATTTCCAGTGATATATGGACCAAGGCTAGTTCACGCAAGTCTCTCTGGGGCTGTTGTTGTACGACTTGTGTAACCTGCACCAACTGCATCTCAGACTCCTGTATGCATTTCCCCTCTTGCTTCTCTTTACTTATATGCTGGTCTCTGTTCCCAATCCCAACGAAACACTTGTCACAAGTGAATGCTCAAATGCTATTGGCTAGCATTCTTGCTATGCATCTGGCTTTATTAAAAAATGCATTCTTTTATTTTTAATTAAGGCTGTTAATTCCTAGGAGATTAACACTCGATGCTCATTGCTGATGGGGTTTAGACCAGACCCAAAAATATTGTTAGAGTGAAAAATACCAACTGTGTTGACTTGCTCCAGATTCAAAGTCTAGCTGTGTGTCTGTTGGCTCTCGATGCAGAGATCTGTGTGGGCATGGAGACCAGAGTTTCTGTCTGATGTTTGGGATAAATATGCAAAAGAAACACCCTGAGTTATAAGAACAAGGACTTGAATTACTTGTTTTTTTTTTTTTTTTTTCTCCCGTCCACATTCACAGTTGCTTTTGTGAAATATACCTCTAGGTCAGCGTTATCAAAAATTGTGTTTATATTATTACCAGCCTCTTAGGCCTTTCCTGAGTGTTGACAAAGAAGAATCCTCAAAAGAGGACTTTGGAAGAGAGTCGTGTGAGGCCTTTGTCCAGAAGTAGCTGTGACTACAAAAAGAAAAAAAAATATAGTAAACCAAAGATCCTCAGAACTCTGCCTATAAATCAGGGAAATGCAGTTCAAAAGAAATCGCATCTGACACGTATTCAGCAGATGAAATTTTTATTTGGCTTCGAAGCGCCTTTCTCCATTTTGCGTTTCTTATTGTTATTATTAATCTCTCACACTGAGAACTTGTCTCTCTCCTAGAGCCTTGAATATTTTAAGTACTTAATAATAGGATTCTTTTTTTTTTCAATAAGAAGGAGAAGAGGAAAAAAGTCACGGGAGCAATGAAAAGATATCCTTAGGGAGCGAAGGTTTTATTACCATATGTCAGCTTCATTGGAAGTTGGGGACAAGTTGGAAATATCAGTTTCAGAAGAAAGAAAAAAAACCCTTGCATTTATTTTAGCAAGTTTTTGGAAAGTTGTGGAAAATGATCCCAAGAGCTATAAAGCTATTATTTTAACAGCAGCTCCATCCTTGAATCCTCAAATAATAAAAGGTTAAAAAAATCAGTATGTCACATTATAAATAGGTTTTCAGTCTTTAGATTAGAGTAAATACATGAATTAATTGAGTTCATGGTGACATTTGCACTGTCTTTCTGAAACTCATGTCAGGAATGACAGGTAAATATTGAAATTTATCCAAATTGAAAAGAAATTTTTGTTTGATCTCCTTTCTTGTGATTCTAACCTTTTTTTTCCTTTCTTAGTTGACATTTTGAAAACTTCCGAACCTTTCACCATTTTAGTCCAGTGAGTGGTCAACAGCTGTTTGACTATAGCACTTTTTTATAGTTATTTTTAATTAGTTTTATTTATTTTTAAAAAATGTATTAACAATGATTTTTTGTGTTTTCATTGTCCATTACCTACCTTCACTTCCTATCCTTTCCTTCCCTTCACATCCTCTTCTCCCACCCATTTCCTTCTTTTCCAGTGTCTCCCTACAAATATGAACCACTGGGTTAACTCTAGGATGTCTGCACCAGTTAATACTGGCTACCTGTTAGGGCACAAATGACTCACCACTATGTAGACTGTATAATGTAGAAGCTCTTCTTTTCTTTTAGCACATTTTTTATATACTTGTTCTTTTCCAAAAGGCTATGAATAAAATTTTTCCAAAAGGCTAAAGAAAAAAATTTAACCAATGAGGAATTGCATTTTGCATGATTTGAAAAGACATGTGTATGTTTTCATGGAAGATATTCCTTGTATCTCTCATCCTTTCTTAGAAATTGCAGAGTTTGGGACGTTCACGTGTGCTTTGCATGTGAGTGGATGTACACCTGTGTGCCTGTGGTGATCATCTTGGGAATCATCTTGGATTGCTCTTCTACTTATTGCTGTGCTTGGGGTTTCCCAGGCTCTGCCTTCCAAGGCCAGAATTGCAGGCATCACATTCATCACAGTCATCCAGCATTTTTTTTTTTTTTTTGCATGGGATCTGGGATCAGAACTGGGTTTTTTTGCTTGCAGACAGCAAAGGCTTTAAGCCCTTAAGCCATATCCCCAGCCCTGCACTGGATTTTGTTGTTGTTGTTGTTATGTGAGAAAACTGTGCATCTTTCTTTGCATGTTCTATTGTACCACAGCACATGATCATCTTCTGATTCTCCTCTAAGGAATTGCCTGTTCTGGAAATCATCCTTTGCCTGGTTCTCTCTTTCTTTCCTTCTCTCCCTTTCTCTCTGCCTTTCCCTGCCCTCCCTTCTATTCCTAACCACCCTCAATTTAATGCCTCCAGGATTCTGTATTAGAAACACAATAAACCTCACTAGATCTCATCATCTATCCCTCGGGGAGCAAAATCTGTCAGTTATACTTCCTCATATTCTAGGAATGTGCAGTGCATTGTGGTGATTAGTGAATGGACTTCAGGTGTCTCAGGCCAGAGTGGTTTGAGTCACTAGAATGTCCATCAAAGGACAGTTCAGACAGTGGAGCCAGAGCAGTAGAAAGGAGTAAGGGAAGGAAGTCAGTAGACGGCCATTATGTCTGTGTCTCTGTGGTCAGCTGGTAAGCAGAGATACACCCTGCAAGCTCTTTGAGCTGCATTGTCTGGGCAAATTGCTTTGCTCTGCTCTATAACTTGAACATGGTGTGTGCCTGAAAGAGTCTGGGTGAAGATTTAATACTGAAGACGAGGAAGAGGATAATGGAGGGGAAAGAAATAAAGAACAAGGAGGAAAGAAGAAAGGCAGGAAGGGAAGGAGGGAAAGGAGGCAAAGAGAAAGAAATATGACAGCATCAAGTAAATGAAACCCCTTACTTCATGTAAAATTTAGCAAGAGATTTGGGGCTCTCAACAATTTAGCTAAACTGAGAGAGTGGGCGCATCTCTCACTGCCGGGACTTCTGGGAAGGGCTAGTGATGGACAGGGGTGGAAAGGAAAGACAGGTACTGCTCCTGTTCTTGGTCTTCTGTCTGTGTAGACAAGGGGCGAGAAGAACCGGAAGAAAAATGTGCATGGAGGACATCAACGGTGTGGGCGACTGAATCTCACACAAGTTTTCCAAATGATCCAAGATAAGACTGACATCAGCCCATAGAGAGGGACTCATGTGTACAGAGTGGTCCAAGGGGAGGTAGCCGTGACACTTGCTGGGAACATGGTTGTTGGGAGGGGCGGGAAAAAGAATCAAAAGCAATCATGTGACGTGCCTAAGATCAGCATGGGGCTGTTGCTAAGGAGAAGCTGACACAAGAGAGGCACTTACAAGTTTTAATAGAGCTTTACCCTTAAGAGCACCGGAACAGAAGAGACAGCTTAAAGTCAGAGAGGATGGAGAGAGAGCAGAGAACCTGCAGAGAGCCCCCCAAAGCCACTGACAGGCTATAGGATGGGGGATAGGTAAAGGTAGGTTGGTAGTAATTGAAATTCATTAGGTGGGAAGGTCTAGGGATAAGTCAGAAGTGGATTGGGGTGACTCAGGGATCTGCATCTGAGAGTCGCCACATTCCAGGCAGGGTGGAGGAGGTTCACTAACTGGCCAGGCTGACAGTAGCACCAGGTGCCCAAGAGCGGGATCCACCAGGGAGCGCTGCAGTGAGGTCTCCTTCTGTCATGTGCAGCTGCCCTTGTGCAGCAGGTGAGAAGAGCAGAGATGCTTAGCTGGACCCAGGGTTTGATTCCACAGTGGCATTGTACTTGGACATCACAAAGACAGGGACATGTGTGGGCTGACAAGAGCATGGGGACTGTGCAGGAAAGTGGGGTGCGTGAGAGTGGGAGCCAAGGGAAGATAAGGAAGTCGCCAAACCTACAGTGTAGTGTATACGTGTGTGTGTGTGTGTGTGAGAGAGAGAGAGAAAGACAGAGAGAGAGAGAGACAGAGAGAGAGAGAGAGGAACAGAAATGCACATAGTCACACAGAGAAAATAAGAGAGAGAAGAGAGAGAGAAAGAGAGAGAGAGACAGAGAGAGAGAGAGAGAGGAACAGAAATGCACACAGTCACACAGAGAAAATAAGAGAGAGAAGAGAGAGAGAGAGAGAGAGAGGAACAGAAATGCTCACAGTCACACAGAGAAAATAAGAGAGAGAAGAGAAGAGAGAGAGAAAGAGAGAGAGAGAGACAGAAAGAGAAAGAGAGAGAGAAAGAGAGAGAGAGAGAGAGAGACTCATACAGCTGTAGAAGGTCAGCAAGGCCAGAATCTGCAGAACAAGCTACGGACTAGAAACACAGGAAAGAGTTGCAATCCTAGCCATACAAAGCCAGCTCCCTTTTCTTTAAAGTGATCAGACTTTGTTTCTGTTAAAGACTCCAACTGATCAGACAAAGTCTGTCCAATCTATAAAGGGTAATTTGCTTTATTTGTCATTTACTGATTTAAATGGTAGTGTCAGCCATTAAAAGAAAAAAACTTTCACAGAAACATCTAGAATGATGTTTGACTTAATAAGTGGGCATCATGGCCTAGCCAAGCTGACACATAACATTAACTATCTCAAAGACAGAAGGTGACGAAGGAATTGGAGTTAGTGAGATTGAAAGTCAAGGATGATTGGGAGGACGTGAGGAACTGCGATTGAGTGGAGCGTGTGGTCGAACAGTATCCGGTAGACATTTACAGTTTCAAACAGGCTGCCATCCCGGGAGGTAAGTGAGGAGACAGGTATGGATGGGGTGTGATGAAGCGGAGTGTATCAGTCACCTTTCTCGCTGTTGGAACAAAATGCCAACAAGATGCAACGTAAGAAAAAGGTGGGTTTATTTTGGCACACAGTTTGAAGGTAAAGTCCTCAAAAGACATGGTGGCAGGTGTGTGTCGTGTGCGTATGCGTGTGCGTGTGCGCGTCCTTTTTTGTGTGTAGAAGAGGGCACCTTCTGTGTGTCCCTGTGGAAGACCAAGGGTGACTTCAGGAATCATCCTGGATTGGCTCTGCCTCCTTTGTGCTTGGCCCTGCTGCTTCTCAGCTCTGTCTTTCAGTGCCGGAAGTACAGGCCACCACCGTTTCCACCTGGCATTTTTAGGTGAGATCCAGGATCCAAACTCAAGTCCTTAAAGCGGCACCAGCTTAATGCTGAGCCATCTTTCCAGCCTCGCCAGTCCCATTTTTAAGGTTGATGTGGTAGATCTGCTGATAAAAAAGAAGCTAACACCAGGAAGAAGCTGAAGAGATATGAGTTTTATTAAAGCTGAGGATCTGGTGGCTTAAGACGAGAGAGTGTTGGAACAGAAATGCTAACTTAAAGCTGGAGGGGATACAGATATGAACAGCATGGACAGGGAGAAATCTCCAGAGCCCATAGGACATGGGGGGTCTTTTAACTTTTCTAGCATTCAGATGCTGCTAAGGGATCATCAGGGAAGAAGGATATTGGGAGTGAAAGAATGTCAGGTGTAAGATAGTCATTGCTTAAGGTCAATGGGGGTTGAAGGTGGGAATCTGGGAGATAAGCTACATTAGTCTGGGCTGTTGTAAACTGGTATGTTCAGCTGCCAGCTTTCAGCCAAGATGGACACGTTTTACAAAACAATCTGGCTATGGCTACCAGCATTGCACCTGCAGTCAGAGAGAGAGAGAGAGAGAGAGAGAGAGAGAGAGAGAGAGAGAGAGAGAGAGAGAGAGGGCTGGTGTTCAGCTGACTCTCTCCTTTCTATTCAGCCTCCCAGCCCTAGCCCATGAGTTGGCGCCCTCCAAATTTAGGACAGGTCTTCCCTCCTCTATTAACCTGAATGAAGCTGCTCTCTTACAGCCAAGCCCAGAGGTCTGTTGCTATGGTGATTCCAAATCACCAGCAAGTTGACAATCAGGATTAACCATCACAAGCAGTCAATGGTGATCATTTAAAGCCCAGGTGCTATAGGGCATCATCCCTAAGGATACAGGGTCAGAGATTTGATAAGAGGATTGTAATAAGCGTGAGGGCATGAGTGTGGCTGGAGAGAGACACTCAGCCTGCTGGGACACAATTTGCTGCAAACGGTCATGAAAAAAAAATGAGGTATGTTTCCTCTTTCATGCTTTTTTTTTTTCTTTTGTTGGTTTGTTTTCATGAGGGTGAAGGAAAAAGGAGTCATAATAGGCAAGTGAACTATTAGGGTGCTGGCTGACTGCATAGAAATATGCCATGTAGGAGAAGTTAGCAAATTTTACTTTAGGTCTGGAAGGGTTATCTTGCTTGTCTGGAGAGACAGATTCACTCAGCTCGTGGTAGCATGCAGAACCTTCTGGGTGAACTGTCTCCTTCCCAGGCATTAAGAACCTCTTTCATGGTCATCGACTGGTAGCTCTAGGAGTCTGAATTTAAAAAAAAAAAAAAGCAGCTTGCTCAAATCCAGAGCTCAGATGCGCTTCTCATGAGTTGATGATACTAATATTGTGTGTGTTTATGATATTGTTTAAAATATAGTGAGGGCCCAAGATGACACAGAAAAGAGAAGTGGTTGGAAGAAGGGCATGGAGCAATGGATATGGGGGGAGAGATGGCCTGGGGTTGGGGGTGGGTGTGAGGTAGAGAGTGACCACCAGCTCTCTTCTGGTCAGCCAGGAAGACTGTCTGTATAAGACTTTGTTCAGTCCAAGTTTGGTCCTGTTTCTGGTCCCAAAGTTCTCTCTCTCTCTTGTTCTCTCCGTACATGTGTGTGCCTACATATGTGTGTGCTTGTGCATGTACATGTATGTAGGTAAAAATTACAGAGGCCACAGGCCAATCTCAGGAGTTGCCCTCATGCGTCACCTGCCTTATTTTCCAGACATCTATCACTGGGGTTCACTAATATGACTAGGCTATTTGGCCAGTGATTCCCACACGCCTATCAACCCAGGGCTGGAATTACAAATACACGCCCAGTTATTTTAACATCAATTTTGGGATCAAACAAAGGTCCTCATGTTTACAAGGTCATGTTTACAAGGTCAGGACTGTATTGACTGAGATAATTCCTCAGATACTTGGCTTGGGATTTTGACAATCCTTCCTGTGACTGCACCTCAGATTTGTCAACTCTATACTCGGGGCCTCTGACTGTGTATGACTTTAAGGTTGCCTCTAACTCTAAGATCCGTCCTTTCAGAACCAAGAAATCTGGATGGTTCTTTGGGTTTGATAGGGTCAATTGAATATGAACCTCACTTCTGGTCCTTAATAAACCACTGCAATTCAGGAAGCAAAGCAGGAAATGGAGCTAAGGAATGCTAGGGGGCCATGATGGTTGGAAATGGTTGCAGACACCACCCAGAGAAGTTCATAGCCTGTCCCAAAGGGAAAAGCACTTGACTGCCATTTCCCCATCTACTTGCCAGTGTCTAGGGAGACCAGCCAACCGTCACTTTGCATGTTCCCAACACTTTGGTTTGTAAATTTCATTTTGTCCCTTAAGGTTGCTTTGTGATTAACAGCTGGCATTGCTTTTACTTTCTGTCCTTTTCTCCTTCTCCTGAGTGTAGCAGAAGTTCTAAAATACACGAACTTCATCTTATTATTGACATGCAATTTCATAGGTTGTAACCAAAAGTTTCACCCCCACTCAAAAGCTGTTTTACCATTCATCGGTGATGCATGTATTAATCCCATCTCTTCTCCCAGAGGAACCTGTGATTAATCCAACTGTGATACTGTTTCTTCCATTCACATTTCCTACATCTGATTTAGGAGCCGTGTGCATACATCAGTTTCAATCACTCCTGACTGACCTCAGCTGCTTCTGACCAGTACCAGAATTCTCATCTTTTCTCTCAAATCGACTCACGGATGTGGGATTCTGACTTCCCATTCTCTACTTGGGGTAATGATATGTGAAGGATTCCTCTAGGCTTAGGTTCAGATTTGAAAGGATATGCTTAACTTGCAGATAATGGTGTGCTGCAGTCGGCTGACCTCGGGTGGGGGAAGCTTTTGACTAGGAATGTATTCATCTGTCTTGTGCAATGACACTCAGATACTTCATGCAGGAAGCCAGAATTATGGAGTGAAAGTTCCAGATTTTGTTTTTTGAGAAATGTATTTGATCAAATGAGATTCGGGTCTAGCACTATGATTCCATTATTATGCTGGGGAATGTGTTCAGAGGGCATGTACTGTAAGTTGTTTCTCAATGATGTAGTGTTTAGAGGTTTTCAGATATAGAAAGCAATAATACAGCAGGTAGGTTTGGGCTGAGAAAATGGCTTAGTGGTTAAAGGGCAAGCAAGAGCTCAGAGTTCAGATCCCCAGAATCCATGTCAATGTTGAGTGGGGATGGTGGCCAGCCTGTAATTCCAGCCTTGGAAGGCAGAGATGGGGAACCCCAGAGCAAGACAGCTAGCCAGACTGGTTATAGGATTTGATTGAGAGACCCTGTATGGGAGGATGACGTGAAAGATCGATTGGGGAAGATTCCTGATGTCATTTTAGGCCTCCACATGAAAGTGCATTCACATCCATGCACAGGTATACCCAAGAGAAATGTACACATATGTATCACACACACACACACACACACACACACACACACACACACAAGAATTTAAAAAGAAGTTGGTCTGTTTTGGTATCATTGCCAAGGGAATCCTATTCCTGCTGTGGCAGATAGAATTAGGATTTGTATGTGTTGATAACCTCTAGGTGTTTGCATCACATGCAAAAAAAAAAAAAAAAACTAATTAGGAACTAAGTTCCCAAGCTTCCCTTCAATTTTCACGTTTGTCTCATAGTGGAGTCTCTGTTGCTGTAGGTTATTGTGAAGCAACAAATGCGTTTTTCATTTTGTATTTTATGTGCTTTTCCCATTTTTTAATAAATAAAATTCAAGTGATCTCAATAGATTCAAGCAAAGTATAATCAGATGATGCTCCAGGTACAGCTTCAGATGTGATTAAGGGGGCTAGACATTTTTTCTTGGAAATGTTCATCATCCATTTCTTTGTAAGGAGAGATTATATCCAGGAATGTGCTAAAGAGCTGTGTTCTTACCATCAGGCCATACTTGGAACAGAACACTATGAACTTGAGCCACCCATAAATATTTTAAGGTTGATGATGTCAGCAGTAGCCGAGGATACAGCCAGTGTGTGCTCAGGAAGTCAGAAAGAGAGGATGCTTCTTCTGCACCAAAAGCACCGGAACCTGGTCCTTAGAACATGAGGAGGATGGCTACAACCTGTCTATCATTTTCTCCTCGCTGACCATCCTCAAATTTGCTTCTGTCATTCGCCGTGATTACTGGGGTCTGGAACTTTCCTAAGCTTTTGTTTTTGAAACTCTTTCCATTACTTTTTCGTAAAATGCTTGCAAGAAGTTATAATTAACATTCGAACCATTCATCTCCACGTGTATCTCATCAGATCAGCGACATTTCAAACTCTCACAACTATAATGAACGGGACGTTCGGTGTTGGTGAGCTGACATTCTCCCATGTTCAAGAGGCCTTGGGGGTAATAGTGTAGCCTCTGCTGACATATCAGCAGAGCGAGTCTCCAGTGCTGCCACTTGAACCTACACACAGGTGTCTCCAGGGCCCATCCTCCTTCCCTAAGGGAAATCAAAAGCTGATCATGCTTTTTCGTTTAGAGAAATGGCTTTGCCTTGCAAATGAAAATCCCTGAGTTCAGATCCTAGATCCCATGTAAAAATGCCCTGCAGATATGGTGGCAGCCTGCAATGTTCGCCCTGGAAGACAGAGCCTGGGAACCCCAGGGCAAAGTAATAAATAGCTACAGCAATCCAGGATTGTTCCTGATGTTATCATTGGGCCTTCACAGGCATGTGCGCACACACACACACACACGTTCAAGCATGCACACAAAAAAACATTGATCCTGTTTTTGCTGTTTCAAATGCATCTCAGGGTAATGAAATGCTTGAAAGAAGCAAGTTTTTCTTTCTGCAAATATTCCAAATTGGAATAAAATCATCGGCGAAGTGATAATGGACTCAGTATAGCAACACTGAATAAAGTAAGTAAGAGACTTACTTACACTCCATCTCTGATGATTAATGTTATAAAATAGGTAAACAAGTATCCTACACCTATGTAGTGTGCAACATCGAGTGTATACATTCCTATGTGGGTGTGGGTGCATGTGTGCGGATATAAGCATGGAAACCAGAACTCAACCTTAGCTTTCTTTCCTCAGGAACCAGTCACCTTGTGTTTTGAGACTCTGAGTGTCTTGTGGATTAGGCAAGGCTGGTTCACCAGCGAGTGCCAGGAATCCATCCATCCCCACATCCTTTGTGCTGGCTTTACAAGTACTTTTTTGATGTTCACTTCAGGAAATGAAACGTGGGTCCTCGTGCTAGAATGGGAAACACTTTACTATCTGAACTGTCTCCCCAATCTCTGGAACATTCTTCATAAAATGTCAGGTCTAAGCCATCAGTGGATAAGAATCATAGGGACAGAAGAGCATGTCATAAGATACAAAGGGGAAACAGCAGTGGGGCAAATGGCCGACTCTTGTAAGAAGATACCCTGAAACAAAAAGAAAGGAAAGGTAACATGAAGAGATTTAAGAAACACAACAGCCAGAGGTGATTCACAGGGACAACACTTTCATGTCTGCATGCATATACCCTTTCAAGAGATAGAGGTAAACATACAGGATGTGGATGTTATGGAGTTAACAAGAAATTTTAGATGTTATAACAAAGTAACACTTTTGTTTTGAAAACAATCATTATCTTTTAAATATACACCTTGAGATATTAATGTGAGGAGTTAAACAATGTCTGCAGCTAGATTTAACTTGACCTAGAGGGAATATGGAGAGGAGTCAAATAAGATGGACCACTAGTTAACAATGGTAATGCTTCTCATAGGCGAGCTGTTTCCTTGGCTCTTTCTTCTTTCTCTGTTTAAGTTTGAAAATGTCCACTACCAAAAAATGGAATGGCAGATATATGTGCTCTCCCTTTTCATTTTTCAGTACCTAGAGTTTCCAGTTTGAGGCAATATGGTTTTCCTCACAGTAAGTTAAGGCCGGCAGTAATGGGTACCACGTGGACCAGGGAAGGGCAGAATCAAGGCTAATGTGAGGAGAGTTGCTTCCAGCAGGGATGGATCCCAGGGAGGAGCGCCACAGTTCTGCAAAGGCATGTTCAGGCTGGGAGTGGGGAGGTGGGATTTGACAGGGTGAGATGAAGGTTTCTTGGAGACCTAGAGATGGAGAAAAGTCAGATTTCTACAGAGAAGGGAAATTGAGAATAGGGGACAGAATAATTAGGAGAGTGGCCGTCTCCTCTCACCACCTTATCAGACTTAAGAGGTTGCCCTGAGGCTCTGGGGCATGTGGTTCAGCTGTGGACTGGTTCACTTTTTCTGTTTCCCACAGACACACACACACACACACACACACACTCACACACACACACACACACACACACACAAGTACAGGCCTGGAAGTACAGGCTGCCACCATTTCTGCCTGGTATTCCAGGATCCTAACTCAGGACCTTCTGCTTGCAAGGCAGAGACTTAACCTCTGAGCCATCTCTCTAGCCTCCTCTTAGTATTTCACATGGATTTTGGATCTCTCTGATCTCTAGTTCTTTATCTTGTGTGGCCGAATTCCAGAAGCAGAGAAGAATCCCTTAGAGTCCCTGAGGACATGTTTGTAGGGAACTCGAAGATACCAGGGGAGATCCTTCCATTGTGAATTATGAGTGCATGAGTCTCTCATATCCAGGCTTGCAAGCATAATTTCCATCAACACTCATGCTAATGTATTTTCAAACAAGGTTTAGCTTTTATTTTTTTTTCACATTTTATTGCTAGCTAGATTTATAGTGTCTGCCCCCCATTACCTAATATAAGGCCAAATTACAAAATGAGAACAAGAAAAGCATACCTTTCATCCACGAGGCGCATCCAAAGGGGTGCTTCAATGTCTCAGAAATCAATCATTTGCTCTCATGAGTCAGGCAGCTACCATATTTTATGAGAGAAATCATCTGAAAGTCATAAACAGAGGAATATATACTTAGCATTGTTCCTACACTGGGCAGGTGCATCTTATAAAGTATGAAACAGCCTACATTTCAGCGGTGTAATTATAAATCTTTAAAGATCCAGGTCGGCCACGCGTTCATAATATGTTCTGTCGATTCACCTAGATGCATGCACCAGTCTCCAGAATTCCTTAAAGCTGAAAGAATTATGATGTGAGTAGAGCTGCTTCTGGTTAGGACTGGAATTTGGGCTTCCCAGCATCTCGGCAAACAATGAGTTATCAAAAACTGATTATCGCTGTTGCCTAAGGCAACTAAGAGTTTTTGCTACTTTGGACATTTCCACAGTCACCACAGTAATGTCTCAAATACATATCTGGGGGTTTACAAATAAATTGAAGCTAGTCAGTGAATTCACAAGCACAGAATCTGTGGATAATGAGGATTAATTGTAATTTTCCATTTTCCTAAAAAAATACTACATGGGTCTCCAGTTCTGGAATATTCTTTCTAAAACTTCTATAATCCGTTATAGAATCTTTTAAAAATCCTATGCCTCAGGAACAATAGTAAAGTGAGCTTTATTTTTCCCCTTGTAGGAAACTATCTTGTTGCTTTTCTAGGGATAAACATTTATTTTTGAAAATTCAATTTAAGTTTGTTCTCTGAAACTAGTAAGAGTCAAATTTAACATGCAGACTCCCAAAGATAAGGGTGGTGTGTCTGTCTTGTTTACATTCATTTTTCCAGAGCCTAACCTGGTGCTGGAAATGCAGCTATGTTTGTTAGCTATATATACCCCACCATGGAAAAGAAAACACTCCCAAAAATGTTTAGACCCTAGATCTCAGGATCCATGAGTGGCCGGCTTTACATGGCACAGGAGCCAGAAAGATTGCTGATAGAATTCAAGTCAACTGTCAGGCTGGGATTCTATAGGTGGGGCTGATGTTTAAGGACCAAAGATGGCCGTGGAGAAAATTCCAAGGGAGATGTGACTAAGCACAAGATGACAGAGTTACATACCCAAATCACAGCCACTTGCCACTGCTGATTTTGCAGACAGAGGAAGGGGTCAAGAAGCAGGAAGAAATGCCCAGCCTCTGCTGCCAGAAAAGGCAAGGAAGATGTCCTACATTCTAGAACATTCCAGAAGGAGCCGCCATCTTAGTTTAAGTCCACCGAGACTTGAATTGGACTTTGATAGTCAGCTAATAGATCCCCAAGATACATGGCTGTGTTGTCTGAAATAACAAAGCATTGATATTTTCATGCATAGCTTAGAAAATTAGCAAACCCAGCACATGACATGTGTAGTCTAATAAGTGATACCACAAATTTTAAAATCCATAAAGAGACCCAGCAATAGTTGTCATGTGTCAATACTTAATGTCATGGGGAGGAACAAAAAGGATACTTTCAGAGAAGCTCAGTTTTCAGATCTTAGTCTTCTCATAAAATTGATGGATTGGTTTGCTAAATCCTTTGGACCCAATCGCCTATCTAGCTCTAGGATTAAAATAATTGATTTTTTTAGCTCACTGTTTTGTCATTTTTGGAGCATGAGATAAATTAGTATTTTATGTATTTATAAATCATGCACTAAGTAATATTTCTGTAGTTCTAAAAGTTTTATCATCGAGCTTTGTGATAAAATATGCTCAGATCAATTTCACAGTACTAAAAGAGGAGAATTACCCCTGAAACTTCAGAATTAATGTCCATGAAATAATCTAGCAATGAAGTAATGAAAATTAATGTTGTTTTAAAAACCATTGAACATAGACACAGTCTTGATTGCATTCTGTCAGTGGGTATGATTTAAGCGTGGTTTAGATATAGATGATTGTGTTGTCGGAAGAATGAAATCAAAAGAATGAGATATGTTGTCGGATTTGTGTGCTGTCTTGTAGGTTGACTGTACTCAGCCATGGGGAAATTGTCCTTTGAAAATGTCATGGTTTTCTTAATCTTTTTCTTTTCAACTAAAAGGGTTTTTGGATTGATTATACTGTCTATAGGTAATCATGAGGCAGTATTTGATTTTTTTTTCTGTGTGTTTGTATTTCTGTATATGTGTGTGTGTATGTGTGTGTATTTGTGTGTGTGTATGTGTACAAGAGGACACTGGAGTTTGTTTGCCTGCTAGGCCCAAGAGTGATTTCAAGAATCATCCTGGATTGCTTTAACCAACTTTGCTTTGCTCTGGGGTCTCCCAGGCTTCATCTTCCAGGACTGGACACAGCCACCAGACATTTTTTGAGACACAGATTTTTGCTTTTGAGATACAGACTTTAACCCCCTGAGCCTTCTCTTCCATATACTGGATTGTGACCAGCTTAGGGTAGTTAGCTTCTCCAGCACCTTTAACCTTAGTCAATTCTTTATGGTGAGTATTATTACATAAACATGTTAAGGAGAAATCCTACCCCACTTCCCTGGCTTTCTAGAGTATTAGGATTTTTATAAGATATTTTTTGTCTATTTGTTTATTTAACTGGGAAGGGGCAGAGAAATGCTAGCACAAGCAAGCTTACTCACATATGCATGTTTATGCCATGGAATAGGAGTAGCTGGTAGAGGACAACTTTTGGAAGCCAGTTGTCTTCTTCTACCATATGGGCTCCGGGACTAGAACTCAGGTCTCTAAGAATGCAGGCACCTTACTTACTGAGCTCTCTTGTTTGGCCCCAGACTATTAAAATAGTTTATTTAAAAAATACGTTAATGCCTCCTGCAGCCGATAAGACATTCTTATTCCTCATTAACAGATGTTTACTGGCTCTTTTGCCCCTTGGTGAAAAGCTTTGAGTTTTACTTTCAGTCACTATTGGAGAGGGTATATAGAAATCACCCTTAACTGGTGGTGGGTAGCAATTACTCCACAAGGTTCCCACTCTGCAGCTTTAGCTAAATCAGCACCTTCTGGTGTCAGACACATTAGTGAGACATTTATCCAGAGAGTTCATTCCAGCATTGCTGTTCATTGCATCCGTCCTTAGAAAGGTCTCGGGTTCAGCCAGGAATGTGCTCTCCTAGGAAGTCAGCGTTTTTTAAGCATTGGTATAATAATGAAAATGAAAAACAAAAATAAAGGAATTTCCTTCTGTGCAGCAACATGCCATTCATTCGTTCCTGTTTGTAGCAGAGACGGGTGGTTCTGGAACCTTCTACAGTGTGCATTGAGCAAACTATCCATTAAATGTGTTTGCGGTAAACATCACACTGATTCTGGTGTCTCCATCAGCTTAACACCCAGTTCTCACAAGGGAAATATGAGCAGAACAATCGGGAAAATTTTCAGAGGCCCGACCATTCTTTCAGGTACAGTAAGGTGACTTATAATAATATCTCATGGGTGTCAATGCTACTTCAACATAGTTACATCAGCCTGTTGATTTGTTATCTGTGTCAACACATGCCAAAGGCATTTTTTGAAAAAAAAAAACATGGTCTGCAAAAATTCCCATGTAAAACTGAATGAACAGAAACCTTCCCAAGTTTCTGAACACTAGTGTTCCATTCCCCAATGCTCTGCTTCCACTGTGGAAGCATTAATTTTGCATTTTACATTATAAGTTTTGAGGAGTAGTTCTCTGCTTTTATAGCAGTTGTCGAATAAAGTGGGAAGTGATCCTAAAAATAGAAAATAAAAAAGCTTCACATATATTCCTAACTAACTGTCGACATGCGTGTGTAAGTCAACAGGGTATAAATAAAAACATTTCATTAATTAATTAACCCTGCTAAATATATGATTGAATAGATAAAGTGTTTGTCGCTGCAGAAAGGAAAGGAAATGGATGCTGCTAGATATTGTACAGGTTCAAATGTTAGGAAAGCAGTATGCATTTAAAGAGCGTTTTTAGAAGAAAAAGACAGTAGTGTGACCAAAGCCCCACAGATATCAGAAGCGCCCTGACTCTTGTGGGTACAATGCTCTTGGGCCCCTCAGTCTGTTTGGTATTTGCATCCACATCTAAAGCCAGTGGCAAGTCAATGCTGTTGCCTTTGTTCTGTGTTCTGCAGAACTGCTTGTGGCTCTTCTCCTGTCTCACACTTCCACCATGTCTCTTATGAAGTCATAGTGACATCTGTATCGTGACCCATAGACTGTCATCCTTCTGAAATGTCACCCAGACTCCCTTGGTTTCTGTGGTCCCCTCCCCACACCCCTCACACAGTCAGAAGCTGAGAAAGGTGTGAATGTTGGTTGACTACAGAGAAGGTATACAGCCACCAAGGAGGCAGCAATTTGGGCCACTGGTACTTGGTCTTTTTGGGGAGTTCTGAAAGCCAGTGGATTCTACACATACAAGTGTCATCCCCTCCAAGGGCAATGGCGATAAGGAAGTGTGTGTGTGGGGGGGAGGGGTAACTCTGCCTTCTCTGGGCAGCCATAGCATGAAGCAGGTGAAGTTCATCCTTCCTGAGAGTTGGGCAAAGTTGTCAGACAACCTTACAGAGTGCCCAAAGCTGCTACTTCTGCAAGACACACCTCCTGGGCATCTGGAAATGGCCAGAGTGGCGTTTGCTCTGTTGTCTTGATCTATCTGTTGGAACCAAGATGTTGAAGGAGTCAGGGTCCATATGAAACCAGATTTCTTCCTCGGTTCTCGTGTCCTGAAGTTGAAGGTTGATTTAGGCATGTTTGTTGAAGCACAAAATAGCTCAAGCTGCCCCCCTCTTTCTCCCTCCCATGTACGTATCCAAACAAAGGATTCTTCATAGCCCAAGCCCACTTGGACACACTCCCAAGGACAGCTCCACAGCCCCCACCTTGTCTGCAGCAACACAGTCACCTGTCCCTGTCCTAAAAAGGACCCCCAGAGTTAGATTTCAGTGCTGCCTCTCTGTCTGCTTCAGAGACAGTCATCCTGCTTGCCTTCCTGCTTACTTGCCAATAAATCTCCTTTGCACATTAGGTGCTGGTTTTGGCATACCTGATTGGAGGTGGGGGGGGGGAGCTTTCCTGAGAACCCCTACCGTTGAGACCAGAACACATAGAGTGGATTAAAGGAGGATTTACTGATAGGAAGAGAAAAAGAAAAGAATGCGTGGACACTTGGGAAGTTCATGAGATACAAGGAAGTCACTGGAGGTGAGCAGGGTTGGGTACTTACAGAACTAGGCCGTCTGGGAAAAAGATGGCTCTTCCTTCTTGGTTCGTTTTAGTTTCTTTAGATCTGATGGGGGTTTTGATTATCTGGTGTTAGGGTTCAACTCTAGATGATTAACTGTTTTCCTATAGATCAAGGAACTCTCCATTTGTCATGAACAATTAACAGAGTCTGAGACAAACTTCTGGCCCTGGTGATCTTATCTCTTGGGTGGGTTCTATGGAAGTCTGGTCAGTTCTTTTAGGATATCCCTGGCCAGTGTGGGGAGAACCTCTGGGGACCCACCCAGCCTGACTACTCTGCTCCACTGACTAAGAGAGATTATAACTCTGTTGCGCGCGCACGCGCGCACACACACACACACACACACACACACACACACACACACATCCTTATTGTTGAGGCTTATATTCAGGTTGGACCACTCTGAACAGGAGAATCTGGACTGTGTCTCTTTGTGGACTCATGTTTCTCCTTAAACTCTGTGTGTGTGTGTGTGTGTGTGTGTGTGTTTGCTTCTGCTGAGAGAAGACCAGTGTTTCCTGGCTCATTAGGCTTCCATAGCTAGGGGCTGTGCTTGTGCTTGGGACCCACAAGCCACACTCTTATCTCTGGCCCCATAAATAAAAAGTCTGACAAAAAAAAAAAAACCCACAGTCCTCTCTACTTGTTTTAAATAGGCATTGCTCGTTCTCATTGTATTACCAAGGGTGTTCCAAATAGAAAGCCTAGAGTGTGACTTGACAGGTAACTCACTCACCAAGATTGTCTCCGCTCTTCTCATTACAAAGCACGCAGGACATTGATTCCATCCTTATTCCTCTGGCTCTTTGAACTAACTTGAATTTTCTTCCAGTGGCTTCTGACTTCACCTTCCTGAAGTTTGAAGAACAGAGTCGAGGATTTCTTTTAATCCCTCTTAACTACTTTTGTCTGCTGATGTCAGCGGACTGTCAGACCAACTGTTGGTAACATGCAAAGAAACTCACAGTGGAAGAAGGGGACAAGCACAGTAACCGCTTCCAACATCAATGAACTGGTTCACTGTCTTTTTTCACATCCCCTTCCTTTCTGCCAGGAAAAGTTTACCTGCTTCCAATTTTCTTTCTCATCCAGACAATCTTTCTAATCTGTGCCTGACTTAGAAAGAATTTGCTGTTTTAGAATGTCCTAGGGAATATTCACATTTGACCAAAAATGTGTCCTGATATGCCAAACTATGACTTGGCCTAGTACAAACTTGCTTTTTTTTTTTTTAATGACTGTAGTGGTTTGTTTTCAGACGTGACTCTGAGGTCTGATTGACTCACCGCAGTATCAGCATCGCTGAGGAGCTGGTTAGAGATGCAGAATGTGATGTCCTCCGGCAGGGACACTCCGTGAGACACATCCTGTGAGATCCAGGGGCAGGGTTAGAAGCCCTCCCATGACGAACTGGCTGGACTTGGCTATCACTGTTCCACAGTGCTGTTGCTTGAAGTGTAGACGTAGGGACCACAGCATCGAGATTCCCAGAGATGTGGGGGAAGGAGAGGGTAGAAGTGGAAGAAGGAGATTGCTAGAAATGTAGAATGTCAGACACTGTGATAGATTTGGATAAAAGTCTTCATTTTGAGATCCCAGGCAATACTAATATACATAATGCTGTTTTAAGATCTTGTCTAGAATATTTATTTTCACATATGTGTATATGTGTGCACATGTTTGTATGTGCGTTCATAAATGTGCAAGTGTATGCACACTTGCTCCAGTGTGTGCGCCGGTGGAGATCCAAGGGTGACATCTGGATTGCTCCTCCACCTTATTGCATTGCTCTGGAGTTTCCCAGGCTCTGCTTTCTAGGGCCTGAATTACAGGTCACTGCTAGGCATTTTTACATGGACTCTGGACATCCAAACTCAGGTCCTTTTACTTGCGAAGCAAAGGCTTTTAATCCCTGCACCATGTCCCTCAGCTCTCAGCTTAGATTTTTAAATTTGATAGGACCTATCCAATTATTCAGTTGAGTTAACATTAGTAAAGGATCCCCACTCTTCGTTTTAATCTCTGTTTTGTTTTGGGGCAGGTCTTACTCTACAGGCTAACCTGGAATTCGTGATATAACCCAAGTTGGCCTTGAACTTGTAGTAATGTCTCTTTTTCAGGCTCCCAAGTATGGGGAGGAGAGACATGACGCTCCATCCCTTAGGATCCCAAAGGACATGCACAATTAACTCTGAAACAAAGGTAATCTTTGGAAAGCCATGAGCCAAGTTGTTCGGCACCCCCCAATGTGAGTCTCGAAATGAGAGTTATTAGGAAAAGATGGGTAGAGAAAGCTACACGACAAACATGCTTCATTTTTTAAGACACCATGAGGCTACTTAACATGATTAGGACGCATCCTCTAGGAGACAGGGAGAACAGCTTCTTGCAGTGCTGAGTGCAGAGATTTCTTTGCTAACAAATATTCTTCAAGCTCATTTGGGACATGTGCCTTCATTGAACAAAGAAAAATGTAATTTTTTTTCCCTCGGTGGAGATTCCTTAGAGAGGAACTCTTATTTGGAATAACAAATGTCTGAGGAATCTGAATGCTGAGAGCTAGCGCGGATCCCGGGATACCTGGGCGGAGAGATTCAGCGTTGGGCTCAGGCGTCCCTGTGTTGCACAGCTTGAGGATGGGCTGTTGCAGAAGCGGCAGCTGCTGATGCTGTTGTGTCTTGAGGAAGGAGACCAGAAGGACCCCTCCAGCCTCTGCTTTATACCTTGCTGGGAAATGAGCCTGTTTGCTTCTTGCCTCCCCGGGAGAAATAGAGTCTTAGCATAACACACTATCATTTTGATCTCGAAAGATTTTTAATCCCAGTAAGCCGTAAAATGGCTGTAAGAAGCATGGTTGTCCGAGCTACGTTCTGATACTGAGCTCTTTCATTTATTTAGTTTTGCCTCTGAGGCAGCATACGCACAGCTTCTCTGCTGAAGTGATGTGTGGGGTGTGTGTGTGTGTGTGTGTGTGTGTGTGTGTGTGTGTGTGTGTGTGTACAAGAAGGTGCTTGAGTGTATGAGACTGTGGAGGTCCAAGGGAGACCCAAGGAATCACCTTGGATTGCTCTTCCACATTATTGCTTTGCTCTGGGGTTGTCCGAGCTCCGCCTTCCAGGACCAAGATTACAGGCCACTGCCACATTTGGGATCTGAGGTTCTGAGCTCAGATCCTTTGGCATATAAGGCAAACGCTTTAACCCTTGAGCAGTCTCCCCAGTCCTAAAGTGACTTTCCTCACTGACTATCTGGCTAATGAAAAACAGACAAATAAACAAATCCCTGTTGCTAAGGCTATTTTCAACATTTACCTGGTGAGATGCTCCAGAAGTCATCCTAGAAGGGGATGGGAGGAATTGATCAATGAAGCCCAGAAGTCCAATCAGTCACATAAATCATGAGGAGGTGACATCAGCAGATCTACCTTACTTTGTAAAATACCATTTATTTCACACTTCCTTCCAGAGCCCCCCCAACTCCCCTTAACCTCCTCACCCCCCGCAATGTTGTACTTAGCACTGTCACTCAGAAATTCCTTCGTTGTGCATCCAATGTGTGTTGAGCTGCTGGGTGCCTAAAGATGAGGGAGCCTCGGTCCCCAGCCCCAGGGTGCTCACTGAAGACTAAAGCTTACAGCCTATGAAAGCGCTAGGAGCCCGGCTAGGGAGAACAGTCTGTATCTAGACCAAGGAGCCAGGCTGGGGAGAACAGTCATCTCCATAGAGATCAGAGCTGCTGCCACATGAGTTGGAGACTGAGCTCCAATTGCCAGAACCACCTGAAAGCTGGGTGTGGCGCTTGGGAGGAAGAGGCAGACAGATCTCCCACTGAATTTGTGATCTCCAGGGTAACAGAAAAACCCTTTCTCAACAACGGTAGATGCTACCTGAGGAATATCAGGCATGCACAGGCATACATACACATATGCAACCACTGGCATGAACACACACAGGTACACAGACACACAGACATACATACAGACTCACACATATTCACACACACACAGACACACAGATGTACACACACACACACACACACACATACACAGACACACAGATGCACAGACACAGGGACACACACACACACACACATACACAGATGCACATATACACACATACTTATAAATGAACACAGACATACATAGATGCAAATACACATATACATACACATATACACTTATAGGCACACAGACATTCACACTCACACACACACAGGCACAGGCACATATACACACAGATCCACAGATACACATATACACACACAGGCACACACACACACACACACACACACACACACACACACACACACATGCATGCACATGCACACGCACGCATGCATGAGACCTTAGCTGTCTTCAGTGTCTTAGCTCTCCATGGGGACTAGATAAGGATCCAGCTTGTATAAGAAGGGGGGAGGTAGTGGAGACATTCATCCTGGCGACAGGGAGGTCCAAAGTCATAGTAGCTACAAAGTCTTCAAGCCTCATGCTGCAGTCAGAGGCTCTTTGGGAGGGAGGAGGTGCGGGAGGATCTGAGGATATCGCTAACCTCCTCAAAAATGAGACTTCAGTTTGCTGAACTCTGCAACGTCTGCTAAACTCTAGCAGCCCTCAATGTCCCTTCAGAGAACTGTTGGATCTATCAAGTAGCTATAAAATAACTCAAACATTAGGGGCTTAAATGAGTTCAGAGAAAAATACAGTCAATAAATTGCTTTATTTCATTTTTCCCCACAGAAACAAACTCTATTAGACTGTGAGCACTTTAGTGTGTCTAATATTTTCCCTGATTGCTTTTTTTTTTTTTCCTGTGGATAGACTTCTTCGTAAGGATGAACAGAGATGCCAAAAAGGGAAAAAAAAAAAAAACAGATGAAACAGGCAGAGAAGTGATACCTACTTACTGTAGTCAGCTCTGGCTTCTGCTACATCTGAATTCATAAGAAAATTTGTAGCTTTTAAAATTCAGTTATTGTTTGACATTCGTTGTGACAGACACTGATCTTGGTGGCAGAAGAGAGTTGGCCAGGGATGTTTACTGATTTTGCAGCTTGACCTTGAGTGAGTTATTTAAATCGTGTCTATTTAAATGCAGTTTATTCTGTAGCTCACAGATGCTGTGTCCTTTTACTTTCATGGAAATTGGAAAGTTTGGATTATGTGAGTACACATCCCCACACAGAGCGTTTGGAAAGGGTGAAAAGAACTAATCTGTCCTCCAAATGCTAATTTAGTAAAAAAAAAATTGGAAAATTTGCATTTATTGGCATTGAATTACAATTATAAAATGATTTAAAAGGTGAAACCATAATTTTAAACAAACATGCATGAGAGTTGACCTCACTTTCTGTTACTTTTCAGAGCAAAGTTTAGAGTTTTTTGATGATTTGTGCATAGACTCTTTCCCTTCTTTTTCTGTCCCATTCGACAGCATATTTGCAAGACTTTCACAATGAAAGTTTTCACTTCAGTACAACTTATGCTTTCTTTAAAATGAAATATTTTTATTGAGATTCAATTGGGCTAGTTTTAGCATCTATTTGAATGGGGTTATAATCACAGAATCAAAGAAAGACATAAATCAAGACACCTTTCAATTACATTGGTGGGAGAATGAGGGGGACGGGTTGCAGAAAAGCGTGGAGATCTCTGTTACAGACTAAAAATATTATCTAGTGACACACTTGGCCTTGTGGATGGTGGGGACTAGTGGTCTGCTAAGTTAATGCATTTCAAACAGTTTATACTGAGAGTCACAGGATGTTAAGACCCACACAGAGGAAGGATAAGGAGCAGCTATCAAGGGGATGTAAAGATCACCCAAGATAAATGTTGAATTAGACTGTGAGTCCGTAACATTCCAAACCACTGCAAAGCTATTGAGATTCCAATCAGTGGAATCAGCCCATGCAGTTCACTGAGCAAATCTTCTTTCTGGGAATTTTAACTTCCACAGCAGCTTGCAAGGTCGTGTTTTCTTAGGACCACAGTCACCCTTCCCCCCAAGTCATTCCTTCCTACATTGATCAACACACTTCCGGTGATAAAGAATAGACAGAGTAACTAGGTGACTCAGCTCAACGTGGCCAGAAGCCTCTACATTCTCCTTACCCAATGAAAATGGTTTGCCCAAAATGGTGTACACCATTGATTTTCCGGAGGCATGACCACCTTTCCAGTGCATAGAAACCAACTAGAAGGTTCCATGACTGTCCTAGCAACACATGGAAACCAAGTAGCTGTTCCCTCGGGAGATGGTGGCCTTTCCAAGTTGCTCCAGTCAGACTCATGGAGGACTTTGGGGGACCTGACATTATTCATTTTCTTCTTACGTTCACTATTCCTTTTCTTAAAATAGGGTGTGAGAAATGATTTCCTTGGAAGGGAAATCGTATTTTTAGAGCATCTCAAGTAGAAATCGATGCAGAAGGGGAAACTTTGGGCAGTTCTACTTTGTTCACACCGTCTGGAAACAGGCGTTAGCTGCTCCGTGACCCCTGTGATGACTTCTGGGTGATTTTGGTTAACCTGAGCAATGATGAAAAATAAAATAATCTGCCATGCCTCAATAGCAGCTAACAATAAGAGGTCTTTTTAACTGAACTAGAGATGTTAAGTTTGCTGAAATTGCTTTGCTTAACTTTGGTTTTTTAAGCACTATTTTGTGTGTGTGTGTGTGCGCGTGCGCGCGCGCGCGCGCGCGTGTGTGTGTGTGTGTGTGTGTGTGTGTGCGCATGTGTGTGTGTGTGTGTATGAAAAAGGACACACTCGAGTTGAATGCGTATGCTTGTGGAGATCTAAAGGTGACATCAGCAACCATCCTGGATTGTTCAATCTCCTTCTGCTTTGCTCTGGGGCTTCCCAGGCTTTGCCTTCAGGGCTGGAATTATAAACTGTTGCCATAGCCACCTGGCATTTTTGCATGGGATCTGGGGATCTGAACTAAGGTCCTTTTGTTTGTGAGGCAAAGATTTTAACCCCAGAGTCATCCCCACAGCCTCACGTTTTCTTTATGGATGAATTTTTCTTTTTGACATTTTCACGGATTGTCTATAGAACCTTCTGTTTCTCTTTCCTGTGTTCTTTCCATTTATCTCCTTATCCTCCCCTCCCATCTTTCCTTCTAGTCATCTCTCCATATACTGGAATCATGCAGAGTCTCCCAGTGGGCTTCTCCAGGTGCACATTACTAGCTGTTTTTGTCTCTGACTCTAGTGTGCTGTCCTTTGTTCCTCAGTACTATGTAGGGTCCTGTGTGTTTCCCCATCAGCTCAGCGATGACCATTGAGTATATGGGTCCCCTGCAGGTTTAGCATCACTATCCCCCTCATTGCCCCTGTTGTATTTTTTGATGGCTGCTGTTGTGTTGTTTTTGGTGGAGTAGGTTGTTTTGGGCTGGGGACAGAAAGTATGTTGACTTTGGTTATTGATGGTTCAGCTACTTTTCTCCATGCCGTGATAAAATGCCTGACAAGAAGCATCTCAAGGGAGGAGGGACTTGTCCTTATGGTTTGAGGCGACTAGTTCATCATGGTGGGTGAAGCATGATGTCTGGAGGCTGTGGCAGGAAGAGCACGGGGATGTTTGCTCAGACGTGGTAGATCTGGACACAGGAAGAGTCAGTGATCTGATCCATCTGCCCACCTTCCCAGCTAGGCCTTTCCTCTAAAACATTCCACAGCCCCCCAAAACAGTACCACTCTATAGCTGCACTGTGTGGTAACTAGCCATTTAATTCAACAAATAGTAGCAGCTGTCTAATTGCAGCACTAGCTGCTTTAGCTGCTTACCTGCCACTTATCACCAGAAGCACACCTGTGGTTAAAATTGGGCACAGTCCAGAACACAGTATTTGAGACAGAATTGAAGGCCAGATCATTAAAGAAGACCTCAATGCCACTCATACCAAGAGGTGGCAATTGGTCTCTATGGTGTTTCAGACACTAATTCAATTTTGATCTACATCAGACCTGATTATAGTGTGGACCTGGTTTGGTCTCACTCCATCACAGCCATGGGATAACCCTACATGACACTGGTGTCTTGCGAAACTATTTACGTTCAAGAATTCACTCCCAAGGGACAGAGGTAGAGACTGCTTTTATCTCTGTCTCCATCCCTCACCCCAAGAATGCTGTGTTATCAGTCACTGCTATGAGACCCGCACACACGTCGCTGTCCATCAATTCCAAAACCATCCTGCACCACCTGGCAGCCTCCTCTTCCTCTTCTTCCTTCTCCTTCTTCTTTTTCTCCTCTTCCTCTTCCAACTCCTCAATTTATATTGAAGATGGCCCTGTCTCTCAGAAGTTCTAGAGGTCAATAATGGTTACATAGTTATGAACTGAGACTAAAAGAATAGTTCTGTAAATGGGTGTGTGTCTCTGTGTGTGCACACATGTGCGTGTGTTCAAAATAAAAGAAACAGGGAACAGTTTCCAAGAAAGCTACAATACTAGTGGTTGAGGGGAATCCAAAAGTCTCCCATAACTGGGTTATCTGAGAAGTCACTTAAGAATGGATGGAAATGCAAAAATGAGATTTCATGGGTGGGTGGTGGTTGGAAGAGGTTTCAAGGCACTGGGAATTAAGGAAGAGAGGGGAGGAGGCAGGAATGTGCAGGGTGCAGTTTATTAGCTACTAACACACAGCATATGGAGAAAATATCTAAGCGTCAGGAGGAAAAGGTGCAGTGAGCAAGGCTCTAGTGGAGTTTGAACCAAAGTCAGAGGAAAGTGTACTTAATATTTTATTGAAATGTTTTGGGTCATTTCAAGCTAGGACTGGTGTACATAATAACAGCAATGTTTATCAAGTTTTAAGTATCAAATTTTCATCCATATATTTAGCAAATACTGAATAGTGTGTCATCCATCATGGGTGATATGAAGGACATTTGTTATGAATTAAGATAGATTTTCTTTTTATGAGTAGATATCACATACACAGACACGACCCTATAATGATCTGGCTTCTATTTCTGTGAACACATGTCTGGAGGTGGGAGAGCTGTAAGAGAAGGATCAACAAACCCATCATAGGCATAAGGACAGGTGACCTTTGAGCTAGAGGTCTAGGAGCACTTCCAGTTTTGTTGGATTGTGCCAGGTGATGAGGAAACTTCAGAAAGTTACTGCATCAGACAAGAGAATGCTAGTTACCCCCAAATCACCCACTTTAGCACTCTGTGGAGAGGAGGATTGGATGCCAAAGAATCAAATATCAGTAACAACAGGTCTGGCACAGGTGGTGGGTCTTTGTCAGGAGTGCAGGGCTGAAGTAAGGTGGGAAGAAGCTTTGGAGTTTGGTGCCCACATGGCGTGAGGTCTGTGTTTGTGTTACACATTTCTGGGACTAGAATACATAGAACTGGTCTGCAACTACTGGTAGCAGTAAATAATCAGAAGTAATAAGGCTCGAACCAGAAAGTATTAGTGTTACAGACAATTCATAAATCTGTCATTTCATGAATAAGATCTCATGGTTGTAGTGACAGTATTAGAGGCATGCCTGCATTCATGCATGGGTGCATGCCTGTGTTATCCACATTCACATGCAGAAAGATTTTATGTTGGAGAAAAATCTTGCAGTTTGCTAGTATGTGACAGCATGAGGGACAGGCTTCCAGAATAGCTGTTAAGCGTGTGGCATGCTACATACTGTGTCCCTGCCTTGCTTTCCCCACCCATGTTTTAGTGGTGAACACTGGGCTTGGTTTTAGTTCTCAGCTCCTAGGCTCCACAGAGCCTCCCTGTGCGTGTCCTTTGGGCACCTGTGTGAGCGGTGGCTTGGAATTGCTAAGTAAAAACAACTGCGGGGTCACATGGGGTTTTGACAATGACCCTTTTTGGATCAATGATGCTATGACAGCATAGCAGGGTACTGTGGAGAATACATGCTTACCAGCAAGGCAGAAGTGTTTCTATCTCTTGTACCAACATATCTGGTTTTCCAGCTTTCTAACTTTTTCCCAGGTGTGTATGTGCCTGCATGTGTGCATGCATGCGTATGTGTGTGTGTCCAGGCCAGTGGTCAACCTCAGATGTTGCCCCTCAGATACTGTTCACCCCATGTGTCTGTTGAGCTAGGGTCTCTCACTGGGGCATGATCTTTACAGTGTAGACTAGGCTTGGTGGCCAGTGAGCCCCAGGGATCCAGCTGTCCTTGCCCCCCTCCCCCCAGTGATGGGGAGCATCACTGGGATTGCAAACACACGACGCCATGCCTGGCTTTTTATTTAAGTACCAGAGGAATCAAACTCAAGACGCTTCATTGAGCCATTTCCCTAGCTCTTTCACCTACTTTTGAAAGCAAAAGGTGGTTAATTATCATCTGTCAAATATTAAGATTAGGAATATATGCACTTGTCTCCTTTTTCTACTTTACTCTATTGCTTCACCTTTCTAAGTTCTACTATCACTCACAAAATGTTAGGAAATACAGTTGTACAGTTGCGCACATGCAACTGATTCTTCCCTGATTTACCAAGCAGTGGGTCCTCAAAATGAGTTATCTGTATTGGTTTTTATTCTTGGCTTTGATAAGAGCATGATTTTTTTTTTAAAGACAAGTTTGGAAGTATTTAGAGAATTGAGTTATAAGGAAATTGTTGGTAGCCGTATTTCAGCTTGAGCCTATGCTTCCGAGGTCACTGCACCCCGAGGCGGGAACAGAGACTAATAGTAAAGAAAAATATACATCTAAATCCCTATTTTGTTTAGTTTTTTGGTATTAATATCGCACTCACAGCAATAGGTATCACTAAATAGAAGGAGCTTAAAAATAAACTTAAAATCTTGTCACTTAACAAAGTCATTATTAAATCTTGATGTGTCTTCTTTTTCTTTGCTCTTTTTAGGATGCTGAACTCTGAATTAATTTATAAGTATGCTGATCACACAATCGCATGCCACACTTAAGTAATGAAGGGAGCATGTTAATTTTTCAATAGTCTGCAAAAATCAACATTTTAATTGGTTCATAATATTCCATCAAGTGCATGTGCCAGGTTAATTATATTTTAGTGCTCTGGACTTGAGAGTAATTTGACATCTTAAAAAATGTATGGAATTAATTGAAAATTGTGTTAATGGAATGGGTTTAGACATGCTGACATGCCTTAGTATAAGCCAATGTGCTTAATCATACTTCATATAGTACTTGTGTGGTCCTGTAGATGATCCCTTTCAGTAACATATTCTTTGTGTAGTTTTGTGATCTGGATGCTTGGTTATTGCTGTTTTTACTGATGGGAAAAATGACCAAGACTGTATTTAAGAATTTGACTTTGATTTAGCCCACCCTGGGATGCAGTGGGATACTTTGATGCATATGCACATTGTAGAACGATGGAATAAAGCTAATTAGCATACCCATAATCTCACATTCTTATTATTCCTTTGTGTAAGAACATTTAAATCCACATTAGCAATTTTATTTTTTGCCTGTGTGGGTGTATGTGGACATGTGTGGCTGTATCTAGAAGAGGACAGCTGAGTGTATATGCCTGTGAGGGCCAAGGATGATTTTTGGAATCATTGTGGATAACTCCACCTACCTCTGCTTTGCTCTGGGGTTTCCCAGGCTCTGCTTTCCAGGGTCTGAAGGAAGTATAAGCTGACAAAATTTCTGCAGGTGCTTTTAGGGGAATCTGGGCATGTGAACTCAGGTCTTTTTGCTTTATCCCCATTTTAGCAATTTTTAAATAAGTATCATGCATTATGCCTCATAGTAAATAGTATAATGATCATGGGTCCTTTAAAACTAAAATGCAATTAAAAATAAAACAAAGGCTACACTAATTAAAATATAGGACAACAGAACCACTTAGAGTTGTTTTAAAATACATATTTCTTTGAAGATAAATTATACAAATCAATGAATAATAAACTCATTTCCAATCTATGATACTTTGATATTTTGGTGGAATACATAATGAAGGAGCTATTTTTTAAAAGTTAGTACTGGGCCTCCACTTTCCAGTACTCTGACTCAAATATATATTGCTACACTTTCTAAGTGAAGCAGTTTGGAGTAAACGTAACCTAGGGACTGGTTTGGAATCTTGGTACACAGGAGTGTTTGAAACGCTTGATTAGCTGCTCTTAAGTCATTCAATAAGTTGTGCCTTTATATCCTATTCTGTGGAAATGTTTGTGAGCATTAAATGAACAAGTTATGAAATTGCTTAATCTAGACATTTAAAAATAAAAGGTTTATGTGAAATGCTTCAGTGAAAGTGCATTAGCTTTTAGGAAGATATGCATGTTGAGATCTTCTTGGCTTACCACAATGTCTGTGCTGAAGTTTCATGGAGAATTTAGTTAATAATCACGGTTGTACATCTGGGAGTAGTAACATGCTAGTAGCTTTAGCACTTGGACTACAGGGGCAAGGGAATTGCATGCTTGAGACCAGCGTGGGCCACAGAATGAGAGAAATCACCAGCACAGCAAAAGCACAAAAACAATGTAGAAACTTGTAAAGGAATAGATTTTCCATGTCCTTATCCCAAGGGAATGATAACTGTGTGTTAGTGTGTTAATCAGATGTGATAGTGTTAAAGAGTGTGATAGATGTGTTAATCAGCATTTCTGAGTTGCTGTGTGTACGGATATTAAAACATCATATTACACCTCATAAATATATTCTATTATGTTAATGAAATAAACTTGAAACAAATTTGTGTTTCAACAGGACAGTTTTCAACATGTAGATAACATGTTTAGTGCATATTCATCTCCAAGCCCTTTCTTGTCTTCCTGTCATTCCTGTTATGAAATTGACATATGCTAATGAATTAATCATTATAAAATGAAAAAGGAATGTCTCAAAGAGTGGAGGGAATAGGGAAATAAAGTGTCAGATGAAGTAATTCTCCCCCCTTAATTTCCAAGTCAAAGTTTACTACTGTGTAAAGCTTAGAACTACTTGAAATCCATTTTTTCCAGAAAAAAAGGAATCTCTGATAAATGCCTGACAACTCATATGTTTCTTTTTTAATTCTTTTAGTGTTTCATCCATGAATATAGTGAATTTATGATATTTTTATTACTTTAATCTCCAATCCAATCCCCCCATGCTTTTCCCATTATAACCTTCTTCTTCCTACAGTCTCCCTCCTGTTTTCATGCCTTTTTGCATGTGTGTACCACTGAGTTTCATCTGGGTTGAATATATGTCCAATAAAGAAAATAGT
Source organism: Typhlomys cinereus (assembly GCA_023101885.1). Classification (NCBI taxonomy): domain Eukaryota; kingdom Metazoa; phylum Chordata; class Mammalia; order Rodentia; family Platacanthomyidae; genus Typhlomys; species Typhlomys cinereus. The sequence continues at coordinate 730,611 of JALPQD010000525.1, read as the reverse complement.
GTCATTTCTTGAATTCCAAATAGAAAGACACATGGAATGAAGAGATTGTTCCAGATGGTTGTTAAGGAATCTCAATGGACAATGGGAATACTTCCGCACTCTCCTGCAAAACATTAGGGCACACTGCTTTAGAAACCATGTTGGTTAAACTGCTCAAAGATTGTAATGAATTACTCTCTGTGTTGGTATTGATCTGGCACTATAACCACTACATCAGATAAAGTGGGAATTGTAGTCTTCAATATCATCAGTTTCTAAATACATTGTTTTGGAAACATGCACAGCATTTGTTTGTCTCTGAAGAAAACCTTCTATGCATCTGAAGAATGTGCTCTATGAAAATATTACTTTATAAACATGATCCATCTTGATTATTAAGTGCAACAGGGTTTTTTGTGGTGCATTGAGAGATGTTAACTAGATACAAGAAAATAAATAAGCTTCTTGCTTGCCAATATTTACCTAAAGAAAGGAAACATTCTAGTTAATAAAGGAAAATGTTGGCTTGCATGTAATAAGCCCCTTAGAAAAATTAATTCACTTAGTCTTTGCAGCAACCATTTTCACACTCACTTTGTATACATGAGTTAATTTCATAATAAAATTGTATTCATTCCCCAGTCCAAGGACCACTGACCTATGGACAAACCCATCACCTCTTGCGTTATTTTACAGCAAACTACGAGCTTCCCAATCTTCTTCCATTCTTCAATATCTCAGTGCAAATCACTGAAAAGTAAGAGCTCGTCTTGAAATAGACCATAAATAATGTAATGACTTATTTGTATTTATTAAATTGCCAGTTTTTTGAAACTTCCAATAGTAAGCTGGCAACCTGCATTTCATTCCTACCATGGAAATAGAAATCACAGATATCCAAAGGACTTAACATCCTAAGGAATGAAGAGAGAGGTTCATAGTCAGCACCATTGATCTCAGATTCTGTTTTCTGGTCAACATCACTGCATCCACGTTATCTGCTGCTCAATCAGATTCATCTTGCAAGGGACTGCTGAGGGTGTGCATACTCAAGAACCTTGCTTATTTCAAGTCCTACACTACTGTGACTTTCAGACCCAAGGGAATATTGCAGGTCCTTTATTCATTGGTGTATGTGGCTGAAGACTTTGCTATGATTCTGGAAGACTCCAAAGAGCCATCTGAATGGATTCAACACTACATGTGACATTAAAATAAATATCATGGAAGTGGAATATAATAAGCCCAGTGCTGTGTCACATTTGAGTGTCCCTCAAATTGTTCATTTTGATTTCTGTGTCTGTAGACAGCAGCAAGACATTTTATCTGGTTTTCCTACAGGAATGGGTACAGTTATCCTATATATGATAAATAATGTAGTTTCTTAGAATTCTAACAGGCAGAGTTTAAATTAAAGTACTTGTACAGCATCGTTAAGAACGAGTGCGATACGTTGCATAAACCGACTTCAGAGGACGCATCTAAATATAAAGTTATCTGTCTTTAAATGGATGATACACCTTGGAGATATTTTTCAAATGTTAATCAACCAATCTCAGCTGCATTCAAAGAGGAACAATATGGATATTTAGGAACCTCTTGTTGCTGCACGCGCTGTAATTACACCGACTGAAGCATAATTTCCAAAATTTATATGCGAAGGCAAACTAGTTAAAAAGGAAATAAAACTCTGCATTAAAGAAATTAGAACTATTTTTGTTTAAGTAACTTTTCTAGGAAGTATTTTCTTGATTGCTTTGTGGCTCAATGTTTGCCACAATTGCTAGGCAAGCACAGTCCCTAGGTTTGAGCTCTAACAGTGTAAGGTAGAAAAAAAAAGATTAAAAAACATATGAACCACATCTGCATAAGTATTTGGCTTTGTTCTCCAAACTGAGTTGTTATTTTGATCAAAGTACACCTAGGGGAGATGGAGTCTTAACTGTCTGTGAAAAAGTTTCAATCTGAAATCAGGAGGTTCAAAGTCAGATTTATAATGTAAGTATATCATATGTAGATATGAACACAACATATCAACACTGATGGCATGTTAAGGAGGTGAGTATGAAACAGACAGAGGTTAATATTCCTAGCTTCCTTCATACTAAAGGCATATTTCTATGTGTAATTTATATATGAAGAGTCTCTCTCTCTCTCTCTCTCTCTCTCTCTCTCTCTCTCTCTCTCTCTCTCTCTCTCTCGTTTCCCCAGCCATTAAGTGGTGGGTGCCAGGTAGGAAGACCCTCATTTTCTCCCCATCTCTCTGCCATCACACTCAACTCTTCAAGGCCAACGATGTAGACTGGCATCTTTACTTTCTCTTCCTGTGGAAGTGGTAAAGGCGATAGCAGCACTTTACTTATCTATGGAAGAGTATGTTGGTGCTTGGAAATAAGGCTGCCCGCAAAGATAAATGAGCTTGTTAACATGAACTGAAGCGGACGAGTTTGTGTCAGATGTGTGGAGTGGAGTGTTTCACAGATCAAAGACATCTTCACATTAAAAATGGGGCGCATGCATGCCGACACTAGGTTTACTGTATTTTCTGGTTCCATTTATCTGTATCGAGTTACCCGTGGGTATGTGAGACATTTACTGGTCTGCTGTTTTATTACATCTGGCAGCATTTCACATGGCCATGTACATAGCAGACACTATTATTGATCGCAATGAAAATTTGCACCAGCCTCTCTAACTGGATGCCCATTCTGTGCATTTATTCCCCCTCTGTTCCCAGAGGACAAAGAGTTTATCTTTTCAGTGAAGAATGAGCTAAGAAAGACTGGACATGTTTGGTCCCTGATTGGGTTATTACTAAATAAATTTGTCTTTCTTTTGACTTTCTCTGTAATGAAACTCTAATTGCATGACTCAGTTGTGTAGGATCTGAGGTCAGAGAAACCAATGTCATGTAGGATTGTATTCTTTGTCTATTTTTGTATTCTAACAGTATTCGATAAAAATTTAAAGCCAGAAATTTTAAAAGGGATTACCATGGAGCCATCCATCTTTTTATATGCTACATCTCAGTGTTGCAATTATGCATATCTTAGAGTTTAGCTAGCTTTTCCCAGAGAAGTAGTGAGTTGAGATGTACATGATGCTACAGTCATTGTCAACTAAGGAACACATATGATATTTAATGCATATCACTATATTAACATGCAGTGATATACATATTGTATACATTCACAGAATAATTAATAAATATTAAATAGGATCTAGTTTCAGAGGCTGAAATGGGAGTCATTGATTCTTAGGTTCTCTTATGGTTGTCCAAACTCTACCCAAACTTTTTAACCATTCCAACTTTTCAAATTAAAGGTACTAAAGTAGACATTTCATTTTAATGTGCTTAGAAAGATTGTTTGAGCGCAAGTCTCTTTCTAAGACACATATTTAAGTTTCCACTTGGGAAAATGGATAGCAATTCAGTTAATAAGTAAAATGACATTTTGAAGCCCTTGGAGAACTAATCAATATATTAAACGACTATATAAAAACATTAATAAAATGTAGAGGTGAATGAGGAATAATTTACTTTAAATTTTGTAATATTCCTAACGGGGAACTTGGTAGTATTCTTTCAGCACTGAACAATAGTTATTTTAATGATGATGGTGATAAGAATGTCATTATTCTTTGCGATATTAATGGCAAAATGGAAGATGTTAATGGGGCTCTTTATGGTATAATGCATGATAAATTATACGATATCTGAAACACAAAGTTGAAAGGTATTTCTCATCATGTTCTTAATGATCTATGGAAAAGCACAAAAGAGAAAATATAATTTTAATGAGGTATTCTTCAACATCTTCCCTTTGAGATTTTTGGATAAATACATGGGAAAACTGAAATCTCAGTTGTCTTCACTGAGCTTCATTTTGTTTTTTATATCCTTTGGAGTGCATGGGATTGAACTCGGGGTCACATACATGCTAGGAAGTGTTCTGTTCCCACGCTCTATCCTTAGCCCTGTATTAGGCTTGGAAAAATTAAGGTTATATATCGTTTCATAGCTAGTAAGAGTTTTTTCATTTAAATTTGTATACCAGAGCACCACATATACGCAAAGAAAGGCATAGTTACATACATCTCATTTGCATTAAATAAATATGCAAATACAAACAGGCCAGGAATAGCTCGGTATTTTTCATTTCTTTTGTGACCTTCCTATGTAATACTTCCCTGTTTCTCCCATGTCTCTGCTAACAATACTTTTAATTTCATAGATTAGTTTTTTCTACTGTGGATTAGATACAGTACAATTACTCATGCAAAATGCATTTGCACAGTTATATGTATGTACAACTGATTGATTTCCATTGCTTCAGAACATTTTGTTATGCTAACATGTCTCAGTTTATTCATTCTACAATTGGACTTGTGGATTGTACTTTGTCACTAAATTATGGCTGGTTCTTCAAGAACATTCATCTACATGTCCTCTGGTACCTGGAATACTCTCTGCTTTTCTATTGGGTACAATCTATGGAATAACATTGCCAGGCCATAGGATACAAGTATATTTGACTTCAGTTTAAAATGTGAAATGATTCTGTGGAGATTGTAGTCATGAATTCCATTGGCATTTTCTTAATTTATTTGTTCCATGTTCATTTTAAAATAATTTAATATTGATACTGGAGATTGAACCCAGAGACTAACAGATCCTGTGTTCTTCCACCAAGCTGTACCCCAGCTTTGCCTCTACAATCTTGATAATATTTAATATGGTCACTTTCATAAGTTTCAGCTGTTTTCTCTTTTCTCCATAATTTTAGCTCTTCAAGTTAGTGTATAGAATGGTCCATGACCAATAAGATTGGAACTTTTTTTTCCGCTCATACAAATGTGATAGATACCCCTGTCCCCTCCCTCCATGTCTCCCTGGACCTCCCTGTTCCATCCTCCCTTTTCCCCTTTCTTTCCTCCCTCCCTCCCTTTCTCCCAATGCCCCCTCCCCCATCTCTGAAGCCTCCTTTAATGTGCATATCAAACTTTCCTCTAGGTTCTCCTCTCTGATGAGGTGTAAGGACTCAGTGGCATTTACTAGAACTCTTTCTTGTGTTCCCTTAAGTATAGGAACACTATTGTGACTGTTAATCCCTTGCTTCTAAGCATCCTAGTTCTTTTAGTCCTTGCTAGACTTTGAGGGGTCAATGATATGTTGGTCATTGCGCAGATCATGCAGAGTCCTGTTATAATTGCTTCGGCCCTAACTTGTGTGGAGTATCTTGCATATCATGACTCCTCCCATCCTTGTGCTCTTACAATCTTACTGCCCCCTCTTCTGCAAATTTCCCTGAGCTTCAGGATGGGGAGAGATTAGGCAGGCCTGATTCCAGGAGGTTGATATAGAGTCTCTGATGTTCTGAATTATGGTTTGTTGATTTTTTTTTCAGTTTTGCTGCTCCTGCAATGCCCTTGGCTCCATCCTGATGGATATAGGATGTCACCCCTTGCAGTCCTTGATGGTGGCCTATTATCTCTGCTGTAGCATGATCCCCTCTCTCCTTGTTTCTGGCAGGGTCCTCCTTCTCCTTCTCTCCTGTTTATAATCTTTGCAATTACTGTAGTTATTACAGAGATTTATCTTTGAGTGTGTCTCTAAGTGGGTTTAGTACTAGGATCCACCTATTAGGGAGTACATATGGCATTTAATTTTCTGTGTCTGGGATACTTCACTCAATATAATTGTTTCTAATTTCATCCATTTCCTGGCAAATTGCATTAGTTCATCATTCCATTGTATAAATGTACATTTTCCTTATCCACTCGTCAACTGTTGGACATTTGGGTTGATTCCATGACTTTGCTATTGTAAACATTGCTGCTATGAACATGGTCGTGCTTGTGCTATCGAGGTGAGTTTTTGCTGTATAGGGGGTTATTCCCAAAAGCGGAATAGCTGGGTCATATGGCATTTCAATCTTTAACTTCTTTAAGAATCGCCAAATGGCTCGCCAGAAGGGTTGTATAAGTCTGCATTCCCACCAGCAATGTAGGAGAGTTCCCCTCTCTCCACATCCTCTCCAGCATTTGGTGTTGTTTGTATTGTGGATTTTTGCCATCCTGACTGGGGTGAGATGATATCTCAGGGAGGTTTTGATTTGCATTTCCCTGATAGCTAAAGATGTGGAGCATTTTTAAAGATATTTGTTAGACATTTCAGAGGGCCCCACCAGAAACAAGGAGAGAGGGGACCATGTTACAGCAGAGAAAATAGGCCACCATCAGGGACTGCAAGTAAGTAATGAGACATCTGGTTAAGTTCACAGACTTTCCTTCCTGATCATATGCAACTGATGGGGTATGATCTCACCAGAAGGGGAGGGCATATAGGCTGCCTGATAGAAAGTAACCATTTTGCAAATGGGTGATTGACCCCTCTCTCACCACGGTCTCCTACTTTTATTCCATCTACCTTTGAATATACTGTTATAACAAGACTCTAATTTAACAGGTTTTTAATCTCTGGACAGGGGTGACTTCCAATGCCCATCAGGATGGAGCCAAGGGCATTGCAGGAGCAGCAAAACTGAAAAAAAAATCAACAAACCATAATTCAGAACATCAGAGACTCTATATCAACCACCTAGAACTGGGCCAGCCTAATCTCTTCCCATCCTGAAGCTCAGGGAAATTTGTGGAAGAGGGGGCAGTAAGATTGTAAGAGCACAAAGATGGGAAGAGTAATGATATGCAAGATACTCCACACAAGTTAGGGCTGAAGCAATCATAATAGGACTTGCATGAACTGCGTTATGTACAACACATTATTGACCCCACAAAGTCTAGCATAGACTAAAGGCACTAGGATCTTTGGAGGCTAGGAACTGACAGTCACAGTAGTGTTCCTAAACTTAAGGGGAACACAGAAAAGCATTCTGGGATATGCCCCTGGGTCCTTGCACCTCATCGGAGAGGAGGACCCAGAGGACAGTTTGGCATGCACAGTAAAGGATTCTCTGGGGATGGGGGGGCACTGAGGGATAGAGAGGGAGGGAAGAGGGGAGGGGGGAGGGGGTTTGGGGAGAGGTGGAGGGAGGGAGGGGACCGGTGTACCTGTTAAGTTTGTATGGGCAGAAATAATAATAATAAAAAATTGTTACAGTGGATACACACAAAAGAAAAAAAAGATATTTATTAGACATTTTAATTTTGTCCTTGGTAAAGTTTCTTTTAAGTTCCAAGGCCCATTTTTTAAATTTTTTAAATTTTTTAAATGGGCCATTTGTTTCCTTGGTATTTACTTTTCTAAGTTCTTTGTGCACTGGATTATAGAGCTCTATCAGATATGTGGTTAGTGAAGATTTTCTCCCATTCTGTGGGTTGCCTTTGTGCTTGACTTACAATCTCTTTATCTGAACAGAAGCTCTTTAATTTCATAAGATCCCATCTGTTGAGTGTTGGCTGTATTGACTGCACTATTGGATTTCTGATTAGGAACTGTAAGCCTAGTCCAATCAGCTCCAGGGAGTTCCCTACCCTTTCAACTAAGGTTTTTATAGTCTCTGGCCTTACATTGAGGTTCTTGATCCATTTGGAATTAGGTCTTGTGCATGGTGACAAGCACAGGTCCAGCTTTAATCTTCTGCATGTGGAGATCCAGTTTTGCCAGCACCATTGGTTGAAGATACTGTTCTTTTTCCATTGGATTTTTTGAGCCCCTTTTTCAAAGATCAAATGGCTGTAATTGTATGGGCTTGTATCTGGGCCTTCAACCCTTATCCATTGATCTATGTGTCTATTTTGGAGCCAGTACCAGGCTGTTTTTATAACTATGGATTTGTAGTATAGACTAAGGTTTTGTGTGGTGATACCTCCAGCAGTGTTTTTGTTACTCAGGATTGTTTTTGCTATAGTGGGTCTTTTGTGCCTCCATATGAACGTTGAGATTGTTTGGTCAACTTCTTTATAAAGAATTGTTTTGGGGGGCTAGAGAGGTGGCTCAGGGGTTAAGCCTCTGTCTTGAAGGCAGAAGGTCCTGAGTTTGGATCCTAGACCCCAATATAGACGCCGAGGAGAAGCGGGGGAGGCCTGTGTTTCTGGTTCTGGTAGGGAGGAGCCTGTGAATCCCCGGGCAGAGTAAACAAGGAGGAGGTGGAGTGTGCATGGTGGTTCCCGAATTCACCTGTGGTTCTACACACACACTCACACACACACACTCACACACACACACATGCACAATTGATAAAAATAATAATAATAATAATAATAATAATAAAAAAGAATTGTTTTGGGATTTTGATTGGTATAGCATTGAATCTGTATATTGCCTTTGGTAGGATGATCATTTTTATGATATTGATTCTGCAAATCCAGGAACATGGGAGGTCTTTCCACCTTCTGATATCTTCTGCAATTTCTTTCTTTAGGGTTTGAAAGTTTTCACTGTAAAGGTTGCTTACTTACTTGGTTATGTTTATATCAAGGTATTTCATTTTTTTAGGGGCTATAGTAAATGGGATTGTTTCTCTCAGGGCTTTTTCACTTCTGTCATTCTGTGTGTATAGGAAGGCCACTGATTTTTGTGTTTATTTTGTATCCTGTCACCCTGCTGAACTTCTGTATTAGTTCCAGGAGTTTCCTGGTGGAGTTTTTGGGATCACTCAGGTATAAAATCATATCATCAGCAAATAGAGATAACTTGATTTCTTCTTTGCCAATTTGAATCCCTTTTATCTCCCTTTCTTGTCTTATGGCTTCAACTAAGGCTTCAAGTACAATATTGAAGAGAAGTGGTGAAAGTGGACTGCCTTGTCTATTTCCTGATCGAAGCGGGAATGCTTCGAGTTTTTGCCCATTGAGTATAATCCTGTGTTATGGGCTTGTTGTAGACAGCTTTTATTATATTGATATAGGTTCCTTCCATTCGAACTGTCTCTAGGGTTTTGATGATAAAAGGCTGTTGGATCTTGTCAAAAGCTTTTTCTGCATCTATAGAGAGTATCATGTGGTCTTGGATTTTAAGACTGGTTCATATGGTAGATTACATTTATTGATTTGCATATGTTGAACCAAACTCGTGTGCCTGGGATAAAGCCTACTTGATCCCTGTGAATGATCTTTTTGATATGTTTTTGAATCCGATTTGCTAAGACTTTGTTGAGAATCTTTGCATCTGTGTTCATCAAAGAGATTGGCCTAGAGTTTTCTTTTTTAAGTGTATTTTATTAGTTTTTGGGATTAAGACAATATTAGTTTCATAGAAAGAATCTGGTAGTGTTCCTTCCTTTGTTATTTGATGGAACAGTTTAAGGACTATTGGTGTTATTACCTCCTTAAATATCTGATAGAACTCTGTGCTGAATCCATCTGGTTCAGTACATTTCTTGGTGGGAAGATTCAATATTACTTCATCGATTTCCTCATATGTTATAGGACTATTTAAATAATTCATAACTTCCTGATTCAATTTCGGTAAGTTGTGTTTACTTAGGAATTCATCTATTTCTTTTGTGTTGTTAAATTTCACAGAGTGTAAGTTTTTGAAATATGACATTATAATACTCTGAATTTCTTGGGTATCCATAGTGATAACTCCATTTTCATTTCTAATTTTGTTAATTTGGGTTTTTTCTCTCTTGCTTTTGGTTAATTTAGCTAGGGGTGTATCAATCTTATTGATTTTTTTCAAAGAACCATCTTTTTGACTGGATGATTCTCTGTATCATTTTCCTAATCTTGATTTTGGATATTTCTCCCCTTATTTTGCTAATCTCCTCTCTTCTACTCCTTTGGGAATTAAATTACTCTAGCGTCTCTAAAGCTTTAATCTGCATGATTAAGTTATTTATTTCTGATGTTTCCATTTTTTTGATGTAGGCATTAAGAGCTATGAACTTACCTCTTAGGACAGCTTTCATTGTATCCCAAAGATTTTGATAAGCTGTATTTTCATTATCATTCACTTTCAGGAAATTTTGAATTTCCTTTTTAATTTCTTCCTGAATCCAATTCTCATTCAACATCATAGTGTTGCGTTTCTAAGAGTTAGTGTATTTTCTGTTGTTTATTGTGTTGTGGATGTCGAGCTTTAGACCATGGTGGTCTGATAGGGTACAGGCTAGAATTTCAACTTCCTTGTATATGTGGATATTCGTTTTGTGGCCTAATATGTGATCTATTTTGGAGAAAGTTCCCTGTGCTGCTGAGAAAAATGTGTATTCTTTGGTGCGTGGGTGAAAAGTTCGATAGAGATCTGTAAGGTCCATTTCTTTAAGGGTTTGGTTGAGTTCCAAAGTGTCTCTGTTAAGCTTCTGGCCTGTTGATCTATCCCATGTTGAGAGGGCAGTGTTGAAATCCTCAAGAATTATTGTTTGGGGGTTGATTTCTCGCTTTAGATGCTGTAGGATTTGCTTAATGAATGTGGAGGGGCCTGTATTGGGTCCATATATGTTCAGTATTGTGAAGTCTTCCTGGTGAATTGTACCTGTGACTAAAATGTAGTATCCATCTGTGTCTCTTATGATTTTTTTTTGGTTTGAAGTCCACTTTGCCCAAAAGCATAATGGCTACTCCTGCCTGTTTCCTGGTTCCATTAGCTTGCAGAATTTTTGACCATCCTTTCATTTTTAGGATGTGCCTATCTTTTGTGGTGGGATGAGTTTCCTGAAGGAAGCAGATTGATGGGTTTTGGTTTTTAATCCAAGTTTGTAATCTGTATCTCTTGATTGGTGAGTTAATACCATTGACATTTAATGTTATAATGGAGAAATCATTTTTAATTCTGGACATTTTTTATGTTTAGTGGCTTTTGTAAGTGTATTGTTTGACATTTAGGTTTTGGTGGTATTATACTTCCCTTCTGTCCTCCTGGATATGCTTGTTTTTGTCTTCAAACTTGAGTATTATTTCTAGCATTTTTTGAAGGCCTGGTTTAGTACACATGTAAACCTTCAAGTTGTCTTTGTGCTGGAAAACTTTTCTTTCTCCCCCAATCATGATGGATAGTTTTGCCGGGTATATCAGTCTGTTTTTACATTTTTGCTCATTTAATACTTGAAGTACATCTCTCCAAGCTCTTCTTGGTTTTACTGTTTCCATTGAGAAGTCATTTGTTATTTTAATAGGTTTACCTTTTTTTCCCTTGAAACTCTCAGCACTTATTATTTGCCATGGCGATTTTCTATTTTGCTCATATCTGTTTGGGGTGCAGAATGCCTCTTGTATTACAATGGGCCTCTCAGTTTTCATTTATGATAATTTGAAAAATTTCCTCAAGTGTGGTATTTTGGGATTCTTGATCTGATATTCCATGAATGCACATGTTAGGCTTCTTCAGGGTTATCCCATATCTTGAATATTCTTCTCAAGTATCTTTTTGGCTTTAAGAACCTCTTCCATTAAGTTGGTTAATTCTCCCACTTGTGTTCTCAAGATCTGAAATTCTATTTTCTGCTTTGTTAGTTCTGCTGATAAGACTCTCTGTTGAGTTTTGGGTTAAGATAACTTGTCTTGTAGTTTGATTTTAAACTCTGCCTGAGACTGTTTTAACTGCTCTATGTCTATTTTTGTTTCTTGAACTGTTTTTCTCAACTCCTCCAAGTGTCTGTTGTGTTCCTGTTCAAAGGGGTTGATGCGGTTGTTTAACTCCTCCAGGATTTGCTCTTTCATAGTATTAATCATGGTAATGATCATACTTTGAAAGTCGTTATCTTGGGGTTGACTTTCTTGGCTATTATCTGTGAATTTGTTCTGGTTGAAGTCCATTATTATGGGGTTAATTCTTTTGGTGGGAGATTTGTCTTCCTGGGTCCTCATGGATCTGCACTTTGACTTGGGCATTATTGCTTTGATTCTTAAGACCTTTCAGTTTCTGTGTGTTTTTGACTGAACTGATTTAGTTGGTATTACTACTCTTGGGCAGTTATTACTAGTGCTTGGCTTGTAGTTGGGTTCGTTTGTCTATTGTTAGTATTATTTCCTAGATGAGGCTATTAGGCTGTTAGTACATCAGTTAAGTCAGGTTAAGGGGATGAATGTTAGTATGGTAGTGCACTTTTACGATTTAGTATCTTGGTGATATATGAGAGTGAGTGGTATAATCCCTGGAGTTGTATGTATTTTTAGGGTGGCTGTATGGAAAAGTTAATCTACAGTGATTAATACTAAAAAGGAACAGTATGGTAAAAAAAAGGGGGGATTTACTTATCTTTGGGCTGGATGTGAAGAATCTCTCCCATGTGATAGGATGATTTTAGAGGACTTCAGATGTATGGCCTTTATCCCTTAGAGCTTTGCTTGGGTTTTCTTTGGATTCTGATGAAGTCTGAGTAGCAGTGTGTCCTCCATGGACCATAAGCGAGGGTCCCCGGTGTGTCAGAGGGGCAGAGGGGCTGATGGTGATGGCAGAACTCTTCACCTGGGACCTAGGACTTGACTTAGTGGCCCAACCAGGCTCCAGGGATGTAGGAACCAGAGCAAGTCCTGACCCGGTCGGGCAGGCCGGTGGGAGGAAAAAAGGGGGCTGGGGCCCGGGGCATTGGCCAGGCAAACCAGAAGCAGCCTGGGTGTTGCCGGGCCTGGCTGGTGGGAGGAACTGGGGTAAGGGGTGACCTGGGGGCTGGGTAACTCACCTGGAATGGAGGACTGACCGAGAGCGGGTCCTGTCTCGGGCAGACAGGCGGGCGGGAAGATTGGAACTTACCTATTTATTGTTTTAAATTTTCTTTTAAAATATTTATTTATTTATGAAGGGGGGATGCACACATGCACACCTGAGTGCAGGAGTAGAGGTCAGAGGACAACTTTCTGTCCACCATGTGACTTTTAGCCATCAAATCCAGGCAGCCAGAGTTAAGCAGGCTCCTTACCCTACTGAGCTCTCTTGCCAGCTGTGTTTTATATTTCCTTTGTCTTTCTTTTACTTCTTGCTTTGTAATTCTGTATATAGTCCAGGTATTGGGAAAGGTTTTCCCATCCTATGACTTCTTTTTCCATTATGGCATTGTAAGGCAAAGAGATTTGCTTAATATATCCTAACATGAATTTGTTATTCGTATCTTCAAAGCTCTGAAGATCTTCAACTATGCAATGCAATGAACTTCATCGTTCCTTCACAACTCTAAGTTTTCATTTTCCAGTGGAGATATACAAATACCCTGGCACCAGGTAGTTAAAAATAGTAATCACTCCCTTCAGTGTTCTGTGTGCTAAACAGTCATGAATGCAGCACCTCAGGATCCCGAAGCTGCTTCTGGTTTCTCTCTTAAATTCTGATGATCTTTCACTCCATTATGTCAATGGAAGTTCTCTTAGTTTCTCAGACCATTACAATGCTTGATATCTAGTATACAATGGTGGGGAGGTGATTCCTTCCTCATTATACTTACACATAATCTTAGAACCAACTCCTAAGCTTGTATACCCAAACACACACAGACACAACCTGCTTTTGTTTTTGGCAAATTGAATTTAAATATTAATTTGAGGGCAGTTGAAATCTCTTCAATATTGAAATGGTTTTCTTCATAAGCCTTTTAAAAATTTTCTCTATCACATAAAGGTCTTGAATAGATACTGTTAGTCTTAATGTTTCATCTAAATAGCATCATTTACATATTTCATTTTACATATAAACTTTCAACCAGTAGAGTTAAGATATATGTGATGCGTTTTCCCCAAAATGTCAATGTAAACTAAGTGTCGCTTATGGACAAAGGCAATTTATTTCTTTGTTACCAGTCCTTGCTATCTATTAAATATTTCCTTGTCTTCTTCAACTAATTAGAGTATCATTACATGAGGAATGAAAGGATTAATTCTGGACTCTATACAGCTCTCAGAATTGTCTGCTTTTTTGATTTCCACTATAAGACTTTTTAGAGGATAGGTGTCATTTACAGATTTATTTTCATTAGCTTTTAATCTATAAGTGGATTCTGAATTTTATCAAATGCTCTCTCTGTGTGTCTGTTGAGAATATCTTATTTTCTTCAGTGTGATTAATTAAAAATTATTTTATTTTTGTGGGGTGTGTGATGTGTGAGCGTGTGTGTGTATGTGTGAACTGTTTCTATGTGTGGGTCAGGTACAGGGGTACCTTGTGTGGAGGTCAGAAGACAAGCTTTGGCCATTAATCTTTTCTTTTTCAACTCCTTCAAGACAGGGTCTCCCCTTGGCTACATTAGCATAAGCTTTATCCTGGGGCTCAGAAACTTCTGGAGATTCTTCTGTCTCTGCCTCCCCTTTCCTATAAATTCATTTGGACTACAGACTCTTGAATTACTATGTCTGACTTTTATATTGCTTTTGGGGATCCACACTCAGGTCTCAGGCTTGCATCGCAAGCACTCACCCATTGAACCATCTCCCTAGTTCCTATATATCTCTTTTCTGGAAGTTTCTTGATAACAAGGTTATAGTGGTTTCACAACATAAGATGAAACAAATTCTTTCCAGTCCCCTCTGGGTCCTTAGAAAATGTTCTCTGTTGCTATTGGTTTTCTATTGTTTAAATATAATATAACTGAGCTTCATTTTTATTTTGCTCTGTAAGATGGTTCCTGTTCTCTGGGCTTTTTAGTGTCTGTCTTCAGTTTTGCAGCATCACCAGCCATAATCATTTCAAATGTTTCTTATGCCTTGCTATTTTTTCCTATTTCTATTGATATATACCATTATTGCATAATTTGAAACTTTGGAATTGTTCCATATGTATTTAATAGTCTCTCCTCCTTTGGCTCTTTCTGCATTTTGCAGTATAGGATGTTTTCTAGTCTTTAAGCTTTCTGACTTTTCCTTGACTATGTCAAATTAATTCCTTGACTATGTCAAAGCATTTCTCACTTATAATATTTTTTCCTTTTGAATCTTTTTCTCTGATTCTTGTTTTAGAGTTTTCGTCTTTCTCTCTATAGTACCCATCTGTTCTTGCATGTTGACATCTTTTTATCTTAATGGAACCTTTTAACAGATTAATCATAGTTGCTTTAAATTCATTATGGAAAATTTCCAACCTTGGTGGCCTGGATGAATCTCGTCTGGATGATTGCTTTAGTTTTGCAGACTTGACTTTCCCTTTGTCTTGCCTTATAATTTTTTTTATTACATTATTGAAATCTGGCAAGGCTGTGCCCAGCAGCAAGTCTCACTAGGTATCAATCATGGTATATTTAATATTTATTGCTAATGCTCTTGGTTGTAAATTCATCTGTACGCTTGTGTTTCGTGTCATGTCTTGACTTAGGATTTCTCTCTAGAGATAGTTTATGCTTTGCGGTTTTTTTTCATATATATTATGTTGGCATCTTGTAGGGTGGTGGTATGAAGTGGGAGATTGTGTGTGTTTATGTGGAGGGGTTCCCTGCTCTTCCAAGTAAGTTTCAGTGCTTCAGTGCTTTGTCTTGGGATTGTAGGTGTTTCTCTTATCCTGTCTTCCTCTTTGTGGCTACTCTGTTGCTATTTTCTTCCCTTGAAGCCCCAATCTTTCTTATTTCCTGTGGATGATACAGGAAGTTTAGGGAGATTGAACTGAGAGTGCCTTCCTCAGGTGAAAGCTCTGGCGATGCAATATTCTCCAGGAGTAGTCTTCTGTTATGTAGGACACTGGACATATTTCAGAATTATACTTAATGGTGCTCTTTCCTGCTAGACCAACTCTCGGAGATCCTCACCAAGAGTGTGCAAGGGTTCTTGGATGTAAAGCCCATAAAAATGGGATCCTTAGCAATTTCTGACTCTTTTGCTAGTATCAAATTCACCCTCTAGCAACGCATCAAAGAAAATACCATATAAGCTTTTCTACAAATCCAGGAAATCAGATTGCTTTAGCTTCCTTTCCTGTTGCTGTAATAAAATACCCTGCCAAAAGTAGCTTAAAGAGAAAGAGTTCATTCTAGCTCATAGGTCACGTATATTCACCAAGGTGGGGAAGGCAAGATGGTAAAATGTGGAAGCAGCCAGTCATGGTGGTTAGTGAAGATGAGAGAGATAGGCACTGCTACTTAACTCTCCTCTTTCTTCTCCTCCTTCTCTTCTTTCTTCTTTGGAGTCATTTGATTCCATTGTTATCTTTTTAGAGATTTAAAAAATAATTATTCTGTGTGTGTGTGTGTGTGTGTGTGTGTCTGTGGTGTCTTTGTGTTTGTGTCCCAAAGGGCACTGTGTGTCCCTGTGGAGTACCAAGGCTGACTGTATTGCTTTTGCTTCCTTTTTGCTTCACTCTGAGATTTTCCAAGCTTTCCCACACCACACCCAGAAGTGCAAGCTACCACCATTTCTGCCTGGTAACTTTTTTACTTTCAATGCAGGAACTGCTGCTTGTGAGGCAGAGCCTTAACCCCTGAGCCATCCCTCCAACTCACTTTCTTCTTTTATACAGTCCAGGACCCCATTCCAAGGAATGGCATCACTCCCAGGGGGAGATCTTCCATCTTCAATTACCCTAGTCACAGTAATTCCCACAGCATGGTCCCAGACCCATCTGGAAGGTGATTTTAGATCTCAGCAAGTCCACAATTGGGATTACCACCACACAGAGGTTTTGGTTCTATGTAGACGTATCTCTGTCTTTGTATGACTGCATTCCTTCAGATTCCAGGAAAAGGCTTTTTGTTTGTTTGTGTGTGTGTGTGTGTGTGTGTGTGTGTGTGTGTGTGTGTGTATTAGTCAAGTTGAGCTGCTATGAAAATCCTAGAGGACATGTATCTCCTGTGGATCTGAAGGTTGTAAAGTTGAAGATAAAGGTGTTGGCTGATTTGGTTCCTTTTTAGAAGTTGGGTTGGTTGATCTTCGCTGCCAACTTAATTAGATGTGGAAGCAACGAGGAAACACGCGTGTCTGTGAAGGTATTTCTTTTTTTTAATATGTATTACATTTTTTATTACTTTTTGCCTAATCATACGAGCTCAATAGATATCCCCTTTCTTCTCCCTCCTCTCTCCCCCCGTTATCCCCCATTGCACTCTTTCCCCCCTTCCTAACCCCTCCTTCTCACCCTTTTTCCTTCCCTTCCCTTCTCTTGGTGCTTCTCTCCCATCCTCTCCCATCCTCCAGAGCATCTATTTATGTGTTGCTGAATTTCCCTCTGAGGTGTCTGCACTTTAGTGAGTATTTCAGGACTCAGTGGCATAGCTTGGGGCCCCTTCTTGGGCTGCCTGCTAGTATGCGAATGCTATTATGACTGTTTAGCCCCTTGTGTGAGGGTGTTTCTAAAGAGGTTTAACTAAGGAGGGACAGTCTACTTTAGATGTGGATGGCATGATCCCATGGGTCCAAGTCCTGAACTGAATAATAACAATAAAAAAGGTTAAAAAAAAAAAGAAAATAGGACCAAAAATAAAGGGAAAAAAAGAAAATATGCCAATTTCATTCACAAGTCAGGAAGTTTCCCTGTATGAACAATCTTTGTTGCTATTTCATTATATCTGTTTGTATGCCAAACATCAGGTAAGAAAAATTAAATTCATTGAAGTCTAGAATGTTGATTTTCTACTAAATACATGACTTACTTCTGCAAGTCACAGAGACCATTAAACAGGAGTCCCAGGCCACAGTTTCACACATGAGAACATGAAAATCTGACCCTTAACCTGAGAGGGCTCATCCCTTTTCTTGCCAGTCTTTGCCTTACATTGTAAACTCAAGAAGTTCTCCTGTTAAACCCATAGAGATGGCAAACATGTCATTCTGCAAGGGTCTAGAACTAAAATTTTTCTATTACTCTAGCGATGTGGCCGGGTGACCTTCTCTGCTTCTCTTTTCCCTCCTCAAGGATCCTGTAGTCAGTTTTGAAGAGAAAGATTCTCAAGTGTGGGATACACCTCTTTTGACCTACATTAGACTGTAGGTGGACTTAGAGTTTTATGTGGCTGTTGACCTTACTCAGTTTCTTTCATTCTGTGGTGAGTCCAAAGTTTCCGAGTCTAACACTAACATAATATGATTTTATTTTTAGTGTTTAAGCATTCTTTCTATCTTGATAACAATTCAGCCTGCCAAAGAGTTGTATGTATAACATCATACTATAACCTATAAGTTCTGTGTACGACTGCTTCATGTGTCTTGTCCGTAACAGCTTATTGATGTGTTTCATCCACAGTCACTGGGAGGCCATGGCTTTATTTTTCATTTACTTTTTCTATGTTTGCCTTTTGATCCTTCCATCCTGAGAATTCAAACCTTTATATTTTAAAAGTTCCTTAATTTTTTTATTATTTACTCAATTGTGCATGTGTGTGTGTGTGTGTGTGTGTGTGTGTGTGTGTGTGTAGAACCACGGACAAATTCAGGAACCACCATGGATCGCCTCCACCTCCTCCTTGTTTACTATGCCCCGGGATTCACAGGCTCCGCCCTACCAGGACCAGAAACTCCAGCCGCCCCTGCTTCCATCCGGCGTCTTATAAGTGGGATCTAGGATCCGAACTCAGGACCTTCCGCCTGCAAGGCAGAGGCTTAACCCCTGAGCCACCTCTCCAGCCCCCATATTTTAAAAGTTCCTGAACAGTATATTTTACAACTTTGTAATTATAGATTCTAGTTCACTGTGCTGCGATTAATAATTTCATGTCCCTTCAAATAAATATTTTCAGGATATTGAACATTTTCTGCAGAATGATAGAAAATGATTTTATGATTAATAAGCATCTATGGTTGCATTTTGAAAACTGAGATTTTTTTTTCATTTTTATGAGATATGTATATGAGGTATGTGCATGTATGTTTGTATGGTTTTCAAGGGGTGGGCACACGTATATTCAGGTATGCAGGCATTTACATGTGTTGTGTGTATGCATGTAGAGGCATGAGAGTGATATTGGGAATTATTCTTGATCACTCTTCTGCCTTATCGTTCACATTTGGTCTCTGAACTCATATCCTTTTTATTGCTGATCAAGTCCTTTAACCACTGAGCTATTTCCCCAGCCTAAATATCGAATCTTTTTAAAGTGACTGCTAGATTATCATTCCTTTTTATATATAATAATAAATGAGTTATATTCCCACTCAACTGTGGATCAACTCAGCCTTTTATAGCTGTGGTTGTAACAACTTGTTCTGTGTATTTTTTTAAAAAGTTTTTCTTATCTTGGTTTACGCTAGCAAATTTTGTACTTATTTTGTAACTTTCCTTTTTTTTTTTTCTCCCTTGCCTTTCTTTCCTGAAGAACCTCTTGAGAGACTCATTTTGTAAAGATTTATAACTAACATCAGATTAAGAAGTGTCTTATTTGACAGCCTGTGGCTATGATTTATTTATTATCTGTACATTAGCAGACTATAGCAAAATAAGTTGTTCTTAGAAACAGGTCATATGTAGGTCATGCATGGGTCACTGGAATTACCCCAATCAGGGATATCAACAGTGATGAGAGGATTCTTACTTGATCTGTTTGTCTGTTGAATTTTGGTTGGAGCTAGGCTGCTTTACATTTAACTTGAGCCTGTTATGTGGCTGTGTGTAGCTGGCCTCCTATTTGTGATTGATGACAGTGATGTTTTATAGTTCCTTAGAAATTGCCACAGGCAATTTTTACATATCACGGATGCTATACATGAGTTGTTCAATTAATATCTGCAAAAAGAAATTGCTGTTATTATACCTCTTCATAAACTTCAGTTTACTTTTAATTCATTAACTCCATTAATTACCTTGGATACTTTTTTTTTTTGGTCGCAGTGGGAACTGAACCCAGGGTCTTGTACAAGCTTGGTAAGCACTCTACCTCTAACCTATAATCCAGTTGTGATTAGAACATGTTTTTCAATCATCTATGACCACTTCATGGATGTGAAAATCATTAGGTCAAAAAGAAATACACAATTAGACCTTTGATTTTTAACATACGAAGCAGATTCACTTGCAGACAAAGTACCTGTTCAATGCCATAGCACAAAGTTTTTATTCTGTATCCATGAGATGAGTCTTTTGTATGCAGATTCTTATTGGTTACTGAGCTTTTGTCCTTTGTTCTCCTTCTTTTCTAGTGGATTTGAGAAAACACGAAGCTTAATAGAAAATGATTTTGTTCTTGAACAGTCAGCGGGTAGAACAGAGTCCCAGTTCAGCGATATTCAAAGTAGCATTATTCTCAAATGCGTAAAATGTTTTAAATATAAACTGTTAGGGAAAGGAAAAAGCTTCAGATGATAGATCATTTCCTCCCCTGAGGAGGTTTGCGCTCAGCGTCTGTTGGAGTGAGGTCTCTTGATGACTTAGCTAAATTACGAGCTTTGGAGTCAGAACAGCCTGGAATTCAATTCTTGCTTTGCCACTTTCTGGCTGTGTGACTTTAGGCGCGTCACCTCTATAATTTTCATTTTCCTCAGTTGTAAAGTGGGGACAGAAATAACTGCTTCGCGGGATTGTTGGGAATATTAAAGCTACATAAAACACTCAGCTGTGTCTCATACTGAGCCACAAACTTTCATGCTGAAGACATTGAAATTGATAACGTAGAACACACTGGCTGCGTGTTGGCACCTGAATGCTTTGCTGTCACAGGATTTCTGTGTGGGAGGGTTCACCTTCCCCTGGAATGGAATGAATGTCATCATGAAAGAGTCCCATGGGAGAAGCCTTGTTCCTGTCATCTTGGGAAGAACTCAGCAAGACAGAATTCCCATGAACCAGAAGATGGACCTCGCCACATGCCAGTATGCCAGAGTCTTCATGGATTTCTCAGCCTTCAAAGCAAGAAATTTTCTACAAGTCACAGACATCAGCTACTCCACTTAGGCTATTTTGTGTCAGAGGTTAGCCATAGTAAGCCCTTCTAAATTCTTTTCCCTCTCCGGACACTGAGACAAAATAGGGAGGAGGGGCTGGTAAAGAGCAACAACTAGCTACAAACCAGGAGACTCTACAGAGAACCAAAGACCATGAACACAGACACACTATTCCATAGTTATCACCTGCTGTTCTCAGCACTGTGACCAAATGCTGTACAAGAAGCAACTTGAGGGAGGGGAGGTTTATACTGGCCTGTAGTTTGAGGGAGTATAGGCCATCATGTGGGAAAACATTTTTCCAACTGATATTAACAGTAAAAAGGCTTTTAAAGCAAGAATTGAATTCCAGGCTGTTCTGATTCCAAAGCTCGTAGTTTAACTAAGTCATCTCTGCATGATGGTCTGGCCTGATCTATCATGGTACACACTTAGTGTCGTGATTTGAATGCAGAATGTATCCCAGCTGGTGGCGCTGTTTGGGAAGGTTTTGGAACTTTCCAGAGGGGGAATCTTGCTGGAGCATGTTTAACACTCAGACCTTGGGAATGGGCTTTGGAGTCTGATAACCCAGCATCTGCCTCCAGATGGCTGTTATTACGGGAGTTAGGCTCCTGATTCTGCAGCCATCTGGTTGTCTGGCACCATACAAGTTCTGCCACCACGTCTGTCTGCCCCACATGTTCCTAGCCATGATGGACTGCATCACCTCTAGAACCTGCAGACCAAATGATAAGCCTTTTCTCTCTTAAGTTACTTGGGCCGGAGGGTTTTATCACAGCAACAGAAGCATAGCTGTAACATTTCCTATAGCAGCTTTTTACTTCCCTTTACTATTTATTATAAGATAATGCATGCTCATTGAAAGACACAAATTTTACATCCCCAACCTTGCAATTTCATTAAAGATAAGTACAAAAAACATCGTAACATGTGAGTGATCATATTTGTATTATTTATATGAAATAAATTTATTTTGTAATTATTTTTTATGCTAAAATTCAAATGGCTCATAAATCAATCGGGCAAAAAGCAAAATGTTGCTATCCACAGAGCTTCTAATTCCATTTGCCCATCTGTTATTACTGTCACCATGAATTTTTTCTCCAATCCCTTAAGAAGCTGAAATTGTTGTAGTGGCATCTATCTAAATGTGTGAAATTCTATTAATTTTGAGAAAATGTGATATCTTTTGGAAGGTTACCTAATTAATCATCCACCTGTTCACTTGGCAAGAAATCATAATTAGAGATTATATTAGTCTGTAGAAAGCACCTGGGAAATAGAATCAAAAGTATGAGAGGAGTTGATAGACAGCATGTTACTGTAGACTGGAATCAAATATTTGTAGATAAGCTTCTCAGTCTTGGCTACACTTTACATTATACACCCATCCACAGTTACCTAGGGTTTACAACACACACACACACACACAGAGACACATACACATGCACACAGAAACACACACATTCACAGACACACACACACACACACACAACATACCTGTAAGTTATAGAAAACAGGACAAGTTTAAGGAAGAGTGTCCTGTATTTATCATTCCCAAAGAAAGATTAGAAAGTGGATGTTATGGTTAGGATTGATTTTCCTAAGGGCTCTGGGCATATCAGAGAAGGATTTTCCAGGTTAAGGCAGACCTCTGCGCTTGCTCATTGTATATAATCTTGGTTATTTCAATTAAGTTGGGAAGGTTTATCTTTTGTTGAGTGGCGCCATTCCTTGAGTATGAAAAAATTCAAATGACAGACATAATATTTTCAGTCCAATTCTCATGACTTCCACAAATAAGGAAACCATGGTGATGAAGAGATAAGGTAGGAATGGGTATTGGGTAGTTCAATATAGAATACAGTTCATCTTTTTTAACTAACCCTCTGTCATAGTTCTGTCATAACATAATATAGCTATCCATGTACAACCACACAGGAGTTATTTTCCCCAAGATAAGTGACAAAGTCCCTTGAGAAATGTTTAGTCTTTAGTGTCCCATAACACAATATTAGATTACAACATTTTACCATATAACTTTAACTTACATTGCATAACACAACTTTTTTGTAGTATAAACCATATTCAGACTAACTGTAAAAGTCTCAGCATAGACTACATTAGTAGTCTCAACACAGTCCCAAAATCTAAAGTCCAAAGCCTCATGTAAAATCAAAAAACAAGTTACATATCTTCAACATACAATGGCACAGAATAAACATTCCCATTCTAAAAAGAAGGAATGGGGACAGAAGGATCGTCCATAGAAAGATCAAAAAACAGCAGCATAAACTCCAAGTCTTAAGCTCCAAATCCAACAGGTGAGCCTCTTGTTGAAGTCATCTCAGTTCCAAGGGCTTAGGTTCCACTCCTGCAACATAGCTGCTCATAGAAACACATCATTCTCTTGGGCTGACTCCTCCCAGGATATACAGCTTTCCTTGGCAGATGTCCTATGTTGTCTCTGGCATCTCTAACATTTTTACTTCTCAATGGCAAACCAGGCTTTAACTCCATAGCACAAACTGCTCTTCTTGGACTTCTAAACTGAAAGCTTCTTGCCTCATGCTGCCTGGATTCTGCCATTTTTTGAAATCTTAGAGGAAAAATCCATGACTTCCTCCCTCTAAAACAAGAACCATGTGGAATGACTTTAGCAAGTTTTGCTGTTGCCTTGGGTTAGAGATTGACCCCCCTGAAGTACAGCTGGTTCATCTTCTCTATGCTATAGGAAAATTCTCTTTCACTTCTGGGCAGTTGCTTTGTGAAAGAAACAGACACTTGCTTTGGGATTCCATCCTTCAGCTCATTCCTTCCCAAAGGATTTCCATTCTTATGGGGGACCCTTCTCTGAGAATCTTGCCTTTAAGCTAGAGGCTCTTCTATTATCTGAATTGAGAGCAGGCTTTGATTTACTATTGGAGCTAATCTCTTTAAGACCTGACATTTTGTCATCTGCTTCTTTGTGGTTTAACCCTTTAAGTTTGCCATTACACTTTTCATCAAATCTTACAGTTTCTTCCTCCTGCTTGATTCCTTGCTCTTTTTCATAACTCTGAAGACAACTAAAAAGTAGCCAAATTTGGGGCTGGAGAGGTGGCTCAGGGTTAGGCCTCTGCCTTGCAGGCGGAAAATTCCGAGTTCGCACCCTAGACCCTACTTATAGATGCCGGGTGGAAGTGGGGGTGGCCTGCATTTCTGGTCCTAGTAGGGCGGAGCCTGTGAATCCTGGGGCAGAGTAAACAAGGAGGAGGTGGAGGCGGTCCATGGTGGTTCCTGAATTTGCCTGTGGTTCTACACACACACACATACACACATGCACACACGTACAATTGAATAAAAAAAAAAGTAGCCACATCACATTGCCAAAATTACATTGCTTTGAAATTTCCTCTGCCAAGCATTCCAGTTTAACTTCAGGCAAGCTTTCAGGACAAGGGCAAAACTTCACTAAACTCCCAGCCAACACATGGCTCCATGTGTCACTTGTCCAGTTGCAAACACAGTCTCTGTTCCCCTCTGGACCATCACAAGCTGGGCTTTCACTGCCTGTGTCTCTTGCAGCATTGCTCTCTTCAGAGCTCTCATGAGAAAGGCCCATTTGGCTTCTCGCCAAGACACAAAGACTTTTACAGCACAAAGTCCCAAAGTTCTCCATGTTTTTTCCAACAAACAGCTCCAAAGGTACACTAGCCACATCATAACATTGGCCATACTGCTGAGGACCAACTTCTTTCAGCTTCACAAATAGCTTCCTGTTGTGGTACCAGATGCTCTTAATCTCATAGCAATACCCTTCTCCCAGTACCAATTTCTGTTGCAGTTTGTCTACATGGTAGCTGATAAATCACCATCAAATGGCTTAAGGGAACAAGGGGTTTATTTTCTTATGATAGTCCAGACACAATTCATAGTCCAGCTTGACAGGAGAGCATGCGACAATACCAAGGCCAAGGGAACTGGCCACACTATCTACATAATGGCTGAGAGAGGGACAATCCTTATTTGCCAGACCAGCATGTCTGGCCAACTGTACACAAGGATGCCAACTCTCTCAACCAGCTCTCTGTATTTCATTCCAGGGCCTAATCCTACCCACCATAGCTGGGCCTTCCCCATCAACTAGACAACCTCCTGCAGGTTTGCTCTGGGCTTAACTCAACCATTAATTCTCTACAAAGGTGCCCAGAGCTCAAACCATCAACTGTCAAGTTGACACCTGTGCCCAACTATGACACCCTCTGTAAAATATTTCAGCCAGTGAAGTAGGATGGAACATTCTAGAAGGATGTGGGTACTGCTGTCCAAACATCTATGTGCTCAAACAATGTTCTCTGACTTAAGATCCTAAAAGCCTAGAGGGAACTTTTGTGTTCTAAAAATCAGAAAACATCTACAATGATGAAAACTAGAAGGAGGGTCATTTCTGCAGTCAAATATGTTTGATGCCTGCCGAGTAATTATCCCTGTTGTGAGTGGCATGGTATATAGTCACATGTGAGTAGATGCCATTCTCTGAGAGGTCCTGAGGTTGAGAAACATGAGCTTGGTTTTATCTTTGATTGTTAAGCAAGTCTTGCCCAAAAGTATACTACATTTGGTACTACAAAATTATACTACAAAAACCCTTCAAGCCAAACACTGTCTGGGTATTACAGATGGAGATCATTAGGTCTGTGAGGAGAAGGAAGAGGGGAGTGATTATGACCATGTGTGGGTGCTACATTTAGGTGAATAAAGATAAATTGACACAAAGGAAAGACTTAAGAAATAGGAGATTATTTAGAGTTCAGGGCTTGATGACCAAGGAAGTATAGTTAGCCTTAAGGTGGGAGAGCACTAGAACAGAAGAGAGAGCTCAAGATCAGAGAGGACAGAGAGAGAGAGAGAGAGACAGAGAGAGAAAGAGAGAGAGAGAAAGAGAGAGAGCAGCAATGAGATCATGGTAGGAGGAGAGAGAAAGGAGGGATAGGATGAAAGGACTGGAGAGAGCAAGAAGAGAGAGATCCAGCTCTGGTAGCAAACTTTTATGGTTTCAGACATTGCTAAGAAGTTGTCTGGGAGTTACTGGAGAGATAGGGCATTGGACAAAGTCTGGAGGTGTGGTCTGTATAGCTGAGGTGGAAATGTTATACAGTGGCAGCCATGGTTAACAGAGGGCAGTAAGGCCTCTGTTGTAGTGGAGTATGTGCTTTAGCAGAGAAAAATAATCAAATGGGAGAAAATCCTCCCCTCCTAAATAATGGGAACAGGAAGAACATAAAACAGAGTATGTGATATGGTAGTATCAGGTGCATTGCCTTGGCAATTGTGATCTGAACAGATCTATCCCAGTTGGAACAGTGTTGCCAAGAGTTGAATGAGAAGAGATGTTGGTTGTGTTCAGGTCTGCTGGGGGCATGTTCAAAGAAGAGTTGGCTGCTGGTACAAAAGCCCAGGACTGAGCATGGCTTCTTCCAGGAGCTCAGACAGAGTTGAGATGCTTATGTTTGAATGAGTTCAGGCTCTGACTAAGAGGAAAAGGGCACAGTAGGCCATTTCCTTTAATCCACCTTTGCACATCTTACTGTCTATTCACTGGGGGAGATGCATTGGCAGTGTGAGAAGAAGAGAGGAACAGATTGTCAGTGTAGACCAAGAAGAGACAGGTGGCAATTCTGGCGAGGGGACGCTTTGTGGAAATGGGTGCTTGTAGTAGAGATGATAGGGAGATAATGGTATTACTTGCTTTTCTTGTTGTTTCAACTTAACTAGGAGTAATTTAGGGGAAGAAAGGCTCACTGTGGCTCATGATTTGAGGGTTAGTCCATCATGGTGGAAGTCATGGAAGGGGGAGCTCATGATGATGGTACCATTGCATCCATTGTCAGGATGCAGAGAGGCATGTTTGTGCTATTTGCTTTCTACTTTATCCCATTTTCCCCAGCCCAGGATCCTAGCCCATGGGATGGTGCCAGGCATATTTAGGGTGGGTCTTTCTTCCTCAGTTAACCCTTTCTAGATACATGCCTATAGATGCTCTTAAATCTGTGCTTCCTAGATGATTCCAAATATAAGCAAATGACCATGATGTTAACCACCACAGATGCCCAGAGTTTGGATTGAATTCAGAGGTGGATGACTTGAAATTTGTATGAGTATGTTACCAACAGGGAAGAAGGTAGAGAGAGAACTGACTGCTAAGTAATCAAATTGATTGTGAAAACACCTCCATTTTCTTTTTATTGAATTCTGATAGAAATTATTCAAGTTAATACTACTAAAGGAGTATAGAAATTAAAGTAGGGGAATGCATGGTCTGCAGTATTGTTGTCTTTAATGCATCTGCCTCTGCTCTTGTACAAGAGGACCAAAGATCAATGCTTGCCAGTCTTCCGAAGTCCAATAAGCTCTCCATCCTATCCAGCTGCCTGGCAAATGGTCACATCCACCATGGGCAGGGTCTTCCTGACTCAGTTGTGCCATCAACCACCTCTCTTATAGGCTTGCTGGAGGTCTGCTAAGTAAATGACTCTTCATCGGTGTTCCTAGATGCTTAGGTTGCGATTGTTTACTTGATACCTGAAAGTAAATGACATGGGGGTGAAAAATAACATATATGCATGTATATATACATATATATGATTGAGAACAACTGTTCTTTGCCTACCGTTGCATATGTGAAGTCTTAGAGCAGGAGCAAGTTGGAGTGGCTTTGTGCTAGCTGCTGTGGATGTAGGGTTTCCGTAGGTGAGCTTCGTGCTAGGCAATGCATCGCATATCATGGAAGGAGCACAGAGCTGGCTTTCTGTATAATGGTTTTGCAAACGCCAGAGGATTTTTTTCCACC
Organism: Typhlomys cinereus; assembly: GCA_023101885.1. Classification (NCBI taxonomy): domain Eukaryota; kingdom Metazoa; phylum Chordata; class Mammalia; order Rodentia; family Platacanthomyidae; genus Typhlomys; species Typhlomys cinereus. The sequence continues at coordinate 703,115 of JALPQD010000525.1, read as the reverse complement.
TTTCTGACCTTTAATTTCCTCATCTGCAATCTGACTGTGCTGGCTTAGCATCCTTTTGAAGGTCTTTCCAGCTTTTGAATCCCAGAGTCTCTAAGTCTAATTATGGGGGTCTTTCCAAACACTTACTGGATCCATTTTCCCTTTCCTATCAGGTTTGTGATGAAGCTTAACCACCTGCTCTGGAGTTGAGGGTCCCCCCTGAATGCCTGGGAGGCCTTTACATATGCTAATGACGATGATGAGATTTTGGAGTAGCCAGAACACATCTTCTCTTTACTAATTCATCTACCATGTGAGCAGGTTTTTTGCTGAATCAGTTCATACCTAGTGTTTCCATGGTAGAATGATATTTTTCTCGAAAATTTCCATGCCACTGATAGCATTAGCAGCCACAGGCACGGCACGTGACTCCTACATTTAATCTGCATTTTACAGAAATAGGTTTTTTTTTTTTATTATTGAGGGAATCATAGCTAAAAGCTGGCTTAGTAGACACAGTGAAATCGAAACTGGTCTTAATAGAAATACTTCTGTGGGGCTAGGAAGATGGCTGAGGGCCTTTGCCCAGCAAGCAAAAGGACCTGAGTTCAGATCCTCAGATCCAACATAAAAATGCCAGGTAGATATGACTCAGGTATGTAATTCCAGTCTGGGAAGGCAGACCCTGGGAAACCCAGAGCAAAGCAATAAGAGGTAGACCAATCCAAGAAGATTCCCAGTGTTACTCTTGGATCTCCATAGATATGCAAACTCAAGTGCATTCTTGCACACACGTATACACACACATACACACACACACACACACACACACACACACACACAAGAAATACTTGTGTGGATGGAGATGATACGATGCTAGACTTCAAGCAGACAGCGTTTTTCACTGTGAAAAAGCAAATAGCAAGCTGCACGTGTACAGAATTGGTAACAAAGTGGTGTCAGTATCCCGTAGTCCTTGACTTTCTCTTCTCCCATTTCTTCCAGGGGTTTTCCGGAAACACAAACGCAGACAGCGTGGTGTACTACAGACTCCAGCCTTCGGTCAAAGCCAGGTTTCTGCGCTTCATTCCTCTGGAGTGGAACCCCAAAGGCAGGATTGGCATGCGAATTGAGGTGTTCGGGTGTGCATACCGTAAGTGTCTGTCTTCTCATATGCTAACATAAGCATTAGAGGAGAAGGTTTGAAAGTCAAACTTGGGCTCAATGGTTAAAGGGCTTGCCTTGCAAACAAAAAGACCAGAATTCAAATCCCCAGATCTCGCGTAATATGCTGGGAAGGGTTGATGGTCTGCCTAAAATTCCAGCCTCAGAAGGTAGAAACTGGGAATTTTCAGAGAAAGGTACCTAGACAGAGTAGCTCTACCTGTGAGCTCTGGGTTTGGTTACAGATCCTGTCTCAAAATAATAAGATATGAGAATGATGGAGGATGATTCCTATTATCAACAGCCTCAGGCCTACACATGCATGTGTCCCCCTCCCCCAAACACACATGGTCACATTTGCAATCCTCCACCTTATATACACATGGAAGTAGAAAAAGAAAATTAAAGTTCAGCTGCCGTACACTGCATTTGTCTTTTTAGGTATGTAAAGAAGCATAATGAGAGATATATTCTTTTGGGAAAGACTTTCTTGTGTTCAAACATGCCAATGTTAGCTTGAGTGTTCAATTTTTAGGGAGACAGTTTGTGTGTGTGTGTGTGTGTGTGTGTGTGTGTGTGTGTGTGTGTGTCTGTGCACATGTATATTTCTATAGATATTTCCAAATCTAAGATTATTGATTAGATATACCTTTCAAATATTTGTGTTTAACTGACAATGGCGTTAAACGTCATACTTCCCTTAGGTACCTTGAACTTACAAAAAAGACAATGGCCTATTTATCGATTATTATGAAGCCAACAAATATTGTTCTTTCGCTTTAAAATAATATACTATGTCCTCTGCATAAATCAATAGAAAAAGTAAAGACCTGTGCCAGAATATAAAATGCATTTGAGATATTTTCACGTCAAAAGGCAGAGATTACAGATTTCAAGTAGACTCCTGTTTTTATTTGAAGTGTTTTATTGTGTTGTCTTGTGGGGAAGGGACCTTACCGTTCCTGTAAGCCCACCTCAAGCCACACCTTCCTGTCGGGTACTCTTTGAGTGGCAAACAATGAGTCGGTTAATAGGATCTACAGCGATCAGTTGAGCAGCTTGAGGTTTGAAGAGATTCATGTGCCTGGCATCCCACAATCAGCACATGGAAAAACCCAGAGAGTTCAGTGTTACTCAGCCACTTTTCTTCTAGTAAGCACTTAATGTCTGTGACCATGAAAGCTTTTTTTATTCACACGTCTTGTATCACTTTGCAATGGAATCCAGACTGAGTTCTGCTTCACTTCACTTACAGAACAGGAGAACATGTCATAACCAGGCCAAGTGACTCAAAGGTTTTTAAGCTGGGTCAGGCTGAAAGATCTCCTTACAGGTATCATGCAGAAATCGTCCTGTTAGGTAGTCAGTGATGGTTTTGGATCTTATCTTTGCCTTCACAATCAATAAATCTTTTCCTTTCAGAGTAATAACAATAATAATAATGGGAAGAAGTCGCACATAACATTAATGTCAATGACATTGATTTTCATAATTCTAGAAATGTAAGATTTCTTATAAGGGCTTATTACGTACATAGAGATTTTGTTTTAATTATATAATTTGTGTGTGTGTGTGTGTGTGCGTGTGTGTGTGTGTGTGTGTGTGTGTAGAGGACATTCGAGTGTGTGTGCCTATGGAGACCCAAGAGTGATATCAGAAATCATCCTGGATTGTTTTACCTCCTTACTACTCTGCTGTGGGATTTCCTAAGCACCTTCCAGGGCCAGAATTGCAGACCACCTGCCATATCTTCTTGGCCTTTTTAATATGGGATCTGAGGTTATGTACTCAGGTCCTTTGGCTTGCAAGAAAAAGGCTTCAACCTCTGAGGTATGTTCCCTACATTAGGTGTTTCTTAGATTCACTACATGGGCGTTTATGATTTCATGAAAGAATCCAGATAAATATGATGAGATCATGCCACCATTGCCCACATTATAAGTAGGAGCGTAAGCTTGGAGCGGGGATCTTGCCCAAGCCACACAGACAAGAAGCCAGTAGTGTTGAGGGTACAGCCAAGTCTGCCAGAGCCCAGGACTCAAGCTCCTGCTTCCTCTAGCTGCGGAATCAGAGATGAGCCACTGAGCAGCCTGCTGCTCCCATCTGCCCAGCTGCCAGCTGGCTTCCTCTGCTTCACAGTCCAGCCTGGCTACATCAGCTCCTTACATGCCTCCTGTCATGGTTTGAGATGTGTTCCCCACAGTCTCATGTGTTTGGCAAGGTCATGGCACCTTGAGAGGTGGAGTCTTGCTGGAGGAAGGCAGTCACAAGGGGTGGGCTTTGAGGTGGATTAGCCCCACCCTACCTCCAGGAGAAGTCTTCCTTTGCAGCAAGCAGTCTGCAGCTCTCAGTCTCCAAGATGTCTGCAGTGACAGCCTCCTCCAGCTTTAGCCAGCCAGCCATGCCACCTCTACCATGAGAACTGTATTTCCCCTCTGAAACCATAGGCTGAATAAATCTCCCTTAAGTTGATTAATTTTGAATGCTGTCTCACAACAATAGTTAAGAGTAACTGCTACACCTCCTTTAAAAATTTATCCTATCCTAGGCAATATTTGGGGATTCAGAAACCATGTGGACAATCTTATTTTTGTTTATTATTTTGTGTGTGGTGCTGGTGTATTTAATCTAGAACCTCAGACGAGAGACAAACATTCTACCACTGATCTGTGCCCCCAATCCTTGTCTTTGGGTCACAGAGTCAAGTTCATTCTGCATGAAGGACAATCACTGAAACAAATTTCCAGATATTTCATATTTGCAATTATATTGTCTATATAGTCAGGACATTCATCTTGTCAAATACATATTTATCACAGCAGAGTGTAAAAGTTGATGCTGTGTGCATACTGTGCATCAGGATTGTATGTTTTTGAGATATTCTTGCTGCAAGACACACCTACTGTGTGTCAAGAGTGTATGTTTTTGAGATATTCTTGCTGCAAGAATAAACAGGTCTTCAAGACACTAAGCAACCTGCTCAGTTTTGTCATATAAGACATTTTAAATCTTGACTGTAAATTCAAAGATCTTTGACTAAAACTTAACTGTTAATGGGGTTGCTTAGGATGAGGCTCTGGTAGCGACTGGTTCAGGTTCCTTAGAGTGTGTCTGTCACCAAAGCTCTCCTGTCACTGTGATTTCAGCTGATGGTTTGGGGTTGAACCCGTTCTCCATCTGTGAGCTAGTTTCCTTCTCTCACTGACCCATGCCAGCAGTAGCAGTAGAGTTCAAGCTGAACCACATAGCATAATGGTATGATGGGAGTCAATGTAAAAATCACATTTGTAGATTTAAAATTTTTATTGTGAAACACAAAGGAATAGGCTAATGAACAAGTTTCATATATAACCAAAAACTGACTTAAGATAGGGCTAGATATAAGTAATTTGGGGGTATATTATTCAGGGTTCTCCAGAAGAGAGAACCAGTAGAATGTATATATTCATATACACAATATATATTCATATGTTTACACATATCCATATATGTATTCACATATATTCATATATGTATTCATACATATCCCTGTTTAGTCACTCACATATGTATTCCTATATATGGATCGGGTTATGAGATAAGGTCTGGGTGTCCAGCAATGGTTGCCTGTAGCTGCTCAGTTCAGGAGCTGAATATCTCAACTGTCCCAGTCTAGTGGTAAAGATGGGAGATTTCCCAGAGAGCCATTGGTCTCCAGTCACAATGGCAGAAGTGGGAAAGATAAGTTTGCCAACAGGTGTGTGTGTATGTGCTTGTGTGTGTGTGTGTGTGTGTGTGTGTGTGTGTGTGTGCGCATGCACGTATGTGCATACATATATATATGTACATATATGTGTAGAGAGACAGAGAGATCAAGAAAGAGAGACATACAGAGAGGGAGAGACAGAGAGACAAAAGAGGGACACAGAGGTTAAGAAAAAAGAGAAAGAGAGAGAGAGAGAGAGAGAGAGAGAGAGAGCACTCTTCTTTCTTGTGTTTCCTTCTATCTGGTCTGCTATTGGAAGGTACCACCCACATTTATAGTGGGTCATTATATTTAAAATAACGCAATTACCTGTATCCAGATGGTCTGTTCAGGCGGTCTGATGGCTGACCATAGCTTATCAGTTAGTTCATCCAGGTCTAGTCAAGTCAAACAAGATTAACCGTCATAGGGGGAACGTACTTGATATCATTCACTTTGTTTTGTTAAAGATGAAATCCTGAATTGTTTTTCCTTTTTCAAAATTTTTATTAGCTTACTAAGAATTGTATTTCACTGTAGTAAAAAGAATTTGTTGTTGTGTTGGCTCCTGTCTTTCTTCCCCAGCCCCTGCCCCTGCCCACTTTGTACCCTCTCACTCCAGGAACCCCCATTCCAAAAAGTTCTTTTCTCATGTGAACTTTCATCCTGTTCCCACTCTCAATACCTCCCATTTCCCGAGCATGGTCTCTGTTCTAGTCTCATAGTGGACACCCACTCTCACACCCCCTTGTTGACATATGTACAGACTAGCTAAGGTTAGAATCCACATACAAGAAAGAACATGTGATTTTGCCTATCCAAAACTGGGTCACTTCACTTAACATAATCTTTCCAGTTCTGTCCACTTTCCTATAAATTTCACTTGTCTTAAGAGCCGAGTAAAACTCCTTCGTGTACACAAGCCACATTGTCACTATCTGTGTTTCTTTCAATGAACGTCTAGTCTGGGTCCATTTCCTTGCTTTTATGGATCATGTAGCAATAATCTACATGTGCAAATTAAGATATGCAAAATGTTTCTGAGGGAAAACATCCAACCATTTGGTCTATGCGCAGAAGTGATATAGCTGGGTCCTGGGGTGGTCACATCGACTTTAATCTCTTGGTTACATAACCATTACACTTACATTCTCCAAAGATTTGCACATCAGCCTTGCAAGAATATTAATTTATTGAACATGGCACCACATAGCCACCATGGGCAGGACAGCTATTTCACGTCTGGGAGGATTCGTTATCGGTACTTTCTCATTTAGTTTTAACAACGCATTGAAGTGGGTACATGAACATCACTCTGTTATGCAGCAACAGGAGGAGACAGGCAGAATTGTCTACCTAACGAGCCATAGATTCGGTGCAGAAATATCTGGAACCACCGGCGACCACCATCTGCTGAAGGAGGGGCTCAGATGTCATCAACACAAGCATGAAGCATAAAGATTTTTGTTTGAATCCCTCTTGGGAAACAGCGATCCAAAAATCAAGCTGGATTTTCCCCAGACTATGAGATCACTCTCCTGCAGCACATACACATAGGAAAGACAGTATTTGGAGTGGAATGGAGATCTGTCTCCTGGATCATAGCCACAGGATTCCTGTCCATGTCCAATGAAGCAAGCTTCATCTGTCTGTGTCTTCTCACCTGTACCAAGCCAGTGGTTCTCTTGAGCAGGCTCTGTCACTCAAGCATAGCATGCATCAAAGGGCTTCATTTGAAAATGGAAAAAAAATGAATGGGGAAACTTGCCCAAGATCAGACAATCTATATTAGACTTAGAATTTGAAATTAATGATCTCACTCTCCTAAGTCAGCAGTCTTGACAGTTACTTGAATCATGCATGTTTCCATGAAGTGAGTATGTGCTGACATTTACTTAGACAGGTTTACTGTGCATTGAGTATAGGGAGAAACTGTAAAATAATAAAAATAAGAATGTGCAATGCTAAAAAACATTGTTTCCATCAAATGCAAAATGTCATAGCATGTAGAGTGTTCAGCATGGGTGTGAGAGATACAATGATTGACAGATTGAGGCAGGTGTAAGGATGTTTAGACCAGTAGGTTAAGCTATGTTTTCACATGGGAGGTTGGGAGGAAAGCTCAGATGGAAGTGGTGCATCTCAGGCAAGTGCAGGAAAGAGGATCAATGAATGACCAGCTTACCTTTGGGAAGGTGAAATGAAGGGTGCAGATTGCAGAAGGTTAAATATGGAGACTGTTAGAGTTAAAGATTTTAGCTCTTGTGTGTTCAAGACATTGTGGAAGAGGCTGAGAAAGTGAAGATTGAGGTTCCTTCTTCAACATGACATAGGTACTGTGCTTAGAGATCCAGGGACCTCTGTGGAAGGGGGAGGGCAGGATAAATTAAAAAGTAAAAGCTGGAAGACAAGGAAAGGGTTGTGAAATGCCACTCTCCCAAATAATGATACTACTGTGGCAATCAGAAACCTCCCATAGAGACAGTTGCAGACACTGAACCAATAGTAAACCCATGTGGACATGGTCATCTATGATGGAGAAGAAATCCCTGGGATGCTGCAAAGTACTGGTGTACAGTGGGCAACTAACAGATTCGAGGAGTGAGGGGGAAAAACATGGTGATTTGTGTGCCCATAGAAAAGTCTGCAGGCTCCATGAGCTAATGCCAACCCGGGATCCCTGTCACCTCCTGTGGGACATCAAGCAGAAGGCCTGAATGTGGAGGGAAGACCTCAAGAAATGAAGAGTGAGGGGGAAATGGAAAAAGGGAGAGGAGGAAGCAATCAGGATGTTTATAGACATGTAGGAAAATGTCAAAGATCAGCATTCATTCATGAATAAAGAAAAGCCTGAGTGATCTTGCTCCAGGGTAGCCCTCCTTGAGGAGAGACTCAGGTACTTCAGGATATTCTGAGACCATTAGTTCTGCAACAGAGCTTGGTTGTCACTGTGTGTGTTGACTCAACATTGAGTTATTGCATACAGAAAACAAGAAGGTGGGACTATCAACCAGGACAGAGCAGTGGAGGATGAACAGGTTCTAGAATAGAAGGAAACAGAGAGATAAGGAATCTCATTGTTGATTCACTGAGTTAAAATGTCTGTGCAATAGAACTCCAAGACTGGGGGGCTGGAGAGCTGGCTCAGGGGTTAAACCACTGCCTTGCAGGTGGAAGGTCCTGAGTTCGGATCCTAGACCCCACGTATAGACGCTGGGCAAAAGCAGGGGTGGCCTGCGTTTCTAGTCCTGGTAGGGCAGAGCCTGTGAATCCCAGGGTAGAGTAAACAAGGAGGAGGTGGAGGCGTCCAATGGTGGTTTTCAAATTCATCCATGGTTCTACACACACACACACACATACATACACACACATACATACACACACACATGCATACATGCACAATTGAATAAATAATAAATAATAAAAATTATTTAAAAAAAAGAACTCAAAGACTGGGTTGAAAACCTAGGACTAAAATTTACATGAATATCATTATTGTTAGTCAATCATTCAATATCCACTTGTATCAGCATTTAATGAAATTATGAAGGGCTGTGTTGGAAATGACTTGTATCTTGAAAACATCTCTGGTTCCAATCATGCGTGATCCTGCCTACTACTTCTCACAGAGTATATACATCTCTGTACTATAACCCCTCATCCTGTGCCTAATTCCCGTGCTTGCTGATGTTATGGAGACAAGCCATTCTGTGATCACTTCAAGGGAAATGACCATTGGGAGACCCATGCGTCATTTCTTGCCTTCCGCCCAAACAAGTCAGAGCAATAACTTGTTATGAAAGGACATCCTAAGAATGAAAAATCCATACCAAAGAGCACATTCTGCTTTGATGTCGGTCAGTGTGAAGTTGTTTCCTGAGCACTGAGTGAAATAGAAGTGGAATTTTACAGCATCAGAAGGAAAGTATGAATTTTAGATATGGCAGCCATCACCATGGTAAATGTGTTTATGGATCCAGAGACAAGATGGATGGCACCAAATGTGTGATGGGAGAAGGAAATGGAAAAGAGAAGAAAAATCTAAGGAGGTTGCTGCAGTTTTTCTGTGAGTTGCTGATAAATTCATGATCAAACAATAGGGGTTTTATTCTTGCTCATGATTCTGGTTGTAGTTCATTGTCCAGCCTGGTAGGAGAGCTCATTCCAATGTTAGGAGCTGAGGGAACAGGCCATACCACATCCTCTTGGAATTGCTGAGAGAGAGGAACGCCTCCTCATCTTCCAGAATCACATCTTCCAATGGATGCTAAAGCATGCCAACCTCCTGAACCAGCTCCCTCCATCTTATTCAGCTGCCCAGAGACTGGACCCTCCCACCATGGGCGGGGTCTTTGCTCATCAGTTAAGACATTCTCCCATAGGCTTGGTTAAGGCCAACCTTCATTACCCATTCTTCACATAGATTCCCACAGCTCAGCATTCAGTTGTCAAGTTGATACCTATTTCTAACTATTACAGAGGTGCTTTCCTACTAAGCATTCCAGAGACAGAGTGGGCAAAGATGAGCAACAGGCAGGGCAGGGTGAAATAATGGGGTGAAAGCGAATGTCTCCGATGTGCCCTAAGGAAGCAATGACTAGACCACAGGAGATAATGGTCTTTAATTGTGAATGAATTGCTGAGGCAATTGACCTTAGAAATGCATTTGAAATTCTCCTTCCCCTGTCTCAGTGTAAATATCTTCATGTTGTAGCCTATGGTCTTTTCTTATTGCTTTCCCACAGAATAAGAACATCCAGCTATTCAGCCACACTGAGCTAATTTCAGAGGCATGTCATAATATCATGATTTTTCCAGCCTGGGGGTCTTCCCATGATGCTCAGAGTGACGGCTACATATTCAGCCTTCATTCTTTAACATAATTATCTTACTTATTCTGCTTTTCTGAACAAATAATAGTTTCTCACAACTTTGCTGATATCCCAATTTCAATAAAGTGATATTTTCCCTACTCACAAGACAGACTTTCTTTCTTCCAGTATATCTGCACAATACTAGATCATCACTAAGTGTTCTCTTTTGTGATCGGTCTTCTGGATAAGTGAATGAATGAATGAATGAATAAATCTTGATGAACATCAGCAAGGTTTTCTCTATCATCCTGGCAGAACCTTTCTTAAAATTCCCACCACTTCTGGCTAGCACCTCAGTGGGGAGAAAACCTAACCACTTGATCCTTTAGGCTCAAACTATACTGAATCTAAATAATAGCTCTATCATCAGAGGACTTGTGTTTAGAGAGTAAAGATTAAAGATGAAGTAATAGAGCAAAGGAAAAAAGAATGAGACTGGATGTAAACAAATATAGGAACATACTGAATAGTGGTCTTTAAGTGCTTAGCTCTAAGCTGTGTAAGAAAAAATTGTGGAATTTATTTGATGAAGGGAACATAAGTCAATTACTACAGAGCATATGCTTTAAATAAATAAGAATGTGCATTTAACAATGCAAAACTTAACAAAGTTGGAATTGTGCAGAATGGTGTCAACCTACTGTTAATGTGAAAGATACCTGAGGTAATCAATGATAACGAGAAGACTTGTAGGTTTCAGTCTGTGGTTGTTGGTTTGTTGCTTTGGGACTTGGGGTAAGATAGCATGTGATATATGTGGCCAAATGTTCAGTAGGTTGCTTGACTGTGAATGAAAGAGAGAAAGAAAGGGCTGAAGGCCCTACAATGTATTTAGGGCATGCAGAATGAGGAGACTGCCCTGTAGACCTGCCTCTCTTAGTCACACAGTGAAACTCCACACTTCTCATACCAAATTCTGTTGCAGTTCCTCTTCTGTTGTTGCGATGAAATACTCTGATGCAAGCAATAAGGAAGAAGGCTTTATTATTTGGTCTACAGTTCCAGAGGAGAGCGAATCCACCATGGTGGAGAATACATGGTGGCAGACATGGCAGATGAAACAGAAGGATGACTCACATTATAGCAGCTATGAGGAGGGAGGGAAGAAAGGGGGAAAGAGAGAGAGAGACAGAGAGAAAGAGAGAGAGAGAGAGAGAGAGAGAGAGAGAGAGAGAGAGAGAGAGAGCACCAGGTTATTAAAACTTAAAAGCCTGCCTCCAGTAACTGCTTCATAAAGTGATATTTATAATATTTAAGCCTCAGTGGCTGCCCCTTCTCCTAATGCCTGCCACTTCCCCCCTCCCATTCCCTGAAGCATCCTTTTGTGTGAATGCGAAACCTGAGTCCTCCACTCTAGTGAGGTGTAAGGATTCAGTGGCATAGCCGGGAGCTTCGCCTCTTAAAGGTTATACAACCTTCACAAACAGTGCCACCTGCTAGGTACCAAGTACTTACACACATGTGCCTTGTGGTGGTGGGGGTCTCCACATACAAACCGTTGTACTACCCCTTCTTAAAGTTCCCACCACTTCCAGCTAGCATCTCAGTGGGGAACAAACCTAAACCACTAGACCTTTTTGGCTCAAACTACATTAAATCTAAATAATAGCACTGTTTTCAGAGGACTTGGATTTAGAGAGTATATTATGGAAGAAAATTCTGACAAGACACAGATATTTACCAAGGCAAACAAAAATTACTGGCAGAGAGCAAGGTCATAATTTTTTGTGTGCTGAATATGTTCATCCCTCATACCACACATCTAGTTAGGTAGTAGACACACACACACAAAACAGGAAAAACAGTAAATTTGTTACATTTATGAAGAAGAATAGCCATAATTTGATCCAGTCCCTACTTATTGAGCAACTTCCATACACTAACTGCTAAAAATGCTTGATCTCGGAGTAAAAGTACTTGCATGCAAACGTAGCTTTCACCCCCCTAAGCCCACATGGTGGAAAACTTCTGAATGTTATCTTTTGATCTCCACACATGCTCCGTGGAATGTGTGTCTGACTCCTGCCCCCTCTCTTTTTCCTCAACTAAAGAAATACGCAAAAAAAAAAAAAAATGCTTGTCCAAGGTGAATTAGACACAGATATTGATCTCAGATCATTCGTCCACTAATTCATAGCTGAGGAATCCAACTTATGTCACAGTTTAAAAAGAAAATAGCTTTGAGTCAGTCTTAAATCCTTGGGATAAATTTGCTCATTTTTTGGAAGGTTGATAGTCTTAAGATTTTTAACTGAATGATAAGGAATATTCTATTAACATCATAACAGTGCTCATATAACTATTATAATGCCAGAACATGAAGGAACTATGAAAACCCACCAGGTTCATAGCAAAAGGATTCATAGATAACTGAGGTGTGCTTGCGGACCCACGATAGAAATGTTTGGCATCTGTAAAATACTTACTATTAAGTTTCCGAGCATATTCAATATACATAAGCAAATGGTTTCATGATAAAACATTTCCTCCACTTCCCTTTGATGATGAACTTTGACCTTTGATAATTCCATACATGTATGTAATATATTCTGATAACACTCTCCTCTGTCTTCTCTCCCCCACTTCCCTTCCAGTCCTCTTCCTTAGTATTCTGTCATTTCTTTTTCCTTTTCTTTCTTTCTTTTTTTTTCTTTTATTTTTCCCCCCAATCATACAAGCTCAATAGATACCCTGGTCCTCTCCCTCCCTTGCCCTTTTCCCCCCTTTTCCTCTTCCTTTCATCCCCCTCTCTCCCCTTCTCCCAGTGCCTGCCCCTTCTCCCCTCCCATCCCCTGGAGCATCCTTTTGTGAGAATGCCAAACCTCTGAGTCCTCCACTCTAGTAAGATGTAAGGATTCAGTGGCATAGCTGGAGCTCTTTCTTGGGCTCCCCATTAGTATGGGAACGCTATTATGACTGTTAATTCTTGCCTCTAAGGATCCTACTGCCTGAGATCCATGCTAGATTGGGGGAGGGTCGTTGACATGTCATTCGTTGTGTAGGTCATGCAAAGTCCAGTTATAGCTTCTACAGCCCTAACTTGTGTGGAGTATCTTGCATATCCTTGGTACTCCCCATCTTTAAGCTCTTATAATCTTGCCACCCCTTCACCGCAAGTTTCACTGAGTTTAGGATGGGGAGAGATTTGGTTGGTCTGCTTCCAGGTGATTAATGTAGGGCCTTTGGTGTTCTGTATTATGGTTTGTTGTTGATTTTGGTTTTGCTTTTCCTGCACTGGCCTTGGCTGCATCCTGATTGGTATTGAAGTTTACCTCCTAACCAGATAAAGGGCTGTTTAAATAAAGATCTTGCTGTAAGAGGAGACTCAAAGGTAGATGGAATAGGAATACGACATCGCAGTGAGGGGAGGTCAATGTCCCATTTGCAGGATGGGTACCATCTAGCTTCCAGTTCCTATACCCTCCCAGATTAGTGAGATCAAACCTCTTCAGTCACAAGTGACCAGGAAGGGAAGTAAGAGTGAGCTTCACCAAATGTCTCACTACTTATTTGCAATACTTGACGGTGATCCCCTCTCTCCTTTTTTCTGGGGGGCCCTCCTTCCCCTTAAAATCTTTGTGATTACCATAGATTACAGAGATTTATATTTGAATATATCATTAAGTGGGTTTGGTACTAGGATCCACCTATTAGGGAGTACATACTGTGTCTAATTTTCTGTGTCTAGGATAACACACTCAATATAATTTTTTCTAATTCCATCCATTTCCTGGAAAATTTCATTAATTCATCTTTTTTGATGGCTGAGTAGTATTCCATTGTATAAATGTACCACATTTTCCTTATCCACTTGTCAACTGTTGGGCGTTTGGGTTGATTCCATGACTTTTCTGTTGTAAATAGTGCTGCTATGAACATGGTTGTACTTGTGTCACTGTAGTGAATTTTTGCTTTATGGGGGATTATTCCCAGATTTGGTATAGTAGGGTCTTATGGCATGTCACTCTTTTTTTTTTTTTTTTTAAGAAATCACCAAACTGATCACCAGAGTGGTTGTAAAAGCCTTCATTCCCACCAGCAATGTAGAAAAGTTCCCTTCATTCCACTTCCTCTCCAGCATTTGGTATTGTTTGCATTGTGGATTTTTGCCATCCTGACTGGGATGAGATGATATTTCAGGGAAGTTTTATTTGAATTTCCCTCATGGCTAAGGATGTGGAGCATTTTTAAAGATATTTGTTAGACATTTCAATTTCATCCCTGGAAGAATTTCTTTGGAGTTCCCAGGCCCATTTTTCAATTGAGCCATTAATTTCCTTGGTGTTTAGTTTTTTTTTTAATACATTTTTTATTATTTCTGCTCATACAAACTTAATAGGTAGACCAGTTCCCTCCCTCCCTCCTCCTCCCCCCGAACCCCCTGCTCCCCCTCCCCTTCCTCCCCATACTCCAGTGCCTCCCCCCCAATTCCCAGAGAGTCCTTTATTCTGTATGCCTAACTCTCCTCTTGGTCCTCCTCTCTGATGACGTACAAGGACCCAGTGACATTTCCCTGAACACTTTCTCATGTTCCCCTTAAGCATAGGAACACTACTGTGGCTGTCAATCCCTTGCCTCCAAAGATCTTGGTGCCTTTAGCTGATGCTAGACTTTGTGAGGTCAATAGTGTGTTGGACATTGCGCAGGGCATGCAAAGTCCTATTATGATTGCTTTGGCTCTAACTAGTGTGGAGAATCTTGCAAATCATTGCTCTTCTCATCCTTTTGCTCTTACAATCTTACCGCCCCCTCTTCCGCAAATGTCCCTGAGCTTCAGGATGGGAAGAGATTAGGCTGGCCTAGTTCTATGTGGTTGATATAGAGTCTCTGAAGTTCTGGATTGTGGTTTGTTGATTTTCTTTTGCAGTTTTGCTGCTCCTGCAATGCCCTTCACTCCATCCTGATGGGCACTGTATATCACCCCCTGGTCAGAGACAAAAAGCTGTTAAACTGGAGTCTTGTATAATAGCACATTCAAGGGTAGATGTAATAAAAATAGGAAACCTCAGTGAGGGAGGGGTCAATCACCCATTTGCAAAATGATTACTTTTTATCTGCCGGATTATATGCCCTCCCCTTCTGGTGAGATCATACCCCCTCAGTTGTACATGATCAGGAACGAACGTCTGTGAACTTAACCAGGTGTCACATTACTTACTTGCATTCCTTGATGGAGGCCTATTTTTTTTTTATTCAATTGTGCGTATGTATGTGTGTGCGCGCGCGTCTGTGTGTGTAGAACCACGGACGAATTCGGGAACCACCATGGACACCTCCACTTCCTCTGCCCCAGGATTCACAGGCTCCCCCCTACCAGGACCAGAAACGCAGGCCGCCCCCGCTTCCGCCTGGCATCTATACGTGGAATCTGGGATGCGAACTCAGGACCTTCTGCCTGCAAGGCAGAGGCTTAACCCCTGAGCCACCTCTCCAGCCCCAATGGAGGCCTATTTTCTCTGCTGTAACATGGTCCCCTCTCTCCTTGTGTCTGGTGTGGCCTTCCAACCCCATCCCTCCTGTTCATAATCCTTGCAATTACTGTATTACATAGGTTTACCTTTGAGTGTCTCAATGTGGGCTAGGTGAGTTTGGTACTAGGAGCCACCTATTAGGGAGTACATACGTGCTTAATTTTCTGGGTTTCAGATACTTCACTTAATATAATTGTTTCTAATGACATCCATTTCCCAGCAAATTCCAGTAATTCATCATTTTTGATGGCTGAGTAATACTCCATTGTATAGATGTACCACCTTTTCCTTATCCACTCGTCAACTGTTGAACATTTGGGTTGATTCCATGACGTTGCTATTGTAAACAGTGCTGCTATGAACATGGTCGTGCTTGTGTTATTGAGGTGAACCTCTGCTGCATGGGGGGTTATTCCCAAAAGTGGGATAGAAGGGTCATATGGCATTTCAATCTTTAATTTCTTTAAGAATCTCCAGAGCTCGCCAGAATGGCTGTATGAGCCTGCATTCCCACCAGCAATGTAGGAGAGTTTCTCTATCTGCACATCCTCTCCAGCATTTGTTGTCTGTATTGTGGATTTTTGCCATCCTGACCAGGGTGAGATGATATCTCAGGGAAGTTTTGATTTGCATTTCCCTGATGGCTAAGGAAGTGGAACATTTTTTAAGATATTTGTTAGACATTTTAATGTCATCCCTGGTAAAATTTCTTTTAAGTTCCAGGGCCCATTTTTTAATTGGGCCATTGTTTTCCTTGGAGTTTAGTTTTCTAAGTTCTTTGTGCACTCTGGACAGTAGAGCTCTATCAGATATGTGGTTAGTGAAGATTTTCTCCCATTCTGTGGGTTGCCTTTGAACTCATGTTACAATCTCTTTATCTGAACAGAAGCTCTTTAATTTCACAAGATCCCAACTGTTGAGAGTTGGTAACAGTGACTGTGCCATTGGATGTCTGTTTAGGAAGTGTTGGCCTAGCCCAATCAGCTCGAGGGAGTTCCCTATCCTTTCAACAATGGTTTTTTTATAGTCTCTGGCCTTATATCAAGGTCCTTGATCCATTTGGAATTAAGTCTTGTACATGGTGACAAGTACGGGTCCAGCTTTAATCTTCTGCATGTGGAGATCCAGTTTTGCCAGCACCATTTGTTGAAGATGCTGTTCTTTTTCCATTGGATTCTTTGAGCCCCTTTGTCAAAGATCAAATGGCTGTATTTTTTTGGGCTTATATCTGGGTCTTCAACCCTTATCCATTGATCTGTGTGTCTATTTTGGAGCCAGTACCAGGCTGTCTTTACAACTATGGATTTGTAGTATAGACTAAGGTTTGGTATGGTGATACCTCCAGCAGTGTTTTTGTTACTCAGGATTGTTTTTGCTATCCTGGGTCTTTTGTGCCTCCATATGAATTTTGAGATTATTTGGTCAACTTCTTTAAAGAATTGCTTTGGGATTTTAATTGGTATAGCATTGAATTTGTATATTGCCTTTGGTAGGATGGTCATTTTTACAATGTTGATTCTGCCAATCCAAGAACATGGGAGGTCTTTCCACCTTCTGATGTCTTCTGCAATTTCTTTCTTCAGGGTTTGAAAGTTTTCATTATAGAAGTCTTTTACGTCCTTGGTTAGGTTTATACCAAGGTATTTCATTTTTTTAGGGGCTATAGTAAATGTGATTGTTTCTCTCAAGGCTTTTTCACTTTTTTCATTCTGGGCATATAGGAAGGCCTCTGATTTTTGCACATTTATTTTGTAACCTGCCACCCTGCTGAACTTCTCAATTAGTTCCAGGAGCTTCCTGGTGGAGCTTTTGGGATCACTCAGGTATAAGATCATGTCATCTGCAAATAGAGATAGCTTGACTTCTTCCTTGCCGACTTGAATCCCTCTTATGTCCCTTTCTTGTCTTATGGCTTCAGCTAAGACTTCAAGTACAATATTGAATAGAAGTGTTGAGAGTGGACACCCTTGTCTCGTTCCTGATCGAAGTGGGAATACTTCCAATTGTTCCCCATTGAGCATAATCCTTGCTGTGGGCTTGTTGTATACAGCTTTTATTATATTGATAAAGGTTCCTTCCATTCCTACTGTCTCTAGCGTTTTGATCATAAAAGGCTGTTGGATCTTGTCAAAGGCTTTTTCTGCGTCTATCGAGAGTATCATGTGGTCTTGGACTTTGGACTGGTGTACATGATGAATTACATTTATTGATTTACGTATGTTGAACCAACCTTGTGTGCTGGGGATGAAGCCTACTTGGTCCCTGTGGATAATCTTTTTGATATGTTTTTGAATCCGATTTGCTAAGACTTTGTTGAGAATCTTTGCATCTGTGTTCATCAGAGAGATCGGCCTATAATTTTCTTTTTTAAGTGAATCTTTATTAGGTTTTGGGATTAAGATGATATTAGCTTCATAGAAGGAATTTGGTAGTGTTCCTTCCTTTGCTATTTGATGGAACAGTTTAAGGAGTATTGGTGTTATTAACTCCTTAAATGTCTGTTAGAACTCTGTGCTGAATCCATCTGGTCCAGGACATTTTTTAGTGGGAAGATTCGAGATTACTTCTTCAACTTCCTTATATGTTATAGGACTATTTAAATAATTCACAACTTCCTGATTCAATTTAGGTAGGTTGTGTTTACTTAGAAATTCATCCATCTCTTTTGTGTTGTCAAACTTCACAGAGTATAAGTTTTTGAAATATGATGTTATAATTATCTGGATTTCTTGGGTATCAGTAGTGATAACTCCATGTTCATTTCTAATTTTGTTAATTTGGGTTTTCTCTCTCTTGCTTTTAGTTAATTTAGCTAGGGGTGTATCAATCTTATTGATTTTTTCAAAGAACCAGCTTTTTGACTGGTTGATTTTTTCTATCGTTTTCTTAGTCTCGATTTCAGATATTTCTCCCCTTACTTTGCTAATCTCCTGTCTTCTACTACTTTTGGGATTAGATTGCTCAAGTTTCTCTAAAGGCTTAAGCTGCATCGTTAAGTTATTTATTTCTGATGTTTCCATTTTTTTAATGTAGGCATTAAGAGCTATGAACTTACCTCTTAGGACAACTTTCATTGTGTCCCAGAGATTTTGGTAAGTTGTATTTTCATTATCGTTCGCTTTCAGGAAATCTTGAATTTCCTTTTTAATTTCTTCCTGAATCCAGTTCTCATTCAGCATCATATTGTTAAGTTTCCAGGAGTTAGTGTATTATCTCATTTGTTGTGTTGTGGATGTCCAGCTTTAGGCCGTGGTGGTCTGAGAGGCCACAGGTTAGAATTTCAACTTTTTTGTATATGTGTAGATTCATTTTGTGGCCCAATATGTGATCTATTTTGGAGAAAGTTCCATGTGCTCCTGAGAAAAATGTGTATTCTTTGGTGCATGGGTGAAAAGTTCGATAGAGATCTGTAAGGTCCATTTCTTTAAGGGTTTGTTTAAGTTCCAAAGTGTCTCTTTTAAGCTTTTGACCTGTTGATCTATCCCATGTTGAGAGGGCGGTGTTGAAGTCCCCAAGAATTATCGTTTGGGGGTTGATTTCTTGCTTTAGACGCTGTAGGGTTTTCTTAATGAATGTGGAGGGGCCCGTATTGGGTGCATATATGTTCAGTATTGTGAAGTCTTCCTGGTGAATTGTACCTGTGACTAAAATGTAGTATCCATCCGTATGTCTTATAATTTTCTTTGATTTGAAGTCCACTTTGTCTGATAGCATAATGGCTACCCCTGCCTGTTTTCTGCTTCCATTTGCTTGTAGAATTGTTGACCAGCCTTTTATTTTTTTGAGCGTGCCTATCTTTTGTGGTGAGATGGGTTTCCTGCAGGCAGCAGATTGTTGGATTGTGGTTTTTAATCCAAGTTTATAATCTGTGTCTCTTAATCGGTGAGTTAATACCATTGACATTTAATGTTATAATGGAGAAATTATTTTTAATTCTGGACATTTTTATGTTTAGTAGATTTTGTAAGCATGTTGTTTGATATTTATGTTTTGGTGGTATTATACTTCCCTTCTGTCCTCCTGGATATGCTTGTTCTTTTCTTCAAGCTTGAGTATCATTTCTAGAATTTTTTTGAAGGCCTGGTTTGGTAGACATGTACACCTTCAAGTTGTCTTTGTGCTGGAAAACTTTTCTTTCTCTCTCAATCATGACAGATATTTTTGCCGATTATATCAGTCTGGGTTGGCATTTTTGCTCATTTAATACTTGAAGTATGTCTCTCCAAGCTCTTCTTGCTTTTACTGTTTCCATTGAGTAGTCATTTGTTATTCTAATAGGTTTACCTTTAAAAGTGACTTGCTTTTTTTCTCTTGAAGCTCTCAGCACCTCTTCTTTGTCTTGAATGTGGAGTGTTTTGACTATTATTTGCCGTGGTGATTTTCTATTTTGGTCATATCTGTTTGGAGTGCGAAATGCCTCTTGTATTTGGATAGGCCTCTCATTCTTTAGTTGTGGGAAGTTTTCATTTATGATGAATTGAAATATTTCCTCAGGTGTGGTATTTTGGGATTCTTGTTCTGGTATTCCATGAATGCGCATGTTAGGGTTCTTCAGGGTGTCCCATATCTCTTGAATGTTCCTCTCCAGTATCTTTTTGGCTTTAACAATCTCTTCCATTGAGCTGATTAATTCTCCCACTTTGTCTTCTAGATCTGAAATTCTATTTTCTGCTTTGTTAGTTCTGCTGATAAGACTCTCTGTTGAGTTTTGGGTTGAAGATAACTTGTCTTGTATTTCGATTTTAAAGTCTGCCTGGGACTGTTTTAACTGCTCTATGTCTATTTTTGTTTCTTGAACTGTTTTTCTCAACTCCTCCAAGTGTCTGTTGTGTTCCTGTTCAAAGGGGTTGATGCGGTTGTTTAACTTCTCCAGGATTTCCTCTTTCATAGTATTAATCATGGTAATGATCATACTTTGAAAGTCATTATCTTGGGGTTGGCTTTCATGCCTATTTTCTGTGGATTTGTTCTGGTCGGAATCCCTCATTATGGGATTGATTCTTTCGGCAGGAGATTGGTCTTCTTGGGTTTTGTTTCTTCTGGATCTGCACTTTGACTTGTACATTGTTGTTTTGTTTTTTAGGACCTTTCAGTTTCTGTGTGTTTTTCACTGAATCGACGTAGTTGGTATTGTTACACTTGCCAGTTATTACTAGTGCTTGCCCTTTGGGCTGGATGAGAAGAATCTCGCCCATGTGATATAATTATTGTAGTGGAATCCAGATGTATGGCCTGTGTTCCCTTTGTTCCTTAGAATTTTGCTTAAGTTTCCTTTCGACTCTATTGAATTCTGAGTAGCAGTGTGTCTTCTCTGGACCATGTGCATAGTTCCCCAGTGGGCCAGAGAGGCAGAGGGTCTGATGTTGATGGCAGAATTCTTCACCTGCGACCTGGGGGGGGGGGGAAGCGTGCAGGGGCGGGAGGGTGTGAGGGGCTGGGGTCCGGGGCGGGGCCTCGGGGGCTAAGCTGGTGGCCGCGCTGAGCTGTTGCTATTGGCCAGGCTGCTCCGGGGTGGGGGGCAGGGCTGGGCTGGGCTCTCTCACTAGCTGGCTCACCTGGGAAGGTCGGGGCGGAGGGGGGTGGGCCTCTTTCATTGTTTTGATCATAGTAAAGATCAGACTTTGCAAATAATTATCTTGGGTATTGCTTTCTTGGCTAATTTCTGTGAGTTTGTTCTGTTTGGACTCTATCATTATGGGATTAAATCTTTTGGTGGGAGATTTGTTGTCTTGGTTTTTGTTTCTCATTGATTTGCACTGTGACCTGGACATTTTTGTTTTAGCTCTATGACCTTCTTTTTGTTTCTCTGTGTTTTTGATTGTACTGAATTAGTATTACTACACTTGAACAGTATTACTTGTGTTTGCCTTGGAGTTGGGTATGCTTGTCTGGTATTCGTGTTATTTCCTAGATGAGGCTATTGGACTGTTAGTATATCAACTAAGTCAAGTTTAGTAGACAGGGAATGAAGATTAATATGTTAGTGCACTTTTTAGGTTACTTAGTGATATGTGAGGGTGAATGGTATAGTCCCTGAAGTTTTTGGGTGACTATATGGAAAAGGTAAACTATAGTAACTAATAATTGAGAGTAACAGGATGGTAAAGAGGGGTTTACTTATCTTAGAACTAGATGTGAAGATTTTCTCCCATGGGATGGGATGATTTTAAAGGACTTCAGATGAATGGTGTTTGTCTCCTAGAGCTTTGCTTGGGTTTTCTCTGGACTCTGTTGAATTCTGAGGACTAGGGAGTCTGCGCTGGTCTGGGTCCAGGTCAGAAAGGCTAGTGGGGTGTGCAGATCACCTGAGACCTGGAACATGGCCTAGGGGCCTTCCTCAGTGCCAGAAAGGCAGATTTGCTGCTGGTGTGGTGC
Organism: Typhlomys cinereus; assembly: GCA_023101885.1. NCBI lineage: Eukaryota > Metazoa > Chordata > Mammalia > Rodentia > Platacanthomyidae > Typhlomys > Typhlomys cinereus. The sequence goes on along the minus strand of JALPQD010000525.1, from coordinate 681,528 downwards.
ACAGGTGACCTGGGGTCTTAGGCGTGATCTAGGGGCCTAACCCGAGGAGCAGGGAGTCTGCCCTGGTCTGAGTCCAGTGCAGAAAAAAGTTATTTTCTTTCGTGTGGAAGAGGGCACCGTGTGTGCCTGTAGAGACCCAAAGGTGACTTCAGGAATCACTCTGAATCACTTTACCTCCTCTTTACTTTGCTCTAGAGTTTCCTAAGCTCTGCCTTCCAGGACCAGAAGTGCAGCTGCCATCATTTCTGTCTGGTGTTTTTATGTGGGACCTGAGATTTGAACTCAGGTCCTTCTGCTTCAGAGGCAGAGGCTTACCCCCTGAGCCATCTCTCCAGCCTATATTCATGTTGTTTCCTATTGTTTTGTGTCCCTCTTGGTTTAATCAGGCCTTTTTGTGTGGTCCTGGGCTCGGAGCCATCTCTTAGAGCCCTATAGGCTGCTTTCTAAGAAAATCCCACTGGTCACCTGTGAGAGACATTAAACAGCCCAGTCCTTATTTTGAAATACTAATAATTGAAGGGAAAACTGATTGTTTATCTTACTTATCCTAAATAATTGTACCACAAGGGAATCGAATAGAGAAAAGAGTGTTTCTTTTTAAAAAGATTCAGGTAATAAATGAGAAGTCCTGAGAGCAGTTCAAATATTTCAGAAGGCAACTGTAAGTGTTCACAGAAGGAGAGATGATTTACTTTTTGGTTACGTCATGGTAGACCACCTTTTAACTATGCCCACAGCAAGTACACATGCCGTGCAAGATATGTTTTGTAACCTGTCTCAGAGCTTTGAAGTTATCTCAAAGCAGCAGAAACTTGAAAGCCCTCGATTCTACAGAGATGAGACTCACACCTCAGGAGATCACATTCAACTGTTTCTTTCTTTTTTCTTCTTCTTCTTCTTTTTTTTTTTTTTTTTGAAGGACAAGTGGAAAGTTGACGGATTTTTTTTTCTAAGCTTGAGAGACAGAGGTCGGACTTCAGGACTGTCAGAGAAGGTTGAAAATGGAGGAGAGAATACACAAAAGAAGGAAGGAGGCTGGGGTGGGGGAGCACTTGTCTGTGTAATTCCCTAGCATCCTTGGCTAATTTCAGAGTAGCATGGGGTTGAGGTGAGATGCCCAGGGTCCCAGGAAAGGGCAGGTGTTGAGGGCGGTAAAGTCCTCAGTATCCTAAGCATCTACCTAGATGCTGGGGAGACCACCTTTGAAGGCCAAATGCCGTCAGTTAGAGGACTTCAGTCTAGAAGACCACAGAGGCTTTGCTTAGGAAGTGAAGGCCACACTTACCTAAGGGCCAATCAGTCGTCAGGTCCCGTGACAAAGGACAAATGGAAATCCTGCAGGAAAGTGTTCCCCTCAGAAACGGTGACTTTCTAGAAATGATGTTCCTAGTGGGATCATCCCATTTACTTCTTTGTTAGTTCTCCAGTCTTTCCCTTTAGCGGCCTTCATCCTTCACTTTCTTTCTTGATCTCTCTCTCTCTCTGTTTTTCTCTCTCTCTTTCTCTCTCTCTCTCTCCCCACTTCTTCAGCTTAAATGTCACAATGCAAAGTTGTTCCCAATTTCCAGTCTAGCTTAAATATCTCTGTTCAACTCTTTCCTATCAGTCTATTCTTTTCTTTTTACAATTTGAGATGATGCCTGTGCATGTGTCTGCTACTTTTTCCTTTTGATTAGAGGACACTGGAGGCTTAGGGTGTGTGACCAGTGTTGGGAATAGTGACTTCTGTAAGAGCAGGTGATACATTCCATGTGCAATAACACTTGGATACATGGATAAATTAAAAAGGTTTTGATATAAACTAAGTAGTAAAGCACAAGTTTACCACATTCAAACAGTAAGCGATTGGCTCTAGGAGAGAGATATGTCTGAGACGAATCAACAATGGCTAATGTCTTTGCTTCAGAAATGTTATCGATACCATAGAAAATGATCAATGTTGACACACTTGTTTAATTTCCTTTGATCGTCGTAGTATTTTCAGTGATAGGAAAGACAGAAATGCACACAGGGAAACCAAGAAATAGTGCTGATGTGACTTTGGCAAGTTACAGATGTGACAAACACAAGAGACAGAAATATACCTTCCGTTTTCCGGGGACACATTCACATGCCCTTGGGCAGAGTGGATTGTACTGAGTCCCTCTCCTTAGAAGGTTACTTACTGGTGATTGATGGCTGAGCACAGAGGTCATGTTTGTCTCCGTAGCCCCTGTGCATATTCCTGACCTTAACTCTGTCTATTAAAAACCATGGGAGGAAAATGACTTTTCTTTGCGGTTCTGTACGGCACTTGCTTCCCCCCTCCTTCCTTCCATGGTATTAATCTCAGTTGTTTTAAACTTAAGAGTCCCTTAAATCATTTTGCATTCTTTTATGCTACTATGCAAAAAATAGTACAACCTATTTCCTGTTGCTTTCTTGAATTGCTTGCATTGTCTCTGCATGGTTTAAAAACCCCGTTCAGTAATGTGGATCTCAAGTGCCTATACATCACACAGGTAATTTTAATATTTCACTATGTAATAGTTTAACAGTGACTCTGTTTTGATTTATGTTTCTTAGAAGTCAAAATTGGGCCTCTGTTTGTTTAGTAATTCATGGGTAATAATTTTCAAATGAAGAAACAGCATGATCGTTGCTGAAGGCTGACTTTGTTTTTGACCAAGACTATTTTTGCCTATAACCCTTTCCTCTAGCTCATGAAAGATCTGTATAATGTTTTTTTCCTGTGGTCTTTACAGGTTGGACTCTTACTTTTTATACTTCAGTCTAATTCTCCCAAAATGAATAGACAATTATATTAACTTTTTTTTCCAAGAAGAGTCCTTTTGTGACCTTTAAATAAAACTAATTTTCTGTTATTGGTCATGCATTTTCTATTTCAGTTCATCTTGGTTTTTAAGTTTTTCTGTCATCTGTCCTCATCAATAATAGCAGGTGTCATCATCTAACTCGCACAATCACTTTATCCCTGAAATATCATTCAGGGACAAATCTCTCCCACCTCCACAACTTTCTTACAGGAACCAATGATAGTACAGATAGGGAAAACATTCACTTTTCCAGTACAATTCAGTAGGCAATGCTGTTATTCAGTTCCAGAAAGCAGGTTTTGACAGCCCACGTGGTGCGCCACATGGCTCTCTGCCATCCTGTCTTGTGTCTCATAGTCCCATGGAAACCTGTGCAATAGTAATCTGATAAATGGATGAATTAAAAAGATTTTGATATAAACTAAGTAGTGAAGATTAGAATCCTACACGCTTTAATTTAGTGGACATCTGGCAAAGCTTAACATGTTGAATGTTTGTGGAGTTCCCAAAGAAAAAGTACTGTCCATTGATTCCACCATGCCTGGGTCCTGGAGCTTGATTTAATAAAACCACCTCCCCCATTAACATCATCTTTTTTTTCATTTTTTTCTTTATTGATGAAGTTTGCTCTTCGAAGCTTTCATGCATGGAAACAAAACATTTTGATTCCTCTCTCTTCCACTTTTTCTTAGCTCCTTCTACCACATTCCACTCACTCCCTCTCCCCCTAAGTCCTCCTCTTATATCCATGACCTTTTAATTTTTTGTGTCCTACCAGGTTTAATCAGGGAGTTGTATGTGATCTCAGGCTTTGGATTATGTCTGGAGGCTAGCGGGTTCCCCAGTGGGTACCTCCAGTTGGATGCATCTGTTTCCCCATTGATGAATCTTTTAGCTCTCTATTGTTCATTAGTATCTTATAGGATACCATGGGTGAGTCCCTCACAGATGTCTTTCTTATTAATCTACTTGGGGGACTGGGGAGCAGATTGCTTGGTAGAATGACGACCCTTCCAAATACCAGAAGCTGAGAATTTCTGGAGCAGGACTAGGATGTGTATGAGGGGTGCACATGCATTGAATGGGGGAATGTCGTGTTGCAGCGACAAGTGTGGTTGCACATGAATTGTGTAGAAGTAGGGAGACTGCTGATCATGGAGACCCTGGTTAAACCCAGAGCGTCTCTGTGGACTCTGTTGACGTTGTCCCAGAGACTAGGAAGATCACTGTCTTGCAAGCCTCAGGAATCACTGAGCAAAGGCATGAATAGTCGCATCTTGAGCTTGGGAGTCTTCCTATCGCTGCTGGAAAAACATAAAATGGGAAGAGTGTGCTTTGTTTTTATGCATTGCCTCCGCCCAGAGAGTTTTGCATGTGCATCCCTTGAAGGAAAGAGGGCAGAACCCTCCTTCTAGAAGTATCCCCTGTAATATAGATCCCTGAAAGACACCTGCGAGTCTTCCGTGGGAAACTGTCCAGTCCCGAGGGACATCACTATTCTGCATGATATAAACAAAGCAGACTGTAGCCTGGATCACAGGGAGGACGGATCCCAGAGTTGGGGGCGTCATTCTCTGTGTGTCTCTTCTTTTCCTTCCTTCTTACTTTCAATAAACAGATTCAAAATGAAGGTATTCACTGAGGAGGATCCAGGCAGAAGCTGACAGGCAGAGAAAAAGCCACAGAGCTCACAGATGGGGAAGTCACTGTGCTGTAGAGTCTGGCAGTGATATTGACAGTTAGGAGAATTTTTTTCCTTATGTTCTTCAGAATGCACTATTTTTTTTATTTCCACTCATACAAACTTAACAGATACAGCGGTCCCCCCCTAACCCCTTATATCCCTGTGTCCCCTCCCCTCCCCCTTCCCTTCCCATCCTCCAGTGCCTCCCTCTCCCATCCCTAGAGCATCCTTTAACGTGCATGCCAAACTCTCCTCTGGGTCCTCCTCTCGGATGAGGCAGAAACGCACTATTTTTTTTTTGCATGTGTGTATGCGTATGTGTGTATACACACATATGTGTTCACATGTGTATATATGAGAGAGCATTTGAGTGTGTGTGCCTGTGAAGGCCCAAGGATAACTGTGGGAATCATTATGGATTTCTTTACCTCCCTATTGCTTGGTTCTGGGGTTTCTCAGGCTCTGCCTTCCAGGGCCAGAAGCACAGGCCACCACCCTATCTGCCAGGCATTTTTCCATGGGATCTGGGGATCTGAACTCAGGTCCATTTACTTGCTGGGCAAAGGTTTTAACTCCTGAACTATGTTTCCAACTCTACGCTATTTTTTTAAGTCAGAAATAAACCCAAGTCTTTCATTATTTTATACACTATTTTTAACCTGCTCAATATTTTTTAGCATTAACTAATAGCAATTGGGTTAGTAGCAATGAACTTTTATTGATTACTTGCTGCCAGATAGATAAACATTCAGACAAGGAGCCCATGAAAAATAAAGTGTTGTTGCTCTTGTTTAGTGAATGAAGAAATGAAGCAATGAGATGATATAACTTCTGCGATATAAAAAGAAAATTCCATTGCTGTGGTTTGAATGTGAAATGGTCCCCCATGGGTCCTTATTTTGAATACCTGTCTCCTTTATGGCAAGGAGGTGTCCTCTGGGGAGCCTGGAGACTTTCCAGGAGACAGAGTGTAGTTGGCAAAAGGAGGCCAGGGGGTACAGGCCTTGGAAGGCTATACCCATCCCTGGCTTTGCCTGTCCTGAGTAGTTCTGCCTCATACTTCTGAATCATGGATGCATGTACCATCTGAGGATGCTTCCCCCCACCATGATGGATGCATTGTTTCTCTCTGGTACTTTGTTACAGTAACACAAAAGCCAGGAATATATGCTAAAGAACTTAGCCCCTAACACCTACAAGCACCTGGTGTTACCTTGCGCCCCAAAGTTGTTTTGCAGATGTGATCACGTTAGGAATCTTGTGATGGGAAGGAGGGTATTTAGTTTATTCAGCTGGCTCCCATGTGATTACAAGGGTTTTATGAGTGGGGAGTGGGTGGGTTAGTCAGAAAAAATAGTTCCAGATTTTTGTGGCATTTGCTTTATGCATCATAACTCAGCATTGTGTGCCAATTGTTCAAAACCATATTTTTCACATATCGGATGTTTGTATAAATGACTTTTGCAAATGCCATAATAAAAGGCTGAATGTTATGAATGAACGTTCTGTTTAATGGAGTAATGTTATGATGTATGCTAAACTTTATCGTATAAGAATTCTTTGGGGCTGGGGAAATGGGTTAGGCTACAACCTTTACCTTGCAAGTAGCAGGACCTGAGTTTAGATCCTCAGATCCCAGGTAAAATATGACGGTGGCTGCAATGCCAACCCTGGAAGGTGGAGCAATCCCAGATGATTCTGAATGTCTCCCTTGCAGTCTCCACTGGTGCACACTCAAGTGCCCGCTGATGCAGACACACATACATACCCACACGCCCACACGCCCCCCCCCACATAAAGTTTTTATGCCTATTCCATCTATTTTACTTGACTTTTTTACGGTCTTTTCATCCATAAAGAACATTGCTTTGATGCATGTCAAGTCTGCACTGAGACATCACCCGAGTTACTTTTTCCATTTTTGATCTTTCTTCCTAGAAGACACTTTGTGGAAGGATCCCACCACCATGTGAACGTCATGTCTTGTCATGGCGGGCTCTCAGCAATCCCGAGCTTTGCTTTACAACTGTGAACATGACAGGATTGGGAGGAGGGCGTCTAGACTTTTCAAAATTAAGTGCTGCAGAAGTACTCTAGTTTATGAGAGCAAGTTGTAGGTCGTGAAGATTGTAGAGAGGGGCTAAGTTACAGGGAAGCTCTGCCTGGTACTTGAGGGAGACCTTAATAAGTGGGTTCAGCCTTCTCTATCAGGATGCCTATAATTGTCTGTAACAGAGCAATGGTCACTTTTATGCGCTTGTGATCCATCTTCCTTGTGTAAAAACCTCCACGCAAGCAGAGGCCACACTTGTCTTGAATCCTTTTATTCCACCATGCAGTATGACATCTCAGTTGTAATGAGTTAAATTCATTTTTTTTTAAATAAATGACTTCATTGAGATGCACGGCCATACACCTGTTAGGTAGAAAGTAGGCAAGAGTCAGAGAAAATGCCAAGTGGCTTCGGTTAAGGGATAAAACATTGCACAGTGGCTTTAGGCATCAATCGTTGGAGATGTTTTCTGCTTGCCTATTTTGCTGATGGAAATATTCCAGGCCTCAAAGCTTTAGGTGTCTTGGAAGATGGATACAACCATTATAATGTAATAATAACAAGAGGAAAAAGAAGAAAAAAGAAAGAGTAGGCTAAAGTAACATAGGCAGCTTTTATGGTGGGGGAGAAAAAAAATCTCTTGGTGGCTAATTCCAAAAATAGACTTTATCTAAAATAAAATCATTACCAAGAGAGTTGCCTCTAAGCAATGCATTAACTCAGAGATAACTGCATCACTGCAAATGTGTCAGCATTTAAAGTCTATCTCGTTGGAAATTTTCTTAATTTATTGTAATCTAATCATCGCGGAGCACATCATTTGTACTTGACACAGAGTTATGTTTTTCCCATGCACATTCATTCAGCGATATAACAAGGAATAATTGTTCAGCTAACGCTATTCTTTCTCAAGAACGCGATGTTTATTCATGTGGACTTGGTGAATGAATTCTTTAGAGGCATATTAACAAGATGGGAAAACAAAAATCAAACCCCTGAATTTTCAGAAGATAGCTGAGTGGAAACAGGAGAAAAAAAATGGAGTGATAGAGGCCTTTAGTGGCTTAGGACTGTGATGGATCACTGGGGAGAAACGCATATTTGGATACACAAATAGCTACAAGGGTTCCTCCAGTAACAAAGCTGAGCAAACTCTGATGTCCTCTTAACCCCCTGGCAGAAGGCAGCTTCTCCTCTCCTCCACTGATAAAATAGCTTCCTGTTTTGGGTTTTCTCTCATTTCTTCATTTATCACACAAATATGCCCTCAAGGGTTGCCTCTACTTCCTGGTGTGGCTGGTGTTGAGGGATATGTTCTGGTGATGTCTGCTTTTAAATACCCTGAGGAAGAGAGTTCTTTGTCACAGAGTAGACAGGATAGTATCAGGAGTTGAGAATACATCAGTGTCACCTCACGTGTCTTTCCAAGGGTGGCCTTGAGAAAGCAGAGAATAGTCTTGCCCTTTAGTGCCGTCTCTCAGTCGTGAAGATAACCAGACAGTGCACGGCAGTTTCATGTGTGCTTGATGAAGCTGTCCGTTACCCTTGAGCGCGTGTTTCCATGCGTGCATCTCTCTGGCTACCACATGTCTGAAAGACATTTGAAGCAACCAAACCACTTTTTCTGGACTTTTTCTGGACTCAGTGTTTCAACCATGTCATTAAACTAGTGTGAAGTATGTAAGTTGATCTATGAATATGAATTACATTCATTTTTCTGACTTTTTAAGAGAATAAGAATGGTTAACTCTTAATAACACTGGGAGAAAATGAGGCATACATGTAAAATGTATTGCTAAATCATGAATTTTGTAAAAAAGCTAATAAAGACAAAAATGGAATCAATCTAGGGTTTTGATAGGATCTGACATCTGCTGCTGGTATTTTATACATACATGTACATACACATCATACATACACACATACCACCTGTAGACACAAAGACACTCATAATACACAAACACATATATGATATATGTACACATAGACACCACATGCATGCATGAATATATGTACACACCATGTACACATTCATACACATATGTACATACTACATGTATACACATAGACACCCATATACAACATATATATCTATATACCATATACATACATACATACACTGCACAGACATATGTACATGACATATACGCATGCTTACACATATACTATATACTCACATACCACATACAAGCACATACAGAAATCATATATGCAAACATTCCACATAAAGACACATACACCTACATACCCACACACATGCACCATGCACACATATGCACTATGCACACATACACATACATGCACCATGCACACATGTGCATCACACACATACATGCACCATGCACACACATGCACATATGCACATGTGTATCATGCACAAACACATGCATACCATGCATACACACACACACTATGCACACACCTGGAAATACTTTCAATGGAGATAGTACTCATTCATCCTCAGAATCACTCCTGTTCTTGTTCTCTAGGATCAGAGGTGGTGGATCTTGATGGAAAAAGTTCCCTTCTGTACAGATTCGATAAACAATCCCTGAACCCAATGAAAGATGTTATTTCGCTGAAGTTTAAAACCATGCAGAGCAATGGGATCCTGCTGCACAGAGCAGGGCCCAATGGAAGGCACATCACGCTGGAATTAAGACAAGGGAAACTCTTCCTACTTATTAATTCAGGTAAAACTATTTGTCAAGAGGCTTGAAAAATCTGATCATTTACTTATCACTTAGGTAACTTTATGTCTTCATGGCTTAATTTTTTTAACACTTAATGTAGCTTATTTTCATATTCAAGGACTTGTAAGCTGGCCGATAGCACTGTCTCGGAGCAAAATGGGCGATAAGTTGGCCGACTGCACCTGACTCTCATTGGACACTCTCCAGGGTGGCGTGGCTATTTTTCAATGTCATAAAGAATGGGACGGGTCATTGGAAAATATCGCAGCAGTAAAAATAATGAGGTTGTTGCAAAGATAAAATTTACATAGAAAATGAGCATGCCATGGGTAATAATAATAAAAAGAATTAACAGTGGAAGAAATTACAGCAAGGCTGAGAGATCATTATATTTGGGACTTCAGGTAGATCTACGCTGGAGTTCAGGATGCTTGTCCACAGTTACAGTCAGGACGTTCGTCCAACAAAGGGAAGCTTTTTTCCCTTGTCCTTTTAGCTGGAGATAACAGAGCTGTTGCTTTCCCTCCTTCTAGGTGAGGCTGGAATACCCTCCGCTCCCAGATTGGTCAACCTCACCCTGGGCAGCCTGCTGGACGACCAGCACTGGCATTCGGTGCTCATCCAGAGGCTGGGCAAACAGGTCAACTTCACGGTGGACGAACATAGGCATCGCTTTCACGCACAGGGAGAATTCAGTGACCTGGATCTGGAGTCCCAGGTGTGGTGGGTCTTTCAGTTAATACAGACGGGATCAGGGGCATGGCGTCTAACCTCCTACCAGAAAGTATACCATAAGAACACACCTCCACAGTTACTCACAAGGTGGATTCTCCAGGAGGTCAGGCTGGTGTCCTTAGCAAGTTCCCATAGCATGGAAATGATTCTTCCTTCCTTACCAGTGTCAATTTGCCTTTACCATGCAAGATAATCCTTTACACCTGATCTATGGAGTCATAGTGCTTTGTATGTGTTATAAGATTCATACCACAAACAAATATACGATACCTATAAGATATGATTCCATGAAATCATCAGATTTCGTTGTTATCCCTCTATCCACCTCACACATTACTACAGACTTAAGGAGAGCTAACAAAGGAGCACATGGATTAATTCATTAATAACTGTTTCACATATGCAAATATCAGTGTGTGCTAAAAACACACAAAATACAATTTATACAAAATATAATTCACAATTTAGTTACATTATCAGGCAGATCAAGCTTTACCATGGATATAAAGTGTTATTTCCTTCATTAAGCAATGAATATCAAAACCAGGTGTAATTAGTGACTTGAGGGAATCATCTGGCAGTAGTGAAACTGAAGCGTGAAAACATACAACTTTGTTTAGGAAACTCTGTGTCTTCATTTTTTTTCCACGTAGAGTACTGAAACTCATCCATGTGGGAGGATTAGAGCTAGTACGGTGGATCATTATCCTTATTTAAATTGGTTATCATAAAAATCCTAAACAATATGATTGATGCCACTTTTCTTTCTAAGATCAGCTTTGGAGGGATTCCAGCCCCTGGAAAATTAGCATCATTCCCACAGAAGAATTTTCATGGATGCTTAGAGAATCTCTATTACAATGGTGTGGACGTCATTGGCTTGGCCAAGCAAGGACACCCCCAGGTTATTGCCACGGTATGTCTTCCTGGGAAGGAACGAGGAAGGAGGCAGCTCTTTTCCAAATGGAATCGCTCCATTTGAGGTTCTCATCTGATATGGTGTTGAGGAAATAAGGGATTTATTTCCTTATGACAGTCCAGTTACAGTTTTCAGAACAGCTTGATAGGAGAGCATGCACCAACACCAGGGCCAAGGGAACTGGCCACACCATCACCACATAATGGCTGAGAGACAGACAATTCTTACTTGCCAAACCAGCATGTCTGGCCAAGTATACAAAAGGATGCCAAATTCCTCAACAGGCTCTCACTATTTTATTCATCTGTTCAGGGCCTAGACCCACCCAACATGGACTGGGCCTTCTCCGTCAGCTAGACAATTTCCTGCAGGTTCACTCTGGGCTTAACTCAGCTACTAATTCTCCACAAATGTGCCCAGAGCTCATACTTTCAAGTTGACACCTGTGCCTAACTATGACATGTAGTGTTTTAGAAATTTCTTATCTTTAAATTTTTTGATGGTTAGGATGCACACAGGAGATTCATTCTATTTAGGAGAATTCAAATTATGCACAGAGAATAATTTTTTATTAATAAAAATTGTTTTACATGCATGCTGTGTGTGTGTGTGTGTGTGTGTGTGTGTGTGTGTGTGTGTTTAGAAGAGGGCACTTAAGTGTGTGTGCCTGTGGAGGCCCAAGGTGACATCCAGGATCATCCTGGATTGCTGTACCTCCTTATCGCTTTGCTCTGGGTTTCCCAGACTCCATCTTCCAGAGCTGGAATTGGATTCACTGACATTTCCTCCTGGCATTTTTACATGGGCTCTGGGGATCTGAACTCAGGTCCTTTTGCTTTCAAGACAAAGGCTCTCTCTATAGCCCAATTATTTTTATTTTTATAGAAATAGAGAAGTTTTGAAACTCTCTCTCTCTCTCTCTCTCCCTCTCCCTATGCTTCAGGAGGGCATCAGGTATCCTGTTCTATCATTCTCCCTCTTGCTCCTTTGGGAGAGCAAGGTCTGTCATTGAGCCTGGAATTTGATTGGTGGTCATAAAGCCCAGTGACCTGCCTGTCTCCCTGCTCCCGTGACCCTGGGGCTATAGGTCTGTGCAACGATGCCCAGATTTTTATTTTATTATATTTTTGGAAGTTTAATACAATAATGTTTTTTCATCATTTTCTTCCCAATCTCACCCTCTGCTTACATTGAGAAACTGCTCCCCAACAACTTTCCCTCCTAGGTGTGTGTGTGTGTGTGTGTGTGTGTGTGTGTGTGTGTGTGTGACCCACTGAGTCTAATAAGGGCCCCATGAGCTCTTCCCCACCTGTAACTTAATGCTGACCATCTGTGGGCCCAGCGTTCTCTCTGCAGAGAGTTCATGGATAAGATGGTCTTGTTAAATGTAAAGGACACTCTTCAGCGGGACTCTTCCCTGCCCTCTGTCTCTTACATCCTCCCCATCCCCTCTCCTGAGCCCTTCCCTGAACTTTGAGGAAGGGATCTTCATGGGAGAAGACTCTGCTGTCCCTGTTTGGAGTTCAGTATTCCACTGTCACTTATTTTCTGCACATTGATGAGTTGTGATTCATTCACACTGAAAAACAGAAGTTTTCTTGGATGAACAGTGAGAGCTGCACGAATCTATGGCTTAAAAATAAATATTTAGACAGAGGAGAGAGTAAATGGAAGGCTCTGTATACATGTATGAAGATACCAAACAGCGTGATTAGTCAATGAATACAACTGAAAAAAAAAGATAAACATTCAGAAGGCAAGAAGCTAATCTAGAACAGGGGGGGTCCTCCCTCAAGGCTAAGACCTCCCCATTCAGGGGTTCATAGCCAGGTTCACATTGCCTCTTGTTGGATAGGCCTTAATAAAATTGGTTACCTCCATTACATCTGTGCCACCATTGGACCACTGGGAACATCTTGCCAGGCTGGCTCTTGTTGCAGCTCATGGGATTCAGAGTTGGGTAATGACTGTTGGGTAGCATTCCCCACGGCCTGTGTATTAGCCTTTGATATAATGAAAGCTACTCAGTGGGACGCAAGCTTCCAGGTCACGACCAGCTTGATTTCTTCATGTCCTGTGACTGAGCGATAAGATCTTCCCATTATGTTCTGGTAGCCATGCCCAATTTTCACATCAGTTCTGGGCATTCAAACTCAGCCTTATGTGCTTGTAGACCAAGTGCTCTTATCGTTTAAGCCATCTCCCAAGTTTTTAAAGTGTCAGATTTTTTAAAAATCATTACGTGATTTTAATTAAATTAAGATTTTTTTTTCTCCCAGGAGATTATTTTGCTCTGTATTCCCTGACCCACTCACTAGATGAATACGCTGAGTCTCTGTAACGGGGGGGTCATATCCATGGAGAGACACTGGATACACTTGTGTTTTGCTCTGACCATTGACTGCATTAACTGAGGTGGGACGAAACAGCCCATTGTGAGTGGGGCCAGTCTCTGGATGGAACAGGGATGTAGGTTTCAAGCAAACAAGCAAGCATGCATTCATCTGCTCCTGACCCTGGATGCCCCTGCTCCTTTGACGCCCCTGCCAGGGGGCCAAGCTGGAATTGAGCCCTTCCCCCTATGTTGGTTGGGATGGGCACTGAATATTGTGCCGATGGCAGGTAATGAGACTGAATCACAAGTGGGTTATGGATAACATGCTGACGACCTTTTCTTCTCCCCCCACCAGGGCAACGTGTCCTTTTCTTGTTCTCACCCGCAGTCTGTGCCTCTGACGTTTCTGAGTCCCAGAAGTTACCTCTCCCTGCCAGCCTCTGTCCAGGAGGAGGGGATAGCGGCCAGCTTTCAGTTCCGAACATGGAACAAAGCGGGGCTTTTGCTGTTCAGCACACTTCAGCTGGCTCCGGGTGGTCTCCTCCTGGTCCTCAGCGATGGGAAGCTCAAGCTGAACCTCCACCAGTCAGGAAATTCGCCCAATGACATCACAGCAGGTAATCACCACTGTATTGCTCCTGGAGGCAAAGCATATGGATTCGAAAGATTTCATTATCTCCAGGTCCCTTCTCTGTACATTTTATGCATAACCGAAAAATTAATATTTGCTTAATAAATGAACACTTGAGTTAATAAGATTATCAGGGCACTTCCTTAGAGGACTTTGGTTCCAATTTCCTTTTAAATATGAGTCCTGTGTTCGCCGTTCTTATTAACACAGGTGAGAGAGAGAGTGGAATAGAAACTTCTATCCCAATCCTGACAGATCATCAGCATAGCTAGAGGAAATGGATTGGGGGAGAAAGTGAGGAGGGCCTTGAAGGTATATTAGCCAGATGTCTTTCAATGGAAAATTTAGACTTTGGAAAGCACAATTGTTTTCTAACCTCATCTTCCACAGAGCGTAAGAGGTCTGTCACTGAGACTTGTATCAAACGGTATCTCGATATTGATGTCCAGTCTGCTTTGTGGATGGTTGGATACATATTGGTGGGTGGCAGAGACCCACACCTGGTTTCTCATTTGGACACCAGTTGAAATTCTCTGCATCTCTAGACAATATGGAATAATGTTGTCAATTAGAAGTAATATACTGAAGGTGACTGGCTATACACATGTGTCTGGAAAATTAATGTCCAATCTGGGTCAGAGCTGTAAGTAGGGGATATTTCTGTCTCTTCATTTAAATTATATACTCCTCAACAAGGAATCCCTGTCAACATTTGTTGCATATACAGATAGCATCCAAGCCTAGTCAGCAGAGGTCGCATTGGGATAAATTGCTGCACTATTTTAATAAATGATCTTTAAAGACAATTTTAAAATGCCATTGTACTGCTCTCCTATATTAACTGTGATCAAAATCCACAGAGTAGGACTTGTGGGGAACAGAATGAGGAAAGTTAAAAACCAATATAAAATTCAAGAATAATCGTAGATAAACACTTACTGTTCATGTTTTTTTTTTAATTGTTGTTCATGTATCACTGCAGATTAAATGTTAAGAGCTGGGAATTCAGCATTTCTTTTAATCCTGTGTATGTGCACGCATGCTAGTTTACATATGTGAATGAAGCTTGTGAGGTCTAAGCATAGCTGCTAGTGTACCTCACAGCTTCCAGGGATTCTTCTGACTCTGTCTCCCAATTCACTATGTAAACACAAAGTAGGGGAGCTACCATGCCGGCTCCACATGGGTCCCCGGGATTCTAACACAGGTCCTCATGCTTACACGACAAGCCGTTTCCCTACTGAACCATTTCTCCAGCTCTTTCTTGGGATTTTTCAGAAGTTCTATGCTGTTGCGCTGTGTGTAACTGTCATCATGTGGTAGACGTAGGCTTGACAAAAGGAAATAATTAATCAGTGTGGTATTAATAATTAAGGGTCTCCTAAAAAGAGGGCCCCCAAATGTAAGTTCGCCATTAGTGTGCCATTTGCTAGGATGTGTTTGACATTTTCTGAGGCGGATGTATTCAGAGCCCGGTGTTCAGCCTCTCAAAGAAACTACTTCGGTACAATGCTTGCATGGCAAGCCCCAAGAAGCTAGCTCATTTCTAACCATTTTACAGGAATATGTGGTGAATAAATTACTAGGTGCAGCTCTCTATAGAAAACCTTAAGTGATTTGACAATCTCTAAATGACTATTTAAATCCATGTACAATGTAATCCATTATGACATCATGTGACTTTATATGATTATTTTTGTTGCTAACACTAAGGAATCTAAATATGAATGACAGTGTAACAAAATAAGGTTATACTGTGGATGGCAGAAGCCAGCCTCTCTCTGTCAAATCTTTTCATGGTTGTGGGGCAGACACTCTTCATGTTGAGGAAAGAATACAGGGCTCCAAACAGCTTGGAGGGGGTGGCAAAGGGTTTCTTTTTCCTTATGATTCTTGGTTGCAGTTTGTGAGCATGGTGGGAGAGTTCATGCTCGGAGCTGAGGAAACTGACCATATTATATCCACAAAAAGCTGAGAGGGACATATTTACTCTCTTGCCAGCATGCCTGTGTGAAAATGTGGAACCAGTTCTGTCCATGCTGCTCGCCTGCCCTGGGAACGGTCCCACCCACTGCTGTGAACTGGATCTTCCCACATCAATTAAAGAATCTCCCACAGGCTTGCTCAGGGCTCCCTTAATTAAATAAGTCTTCATAAGCATGCCTAAAAGCTCATCCCTCATTTGTCAAATTGACACCCGTATCGAACTGGTACATCTTGTTTTCTTAGTGCCTTTGGAAATAGTTATTTGTGCTAAATTCAGGGAAGCAAGTGCTCTCTGCATTTGTAAAGAACAACTTAAATGTTACCTGTGTCCTTGGTCAGTGTTCTCCCTTCTACGGAAATGACTGTCCACTTGTGCTCTCCTTGTATAGTGCTTGATAATCCAATCTCTTACCATATTAGGACTTTAAAGCAAATCGTGAATGACATTAAACCCTCTTAGCCTACAAGGACAGCATAGGATTTCACGGGAATGACAGATGCAAACAACAAATGCTAAAAGTTTGAAACACTAAAAAATTTAACTTGATTCACAGTGAGACTTGTAGTGAGGAAAAAATGGATTCTACAAATGTTTGAATCATGAGGCTAAATTTCTAAAGGGGAGCATCCTTTTGCAAATTGTCATTGGAATTATCGACACCTAAGTCGTCTTTGAGATATCGGTGGTTTATGTGAGCTTCTTTCACGAAGCTGACTAGTGGTATTCTGAAATCACTCATGATACAAGTTATTTCCAATTATTGTCACCTAAATAGATATTAAAGCGCAAGTCATTCAGATGGTATCGAAGACCAGCTATAACAATGAGGTTATGTTTCCTTATTAGAGAGAAATTATTTATCATTAAATGTGAGGCTTCTGCAGTGACTTTAGCATTAAGTCTAATGGTACAACATTAAGTCCATGAGCAAGTCTTTTGCCCCCACCTAGCTGAGGCAACTGAACATATTTCAGAGGTTGCTACAGTTTCCACGTGCTGGATATTTATGATCCCTGGACCTTAGAGGCAGTGCGGCCCTCTTGGTTTGTCTCACCCAGAAAAAGCCATTTTTTGATTTCCTTCGATCTCTTCCCCTGTTGGAGTCTTCCTACCTTCAGACTGTGAACCTGTCACCTCTTAAGGTCCTGTTCACCCCTACAGTGATGGTTACCAACTACCTCCATATTTCCCCCTTGACAGCAGCTATCTAGCAATCTGGATCCCAAATTCTGTTAGTGACTGTAGTTAGTAAAGACGGGGAACCTCTTTCATTGCTAGAGCACTGAAATATGTTTAGAAATGTCCGAGACCCTTCAGTTGCTCTCAGAGTGATGGTCTCCATAGAATTGCCTTCTGCACCATTGCAGATAATCCTCCTGAAATGTCAGGCTTGCCTTTGTCTTTCTCCCTCTTTCCTTCTGGGTGCCTACTTCAGTCTTGGGAGAGAGAGGTGGCAAGCTTAGCTGTCACAGTGTTCCTATAGCAATTTAGGCCTGGCCCACAGTTACATCCAAGGAAGCAGATATATGGTTTGAGGCAGCGATGGAAGGTGGAAGAGGAAGGTAAACATAATTCCATCCTCTCTACCCCCTGCAATTACAAGCTCTTCCATTAATTTACTCCGTCCCATACATTTACAGTTGTCAGGGCCTTCCTGCCCAAGATTACAATGGACACATTTAGACTCTGAACTTTTGGGGTTTATTGCTTGTTGCAACAAGAAGAACATGCACCCTTGGGGCCACAGATCAGGATGTCTGGATATAAAAGCACTAGGGATGACTTATAAGATTTGAGGTCGCTTCCACTAGTTTGGGGGCATCTCTCAAAAGTTAACATTTGGTGTAGCTCTAATGCTGTTGGGGAGGAAGGGTGATTCTATAATCACATATCTTTGTAAGTCTTCAGTCTAGAAGTCTGGGCAGGTAGAATGAGGGTAACGTCATAATTGGCAGCCAAATAAACCCAGCAGTTGTACTGGCCGTGTTCGTGTGTCTTGGGGAATCCACATCACTCACAAAAGCACTTCAAGGGAAGGAGGATTTATTTCAGCTCGTGGCTTTAAAAGGGTCCACTCAGCGTGGTGGGACAGTGAACCTTGTGGGCGAGGGAAGGCGTAACAGAGGCTGCTCACGCCGGGCAGACCAGGAAGCAAAGAGCAGGCACAGAAGGAGAGACTGGGGTCTCTTTAGACTAAAGCTGGGTGGGGGAAGGGAAATGCCCCTTGCAGTGAGGTGGTGTAGATCACAGAGGCCTGAACCCCCATAGGAGTAGACAAGCCAGAGTGAACCCTGGAGCCCATTGAAGCAGACAGGCAGGAGGATGGGAGGGAATGGGAGGGATGGATGAAGGGAAGGAAGAGGATGGGAGGGAGGGGGGATGGAAGGAAGCAGGGATGAGCACTCAATATGCTTGTAAAACTAGGAAAAAAAGTTTAAAAAAATCTCAACCCTAGTACCTAACATCCTCTGGCTAGGCCTCGCCTCCTAAAGGCTCCTGAAACAGCGTAGCCAACTGGAAAACGAACATTCAAAACATGTACCTGTTGGGGATGTTTCGACCCATGGCAGTCGTCATTTAGATCATGGCCCAGAAGATAAAAGTTTGATATTTTTGTGGTTTGTGCAGTAACCTGTTTGTTTATGTGTGTGGGGGGGGTGCGGGGAGCAGTCTGGGCTTACACAAGATTTTTATTATTTGAGAAAAATTTTATTATTTGAGAGAAAAGGAGAGAGGGAAGGAGACAGAGAAAGAGACATAAAGAGACATCGATGGGGGGCCAGGGGGAGCATTCATCCCCGCAGATGATGGATCAGCCGACAGCTTTCGCCTGCCAGTTTTCACCACGTGAGCTTCCAGGGATCAAACTCTTTCATCTGGTTTGTGAACAGGCACCTTACCTGCCAAGCTGTATCACCGGCCTTTAAACAAGAAGTAGTTTTGTTTGTTTGTTTGTCTTTTTGATTTTTCCAGGTAGGATTTTGCTCGTTGGCCTGAAACTTACTACATAAACCGGAATAACCTTGAACTTACAAGACTCCTTTTGCCTCGGCCTCTCACATGCTGTGTCTGCAGCCTGAACCCCCACAGCGTGCACCTCCACAACGTGCACCCCTACAGCAGGCCTTCGAGTAGTTTTGACACTTTCCAACACTGTAGTCTCTGGTGACCTTGTCCTGAGAGGGGGCTTAGAATCCTCAGGGAAGCTGCGCCACAGGACTGTGCATAGCAGCAAGTTTGGCCTCTGGGCAGTGCCAACCCAGTGCCTTGCTGTCAAAACACGCTGCTTGCTCTTTCTTTCTTTCTTTCTTTCTTTCTTTCTTTCTTTCTTTCTTTCTTTCTTTCTTTCTTTCTTTCTTTCTTTCTTTCTTTCTTTCTTTCTTTCTTTCTTTTCTTTCTTTTCTTTCTTTTCTTTCTTTTCTTTCTCTCTCTTTCCTCCCTCCCTTCCTTTTTCTCTCTTTCTCTTCCTCCCTTTCTTTCTTATAAACTTTATTTTTAATTTTTTAAAAATTCTTTTTTTGCATATGTGTGTGCGTGCGTGCATGTGTGTGTGTGTGTGTGTGTGTGTGTGTGTGTGTGTGTGTATTAGAGGGCATGGTGTGCTTATGGAAGCTCAAGGGTAAACTTTGGGAATCACCCTGGATTGTGCTATTTCTTTCTGCTTTCCTATAAAGTTTTCCAACCTCTTCTGCCCACTAGGGCCAGAAGTGCAAGATGCTACCATTTCCACCTGGGATTTTTATGTGAGATTTGGGATCTGAACTGAGGACCTTCTGCTTATGAGGCAGAGTTTAACTCCTAAGCCATCTCACCAGCCCCCTGTTTTCTTTCTTAAAGTTGATACTTGGACATATAGAAACAGATATACACAGATAAGTACATACAGAGACACACAACCAAACATACCTGCACATATATACACACATGAGATAAAACAAGAGGAGACCACCCACCTGCCTTATACACAGAGAAAACAAGGGTGAGATCAGACTAGAACTTGCTTTGTTTTCTCTGCTTCCTGGCTGGGCCTCCTTAGTGATGGTTCATTTACCCCCAAGCCTCATTGTCTCCACTTTCAACATTAGGGTACTGACATTTGTGTTGTAGATGTTTCCATGCACAGAAAACATTCAGTGCTTGTGAACCACAGCTCAGTAAATTGCTACTATTATTATTTTATTAGCAATATGCCCGCCTTACAATCTTAAAAGTTATAAGTAGGGCTGTGGGGGTACACCTTCGTGATGGGGCAGACGCCTCTCCTGTGCAAGGTCCTGGGTTTGATGCTCCTTCATGAAGGAGGACTTAGGAGTGAAGACTGGTAATAGGTAAATGGGAAATGTGCCACAGGCACAGGCGTTTGGACCCCTGGCCTCCAGGGAGTGGTGTTACCTGAAGGAGATTGTGGAAGCTCTGTGTTTTGAGGAATGGCTGAGGATGAGGATTTAGCGAGGTTAGGACTTTGAGAGAGAGAGAGAGAGAGAGAGAGAGTCATGGTTTGCTTCTGGTCTGATCTTCCTCTATTTCCTGGCTCATTGAAATTGGGGACTGTCTGCCGGGCTCTGCATCACGATGACCCCAGAGCGTAACCCAGAGAATAGGAATGGGGGATAGAGTCAGCATATGGTTACAAAGTACCACCAATGAGACAACGTGCATAACTTGGTGGTTCCTTTCCTGCATCTCCCCATCTCCACCCCAGTCAAAGCAGTGTGACCTTTAAAAGAAGGTTCCCTGTCTTCATGGTGGGAAGTAGAGACGAGTTATATACTTCTAAAGATAAATAGGGTTGGATTCAATGCCCAGAGCTCTTTGAAATATGCTAGGAGTCCTTCTGGATTTAATTTGAGTCATAAATCCAATCGATAGCTACTAAATTCCTTCCACAGGTAGACGGGGTCTACGACACAGAATTTCTTGCTTTCTTAGGGCCCCTCTACAAGCAGGCTCCAAGTCCACAGTCTGCTGGCTTGTTAGATGGATACATTTAACTGTGCCAGACCGCAGAGTGGCTTGTCCCCTCCGGTCTTCTGTTCACCATTCGGCTTGGCTACTGCGCTGAAAGATTCATTCCAGAGACTTCCCTAAGCTCTAAGCGAATTCTGTTTGGCGCCCAATGAGCAGCCATCCAGGGTACTGTTACACAAAGTACAGTCTGTGGGCATGTGCCGCTGGCTCAGGGAAAGAACTGGAATGGATCTGTGATTGGTACCAAGGTTGACACTGAGCTTTTAGAAACTAAGACACCAGAAATATTTCCCCAACATATGAGCATGGCCTTAGCAGGCTTATATGGTATGCATCCCTTTATTGCCTTATCACGATTCCTTTGATCATATCTTACACAAGTATAGATATGCCAGCCAGATGACATAATGTGCTTTCAACTGCAGCACTGGGGGAGGGGGAGCTGAAGCCAGCCTGGACCCCATGACCAAAGACAAAAATGTAGCATCCCAGAGCTGGGGCAATGGCTCAGGAAAAGCCTTTGCCTCACAAGGAAAAGGACCTGAGTTCAGGTCCCAGATCCAGCATAAAAATACCAGGGAACAGAAATGACTGTGGCCTGTGATTTTGGCTTGGCAGGCAGAGCCCAGGAAACCCCAGAGCAAAGCAAAAATGAGGTAGAGCAAACCAGGATGATTCCTGAAGTCACCCTTGGACCTCCACAGACACATACACTCAGGTGTCTTCTGACACACACACACACACACACACAGCATCAATTCACCAACAAAGGTGTTTCAAGAAGCATTCTCTAAGAGTAATAGGAAGCATAAGGAGAAACAGCAGAAGTAAGTTCTTGTACACAGGACCCATCTGCTTTGGAGACAGGTTTGGGGACACATAGGGTAAACATCTGTCTGTGTGGGAAACACGTCCCCTCCCAGAGGAAGCACTGGGATGACAAATTGGGGACGTTTGATCTATTTTAGTCTAATCTTATCCCACCATGGGTTGCATAACTCCACTCGGTCGTCTACGTGACATTCGTTCTCAGAAAATGTGTGCAAAAGTATCTGACTTACATTCTTCATTTGCTGTTCAAGTCTTTTTTATTATCTTCCATTCCACGAGCCAGGGTTGGATCTTGGAGCTTGTTTTTTTTTTCCTTGAATCTGATATATGGGTTTTTGAGTCTGTGTTAAGTTAAATATATCCAGGACAAAACCCTGTGGCCCTTTAAAGTGGTTTAATGTATGTTCAGCCTGAAAATTATGGATACTAGCTCTGAGGGATCAAAGAAATAGTACACAATATTAAGAAAGGTGCTTTGGGTTTAACAGAGTGAGCATACAGTGGCTTCCTCACTTATCTGCAGAATCATTCGGAGCTAGATAGACGTGTGGTGAATGTGTTCCTGACCTGACTGGATTCCTGCCTGGGGAACACACCCCAGAGATGCATAGCTCATCTCTCTGTTCAGCTTTCACACATATGGTCTTGTCATGAGGCGAAGGCTATACCACCTCGTGGGTTTGTGACACTGGACTCCCCTTAAAAGAAGCTAGAGATTGTGTCTTAGATACCACCTTGGCTTTTGATTATACAGGAATTGTGTAAAAACTATTGCTGTAATTAGAATTGCATATATATGGAGAGAATAAGTGTGTGTGTGTATATGTGTATGTGTGTGTGAGAGAGAGAAAGAGAGAGAATGAGAGAATAATCATTCTTACCTACCAGTGATAGTTACAGATTATTAAATTCCCATGGCATTGAATGAGGGACTACCAGATTGTTATTCCTGGGCAATGTAGGGTTATAGTCCTGTGAGACTCTCATCAATTTCTTCTTCAAATGTACTTCTTGCTTTTTTTTACTTTATTTATTTGTTTATGTATTTACTTATATTTACTTTAGTGTGTGTGTGTGTGTGTGTGTGTGTGTGTGTGTGTGTGTGAAAGCACTGTGTCTCTCTCTTTTGCTTCACTCTGAGTTTTCCCAGGCTCTGCCTGCCAGGGCCGGAAGTTGCAGGTCACCTTGTTTCTACCTGCTGTTTTTATGTGGGAGCTGGGATCCGAACTCAGAACCTTCTGCTTTCAAGGCAATGTCTTAACCCCTGAACCATCTCTCTCCAGCACCCCCACCACTGGTGATCTTATGTGCTGCTTCCATTCCATGTGGGTTCTGTTGAAACACACTGGATTCAGTGTACAGTACGTTGTTGATTTACTGGATTCAAAGTTGTGGCCTGCAGCACCCTAATGGGAAAGGGCATTTATTTTTCTTTTTAGCTCTTCTGGTCCCAGCTTTAGACATGAGAATTTTCTGATGTCTGTTTCTCCCTCTCCCACATGGTGGGATTATAGGCATGGCCATTACACTTGACATAGGAGCCAATGTATTTACTTATTTTCAATTTTTTTAAACTCCTGCCTGAAGTATTTGGCTCGAATTCCAATATGATTGGGGAACTTGCTGTATATACTCAACTTATTACAATGACTTTTAGGCCTGAACTGCTTGGGTCAGCTGTGGTGTAAAATTCCTGTGGTGTAAAATTCATAAATCTGGCTAGACATATTGATGTGATCAAAGCAGAGATGGTCCAAGATTTAGTAGAAGATGATGTTTCACAGAATTAATTGAAAAATACTACCTGCCGTGTCATTTTTAATTTTTAAATTTTAATTTTTTTATTTCTCTCTGTGTGTGTGTGTGTGTGTGTGTGTGTGTGAGAGAGAGAGAGAGAGAGAGAGAGAGAGAGAGAGAGAGAGAGAACTTATGTGTCCCTATGAAGACCAGAAGTGATTTTGGATTGCTTCTACCTCCTATTTGCTTTGCTCTGGAGTTTCCCAGGCTCTGCCTCCCAGGGCCAGAAGTGCAGTTATCTGCCATTTCCACCTGGTGTTATTATATGGGATCTAAATTGAGATCCTTCTGCTTGCAAGTCAGAGGCTTAACCCCTGAGTCATCTCTCTGAGCCTTATTTTTAATTTTTTAAAAGTAACGTCGTTTAAAACAACTTTTGTACATGTCTCCAATGTATTTGATCACATTCCCTCCCGTTACCCTCTCTTACGCCTCTCTCACTTCCATCACAGCCTTACTTTTATACCTGTTTTTGAAAAGGAGACACTGCTCAAGGTTACTTCATGAGCACAGGTTGGTGGTTATTTACCAAAGCCTAGGCAGCTTGCCAGTGGCTATGCCACTGAAGAAAAACCACTCTGTCTCTCTCAGCAGCCATTAACTGCCCTCAACTCCGCAGCCTCGGGAGCTTGTGCAGGTCTGTGCAGGTAACCACGAGAGCTCTGGAGTGCAGCCATGTCGGGTGCAGAAGTAGCATCTTGCTCACCACTCCCTGTCGGCTCTTACCTTCTTGCCAGTCTGTCTTTTGAGGTGTCCCCTGAGCTTTGGAAGTGGGGCGATGCCGCTGCTTGGTTTAGAGCTGAGCACTCAGCAATCGCTCGTTCTCAGCCCTTTGCCCAGGTGGGAGCCTCTGCGGTAAGTACCGCTCATTGCCGAAAGAAACTTCTCTGGCCAGGGTTGGCAATAACACTAACGTGTGCGTTAAATACACAGAGATTTGGAAGGCAGCCGGACAGCGTGGACGCTCAACCAAATAGCAGGAAGAGGCTCAGCCCTAAGGCCCATGACCTCCCCAGCCAGGACTTTTGGCCAGATTCACTGTCAGGGCCGTGAATACCCCTTGCGGAGCAGGACTGAGATCAAATGGGATCGCGAGTGGCTCATCATCCCTAATACAGTCAATCACTACTGCCCCTGCAGGCACGTCTTGCAGGGCACATGTTTTTGTAGCACACAGAGTACAGTGCTGGGTAGAGCCATGAAGGATTTCCCCTGCCCAGTGGCCTGAATGGCCCCTGGGAGCCCTGTGAGAGCTGGCAGCCAAGGTGTGCAGTGGAGGTCGGGTGGCATACGAAATCACCAATCTACTTACAAAAAATTACAGAACCCTGTTTACAGTGCAAAAATTGACACTTGTTTACAGTGTAAAAATTGACACTTGCAACAGTATTTCTGTTGCTCTGGATTGTTGGGGGAGGTATTCCTAGGTCTTTTCTGTTTCCATATGTATTTTAGAATTGTCTTTTCAATTTATGCAAAGAATCGTATTGGAACTTTGATAGGGGTTTCACTGATTGCAGTTTTGCTTTTGGTAGGATGCTCATCCTTGTAATATTAGTCTTGCGTCTTTCCCCACGAACATGGGAAATCCTTCCGCCCTCTGGTGTCTTCTTCCATTCCTTTCTTTGGTATGCTAGAGCTTTCATGAATACAGGTGCTTCAATAGTGAGACAGAGCACTGCTTTACTCAACCTTAGCACAGAATATGTGGTGGGACATTTAAACTTTTTTTTTTTTTTACCACCAATACACTTGGTAAATATCTAATGTTATAAAAGGTTGCTATAAAAGTACCCAAAGTAGGAAAAAAATTTCATTGGATATAAATTCATAAATTCAGTGGATATATTTGTACTTTTCCCCAAATATATTCCCTCCACCAAGAGATAACTTATAAGACTGGAAATTGAAGATCATTTTATGCCAAGTAATGGAAGTAATTTTATCATTCATAGTTATAGATAGTTGGGAACTTTTTAGGGGGATAATAATATATTATGTGACTAAAGTACCGATTACCCACTTGCTTCCTTTTTCTTTACTCTTTTTTATTTATGTAATGGTCCTCTTCCCATCTGTGGTTTTACTTCCCATAGTTTCAGTTACTTATGATCAGATAACTCTAAATGGAAAATTCCCAAAACAAACACTTCACAGAGTTTAAAGTAGCACATACATGACAGTTCATTGCTATAATTATTCTAGCATTGGGCTTTTCATGCTTTACTATGCATCATTCATAAATTAAATGAGATCACAGTTACGACTGTGCACAGAAAATCTTGGTATGTAAGGGCCTTCAGGCATTTCCTGGGGTCTTGGAATGTGTCCCTAAGACACTAGTAGATGCACAGAGCAGTCAGTTGACTGAGCGTCTCATTGTTGCTAAGCAACTGCTTAACATGTTCGCCTGATTTTCTCTTCCAGGTATGGGACTGAATGATGGGCAGTGGCACTCCGTGTCCTTGGCTGCTAGAAGGAATCACCTGAGTCTGGCGGTGGACGGCCAAGTGATATCCGCGTCTCCTTGGCTGGGGCCCGAGCAGATGTACTCCAGTGACACCTATTATTTTGGAGGTAATATGCCTATTATTTTTGAGGGAGTCTGGGTGGGTGGGCCTGACTTGGATGGTGTTTGTGTGAGTCACTCATCCTGGAGATGTTCTTGTGCATTATGCAGTGCTAATACTCAGGAATCATTCCTTCCTTTCATTAAACTGGAAATAGCCAGTGGGCAAATTATGGATCCAGATGACAAATTATGACCCTGAATGAATTTCTACCAAGCAGAATTCCTTCTGTTTACAGTTTGTATAATGAGATTTATTCTAAGTAGGTCACTTTTTTCAGATCTTCTCTTCAAGTCTTGGACTGTGTCCCTAATACTAAATGACCTTGTAGGTTGTCTCCTGGGTCCAAGGAGCTGATTACACTGTGGTATGTTCTTGATCTGCCTCTCTGCTCCCCTGGACCATGCACACTGCTTCCCCTCTGCCCAACACAAAGGACACATTATGCCAATGGACCAATAGTTTCACCTAGATACCCATAATGACTAAGGTATAATACATGTACCGGCACATTTGGTGAAACCAGGACCCCAGCTTCAACATCAGGACTGTCTTCCTTAGAGAAGAAAGACAAGTGAGGGACTAGTCAGTCCTAGGGATGTTTGAGTGAGCTAAAAGTTTGGAACAGGAGGTGGGAATGGATCTTTGCAACTGAAAATTAAAGCAAAATACTCTCTGACATTAGAAATGCAATTTGTAAGTGTTACAAGTGAGATGTGTTTGAGCAATGACATTGTATTTCCTATATTGTCTCTGCTTTTGTATAGACTCAATTTTCCTTTTTCAATATTTATATATGTTCATATGCTTGTAGGTGTGCTTGTGTGTGAAGCTAGGTGTGTGTCATGCATGTGGAGGCCTGGGATTGCTCTCAGGAATCATTCTCAGTTGCTCTTCTATCTTAGTCTTTTGAGACAGGTTCTCTAATCAAATCCAGAGCTCACTGATAGGGATAGTCTGGCTCTGTGGATTAGTAGTGTCTGCCTTCAAGGCTGGAGTTACAGAAGGACCACCACATCCACCTGGCATTTCACTTAGGATCTGGGGATCTGAACTCCACACTTTTTGTTGCACAGCAAGCTCTATAATTTACTGAGCCTATTTCCCAGCCATAGGGTCCATTCTTTTAAAATTAATTAATTAATTAATTAATTAAATTTTGGTGTGTTTGTGTGTGTGTGTGTGTGTGTGTGTGTGTGTGTGTGTGTGTGTATGTATCAGAGAGTACTGTGTGTCCCTATGGAGGACCAAGGGTGATTTTGGGAATCACCCTGGATTACTTCTACCTCCATTTTGCTTTGTTCTAAGATTTCTCAGGTTTTGTTCCCCAGGTCTGGAAGTGCAGGTCACCCCATTTTCTTCCTAATGTTTTCATGTGGGACCTGGTATCCAAACTCAGGACCTTCTGCTTGCAAGGGAGAGTCTTAATTCCTGAGTCATCTCTCCAGCCCTCATCGGATCATTTCTGAACAGAGGGAAGTAACTCACTTTTCATTATTCACCAATAAAAATGCAAATCACTTTCTAAGAATTGTAGTAACTACATAGTTCTTTTACCAGAACTTAAATACAAATGAAAGAAAGAAACACAAAGAGACACAAAAAGTCAAAAACCTCATATAATCCCTAGCTGGGAAAGGCAGCCAAACATTACAGTCTTAAAAGATATAATTGCTTCCCTTTACGAAGATTCGTTCTTTTCTGAACCACAGTGTTTCAGAATGGATGATGTATTTTATGGTAATTCTTAGGAACGCAGTCTTTTAATCAATGGAAAGATATATGGAATAAGTTAACCAAGAGCTTCATTTCAAATGGAAAGATTTAGAACACTATAAGAGATAAGAAAAAGAAAAGAAGAAGAAAACAAGCATATTGCTCAATGATACAAAATAAAAAGTAGAAGCCTGGATGAAAGTGTTTATAAATCATGAAAATAGAATCATCATTTTTCAAGTGTTTTATGGTCTTTGGGCTCATATTCAACGGTGAACACTTAGCTCTTGTGTGTTAGATATTTTTCCACTAGTACTTGCTTTTATTCATACTGTAATACTGAACCAGATCACATATGCACTCTGTAATCTTCCCTTTTATTTTGACACATATTTTACACACAATTTTATTGTAAAATATTTGGCTTTTCTTAGAGTTATTGAAAAATTTCAAAGGTATACAGAGATCTGCTGTGCACTCAGCTTATTATATTGTTCACGTCTTATATCATCTGTACATTTTAAGGAATGCTAATGGTCTTGAAAGTGCACATCTTCATATGCAGACTCTTGCTTAAGAAAGGCTAAGTGTGCATGTCTTTCTTTCTAGGATACTACTTTTGAATTCTTCCAGGTAAACACGATCTGGATTTGGAGTTTATTCTTCTTTCCTGTTCTTCATCAATTCATACCTATTTAAGATACTGGTAACAGATTTGCTGGAGAGCTTGTATAATAAAATCTCAGCTACAAGCCTTTTGTATCTCTGCAGTATCTAGGCTGTCTCAGCCTTGGGCTCACACAAGGTTTTTAAGATGTTCTGATCTCTTGAAAGCATGCTTGTTAGAGCTTAGGAGCTTGGAATTCTGGACTCTAGCATATTCAAGACAAAGGGTTCCAAGTGAGTACATCTTTCCCCATGAAGTGTTCTAGGTCCATCAGCATAGACTTGCTTGCTGGAAGAGGGATAGGAAAATGTGTCCCAGGACACAGCGTTGGTCCACAGGCCTGGCTGTCTGGCTAGTCATAGTAATCGAATGACCATACTTTTCCAACTTTTAGGGAAATGTTTCATGTCCCTTCCTGTAAGTCAAGGACAGACCACGGCATTAGGGACAAACTGTGGCAATTGGTCACTTGGATCTCTGCTTATCTAGATAGCACGTGGTCTTTAGGAGGCTAATTCTCAGCCACTCTCTCTTCACTATAAAAACACTCCATGCTCTGAAATGCTTCCTGTCAGTTCTGTGAATTCGACTGCAAGTTTTCAGCAATCTTCTTGGGGGACAGACGTGCTCATGGTTTGCAGTGCTCTGCAGCAAAGTGTGGCACTTTGCTCCAACACTCTGGATTCAGCCCTGATTCTGCCAACTTCGAGTGGCAGTCTGGTTGACAGTTGTGCACTGCTTCTGAAGAACCCCTGTGAAGCACACAACTTTCACTCCCTACCTGTCACCTTATCCCTTTTTTTTTTTTTTTGGCGTGTGTGCATGTGTGTGTGTGTGTGTGTGTGTGTGTGTGTGTGTGTGTGCACGTTTACATGTGGGTGGGTGTATGAGTGTATGCTGGTAATATGCACATGACTGTACTTGAATTTGTGTGCCTCCTGATTTCAAAGGATGATTTCAGGAATCATACCTGATTTCTCTTCTCTCCTACCTTGTTGTTGTGAGCCTGGGTGTCTAATTAAACCCACAGTACAGCCTTTAAGGCTATTCTGCCTAGCCAGCTTGCCCTGAGGATTCCTAGACTCTTGTCTTCCAGAGCTGGAATTACAGACAGGCTGCCACACCCACCCAGCATTTTTTACTTGGTATCTGGAGATCTGAACTCAGGTCTTTCACTCACAAGCAAAGGCTTTAACCAGGGAGCCATATCTTCAGTCCATCTTTTTGCATTCTTAAGTTACACTTTTATCCTTTAAATCTTGTGCTCTTCAGAGGAACGGTGGCCAAATGTCCACTTCCATAAATTTCCTTGTGGAACCTGTTGAATGAGTAACATGCCGTGGTGTACCAATTTGGGATGTTTACTCCTCTGCAGAATGCGCCTGTTCCAGTTTCCTTTGTAAAGCAAGCACCTGCTGTCTGATGGCCAGCCCATACTACCATGAAGTCTCAGGGGACATCTCACTTCTGGAACCGTGACATACAGTGACAACAGCGGATCCATCCATTCATTCAGCTCTAACCCTTCTCCAGAAATCTCTCTGTTTCAGAACTTAGATCACAAATGGAATCCTCTGCTGTTGCATTATGGTAGCGCACAGCCACCTCTTCAAAGACTAAATGAGAAGCCGCGCGTTGAACCCTTCTTTGTGCTTGCTATTTCTTCCTTCTTCAACATTGTAACAAAGGACATAAAATGGCTTCTGACTTGACCTGTGACTTTCTGTTCAGATTTATGAGCTTGCTTTAGGGTTCTGCATTTGCTTCATCTTGCTTCTTATAACCATGTTATACAATTGACTTTATTCTGAAGTAGTTTGAGATGGGCTGGCCAGCAGCACCACGTGGAGCAAAGATGAGCAGAGTTGTTTATTTCTGACATATGATAATTGCCCCCAATTATTATTGAACTATCTTTGCAGTTTTTGCCTGTCATTCTTAATTGGCTAATAAGTCATCTACCAAACATATCAAGATTATGATAACTGTATCTATTCCATGATGTATCCTGGGAAGATGTGAAAAACATCTCTTTGTTTCAGATGATGTGACAACAGATCCAATAATAATGACTAAAAATAATAAGCTTTCACCAAAGTGTAGCTCTGAGAGTCAATGAGGGGCTACTTACAGGAACACGGGTGACTCCCAGGCACATTACTGAAAGCCCACCATAGCATGGGTGACTACTCACAGCTTCTGAAATGGAACTTTCAAGAAACTTCAGGAAGTGTCCCCTCCATCCCCCAGTAAGCAAATGCATGTAATCTCAGGGAGGAATATCATGAATTTTGCACACTACACACAAAACATTAGTCCTCAAAAAGCTTTGACTATTTTTTCTCCATATGTAAAATTGAGAACTTTGAAGCTTTCATAAAGTTGAAATAGAATAATTTGTTTATTTAAAATAAAATAGGTATGTATTACTGGTTTTAAATGATACTTGGCCTTTAACTCACCACATGAGTATATTTGGTTTGGAAAAGGAGGGGATGTCTCCTCAGTCAAAATATGGAATTGTATCAGAAATTCCCAGTTGGAAAAACTAGCATAGACTAGCATTAAGAAGTTGCTGATTCAAGTCTTATTCTTTGAGATTGTAGTAGAGGTTGACAGCTGTAACAGCCAAGAAAGATGGATGAAAACCATATAAGTGAAATATGTGTGTTCATACTCCATAAACTTATTTACTTCACTTGAGTAAACATTGAGAATATCATTAAACCCAGAAAATAATGGTTAATATTTTAGTTCTTTATTATTTAAATAATGTGGGCAAGTCTTAAATGTTAGGAGAAAAACGACAAAAGGGATTCCTTTATGAGTCAAATAATAAATGAACTCAACAATGAAATGTTTTTGACATTTAGCTATTTGTGGGTTATCAAAATATGCGTAAATAGATCTTACATGCATAGAACAATCCACTGTTGAATCAAATAAATAATTGGTAATTTTATTCCATGTCACCGTATCTCCTCCTCCAGATAGCTAGCTGCAAATAAATTATCAATTTATCTTTTCTTATCTAGAGTGCACACGTTCATCCTAATTTATGTTCCTAGTTTTCCAGTCTAAAAGATGAAGTTCTTGTGCTTAAGTTCTATAAATTCAATGCCACTGGCTGGCATGTTTAGGATTCAGGAACTGATAGGTGTATTTCTAATCTTGGATGGAACTAGCATACTGCACACATTATTATAACACTAGAGATTTTCTTCAAATTCTGCAAAAGTAAAGAAAAAAGTTAACCATGATCGCAATTTGTAATTTAGATCATACTAACCCTGACTATGGTGGGTTGATTTCACTCCTTCAATATAGATGATAATAAAATGTTGATTTTTTTCCTGATAAATTCTCTTATGATCACGAACCCACCCTGATTCATTTTGCTTTTTCTTAGGATGTCCTGACAAAAGCTTTGGATCCAAGTGTAAAAACCCACTTGGTGGATTTCAAGGATGCATGAGACTTATTTCCATAGGCAACACAATGGTGGATCTGATTGAAGTCCAGCAGGGATCCCTGGGCAACTTCAGCGACCTTCAGATAGACTCGTGTGGCATCTCAGATAGGTAAGGACAGTCTCATGTCTCTATGTTGACCTGGATGCTTCTCTCACTGCTGTGTATCCCTCTGGAAATGTATTTATATCACCATCAACCAAAAAAATACATCTATCATCTAACAAATGAGAGCATAGATACAAGTGTGTAGCTATGTTAATTACACATACACCTGCTATCAATCTATAGTGTAAATGTTGCTGTCATTTCAGATGTCACTAAAACCAGCAAGCTAGAGATCTATGAGGATGGTTGTGAAGTTGCCTTTGGCATCCCTGGTGATTGAATGTTGTCAGAGGCAGGGAAACGTGACTTGTGACAATTGCAAGTGCTTCTTTCACAGTCCATTACCATCTTTGTGTAGGGTCATGAGGAGACCCGACTCCCTTGGAAATGCTTGGGGCCCTTGTATCGCTCAACATATGGGAAAGACCCCATATGCTCAGTAGGAGCATAGGCATAGGAAACATCCAGACAGTATTTGGGGAGTTTACTGTAGAAGATGAGCAGCTTTTGAAGTGACATTTAAACACTGTAGGTAGGTAGGTCTAGGGAACTGTATTGAAGGGATCTTCCCAGCCTTGCCTTGTGCTGGGTTTGATGAAATGCTGTCATTCAGACTGAAGTCCAAGGACCAGCCTTGCACAAAGCACCACATGAACATTCCCATCAGCCTTCAGGAAATCCCAATAGTGTCTGTGTCTTGAAAATATAGAAGCTAATTCATGCAGGTGAAATGTGAGATGACTAAGATTATGTGGCTAAGAAAAGGCAAAGCTCATTCCCAAAGCCAGGGAGTCTGAAATGTCCCCCTGCCTTGCCAGGCAGATGTTTGCATGTACACTTTCATCCATGCATGAAGAATAGATTGTTTAATTAAAGTTGTAATTCAAAATAAACAGTAACATTAAACACTTAAACTTGGACTTAAACACTATGATCTTCTCTAAACTACAGCTGACTTTAAGTGAGGTCAGATTTACACATGAAAGTGTATAACACAAATACACATGTGTTCATACTCACATGTCTATTCATACATGTGCTCTACACACATGCACCAGCATGTTCCTTTCACAGCTTCCTTACACGTGTGCACAGTCATGTGCGCACTCACATAACCAGTAAGTCACACACTTCCTCAAACCTCATACTCATCTCTACATCCACATTCACACAGGTGTCTAAACACCTGTTTTAAATATAAGTTGTTCCCCCACAGGCTCATGTGCTGGAATCCTTGATTTATGTTTGGTTGTGGTGACTTTGGGAGGTGGAGCCTTGATGGTGGAAGGTGTGTCATAGGAGGTGGGACTTAAGGTTGGCTAGTCCCGCCCTGCATCTCCTGGTAGTTTGCAGTTCGTTCTCTCAGCTTCCATGATGTCTACAGTGACTTAAACCTCCTCCGGCTTCTGCCAGACAGCCATGTTTTTCCTACCATAATGGACTGTCTCCTTTCTGGAACCATAAGTCAAATAAATCCACCTCCCAAGTTGGCTGTATGAGTACTGTCTTGCAGCAGCAGAAAGAGCAACTATAACATACACCAACCTGGCTTACAACAAACATGCTCTCACTATGCTCACAGGAGCTCGTTCTTTACACACAGCCCATGCACATTCCCCCTTCCAGAAGACCATCTTTGTCCTCTGTGTACTTGAAGTGGGGTGGGACAAAATCCAGAGGCTCTCTTGCCCTTTGCCCTCTAAAGCAGAAACTGGAGTGTGGTAGGCTGTGGGCGACAGATGTCAGGATGTAAATAATCAAACTTGCTTGCACCTAAGTCATTTATTAGATAAACCCATCGGTGTTGTGCTCTCATCTTTGAGAATACCAGCAGGTTAGCGAAGGTTAAGTCCCGACCACTTACAGACATCACCTAACATTCTCTGATAGCAGTAAGGCAGAGAGAGTGGCAGGCATTTGTTCTGAAATGGCACTAAGGCTGCAGAGACCCCTGATAAGAACCAGGAGACTGTTTCATGGTAGGGTTGACCATCGTGGCTTCCTCTCACAGGTGTATTGCACCTCTCTCCTGGCTTCAGCAGCTCCAGCTCCTGCCTGTCCATCACTCTGCCTTTCCTGCTCCTCTCCACTGACTGGTTGCTGGCCATTGGTCTTGAGTCTCCACTGTGCTGCCTCCAGAAGCTCTGTTCTGGTCCTTCAAGCTGGAGTCTCGGTCCAAATTCCTCTACGCTCTCTTGCCTCTCCTCTATGGCTGCCCATCATTGTTCTCCTTTGCCCTCCTGCATAGGGTTTGTTTGTAGATGATGGCAATTCCCTGCCTCCTCCCAGATAGACAGTGAGACTTGCAGGTGAGATGTTGGGGAGAAGGTTGCAAGGGTAGCACGTTCTCATTAGTTATAACTTTGAGGCCGTGAGATTCATGTTCCGGTGCTCACCATGCTCCTAGGATCCACAACTCACTAACGTTGTTTGTGCTCCTAAATGCAATAATGCTGTAGCTTTCACTCCAATATCATTAATTCCAGCTAAGCTTCATGTTGTATGAAAGTCTTTTGAAATTTAAATGGTGCTGGACAGGGAATCAGGCCGAACTGAAATCTCCCCCGTCACTTTTGGTTTGGGTTATGTTGATGGATGCATTTGTTCAAGTTCACAAGCAATGAGCGTAGTGATGGAAATGTCTGCGAGAAAGATTAAGAAGCTGGAGAAAATGGGCTGATGGATTGTTTCGCTTTGTGTTGGAATGACTAGCAAGGAGCAAAGTGTAGAAACAATTGTTTGGAACATTTGGTGAGAATGAGCACTTCACTATCTGATCTCTGTGGGTTACATGCAGCCAGACATTAGCATATAAAGAATTTCAGTAAAATTCCCAATTGAGTCCATCACATGTTATTTGTAAACGTGAAAAGTCTACTCTGACCAATGAGTATCCAGAAAAAGAAGATGTATCTGGCACATCTTTTGGAAGCAGATCAAATAAGAACAGTTTATGTAACACCAGAATTAAAGATTCACTCTTACGCAGTTCAAACCGAGTCTCCTCTCTGACTCTTCATAAAGAGGTGTTGAGATCGTTTGAAAGAAAAGTCAGCTGTATACATTATTTACAGCCTGGATTGCTATTGTTTTAAGATTTCAAAATATCTTTTATTCCCCAGATTGTCATTGATTTGAAACACTTATGAATTAAATGAATGATGATAATGTCTCTGAATGTATTTTAGGAAATCTATAAAAATACTGTTTCTATACATATATCAAACTTACGGGCACTTGGATCCTTAATAAGCAATTTTTTTTTATTTCTGCTTATACAAACTTAACAGGTACACCGATCCCCTCCCTTCCTCCACCTCCCCATTCCCCTGCTCCCCCTTCCCCTTCCCCCTCCTTCCCCATTCCCCAGTGTCTCCCCCCAGTGGCTCCCCCCCCAATCCCCAGAGTATCCTTTAATGTGCATGCCAAACTCTCCTCTGGGTCCTGCTCTCCCATGAGGTGCAAGGACCCAGGGGTATTTCCCAGAATCTTTTTCTGTGTTCCCCTTAAGTTTAGGAACACTACTGTGACTGTCAGTCCCTAGCCTCCAAGGATCGTAATGCCTTTAGTCCATGCTAGACTTTGTGGGGTCAATAATGTGTTGGACATAGCACAGGTCATGCAAAGTCCTATTATGATTGTTAATAAGCAAATTGTAAATAGCATTACTATGTGGTTTTGTTATCAGTACACATGCAAGACTATGTTTTAGTGAGCATTCCTATGTAGTAGGAGTGCAAGTGATTATCTTGTGTCCTGGGCTGTCTTGTTCTATGTACTGTAAGCATCTGGTTTGTAAATTGAAAAAACTCACCTCGCACTATGTTCAATTAAGAAAGATATTTCTGGGGCTGGAGAGGTGGCTCAGGGGTTAAGCCTCTGACTTGCAGGTGAAAGGTCCTGAGTTTGGATCCTAGACTGCACGGATAGATGCCGGGCAGAAGCGGGGGCAGCCTGTGTTTTTGGTCCTGGTAGGGCGGAGCCCGTGAATCCCAGGGCAGAGTAAACAAGGCGGAGGTGGAGGCAGTCCATGGTGGTTCCCGAATTCATCCATGGTTCTACACACACACATACATACACACATATACATGCACACACACGCACACACACACAATTGAATGAATAATAAAAAAATAAAAATAAAAATAAAAAAAAGAAAGATATTTCTGACACTTTGGCAACACAAGTGGTGTTGGGTTTGGGGAGGTGGCTGAATTGGTAAAGTGCCTGCTGACTAAGCACAAGGACTGAGTTTGAATCCTGCCACTCACATGTGAAAGCCAGATTTCTCTGTAGCCCCAGAACTGGTGGGGGGAAGCAGAGACAGGTGGTCCCTGAGGCTCATTGGTCAGCCTGCCCAGCCCAGTCAGCGAACATCAGTTTCAATGAGAGTCTCCACCTCACAGGACAGTGTGGAGTGTCATCAAGGAAAGACTCTCAGTGTTGACCTCCACCGGCACACACACACACACACACACACACACACACACACACACACACACAGAGATACACATACATACACACAGACATAGAGTCACACACACATGCATATCACACACATAGGTATACACACACATAGATATACACACATGGACATAGACAAAAACACACACATGCATATCACACATACACACAGATATACACACAGACACACACACACATACACATACACATATACAGACATATGCAGAGACACACATACAGATACATACACATGCATATCACACACACACAGAGATATAGAGACACACACAGACACACGCACACACACATACAGGCATAGATATACACACAGTATATCCCCCCCCCCCATTTTCTAACGTGATTTGCTCCCAAGAAGGGGCGGTCCAGGTTTCCTGGGAGTAGGAAACTTACGGAGCTTATTCTCTGTCTTGGCTGCTGGACTTCAAAGCAGAACAAATGTCCCCAGCTTTTAAAATGTCTCTTAGATTCAATGTTCCCGAGATGAAGCATTGTAAGGGAAAACAGAGGGGAAATAGGACTGGGGATGAGGGGTTGGAAATATCATCAATTCACTATATTATATATGCAACATTAAAAAATACATAAAATAAAGAGAAAAATTACTGGAAAGAAAAAGAAGTCTTCCACTATGCCCTTCAGGATGAAGTCATATCTAAGGTGGTTTAAGTCATAACCTCTTATTAAAGATGTATACTCCAACAACTCCTGTACTTTTGGACAAATGAAATGAGTGAAGATATACAACAATGAAATATAGCAACAATATAACAATGAAGGTTGTTAAAATGTATCAAATTAGGGGTCCTGCTGAATTAGTAGATTTGGTTTGTCTTGGTCACATTAAAGAGGCAGCAACATAGTAGATTAGCTGTGGGAGAAAATTCATATGCTAATTTGCTTCATTTGCTTTAGATCATGTATGATGTCAGGTTATTTCCACAATATATGCAGTAAAATATATTTTAAAAAGGAAGCAAGGCCTGTAAATGGAAAAAAATCTTATTTTAATTAAGTGCAATTATTTAGTCATTGGCCCGTGCATACGTTTGTACACTGCACAACTTTCAAAGCCTGGACTTAGATCAGGCAGTACCCTGGTCTGCTTTATTGGCTTTTTGTTCCATGTTGATTTCATGTGGTACCTCACATTTTCAAAATCAATTATTCAGAAATCTAACTCCTCAAACACAGGTTCTGATTAAAAGGAATTTATTATGATTTCATGTTCAGTACTGAACTACCTGGAGCTGGTAATTCACACTGTGCTTGACAGATGTTGAGTAAGCCGGCTATTTCTCTCAGAAATATAAAATAACCAGGGAGTGCTTATGTGTTTAGCTCAGCACCGTGAAACACCCTTGTACCGCTGGAGATTCCTATTCTAAGCATCGTTCCATATTCTGGGATCTGCAGGCTAAGGGAATAAAGACATTTTCTTTCCTTTCCCTTCTATCTTTCCTTTGCTTTTCTTTCATCCTGCCTTCAAATGTTCAGACAATGAAGTAATTCAGTATGATAAAATGCTGGTTCATGTTAAGCTGTTCGCACTCTTGGCTGGTATTGACTTCACATCATGTCACTTAGGGGAAATGGAGAACTGTGACTTCAGGAGACATGGTGGAGATTAAATAGTCTCAGCTACTTGAGAAGTGGCTGAAAGCAAATGAACTTAATGACCCAAGGTTTAGTTCAATCT
Organism: Typhlomys cinereus; assembly: GCA_023101885.1. NCBI lineage: Eukaryota > Metazoa > Chordata > Mammalia > Rodentia > Platacanthomyidae > Typhlomys > Typhlomys cinereus. The sequence goes on along the minus strand of JALPQD010000525.1, from coordinate 643,367 downwards.
GCAACTAAAGCACTTTACCAACCTGAATCCCCATCAGTCATACGAAATGCACTCTTAGTGATGTGGTTGACACCCTTCATTCACATGACCATGTGAAATCGATCAATACTCATGGTATTGAACAATAATGGTATTGAACAGTGAGGATCGGTGGTTATTTCTTCTCTTTCTATTAGGTGTTTGCCCAACTACTGTGAGCATGGTGGTGTGTGTTCTCAGTCCTGGAATACTTTTCACTGTAACTGCACCAACACAGGGTACACGGGAGCGACCTGCCACAGCTGTAAGTCACACCCACCCACTTCTTCCCCTCTCTTCTTCCTTTCTATCATTGCTCATAGATATCTGTGCATGTGTGACTTTGCGTCGCAATAGACAGCCCTGACTTTTAGCATTCGCTCAGTTTCTAATTTAGGTTTAATCTACCCTTCGTTTCAGAAAAATCATCCAAGTAGTTTATATAAGTGTATATGAAATAGGAAAGAAAAGGATTGGAGTTTTGGTAAGTAGTTTGTAGAGAAAGCAAAGACTATCTAAGGACAAACAAGTAAAATGCAGACTGTGGTCACCTTCTGGTAACTGAATTGGCTCAGTGTTTGATTCTGAACTTTCTAGAAGGTACAGAGTAAGCAGAAAGAGAGTCAGTTCTGAGAGACTCTTGCTGTTGGTACAGTTAAATGAAGAGATTCTCAGAACAGGGTTGGACTGGCCTGGACTGGGTGACTCTCTGGTGTGGGGACTCATGCCACAGAGCATTCATGGTCAGAGCCCACTCGGGCTATTATAAGATAACATCATAGGCTGGCTGGCAAGCAAAAGAAGTTTGTTTCTTATAGTTTAACTGGGCAACTGAAGGTCCATGTTTAAGGGCTTGGTAGGCTTAGATGTCTGGTGAGGGTCTGCCGCTGGGCTCAGAGACCATCCTTTCTTCCTGTGTTCTCACACAGTAGAAGGGACAGATACCTCTGGAACACTATGACCAATCATGAGGGCTCCGCCATTAAGACCAAGATACCCCCTCCCCCCCCCAAAAAAAAGAAAGAAAACCTGTGTTTCCCAAACCATCACATTGGGAGTTGATCTTCTGTATGTGATTTTGGGGGAAACACAACATCCCATTTATAGCTTCATATCATAGTTAAATTCTCTTTCAGAGATAGATAATTAATTAACCATAATGGTGAAGTTTCTTAAGCACTTGGAAAATTCTAGGTGTCTAGCTACACTCTAGCTCATTTGGTTCTGATGAATACCCTACCATGTGAGTACTGTTATTTTCTCTAGAAAATATTTCACAAGATAATGAGAGGACTATCGATAAACCTGCATATGTTTATTTGAATAATAGGGTATAAGGAGGATATTCCAGGGCCTAGGAGTCATAAGCAATTTTTTTTCTTATATTATAAATCTTAAATTCTCTTTTTCTGATCAATGTTTGCTTATGTTGTAAGCCTTGTATGTGCAACAGGCTGACCAGAATGCTCACAGCCTTCCATTCTGATTACCTTAACTCTTGGCACTCTCTTCTATGACCAGGGCATACAGCATGAATGTTTGCTGTAAAGTCATCACCCTTATACTGTGGGTGGTCTGCGATGCTACATACTGTGCTGTGACCCTGACTGAGTAGAGATTGGAAACCTAGACTTGCAGAACTGGACACCTCACGAAGGACCCCCTCTCCCCGCCAGAAGCTGCAATTCAGGGGTGGGAAAGGGTATGATCAGAAGGACTCATTATTTCAGCTAGAAATCATGACAGGACATCATTGTATATGTTGTTAAGTCTCCTGATATTTCACAAAAAATGCTCAGTGGAGGTGAGACCTCACTTACATGACTGCCACCAGAGGCCAAGTTACTCAAGTCACGTCACCCAGCTACTGCAGGGACTGTGCTGCAGTCTCCACCATCAGCATTAGCATAACTAATTCAAATCCCAAAGCTACTAAATGTATGTGATTGGTTCTTCATGTTTAATTGTCATCAGGATCTAAATATAAACACAAACAGCTGTAAGGAAAACAAATCAAGAAATAAAGTATTTTGATATTTGATTCTGAAACAAATAGGTTTGGTCCTCCAGCAGGTTGTCATAATGGGGTTGAGGGTTTCTGTCAATAATGTCCTGAAAAAAAAAATGGAATGAGAAGGGCAGAGTTGATTGTAGTGGAGAGATAGAAATGGAATTTTCCAGAAGGTATTAGAATCTCAGCAGTTGGAAAGGAGGGTGAGGCAGGAACACCATGGGTGGGTTTGCGGCCACACTGAGCTATATATGGAGAACTTGTTCCAAAACAGAAAGGGTTTCAATAGAAAATAGCACATTAAGCAGGTGTGTAGTAAAAGACCAGTTGGAGTATATGAAGCAATAGTCTTTTTAGTTACTTTTTCTATCTAAGTATGTTTACCAGTCCTAGTGTCAAACCAAACGTTACAAGTGTAGCAAAAAGACTGTTTCCAGGCATTTGTGACCATATGCAAAGGATCCCAAAAATGTATAAACTAATCATTTGACATGTTCATGTCAAGGAAGATGTAACTACAAACCAATGCACATTTCTATCTCCATTTATGTAATAAAAACATGAATAAATAAAAGCTTCAGATTGCAGAAAAGTGTATAAGTAAATTTCTGTATTTGAAAATTTTGTAATGTCAAGCAAATTAGCTACAATGTTTCATGCTGCCTAAGCATTCATTAACATAATTTCCAAACATTTAAAATTGATCCAGGGAAGGATATCCAGAGTTTCGTTCATTTCAATTTTCACAGAATAAAAAGCTTAGTGGAAGTTATAGGCACATTTGGGCCAAGCATTGAATGAGACGTGTACATTGCACAGATGTTAATATCAAAACTCATGCGTGGCAAATATATACTTGCATAATAAAAAATTCAATTATGGATCAAAAACACATTGAGACCACTTGGGGGCATATTTCATATAAATATTTCTCCTGCTTTGAATTTTAATGGTCTGGAATGCTTAATATGGAACATTAGAGAGAATTTCTTTTGTAATTATTTTTAGACCTATTGATGAAGAGATTTGTGAATCATATTTTATTCTAGGAAAAAATATTTAGCCATAGTTTAATTTTAAGTAAGGAAGAAGTATCATTTTAACATTATCTCAAATGTTCTTATTACATAATACTTGGGTAGCAGCAGATTATTTAAAAAGGTTACACTGCCGTGCCTTTAGATGTTAGGTTGTTACAAGGTGGTACTGGAATTAGACATTCTGAAGTGGGAGCCAAAGATGTCATCATACTACAAGGGTCTTAACATTTAAATACCTGCCAACTCTTCCCAACATAAAAGTAAGCTAAAACTTCATTTTGATATAATATTCTCATTTTCCTGTAGTGGTAAAAAAATGTCACAAAATACAACCTCATTCCTTTTTCCATGTTGTCACTTTCATCCATGTCTGAAAAGAAAAAAAAGAATGAATTTTGTTTTAAAATATAAGTGTTACTGTTCTCTTCACTAGCCATACTTAGATTTCAAGATTTGGAATATACCATAAATCTCTTAAAATTTCAGAGCTTAGTTTCACTCTATGTCATTTATGACGATTCACTTTTTCTCCTCAGCTATCTATGAGCAGTCATGTGAAGCCTATAAACACAAAGGAAATACTTCCGGATTTTACTATATCGATTCAGATGGAAGTGGTCCCCTGGGACCATTCCTCTTATATTGCAACATGACCGGTAAGTTAATCCACTTTCACTTAATAGTTAAATGTGCATGAATGCATTAAACACTCAAAATTAAAAAGAAATAAATGGGAAGCTGATCAAATTTGTAACTCAATTGAAATGGGTATTGCTCCATAAAAAGGAACATGAATATTTAGCAAATTATTTGTTAACTGCTCATTATTTAAAATATTTTTTCTATGCATGTGGTAACTGGTATATATCTAGTGATGGATTGCTGTACATGTAATGCAAGCATGATTGCTTATTTTCCAGAATTCTTGTCCTGCATCAATTCAGATAGAATTCAACAGTCATAGACAAAGTCTTTGAGTGAATTCAGATTCTGTTCATGATATAAAAACTATCAGAGTATCTACAGCAAAACTTGCAACATATGTGACAGTTCATGGTGAAATCTACAAGATGTTCTCATTTCCAAAACTAAAGTCACTCTTTTTATCATTGTACTGGTGATTTTAGCCAATGCAACAATGTAAGAGAAAGAAGAAAAAAAAGAATAAACACTGGAAGAGACAATCTATGCTTTTCATCATTCATAGATGATTAGAATATATATTAAAAATATTCTGAGCAATTCATAGTCAACTGTTTTGAATTAGGATTCACACTGGATCCTCAAATTAACATGAAATTAATTTTATTTTTGTATGCCAGCAAGAAGTATTTAGAAAATGATCTTTTAGACAGTCATGTTTTCAACAGCCTCAAAATCCACAAACACATGGTAAATACACATAATGGAAGACAGGCAGGGCTTCTATGTAGGAAAATATAACGTGTTGTTTATATAAATTGCAATCATCAGAATACAAAGGAATATAAACTTTGCTTTAATTAAGAGTCTTGGCACTATAAAATGTCATTCTTTCAAAATTGATATTGGTTTAGTACAAAGCTAAATTAAAATTCCAGCAGGGTGTGTATTTGTAGGTCAGGATGATTATTTTAGTGAGAATGAACAGGGAATTCTAAATTTATAAGCAAGTGTGAAACATTCAGATGAACATCCTGTAGAAAAGAGTCAAAGCATGCCATTCTATGAGATATAAAATGCCAATGTAATAGATACAGAATTTATAAAACAGATTCATGTATACATAGGCAGCTATTTGTTTATGCAATACTGCAATACTGATTCACAGTGATAGAAATAGAGCTTTTTGACCAGCAAAACTGAGGAAATGTCAATAGAAAAACTTTTCTTTTCAAATCCCCCCGAAAATGAATTCTAAGTGAACTGGACTATTCGAAATGGCATCTAGTAGCAACATGTAACTGTTTAAATACTACCTAGATTGATTTAATTTAAACATAAAACTAAATAAATTTAAATAATTTTAAAGCTTCAACCAGCTCTCAAGATCTCCGAACACTAGATTTAATGAAATCTAAGTGAAGCAATATGAAAAGAAAAAAATTAGTTCTAAAAGAGCCAATTTTTACACAATGTTCCTGAAATTTCAAAACGGTTTGGTTTCTTCACTCTTTTGCTATTGCCTGAATAAAAATGATTGCCATTTTTAAAATTTAGAAAAATATGGCCAGCTTACGATGGACATTTGGAATGAAATACTACCATGAAAACACACACACACACACACACACACACACAAAATGATATTTGCTCATGACAGACATTTAAATAAACTGACAATTCGTGTGCCTTATCTAGAATGTATTCACTATCAAGAGAAAATAACTTTGCAAATGCAAAAATAATGATTAAAAAAACCTTCAAGCATACATCAACCTTTTAACTACAGTAAGATAAATTAAGTGTGGAGTTCCTGTTTCCTCAGCCACATGCTGAATCACCTCCCGTGATGAGTAAGGAATGTTCTAATCACAAATGTACAGCATTTCCATCCATGCCAGAAGTTTTACATGGGATGAAGGATATGCAGCTTCTGTAAAGTCAAACAAATGGATAGGGGCATCACTGAATGAGGTAGACAGTGTTACCTCTGAGCATGAAGCAGTGAATATCTGAGGAATCTGTAACAGAGGTCATAGTTCAGTCCGGAGATGTCTAGGCATGCTCAGAAAGCAGCAATAAATTCAAGATAATAGGACCAGTGCACGCCGGGTGGAAGCGGGGGGCCGCCTGCGTTTCTGGTCCCTGTGAATCCCGGGGCAGAGTAAACAAGGAGGAGGTGGAGGCGGTCCATGGTGGTTCCCGAATTCGCCTGTGGTTCTACACACACACACACACACACACACACTCACACACACACACGCACACATACACGCACATGCACAATTGAATAAACAAAAAAAATTAATAGGACGAGTTCAGGCATTTATGGCACTGAAGGAGAGGTGGAGGTCAAGGGGCAAAGAGGAAGAGTTACTGGTTTCCTTTAATAGCATCTTAAGGTCTTTGGATACTGCCTTGAATGAGAGAAGATTTTGGGCCATTTTAAGTAGTCATGGCCTATATGCTCCCTTCCTTACGTGCACCACAGTTGGTCTCACGTTGGGAAATGTCTGTCCAGGAATTGAGAGCATAGAATCTAAGGTAGGAGTCAGGAGACGTCTGGAAGCCCTTTCGGCTGTGGAGAAATGCAGAGATGAGCTGATTGTGGTGCGTCTGGCCCTGAGCAACCAGTGCACATGAAGAAAGGAAGCTAGAGTCGCATGTGAGAATTCAGACGCCAGAGAACCTAAGAAGTCAGAGTGTGAGGTTCCATTTGGAAAACCAAAGAGTTTGAATTGCATTATGGGAGATGGGATTAGGCACGATAAATTCTGCTTCACTCATCTTAGCTTAAGATGTTTGCCATGTGTTTAGATAAGAAGCCAAAGAGGGAACGACAGTCCTTTATACTTCATACATGGAGTTCTAAGAGATACAGGGTGGTGATAAACCCTGAGCTACTATGTTTGAGGGAATTAGTGTAGAATATGCATTCATAGATTTTTTCACATGGTATAACTTCGTAGTGGCTTCATTAGCCTTTGAGGAAATTGCCACATGGACTAGGGCAACCTGGATTGCTTGAAAGTTCCCATATTTATCTCCTGTTACAGCTCCAGAGTTTCTATGATTCCTGTTCCCAGACATTGTGAGGGTCAAGTTGGAGTAGTGTAACCAAAATCTTAGTCAATCGTCCCAAATGATTCTTATCTCTACACAGGGTTGGGACGGCTTTTAATGATTCTCAGAGTTTTGTCGGCCAAGACTGCTATGCCTGGTGAGATTTCAACATAATAAGTGTGAAAAGATTTCACAAAGAGCTGAAGGAAAATTCTGGCCAGTGAAAGTTGTAACGTGTAAAGAACACATTTTTTTTTTTTTTTTACAAAAAGTTATAGCTTTACGTGTAAAGAAGACATTCTTAAAGTTTTCCAGTTTGTGAAGGCTGAGTTGAAAGATTTAACATGTTAACCACTGAAAATTTGGAGATTCTGTGTTCCCAGAAATATGTCTGAAGCTCACATCTACACACATGGAATAGAGGGCTTTGATTCTGGAAATTAGATCCCTCTAAGTTAATAAATATTTCTGGTCTTGGAGACTTTAAGACATATACATTGATACACAGTGCCAATTCTCATGATTTCTGATAGCAACCTTCTTTAAGGTCAATCCAGGTGCTGGATTAATGAATATGCCAAATCACTGCTCTTAAGGGAAAAATGTAGTAAGGTAGGGTGTTTTCTTTCTTTCTTTTTTTTTTTTTTTGGTGAATATGTATGTATGTCTGTGGGCCACCTATGGAGGCCCAAGGGTGACTTCAAGAGTTGTCTAGGATTATTCCACCTCTTTTCTGCTTTGCTCTGGGATTTCCTAAGCTCCTCCTTCCAATACCAGAAGTATAGGACTCCATCACTTCTGACTGGTGTTCTTGCATGGTATCTGGAATCTGAACTCAGATCCTTCTGCTTGTGAGGTAGAAGTTTCACCCTGAGCCATCTTCAGCCCATGAGATGGTTTTTGAAAGTCAATAGTGACCACATTCCATGCAATTGATCAATACTGAATGTTTTTTGTGTTTTCAGATTACAGACTGTATTTCTGTCTGTCTATATAGAAAGATTTGTCTCTCCACTGATATTTATTAACACTGAAACAGCCCACAGTATTGTAGCTCATCTCTATACAGTGTCTATCTACCATCTCTACTGTCTACATCATGGTCTATGCTTAGAGACTACCCAGCTCCTCATAAATATCAAGGGACCATTTTTTAATAAGCAATGTCATGAACCAACCTCCTCCACACACGCGAAAAGAAAACTTTCTCATAAAATCATCCATAAATAGAACCTTCGCTCCCAACAAGGGGAGCCAGAGTGGGAGGCAGGTAAGCATCTGCCTTTTCAGCTTCAGCTGGGAAAGCGTATGTTGGATGCAAACTTTTGCTGTGCATGTCTGCAAATGTCTGCAAAAATGTGGGGATTACAATTAAACTTGAGAAAGTAGGTGAATTCACACACACACACACACACACACACACACACACATACACACACACATGCATAAATGAAACTCTGAAACGACAGGATCAGCTATGTACCTTATACTCCACTGGGGGGTGACAATTCCGTCATGTATTGCCACATGCAAATAACTGGATCATATCTGTTGGATGAGGAGGGCAGAAGCACAAGTGTTCAGGGACAGGTGCCTGTCTCTAGAAGCTCCAGAATATTGAAGCCCAATCAGCAACAACAACAAAGACTGCAACCTCAGAATATAATAACCCCAACGAGCGACATCATGGTGTGAAGCTTGCCTCCTATAAGGGAACAGTGTCCGAAAGTGTAATCTTTAGCAGGCAGGTAGCATCAGAGGAAACTGGCGAGGCTTAAACCTTGGTCTCTCTTCTCACAGCCTGTAGCTTTTTCCACCTTGGTGTGGTGTCCCACTGCTTAGCTCTTCTCGTTATCCAAGCCAGGTGTAATGGTTATGAAGACAAGACCCAGTGCCAGATCAGTAGCTTGCAAATATGTGACTTAAAAAAAAAGTCAAGGTCTAGAGTGATTCCGTGTGGATTAGAATAACATGAAGCAATGCAATGTTAAATGGCATAAAGGAACAGAGCAGATCTGTGTTTTGAATGGATAATTTTGTAAGTCTTGTTGAAGGCTGAAATTTCTTTGTCAACTGAGTATGCAGAACATAATTTAAAAATAATTAGTCTTGAGAAGATGAATCCCCATAGAGGCTGTTTTTTTTTTTTTAAAACTGTAGTCTCATTGCTTTTTTGGTAATGAAATCGTTTTATGTCCAAGAAATTTTCCACTCTCCAGCATGGCATTGTAAGAATTGTTTCCATGGGAGTTTGAACAATGGATCTCCAAACTCTTTTTTTTTAATTTACTTTTTTTTGTGTGTTGCATACACTAATATAGTGAGTTTAGAATGTTTTTATCCCTTAATCTCCAAATCCATTCCCCCTCCTTTTCTCCTGATAACCCTTCATCTCCCCTGCCAAACTCTGTTCAAATCAAGTCTTTTCACTTGTGTGGCCCACTGGGTTTCACCCCGTTTGCCTTTGATGACATGTAACTGACATGGTTCATGCTCTAGCAGGTATCATAGATCAGTAGGTGCACCACTGAGGAAAGCATCCTCCTTTTCTTCCCCATCAGCATTCGTCCTCATCAGTCTCTCAGGGAGGTGTGGAGTTTCCTGAGACCTTTTCCCTTTCCTGGTGAGAGGTTGTGAAAGTGCACATAGCTGCCATGAAACCTGGTATACCACAGCTTTATCATGTCCAGGAGATAAAGACTGGCTCACCATTGTCCCACTTGAGGCTTTTACATCTTATCACCCCCTCTTCCGCAATGCTCCCTGAGCCTTGGGTGGATATGTGTATCAGTTACTCTTTACTATTGCTGTGAGAGAATACTCAAAATCGATCAACTTAAGGGAGAAAGGGAGGTTTATTCAGCTTATGGTTCCAGAGGGAAGGTACAGTCTCTCAAAGCAGAGGCAGCATGGCTGGCTGACCAAAGCTGGAGGAAGCTAAGTCACCGCAGACATCTTGGAAGCTGAGAACTGCAGACTGCTTGCTGCAAAGGCAGACTTCTCTTTGAGGTAGGGTGGGGACTAATCCTCCTCAAGGCCCACCCCTTGTGACTGCCTTCCTCCAGTGAGGCTCACCTCTCAAGGTGCCATGACCTTGCCAAACACATGAGACAGTGGGGGACACATTTCAAACCATGACAATATGGATGAGGCTTAGATGTTCTGTTTGAGACCAAGTGGTCTGCAGTCCTTATTTTCTGTGTGTTGGCCAGTTGCATTTTACGACTGCAAACCCTTCTGCAAACAGACGTTCTGGCTTTCAGCTTCCCACTGCACCCAGTACTGAAACTCCTGCACCGACTATTGAAATTCCTGAGCTTCTTATCTCTGACTCACTGAGGTGGAGACCCAGGGCCTACAATATTAACAAACAGCCCAATGTGACTGGAGCATAAGATGCACATGCTAGGTTTTGGCAGAGCACTCTGGAGATTTCAATAGTAGGGTCCTCTTAGCAGCTGTGAAGGTTGACAATGGGTTGTCATTCTTTAAAGGCAGCTGGACAAGCTTCAAGGACACCATGGGCCATTCTCCCTTTCTATCCCTCCTGCCTTCCTGAACACAGCCCTTCCTTTCTGCTCTTTCAGTTCTTTATCACATCTATCACTCTGGGCTGATGAGTACCAAGCACCGCAGGTTTACAACTGTGTTGCTTAAACAGCAGGTTCCTTTTTTCTTCACACCCTTATCACACTAAAAAATAGCAGTCAGCTTAAGGTAAATCAAGGCCTTAATTACTCAGAAGCTTTATTTACAATTCATATTATCACAAATCTTTTTGGGCAGAGACACTGGTACACTCAAATTACCATTCTGTTTTTTTTTTTAAGTTCATAGATTTTTCTGCCTGTTTCAGCAAGCTCTTCTCATTCATTTTCCTGTGTCTCCTTCCCCTGTAACTCTTGTTGTGTTTAGTCAAGGATCACATTCAAGAGATGAAAAGCGCTCTCTTGCAGATATAAAAGTAAACGCTTAAAAACGCATTTTAGAGGCTTTCGAGGAATCCATTATTGATGATGAAATTAGTAAGCTGTTAAGAATCTGTTCAAAGGAGGAACAGAATAACAGATGCATGTCTGCATCAGGAATACTGACACGATGATGTAAATGTGTGAATGAGGCCCTGCTGGCCTCTTGCACTGTGGAACAGGTAAATCGATAGCCTTTCTGTCCTGTGGATGTCCCTGGTCTAGACACAGGCATTGCTAACAACTTGTAAGAACCCATCGCCACCCTAAGTGAGACAAGAGAAGGAAGCAGAAGCAATCACAATAGCAGCAATAGCAACAAAATGGACCAGAGCAAGCAAAGAAAAAACAACAACCCCAGGATCTCAGGTTGAAAGATGATCCAAGAGAAACTCATCTTCCAAGTTGCAGATAGTAAATTGCTCTCCGGAGATTTAAAGGCTTATCTCCTGCTCGCTTTCTAAGAGTAGTAATTAAAACCCAAGGATTTGTACCTTCTCTATACAAAGGAGATTTGTTGCATTGCAAAGTCCAAGTCTCTCTCTCTCCTCTCTCTCTCTCTCTCTCTCTCTCTCTCTCTCTTTTTCTCTCCTCTCTCTCCCTCCTTTCTCTCTCTTTCTCTCTCTCCTCCTCTGATGGAGGAGAGATGTGCCAGCCACCTAGTGAAGATCTCTGTACCTTACAAATCTGGGTTCCTATCTTGTGATCCAACTCCAGCATTTGCAAGTGCATCTGTCACTCAGAGGATCAGCGTATAGGAAACTGGGGTGTGAGGAACCTGGAAGGCTAAGGGTCCCTGTGAGGAATGGTCTCCTCCACTATGTCTGCTGGGACAGAGAGGTAAGGAAGTATATGACAGGTAGATATAGATAGGTGATGGCTAGATTGTGAGATAGATGATACTAGATGGAAAGATGATATGTAGGTAGAGTGATAGATTATAGGTAGGTAAGTAGATGATAGGTAGAGATAGATGATGGGTAAATGGATGATAGATTTATAGATTTTAGATAGGCAATAGAAAGACAGGTGATAGAAGATAGCTAGATGGATGATAGATGCATTGATTATAGATAGGCAATAAAAAGGTGAATGATAGAAAGGTGTTAGATAAATGATAGATTTGAAGATAGACAATGGAAAGGTAGATGATAGAAAGAAAGATAGGTTATGGAAAGATAGATGATAAATTGATAGATTATAGAAAGATAAGTAGATGGCTCTTAAGTGATAGATGATAGACTGATGATTGAGACAGATATGTCAAAGTAGACACATGTACATTTGGCAGGATAACTTGCTAATTTGCAAGTCAGCCAATACAAAAGACCCTTCACAGTCTCAGATATAGCGTGATTTTGCAATCCTGTCAGTTATGTGTAGTTTACAGAGCTATTAGACAGTTCAAAGGCAGTGAACGTCTCATAGCCACCAAGATCAGAATCAGACAGCCTGCCAGGCCACTCTCCAGTCTCAATGATATGTCATTTGTATTCATTCATTCATTCATTCATTCATTCATTCCCTGCTTTCCAACACACCCACACATCTTCTGCATGTGTCAAGTGATGTGCTGGTGGCATCTTGGTTAGCACACTGGGCACCATCACTGATGCCCGAGTGACAGAGACCTGCAAAGTGAACCACTAGGCATTGCGATGCCATCTTTGCAGTTTAAGCTTATTCTTCCTAAGTGGCTGTTTCTAAGCTAGCATAAGCATGCCCGAAAGATCCAAAGAGAGACTCTAGGCCAAGTGCCCCTCGGTGTTCCACTCTTTACGAGGCACCTGGGATTCTGAGTCTCACTTCTGGGACGTGCATCACTTTCATTACTTAAAATCTTGTGTGATGGTTTCCATAGTGTCTCTTTGCCAGGGAGCCGAGCTGGTCTGCTAAGCATGGAATCTCTTTAATTTCATACTTCCCAGCATTTTTATTAGAAAATAAAGGTCTCTTCCAGAGCCTCTCATGACATTGAAATATTTCAGAACCTTCAAGGGAAGCATGTCTGTCTGTGAATGATCAACAGGCACCATGATTTTAACCTCTGGTGGTACCTTAAATAAAAAAAAATAAGAACCTTCACAATTCTGTGGTAATGGTGCTGGGGATCCTTAAACCATAGATAGGTCCTTCTTAAGGTGGCCCAAACGTCATAGAGACAAACGCTTATGACAGGTGCATTGACTCTCTTTTTTGGCATCTGCTCAACCATAGTTAAGCTTCTTCATGTGCAGCCTTTTATTTGCCCCCAAGAAAAGGCCCAGTTTCTGCTGAACCATAGCAACAGAGTCCAAGGGAAGTCAGGCCAAGGGACTTGCCTGGTTAATGATACCTCAACCGTCCAACAGCTATGACTGAGCTGGCTGAAATTATAGAATTTCCCACCCAGCCTATTGAACTAGTTCTCCCAATTAATTCTCCCAATTTGGAAATGGAAGCTCAGCTCTTTATTCGACTTTCCGAAGGGCACGGACCCGTGCCAGATCTGCCATCACATCTGACGGCCCCTTACCCTGTCCTGCAGGCTATCCGTAATTAATTTCATTAGCTTATAGATCATGTCCTCCTGGAGGAGAACATCCTGCTGATAGCGCTCTAGGCTGCGTGGAAATGAAAGTGCCAGCCATTGTTTTACACACAAATAATGATCCGCACACAGAAGACCACGAAGCTGCCAAGTGTGGTCCCTGTCTCATTTCACCGACCTCTTTATTCTGATAACTGTGAGAGGGTTGGGAGCAAAAATTGGCAAATCTGTCCCTTCTTAACTTCATCCGATTCACCATCTTTGTGAACATTTTAGCTAGAAAGAAGGGGAAGGTTTTTTTCCTCCACTTTGGCACATAGCTCTATGACACCGAGTCAAGTGACAGCAGTAATGTAGGGGAACTTAGACAATTTCTAATCTGACTCACAAAGCCAGAGGCCTTTGGATGAACCTGACCTTATGATTGAGTATGTCGCAGTGAATATGGTGTGAGAAGGGAAAGATCAAGAATAGATTCAACATGCCTGGCATCTTTTACAGACATTGGAGATTTTTTTTAAAGTTTATCAAAGTAGTTCTGTAATGTGCAATGTTTGTAGACATTCAAAAATTGATAGTGAAGAGGTACTCAAGAATTTTGTAAAATTAATTCATTTGAAAGGTCGAGAAGGGGGAGGAAAGAGAGGGATTTAAGGGGGAGAAAGAGGAGAGAGAAGGAGAGTGAAGAGAGGGGAAGAGAGAGAAGGAGAAAAGGAGAGGAGAGAAAAAGGGGGAGAAAGGGAGAGTGAGAAGGAAAGGGAGAGAGAGGGAGGAAAGGAAGGAGGGAGAAAGAGAAAAAGAGTGAGTAGAGGAGGAAGAGAAATAAAGAGAAAGAAGAAGAGGAGAGAAAGATGAAAGAGAGGAAAGGGGAGGGAGAGAGGAAAGAGGAGAGAGCGAGGGACAGAGCATGATTGGAGGTCAGAAGGTGAGTTCTGTCCTCTCACCATGTGACTTCCGGAGATGGATGGAACTCGGTCACCAGGTTCATGAGCAGGTGTGTTACCGCTGAGTCGTCTTGCAGCTCCATAGAGAAGGTGCTTTCTGTGTGTGCTGACTTATTGCTGCTGAATTAGATGGCTCCACTCAACACAATAGGCCTCTTGTCATATCGCAAACCTCACAGAACACTTGGAGACCAGCAGGAATATTTATGAGTCTTTTTAGAAAGAAGTAGATGTTTTCTCATAATCAAAAGTTGGCTGAGGAGAAAGGAAAAGAATTTTAACTTCATTTTTTTTTGCTAGAAACATGAACAATTTTTAACAGTAAAACATCATTGTTATAGTATGTAATAGGAAATATTCCACTCAATCTGTAACTCTAACAGATGCCTTCTTCAATATTGCCATATCTGTGTGTTTTAACTGTCCCTATCACTGTTCTGCAGTATAATATGCAGCAACTTTTTTTGTTCTTGAAGGAAAAGTAAAACAATGCTATGTCTTTAAAAAGACTGAATCTCAGGTTTGATGAACCATAACACACTCAGCTTCTCTCATATTTTTCATCCAAAGAGTAACAACTTGGTTAAATCATATGGAAAATATAAAGAAAACCACAAATGCACGTGGTGGCATTTCAGGGAAAGCATCACTTGAGTATGATTTTACATTTTTTGGGGACAGTCCATTTGTGTTGATTCTGCCTCTCAGAGAGTTTTGATGACTAGAAAACTTTGACTCGCATAAGAGGTGATTTTGATTTTTCTTTATTTATTTTAACTTTTGCAGACTAGTGATGGTCTCCTCTCTTTCTTCCCCCATTTCCACATACAAGAAACGGCATGGACGGTCCTCCACCACAACGGCTCTGAGCTCACAAGAGTCAGAAACACTCACCCAGAGAACCCGTACACTGGGGTTTTCCAGTACGCGGCCAGCTCCGAGCAGCTGCAGGCCACCATCCACCGCGCGGAGCACTGTGAACAGGAGCTTGCTTACTACTGCAAGAAGTCACGTCTCCTTAACCTGAGGGGTGAGTAGATCCAGGCTCCTGCCATTCTAGCCAGGGGGCGGGCTGAGCCTCCCCATCTGGCCACTGAGGATTTCCATTCCACCGAGGTGTGGGTTTCTGCACCTCCCCTTGCAAAAGGATGCTTCTTGGTTGAGTGTTGAGAAGATCCATCATCTAGGGTCGCAATGATGATGGACGTGCCAGAGATGCTTTAGCCTGAAGGAACGAACTAGATCACTTTACACTGAGCATTCTGAAAGCGCTGGCTATCTTCTCAGACTCCTTCCTTCTGGCGGCAATCCGATGGTTAGACAGTCAAACGTGCACTACAACTCTATGCAGGAATGCTGTGTTTATCCTCACAAAGGATAGTCAACATGTAGGTTTGTTTAACTTGAGCTGATTCAGCTGATTTCGTTCTCTCAGCTTGTCAGCTCTGTGAGTCCTCCCCACCTCCCATGAACCGGCTTCCAGGAACAATTAAAAATTAGGAAAGGCCCCTAGGAAGTATCTTCTTTCAGTAGCTCAAGCAGAAACTAGAAAAACAAAAAACCTCATTGAACACTTAGTTTCTCCCTTTAGCTCACCTCCTGAGGGCAGAATAGCTCAGGGTCCAAGTCTTGTGACTTTCATGACCTCCTTCTTTCACATTTTGTTTTTTGTTGTTCTTTGACACTTTCATACATAAATACAATGAATTTCTGTGTTTTCATGCCTTACTATGCAATCCCATTTTGCCCTCTTATCCGATTTCATGCTTTCTTCTGTCTAGCCTGTCTCCCTCTTTCGTACGTGTGTGTGTGTGTGTGTGTGTGTGTTTTCCACTGGGTTTCATCTGGGATGCCTATACTGGGAGGCACCTGAATCCTTGCCGGGACATGGATGACTTATCAGTGGGTAAAACCATTAAGAAAAGAAGCTCCTTTTCTCTGTTTGGTGTTGGCCTTCAACAGTCTTTCAGGGAAGTGTGCTGCTTCTTGAGTTCTTCTTCCTTCCATTGTGGCATGTTCATAGAGCAGCTATTGTGCAGGTCTTGTGGAAGTAGATATCAATGCAGGCAGTTCTTGGGCGCCGGAGCTCGGTCATGACCAGAGGATCCTGCTTACAATCACCTTTCCCTATTATCAGGCTCTTACATTTTTACCACTCCTTCTTTCTGGAGATTCCCTGAGCGTTGGCATTGGGGGGTATAGTTCTCTGCATCAATCATCTTCCATTACCAAAGGATGCCTCTTGGTTGAATGTTGAGAGCTTCTTCACTCTGTGGGTGTGATGATGAATGGTCAGATGGTAGTTTGCTATCAAATTCTTGTAGTTAAAACTTAGTCGTTTCAGGGCCTTATGGTGGTGACCTCTTGTTTAAAGTGAGTGGGTTATTGTGGAGAACATATTGAAGAGGTTCTGGGCTGGCAAGATGGCTCAGTGCATCAGGCACCTGTTTGCAAACTGAGTGGCCTTAGTTCTCTCCTCTGAAGCCCATGTAGTAGGAGGAGAGAACTGGCCTGTGAAAGTTGTCCTCTAATTTCCAGGTGTTTTCAAGGTGTGCACCATAGCATGCATGTGTACATTATCTCTCTCTCTCTCTCTCTCAATCTCTCTTTCTGTCTGTCTCTTAAATAAAATAAATACAATACAATATACAATGAAATATTCTTCCACTTTTCTCTTCAAGAAGCTCTACTGATTTTTGGTTATTTTTCTATCCAGCCCAGACTCTTCTGCTTGGAGCCGAGATCCAGCCCACTCATTTTCCCCCTCTTGCCACCCCATCTTAGCACAGCAGTCATGTTGGGAGTATGTTTTTCTTAAGATTCTAAAATATCTGCTCCAAAAAGCCACTTGGTTATTGCTTCTTCCTACCTGTATCCTCACAGGAGTCTTAATTTTAGATTAAATGGAAAGAATTTAAAAGGAAATGCGTTTCATGTGTGTACTGTGTATCAGCTGCACCATGTGCACAAGAAGTGTGCTGTTAATCTGACATTTGAGCCTTTCATTTCCAATTCAGTGTAGCTCCAATTACTCTCTGCTCACTTAATGTAGGATTATTTTAACCATCAGGCGTGTTGCCAGTTCCCTGCTCCTTCCCCTCTCTTGCTAGAATGTTCTCATTTGCTCCTGGAGCCCTTTAATCCCTACTTGCTGGTTCTGACTCACATCTCATCTCCCGACATCTCAATTCTACTTAAGGCTGAAGATCAGAACATGATACATGTCATAGTCACAAAAAATATTGTTTGATTTCATGTCGTGTAAAAATGAAAAGGTTTGTATGTGAAGAGAGAAATGACTTTAAGTCCCAGGTCTTGTTGACTCGACTGAGAATTGATCAAGTCCCAGATTTCACTGACTAGATTGAGAATTGACAGGATGAATCATTGGCCATTATTTGAATGAACAGGTCATTGATAAATCTCTGACTTCATCTTCTGTTCTTTGAAGAGTTGCTATGAAGTCCTTGGCCCTGGTAGGGATTGTATAAAATAAAATAACATATGAAGTGCATGAAGAGACCTCTTATGTACAGCTATGCAGTCACTGTGGTACACAGTGCTGTACATAGTGATTTCTCATTGCTGGGAATTTATGCAACTTCTCCAATCACAGTGTTTTTTGTGTCTATCTTTATCACTATTACCAGGATTCCCTTCCTTCTAAAAGCCAGATACTATTCAATTGCCTGAATATCACTCTCTCTATATCCACTTGGCCTTTGGTTAACACTTAGGTTGTCTTTGGGTCTTGCAGTTGTGAATAAAATTGCTGTGGCAATTACAGAAATGTCTTTGAGATAGTGAAGAGCATTTTGCTAAGCGAAATAAGCCAGATACAGAAACAAGAGAACTACATAATCTCTATGTCGAACACCAAAAGGTGGAGCTCATACAGAGACTTAAAGGATCAAAGAGTATGACCTTGCAGTTGTAGCTGTATAACTTCTGGAATCCTAAGGTACAACAGCAAGTTAACAACGGTTAATGATAATGTATTAGATACTTTAAATTTGCCAGGAGCAAAGATCCTCTCTACATGCACGTATACATACACACACATACACAGTAGCTAATTAGCTATGTAAAGTGAGGGCTATAATAATCACATGATGGTGTCAATCAATTCAGGATATATACTTAATAAAATCATGTCTTGAAGTACAGATATTTTTCAAATGTTCTATGCTTCATGGCGTGTGTGCATATGTGTTCATGTGTTTTCATGTATAAGTCAACATGTGGGCATGCATGCACATGTGTTTGTATGTGTGGGACAGGTGGAAGCCCAACCTTGGCATTGGGAGTCATCACCGTTTGCTCTTCTACCTACTGGTTTTGAGGCTAGGTCTCTAATTAAACCCGGAGCTCACAGACAGGGTTGATCTAGCTAGGCAGCTTGCTCAGAGATTCCCAGGCTTTGCCTTCCAGGACTGGAATCACAGGTGGACCATCACACCCACGTGGAATTTTATATCAGATCCAGGGATTCAAATTTTGTGCAGCAAGTGTGTTAATCACCGAGCCATCTCCCCAGACGTTGGTTTAATTTTATTCCTCAATTTTGACTCACTCAAGCTGAAACATAAACATAAGGGATGGTAATAGCTCAAAGCACAAATAAGTCACATGACAATAGAACCAAAACCCACACTGTCCTGAGTGAGCATAAACAGAGACAGCACAAGGTAAAGAGTGTGACCTACCTTGTGGGGGAAACCTCGTTCCACTGTCTTTGGACCAGCAAGACCTTCCAAGGTCCTAGCCTGGGAAAAACAAATAGGGGTGGGGAAGACAGCTCCATGGGTAAAGCCTTTACTTGATAAGCAAAAGGACCTGGGTTCGGATCTCCAGATCCTATGTAAAAATGCTGGGTGGTGTGGCAGTCAGCTTGTAATTCTCAACCTTGGAAAACAGACCCTGGGAATTCCCAGACCAAGTTGGCTAGTCAGCCTAGCCCTAACGACATGCTCTTGGCTTAATTAGAGACCCAATGATAAGGTGGAAGAACAATTGAGGATAATTCCCAACATCATCCTTTAGCCTCCACAGGCATACACACTCAAGTGCACTGTGTACATACATCTTCCCACATGTGCCCCTCAACATGCAAACACACACAAATAAGCACATGTCCTATACATGCATACATCTGAAAACCCAACCACAAAACATACACACAAATAAATAATGAAAGAAAACAGTCAACTCCAGAGTGTTGTGGAACAGGGAATGATGATTACGAATAATAAACATTGACAGATCATGTCTGGTTGATGATTCGGGAATTCATTGGAGTTAAAGGAACCAAAAAGAGAAAAACTTGGGTTCTGAGGTTCCAATAAGAAATACAAGATGAAAGTATGTGGATGTAGTAGAAAATTCAGAGTTTCAGACCGTAAAGAATGAGGAGGTTCCAGTGACAACTAGACCCTAACCAAAGATATTTTTGATGGGAAGTTTTTAACATGTGTTTCTAGTGACTAAAGAACCTGTCACTCAGTACATTGGAATATGCTCAGGTGGTTTAAGACTTTAACTCTAAGAAGTATAACATTTCACCATGATCAACCAGCATGTTTTTATTTTAATTAAAAATATTCTCACATCTTTAAAATTCTTATGTTTATTTGTATTCTCTAGTTCCTCACTAAAAAGTCTTGGATGGATTTTGTAAAGGTATTGAGTACCTTCAGACATTCAGCAATTCCTTTTTTATGACCAATGTCAAAAATACAGCTGTAAAAATATGACTTAGTGCTTAATAATAAACATACTTTTTCTTCGATCTATGGGCATATAATATTTTGAGAAGTGTAAAAAATATAATAGCAAAAAATCAACTTGGTAAATATAAAAAATGAGAATTCCTAATATTAATAGATTTATGAATAGCACAAGCTTCCAATTTCCCCTTTTACTTGTAGGCATGTATGTATGTAAGTATGTATTTATTTATTTATATTAAATATGAAAAGCAGTTGTAGTAATGCTGACAGAGAAAATGTCAGCACTAGTGTCTGTAAAGGGAGAAATTGGCAAAAGTCCTCATTCTCCTTTGTGCTGATGGCCATAACTTAGAGGTTTGAAAGTCAAGGGTAAAATAAATGATCGGACACCTCTGGGAGCCTGACTGATTGGATGTTGCTTCCATCCCATTGTTCTGAATCCCCGAAGAGAATGATTTTTCCCTTTGCACTTCTCCTGCCTTTCAAAACAAATGGCACACATGTCTTGCCTCCCTATTAACAAACCCTCCCCTAAATGTTCACTGTGTTCTTTGCTCGGGTTTCCCAACATCATGTGTGGCATCTCTCTAGGAAGAAGCTGTTAGCTGGACATTTATCCTAGAAAAAGATGCATTTGGCTGATGAAACTTTTTTATGTGTGTCATATTGGCTTCAGGCATGAAGATCTTTCAGTATTATTTCTATAGTCTTCCAATAAATAGCCAAGACAGTAAATGGAAGAGAAAATATAGACTTCAAACTAAATCTTAAATCATGACAAAGGAGCACCATGCTATGCCTAACGCTTCAAGAACAGCTCTTGTGTTTTTAGCCAATAAAAAATACAGAAATAAGTCAGTTCCTTCACATTGTATTCCCTAATGTTTTAAGAGGTATTTCATGATTTCACATCAAATATTATTTTGCTGTCCTGATTATCAGAATTTATGTCTTAATGTGAACTGTCTAAAAATATTTTTGAGGAAGTCACACATAGAATCCTCCGTTCCTCTTTTTTTTCTCCCTTCCTCCTTTCTTTTTCCTCTTCCTCCCTTCCTTCCTCCTGCTTGTCATTCTTACATAGAAACTGCTGGCTGTAGTAAAAAACTAATGTGTCAGTCTTCTACGTTTACATTTATTTATTCATTTATTATTGGATATACATATAATGTGTGCATGTCACGTGTATGTGTTTCTGTGCATGAGAGTTTTCATGTGTCATGGTTGTGGGTGTGAGGTCAGAGGGCATCCTCAGATACAGATCCTCCTTTGCCTTCTTATTTGAGAAAGGGTCTCTCTTCTGAACTAAGCACTGTGCCTGCCAGAGGAGTTGTCCTACAATTGTGTAGGGAATTCCCCTCTCTCTCCACCTCTCACGCCACCGCAGGAGGACTTGGATTATAGGCATGTGCTACCATGTCTAGGTTCTGGATATTTGAACCAAGGCCCTCACAGTTGTACAGCAAGAGCTTTGCCCACACAGCCCTCTCCCTAACCCATGAATCGTTTTTCTAAAGAAGTATTTTCTTAAGATAATGCTATTAGTTATAATGCTCAGTAATGTTCAATGATGTAGGAAGAATCAAAGCAGATGCCACATTTCTCACATTTGTCTTTCAGATGGAACCCCTCGGAGCTGGTGGGTGGGAAGAACCAACGAGACACAAACTTACTGGGGAGGTTCCTTGCCTGAGCTCCAAAAGTGTACCTGTGGCTTGGAAGGGAAATGTATCGATGCCCAATATTATTGTAACTGTGATGCTGATCGAAACGAATGGTAATTTTCATGCACTTGCTTATTCAAGATCACATTTATTTTTTCAAAGAGTAATCATATGAACTGTATACAGATAAACGGGCACTGAACAGACTGATTCAGTGAAGAAATTAGATGGAAAAAAATCTTTCAATGAACCATGGTAAATCATTCTAATTGTAAATGTTGAGATCTAACTTTTTTGAAGTGGTATTTTAGTGATAGACCATCTGCCATGTTCATTTTTATAGTTATAAAAAAACAGAGGTACCTATGACATGGGAGTTAGTTATCATTTTCTTGGTTATTTTTAGTATCATTAAGTATTCCTTTAATTTCAAAAAGCTAATATAGCTAGGTACAAAGCCATAGTTCAACAATATTATCTTTAAAACTTTAAACACACGAAGTTACAATGCTTAACCATCATCTTGTTGTACAATTCTTTTACTTTTTAAAACATTTTCAGAAATAAAAATGAGTGCTTAGTGAATAATATTTTGAAAAAAGAACATCTGTAACATTTTGGTGTTTGAAAACTTAAAAATATTTTCCTAAACAGAAAAGCAATCCTACGCATATGTTCTCCTTTATCTGAGAAAACTTAAAATGAAATTTATTGTATTTGAAAATAGAGTACACATGTATTATATATTGCTTTTCATTTATTATTTGTAAATGTAAATGTTTAAAATTTTTATATTCACATGTTTTTATACCATATGTCTCTTATACATTATTCAGCAGATGGGCATGCATAGATTTAATTTTTAAAATATTAACAATCTGGGTATGAACATGACTGATTTGGCTGTAAAATATACATGTGTTGCAACAGTTAGTCACTATAAATTGAACTCTCGGTTTGAATTAAATGGTATCCCACTTATTTACTTGGCAAACACTGTGATTATGGTATGTATGAGATATGTGTGTATGTATATATATAAAGCATTGTGATTATGACATATATGATATGTGTGTATATACATGTACATACACACATATATTTGCAGGTTGTAGAATTATCTAGAAGAGGAACCTATAAGGAATCATAAATGTGATTGTATTTTTTAGTGATATGCTTGGTATAAATATTTATATCCCTAAGCATATTGTCTAAAAATGATACTCCTTTGGAAAACAACCTTTTTCTACTTCATATGCTCACAAAAGTCACTTATACAGTGATATTATAGCATAAAGTGTGTGAAAATATTAACAGCAGTGTGTATCAGCAATAACAACAAAACAATCACAGGGTGCTAATTAAAACTAGTTTTTTTAAATAAGCTTTTAAAACTCCTCACATTACATTCTGCTTAGGGGTAAAGTACCCAGTATAGAATTAACCTTCTTCCAATGCCTCATACTTTATAAACCTAGGAAAAATATTCTAAAAAATAAGTATTTGAAGGAAAAAAAGGCAATCCCAGGGACTCCCAGGATGATTGACAAGGAGATAGCAGTAGCTGTGGTACAGAGTTAAGCATTCCTCTCTTGGGAATAGTAGCTACATCATGCCGTCAGATGCCTAGAACTCAAGGGAATACTGGTTTAGTCCTTATAGACTATGGGGATTCCAGTGTGACTGTAGATTGGGGAATAGGGTAATTTCACAAAAGAGAAAGCCACTTGGGATGGATCTGCTGCATAAGGCCCCTTGGGTCTTTGTCTGCCTCTTGAAGTGCACATGTTTATGGGAGAGACTTTAGAACAAAGCAGCAGACACAAAACTGAACAAGCTATACAGAAATTCTCACAGCTATTGGCAGAAGAAGTTTATATCTCTGAGCTAGGCTTTGTGACCCCTTCGGGTTTCTGTAGAACTTAATATATTTCCAGGTCCTATAGCAAAGATCATGAAAGAACACAGAGAGAGAAAACTGGAAACTAAGAGCCAAGCAGACATGGGGCATCCTAGGAAGTGTAAAGACTGAATGGTTCTTGAAACAAAAAGTGAAATTCTTAGAGAATGGTAACAAAAATCTAGTGTTCTTGTGATGTATGATCCAATGTAACACTTGCTGGGGATTTCAAGGAAGAATTTTGCTCTCAAATCAAGAAATTCAAAGAAGTTATAAGCAAACCGCGGACACTGGATTTTAAAATCACCAGGCACAGTGACTCTGCCTTAGAGACATCCATCCTTTTGGGTATGTCTTGCCTCGCCAAAGTACTCTGTAGCAGTTACTCTTCTCTGCTGCTGTGAGACAACATTCAAACACAAGCAATGGACTAGAGAAAGGGAGACTTATTTAGCTTATAGTTCTAGAGGAGAGATGTACCCCATTGTGCCAGAAAAGGCATCGCTGCTGGCAGAAGCTAGAGGCAGTTTGAGTCATATCCATCACGGAGGCCAAGAGAGCAAACTGCAAATTTTAAGAGCTGTCTTCACTCAAAAGCAGGGTTGGGCTAACCAATCTCTAGCTCTGCCCCCTGGGACTTGCCTTCTTCCATCAAGGCTCCACCTCCTAAAGGTGCCATGACCTTCCCAAACAGCAACTATATATTCAAACCCATGAGCTTTGGAGGAACTTATATTTAAGCCCTGACAATCCCTTTCTTTCTGTTAACCCTCTTGCTTAGGCATCCATTATTAAAAAAAAAAAGTCTTTTAGTGAAAGTTCCTTTTCTGCCTAAAAAAAAAAAAAAAAAAAAAAAACTCAAATTAAATGAACAGAGAGAAACCCTAAAGCAACTTAAGAAACACATTTGAAGACCCAAAGATAAAAATGATCACAATGAGTGAATAGGGATATTGAACCAATAAATGGGAACTCTATAGAAGAGCTACATGCAAATTTTATGGCTCTGAAGTTAACAATGGAAAGGACAAGCTGTAACACATGCTCTTGGCTAAAAAGAAACTAAATGAGATGAAAACCCAGGTTTCAGAAAAAAGAAAAGACCACTAGAAATTGTAAATTTAGTCAATGTTCAAGTTCTTATATATAAAAGTAAAACCTACCATTTAATTTTATTGCAATGTTTCTTACACATGGAGTTTATATATACGAAATAAATAGAATGAACAACAAATATGTGCATTAGTGTGTGTATGTATGTAGGGGTGTTCAATGAGTTAATCCATGACAAACATATGTTATTTTATATTGCTATATAGCATGAAAATATAATTAGATTTGTGATAAGTTATAGATAGATTTTCTAATTTGAAGTACAATCAATGAAATATAATAAACAGAGTTTTATCTAAAAAAGACAATAGGAGAAACAAAGATGAATATAGAAAAAATATAATAAACCAAAAAATACTAGATAGCAAAAAGGAAGCAAAAGTTTAAATAAATCATAATAGACAAAACCAAAAACAAATAACTAGACCTACAAACTACTCTTTCACGTGCTAATGAGTAAGTCATTTCAGTCAGAATGCTGAAAATGGCCAAATAAATAAAAAAATGTATTCTAACTATAACATATATTGTATATTCTATATTTTAATATCTATGAACGACATTAGAACGTGTTTTATGTGCTAAGATGAACATCTGAATAATTTTTATACATGCCCAAATTTAACTGATGTCTGGGTTTTGAAATATGCAGAAGACTATTATTTATTTTAGAATTCTCTTAATCATTATAATTTAAAGAGTTTCATTGTTGATTTTTTTTAGGACCAATGACACTGGGTTTCTGTCTTACAAGGAGCATTTGCCAGTCACGAAGATAGTGATTACAGACACAGGTCGGCCACAGTCCGAAGCTGCCTACAAACTGGGGCCTCTGCTCTGCAGAGGAGACAGTAAGTGGTCACATCTCAGAGACATCATATGAGTGCCATGTGTCAATCATATCATAATTGAATCAGAATTCCCTCATGAAAACTCTTAAGTGCTGTTAATGCTCTTCCTTAGTCAGCATCTCAGGACCCCTTATAAAAAGCTATGGCTTTGGCGAATTCTTTGATGTTAACCCTACCAGTATTTTTAAGTAACCTTGGATGTTCCTTGTGTTTGGTTGATCAGTCTATCTCAGCACCACCAAATGCATTCTTATCTTTATCTACTTAGAAAGATTCTGTGGTGTAGAAAATGGCTAAGAACTCATGCAAAATTTCTCCTGTTGAGCCTGAGGTAAAAATCAGAACTTCAATAAAAACAGATGTCTGTTTGATCAGATGTATTTTAACTTTGAATCTTTACCTTTATTTTCAGTATATATGTATGTGAATAGATTTTAAACCAATGGTATTCTGTATTCTGTGTATTAAATGTATTAGTAGAACTTAAAAATTCAAACACACTTTGTAGTACACACACACACATTTCACACATTTTCAGCAGAGAAGGAAATGAGCATAGATTCCTACACTCTCTGAAATCAGTTCATTTAGAAGTGATTTCACGTTTTGTAGAACTTAGAAATAGAAAGAAACACTTTTTTCTCACTAAAAGCATACTGAAAATAAAGTTTTATTGCAGGGGTTCATCAGAAAAAGAGGGGATCTGATACCTCAGTAGATATAGGGAGGAACGTAGCAGAAGTTCTTCGTTAAAAAGCAAAGATGATGCTGGCCTATAAAACTTACATATGCATTATATAAAGCTGTCTGCCATTACAGCCCCCATCTCTGATGTGAATCACTCCTGCTTCCTGTCCTGTCACAATCCCACAATTGCAGGAGGATGACACAGGATGCTTTATGGTGAGACGAGGTTGTAAACTCAGAATGCAACCAGGGAGTGTAATGATTTTCCGTGGCTCTTTGTGCCTGTTTGTGTGTCTTCCCAGTCTGCTCTGACCATAACAGTGCAGATAGACAGGCTGGCAGGCTGCTGTTCCTCTGCTTTGCTGACCCTGGGTGCCACAATCCCTGAGAGTCAGGCCTGCTCATTGCTGATTCTTTTCCTAAGTATCTCTTTCCTGGGGGCAGGGAGCTGGCTCAGGAGTTAAACCCTTTGCCTGAGTGCAGACTTCCAGATCCCATGTGAAAATGCTGGGTGCATATGGTGGCATTCAGGCCCTAGAAAGATGGACCTGAGAAATCCCAGAGCAAAGCAATGAGGAGGTAGAGCAATCCAGGATGATTCCTCAATAGACACACATTCAAGTGCGTCTTTCTTTCCCAGAGCTTCCTACTAAGAACTTGGATCACATCCATATATTCCTTCCCTCCTTGGCACAATGATTCTTTATTTCAGGCCTTTTTCTCTACCTCCCAGTGGGAATCTAGAAATGTCTGGAGACATGTTTTGGTTGCCATAGCTGCTGGTGGCATCTAGTGGGAAAGATTAGGTATGTTCCCAAACAGTCTCCAATTCACAAGAGGTCCCCACAAAAATTTACACAGTCTAGGGCTGGGGAGAGGGTTCATTGTGTAAAGGACCTGGATTTGAATTCTCAGAGCTTACATGGATGCTGGATGCATAGCACAAGCCTTTGTTATCTGATGCTCCAACAGGGAGATGGGAGGGGCAAGGTGAATCTTTGAAAGCTCAAGGACCAGGTAGCCTGGAATACACAGAGGAAAACAAACGAACAAACAAACAACCCCTGTCTTAACCAGAGTGGGAGGTGAGGACCCATTCCTGAGGTTGTTCTGGGACGTACATATGTGTTGTGTGCCTGTTAATGTATTCACACACGAGTGTGCATATGATATGTGTGCACATACTACCCATGTAGCATACACATACACGTACAAATCATAAGGTGTAAGTGTCCTTCTTGCTAAGGATGAGACCATTGGACTATTAAATAATGTATTGAGTAGATATAAAACAAAGATATGGAGCTATACATCATACAGTCTTTGAAATATTTAGAGGCTTGCTAGTTATCATTAACATACTAATGAAATAGTTGTTGAATATTTGGGTATCTGGCTTTCATGCTGCCTACAATTTCTCGGGTTGAGTCTCATCTTCTCACAAGTCCCTGTATTGGCCAGACATTTTGTTGTGATGAAATGCTTAGAAACAATTTAAAAGTGTGTGTGTGGTGGTGGTGGGGAGATCGGTTGGAGTTGATTTTGCTTAGGATTTTGGAGATTTCAATCCATGACTCCACTGTTCCTGTGTCATGTCATGGCAGATTGATGTGGAGGAGCAAAGATGTATACTTCAAAAAGGGGGAGACAAAGAGAGAGAGAAAGAGATTAGAAGAAGTGGAGGAAGAGGAGAAAGAGGAGCAGGATGAGGGTTTGGATACTAGATGATCTTTCACAGTCATTCCCATAGCAACCACCTTGCTCTCATTAAGTCCTTTGTCTTATTCTTCATCACGTCCCCTTGATAACATGAAATTATGTAACTACCAATCCATCCTCTGGGTCAGAACCCTACAATCTCATCCTCATCCACTGGTTGGATCCACCAGTTGGAGACCAACCCTTCAGCACACAGGCCTTTTGGCTATCCAAACTGTAACAACTTGTAGGGGCTATTTTCTAACCGAAGGGATTTGTGAAACTTTTTCTCTATCAGAAGAGCTGCTTCCTTTTGCCTACTGCACACGTAGAAACTCAATGAACCTGGCTGCCTTAGTCTTCTCAGTATCGTATCTTGGGTGCCATGGGACATTTGGATATAAGTTCCCTGCACAGAAGTGGAGAGCTCCACAATAAGGGTGTTATCCTATGAGCAACAGGATAAGGTTTTAAATAAAGGCTGAAAGTAATTAAATTCTCATGATTCAGCCAAAAGCATGAAGGGAGGTTCTAAACCCAAAGACCAAAAAGGTGACCTTTGATGGACAGAGGCGAGGGCTTGAACTAAGCAAGGGTTGGTTGCCATGGAGATCGAAGAAGAAGAGGGTCAATTAGGAAAGTGAATTCAATGCAGCTTAGATGGAATTTGAGAACAGCGTGTTGAAGGATGATCTCAGGCTTTTTCACTTGAGTAAAATTGTTCGTGTCACTCATTGAAATGAGATTGTGAATTTTTCTTTGAAATAAAAAAAAAATGGAACAGTAAGAACAAAAGGAAATAGGCTTGAATTTTTCTTTCTCCCAGAGATTTCTTTGGAATTCTTATTAGAGATGTTGGAAGTTTCATCCCTAGTCACATTTTCAATTTTATCATTTGCAGAAGAGAACAGAAACATGGAGAAAACTGACAAAGAAAATGAATATAACATCCATTGGTAACCAGCTGAGATTAGTGCTAATTAGTCCAAACCATGTTTTCTCTTACAAATCCTTTTTGTTTTTAACATAGATAGGTTGAAATTCTCTGTCGCTGCTGGGGTTATTATTGAGATCAGAATCCAATTAAAAAATTTAAAGTGAGCAGAAGAGATGGCTCAGTTGGATAAGAGAGCTTGTGGTGGAAGTATGAGGACCAGTGTTTGAATCTCCAGCACCCATGTAAAAAACTGGTTGTGGTCATTCAAGACTTTAAATCCTCAGGGGGATAAGGTGACAGAGACAGATGGATCCTGGGAGCTTACTGGTTAACTAATTGACCCAACCAATACAGTGAGCTTCAGGTTCAGTGGGAGACCCTGTTTTTAGGGAATAAGGGGAGAACCATTGAGAAAGACATCTAATGTCTTCCTCTGACCTCTGAATGCACACCCACAGGTGTGCTCACTTGCATACACACACACACACACACACACACACACACACACACACACACACACATTCTACACAAAATAAAATATATAATGAAGTAAATGAATTAATAATTAATAAAATCATGCTGGGCAGGAATGATAGAGCTGCCTTTCAAAGCTGCTCAGCAAATACTGTTATCCTTAGTTAATTTATCCATGTGGAAATAAAACTTTGGAATAGACAGATAAAAGAAAATTACAAAATTCAACATCTTATGCATGATAACATGTAAACAAGCTTGGAACTAAAAGAAATAACTTCGGTAACATAGGGAGCGTCTGTGAAAAATCCTGTGGTTAACCTCCTTCTTTGCCAAAACCAATACTTTACCCATAAAATCATGGCAGGAAATCTGTTCTTTCTGTTGTTATTAAATATAATTTTGATGATCCCCTTCACATGTAATATGTCAAGAAAAGAAATTTAAGACATTCATTAAAAATAAATAAATAAATAAATAAAATTTCTCTACTGTCAGATGGAACCATTTTCTAAGTAAGATGATCAGTAAATTTATTTTTAAAAGTAAGTTTAAGGGCCTAGCAGGATTTCTCATGGGCAAGCGATTTGCTCACAAATTTGGTGAAATGGATTTGATCCCGAGGAGTCAACATGATTGACTTGCAAAAGTTATCCTTTGACTCCCACTGTTAAAAAGAGTAAATGTAATAAAATCACAGGCTATATAATCAATATACAAAGGTAACAGTCCAATGTGCTAATAATGAAAACTTATCAATTGAAATTTGAGAAGAACATTTCATAATATTATGAATAGCGTGAAATGCTTTGGTGCAAGTATAGCAAAATTTTGAACCATGAATGCAAAATAATTAAAAAGAGCTAAATTAAAATACAATGTTGCAAATATAACAAAGATTTAAAGCATGAATGTAGAACAATTTAACTTAACTGAATTAAAAGACAATGTTTATAAATTAAAATGACTTAAGGTGCCAATTTCCCCAAATTGACCAAGGACTAGAACACAGTCCCAATCAAAACCTAGGAGCCTATATTTTTTAAATAGAGATTAGCATGCTTATTCTAAAATGTTTTGAAAGACCAAAGGAATTAGAATGTTAAAATATTTTGCAAACTGGAAACAAAGTCTGAGAGTTATGCCACATGACTTTTTAGACTCATTATAACACTATAATATTTAAGCCACTATGAAGTTGACACCAAGAGAAGGAGACAAATTGACTGGCAGAACAGAATAGAGGGCTAGGAAATGTGTCTGGGTATCCATGAATGACTGATTTTTGATGACACTTCCAAAGCAGGATACTTCTTCCCCAGACAAAGATCTAGAACAGTCAGAATCTACTAAAACAGAAAAACAAAAACAAAACCTATTTCATTATATACTTCAAAAGAGAATCTGAAAATTAACTTTAGATTGATCAAAACATAAATATAAAACCACAAGCTATAAAACTGTAAGCAGTATAGGAAAATATCTCAGTGCCCTTGAGCTGACCATAGGTTTCTTAGCTGCTCCATGAAATGACCATCCATAAAATAAAATTGACCGCAGATAATTTTAGTTTAATTTTTGTTTTCAAGAAAAACTAAAGAAAAGCCATGAGCAGAACTCATAGTTGGTGAAGAGGACCCTCTAGAACATAGGAGGAATTTTCTGAGGGCACTAAAAATAGAAATCAGCTTGATAAATAAACCAAAGATGTGTGCATCAAAGGAAATATTCAGATTAGAAATAAACACATGGAAAAGATTTTCAGAATCACTGGCTATGAGGGGAGCACAAGATATCCCCTCTACATCAAGATCTTGCCATATGGCTTTTAGAATAATTGAATTTTTTAAAATGATGTGATCGTACCAAGTGCTAGTGGAAACACAAAGCAGCTGGGCCCCTCACGCTGTTGCTATGAATGTAAAAGTACACCTGTTTAGAACAAAAATAGATTGGTAGTTTTTTTTAAAGCAAAGTCTCACGCTAGCCCAAGCTGATCCGGAACTTACTGTGCAATCCAGGCTGGCCTTGAACTCGCAGCACTTCTGCCTGCCAAGTGTGGACCTTAGAGTAAGAGCATCCTGTTCATGATGTATGGCACACTAGTGTATATGCCATACGAGGCGGCAATCCCTCTTGGGACTTTGCACAGGAGAAATAAGGAGGCTACATGAAAGGTTCAGTATTGTTCTTACTGTACCTTCCTCCACCCGACCACCACCTACCTACATGCCCATGAAGTTGTAGCTACATAAACATTCTGATTCCCCAGAATGCACCTGCAGGATGAAAAGGACAAGGACTGACTCACAACAAAGGGATGGACTTTTGGTCCGCATTAGGTGGGTCAATCACTGGCTGGCATGGTAGGTGAGACAATGCAGACAGATTCCATTGCAAAGTTCCTCTGGAAAACCTGACACTGCAGGAAAAGGAAAGGATGCTTGTTGCAAGGATTTCCCAGTGAGAGGACTTTTAACAAGATCTACAGAGGCTGGAAGGATATGCTTCTCAGTGCTGGGTGTGGCGATGGTCTTGTGGGTCTACCCATTCTTCAGATTTCCCCAGCTGGTTTGCTCCATTTTCTCACACGGAAGTAAGAAACAAGAAGCTGCATGACACTATACAGTTATTGTTGCTTATGCTCTAAATTTATTTTTATTAGTATTTTATATTTCCATCCAGAGAATAAAGACTAAATAATCTTGATGCATACGCTAGCATGTATCCTTAAAATTAAAAAAGTAATAAACTATAAGACAGTATGAAGTTATTGCTGCTTATTTTTAATGTATTTTTATTATCATTTTATAATTTCATCCATAGAATAAAGTTTCAGTATCCTTGATACCTATTCTAGCGTGTATCCTTAAAATTAAAAAAAGGAGTGAAGAGTACCATGTGCATTTATTGGAGAGATACTTAATGCTTACTTTAAATGTTTAAAAATTTACAGGGCTGGAGGGGTGGCTCAGGGGTTAAAGCCTTTGTCTTGTAAGCAAAAGGACCTGAGTTCAGATCCCCAGATCTGATGTTCAAATGCCAGGTGAAAATGGAGGAAGCCTGCACTTCTGGCCCTGGAGGTGAGGCCTGGGAAATCCCAGAGCAAAGCTGTAAGGAGGCAGAACAATTCTACACACAGTCGCACACACAAACACACACATGCACTCACAAAAAAATCAAAATTTACAAAGAATTCCTATATTTACTTTATACTTGTATATAAAAGAACGATTATATGTTCATACACACATGTATATTTATATATAGTGAGTATATATAATTATGTTTATATGTATGATTTCTTGAAAATATATTACAGATAGATTTACTCATGAGTTTCTCATGTAGAGGCCAAAAAGGTGCCTGAAGGACTTGGGAGTTTTCCCTCACCATTTAATGTGTTTATACTAGTTTACTGCCTTCATTTCTAAAAAAAATTAAATTCACTGATCCATGAGTGGAGAGGGTTGGACGTCCCCTTTGGAGCTAAGTAGTCCACAGTCATTTATTCTCTGTTGATCAACAACTATTGCTAAGCAAAGCTTTTGTTGCTTAAAAACAAACTGGCTTATTTAAAACAATACCAGAAATAAACTCATAAAAGAATAAAGATTTTATTTATGATTAAATGTGGTTTCCAGGAAAGTTCCAGAATCTTGCTGAAGGTATTTCTAGCTGTCATGTCCTTGTGGCAGAAAAGGATTGATGCAAAGAACCATGGGAAAACATCTGGGTGAAAGTTAATGATGAGAAGGGTTTCTGCTTTTGTGTCTATTCAGCTTCCCTGGGGTGGAGTGGGTTGATTTTTAATTTTGTGGCACCGTAACAGTCTCTAGATCAACACTTCATCAGGCCTTCCAATGACTCAGAGAGCGATTATTTGTATAGTTCTCTCTGGTTGATCCTGAGAAGTTGTGATTCAGAAGCTGTGTGGGTGGATAAAGCTTTTCTAACTAACGACCTTCCAAATTTCCCAACCAATGGATGGCTCTGCTAGTGCCGCCTTAGGCCACTGTGGCTCACAGGCTTCGGCCCATCTGGTGACTCCACGCTACTAGTCAGTGATGAGGTCAGGCGGAAATATACAGTACATTTTTAGAATGATTTATGTCAATTGGACAGAGTAATTTACGTCTGTTGAACACAGCGGTAATAAAAAATGGACCAGGGACTGCATTTTCTAGGCCTTTGTTTTTTCACGTTCTGTTTTTCCAGCAATTTATTTTTATTCTGCTTTCACAAGAAAGCTTTAGTTCATGATGGATTAGGGAGACAGAGGGGAGAACAAAGAAGGAAACTGTGTTCTCTAAATAGTTTGAGAATCATAGCTCAAGGCTCTGGCCGATGGTTTGACTCTAAAGTAGTCTGTTAGCTCTCATATAGGACCTAAAGTGTTCCAGCTATCCTTGAGACATTTCCACAACTCCCCCCCCCCCAAAAGCTCAGGAGGAAATCCAGGTTCACATGACTTTTGACATGAGGCATAGAATGACATCCTCAGGAAGCTTCTGCCATTCTGTGCATCTTGCACTGCAAAGAAAATTCCTGGACAACAGCACCACCCAACCATCATGTCGTCTCCACTCTCCTCTTTTCCTGAACCCATTCACACTCAGCCTCAAACCTCTCTTCTTGGAAAGTCTCTGATGTGATATGATACCATATGATATGATAAAGTCCCTTGGAGTCATGAGCACATGGGAGCTTCAGATACCTGAGTAAGATTGAGTCCTGCGTTCCATCACGCAGAAAGGATGGACCCATGTTCCTGAGATGCTTTTCACTGTTAACAGTTATGGAAGAAACAGCATTTGTTTTTCTAAGGTAGCCACTGGGCAATTCGGCAGGAAGAAGGAAGAGTTCAGAACAAAAGGAAGCAGGTCACAGGGTAATGGGGTGGGATGATGGAGAGTATCATCAGGACATATTGTATATATGTGCAAAAGTCATAAAAGAGTGAAAGGGGAAGAAATCCCTTTCTTTAAAGAAGCCTTCCCCTCTGATTTCTAGAGGACATAGTTCTCTGCCCTCTATTGGAGAAAAATGTTGAACATATTACAAGACGTTCCTTCTCCTATGACTTTCAGTGGCATCTGAGTGATTAAGAGCACAGCCTATTGCTCATCTGTTTTGAATTCTTGGACCTAGTACATTACCTGTGACATGAAAGGTAATCAATAAGTAGTAGTTTGTGAAGGCTTGAGAATGATTTATCATATGCATGTGAAGGAACGTCTACTGGGTTCGTGCATTACTGGTAAGAAACTGAAATAAGTTGTGGATTTTATAAGCAGTGAAGTGGTAAGCAAATATGGACACTTAATGTAAGGATTTAAGATTATATTGAAGGGTTGATATACAACAAACAAAGGAACATCCATGGTACAAAGGACATCTGGTTTCCCCTGGACCAATTCTGTTTTTCAGTATTCCGGGTCAGTTACTGTAAAAGTGTTTTCAAACACGAACATCACTTTGCTTCACACTAAAGCTCACTCTTCCAATAGCACATTTTCTCCATGAAACAGAACTTCTTGAAGACCACACGAGTGGATGACCTGCTTTACACTCACCAGTGTTTGGGGGCGATGCTATTCTTCGTGATTCTGATTCTTCTTCAATTTTACCACACCCCTGAGTCTGTCTTAGAGTCTCTATTCTTGAATGTTTAGGAGTTTAATTGGATCTCTTCTTAGAGTTCTTCTTGGTTCTCACAGCCCAATAGTGGCCATTTTCCTTTTTCTTTCTCTCGTGGGCCTCCTGAGCTGAGTTTGTAGGTGTGCAAGAACAGTAGCTGTCCTAAGGTTTTAGCTCAGTGCAGCCCTGCATTGCTTGCATGCTCTTGGAGAGACCTTTGCTGAGATGAGCTGCGCACCTTTCTACCCAGCCTTTGAAAGCACACAGTTTGATTATTATTGTTGTGTATGTTATCATTTTTATGCATGACTCAGAGTTGTGCAACCATTTCTGGAGCTAGCGTGAGAACTTTTCATCATCTCTAAAATAAATCTATATGCCTGAATCTGAGACTCACTCTTCCTCATCCATTCTCATCCAAGTCCCACCCAACCACTAATCTACTTTGATCTCTACAGACTTTTTTATTTTGGCTACTTCATATAAATAAAGACACAAAGTGTAGTTTGTACATATATGTGTGTACATATGCACATGTATATATTTGCATGTGTTCATACATTTGGGTTAGTATATTTTTGTATGTGTATTTGTCTATATACATGTATGTATATGTAGGTGCACATGTGCATATATATGTGTATGTGTATGCATGTTTCTACATTTGTATATGTATGTTTTCACATGTACATATGGGTGTATATATTTGTATTCTGTGTATGTGTGTGCATGACTAGTTTGATTTACATTTCCAAGTTCATCCATATTAAAGCATATATTTATGTTTAATCTTTATAACCAAACAATATTTCACTGTGGGAAGGAGCAGCATTCTGTTTATTCATAGAGAGTAGTTGGGCATTTGAAGTTCTTATAGATATTGCGAATAAGGCTCCAAAGATTATTCATGTTTAAACTGTTTTATGAAGGCAGGTTTCATTTCTCCTGAGCACGTACCTAGGATTTGGAACTCTGGGCTATACTGCACCCTATGCTTAAACTCCTTAGGAACTGCTGTAACAATTTTGGATCAGGTTTTGTGGCACACCAGTTTTTTCCCCTGACTGACCTGCTTGGCACTTAGGAGGGTAGCCATCTTGTCTGGAACAGTTCATCATCCATCTCTTTAGTTGACTGTGGTTCACTGAAAAGCAGGATTGGTTTGGGGATTCTTTTCTTTCCCTTTCTTTTAATTAAAATCTTTTGTTTGTAATAGAAAATAAAGTTTTCTTAACATTCAAGGCTATTTTGCAAATTTTGACTTAAAAGACTATGTCATTGAGCAAACTGATTGGAAGCTTATTTTACTTCCAGATGCTAATTTAAGAGGAAGCTTGGTATTACTGGTAAGATGGAACCTAACTTTATGAAGGAATCTAACTTTAAGAATCCTAGTTGTATTAGTTATTCTTATGTGTTGGTGAATGTTGACATTCAAAGTCAAGCAACTTAAGGGAGAAAGAGAAATTACTCAGCTTATGGTTCCAGGAATTCTTTTTTAAAAAAGGCTCCTGGTGTATTTTATTTGTAGAGCTCTTTCAAATTTGAGAATTCCTGCCTATTGTCATACTTAAAATAACAACAGACAAGGTCAAAAAAATAAATGAATAAACAACAAAAAACTAACCAAAAAATTCTAGGTTGGATATACTTTCTTTTCTTGCTCAAAAATAGGTAGATGGTCCTTTATTTTATGTCATTGAAAGCTTTGGAGAAATTCAAAGAAAATGAAGGTTTTCCACCTTCAAGATGACTTTCTACATTATTTTTTTGTCTGAACATTTGGAAGAATAATTATCTTAAAGGTCACAATTTAATAAAGATGCCTCTAAGTGTTGTACACCTGGTATTTTCTTTTTTAGTAGCTATGATGCAGTAAAAAGATTTATACAGCCCAAGTGTTAAAGGATTTTTGCAAATGTGTTCTAAATTTCTGTTTTCAGTTAACTCTCTGACATTGAATTTTTTAACCCATTCTACTAAATATCTTTCTTCTCAGATATCCATTACATTGAAATTTTCTGGATAAAATACCCCCAGAACCTACAAATCTAGGAAAGATAGTTGCATGTTTCTTGCTCTAAGAGATACTTGAGTCATTGAAATTAGTTTTTTTTTTTCAATTGGTCTGCATTGATTGCCATGGTTCTCTGAGAAATCATGGGTGCCCAGAATGCATTAAATAATCAAAGGTGCATGTGGGCAACATATAACTTTTCAAAAGTTAGACACTCAGACTGGAAAAATATATTGACTACTGATTTACTTAATTTCGGTTCCATTTGGCAGGCTGCACATAAACCTTTCAAAAAAGTGAGGATCAATTTCCTTTCAAGAGACGATATGATAATATAATTTTCTTAGCTCCACTATGTCTGGTAATGCTCTACCCTTTGGAAGTTCTTTTCATGTTGATATTTAAAATTGCTTTTATCTTATTCAATTTCCTTTTTCCCCCTGAATTTTATTCTCTTTGTCATCACAGCACCTTCTGCCTTTTTTATCTTCTCCTCAAGTTTCTTCTCTTTTTCCTTATTCCTCTCCCTTTTACCATTTGTTTAGCAGAAATATTTGAGTGATCTTGGAGGGGATACATATAATTGAACCATACATAAGTTAGTCTAAGCATTCTGACAACTGCAATGACAGAAAATTGTGTAATTTTATTCTACAAATATCTACTTGAAACAGAGAGAGAGAGAGAATCAGAGAGAGAGAAAGAAAAATAAGGAAAATACATGATACTTGATGCAGAATCAGGAATATTTAAATAGAATGATCGTTATGGGTCACTTAGCAAAATAGGCGTCCAAACTCAGATCTGAAGATATGCAATCAAGGCCTATGTATATCTGTGAAAGAGTCTCGGAACAGAGGGACAAGCCAAAGTAAGGTAGAGATGGAAGTGGTTAATGGACAAGACAGATAGAGTGTTTGGAATATGGCAAGCAAAGGGGACAATAGTAGAATTGAAGGTGAATCTGTCAGCCAGAGCAGGGAAGGCTTCAAAACGTTGTTTTCTACTTCAATGAGATTGAAGAGCATTAGAGAGTTTAGGGCCATAGATAAGCTATGATCCAACTTATGTTTTAATAGCATTGAACAGGGTTAAGATGAAGGCAAGACTATGTATGAAGCCATATTATTAGCCCAGTTGAGAGATCATAATCACTTGGACCCATGGGTGTAGGGTTGGGAGTTGTGAAATGGGCAGAGTCTGAGGTGAAGACCAATCAAATTTGCTGATTGATTGATATGGGTCATAAAAGCAAAAGCTGAAAAAGCTAAAATGACCCCAATGTGTTTTGAGCTAATGCTTACAGGGAAAGATGTGGTGCTGAATAGCAATGATCGCTCCCTGGCTGAAGGAACTAAAAGGCAGTTGGAAGGATCTGGAAGGATTTAGCCACAGAGAGGCTGAGCGGTCACCCCACCAACAGGAAGAGTGTGGTGCTATCAGCTCCAGCGTTTCTGGCTTCAGACATATCAAATGTCATCAATATATTTGATATTGTCAAATATCAGATAGGTCAGCTGCAGTTGTAGAAGGAGAAAGGCAATAGTTTAGTCTCTCTCTCTCACACACACATACACACACAAAGATGTGAATATGGGAGGTGGACTTGGGAAGAAGAAGGTTGTTACAGGAAGAAGGAAGGCAGATGAAATGATGAAAGTGCATTGTATACATGTCTGACACTATGAAAGAATAAAAGAAGAAATAATTTAAAAAAGAACCCCATATGTAGACAGGTGTGGATGTAACACATGAGTTTAAACAGGGCTGCCTACATGAGTAGGCACACACACACACACACACACACACACACACACACACGATTATATACAAGTTAAAAAAAAGACTGAGCATGTCAACATACGTTATTCTTAAAGAAGTATACCTACAACCAATTGTGTATAAAGACTACAATTAAGTCCTATATGCCAGAGTCATTAGGTAATAAGTATATTGTGAATAATTTACTAGCTCTTATTTTTAATTGTTATGATCAATAAATAATACTCCATCAAATGAGTTAGTGAAGAATAGCATCCTCTGGGTATAAGGAAAAAAATCAGTGTTCCTGATGGAGAATGTATTATAATGACCAATGTGCCTATTTAAAACTGGTAATGTCTGTAGCAGAAAGAGCATATATGCACAAACACAGAAATACACTATGGGCTCTTTTATTTACAGTCCTGGTTATATTAAAATATTTTTCGAAAGACAATACTTAAAGTATCAAAGCCACTTTCCACTTTAACCATGGTGTAAATGAGTCCCACTTTCAGTAGTATGTGGTCAATCAAAGGCTCTTAATTTGGTGCTTGCTTATTTTATTTCCACTCTATTTCATGTTGCTTGAATACATAAATTTGGTTATAACTGATCTGTTGATGGATGCTCCTTTCCTCAGATGAATAACTGGACTCCAAATTTATTGCATGATTATGTGTTTTAATGGAGGAAATCAATCTTGGCTAGAACAGATGCACCTTGAATTCATAATATATTATCCTTTGTATAATATATTATAATCCTGCCATTGGATAGTTCCAAAGAAGAGACTTCAATAAAGTAAGAATGTGACACTTGGAAGGATCTCTCTTCCGGTGCTTCATAGAATTCTTCATAGTGCCCTTTACAGCCTCACTTTGTCTTTCATAAGGATAAAGGCTGGAGAACACAATGGCAGACACACTGATAGTTATCCCTTACCTTATTTGTTATTCTGTGTATCTTCCGGTACCTAAACTACACATCGTTGGATGCTTGTGCCAGAATTCCATTCTTGGGCTAGGGAGAAGGCTCAGTCAGTAAAGAGCTTGCTACATAACCATAAGGACCTGGGCTTGATCCCCATCACCCGCCTAAAAAGCTGTGTGTGGTCGTGCACATTTGTAATCTCAGCAATCAGGAGGTATAGACAACCAGATGTCAGAGGTGGTTGGTTAGGCAATCAGTCTAGTAGATTCCCAGGTCCCAGTGAGAGAGACCCTGCCTCAAAAAATAAAATGGTTCCTCAGAAATAATGACACTTGAGATTGACTTCTGGTCTGAACACTTATGTACACCTATGCCCCTTTGTCATAACCCCACATACACACCTCTCACATCTCTCTCTCTCTCTCTCTCTCACACACACACACACACACACTTCAATTCTTCTTGCCTCTTCTAAAGTAAAATTGTGCATGTCTTTGAATAATTAAAACATATGCAGGAGTCCATGTGATAACTCAGAAGGCGAAGACCCCTGTTTGCAAACCTGGTGACCTGAGTTCCCTTTTTGAAGCCTATATGATGGAAGGAGAAAACCAACTTCCAAACATTTTTCTGTGACCACATATGCATCATGCATGTATGTGCCTAAACTTCCCCTCTCTCTCTTTCTCTCTTTCTCTGAATTTCTCACAAATGAAGTAATTAAAGAAAAATATAATTTATTATTAATATCAGTTTTGTATAAATTATGTAAAAATAATGATAAGAATATCTTCAGGGATTGCTTGTGAAATCCTTTGATGACATGAGCAATTTCTTTTCTACATTCATAAGAGGTTAAAAAAATTGTAGTGTATTGAAAGTGTTAGGAGGGGACAAGTCAGCCGTGCTGTATTTTCTACTGACCTCTAACACACACAGACATACACGCGCATGCACACACACACACACACATATAATATTTCTGCTGTAAGTATGGTTAATATGTGTGCTAATAGATCTGAATTGTTCTTAATCTATTTAACCTTAACCAAGGCAAGAATTGGCTACTAGTTTCTATTATTAAGTTGAAAAATAAATGTTTTTTCTCAAAAAATATGTACATGTATTCCATGGTACACCAGAAGAGATTTGAAGAAATAACCTCTTTTCCACAGCATGTGGGCTCCTAGGGATTGAACTCAAGTCTCCAGGTTTGCGAACAGGTAGGTGCCTTACCCACTGAGTTCTCTCTCCAGCTTTTGAATGAGCTGCTATCTTGTTTTCTGAGAGAGCATCTCTTCCTGAGCCCACAGCTCCCCAGCGTGGTTGGGCTGGCTGGTCAGCGAGCACCAGACATCTTGTCTGTCTTGGCCTCCCTAGTGCTTGGGTTTGCAGAAGCCTACTGCCAGACCTGACTTTTTACATGGATGTTAGGGAATCTCAGTCATTAAGCACACATGCGTTTTAACAAGTCCTTTTTCCCACTGATCCAACTCCACATCTCCCATGATAGGTTGTTGCTGGAATAATAAAATAGTATCTTACTCCTTTGACTACAATTCATGCAATAATTCAGATCCGTTACGGGTGTGGCCCAGGGAACCTTCAACTCCCTTCCTCATGGGAACTACCTTGGAGGACTTAACAGCTTTCTGCTTGGGTGGAGGCTTCTATCCCACCTGTTCTCTGTGCTCTCCTCCTCCTGAGTGCCCAGGATATAAAGAGCTGAGATATCCTATGTTATGAATGTTATTTCATCATGTAAATATTGGCCTCAGCTTTCTTTATAAAATTGCCCTGAGTTAGCAGCAGTGATTTCTTAATCTCATAAAAGTACCTTTATCTCAATTTCTACCTATTGTGAATTTGAACAATGCGGTTTGCTAATGAAACAAAACATATGATTATGTGTATGAGACTGCTTCAGCTTCCTAAAGTAATAAATTATTTTCATTACTCCAAAGGCATTTATTGTTAAGGCAGAAGCAATTCAAAGAATCATTCTTCTGTTTCTACCCATTCCCCAAAGCCTTTGTGAGTGTGTTTTATTGGGTTAGACACAATACAACACAATGTCTGTGAGCTAATGTTTTATAGTTATATTACATCGTTTAAACGTGTAGTTCTGGATGTTGCTTTGCTGATCATATTGAATATATTCCCTAATATAAAGTTATGGCTTTGTGTTAATTATATGTATGACATTTCAAGAGAAAGGCGAGCAGATTCCATTAAAGGAATATCAGGTAAGAACCTTGGAGAGCTCAGATTCCTTGTTATCCCTGACTTGACACTTTGCATTTTTGTGCATTCTCTCCTAAGTGGAGAGCAAAGCGTCTGAGAAATAGCTGGAGACAGAATATGAGGAGAAGGCGTGGAGGAATCAGATAATATATAGTTTCATTTGACTTGGGAAAAAATAAAACCCAGCATTGTTTTCTTGGCTGAATAAATTCAGCTTTAAATTGTCCGCATGCAGAAGAAAATTGACTTTGGAGTCAGGTCCGCACGAGAAACAGAAAAAGTAAATAAATAAACACTAAGCACCATTTGGCCTAGCTAGACTTTGAGGGAAATAAGTTAAGATCTAAGGAACATGTAGAAAGACAGTCAAGTCTGTGGCTGCCTTTAACTAGCTGAATAGTCGTTCTCTGCCGACTTAACCAACTGTGGCTTTGAAATGGCTGTTTCTGACTCCAGAGGATCAATACCTCTTTCTTATAGGAAGATAATTTAGACAGGAGAATTTTACCCAGGGTTGGGGCGGTCCTTGGAGGCAAGGACTTCAACCAAAGATGTATATTCTTAGTTGATGTGCTGAGAACTTGCTGCCGGCAGCTGCACAGCATAGCTCATTTCTTTGATAATTCTCATCAGCTTCATATATCCAGCCAGATTTCATCCCATCAGCTCTGCTTTGCATTTCTATTTCATTTTTCCATATTTTTTCTTCCACATGATGCCTGCAGTATGTTTTTTCAAAACACAAGTAACAGACAACCACAAAAGAACATGAAGATGAAAAGTTATATTTGGACACATATTTGGTAACTCATAGTCTATGTGTTTTTTTCAGATCTCTAAATGTGCATTGGTAAACTTTTAGATGTTCACCATCTATTCTGAGTATTTGCAAACATTTTGAGAATGTTTTCAACAACTTTCCTCTGAAGCCAAGTTTTGAACGAAAAGAGCATTTTAGTAAGATTAACTGTAGGACACAGGCTAAGTCTGCTTTGGTCTTTAATTACATGGGGATATTCAGGATGCCCATTTCAGTTTAAAAACTCCCAAATCTTTTTTGTAACTTTATTTAATGTGTGTGTGTGTGTGTGTGTGTGTGTGTGTGTGTGTGTGTGTGTGTGTGTCTGTGCCTATGTATCAGAAAGCACTGTGTGTCCCTGTGGGGAACCAAGTGTGACTTCTAGAATCATCCTGGATTGCTTCTACCTCCTTGCTTCACTCTGGGATTTCTCAGGTTCTGCCCCCCAGAGTCAGAAGTGCAGACTGCTGCCATTTTCAGCTGGCATTTTAACATGGGACACAGGATCTGAACTGAGGACCTTCTGTTTGGGAGGCAGAGTCTTAATCCCTGAGCCATCTCTCTCTCTAGCTCAGCACGCACCAGCTCTCACCTAAAATTTTTAGGCATCATTTTTGCCTTTACCTGAGTAATTCTATCTGAAATACCTCTTTAAGAATATGTACCTAATAAGTTTGTATGAGCGGAAATAATAATAAAAAATGTATAAAAAGAATGTATGCAAATATATTATACATAAATATATATGCATAATTCACATACATATCAATGAGTATATATTAAACTTCAAAGATGATATATAGTATATATATCACATTTACTCTATATACATGTTTCAGAGATTATATATGTATATGTTTATTATATGTGGTCTGTATATGAGTGTAAAGTTAATATAGCAATTCTTTGCAACTTTTTGAGTTTTGACAATAACTGAGTTTCTTTCCAGTTAACATAAATGATTTTGCTTTACTATTATGCTTATTGTAAGGATATATGTAGAATATGTATTAAGTGTACTTGATCTTTATTGTATGCATGGAAATATAAA
This sequence comes from Typhlomys cinereus, assembly GCA_023101885.1. NCBI lineage: Eukaryota > Metazoa > Chordata > Mammalia > Rodentia > Platacanthomyidae > Typhlomys > Typhlomys cinereus. The sequence continues at coordinate 599,653 of JALPQD010000525.1, read as the reverse complement.
AATATAGTAGACAAACTCACAATTATTAATATATCAATATTGTTATATAAAATATGTGATATAAAATATCACAATAATTAAGGATGTAATTCCATGAAATATGAAAGTCTCAACAAAATTTACCATGGACTCCTTCAGGGCTTTTGTTAGTCAAGACATTAAGGTGTTTAAATTTTCATGATAGAAGAAAACGAAGCAATTCATCAAAGTTTGGCAGATCTTTTAGAGATTACGTTGGCAGAGGATGATAGTTTGGATGAGTGTGCGCTTTCTTATACTTCAACCATTTGTGTATTGAGTATTCCTGCTCTGTGTTGGGAAGAATCCAGAACTTGGACTCCTGTGAACTCTTGTCAGTAATATGTCCATGCCTTGCAGATTGCATAATTAATCATCTCAAGGAAAGAACACAGCTTTGTATGACTGAGGAACAGTTTTAAAGAGCACAGATATGAACTGTAGAAACTACAATTACTGGTATAAAATTCCCATTATGTCATGCTCGTGTTTTCTCTTTGAATCTTCTTTTTCTTTATCTTTGTATTTTGTGCAGAGTCCTTCTGGAACGCAGCCTCCTTCCACACCGAGGCTTCTTATCTTCATTTCCCCACCTTCCATGGAGAACTAAGTGCCGACGTGTCCTTCTTTTTTAAGACAACGGCCCTGTCTGGGGTATTTTTAGAGAACCTGGGAATTACTGATTTTATACGGATAGAGTTGCGCTGTGAGTTTCTTTTCCAAAGAAGTTGATTGGGCCAGGATCATCTAATTATAAGCTGTTGAACTAACTTTGAAAGAACTCATGTTTGTAACTTACCATTTAAACCTATACAATGTAGTCCTTTAAAATGTTTTTTTAACCATATTAGCTTGTAAATTTTGCAAGAAAATAACCTGATATTTAAAAAGTGATGATAATGAGAGAAATTATTGGTATTTTCTAGTAACAATTGAAAAAGAGTTTAAATTGAAGCAATTAATATTTAAAACCATTTTCAGTCTATTAAGAATGAATGATTAAATTACAAAATTGCCTAATGAACCACTCATCATTTTGATATCTTCATGGGCTCCTATTCATAGCATTTTATCAGATGCATGTTGCCTGTGACAGAACTATAGAAACCGAGTCACTAGAATAGTTATTTTATGTACACATTGACAGCTTTATTCTTAAGCAATATGAAAAATTAAGTTGAGGATGGGTTTCTTTTCTATTTTTGCATGCTTGTGTGTGTGTGTGTGTGTGTGTGTGTGTGTGTGTGTGTCCCTGTGGAGGACCAAGGGTAACTTTGGGAATCATTATGGATTGCTACTACCTCCTTTTTGCTTCACTTTGGGGTTTCCCAGGCTCTGCCTTCCAAAGTGCAGGCCACTGATATTTCTGCCTGGTGTTTTAACATAGGATCTGGGATCTGAACTCAGGTCCTTTTGCTTGTGAGGCAGAGTCTTAATCCCAGAGCCATCTCTCCAGCCCCAAGGATGGATTTCTTAAAATGTATTGTTTTAACTAAAAGACAGAGAAAGAGAAAGAAAGAGAGAGAGAGAGAGAGAGAGAGAGAGAGAGAGAGAGAGAGAGAGAGAGAGAATCGATCCATGTCTTACATGCATGTCCATAAATTTCAAACACCATGTCTGGGGATTACTAGGCAGGGGTAGTTTTCTTATGGTTGCTGATTTCTCAGCTCCATGATACATAAATTCACTTGAAAAATCTCCATGTCTGATATTTCTAGCTCCCACCACCGTAACCTTTTCATTTGATGTGGGCAACGGGCCTTTTGAAATCTCAGTACAGTCGCCCACCCACTTCAGTGACAACCAGTGGCATCATGTCAGAGTTGAAAGGAACATGAAAGAGGCCTCCATTCAGGTGGACCAGCTCTCACCGAAGATTCAGGCTGCCCCCGCGGATGGGCATGTCCTTCTGCAGCTCAACAGCCAGCTTTTCGTGGGTAAGTTGTCCTTTGAACCACCTGTCATTTGATTGTATGGAACAAGTGCAGAAGTGTGCAAAAATAGAATAACGCCAAGCAGAAAAATACTGATCAACAGAACAACGGTGAAAAGCCACTATTTCTTCTCTATCAGCAGTCCCTACAGTGGAGGTTCCCCTACCTTGTAGATACACAACTTGAGTTCAGAGGGTTGGCTCTCCTCTAGGAATCCACTTGGTCAATGAGTTTCAAATCTGTGACTGTGGACAGTTTCAACTGCTAACCTATTACCTCTGGGCACACCTATAAGGAAATATTTAGTTAAGACAGTCCTCTGCGTAAGCCTGTAAGAGACTGACATATTTGCATAATTGATGTGGGAAGACTCAGCCCATTGTAGGTGGGATGATTTTTCTCAATAGTGCATAAGGTGGAGAGAGCTAGTGAGCATTCTTGAAAAGTAGAAAGCAAGGACTCAGCATCAATACTTCCCTTCTCTGCTCTTGACTTTGGATATGGTGATTCGGTCCTCTCAACCTCTGATGTGAGTGTGATCGCTGGCACCATGATGGACTGCATGCTGATATGATAAGCATGAATGAAAGGCACTTGTTCCCCTGAGTTATGTGGGGGAGGTACTTACTACAACAGCAAATTCATTTAATTAAAGCAGTGACTAAGCCTGCACACCAGAACGCATGATGTTGCCTATTACATAGTTTGTTGCATTTTGTTTGTGACGTTAGTGTGTTTGGTATAATATTGGAAATGTTTCCAGAATTGAGGAGCCCTTCTTGTAATGCCAGCCAATGCCAACATCCCTCCTGTTCTGCACCTTGCTGCAGAAACAGATCAAATGGCAGGGAGGAGAGCAAACAGAAGGACCAGGGTATAGAATCCATGTCTTGCTGAGTCTTACCAGAACTTCTCCTGCCATCCCTCATTTATCTATTTTTCTCTTTATTTCCAATACCTCCTGAATGATGTGGCCTGAGATGCTCCTTCTGGATCTGCTTATTTGGCAGGCATAGAGGTGGCATTTATAGACAGGGTGGAGGGAGGTCGCCAGATGCACTAGCTTTCCCTGAACATCTTTATTAATTACATAGTAGAACTTGTGGACAATGACGTTGAAGGAATTATCTCTTATTTGATCCCTGCTCATACATTGTAATACAAATAAGGAGGCAGAGGCCCTACAAAGCAGGATAAGTGATGAATTATCAGAAATTATATTTCTGGCATCTTTAACATCTCTAGTTAGAGCAGAATTCATCAGCTTCTCCATCACACCTTCTGTTGCCTAAACAATCTTCTTATTAGCATGCTCATGCCACAAGGGATGGAACTTGTTTGCGACACGTTTGACAAAGACATATTTAGGACTTCTAATAAATTTATGTGCTCATTATTTTCGTTATTTATTCTTTCGCTGAAAAATAATTGTAATGAATAGCTTCCACGATGAAGGCATGCTCATTGATATTTTTCATTATGGACTTCTGGCAGCCCAGTTCTGGCTTCTTTAAGGTTATAGCAAATAATAAGGAAGACTTGAGAAGAAATATTTGACTTTGCTCTTAATATCATGCTAGATGCTCAGTCAGGAAACTGACACAGATATTTCTTGAGTTCCCCAAAATGAGAGATGGTCACAACAAAAGGTATGGCAATTTAAAATCTGTCAGTAGCTTGGAAATAGCCTTACTATTCCTGGAAATTGAGAAGGCTGAAATTGTCCTCGATTCTCTCAGTGAAATATGCTGCAGTTTGCCTGTGGATGACCTTTCATCCTTGGGCTGAATTTCAAACTCAGAGATGTGAGATGTGTCTGATAGGAGATGGGTCTTCCTTTGATTTCAGCTGGTTGTAATGAAGTATCCTGTGACATCAGGAAACTACTTGGGAACAGGTTTGGGTCTTTTGCCATCAATCATGTGCTATAATTTGGATAAGGATCAAATGGGTTTCATGTATGTGGAGGCAATTAATTGGGCCTTTGACATCTCCATATGTGTTGAGACTGAAGAATGGAAGTTTTTAACTACAGAAATCTTGATTGTGTTTAAGACAACGTCAGTGACTAATCGGGTTTAAAAAAAGATCCCTGAGTAAAAAAGAAGCCACATATTCTAATGATTAAAAAAGCTTCATTCATACTTACAGGTAACTGATAGTAAATTGACATCATGAAATGTAGTGGTCCTAAGAGAAAGACCCATTGAAGAAAAACGTCCAGTCTCAGGTAGAACTACTTCCTGGCTGTCGAGATGCTATCTAGGGGACTTGGTTCTATTGTTACGACTTACCTACTATTTTGGAAAAAGTCCCTTACAGATGGATAAAACATTACATACACAAGACAAAATTTTAATGTATTGGTCAACTACACCACTATCAAACAAATCAGCAGAATGTTTCATTCTCTTTAAGTTTGCAGATAAAGATTTTTTTTTGCCTTGCAGGCAGAACCCACGAAAGACAAATTATAATTAGAAAGGTTACACTGAATTAGAGCACAGTGGGTGACAGACTAGTAAAATATCAGTAGTAATTAGGGCTAATTTAATGAGGCACTTACTATGACCAGAAAGTTCTTTGCCTTCCTATGAGTACATTTCAGCAGAAGAGACAAGAGTAACCAATAAAGGGAAATGAAACAAAAAATGCTGCCCTTATATATTTATTCATGCTTACGCTCATGTACATATACATGTGCGAATAGGTGCATTTTCCAGTAGTGATAAAGAGAACAGAATAAATGCAGAATGCAGAGGGATTGGGAAATGGTTTGGCTTGGGATGTTCTGTTTCAAGCAGAGCCGTGGGAAGGTGCTTTCTGAAACCTTAACCCTTGAGTGGAGGTCCAAGGAAGCAGAAGAGAAGAGCACCTTGTAAACTCCACAGAATTCCAGGTGTGGGATCATGCTCTATGTGGTGGAAATGAGGTACAGGGTCTCAGGAGCAAAGAATGAACTTTTCCAAAGGTAAAGGAAAGAATGTGAAGAGGAAGCAGGTTGAGTTATATACTAGATCATGAAAGACCATTCATTGCAAACAATCTTGACTTGTACTGTGGGATGACGGAAGTGGCCTTATCTTTTCCCAAATTCTTTTTAATGTTACCAGAGACATAGATGGAAAGAACCAATGGTGAGCAAGCTGTCCGCTATGTGAGCAACATCAGTAGTGAGGACTAAGACAGATAATGAGGGTGTATGTTACTATTAGATACATGCAGCCTGCAGATGAGTAGTTGTTGCTCTTAGTGTTTTATAACTCCTCCATGGACATATGCTTAAAGGCATGCTGTGTTACAGATCTCTGAGCCCCTTTAATTATTTCTGAGTTTTCACATAACATTGATGACTTTTCTTGTATTCTTCCTTCATCCCAGTCTATAGCAGTGATTCAAGCCAATCCCTGCTCCCACACTCAGATAATATATCACTGGTCATACCCTTGCCAAGTTATAGAAAGACTTGGGGCTTCCCAACACAGAGAAATCTATGACGTTTTCCTTCTCTTTCTGTGAAATCTCACATGCCCCATAGCCATGCGTTCACCAGGAGATCTGGCTCCTCAATTCAAAGACCGTATTTGGCACAGGCATGTGGGAAAGAACCATTTGCTTGGAAACTCGTGTCTCACATAATAATAAATACATGAGAGTTAAGTCTTATTCTGTTCCCAGAACCAGCTATTCAATGGGTGACTGGAACCTTTGCGTGAATACAATGTAATTGATTTTCTGGTTGAAAATTTAAAGGGTAATTTAATCCTCCTTACGTACAAGTTCAAGGTTTAATTTGTAGTTCATCCTTCCATCTTAAAAATAATTATGACTAATCAGTATTTTCAAGTGTGCATAATGACTATCATTTATATTTGGGTGTAGGGACAAGTGTGTGAAGTAAACAGGATTGTAGAAACTAAGTCTGTGGTTTTTGGCATCTTTATTCTACTGAAAAGCCTTAGATGTTGAGACTGATGATGTTATTAATATTCAAACTTTCATGGAAGCCCAGTGTCCATAAACATATGGCAAAACCGAAAGTCTAGGAGCTGGGAAGTTGGATCATTGGTGAAAAAGTTTGTGGCACAAACAAAATGACTCAGATCCCACATTGAATGCCAGGTACATGTAGTGGCCCACAGGTATGCCAGCCCCAGAAGACAAAGACTGGGAATCTTCTGAGCAAGCTGACTAGCCAGACTAGCCTATAGGTGAATTTTGGGTTTAATTACAGACCCAGCCTCACAACAGTAAGGTAGAAGAGAAGAGGCATAGAAGATGATTCCTGATCTCGCCCTTGGGTACTATATGGAGAAACACATATGTGTTCAAATACCTGCATAAATGCATGGATCAACAAACATAGGCGTAATCCACTAACCCACATACATACTCACATACCCCTTAACACAAGCACAAGAAAATGTAAGAAGACAAAAGTCTTGAAAGTCTACATTAGCTTTAATGTAAGAGAGATTGGTTTATTATGGAGGTATGTAAGTACAAATAAAAAACACATATTTTGTACGTAAACAAATTCAGTATGAAGCTATTGTAGAATGTTTTACATAACAGAGTTTTTTCATAATGCTATGAATATGAAACACTAGAAGTTTTGATCATTTATTGAAATGAATTTGAGATGCTATTTTGAACATTTACTCATACAAACGAAAGGTTGGAGATACTTAAATATTTATCAATTTTGATCTGTTTCAGTCTCTATTTCTTTTTTAATAATATGACAGAACAGACAATGAGGAATATGGCCAAAGAGCAAATGTAAGGCTTGGGGAATATACAAAAGCAAAACAAAGCTTACTCAGTCATGCACTATCACATGGACAATACAGCGAAAGGTATCATATTTGATGTAAATGACAACTATTTTAACACTGCAATCAAGCATGAAGTCTTAATCAAGATGAAGTGCAGTGCCAAGACATGCAAAGATCATTCCAGTGTAAATTGGAATCCAATAAACACACTCATTGACCACCTCAAGACCTGAAATAATATCATGGTAAGGGAGATGGATACTCTGATGTTAAGAAGTGATAGTTGAGGGTTCTGACCCTACTGACCCTACTGAAAATACTAAGAATAGATATGCAGGCCCAAGAAAGACTCTGCTTGAATTTCTATTCTTAGTATTTTCAATGGTTTTTCTTTTGAACATATTTAGCTATTTTTTCAGTACTAGGGATTAGCCCTAAGACCTCATACATGGAAGACAAATGATTTATTGTAGTGCCCTCATTTCAATAACCAGAATGTTAACAGTTTTTGTTATGATGGCATACTTTTTAGATTTTTACGTTTTTATATTAATAGGTTTACTTCTTTCTCAGAAGTAGCCGTTACAGTGGGAGTTTGCTCAACTGTCCACTTTACCTCTTACATAGGTGGTCAGTCACCCAATGTGTTCATATCACAGAGCAGGACTTTGAGATGAGACTGATGATTTGGTTTCTGAAGAAAACCAGGTCAAAATAAAGTGGGTTGGTGAGATTGATCAGAAGGAAAAGGCATATGTTGCCATGACTAAATGACTTGAGTTTTATTCCCAGAACCTTCATGACAGAAAGAGAACAAACTCCTGCAAGTTGCCCTCTCATCTGCACACATGTGCCACACCATGACTGCGCTACAAGCACATGCACACATTCACATTTACACACATACTCAAACGCACACACACACATATGCATTCACATACACACACAGGCTCATACACACCCAGTCACATACACACTCATACATCCATTCATACACATGGTCATGCATAAACTACACACATATTCACAAACACACTCATACACACAGACACATTCACATGATAAATAAAAATTTTTAAAAATTAAGTAGTACATAAAGTCCTTTTAGAAATGTGATTCCCTGAGGATGTTTTATGCAATGACCGAAATAAGCAAAAGGATTTGATGTGTGCTAATAGGCTCATCCAAGAAATGAGAAACAAGGATATGTGCAATTTGTGTATTTACAAATATCAGGACAATTGTCGTCCCCTAATACAACTATAGGATGCTGCACGCAGCGAAAGAGAGCTCCGTAGACAGCCCCCCATTGGAGCAAGTACAGCGCATTAACACTGATGTGAGACAATCAGGTTGGAAATAAGAAAACCAGGGTAACCAAATTCTGTTTTCCCCTGAGTAATTCCAGCTTCACAGCCCAATCTTTTTTACAATAAAAACACTGGCTCACCTTGTGTTTGTGTTCTGTCTCTCCCCAATTTGTTTCTCTACTTATTTGTGTATGGATGGTGCTGTGGATTGAAGCCAGAGCCTGGTTCCCACTGGGAAGAAGATACTCTACCACCAAGCTCAGCCCTCAGCCTGCACTTTAACATTTGTCATTGTGAAGCTCGGTCCTGGCCGTTCTTTTCATGTACTTCTGCTTTGCAGTGTGTGTGTGTGTGTGTGTGTGTGTGTGTGTGTGTGTGTGTGTGTGTGTGCGCGCGCGCGCTTGTACACTTGTATGTGCATACATGTATGTGTGTGTTCAAATGCATGTATAGGTGTGTGCATGTGTGAGTCCTCCTATATGAGTGAATGTGTGCATGAGTATGTGTGAGAGTGCATGAATGTGTGTTCAAATGCATATATGTGTGAGTGCATGTACGTGTGTGCATGTGTATGAGTTCTCCTACGTGAGTGAATGTGTGTATGAGTGTGTGTACATGTATAAACATGTATGTATCAGAGCATGTATGTGTGCACATGTAAGTGCATGCATACATATATGTGTGTGTATATATCATGTGTGTGAGTGCATGTGTACTGCATGTATATATGCATGTGTGAATGCATGTATGCATGCATGTGTGTGTATGATTCATGGCATAGCTTAGACAATCCTGTTTGAAGCTACAACCCATTGCCTTAGCCACGTTTCGGAGGTACAATGCAAGTTGCATGCCAACCCAGAGCTCTTGACCTTGGTGGAGTACAGAGGACTCACAACCCACAGTCGCTGCTGTCACCATGCCCTCACCAAGCTCCTCCGGCCACGGGGAGGATGGAGAGAAAAGAATCAATCACTTTTTTTTGAGCTTCAATGTGACAGTGGTCATTTTCTATTTCAGTTTGTAAGCTCAGCGCTTTTTTTCCCCTAGAAGCTTCTTAAATTAGCCTTGAATTGATTTTCACTCAACCAACTCTGCAATTTTTGTTTCCTGTCTAAATTCTTCTACTGACAAGTTTTCACATGACTTCAACTCCATTTCCATATGCTGTGGCTAGAAGCTGGGTAGGAAGGACCCCTGACCCGCTCAGAAGTCACTTAACGCTGGCTCTGAATTGCTCCTAGTCAGCAGATATTTATTGTGTGTCTAGAGTGAACAACAGCTTTTAAATGCCACATACAGAGGTTGACATTGAACACTGAGCATATTGAAACTCAAGTTGCAGTTCTTAACCTTAGTTGGGAAGCAGACTGTACTTGTTCACAGATATGTTTATTAGCTTCTCTCAAGACTGGATATTGCAAGTGCATTCTCATGGTTTTGAAGGAGGGGGGACATGAGCATGTATTCTATTGGGACTACATTATGGGATGTAGCAGGTGATATGGCTTGTATCCATTGACTGTTTGGTGTCCTAGTCTATGAATTGTCTGCTCAAATTTGTTGCCCATTTTCTGGAAAGTAATTGTCTTTTTTTTCTTTCAGGTATGTGTACATGAGGTGCATGTGCCCACGTGTGTGTGTTTGCACATGGGTGGGTGTATATGTGTATGTGTATGTATATACACAAGTGCACTTGAGTGTAGGTGCCTGTGGAGGCCCAAAGGAATCATCCTCCATCACTCTTTCCCTTATCATTGTGAGCCTGGTTCTCTAATTAAACCCACAGCAGCCATTAGAGCTAGTCTGGCAGCCAGCTTGCTCTCGGGATTCCACCTTCTGCCTTCCAGAGCTAGAACTACAGATGGGCATCCACACCTGCCTGGCATGTTTTGTAGGTCTGAGGATATAAACTCAGGTCCTTTTTCCATACCAGGCAAAGGCCTTAACCACTGATTCATTTCCTCAACCCCAGAGTTATCATCTTCATAAAAGATTAATTTATTAGAATTCTTTATATATTTTGGTATATCTTTGTCATATAAGTTTATTACAAACATCTCCCAGCACTTCTTGAATCAACCATGTTTGCATATCATTAAGAGTGCCTTGAACAGAAAGACATTCTTAGTGATAATATATTCCAGACTTCTCTCTCTGTAAAACTTTCAGTTTTTGATATGCTAAAATAGAGTCATGGTGAGGGAATATCAAACAGCCTTCTGTTTGAATAATTGTTATTTCAGTCTCTTTCACTTTCCTTTTATTATAAATGTGTTGTCCCCTCATTACTGACTCAATTCAATAAAGGTCATAGTTCCCTTTAATGGAATTCTATTATTTGTTTTAGTTACCTTCTTGCTTTCTTGAAGTATCCTTTGCATGCTTAGCCTAAGCATCTCTGAGTTTGCTTTCCCAAATCCAGTGGGCAAATCTGGGTGACCTTTGACTAAATGCAGAATTCAGATAGGATCTCAAAGAACCATATAGTTCTGTGATTGATATTGCCAGCCGGTCCTTTCCTTTTTTTGTTTTTTAAAGAAACCCTACTATGTTCAAATCAGAGAGCTATAGTAGTGGCCTCACATGGCCAAAGCCCAAAGGAAGCTTCTCTTTCCCTACAATCACGGGGCTGTGTTCTCAGCTCTGTGTTCAAAGAGGAGGGGATGAAAGTCCTTCTTCTTGCTTCTTTGGCTTCTGCCAGCTGCTTCTGTCAGCCATAATAGTTCTGGGAACTTGAGGTAGGACGGCCTCTTCTGTCCCATGCTCCTAGGATTGAACAAGGGAGCACACTGCATAGAAACGTGAAAGCCGAGCTTCCCATGGGACCACCTTCGTTAGTCACATCGCCTCTTCTGCAGAACTGTCTGGCCTCAGAATGGCCGCATCAAATGGGGGCTCCTGATCCCAAGCAGGTCTCGTCTCCCAGCATGGTCCTGACCGGGCCTGCCTCCGTCTGCCTTGCGCTGTGGCTTTCCTCTCCTCAGCTGGTTTGTGGTCAGGGTCTGCCTTATACTTTCCATAACCTTGAATTCTACTAAAGGAAAGTGTAAGCATTGTGAGGTTATTTTTTTCCCTTTCTTCAAGGCTGATGGGACAATTATGAAGTTGTTTCCAATTAATCCTCCATGATATTCAAGCAGAACACATGAGTCACTCAACTTTAAAAAAATCAAAGTCTAATCTCAAAGGTCTATGTGGCCACAGAGTAGTGGAAAATTGGCAAAGGACAGAGCCAGCTCCAATTTCTGCGACAGTAACATCTGTCACTTGGAATAACTTCCTGAGAATAATGAACGGGATGAAGGGATCGGGCCAACAGGTAGAGCTTAATTCAGTCTCTACTCAGCACGGAGCCCAGTGATTTAGGTGCAGGTCCTCAATACTGTCACGGAGCTGGACAGATCTAGTTAAATTCAATCACAGGATATCCAGTGTTTGTGAAGTTCCGGAATTCATTATGTCTGATACAGCATGGCAAGTAAATTGATAGAACATTAATTGGGAGATAGTTCCCAGCATAATAGCTCAGCAGAAACATCCAGAATCAATTAATCAAACTACAACTCATTTTAATTGGACAAACTCTAACCCCCGAAAAGACACTGCAGTCTTTAATTAAGCATTCAAGCCCAAATCCTATTTACAGGTGCCATGTTTCTCACAATGGTTACATCTGAAAATAAAGTTACTTACTTGAAACATCAGACTAAAGCAGAAACCATCAACACATGCAGGATGTGATGATGTCTAATTGGATATTATGTTTCCTGATGAGTATAGCAGAAAACTCTTTGAGGAGGGAAACATGTGAAAGTCCAGACTAAAGAAGCCCAGCTTTGGAAGCTGCCTGTTGATTTTCCATTCCCGGTGACGATCTTACATTTTATGTACACGTGTATGCACAGACAAATCTGTAAGCATTCTCTCTGGGTAATGACGCCATCTTCCAATATATTTTTCTCTGTCTTGGATCTATTTCTACCATTAACACCTGGGAGTCATTACACGTGTGTCTGACTAAATTCATTTCTGGACAGCAAGCTCTTGGAGAGAATGATCGATTGCACGTGAGCTGATGTCTTCAGACTCAGACACGGGCCCCGCAAAGATCTGCTAAATAAAGCTGGGAGAATTTCAATGCCATTCAATGCAAAGATGGCCTAAGTTACAGGAGAAGATGGGAGAGTTTTCTCCTTTGATTATGTTCTTTTTATTTTTATTTTGCAGGTATGTGTGTGTGTGTAAGTGCAGGTGTGTGTGTGTGTGTGTGTGTGTGTGTGTGTGTGTGTGTGTGTGTATGAGAGGGCATGTGATTTTATGTGTGTCTGTGGATACCCAAGGGTGACATTGTCAATCATTCCCCATTGCCTTTCTATGGTGTTTCCCAGGCTCCACCTCCAGGGCCAAAATTGCAGGCCACCTCCACCATATGAGCCTAGCATTTTTACATGGGATCTGGGTATGTGAATGCAGGTCCTTTTGTTTGTGAGGCAAAAGCTTAGCCCCCAGACCATCTCACCAACCTGTCCTCTGATCATGTTCTAAATGGAGAGAAAGGAATCTGCCTTGTGGTGAAGATCCTCGAGTTCTTACCAACCTGTACTTCTAAGTCCATCCGTTCTAGTGTCCCCTCACTGTGTCTGCAGGCTCAGCCCCCAAACAACTTCATGCCGCTTGTCATAGTTAGGCACAGGTGTCAACTTGATGGTTGAGAGTTCAAACTCAGGGCACATTTGTAGAGAATTGGTAGTTGAGTTAAGCCCAGAGCAAACCTGGAGGAGATTTTCTAGTTGGTGGGGAAGACCCAGGTCATGGTGGGTGGAACTAGACCCTGGACAGGCGAATAAAATACAGAGAGCTGGTTGAGGAAGTTGACATCCTTGTGTCTACTTGGCCAGACATGCTGGTCTGGCAAGTGAGGATCGTCCTTCTCTTAGCTGTTACGTGGAAATGATGTGGCCAGTTCCCTCGGCCCTGATGCTGGTGTGAGCTCTCCTGCCAAACAACTGACACCAGGAACCATAAGAGAAAATAAACCCCTGTTCCCTTAAGCAGCTTTGTCATGGTTTTATCAGCAACGTGCAGGTGAACTGCAGTACCTCTTGTGCCTTGTCATGCCAAACAGACAAAAGGTGGATTAGAATAAATGCAAATGGACTGTTCTTAGTTATTGGATGTTATTTAGTTCTTATTGTGTATGGACAGACTGAGTAAGCCCCCGACTTAGAGTGGTGTGCACATTTCAGAGCAACAGTTTCATCTTAGTGTTATTGCCTGATGTGACTGCATCATGACAAGACATGAGTGAAGTACACGTGGGATGCACCTCTGGTCCAAACTTCACATAGCCTGCCCTGTCCAAAAATCTTCCCGTACCTCAGAATCCATACCACTGTATCTCTCTTTGAATGGACAGACAGCAAATGGGACTTTTACCCTGAAGATCTTCCTACCTGAGTGCTAAAGAGTGTTAGTTCATCTACCAAGTTCACAATCCTCAGCATTTCACCCTTGGTGAGAGCTCATTGCCCACAAACACATCGTTAACATTTTCAGAAGTGTTCTCGGGTCGAGGTCTCATTCTTAGTTTCAAAGTCCCAGGTGTCTCTGCAGGGAGGGAGAAACCCAGCACCTTGTAATCTCAAAGTCGCTGTCTCCCGCCTTGATGCTCTGTGACTTCATCAATAACTGATGAATGCACAGGTGGTGTGTGTCAGGTGCCGTTCTGTGTGTTACACAGAAATCCAGTAAATATTGTAGTAAAGGAACATATACGCAGAGTACTGGCAGCAAAGACCTGCAGACAATAAAGTTCTCTCTGCAGGAATATCTGGCAATATTTGCATCTGCACTGAATAAAGCTGTTTAATCCCCGAAGACAAGGACAACCTGTGTAATTAAGGCTAGATTTTGATTCAGTTAAGCAAAGTGGAAGAGGAAAAGGGAGCGTATTTTAGAAAAGCATAGTACATACATGAGCAGGTAGGAAAGGCTTGTGGTGTGTGTGTGATACTTTGTATTCAGAGATGGGTCTCCTGTTCAGAGATTCCGTGACTAAGCACCCCAAGGTGACTTAGCTGCATTATTTTTCTGCTTTCAATTCTTAGCACTAGTTCAGGAAATTTATAGACACACCCTTACAGTCCTATCAGGATGTGACGCATGCTCTGGTGGTCAAGCGTTTGGTCAGGTAAAATTCCCTTGAATGTCATGTGAGCCTTTTCGAATCACAATCCTACTTTTAGACTACATAATCAACCCCCGAGTCTGTACTTGAAGAAGGCCTGGCTGTGATTTGGGAACATCTGCTGCGAAGGCTAATCTCCATCGTCAACATCACTGTATGGAGAAGTGTGTAGGAGATTGGTAGCACATACCTCTGGGTGTGTCTGTGAGATCATTCTGCAGAAAATTAACTGAAGGAGGAAGATTGTTCCTGAATATGGGCAGTGCTGTTATCACAGGTGGAATAGCAGAAAGAAATGGGAGAAAGCCAGGCAGTTCAATCTCTCCCCGCTCCCTCGCTCTCTCTCTGTCTCTCTCTCTCCTTCCTGGCCACTCTCATATGAGGTGCGGCATTGTGCCATGCCTTCCACACATGATGGATGGAAGCCTCTGGCACCTGCCTTGAGGTGATTTTGTCACAGGGATACAAAGCCCAACACATCTGCCTTGGGGTAGTGAGGTCTGATTTCAATGAAATGTCTCAGGTGTCTTCAAGCATGACTCAGTTAAACACTCAATACATTTCATGCCCCACTCAATGTTGCTTCATCCACCCCCCTTTCAGATTCTATTGAGACCCTTCCCAAGCTTAAAAAGTGTACACAAAGACTAACCTTTAGATTTAAAAAAAAAAAGGACTGGGAAATGTACCAGAAAAAGTAATCATGTTTCTGATGAATAGCTGATGAATGAAAGACGTCTCTATGCCTGGTTAAGCTGGAAAAGCTCAAGGATTTATCCATAATTCTTGCCAAATTAAACTACTAGACTGACTCGGGATTAAGATTTGAAAGACACTTGTACTTACCCATCAATATAGGTTTATTTAAAAAAATTAAAAGAAAGAAACAATGTCAGAAACAAAAAGCAAAGCTACATAACTGTAACAATAGAAGGAAAAATGAAGTGTGGTCTTGGTGTCATTCTCTGGATTTAAAGAGATGAGCATAAAAATTTCCCTTGGTTTATAACTTTAATAAGTTATTTAATTTTGTTTTTCTCTTTCAGAAAGCAGGTATGTGGGACTGGGGCAAGGCTCAGTGGTAGAGGGCTTGTATAACATTTTCAGGGATGCAGGTCTGATCGTCGGCACTGAGGAGAAGGCAAGAAACAGAAAGTGAAATTGGAAATATTAAAGTTGAAAATGGGGACTGGAGAGGAGGCTTAGGGGTTAAGCCTCTGCCTTGCAGGTGGAAGGTCCTGAGTTCGGATCCTAGACCCCACGTAATAGATGCCAGGCGGAAGTGGGGGCGGCCTGCATTTCTGGTCCTGGTAGGGCGGAGCCTGTGAATCCCGAGGCAGAGTAAACAAGGAGGTGGAGGTGGTCCATGGTGGTTCCCGAATTCACCCATGGTTCTACACACACAGACATGCACACGCACAATTGAATAAAAAATATAAAGTTGAAAATGATGGATTTTGTGGAACTTTTTGTTCTTTGAGTGTATATGTGAAGGATCAAATGATTGACTAAGGATACTTACATATTTTTTTAATCATTAATTTAAGAATGTTTAAGTGTGACCCAAGGGAAAGACTGAGAAACAGGCAAATTACAAAGAAGAGTCTAGTTGCTCCTAGAACCACTGAAATAGATATTTCCAATGTTTAGGCTCTCTATTTCCTGTGTACACATTAGATATTGTGATCAACATGTGTTCTGATTTCCCTTCCACTGTATGGCCTATCAATATGGAGTCTCTTACTAAGCTTATCTGTTATGAAGTTCTTTGAAAATTCCATGTGTAGATCTAAGGTGTTCTGGTTATACGCCGCCCTGCTGTCTGTGTCCCATCACAGTCACACTCCTCCTTATCAACCCCCTTGTTTCCCAGGTTCATGAATTTTGGGTTGTTTTTGCCACCCATTCAGTTGAACTAGACAAGGATGTTCTGTGGGGGAAGTGGTTCCTGGCAAGACTGACAACCTGCGTTCCATCCTGGGAACCCCTGTAAAGCTGGAAGGAAGACAAGCAAGCAACACTGCAAAGTTGCCTTCTGACTTCCAAGTGCTGCGTGACATACCTGAGCCCCACAGCAGTAATAATAAATAAATCTTTGACAGAGGTGTGGGGTTGGTCAAGTTGTGGCTCCTAAATGCCTGTTGGTCTCTTGCTTTGCTGCTGTCCACTGTTTAGTTGCAGGTTCTGTGCCATCTCCACCAGGCCTGTGTGTTTGGTATTTGCCTTGTAGGTGGGACGGCTACCCGGCAGAGGGGCTTTTTGGGATGCATCAGGTCGCTGCAGTTGAACGGGGTACCCCTGGATCTGGAAGAAAGAGCCACGGTGACTCCAGGGGTGCAGCCAGGGTGCCGAGGACATTGTGGCAGCTATGGAAAGTTATGTCGCAATGGAGGGAAGTGCAGGGAAAAACCCAGTGGCTTCTTCTGCGACTGCACGTCCTCTGCCTACACTGGGCCATTCTGCTCCAACGGTAGGTGTGCCAGCAGACACGCATGTGGGTGAATCATCTTGCAGGTCTCTATGTAGCTCTTCCAAACAAGAATTACTTTCCTTCAGTGAAGTCCTGAGCAAGCCTGTGGTAGATTATCTAATTGATGTGAGAAGTTGCAGCCCATCATCACTGGGTGACCTAGGCAGGTGGATGGGTGGAAAGAGCTGGTTCAGTACTTTGGCAGACTACCATACCGGAAAGAGAAAGAGTAGCCGCCTCTCAACTCTTCCTGTGTATGTGTTGTGACCAGTTCCCGTAGCTCCCGATAGTCACATGTACTCTCCTATTATCAAAATAGACTGTAAGCTGTAAGCTAAAATTAACCCTCTTGTTCCCTTAAAATGTGACTCTCTGTTTGTGCATTAAAATAGCAGAATATTTTGCTGCTTCTTGGCTCACTTATCTTTGCTGGGGAAGAATTGCCAAGTGTAGCACTAAGTGTTTGGGACAGGCTTCTCCAAGTAGACAAATATTTATTATACTTTCATAGTTTTTTCATAGAAGAAAACTGACATGCAATTAATTTAAATTCATTTACTTCGTGGAAGTGTCTCTGGGCTCTGGAACCTTCCCCTGAAGGAAGCTAAAAGATATTGGCTCCAGATCAAAACAGCTCCTGATTTGCAAGGAATGCGTTGGGATTAGTTGATAGTACTTGGCCAAAACATATTTTCTAGTCATCTGCTTTTATAGTGAATATGCTGTAGTTTCCAAAATGGACCTGTAGTAATAACATGATGCTATTCCTAGTTTTGGAGAAATTTCATGTCTAAAGTGAGAATTAAGACCCTTTCTCCCCAAAAATGAGTTTTATTTATTTTCTGACTGTTTATAGTTCTAGTTCCTCTAGATCAATGTAACCAGCATGTTATTTTAGATGCACACATTAGCTTTTTCATAAAAGGTAGATTATAAACAATAATAGTGATACAATATGATTTTTTTGAAATCCTGAAGTACAAAGGGAATAAAAATATTTTTCTGTGACTCAGTAACATCAGTTGCATTACACATTCAACCAGACAGAGTCGCAAAGAGAAACAAGCTCATGGATTTCTTTATTCCTATACACGTAGATATTTACTTTCCATGTACATAGGAGGCGATATTAATCTCGTACAGGTAAAACATTGCATTTTCCATTAAATAGTTTTAAATAGACTGCATAAATCCTTTTGTTGAGCCTGATAAGCAAATGTAATCTCTCTCTCTCTCTCTCCAACACATACACAGATAGATACACCTGCACACACCCACACACCCACATACACACCCCTCACATACACACACATTAGTGCCAGACTTAGTGTTTTCTTTGTAATGCACGAGAATAGGAGAGGGTCTTAAAATAAAAAGAAATTTCTGCTTCTTGATACTGGAAAGGATAGGTTCTCCACACTTCTTTCTTTCCAATTACAGTAGAATTAGTATGTCCTATTTATAAAATAAAAGATGGATGTTAAATTTTAAATAAGAAAGTAAGCATGTGTAAGGTGAAAGACAAGAATCCTGGCTTATGCGTGAACCCAGATAAGCTCTCATGGTAACGTTAAGCTAATGAATTAATTATATGTCCTTCTAACATAAAGCCTTTTGAGGGCCATTATGAAAGCTCCATTAATTTGCAGTGTTATTTTAGCCTGGGACTGTTTCTTCTAGCTATAGAACTCATTTGACAATATTAAGATATCAATTAATTTAAGTGAAATGAGATCCTTGTAGTTTAAAATAAAAAGAATTTTAACATAACAATGCACATGTCATTTCAGAGATTTCTGCGTATTTTGGATCTGGCTCATCGCTGATTTACAATTTTCAAGAAAATTATTCCTTAAGTAAAAACTCCAGCTCCCACGCCGCTTCATTTCATGGCGACATGAAGCTGAGCCGAGAAATGATCAAAATGAGCTTCCGGACAGCACGCTCACCAAGCCTCCTGCTTTACATGAACTCCTTTTACAAAGAGTACCTTTCAGTGATCATCACCAGAAATGGTGAGTGCTTTTCAGAGGAAAGCCAAGAGACTGAATCAGACCACCAGAACAGAGAGACAGGGACTCTTTACATGTGACTAGACCCTCCTCATTTTGCTTTTGAAGCGTCTCCCCAATTCTACCTGGAAGGATTATTTGAATAATTAAAACACCTTTCTGTCTTTATAATTTTGGTAATTTTACAGATGCAATGTCAATCTTTTTTTCTTTTTTGCAATGTGCAATTCTAGGAAATGTGACATTTTCCAATTGCTGGGAAGTCTTTCCTGCTAGAATAAATATGGCCTTTGAGGTTCATTTTGAAATGAAAGGTCTCATTGTGCATAAGCCATCTTTCCTTCTAATCAAGTAAAGGGGTTTTGGGGAGTGTTTATGGAACGGCATTTTTCATAGAGTGGCCCGTTGATAGGCAATAATACTAATAGGCGATAATACAATCCAGAGGAAAGTTGTGTATTTTTGCAGGGTAGTGGTATGTGGGTGACAAATTTTTTGCTACAGAAACCTCCTCATTGAAAAACTACTTGCTGACATTTTCTCTATCCTATATGTGTATGAAAATTGAAAATTTTAGAAACAAATTCTAGAGATGAGAAAAATAAACCCCAGATAGAAAGGCAAAGACAGACCGAAGTAACGATTGCATGAAAAGTCCAATTTGGCAAAGCTATGAGTTTATTGGGTTTACTTATGGAAGTATTTAAGAGGGGTGCCTACCAGGACCAAGCAGGGCTTAAAGGCAGCTATATCCCTACCCATCTTATCCCAGTCTGGGGGATGACCCATGAACTTGGCAACTCCCTGTAATACTTCTTGCCAGCTTGATTAAACAGGGAGTGTTCTCTGAGCAGCTCGAAAGTGTTCTACCCCGAGTTGTTTTGTGTTTTCGCAATCTCCTGGAAGGGTCTTGTAATTCACGTTAGTTTCAGCTCACTTAGACTTGTGAGATTTATTTACTTATGAGTTTGATGAACTTCCTTTCATACCCCTGGATGGAATGATTTCTATCAGGGAAAATTGCTACAAAACAGAGAGAAGCTCAATATACCCCCTCTCAGGTTAGGCTTCGAGGTCTGGCTTTCCTGTCTTAGTTGCTATGGTGACTGGGAACCACCTCCAAGATAACATCATGTTAGGGGCCAGAGGAAAAATAGGGTGCAACAGATAGACAGATGAATGGATAGATAGATAGATAGGTGGATAGACATAAATATATAGATATTTACAACATAAAGTTAAAAAGAAAGAATATTATTAAAATACTCCACAATAATTTGGCGTTGCAGAAACAGTCTTAATTTAATTTTTTTTCTTAGTATAGATATCAGTGGCAAGATTTATAAATGAATAAACTCAGAGTTACTTTAGGAATGAAATTAAAGATTTACAAAAAAAAGGCATTTGCTCTGGATTTTGAAAATAACATGAATTCCCTTAGGATATGGCTTTTAAGAATTATGTTTCAAAGATATGTCCAAGTACATTTTCTGTGGAAGTTAATGCATGAGTAAAATTGAAGGATTCATATTTTTTAAAAGTAGTTTAAAAATGAAATTTTACTAAACACGTAACGTTTTTTCCACTTCAGGAAGTTTGCAGATAAGGTACAAGTTAAATAGGTATCAAGAAGTGGATGTCATTAACTTTGATTTTAAGAACATGGCAGACGGACAGCTTCACCACATACAGATTAACCGAGAAGAAGGCATGGTCTTTGTGGAGGTAATAAACAACCCCCCCCCACAGGACACCCAGTACTGTCGCAGAAATCTGATTAAACATAGCATCGGCACAGACTTCCAATGTTAACGTTTAGATCACAGATGGATCATCAAATGTGGTCAGCAATTTTGTCTATTGATGTTTTCTCTCTCTGTCTCTCTCTGTCTCTCTCTCTCTCTCTCATTTAATTTTTAGCCAATCTGTTCAAGATACTAGCATCTGATTCCCAAAATGCCACATTTTCCTATGTGGTTTTATTCAGCAATGTCTAATGTATCACCAAACTCTACTGGTAAGACTGTTACCACCCCCAGGAAAACCCATTTAGTTTAGATGGGTGCACCGGTAGCAATAATCCTGTGACATGAAATAATGATGGAAACATCAGAATAAATTGTAAGAAAGGATGTGAGTCCCAGCAACGTGGAGCTTAGTCATTGGAACGGCTTTGTGGCAAAGCACTGATGTTTCATCTCTCTCTCTGATCTATGAATCCAGTAAAAATCCAAGCTAAGAAAAAGTACTGAGGTTAAAAACAGCAACTCAGTTCTATTTGCTGGACTTAACATTTTGGTCTTTATGCAGTAGAAAACAAATAATATAGGGCGAGTTAGAGAAGTAAAGTCATCTCTGAGCGTCATGTAGAAAGTAGTCACTGTTGTGAGTAGCTTTGTCTTCGCATTTCTTTTTCTTAAGCTATGTTGTGTTAATAGTCACTTATTTTATCATTTTCTTTTATCTTTCTTTGTTTGCTATCATTTTTCCCCTTCAACAAAACCACATCCATCTGGACGGTGATCTCTCACGTAACTGTTTCGTAGATCGATGAGGATACGAGAAGACAAGTCTACCTGTCATCAGGCACAGAATTCAGTGCAGTCAAATCGCTGGTACTGGGCAGGGTGATAGGTAAGTCAAAGAAGCTTCCTTTCTCCTGGTCTCAGCCTGTAAACACAACTTGAGAGACAGACAGACATGCCCATGTGCTCACACACACTTCAGCTTGTCACAAGATAGCTGCTGTCTTGTTTTAACTGTGAAATGAGTGACAGTCCTAGTAGACACATGTACGAGGATGAACAGCGGCTTCTTGCCTATCAGAAGGCATCTTCTTTTGATAGAAAGAACACTATAATCCCTATCATGTGTCCACTGGTAAAATAAAACATACTCATGTTCTCCCACTTCAAAAATACCAAATAAAGATAGGAATATGGGTGTGATGATCAGCCGTCTCAGGCTTTGAACTGTTTCCCAGACACTCGTGTATGTGAACACTTGGTCGCCAACTTCTTTTGCTGTTGTGGAAGGTTGCAGAACCTTCAGGAAGTAGAATTTTGTTGAAGGAAGTGAGCATGTGCTTCAACTGCTGTGATGCAGTTACTGTTACTTATGTGTCAATACATGTAGTGGTTTTATGATGTATTTCCATTAATACATCTGGTGAATGATGTTAAAGTAGAAACACATTCTTGCTAATATGACATCATGCTAAAGATGCACTTTTTAATGGCAACATAGACTGAATTGGAAACAGTAAACGGTAAAAGAAATTTCGTTTTCAGTTATAGATAGGAAGCATATAAAGAGTTCACAATACTTGATGGCCTCAGAGTCTGGTTTTCATTTCGACTCTGGTGTTGACACCTAGAATATTTTGTTCAATGGAACCTTTCATTTTTTTGACCTTGTCAGTGATTTGTACCTCCATTAATCATTCCTTATGTTCTCTGTACATCATCTAAGAATCCTGAGAATGTTTGATTAAACCCATGGGTGAATGATCAAAATATTGGCCCTGGAGAAGGTTAATAGCTAAGTTTATAAATATTTATAGGTTTTCAAGTAGTATGATGAGCTCCAAAATTATGTGCTCTTATTCTCCAAACAGCAGAAATTTCCTGAATAGCAATGCCCTTCCGGCATGCTATAGTGGACATAAAAATATGTGTACAGCACAGTGCAGTCATTTGGAAGCTTAACTGAAAAATTCCAAGTGAGACTACAGTGTTAATTATGTAAATCCAACTCTTTAAGATTGACACTCAATATCATTTGCTCAAAGCATGCATGCAAAGTCCAACACATTTTATAGGAGATGGTGATTGTACTTTAATGTTGTAGCTTTAAAATTCATCCAGATCCTAGTTCCAATGTGTAATGAGATGCAGATGAGACAATATGTCATTTCAATCTGTGTGCATAAATTCAAGTTTTAGAGTAAATAAATTTATAGACACAATGGCTAGTTGGGCTTGGTGTCACTTGCCTGTAACCACAGCACTTAGACTACTGAGGTAGAAGAATAATGAATTCAGGGATAGATGGGGTTATGGGTGAGATCCTGTCTCAAAAATTCAAAAGAGATTGGAGGGGAAAAAAGGGGAGAAAAGAAAAATAAGAAAAGCATGGATTAGGCTCTTTGTTAAAAGTAGAAAATATTTTTTTAAATTATTTATTCAATTGTGTGTGTGTGCTTATGTATGTGTGTGTGCACGCGCGCGTGTGTCTGTGTGTGTAGAACCACGGACGAATTCGGGAACCACCATGGACGCCTCCACCTCCTTCTGCCCCGGGATTCACAGGCTCCGCCCTACCAGGACCAGAAGCGCAGGCCGCCCCCGCTTCCGCCTGGCGTCTATACGTGGGATCTGGGATCTGAACTCAGGACCTTCCGCCTGCAAGGCAGAGGCTTAACCCCTGAGCCACCTCTCCAGCCCCAAAAGTAGAAAATATTTTTTTCAACTGACATTGGGAAGTATTTATACCTATTTCAGGCCAAAAAAGAAAAAGAAAAGAGGAGAAAAGAAAAATAAGAAAAGCATAGACTAGACTCTCTGTTAAAACAGAAAATATTTTTTCAACTGACATTGAGAAGTATTTATCCCTATTGCAGGCCAATAGAGAGGCAAGAATGTTGGCCTCCATGAATTGGTGATTCAAATTTGAACATAGGAGTAAAGAGCTGGTCAACACCATTTGCTTCATAACATTACGACTTTTGGTTTGTAATGATGGTGTAGAACAGAAAATCCATGGGAAATCTTTAAGAGTGAAAATCTGTCATTTCCAGAAAAATGAATAGAATTGGAGGTCATGTTAAGGGAAATCAGCCAGACACAGAAAGGCAAATTTTATGTTTTCTCTTATATGAGCAAGCGCAAAAGAATCTCTCTGAATGAAGAGTTGTGATTACTAGAGGTTGAGAAATGTCAAGCAACGTGAGAATCTGAAATGCAGAGTGTTTGCTTCCATTAGCTCCAGTGTACCAAGCCCCCTGGGACAACTGCTACACAGCAGCCAGGTTTTCACTCCATGAAAAACTGGAGAGGGGTTCACAGTTTCTAAAGTTCAACAATAAGAGGGAGGTGGAAATATTCATTACCCAATCCCATTCACATTTACTCACCATCTGTAGGTACCGATCACACATGGTACCCCCTAAATATGTAAGAGCACTGAATATAAAAATAAAAATAAAGCTTTATTATAACAACTTAAAGTAAATATCAGGAAACTAAACACCAGCAGCAACACAACGCCAACTATATTAGCTGTATGGCTAACTTCTCAGTGGTTTGAACCATGGGGCAGCTGTCTGAGCTCCCTAGGAAAACCCAGAATGAGCAACGTGGGAGAGATCAGAGGACAGAGCCCTGTCTCCTACAGTGACCAGTCTGTTGAAAACCTTTGGCTGAGTGACCCAGAAGGCTGTTCTCCTTTCTCCACTAAGCTTCCTTACACAGGTGCAGCTACATTATTAGAATATGTGCAACCAGTGAGTAGAACCGTGAGTCATTTTCACATCTTTGATGACAAGAATATGTGAATTAAAAGGGTTCTCTGGGCAAGACCCACCACAATGACAAGTAGTAATAAGCAAATCAACTGAATAAAACACCTCCCCATCTATGAATCCTTGAGTTTAGGAGACTTAAAATGAAGCAATCTCATACATTGCATAGCATATGATTAAAAATTCCAAGTTACAGATAATGGTGCCAAATCATATTTTGTTTTCAAATTCAATGCCAGAGTTTCTTAAATGTTTGCACAAGTAAAAATATGTTGAGTGTATTGCAAAATAACTAGAACATTTATTTGCATCCTACAAAGAGCATCATATTCACTAAAGTTTGGGGTAACATTTAGTACATCATTTTTGCAAATGAATGCATGAGATTAGTATAGAATTAAAGGTGTTAATGTTTTTATTCAAGTTGCATATTATTCAAATGTGTATCACTCATGTTGAAAATATGATTAAAGTCCAAATTGAGCAGTGAACTTTATAATCTAAATCAATTCATTCTCCCAAAAGTGTAAGTGATAATTTATTTAATAATGTGCCTAAGGTGTAGATCTAGATGGAGTACTAATCATTTGTAATTCAAAGGCAATTAATAATGTGTAGTCAAATTTTGTGTGGTACATGAATTTAGTTTAAAATATTCCAGAGTATATTATTATATACCAGTGTAATATATTCACTTAAAGTGAAATTGATTAATACAATGAATGGAAAATGGAGCCATTAATTTTCCCAAAGTGTTGCTCAGTTTTGAAGTTATCTGTTGTGTGAATACAGTTCTTCTAAGAAAGAGCTAACCACACAGAGTAAGCATGGAGAGGTTTCCATTATTATGGAGATTATTAGAGCTGGTTGGGTCAGGAGATGATCAATACAAGTAAAAGAGAGAGAGGGCACTGTCAGTTCAGGAAAGATTTACTAGTCTTTGGTGAGCTCTCCTGTCAAAGTCAGAAGAATCTCATGGTTCTCAGGCATACTGATACTTAGAAAGCCTGCTGTGATCAGCCATTGACTTGAAGTAGCATATGGGAAGCATGGTCTTGGCAGAAGCATATAGTGAACTTCAGAGCTCTGAAGTGAAGACATCTTTGAGGCACACTTTCACGGTCCCACACACATGGAATATGTTTATCTTTTTTCCATAGCATTTGGCTGATGGACTTACATATTAATTTAAGCAAGGCTTTGTGATTACCTACCACATGTATTTAGAATTCCACTAAGTAAAGTAAATATTATGTCTGTTTTTTCAAAGCATATTGGAAGTGGACATTTATATACTACAATCACTATTACCATATGTTCTACATGTTTTTAATCAAATGCAACACACTCTAGTAGGACTTTAGATGGTTAATTTAAAAACAAAGAATTCTGGATGTTTGTCTAAAGAAAGCAGACTGTAAATGCTGACTTTTGTTTTTTAGTTATAGCTTGCCTATAGTTTCAACAAGAGTTAAAGGTATGATCACCCACTTCTTTGGCTGATGAAAACATAGAAATTAAGACAATCCTTCTTCTATTGAGTCTTTTAATACTTTTGAAAATTTATGAAGAAATGGAAACAATTTTGGATTTACATCATCATTAAATATCATTAAGAAATATTGAAAAATTTGGGAAAATGTCAAAATAATCATTATAAACTATGTCTTGAATGGTAGGACAATCATTTCCAGCTCCTATTGCACATAAAGAACAAAACACTCTTTAACCATAGTAATAATAATCAATTGGTCATGCAAAACTGTGGAAGTCTCAAGGTTTCGCCCAAACAGCAAATTAGACAGCCACATAATCCATAGACCACATTGCAGTTAATTACCTCTTCATAAATCTCTGTAAAATTAAGTTCAGAATCATACATCTGGAAAATGGCATATGTTAGATGCTCATTTAAATAAACACTGGATGGCTATATTTCATGCAGCTTTGTGTGACGTGTTGTGTGGTGTGCCTGTCTACAGGGTTTTCAGAGGCCGCAGAGCCCAGAAGTATAATGCATAGCATCATTGCGAGGCAGATTGAGACCAGACAAAGTGGAGTGTCAACAAAGAATAGCGGTCTACCCAATGTACCAGATAAGAAAATAAAGAGGGGGCTGGAGAGGTGGCTCAGGGGTTAAGCCTCCGCTCTGCAGGCGGAAGGTCCTGAGTTCGGATCCCAGATCCCACGTATAGACGCCAGGCGGAAGCGGGGGCGGCCTGCGTTTCTGGTCCTGGTAGGGCGGAGCCTGTGAATCCCGGGGCCGAAGGAGGTGGAGGCGTCCATGGTGGTTCGCGAATTCGTCCGTGGTTCTACACATACCCAGACACACACATAGACATACACACACGTGCACACATACACACGCACATGCGCACAGGTGAATAAATAATAATAATTTAAAAAATTAAAAAAAAAAGAAAATAAAGAGAAACCTTCCAGGGCACAGAAAGCCTTCTTGTAAAACAAAATGTGCTCCACATCCAGCTGTGTGAAGAAAAGCCACTTAGATAATCCAAGGGCACCAGTTTTATAATTATATTGTGATGTGACTCAAGATCATCTTAAAAGGGAAGTACAAGGTAGAAAGATTAAAAATAACTGAAAATGTTTTTTTTTTAATTTCATCATAGCTACTTGATTTAAAAACTATCCTTACATTGTTACAGCCTGGACTCAAGATGGTCTGTAACAATTACTTGTAAAGAGTCTGTGGTCAACTTCAGGATATCATTCACATTTTGAACTGGTTGTCATTAGAAACTTTTAAGCACCTTTCCCCCAATCATGTTTCACGAACATCTCAAAACCTAAAGCATATATGTGATACCAGCAAACACATTTCTTGATTCTTTTTTTAAAAATTATTTAGTTGAGACAGAGAGAAGAGAGAGACAGAGAGAAACCCCTGCCATGGCACATAGGTGGAGCTCAGAAGAAAACTTTCTTAAGTCAATCTCTCCTTCCACCACGTGAGCTTACTAGGGAACTGAACTCAGGTCTGTGTGTTTGGAAGTGGATGCCTTACCCACTGAGCCTAATTTTGGCTCCATTTTGCCTGATTCTTAGAACAGCATAAAGGAGTAGATGGAGTATATCTAGTTTCATAGATTTATTTTTCTTGGGGCACATATGTCTGTGAGCACCTGTCTCATGTGGGTAGCCCAGGGCATGTCTCTGAACATGGTGTCTCATACCATGCTTTCAACTGGATGCCAGGCAACATGAAAGAGAACCCTACAACTTTTTGAAGTATAGTGCTGTTAAAAGTAAAAGTCATCAACCCAGAATCATATAATTTCAGATGCCAAACCTAGAAACTTTACCAAATAACAAGAAAAAATAAAAACTAAGTCTTAAATAAAGAAGGGAAAGGGAGGCTGATTCTTTTACTATCAGCATCCTTCAATATGCTTATAGGAGGAATATGCAAACAAATAAAGCTATGGTGAGCTGTTAATTTATGATGGAGCAGTTAAGCTAATGTGCCAGTGAGATCTGTAAAGATATGGATGGAGGAAGAGAAGCAGAAGGGATTGGCCAAGGTGTAGGGTGTGGATATGGCAGCCTTTAGGGTGGAAAGTTGACACATTGGCAGTAGGAAACAAAGGTCCTTTGGAATGATGGTCCTTTGCAAATATGTTACACTTACAAAGAGCAATGTAAACAAAACAGATCTATCAATGATTTCTATGTTTTCATGGAATCATTTCATATTGTTACCTAAAATTACTGTTCTTGCTTGGTATCCGCTATCCATGGTTGTTAACAATGTTTAGGGTAGGAAATTGCTATAGTTCTGACTCATTTTGGAATTAAGTGCTGGAGGATGGAGCGCAAGGAAGTCTTTTTGAGTCTCGTCTTCCTTGTGAAAATGCAGGCTTGCTGTTTTTGAATTAAATGTGTTGCTCACCGCTTATACAACTTCCAATATCAAAGTGAACAATTTGTCCATGGGTTTCCTTTAAGTTGAACATTTAAGGGGGGATTTGATAATGGGACATTTCTCTAAGATGTAATTAATCAAAGGAAACACATAGATATAAATTGTTTTAGTAATTCACTAAGCTTTTATTAGGTTGCAATTATACCACATGAAAAAAAAATCCCAATTAAGATAATTACATAATCTTAAAGTTGCATAAAGCCTCTCATGGGAAAACCTGCCCATGTTTTGAATAATGATATAATTTCACTCATTGTGAAAATGCCTGAAAAATAGCACCATTCAAAGGCTAAGTGAAATTTATAATTGTTGTTTGTTACTTTTCATGTCAAATATGCAATCGTTGCAAGAACACTCACAACAGTAACTTGTCTGTGCTTCAGTGTGGTTGTGGAAAAATCAGGTTGTATTAAACACACTCAATTATAGGTCTTGTATAATTGAGACATTTATGATTTATATACAAAATGCATTTTATGACTGTATTCTGAGGTTTTGTGTGTGTGTGTGTGTGTGTGTTTGTGTGTATGTATGTGTGTGTGAAGAGTTTCTGGAAGCCTGAAGATTTTCTTCCTTCACCTGGGCACTGGCTTTGGTTTGTTTACAGATGATTAATTGTAGGGAAGGTTTATCTCTTCTAAACCTGCAGTTCAAGAAGTGTAGGATGTTTGCCTGGGCATTTAGGGTCCATCTAAGCAAAGGGTGTGGTCTGAGAAATGTGTACTCAATCTTTCTTGGAGAGTTTACACACAATTTTCAGCCTCAAAGATATTTTCAGTGAAACTGATTTCAGCCAAGGGGCAACACTAAAACTGGACACTCATTCTACTAACATCTTGTCAAAGGACACTCAAGATGGGACAGACTATGCTGAAAAGTAGAGTAGAACAGATTGCCTTGAGACAACTGTCTGCAAATGAATTTTATGTTAATTAAGGTTTCAGATTTATATCTCAGAGCAGTTAATGTGACAGACAAGCCAGAACCTCCAATGATCACTTCTCCTTTGCCCACGTGGGATTTAAGGTCTGTTTGCTGTTTTAATTTCTACCCTTGCCTTTCTTTGCTGAGTCCTGCGTGGTATCAAAAAGTACATTGCTCCTCCTGGGTTTGGCTTTTCCATGTTTCATGATACCATCTACTGACAAACCCTCCTTATCTTCATGCATGAAAAATGTAAAAAATGTTCTTTTGACTTGGACCCTTTCATGCCTATAACGTTCATTTTAAATTCCTTGCATTTATTTTCTGACTTTTTATACTTTCAATTTGGGATAGGCTATGCAAGCCACCAGGAATTTTATAAAACACTCCTTGTAATTGTTCTTCTGTTGGCTGTCATATCTCTGCAGAAACAGCCCTTTCTTGCACCAGAAAGACTCTCCATCAAATTCTAATTTCTCAGAACTCCATTTGTCTTGTGAGCTTTTTGTGAAATTTCTTCTTCCCAAAGCAGAAATGATCCCCTTTTCTGGCATATTCAGTCGAGGTTTATATATATTATTAGTCAAGAAGACGGCCCAAGAGTCTGTGTCCCCTAAGGAATCGCCAGGAAGCAGAAGTGGTCTGTCTTGACCTCTCTCCATTTTCTCTCTTCTGGTCCTCTAGGTTTGAGCTGTAGGAATCAGATAACAGTAAAGATGTGCATTTTACTCATTGGCTCTGCTCTCGCAGCTGTGGGGTGCTGTGAGTTGTAAGGCTGATGCGCCTCAGGAGCCACGCATGCTCTACGTTTTGTTTCCCAACCAGACTGAATTCTGGGAAGGAGTATATGGCCAAGTCATTTGAAGATTCGCTCCATTTCCAGTTATAATTCCAACCTATCCAAGGCCTTGAAGTAACAAGTTGTTTGACTCTTCCATCCAGTAAGAGGATTGATTGATCCTGCAGAGTGTATGTCAGTAAAGAAATAGTCTTGGAGTCCACTATCTTTTATTTATTCAATTGTGTGTGTGTGTGTGTGTGTGTGTGTGTGTGTGTGTGTGTGTGCGTGCGCACGTGTAGAAGCATGGGCGAATTCAGGATTCACAGGCTCTGCCCTACTAGGGCCAGAAACGCAGGCCGCTCCCCTTATGCCCGGCTTCTATATGTGGGCTCTAGGATCCGAACTCAGGACCTTCTGCCTCCAAGGTAGAGAGACTTAACCCCTGAGCCACCTCTCCAGACCCGGAGTCCACTCACTATCTTTTAGACTAGTGTGTCTTTGGTCCAGCTTGAGAAATCCTCAGGTAGAGAGAGCCTGAATTTGGATTCTGGTGAATGTGTGCTTTGCCAGGATGCCTGCTTTCCAGAGGAAAGATCAGCTTTGGAAACAACCCATTTGCTTGTTTTCTTGTCAAGGAGTCAAGGATGACCCAGATCAGGGCCAAGCCATGTCCGTTCCAAGGCTAAGTGGGGAGGAGAGATCTGTTAGCCTTCTAGCTTGCTGCTGCTCTACAGACTGAGGCATGTGGGGTAGGACTACGACCTCCTGAAAGAGCCTCTACAAAATGCAGCCTTTGAGGGAGAGAGATAGCTATTGGAATGATACAATCAGAACAACTGAAGGAAATGCCAGTCAAGCAAATGGAAGACCTCAAAGGACATATGATTATTTTTGGAACTAAAAAAAAAAAATCAGTTGTAAAAACTTTTCTTCATGGATACTTGGATTCATCTCCTGTAAATTCAGGTGAATGGAAAGCATTTGACCCACATAGAAAATAAGTTCTAAATGAGGGACACCCGGAGAGAAAACAAAACAACCTTGCAGAATACACAGAGGAAAGCTGTGTGAATAAGCGATATTACACAGCAAGGAGGAAGGGCAAAGGCGAAGTCATCGTTGTGTGGACATCTGTGAAATTTCCCCAGCTGAATAGAAGCTCTGTGCTGATTGAATGGGCTCCCTGTGACCGGTGCAGACTATTGAGAGAAACACACACACACACACACACACACACACACTGACTCTCACAAATACTGAGAAAGAAGTAACAGCAAAAAACCACAATAGCCATATATTAGGGAAATAGAGCCATGGACAGACTCTCCTTACAATAAGCAACACAGAGACAATATGGCAACCAGTCATTTCTTGCAAGGCGTTGCCAACTCTTCAAACTCCTCATTGGGTTTCTGTTTATAGTTTTATTGTCTGTCCTTTCTATGAACATATAAGATATCCACATGGGGGAAAGCTGTTCCTTGAAAACTACAAGCAGTAGCTGAGTAACTGTCCATTGTATCCAAGTTTCGAAGGCTTTAGTTTCCATACGGTACTTTCACAAATAGGTAAAATGTTTCACCAATAGGTAAAATGTTTTACAAAGTCTGGAACTTTAAGAATACGCCTCATGTGTTGGATTACTTTCTTTTATTCTTTTTCTCGCCCCCCCCCCCACTTACTGGAGAAGTTAATTGGGACTGTTTATATCATTTGGCCCAAAAAACAAGATTATTTTACAAGTCTGTAGGAATTTTATTCAACATTTTAATCTTTAGGAAAGATATGTGAAAAGCACTGTTCTAATTATGTTGCTATTAAAAGCCTTTTCTTATTAAAATTAGAAAAGTACTTTTTGCATAAATAGCTACATTTATATATTATAGATTTACTTATAGTTGTCTTTCTGTGTCCAATAGAAACTTATTCCAGGACTCCCCAACACTCAGCACAGTGGTGTGTGTGTGTGTGTGTGTGTGTGTTATGCATATTAGTGAGAGTGTGTGGGCATGTATGTGCACAGAGGAGTAAGTGTAGTATATGCATGTTTGTGCATGCATGTGTGTGAGGTATATACATGTTAGTGAGTTTGAGTGTATGTGTGTGGTATATGTATGTTAGCACATGCACGTATGTGAGTATGTATGGTGCATGCATGTTAGTGAGAATGTGTGTGCATGCAGGACTGTGTGGTATATATATGTCAGTGCATGTGTGTGTGTGTATATGTGTGGTGTGTACATGTTAGTGAGAGTGTGTGTGTATGCAGGACTGTGTGTGGTATATACATCAGTGAGTGTGTGTGTGTGTGTGTGTGTGTGTGTGTGTAACAGAGAGGGCTGCTGGGTTGTCTGCCTCTATTGCTCTCCACCTAATAATTTTGGAACAGTATCTCTTACAGAACCTGAAGCTTGTCTTTTTTTGCAAGTAAGACCATCTCTCCTTCACTGTACTTCTGTCTTTGGTATGACTTTTCATTTTGTGGGGTATTTTAGCATAAGTGCTATTTTGACTGGCTGCCCTGTGAGCAGGCATGAGACTTCTTCCTCCTCCGTGCACCCACACAGCACTGGGATTACTGGGGGGCAGCGCCATGCCACTGAGTCACCTCTACAGCTCCTTGCTGTCTTCATTCTGGGATTGAGGTTGCTCATGTCTACGGATGTGAAGTTCACAGATACAAAGGACCAGCTGTGAGTCCATTAAAATGATATGCCGCCCATAATGGGGGAAGAAAGACTTTTTGTCTCTCACCCAGTGATGAAGCAACCTATGATGCAACACGATGTGGGTGGTGAGGGTCAGTTACACACATCTGGAGCTCAGGGGCTCCTGTGTGAGCCACAGGAAGATGGTCTGGGGGAGAAGGTGAAATGCTGGGATCAGGAGACAGCTTGCAGAGACAGAACACCTGGAGTGCATGTTAGTGGTATGTGAATGTTAGTGCATGCATGTATGTGTGGCATATGTATGTGTGTGGTATATGCATGTTAGCACATGCATATGTGTGCATGGTATATGCATATTTTTGAAAGTGTGTGTGTGTGTGTGTGTGTGTGTGTGTGTGTGTGTGTGTGTGTGTGTGGTGTATGCATGTTAGTGAAAGTGTATGTGCATGCAGGACTTCTAAGTCATGTCTCCTCAGTCTACTCACCTGACAGACAGCAGAAACATGAAAGTAACCAAATCCCCTTTCCCTCTGTCTTTACTCTAAGAGTGGGACCCATTAAGCCTACCCATTAAGCCTACCTACAACCACTGCCGAGGTCTCCCAGGTTAATGAACACAGGTTTCTAAGTACTGCTAATTAAGAACGATGTGATGAACTGCTGTGGAAGTGACTAAGGCCACAACAGAGAAGTGACGCAGTCTCTGTAACCTTCAGGATTCTGTTTATAATGGTTCTCATAATGCGGCATGTTTAATCAATGCTGTTATTAAAATCATTAGATGTAAAATATGACTGAAAAAGGACCAGAAGCAAATGTTCTTCCAAACCATACAGATCACAAGGAACAAGAGGTTTAGATAAAGATGTCTGGGATTACTTAAGAAAAAAAGTCCCACAAAATGAAAAATCCATGCTGAAGTCAGAAGTACAGGGAGGGGAAGAAGGTCTTTTTTTTATAATACATTTTTTATTATTATTTCAGCTCATACAAACTTAATAGGTACACCAGTTCCCTCCCTCCCTCCTCCCCCCCCCGGACCCCCTGCTCCCCCTCCCCTCACCCCTCCCGCCCCATCACAGAGTGAACTCTCAAGGAAAGTGATGCTGTGTCCAGCAGGCCTGGCACCCACAATGCAATGCCAACTGTGCGACCTCAGAGGACTCATCAAAACTCACAACCTAGGTGTCACGTCTGTGTGACAGCTACTGTAAACTTGAAATAATAAATCCTTAAATATTTTATAAATCCTTAAATATGCACTCAATCCATACCTTATACCTAATATGGCTTTTAAGGAAGAGAAAGATCCAAATGTTGAGTGTGTCCACATCTGTGTGGGGTAAGGAAGACTGGGTGCTTCTAAGGAGGGAGAGTGTGGTTCTACTGTTGGCTGGGAGGATGGATGAGAGTCTGGTAACACTGCAAAATGAAAGTGTCCAAGAAGGGCAGGATGTGGCGGCTCGTGCCTGTGATCCTCCACTTGAGAGCCAAAGGCAGGAGGATCTGGAGTTCAAGATCTTTTTGATCTGTGTAGAGATAGATCTCCAAGCCAGACTGGGCTTCATGAGACCCTGTCTCAAAGAAAGAAAGAAAAAAATCAATTTTAATATTGTGACTATCTCGGCCAGTCAGAGACCTACCTATTCATTTTTTAGAATATTTTATTTACTTATAAGAGAGAGAGAGAGGAGAGAGAGACAGAAACAGAGACAGAGGCACAGAGAGAGCGGACACATATGTGTCATGCTGTGGTACATGGTGGAGCAGAGGACAAATCTCAGAAGTCTGTTCCCTATGGGCTGCCAGGGGATCAGACTCAGTTTGTCAAGTTTGTAAGCAGATGCCTGACCCACTGAGTTGTCTCACTGGCCCAGCCCTTCCCATTCTATTTTTTAATTTGCAATTTAATTATTATTTTAAAAAAGTTTGCATTACCAGAGTACACTATATTCTCTCTCATCTGTCTACATGTGTATTGATCTTCCTATCATCTATCTATCTATCTATCTATCTATCTATTTATCTATCTATCTATCTATCTATCTATCTATCTATCTATCTATCATCTGTGTATATGTCTCTTGGTCTTTCTGTCTATCTATTCTATCTATCTGTCTGTCTGGTCTTTCTGTATGTTCTATCTATTTTTCATCTATCATCTCTCTCTCTCTCTGTATATATATATATATATACACATATATATCATCTATCTGTCTATCATGCAGATGGCTGGATTGATGGATAAGGATAGGCAGGTATAGAGATTTAGAGAGGACTATATGCCTTGGTGGGTGTGGACTCAGGCTTCCGCACTTGTATCCCCCTGGCTTGTGCGGGTCCTTCTTTCATGCCCCACTGTTTCTTCACCTCTGCAGAGCATGGTGATGTGGACCAGGAGACGGCGCTGGCAGGAGCCCAGGGTTTCACAGGCTGCCTCTCTGCCGTGCAGTTTGGCCATGTGGCTCCCCTGAAGGCCGCGCTGCACCCCGGCCACCCGGCCCCCGTCACTGTGACTGGCCATGTGACCGAGTCCAGCTGCATAGCCCCGGCTGGCACCGATGCCACCTCACGAGAGAGGACTCACTCATTCGCAGGTGACTTGGGCACAAACCCGGCATGTCCAGCACAATCGGAAAATGTCTAATTCTGTCGTTGCATTACATTCTCCAGAAGGTTCCTGAGGACTGCCTTGGTTTGTTTTAATGTTCAGATTGCTTCTTCACCTTGTCTGGCTGCGGTCTCCATTTCTTATTCATGGTCCTTGACCTGGCTTAAATTGAAAGCACAGAGATCTCACGTTCTCCTCCATCATTCTCTTCTGGCTTAAAATATTTACGAGATTTTTCAAAGATGATTTGTGTGTGTGTGTGTGCTTTAACTGGCTGTTTTAACCCCTATCCCTTTTTGTGCTTGAACGACAGATCATTCTGGAACAATGGATGACAGAGAACCTCTCACTCATGCAATCAAAAGCGACTCGGCAGTAATCGGAGGTAATTAGGGAGTATGAGTGAGCTCTTGGTTGTTCTTGTTCTTGTTATTAATAATAACGGTGAATATTTTGCCTGAAAAATGCGTTTATGAAGAATTGACATGTTTCAAGCGTGTGGCACTGGATCTGATGGACAGTGGAGTGTTTTGCTGTTACTTGTGTGTCTCAGAGAATCTTCTAAATTCTTGGCCTCACTGGGAATTTTCAATGTAAATAGATAATTTTGGTAAAGCACCACTATCAAGAAAGAGTTGCTGACCTCGTAATGAATGGTGAGCCTTAAGGAGCTCAGAGATGGCATTCGAAGGCCCTAGAGAATTTCTGTGGCTCTTTCTCCTTGGATTCTTGGACACATCATTGCTTCGGCAAGGGTTTATGTACAACATGGTGGACCCTGAAATTACTATTAGACGTGTCTATTTCATGTTGCTTTCATACTGGCCACTTCATGGTCCCCACACCTGCATCAATGACTTTCAGCTGTGTTTTGACTAATAAAGTTTAGAAGATGGACGCTAAGCCATGTTAAAATGTAGAACAAACACAAAAGTCTTTCAAAGCACATCTCCCTAGCAATGGGATGGCGTCTTCTCTGAGATGCAAGTCGTTCAAAACCAGCTCCAGGGCTAGAGAGATGGCTCAGGAGTTAAGACTACGCCTCCCAAGTAGAAGGTTCTGAGTTCAGATCCCAGGTCTTGCTAGAAAATACCAGGCAGAAACCGCAGAGGCCTGTACTTTCCTAGGGCCCTGGTAGGTGGAGCCTGGGAAATCCCAGAGTGAAGCCGAAAGGAAGTAGAAGTAATCCAGGATGATTCCCAAAGTCACTCTTGGTCTTCCACAGGGAAATCCAGTA
Organism: Typhlomys cinereus; assembly: GCA_023101885.1. NCBI lineage: Eukaryota > Metazoa > Chordata > Mammalia > Rodentia > Platacanthomyidae > Typhlomys > Typhlomys cinereus. The sequence goes on along the minus strand of JALPQD010000525.1, from coordinate 563,252 downwards.
CCCTCTGACACACACACACACACGCACACACACACACACACGCACACACACACACACACACACACACACACAATAAATAAATAAGTAAATAAGTAAATAAATAAATAAATAAAATAAAGTCAAAACCAAGTCCAGAAGCAAACTTTTTCTTCTTTCTTTTTTAAACTTTATTTATTCATTCATTGTATGTATGTGTGTGTGTGTGTGTGTGTGTGTGTGAGAGAGAGAGAGAGAGAGAGAGAGAGAGAGAGAGAGAGAGGACACACGCATCCCTGTGGAGAACCAAGGGTAACTTTGGGGATCATCCTGGATTGCTTCTACCTCCTTCTTGCTTTGCTCTGGTATTTCCCAGGCTCTCTCCACCAGGACTGGAAGTGCAGGCTGCCGCCATTTCCATCTGGCATTTTTATGAGATCTGGAATCTGAACTTAAGACCTTCTGCTTGTGAGGCAGAGTCTTAACCCCTGAGCCATCTCTCCAGCCCAAACCTTTCTTTCTTTCTGATTCCTGTTCTTAAGATCTTCACAGTAAGTTAAATATTAAGTGGCTTAGCTTTCCTATGTACTCTGAATATAATATGGACATATGAAAGCAAATACTCATTCTCTCATATTAGCAGATAATATCATTATTCATATATCTGAGCAATTTTCATATGACTTTATACTTGCACGTAGCTCTGGGTTTTGTAGTACGCATTGAGACAGGAGCTTACTTTCAGGAGTTACCAAAAGATGACAAATAGTCCTGGTGAAATCTTTGTGCCATTGGCATTTCTTTTTTTTCTCTTTAAATTAATGGTATATATTTGATATATAAAATGGAATTCCTATTCAGTCCTCCAAAGGCAAAAATTCCTCCTTTTTAAGACTAATTATTTTAATCATAATGCTCTAAAATAGTCTGTCTAACAGAAACATCTTACAAAGTAAAAACTCATTTAAGGTTGTAGGAATTTATATTGGGATTAAACTTTTTAAATAGGATATCTGGTTAGGCAGATGGTTTAAGACAGATCTCTTCCCCTGTGTAAGCAGAAGTAAATACACACATCAAGATAAGTGTAAGTGTAGAGTAGAGTGTAGATAATTCAGTGTTAGAAGAAAATGTACAATCTTTAGACTATTGGTGCTGTACACAAAGGTGATTTCTAGGATTTATAGAGCTGAATCAGAGATGGGTTGAGAAATATTCTGGTGTTATTCTAAAAGCAAGCTTTAGTTCATTGGTAAAATTCTCAGTTTGTGCAAATGCATAGGGCAGAGAAAGATCAGATGGTAGCTTTGCTCCTTGGTGGCTCCCTAAGGTCCAGAAAACCAGGGTGCTGTCTGGTTTTGCTCTTTGCAGAAGCCGAACTGTAGAGAGGCTGCAGGGATGGCCACGTAAGTCACCAGGGCTACGCTGGACCACACAGATTGTCTGATCAGTAACAGAGCTGGGCCCTTCATTATGATTGACACCAAAACTCTGTCCAGCCAACCATATGCTTAAGAATCTGCTGAGACTCCTTTGAATTCTTTGACTTGATGTGATTCCTTACTGCCACCTGCATCTGCATTATAGTCAAACGGAGTCTTAGCTTAGTGACATGAGATTTTTATCCACATTGCTATTGTATAATCCCTGTTTTTTTCTAAAGAATTTACATTAATGCTTCCATACCTCCACTAATCTCATCAAAATGTCTCTTAGTATGAATAAAATCTCAGTACTATGATGACAGAAAATAGTCTTCCAAATTCTAATTTTTAATTTACATCTTAAACTTCATTATTAGCAGGAAACACTGTTAATTGTTTTAGTTTTTGTTTCTAAATAATTTTTATTTTATTGTTTTGCTTTTTATTTTATTTGAGTGAGAAAAAGAGAGAGAGAAAGAGAGAGAGAAAGAGAGACAGAGGGAGAGAGAGAGAGAGAGAGAGAGAGAGAGAGAGAGAGAACAGACATGTGTGCCAAGACACCCATGTGTCGGTAAGAAAGAGAGAACTTTTGGGGGTCAGTCCTCTCTTTCCAGCCCTTAGGCTCTAGGGATAGAACCCGGATCACCACATCTTTGCACACCAGGTTCCTTTATCTGAAGAATCATCTTGCTGTTCTTATAGCGAGAGTTTTGCTTCCTTCAGTTGAGAGAATGGATTCACCAGACTCCCATGTCAGATCCACTATTGTTTGCCCATATGTTGCTCCTTTAAGTAAAAATGGTGGCCCATGAGACACCAAGCCACTGGAATGAGCACAGAGATGGGCATCTTCCCCCAGCATGCTCCGGGTTGTACTGTATGCATCTTTCCCAAGGAACGTTGAAAAGACTTGTAGCCAGGGGTCAAGACTTAAGGAAATGAATCATTTTGGCTGTTTCATCCAAGACATCCTTAAGAGCTTGTCTGTTGGCTGGACAGGACAGTTATTGTCTTCTACACCAGCTTGGCATCCTTGCCTTAATTTGTGCTAAACACCGGGATTTTATGTGTTGCCATTTTAAACCAGCAGTGGAAATTTTCAGCACGGTGGAAAAGTGTTGTATAAAATTTTAGTCTGGGAACCCTCATCATCCCAGCATGTACTCAGGACAATCAGTAGTCCACAGATCATACTCTGCCAATCTAGTATAGAACAAGCGATAATAACCATATCTACCACTAACAAATGTAGTCCTTAACAATTTTTTTTATATCCAGAAGGTTCAAAAGCCAATATTTCTCATGTAGAAATGATCTGACTATATCTTTGCATCCATATCTGTTTTATTAGCATTATTCACTGGTATAACCTACTCCTATTTGACCGTTGATTGAAAACCAACTTCATTAACATCGATGCATATTTAATCATTGAGAACATTTAATCCCTTTGCTGCATTGCATTAAACTATAATTTCAGGAATAATTGAAAGCTCTGTGTATGTATTATAAAGCAGACACATGCACTTAGAGATATTCAGGTAATGTTCTTAATGATGCGTGTGAACACAGAAAGTAGATACAACCTAATGAATTCAAAAGAAATAGAGGGAGTCCACAAGGTCGATAGAATCTCCAGATAAATTTATCGTGACAGTGTTCTGTTCTGAATCAGAAATACTTAAAGCTTTCTTGTTGCTAAATGAGAACTGGTACTGGTTTGATTTTGGTGCAAAACAATCTTTGGACTTACTGAACATCACCGTAGACGGAAGGATGATGCTACCAAAGCTCCGACTTGGCATTTGTCTTCTCTTCTCTCTCCCTAGGTCTGATCGCTGTTGTAGTCTTTATTTTGCTGTGCATCGCTGCCATAGCTGTTCGCATTTATCAGCAGAAAAGGTTATACAAAAGAAACGAGGCGAAAAGGTCAGAGAAGGCAGACGGTGCAGAGACGGTTCTGAAGAGCGAGCTTCATATCCAGAACTCGGTCAGCGAAAACCAGAAAGAGTACTTCTTCTGATCGCGGATGGGCAGCGGTGACTCATTCGTAATGTTGAGATTGTGACACTAACCAGGGGCTCCCTGGTGGATCAAGAACTGCTCACACCCTGAATGTCCAGGCCAGGGACCTGCTGCACAGCAGTCTTGGGGTGTCCGGGCTCAAGCTGGCTCTAGGCAGCCTCACACAAGGACATGCATCTCATCTCTGTCATTCTCTGTAAATCCCACTGCTATTTGCCATTCTTCCCAAAGGATCAGAGATATGTTTTAACTTACATAAACCACCACAGGTTTCAAAATGTGGAAACCTCAGCCCTGGTTTCTTCGCTATGTAAAAATACCTAAGTTTTGTTAGAGGTAAGAAATCCAACTCGGACTGTAATCCCTTGCTTTCTTTGAGAACACACGCCATGTTTGCTTTAATCTTCCCATGGTTGTTGTTCATGGACCTGGAAATTCTTCTGAGACCCTGTTTGGCTGGTATTCGCATCCTCAATGGCCAGAAGTATATAAGCCACACCCCTCTGCCTTTCTCTGTATGACATCCAATACATCGATAGTCTGGAAAAAAAATGTTATGTTGTCCTTGGCTGGTTTGTATTGCTCTTTTTTCTATTTGGCTCTCCCTAACAATTTTTAATGGATTTAGTTTTGAGTGTCTGACTTTAACTCTGAACATATGATTCCTATATAAAAAGATGCAGAAAATACAGTGGTTGTCAGTATGTGATGTCACAGTTACGCTTCCTTTGCTCTCATTGCTTGATAGTGATTACTCAAGATCCTGATTACACTTCCCAAAGAATATAAAATGTGTTCTTATTAGACTCATTACCACGAAAGCAGGTCTTAACACAAGCCAAAATGATTATTTTTTAATTATAGCTGTAATACCTCCAATATACTTCTGAGAATGTTTTCCCCAAATCTTAAGTTATTCTCTTTTTTTCTAGGATTAGGTTCATTGTTCTAAAATTCATTAACAACTTTTCTTTGATTACCCATGATTAGATTCCATGGAGTATATCCTTACATACTGGAAAAATAAATAATTGATAGATACAAAGGTAAATTTCTATTTCTGATTTATATATATTTTCCTTGTGACATAAATTTTGCTGTGTATTGGCCATATATATATATATATATATATATATATAAAGATGTCCCATAACTACACCCCCATCTCATGTTGAAATGGTAGATTAGCTGAAAGATGCTCATTTTCTTATTGTTCTATGCTATTTCCATTGCTTCAGTCAGGTCTCATCTGGGGTGATTGAGTAATTTCACAAAAAAGTATCAAGAGTCAGTATTTTCTATTGACAAGTCTATTCTGATTAGAAAGCACATGTGCAGTAGGAAGGGAAGATCTTCAATAACTTTAAAGAGCGGTTACAGTTCTTTACACCAATTCACTTTGAAGCCATGTAAACAAGGATCCTCACACGGAGCTTTCCTTGAGTTCCACAAGCCAATTACATGATGAAGGCACCTAGTTACTCATGTTCATTTTAAGTGTCTAGATCCCTAATTATATTCAGTGGGAAGCTTGACAATGTACACTTTAGCATTACTGCAATTTTATTTTTCATATTTTCCTAGTTAATTCTTCTTAGAAAACCTGCCTGTCTTTTTCCAAACCTCCAAGTCCATATCAATGCTTCTGGAAATACCTGACTTAAATGCTCCTCAAGGATCTGAATTAGCATAGTTTTTGAAGAAGGAAAATGGTGTGCATGTGTCCTAATTGGAAGATGTGTGGAGGCAACAGAAGGATTTAACAAATTGGCCTTATTTGTTTGAACTGAAGAGGAGTACAGTTGTTATAACAGCTCTGAATCTTTTCAAAGGGCTGTTTTATACAGTAGCATAATTGACCATGTTAATAGCTGAAATGCAGGTATGTTTGGAAGAGCACACCCATAGGGTCCTCTCTGGTCTTGAATCCCAGAGCTGGCAGTACGACAGCATCAGGATTTCCTGATTTGTAATAAATTCTTCCTTTCTTTTCTTTAGAAGATGCATTTTTGAAATAAAATGCAGAATATACTTTAAGATATATTGCATAAAAGTTTAAAATTAGGAAATACAATGGATTTCATTTTCTTAAAATAGCTAAATGGTCTGTACATAGATGTATGCCTCCCTTACTAGTACACATATGCATGTGTTGCATTTGATTCTTAATTTCTAAAAGAGCTTGTGTTTTTTTGTGAACTATCAACACATGCTTCAGGATTTTTTCTTTTAAATGGTCCAAAAATGAAAATGTGTGCTCACTTCAGCAAGTCAAGTTTCAGTAGCTTAACAGCTTTGCCAGGGAACAATGATTTGGCCGAGAGTCGGTGTGCATGGATTTGAAATGGAGCTTATCCCTCTTGCTCTCTTTCCCTCCTCAGCAGGGAACTTGGCCAGTGAACACTGTATAAAATGCAGGTGCTGCATAGAGAAATATAGTACATGCTATTCTGATTTAAAATATCAACAAAACAGCTGAGCATGGTAGCACATACCTGTAATCCCCACACCTGGAGGCGGAAGTTGGCGGATTACAAATTCAAGGCCTATCATGGTTACCTAGTGATCTTAAGACCAGCTTGGCATATACACAGCAATACTGTCTCAAAGAAATTATAAAAAGTAACTTACAAAAGTATTTCTGTGAATCCAAGGGGAAGAATGAAAAGAATATGCAATCAATATATAATAAACATTTTATTTTAAAGAAACTAAACTTTGCAAAACTTATTAACTTTGAAGGTGTAATATAGGGGCTGGAGAGATGCTCAGGGGTTAAGCCTCTGCCTTGACAGCAGAAGGACCTGAGTTTGGATCCTGCATCCCAGTAAAAATGCGGGGTGGAAATGGTGGTTGCCCATACTTCCAGGCCTAGCAAAAAGAGCCTGGGAAACCCCAGAGTGAGGCAAAAAGGAAGTAGAGCAATCCAGGGTGACTCCCAAAGTCATCCCTGGGCCGCCATAGACACATACTGTGCCTTCTGATATTACATGCATGGCATGCGCACATGCGCGCACATAACATACACACACACACACACACACTCATATTCAAAAAAAGGGGCAAAATGCTAAGAGTGCGGTGATTGACACTAAAGACATATGACATAGGACCATGTTGAGAAATGACCTTTTAGTTCATAGAAACCATCCCGTCAAAGTCGTCCTTATTAACGCTTGGACTCAATAGTTTTTACTTTCCTTTTAAAACCACATGGCAAATTCCTAATCCTTGGCTGCAGGATAGAAAATTATAATTGGAACACTTTTCTTTACATGTTTTGTGTTTGTGTGTGTGTGCGCGTATGCACACATGCTTGCAGTTGTGAGTGTACACTTGCACATGAGTATGTGGAGATTAGAGGATGTCCTTCTTCATGATACTGTCCCCCTCCTTTGAGAAGGGGTTGCTCATTGGTCTGCTCTTCAATTAGACTAAACTGGCTAGTTAGCGAGCCCCAAGGATCCTCTAGTCTCTGTCTCCCCAGCATCGTGATATAGGCTCTTATGACCATACTTAGCATTTTCATGTGGTTGTCTGTGGGCTCAGGGAGTCTGACACAGGTCCTGTGGTTGTAAAGCTAGTGCAGTACTGACACAATCATTATTCCAATCCAGAACATTTTGGGAAATCCACCTCAAAACTTACTTAGATCTGACCTATGGTGTCACCAGACATACCTCTCCAGATAGCAAGAAGAATTAGACACATCCAAATTCAAAGCATGTTCAGTTCATGCTTGGCTTGCAAACAAATGTGATAAATGGATTATGACTTTACCAGATTCTTCTACTTTTCTAAAGTCGAGATGGTTGGGCAGTAGCAGAGAAAGATAATTCAGAAGTTGAATGTTTCGGTATTGAGATGTGCAGCAAAATAATAGGAAATGGCTAGAAAGACTGTGACATACTGTGGACCCAACAGGGTTAAAAGGCTGGGTGTTTATATGTCTGTTGCTTTTCTGGAGCTTAGCTGTGAAGATTTTGATTTTCAAACAAAAATAAATACGTTCCACAATACAAATGGTTTTTTGAAGTGCAATCATTTTAATATCTTTCCCCCTTAATCTCTTTATATAAATATACAATTACAGTTAAATCAAATAATAGTTCAATAAATCATATAAGGACAAATAACTTTCCATTGCCCCTCTGCTCACTCCATCACTTTTGACTCATTTTATTGTCTCTTTTCCACGCAAATGTTTGCAAATGCATTGTCACGGATTGGGCTCTCTGAAAAGTAAAATCTGAGACAGTCATTGCCATGGAAGAGTGCATTGAGGGCTATGTGGGGACCTGCAGGGTACAGGCGACATAGGTGGGAGGTCAGGATTGTGACATCATCTTGACCAAAGATCAAGTGCCCTGGCTAACATGAACTTTTAGAAACATCCTAAGCTGGGTGAAAGGGTCGGTCATTATTTACATTCCATACAGACCAGGCCCTTTGTGTGGATTACCTGTTGATGGGCATGAACTTGGACCAGGGCCTTTTTATTAGCTTGGACCACTCTGAAAGAGTGAAACCAAACTTGCTCCACCGACGTTTGGCTTTTGAATCCATGTATCAACTGAATGAGGACGCAAGCAAGCAGATACCTTCCATTGATCTTGCCTGACCCCCACTTGTCAGTCCTGCCTGACCTCCACTTGTTCAAAGTCTGGATGATAGAGTGGGGACAGGGAAGACAAATCCAGAAGCCAAAGGTGTCCAGATGTGTGTGGTTAAATTGTGAAATGGTGACACCAAACTCTGCCTTCCTTATCCACCTGCTTTGTGTACAAGTTGGGGAGCAACTGCTTCGGGACAGCTGAACCTCATTTCTTGGAGTAAATTGAGAGGAGGAAAGAAGATGGACCAAACCAGAGATCCTGTACCTACAGGTGCCTGCCTCTCTCTCCTCTGCCATCCCTGACAGATTACTAAATCTCAGCAGACAGCAAACACCTTACAGAGTTTGAACTCCTGCCTGTCGTGACCCTGAATTTCTTCAACGTGATATTCTACTGGTACCCATTTGGAGAAAGATTGATATATATTTTTTATTGTTTATTCAATTGTGTGTGTATGTATATGCATGTGTGTGTGTGTTTTGTGTGTGTGTGTGTGTGTGTGTGTGTGTGTGTGTGTAGAACCACGGGTGAATTCAGAACCACCATGGACCACCTCCACCTCATCCTTGTTTACTCTGTCCTGGGATTCACAGTCTCCACCCTACCAGGGCCAGAAACGCAGGCTACCCCCCCCCCGCTTCTGCCAGGCGTCTATACATTGGGTCTAGGATCTGAACTCAGGACCTTCCATCTTCAAGGCAGAGGCTTAACCCCTGAGCCACCTCTCCAGCCCCAAGATTGATATTTTTTTAAATCAAGAACAACAGTGTAGATCTCAGACCATATTACTAATAACACACTCTAGCAAGGACATTGGTATGCTTGGCAGAGCGACTATGATTAAAATTTCCAGAGATTTGTCTTTGTCATGTATCGCTGTGGCATCACAGCATCCTCTGGTCCCTCAGGGAGTTAACTGAAATTACCATGGAGATACCTCTATACTTAAACCCATAAGGATCTCTGACCCTTTTCCTAGACGTATTAGGTGTGCCGTATTAGCTGGTAAGTCAGAAGAGGATTCCTTCCAAAGCATTCTAACTGGACTGTGTTTCTATGACAGATATTGTGTCTAATAGCACTTCAATAGCTTAGGGTATAAAGTTGGGGAAACACCATGACCAGGCACAGCCAATTGGTACTGGGGGATTGAACTCAGGTCCTTTCGTTCATAAGGCAAACCCTTTATCAACTGAACTGACTTGCCAGTATCACATTACTCTTAATGGAATTTGGGAGAACCTTCTACAAATATTAACTAAGATCCAGTGTCTAATGTCACGATTTCTCTTCCTCCACACAATACCTTTGAACATGTGAACATGGCAACAGCTTTCTTTGGAAAGAACTGGGGGATTCCCAAATGTGTATACTTACCATGATGGCTCAGAATCCTTCTTCCTGCAGACTTAGGTTGGGAAAATAACAGACCCATTTTGGGGCAATATACATCTATTATTCCCAAGACTCCAGAACCTAAGGCAGGATAAGGAGTTCGAAGCCAGTCTAGGCTAAATAATGGTTTCCATCCAGCTTCTTCAACAAGAACCTGTGTCCAAGAGGAGTAGCCATGTCTGAAATCCAAGGCCATGACTGTTTTAAAAACTAAAACAAAAAATTACAAAAAATATGGAAGCATGACATATGACTATCATTTAAGCTCACAGAGCCATCAATTACCTCAATCATTTTCCATAGCAAACTGATCCACTTCAGGGTAAAATGCTACATTTCATTTCATTGTCTTGTGTCCTTAGTATTCTTGAAGTCTGAAACAGTTCCTTAGTCTTGAATGAATGAGACACCTTAGTGACAGCTGTGGCCAGACCACTCATGCCAGCCAGACGGGACACTGAAGCCACAGAGATCACTTCCCAAAGGAAGGACAAAGGCTAAACCTCTTTTTGGACAAGTTAATCCTTAGGACATGCCAAGTTTCTACTATCTTTTTAGAAATTTCATTTGATTTCTGGAGTTTATAAACTATTAAGTTTCTCTTCTGCCTTCATCTGTTTTTCTTTTTCCCTAACTTTGGTTTTTCAATTTTAAATAATTCCTTTGCTGACAATTTGTAGTCTGAGGGCTTGCATTTCACAGTTGTAAGTTCTTTGGCTTCTTCTATCACATTTGTAAGTTCAATGAATCTATTTTTCAGCATATTGATTTATTTAATCTATATGCCAACTTCTATTATCTTTTCTTATCATGTAATTTGAAAACATCTCTGTATGGTCACACTATTTTTTTTCCTCCTGTCTCCCATCTCTTCTTTTGATGAGAGATGCTGGTATTGATTGGTTTTTGTATATTTCTTTCAAGGCAAAGTTTCCCAGATATCAAATATCTTTGTGAATCATTCAGAGGTAGAAGTAAGAAACTTCATACCTGATTAGAATTTGTATTTTAGATGAAACTTTCTGAAGCGGACCACATTAGAAAGAGTTTCTAATTCTCAGTGTCTCAGGGGAGGAAAGATGTTCTCAGCTTCTGAACATGTGCATGTGTGTGTGATTTGTGTAGTGTTGTGTGCATGTTGTGTGGATGTCTGAATGTTGTATGGATGTTTGAAATGTGTGTTTGTGAGGTGTATGTATGCTTATATGTGTGCATGTGAGATGTGTGTGTGTATGTGCTGTGTGTGTGTGTAATGTGTATAAATATGGTATATGATATATTTGTGAGTACATGTGCGTGATGTGTGTTGTGTCTATGTGTGGCATGTGTAAGTGGTATGTATGATGTGCATTGTATGTAATTGTGTATGTGATATGTGTGTATGTGAATATATCGTGTGTGTATGCATATGTGTTAGTGCAAGCATGCATATGCCTTTGTGCATGGCATGCATGCATGGGGAGGTCAGAGCATAACCTTGAGTTCTAGGCCTCTCCTTGCACTTGTTTGACAGAGGATCTCTTTTATTGTTCAGTGTTGTGTATACCAGGCTAGCTGGCCTGAGAACTTCTGGGGGTTCTCCTGCTTTCCCTCACACTGTGGGAGCCCTGGTACTACAGATGCATGCCACCACACGTGGCTTTACTTGGATCCTCATGTTTACACTAGTACTTTACTACCTGGGCCATTGCCCCATCTCCACTGATGGGATTTTAATTAATTCCCCTCATAACTCTTGTACCTGTCCATGAGCAAATATGTGTGTGTGTGTGGGCGTGGGTGCATGTGTGACTGTATGGATGAATGTGCATATGCATGTGTGACTGTGCATATGTGTAGATGTGGGTGGACATGCATATGTGATTGTGCATGTGCATGGATATATATGCACATGCCTGTGTGATTGTGTGCATGCATGGATGTATATGCACATGCCTGTGTGACTTGGGTGTGCATGGATGTATGTTCACATGCATGTGTGACTGATCATATGCATAGATGTGGGTGGACATGCATGTGTGACTGTGCATATACATGGACATATGTGCACATGCATGGGTAGGCCATAGGACAGCCTCAGGAATTGCTGAGGAATTGCTCCTCAGATGCTGTCATCACCCCCTTTTCTTGGAAACAGAATATTTCACTGACCTGGAACTCCTCAAGTAGGTGTGTCTGGTTGACCAGGGAGCCCTGAGATCCATCTGTTTCTCTCTCCCCAGTACTGGAATTACAACCATATGCCAATATGTCTGACTTAAAAAAAAAAAAAAACTCAAGTTCTGGGGATTAGACTCAGGTCCTCTGGCTCACAAGGCAAGTGCTTTACTGAGCTACCATCTCCTTGGATCCCTTCATTACTCCTCTCTTTGCTGCTGTAGCAGATTGTGAGAGTAAGCAGCTTGACAACTGAAGCCCTGAGTTCTGAGCACAGGTGTGAAGAATTGATAGTTAAGTTAAACCAGAGAAAGCCTGCAACAAATTGTCTAATTGATGGGGAAGATCCAGTCCATGATGATTGGGACGTATCCCTGGGCAGATGGATAAGGGAAGGAAGCTGATTCAGAGAGTTAGCAATCTTCAGCATACTTGGGCAGACATAATTGTCTGGCAAGTGAGGATTGTCCATCTCTCTCTCATTGTCCTGTGGATATCAAGGGTGCGGCAAGTTCCCTCAGCCACTGGTGTTGGTGTGAGCGTACCTGCCATCTTGAACAAAGAATTGCAAATAAATAATTATAATTTGGAATTAAATCCTTTGTTTTTTCTTAATCCATTTGATTGTGAATTTATGCAGGCAAACTGTGATAGAGTTTGGTGTCAGAGAAATAGGGCATTGCTGATAAATCTGGCTATGTGGCTTTTGTGGATTTTGAATGCTGTTTTTTAAGAAATATGGATATGTTTAGAGATTTTGAGACTATGGATTAAAAGAATATTTGAGCAGTGTTTAGTGAGTCATTTGGAAAATAGTAATACTCAGAGAGTAATGGATTGCATTGTGATAAAGGGAACAAGGACTTTTGTGAAGTTGCATTTAAAGCTGATGGAAAGTTTGATTGATAGAGCAGAGCTGTGTTGGCAGCCTTGAAGTTTCAGATGAGGAAGGCAGACAGCAGAGCAGCTTTGACTACTAGAGAAATTAACATCATGGATGAAAAACCTAGTGATGTGCATTAGGACAGTGGGGGAGATAAATGTCATCTTGTGGAGATAACATTTTATGAAAATCTGAAGGAGTTTGTTGCCTTTCCAAAGTTTTGGATATTGGTACAGCTACGGATGGAGTGGGCTGGCCTGTATCTCAACCTGACTTCAGAACTTTGCAGTGTTGTCCAGGTGACACTGGTTTTGATGCAAGGTGGAGGGGTTCGTGGATAGCAGCTGAAGCTTGTCACTGAGTAGTAGATTTGGAGAACCTGCAAAGGAAGGGGAAGGTTTTATCTGCAGAGGTGAACCCACAGTACTGTTGGAGATGCCAGAACCACAGGATGTGTCTAGCAAAGCTGGAAGTGTGGGTTGCAGATGGTCCAGAGAAAAACTATGTGCCTGTGACTCAAAAAGTGGATGTGATGTATTGCTTGGTGTTTTTTTTTTTTCTGAGCAGACCTGACTACATAAGATAGCCACTGAACAACAGAAATTTGAAAAATATTAAAATTGAATGTAAATGTAACATATTTGAGTACAAGGATTGAAAGGCTACAGTTTAAATGCAATGTTCCAAGTTGACATGGGGTGGTATGTGATAGTTTGATACAAGTGTCAACTTGACAATTGATGGTTAGTGCTCTGGGGACATTTGTAAAGAATTGATAGTTGAGATGTGAGCAAGCCTGCAGGAGGTTGTCTGGATGATGGGGAAGACCCAGTCCCAGTCGGTGGGACTTCACTGGGCAGGTGGGAAAGATGGAGGGAGCTGGTCCAGGGCATTGACGTCCTTTGGCATACTTAGCAGACTTTCTGTTGGCAAGTGAGGATTGTCCCTCTCTCAACTGATGCTGGCCAGTTCCCTGGGCTCCTGGTATCGGTGGGTGCTTTCCAGCCAAACTGGATTGAGAAATAGAACTGGACAATCACAAACTGGAATGAAACTCCTTGTTCCCCCTTAGGCCATTTTGTGGCGAATTTATCAGAAGCTTGGAGGCAAACTGTGACTTAGTTCATGAAAATAAGGTGACATACCGCTGTACAAATTATCAAGTCAAAGGTCTGCAATTGGGCTAAGATCATGAGTGTGTTCCTTTCTGGAAACTCAAAGAGAATCTTCTTGCTTTTCTAACTTCAATTTATTGCCTACATTCTTGTCTCTGGTCCCTTTCTTTACTGTCATGTTACTAGTGGCAGGTCAAGTCCTTCTAGAACTGACTCCTTGTGACCTGTCTTCTGCCTTCCTTTCCCTGAGCCTTGGGACTACACTGGGTCCACAGCCCACTTAATCAACAAATGTAGGGTGGCCTTCCCAACTTTAGTGTTGATGGATTTGAATTTTTATCCTTCATTCCATCGGCAACCTAGATCTCCCGTGTACATTTATGGGTTGCTGGAAAAGGAAACAGACAGCTTCAGTGTCATGATGCTTATCACACTTTCCATGTAATGTCTTGCTCACTTGAGATCTCTTTTTGGGATGGTCTTCCCTAGATATACATCTGTATTCAGGGTATCTGTCCACACTCCCGTGTGTATAATGCTTGCAAGTACCTGCCAATCTCTGCATTTTCTGAGTCAATTGTCTTATGTGGAGTCCATGACTTTATGTAATTCAGTCTCAGTTTCTTAAAATGAACAAATATATACACATAGTCGCTGCGGCTAGTCTTGGGGTCCTGACTCCCTCCTCAAACCTTCCTCCTTTCTCCATGAGAAGCCTTGCTCAGTGTCTTCCTATCGCTGGTCTGAAAATTACTAGTTGTAACCATTCTTGTTTTTCGAAAAGCTATTAAGTCATTAATTTTTATTTTATCAAGCCAGGAGCAAGCAAGACCAGTTCTTATCATAATATTTTTTGTAGCATGCCAGACTAATTTGTATTTGCTTTTTAATAAAATGAATTCTGTATTTTGTGCACTGGTACTAGGCATGACTTTATGCCTGTTGAACCAACACATCTGCTTCCAAGCTGTCCATGAAATAAACTTTCTGGCAAATTATGTTTCTGTTGAATGAATTCATGTTTTTATTAAAAAAAGCTGTTATAAATGATTCATGTTTCTCTACATTTTCAACAGGAACAAATTAATTTTTTAATTGAGCACCAAAATGACCTGTTCTTCCCAAATGCATATTTTTAAAAAAGCAGATTACCAATGGCTGTGAGTATTGAATGAAACCTTGCAATAACTCTTTTTCATTTGCCGGAGATATTTGGCCAACTTGTGTTGCCCGAAATTTATAGCATTTAATAAACAATTGGAAAAATAGCATCTTCTGGAAGAAAACTGTGAAAAGAAAATGAGACAAATAGAAAACAGCTTTTTATCCTAAAAGATCCAAGAAAAGTAATGTACATTGACCAGAAACACATAAATTAGGTAGAAGTCTCATGTTAAGAACCATTACTGGCAATGCTGTTAAGTGTTATAAGTTTAAATCGAATTAAATTGTTGTACATTTAACATGTACAACATAGAGTTCCTGAAGTGTTTACTATATATGTGTGTGAAAAATGTAAATATTACATACGTAACAGGATGATTAGTGCTATAAAACATGTACATGTCACATTTTATGATAATTATCCATTAAATTCATGGTCTTAGTATTTTTCTTATTTTTTGCATGTGTAATTGTGATTATGTATATATATATACATATATATATATATATATATATATATTATATGTGGGTGTGTATAGAGAATGACACTGTGTGCCTGTGGAGGCCCAAGAATGACACTGGGAATCACCCTGGATTGCTTTACCTCCTTACTGCTCTGCTCTGAGGTTTCCCAGGCTCTACCTTTCAGGACCGGAAATATAGTCTGCTTCCATTTACACTTGATGTTTTCAGGTGGGATCTGGGATCCAAACTCCTTTCAAGATAAGGGCTTAATTAAGCCCTGAACCATCTTTCTAGTCCTGCTCTTAGTATTTTTCAAGAATACAGTGTATCATTGATTTCAGTCACCATCTGGTACTGTAAGATATCTTGGGCTTATTCTATCAGCTGAAAATTGGTGTTCTTTGAATGACAAGTTTTTTTACCTTCTCCCCTAAACCCCACAGGTTTCTGAAACTGTCATTCTCAACCCTATTTTTCTAAGAGGTTAACGTTTGCAGATCGTACACATGAGAGCAATCACATAGAACCACACTTGCCTTTCTGGGTCTGACTTCATTCACTTACTATAATAACCCACTGATTTCTCTGTGAACTTTTGCACACTGTTGGGGGAATATAAATATTAGATTCAGCCTAGAAAACAGTAGAGAGGTTCCTGAAAATGTTAAAAACCTCACTCCATTATGACCCAGAAATCTTAGCATTGTGCATATGTCCAAGGAAAATGAAGGCTATAAGGCAAGGATGATGGACACACTGGTGCTCGACACATTATTCACCACAGCTGAGAGATGGACTCAATCTAAGTGTCCCATTGACACTTAGGAATGGATAAAGAAAATGTGATGATAGTATTTGAATGGTGTTCCAATTTTAGCCTACACATCATTTTACTACCTGTGATTTATGTTAGAGAAGAAAATCTCTCATTTTTTTCCTGATGTCTTCCTTTGTGAAGATGTATCACACATTTTCTTTATCATAGCTGAAATTTCATGATGTATGAAATTGATACAGTGCTAAAAATGCCTCTAAAATTTTGTGCTGTAGCAATTTCTCCCTTTCTATTGGCTTCATGGTGAAATCAAGACTTGGGTAAGAAGCTAAATTACCCAAAATAACAGAAACTTCCTTGAATACATAATTCGAGGGAAAATATCTTTTTTCAGATATTATTAATGTATAAAATCATAGTTAAATTGCCAAAGTAAATCATAGACACACATACATACATGCACACACAAACACACACACACACACATGCACACTTACTCATACACACGTAACTATTTTTTGCCATGTGAATGGTTTCCATTGGAAAAATGGTTTTGGGGAGAGATGTAGAGCTGTCAGTTTGACAAGATCAAGGCAGACATCAATCTAATTCATAAATTTACATGTATTATTGATTCTTTTAATACTCAAAAATAATTGAGGCTTCTATATCAAGACTAGCCCCCCACTTGGTATTCTTTCAGCTTTTTGAGAGGTTCTGAAAGATGTCATAGTCTTTAAACTTGTACAGGCCTTTGTAAGTTATTTTAGCTGCTTCTATTGACTATTGAATTAAATGACCAGAAGAAGGTCCAAGCTAAGTAGACGATCCTTGCTTTTCCATGAACAGCTCACTGTGGCAATAGCTCAGGCATGCCCTTAATTCTGCAAATGCAGTCAGGCTGAGATTCCAGCATTTAAGGCAGAAAATTGTGGAAGTATTTGAAACTAAAAAAAAAAAAATTTGCAATGAAGCAGGTGATTCTACTCTACATAACCATAGCTCTTGTAGACCACCAGCAGTTGTGTTGCAGTGGGCTTTCTTCCTTACATTTTTGAACCGCTTGTCCCACTGTGAATGGCACATTCATCACACCCACTCCTGCCTAAAGGATAAAGGTCACAATCTCAGGGGATGGTCAGTTTCTTGCAATTTCCTGATTCTTTCTGTTATAAGGTGAATGAGGATCACATTTTCTTTAAATACGTTCTTATTATTTTGAGTTTCATACATGAATATAATGATTTTATATAATTTCACCCCTTAGTTCTTAATTCTCTCTTGCCCTCATATTTCCCATTGAAAACCTTTTTTTTTCTTCCTTTCCAGTCTCCCTCCTAATTTCACATCCTTTTGTATGTGTGGCACATTAAGTTTCACTCTAGTTTCCTGCACTGGCATGTACCTGGGGGTTTTGCTGAAGCATGAGTCATATATCAGGGGTGTGTGTGGCGGGGGGGAGAGGGGGAAGCCGTTGAGGAACGTAACTCGCCCCAATCCAGAATTCTCCTTCAATAATTTCTCAGGGAGGTGTCGTACCTCTTGAGATCTTCCCCTTCTGTGGTAAAATGTTGATAGGCCATATTTCTGTGCAAGCCTTGTGGAAGTAGTGCTGCAGAGAGATCCTGGGTACAGCAGCCCTGCCGTGGGTGGAAGATGCCATAGGGCAGCCCCATCCTGTCCTCAGGCTATTACATTCTTAATGTCCGCTTCTGAGGATGTTTTCTGGTCCTTTGGGTTGAGGTGATCTAAATATCCTGTTTAGAGCCAAGAGATGTATAGCCAGTTATACTTTGGCCAGCTGTGATTCTCTTTTTTAAATACCTTGCATTGCAAAGGGATGCTTCTAGGTCAAGTGCTGACAGCTTCTTTAATTTATGAGTGTCATAGTTGGGCACAGATGTAAACTTGATTGTTGAGGGTTTGAGCTCTGGGCACATTTGTAGAGAATTAGTGGGTGGGTTAAGCCCAGAGTGACCTGAAAGAGATTGTCTAGTGGATGGGGCAGATCCAGCCCATGGTGGGTGGGACTAGGCCCTGAACATGTGAGTAAAATACAAAGAGATGGTTGAGGAAGTTGGCGTCCTTCTGTACACTTGGCCAGACATGCTGGTCTGGCAAATAAGGATCGTCCCTCTCTCAGCTGTTGTGTAGAGATGGTGTGGCCAGTTCTCTCGGCCCTGGTATTGATGCGTGCTCTCCTGTCAAGCTGGACTGACAACTGTAACTGAACTTTTGTAAGAGACAATAAACCCCTTGTTCCCTTTGATGTATCATCATGTATCATCAACCATGCAGGCAATGTGTAACAAAGAATATTAATGATAGCTGCTTAGATGGAAGTTCATATCCCACCTTTATAGTTAAGCTTTAATTGTTTGTTGCCTCCTAGGACCTGTGGCCTCCTCTTCCATAGGCTTGTGGCCACGTTTACTGTACCAGGAATATGTCCTCTGGTAGATAATGGGCCTGAACACCAACCAGAAACCAGTTGGTTATGCCCATAGCATTCATGCCGCTATTGTACCAATGATCACTTCTTGCCAAGGTGGTTGTTCTATGTAGCTTGTGGCTTTCTTAGCTGGGTGAGACTGTTGATTGCCTTTCTTTTTCAGCAACTTCACTTAGTACCTCCTTGTTCTGGGAAAGTTGGCCAGTCATGAGGAATTTTCCAGATCAGTCCTTAACTTGTTTTGAACATGCCCTGAGGAGGATCACATTTCTGCAGTGGAAACCTTTCCCCATTTATAGGAGAGGCTTTAGCTCCTCTGCCATAGCCAAGGAAATCAGTGTGTTTAACAAGGTTTTTTCCATAAAATGAAATATCAGTCACTATAGAGTACCAGGCAGCAGATTTTGACTTCTTGCTAACATATAACACATGCTATAGAATTGCCGCTGGGTCCTTGTAAATATTAACTTCATCTCTCATGTTCATGTTAGAGATTTATCCAAACAATATTTCTTTTTCCAATCCCATTCTGCTCGCCTCTTTTCGTTTCTTCTGTTTCATTGAAGAGCAGTGTCGTCCATCTGGTTGCCAAAAGTCAAAGTCAAGAGTCTCTCTCCACCACCTCTATTTGATTGATCTTAAAGATATAGCTATTTATGACTTAAATGTTTCATACATGTATCCTTATTTGATCCTTAAAGCCCACCCCAGATTGTCAAATCTTAGTTGACATAAGTAGCTTCTTTTTGTTTCTAGGGCATGACCATGCATGTCGTTTTCGAGGTCTGTGTGCACATGTATGTGTATGCATATGTGGAATCATCCTCAATTGTCCTTCTAACTCACTCTGTGAGACAGGGTCTTTATGCAAACCCAGAGTGTTAGCCTAGTTAGCCGGTTTGATCTGGTGATTCCCAGTTTCTGCATTCCAAAACTGAAATTACAGGTTGGTCAACACAGCCAGCTGACATTTTATGTGTGAACTAAGGCTGCAGACACCACTCCTTTAGTTTGCACATCAAGTGCTTTACCCACTGACTGAGCCTTTTCCCCAATCCCTAAGTAGCCTCTAAACTTGGCTAAGGGATCAAGACAACAAGCCTCCCAATCTCCTTATAATTCTGTCCTCTATGAATATCATTACACGTCACCTGCCAACCTTCTCTTTAGCAGCTTTTCCTTGCTATTAAGATGCATACACAATTTTGCAACAATCCCGTGTTTTGTTAGGTTACCTTTCTTGCCACAGATTCATTGCAAACATAGCACATTACCCTACCAAGCATTTCCAAATTTCAATGTTAAATTAGGTTACTGTGCAAATTCACATTGTGGTCACAGTTACATGCCAGGCAGAGACACCTCAAGTTTTCACAATCATGTTTTCAGCCCTGCAGCATCCCTCACTCACTCATCCCCTACTTTGTTTTCCCTTGTGCAAATTTATTTCCAATAAGCTCTTTTCTCCTCTATTTGTTTGTCTACTTCCCAGTGTCTGAACCTCATCTTCTCTGCCAGAGCTATTCCTAATCATCACTTTCTGGAGAATTTTCCTGCTGAAAACACTTGTTTTCAGAACTTGCCTGCCTGTTCCTTGCTGGAGAATCTCAAGCAATCAGGGGAGGGAATACTTTGTGTTCCATATACAGTCTCATCTCATGCACAGAACCTGGTGGCTAATGTTACTCCATTAATGGAATAAGCATGACTTGAACAATGACTGAACGGGATTGCTTCCTACACATGTGCAATTGAAGGGTCAGTTTCTGGTGATGATCTTCATGAGGAGGGGAGACCAAGAAAGACTTAGTAGGTCTTTGGGTAAGAGTGCCAAATCTTCTCTGATCATTGTTTGCTCAGAAAATTGTCTTGAAACTCATCTGGGATTGGAAGGGAAGATGGGAGGGCAGGAAGGAAGGAGGAGAAAGGGAGAAGAGGGGAGAGAGAGTGAGAGAGAGAAAGTGAGAGAAAAAGAGGGAGAAGGAAAGAAAAAGAGAGATAGAGAGAGAAAAAGAAAGGAGAAAGAGAAAAGAGAAAGAAAGATATATAGAGAAAGAGACAGACATGCAGACAGAAAAGGAAGGAAGGAAGGAAGGAATGAAGGAAGGAAGGAAGAAGAAAGAAAGGAAGGAAGGAAAGAAGGAAGGAAAAATAAAGGGGGAATGAAAAGAGAAAGAAAGGAGAAGGAAGGGAGAAAGGCAGAAAGGAGACATGGGAGGCTCTTTATGTTGGATGCCACTAGCTTCACGGAGCTCCAGTGCCCTCTTTTTCAGGACCTGGAGTGCAGCCACCCTGAAGTGGCTGTCTAGGAGTTGGCTGGGCTGGATTTGCATGTGACTCTGCAAAGCCTCGTGATTGAGAATGATTGCTTTCACTTACTTGATTAAAACTGGGAGAAATATAGATGGTTCTCCAGTCATATTTTACATGGCTTGCTGACGATTGCTTTTCTTCCTAAATGGACATTTACTACCTATTTAGAACAATAAAATACCTCAAAGCCAACATTAAGCAAGATGTAGCCCATCTATCACATGCCCTGCTCCTCTTGGTAGTAATAACCGTTAACAGAGGCCTCATTACGTGGCAAATTCCATGTTTTTACAAGTCACTTTATAGATTCACTCTGTGATCACTAATAAACCTATTGAGCAAGTAACTAATTAAGGAAACTTAAATGAAAACCAATTATTCAGTGCCCTAAATTTTCTAAATTTTATTTAGGGAGAGTACTGAAATGTTTTTAAAATAAGTTGCAAGCACACACACACACACACACACACACACACACACACTCTCACACAGAGCTAAAAATGCTGCCTTACTACAATAGCAGTTCACCCACACTGTAACCTACAGGCAATTGATATTCCATATTCTATGCTACGTTCATCAATTCTTTTCTTTCACTGATTGTCATGGCTACAGAGTGTAAACATATGTAAAACAAAGGCATTTTATTAGTAATCAGAGTAGACTTTCACTCACCAAGAGACCTGGGAAGTTACTTGGGCATATGTGTTTATTAATCCATCAGTAGCAACTTTGGGAAGAAAATTCACATATATTCCAAGACAGAAGCACAGGATCTCAGAGGAGTTTCAGGTTTAATTTGTAAACAGCACAAGAAGGGATAGATCCACATAAAAACGCTGTCTATCGCTTGAACTGCTTCTAATGGGGAACTCATTTTAAATTGAAGGTTAAACTTCTGGACTAGCACAAGATGCACAAGTGCCTTACACAAGTTCTTCATCAGTAAAAGTACTGTTCTTCAGCTGTGAAAACCAGAAAGTTTCCACAGCTGAGTAGTCAGTCACATGTAGTTTCCACATTTTTCTCCTAACCCAGATTTTATTGTTGTCCTTCCTTCCTTCCTCCCTCCCTCCCTCCCTCCCTCCCTCCCTCCCTCCCTCCTTCCCTCCCTCTTTCTCTCTCTCTCTCTCTTTCTTTCTTTCTTTCTTTCTTTCTTTCTTTCTTTCTTTCTTTCTTTCTTTCTTTCTTTCTTTCTTTCTTTCTTTCTTTCTTTCTTGCATGTCTGTGTTGCTTCTGTGCCTGTATGTGTCTCACATGTTTGGGTGCCCATGTGTGTGCAAGTATATGTACAAGAGGGCATTGAATGTGAGTGCCTATGCATGCTGAAGGATGGTATCAGCAATCATCCTGAATTGTTCTATCCACTTATTACTTTGGTCTGGGGACTAGAATTGCAGGCCACTGTCATATCCATCAAACGTTTTCATGTGGCATATGGATCTGAACTCAGGTCCCTAAACGTGTGTGGCAAGGGCTTTAACCCCTGAGCTATCTCCCCCGCCTCTGTTCCTATAATTGACGTCAGTCTGTGGGATGACTTAGCCTGTGTAGCTTTTCATAACCTGTTGAGTTTTTCTAAGAGTAAATAATCACTTATTTTGTAGGATGTCATGAAATTTGGATTCTCCTGATGCTTTCAATTAAATTAAGGTTATACACTTGTTGGTCAGCATCCATGGGAGGAAATATGAGACTAGACAGAGAAAAGCCTCCCCAAACTACTTATAGCTTCGTAACATTTCTGAAATTAAAGTTCATTTTTATGAGCCACAATTTGTTAAGCCCCCACCACAATTCAAATTTATATTTCGTTATAGGTGTCTATATAGGTCTGTGTGTGCTTTCTGCATGCATGCACGTGTGTGTGTGGGTGTGTGTGTATTTCTTTAGGCATTTGCATATACTATCAAATATTTCGAAATGTTATTTTGCCGAACATTTGCCATGACAAACGTATTTTCTGAAGATGCATCTCACAGATTCTAACGTTGCAGATGATTTTCAATGCTATCTCAACTAAAGCTCTTGGGTGACCTAGTTACTTTTGATGAGAGGGTATGGGGGAAACTTCACATGCAGTGAGTACTAGGCCAGTCTTCCTGTCCAGGTATCATGAATTCCATATCAATCTGAACAATGTGCATATTGGTAATACACAGGGAATAGGAATTCCCATGTGGTGTTCAACATATGTAGAAGAACAAGAGCTGTTTTATTGTAACCAGAGCATGTGTTCCAATGATATTTCAAAGGCAGTTTCCTAACCAATCTGTTCCTGGGGCAGGAGGTACTTGGTGTGTCTATGACTCATATCACACTATATGTATTATATGCATCAATGTTTATAATTTAGTGAAAATAAGTCATCATAGCCATGCACATCACAAGTCAAGAAACCTGGATGTGGACGACTGGAAATTGCATGGTTTGGGTGGGAAGAGGGTAACAAGAGGGCACATGAGAATGTGCCCCTGTGGAGGTCCAAGTGTGGCATTGGGAACTACCCTGCATTGCTCTGACTCCTTATTGCTTTGTTTCAGGAGTTTCCAGACTCCACCTTCCAGGGCTGGAATTGAAGGCCACCACCGCCATTTTTATGTGGGATCTGAATCCAGGTTCTTTTGCTTGCAAGTCAAAGGTTTCCATCCTTGAGTCATCTCTCTTCAGCCTGCGAGTTTGCACATTTCAACAGTATCTCGTGTTGTTCGTAGATGCAAGAGTAGAATTGCAGGCCCAAGACTGTTCTTGAACCTAGAAAGCAAGAAGTCGTGGATGGGTGCAGGAACTCGAAGTGGGCATATTTGTGAGAAGCAGCTGTGGACAGTGGCAGGTGTGGCAGCTGGTGACTTACTAGAGGTGGTGACACGAGCTCACCTTGGGGGAGGTCCATGAGATTCCAGATTCTCAGTTTGCCAGAACCCAGACAAGTTTTCCTTTTGACATCTGGTTCAGTATTAAGTCTATTGACAACTGAGTCATCTCGGTATTGATTCCAGGAAAGGAAATACAGTTTCAAAGTGTTTTGAAGATATGCACACACCAAACAACAGTGTCACACCATCTAAGAGAAAGCTGCAACATGAACATCGATTTTTTTTCACCAATCATTAACAAGTTTCAATTTACTGTTTCTAAGTCTGATTCACCAACCGAGTTCCTTCTGGCTTTTCATGCGGATAAGGATCATAGGCTCGTGTCTTTTCCTACAATTGAGATGCAGGTTGTCTTTTTCTTTATTTCTCCCTTCTGCCTCACTCTCTTTTTCTATTTGTTTGCAACAGGGAATAGCAGAGATAATGTAGCGTTCAGCTTTTCACTTCCAGCATAATTTCAACTCTTTTGAAGTTCAAGTGTAAATGCCTAGTGTGCTGAATAGACTAATGTTCAATCCGATTGAGTGTCTTTTGAGCTGTGAAATGTATCAGTTCTCCCCAGTCTCTGGGAATTAAACACAAGTAGCAATAATAGGAACATAAACAAAACTTTCCACCTAGGGACATGAACATACTTGCATGATTGCCAGACAGCAGAATATTTATTTATTTATATTACTGTAATTAAAGCCCAAGTTCCAATGATTGCTTCCAAAGTCATTTGGAAAATTAGAATTCCCAGAAATATACATTAGAATTTAGACACCTTCTAGTTTTTTTTAACTTATTGATAAATCTATATATCTGTGATCTTTCCAATGAAAGTACCCCACCCAACATAAAAACTTGGGGTTCAAAATGCAATTGTAGATGAATAGGCTAAAGCCAGCAGAACACACAGTGGAGCTTTCTATTTCAAAATACTGTGTGTCTTTTTTCAAGGGAAAACAAGATTTAATAAGTTCTTAGATTTGAATTTATTAAGCTAGTCTGATTAGCCGAGTCACCTGGAAATCTCTTTAGCTAGTACAATCATTTTTTTTGTCATTCTTAAAATGAATGCCAAAACATTAAAAAAAAAGCAGAAGGTAATTAGTATAGTCTTTTTTATTGTCATAGTTTTGTCTAAATGAAGCAGCCAATAGGCATGCTTGAAATCTGAAACTGGTTATGAGGATCATTCAAAGCAAACTTTGAGAAGACAAATGAAATCTGCATAAGGAATTACAAAAAAAAAAAAAAACAAACAAACCTAGGTATAGGGAAGTATGAGCCAGCCAGAATACTTAGAACAGTTGAGAAATCAGCATCCTTTGTCTACCTTGCTTTTTTTCCTCCAAAATATCACATTTGTAAAAATAAGATTTAAAAATGAATGCAGCAACTTCAAATGTATGAAATGAAAATGGTACTTGTCCAGGGAAATCAGAAGGGCAAGTTGTCTAGGGTAATGGTCGTGGATTCAACCTGCACGCAGATCACTAGAGATCGTGTTTTTGGTAGTCATTTCTAACTCACGCTCTGGAGTTGGCCCTGAGATTCCGCACCTCCCACAACCTTTAAAAACTGCAGAAGCTGCTGATTGGTGGATGGCACTTGGAATAGAGAGATATGAAACAGAGCGTGAACATGCACCTGAGTGATTGCATTTTGAGGAAAAGAAAAACTGAACAATCACAAAACTGAGCACACTCCTTGGAGTTATAGAATTGTACTGCTAAAAGTCCCTTGTGAGACACCGTAGTTTTTATTTTTTTCCATGAGCCTTTGCATGAGGGGGAAAGGTGCTAATTGCCATCAGATTGAACTTTTGGGGGCTCCAAACTCTGAGGTCCTATCCATCCTGTGTGGGTGAGTGTAATAGAATGTGAGTGAGCGGAAGACTTAGTTCAACTTGTTAAAATACTTGAAAGGCTGAAAATTTCTGAGGGATTTTTGCTCTTAGAAATTCCTGGGTGGAGTGATTTGGGGAGTGGGCGGGTATGCTTTTACATAATAGGAGTCCTGTCTTTTCTTGCCAGGCATTTGCTCTGTGTCAAAGAGAGAGATACTGCAATTTCATGAGCAAATTGCATGTTACCATTTAAGCAGATGCAAAAGTCTTGTCATTGGGAGACACTTAACATGTTTTTAAGAAAATACTCTTGAACGTTTTCTGATAAAATGAAACGTAATTCTCAATTATAAAGCCTCAAACTCCCTCACATAGGCATAGATTTATGTTGACCATTTGTGGCTAAGTTTACCTTCTTCCTGTCTTACTATTTATGCAAACATCCAGACTAGAGGGTGACCCAAGTAAAAGAGTGCTTGGCACCTAAGGGCAGGAGCCTTAGTTGGGATGCTTAGTATCCATATATAAATCTGGGCATTACACATGTATATATACAACACTGAGGTGACAGAGAGAGGGGGATCCTCGGAGGCTGCCAGTGAGCCATCTTATGTGAATTGGTAAGCTTTAGGTTCAGTGAAAGGCCCTTTCTCAAAATCAAAGACAGAGCTAGCTCATTTGGGAGATTGCCTGTCTGTCATTCACAAAATTCTAGGCTTGATAGTTAACAGCAAATAAATTGACTGTGGTGCTCGCATATGGCTGAACTCCTAGCACTGGGGAGATGGAAGTCAAAGGATATGCTCAAGATCGTCTCTGTAAGGATACATGAGACACTGTCACAATAATATTTTTTAAAAAGTAGAAAGTGATTTGGAAAGATATCTTATGTCAATCTTTGGTCTCCACATGCTTGAACACACATGTGGGTGTACATATACACATACATTACAACCATACAGTTTCTAAGATATAAATACAAATTTAAAAAGTTACTTCTACAGGGTAAAACAGGTGAACATGTTATCTTAATATGGAATGATTTTTGTCTCTGTGAATCAAAACTGTGGTAAAACTTTCATTAATATAGTTTCCCATTTCAGAATAATCAATATAATTGCTTTTCCTCTTCCTGTGACCTTCCAAAGGTTCCAGTATGATTCTTGAATCAATCTCAGGTCTCCACATGCACATACACAGGCATGTGCCCACTCATGTATGAACACAAGTTATACATAGACATACACTCTCCCCACACATACTCATGAAAATGGAAAAGGTATTTTTGAAACATTTTTATAATGGGGGAATCGATGTTACACAGAGCAAATGCAACACATTTTCAAGACCTAACAACCAGGAGTTAAGCATCAGTGTGATACTTGCCTAGAATGGTTTCAAAACACCCTTAACGGATGATTTTCAAAGGCAGTTACTTTTATGTGAACTTGATCATTGAGAGTTGATCTCTTAAGCACAGCTGTGAAGAATTATTTAGTGAAGGCAAACCCCTGATCAAGTCTGTAGGTTATCTAACTGATGTGAGAAGACCCAGCCAAAGTGTGTGTGGGGGGGAGGCAATTCCCTGGAGAGGTAGATATGATAGTGATAGGAAGAGAACTGGTTGGCTTGGACAGACTGACAAGTTAGAAGGTGTGCTTTGGTATTTGCCTCTCCTTCAACTCTTTTTTTCAGAGTTTAAAGCAGGGATTTTATTGAAAATGTGAGAAAAGGGAAGAAACTCTTAGTTGCTTGGACCAAAGGAGGCAAGGAGGAAGCCATATTCTTAAGGTAGGAGAGCATTAGAGTAGAGGAGACAGTTTAATGTCAGAGAGAAAGGAAGAGCACTACAAATACATGGCTGTGAGAGGATAGAGCTATCATGATGTAGCCACATGGGAGTAGAGCCAGAAGAAGAGAAAGATGATGGGTAGAGTGACAATCTTTTATAGCCTGGCATCGCTAATGATTGTCCCAGAGCTACTAGGGAAGTAAGGAGGGTTTGTGGGCGTGATTCCCACAGGCCTGGACATTCCAAATTGTGTGAGGTCTTCTTGTGGAAACCACTTGGCCTCAGCTCTTGCTGGACTAGATTCTGAAACCATAAGCATAATAAAATTCTCCTCATTCTCCTAAATTGCTTGGGTCATGTATTCAGTACAGCAGTGGGAAGACGAGACTATGATAAGAGCTGAAAAATCACCCACTTTAGGCTTTTAAGAGCCAACAAGTATGTAAGAAATACTAAATG
This sequence comes from Typhlomys cinereus, assembly GCA_023101885.1. Lineage (NCBI taxonomy): Eukaryota > Metazoa > Chordata > Mammalia > Rodentia > Platacanthomyidae > Typhlomys > Typhlomys cinereus. The sequence goes on along the minus strand of JALPQD010000525.1, from coordinate 535,531 downwards.
ACATTGGGGGTTATGGTGTATAACATGTGGGTAACATGTGGGTATATTGACCAGTCCGATTACTCAGCATATTTATAGTCTTAAATCCTACAAGAGAATGGCCTTGTGTTTCCGCCATTGACGAGCTGGCTGTGAGATTCTGGTCCTGTTCTCCCATGGGCTCTTGAAAATCACCCTTTAATCTTAAGAAGCCATTCCAGGCAGGTATCACACTGATGCTTGTCTCCTTGGTCTTGAAAATGTGTTGCATTTGCTCCATGATTGGTCACCATTCTGTGTAACATCAATTTCCCCCTTTTAAAAAAAGGTTTCAAAATTACTTTTTTTTTCATTTTCATGAATAATGTGGGGAGATTCCACGTGTTCATATGGGAGTAGGCACATGTTTGTCCAAGTGGAAACCTGAGTTTGATGTAAAAAATCATGCTTGATTGTTCTTCCACCTTGTTGTTTTTGAGGCAATCAAATCCAGAGCTGCTGATAAGGCTAAGTTAGCCATCTTGCTCTGGGAATTCTCAGTCTCTGATTCCAAGGATGGAACTGCAAGTAGACCCCAGCACCCCCTTGTATTTTACCTGGACTCCATAGCTGCGTACTGCAGTTGTTGCTTTTGAGGTGTTTGCACCAATGAGCCCTTGCCCCAGCGTTCTCCCCCTTTTTCAAATCCTCTGAGACTTCCACAAGTGTGACCTCTTCCCTAATTATAGTTTTGCATGTCTTGCTTTTTTCTCATAGTTTGATAGCCTGAGGTTTCTGATGTATTTAGCATCCATCTTCAGAATCTTTTTCCAGAAGTTTCCCTTACTACTAGGTAGTAAGAACTACCCATGACTTCTGTGCCATTATTTCCCGAACTTTAGACGTTTTTAAAATTCCAAAGCTGGATGTGTGCTTCAGAGTAAGAAAGTGTGGAATCCATCCACTAGCATTTAATTAAATCCCTGGGAGATTTCAGTATTAGAACATTGGCAGTCATGCATAAGTGACTCTTCTCTATGTCACACTCATGACCACAGCCCCTCTCCTCTAAGGAGTCCTTTAGACTTCAGGCAAAGTGGACCATACAGGCTTCACTCCAAGAACCAAGTCTGAAAGCCAGCCTGACTCCACCACACTTCTCAGACTCCTAAAGTCTATGGACACACCTGCTCCCTCCCACGCGGCTCTTTAAAGTCATTAGCATAATCCCAGAAACAAGCACAACATATTTTCAGTTCAAATAGTTGTTTTCAGAGAGCATTTGAAAAACTGTTCCCCAAGCTAAAAAAAAAGGAAGACATGAAGTCGCTCATATTCTATTTCCCTTCAAAACATTTTCCTTATGCCCAAAATAATCTGCCAATTTTGCAGCTCTGTTTTGCAACTAAAGATTTTTTCCTCACAGAAAAACAACCTGGAATATGTTCTCTGTCCTTCAGGATACAGTAATCCTCTTATCCATGGGATTATAAGGTCTATGAGGTCCAGTGTATTCCACTGGAAGTATCTTAAGCTCTATCTATCCTCTATGTATTAAGCTCTATCTATCCTCTATGTATCTATATATGTATCTCTTATGTATCTATCTATGTATGTATCTATGATCTATTTATTATTTATCATCTATCTATTTATCCACCTATTTTCTATTTATTGATCTATCATCTGTCAATCAACATTCATCTCTCAATCTATCATCTATTATCTCTCTATTGCTACTGTCATCTATCATAATATATATGATTTTTATTATATGCATAACTATGATCAAGTTTAACTTATAAGTTTGACACAGAGATTAACTAATAATAAGTTATAATAGTTACAAATAATTAATATAAAATCTATTAATATAAGATCATTCCCAGTTTGGGAATATTTCCTGTAGTTTGGGACCACTTCTAAATCTGTTAAGGGTTGCTTGCGCACAAGCACATTGAGAGCAGGACAGTGTGTCTAATGGCTACTTAGTGGCTACTGGGTTAGTAATGTACAGAGTATGGAAACTGGACAAAAAGACAACCGTACCCTGGACAGGCCACCATGGGCCACCACAAAACTTCACCCTGATACTAAGAATTGATGAGAACACTTAGGAAGAATTTATTTTTGGATTTTTCTATTTCATTCTTCCACCACAGTTGGCCATGGGCAACTAAAACTACAGAAATGAAGGCTGAATCTCAGAGGGGAGTCGTTGTACATTAAAATATGACTACAGTGCATCAGTGGCATGAGTAATATGAAGACAACCAATTGCTTTCTGGTTGACTTTAAGGCCCACATTGGGGAAAGAAACCAGGCCTGGTATTTTAAACCTGGGGAAGGGGAAATCATATATGCTACATGGCAACACACTGCTAAGGATAAGCTACAATGCCATGATGATCAAAGCATCATCCCGAGATTTATCATTCTATCCATAGGTGACAGCAGCTTCAAGCTGTGGCCTAGTGGCTCCCTTAGGCAAGGCAAGGTGTGTCACACAGAGAATCACCACCCGCCAAAATGCAGAGAATAAGCAACTATGGAGAACTCAGCTCTAAACTGGACATCAAAATCAGTCCCTCCCTATCCCAAGACTCAGAAAATGGTGGGTGGTGTGGGTGGTGTGAAAGAGTCTGAAGGTAAGAGGGGTTCTGAGAGACTGTATCTTCTCATCATGACTGAATTGCTGCAGTCAAGAACTTACTGTAATGATGTCTATTGCCACAAGACCTGCACAATATTTGGCCTATCCACATTTCTGCATGGAAAGAGGGAGAACTCAAGAGCATCCACATCTGGTTGAAAGAATGTTGAAGGTTGATGCCGGGCAGGAGAAGGGAAGATACTTCCTTGCAAATTAATAAGTCATCCATGCCCCAGCAAGTGCTTAGGCACTTGCCAAGGTGGGCATCTGAGGTAAAGCCCAGTGGACTGCATGTGCAAAAAAATGGGGTGAAAGGAGGAAGGAAACTGTTTGGAAAGGAAAATGTATGAAGTGAAGAGAAGGAAGGGAAATGGGATCAGATAGAAGGGGGTGAAAAAGACACAAATGCCTTGTGCTCATGTAAGAGAGTATCAAAGAATAAAAATAACAGATTATAGTGTAAAGGTCTTATTTAAATTTACTCTTTTTCTATTTGTGTTTGCAAAACAGGAGAAGTTCATTTAATATGGATACTAATTCAAATAATTTATTTGAAATTTTGTCACCTATTATTTATTGGAAATGTATCTAAACTGAAATGGAATTTGTCTGACTCCTGCGTTGGACTGTAAATCCTTGTGGTCTGACTCATCCTTAGTCTTTTCAAGGTTGATCTCATAGGAAAACTCAGTCAATACTCTCATGAGCGTCTCTGTCATCCCTATATTGGACGAGAGATTCACTCCTTCTTTTGAATGTTTTGCAATGAATTTTTCATGGCTATCACAGACTAGACACCTGCCAGAAGATTAGTGAATTATACCAACTTTCCTGTTACTGTCTGGGGACCCACTAGATATCTGGCAATAAACAGCTTAGTGTGCTATACTTACTTAATAAATGTTTAAAAGCGATGGGCAGGAAGAAGGCAATAGGCAGAAGCGAGACTGTACATGTACTTGCGGTTTCTGGTGTCTGCTGAAGCCTGGAAGATAGATGGGATTAGGAGAGGGAGAAAGTGAAGGATGGAACAGAGAGAAAGAATCGCTACGAATGAGTACGGTGGTGCAGAGGGGCTTGACGGAGCCCCTCTTTCATTCCGTGCAGATGTGCAGAAATTGGATAAATGAAAAGGGAGATTAAAATTGTACCATTTCAGTCATTTCCTCCACAGTCATCTCTCTGAAGGTTGGTTCTGTAGCTGCTGGCAGGTGGCCAGCTTGCTAAGTCCTCTTAAATTGACAGCCAAGCCAGATAAATATCCACTCTTGGCAGCGGCTCCCTGACAGATGGCCTGGCATTCATGGTGTAACTCAAGACAACAATGGTGGAGCTAGAATCTCTCCAGCCAAGCAGCTCCTAGTTACTGCATGCAATATGTAACTCGGATTTCAGCGGGCTTGCCATGATGGGCAGGGTACCAGGGAGACCAAGTCATTACAATGAACAGGAAATTACATCTGCATTGAAGATGGGGACGGGCATCTAATGGGGCGGGGCAGGGTGGCCTGGGAGACTTCAAATGGAAAAACATTAAGAAAGTGAACATATGCATTCCTTTTCCCCCATGAATGATTGTAATATGCCTCATACCCCCAATGGAATGGGAAGCAGACAGACTTTCAGGATACTGCATGCAGGAGCTTGGAAAGTCTTTCGGTCACCAAGTTGGGCACAACTGCCAATACAAGACATTCAAGCTGCGCATCAAGGTCCTTGATGGCTGAAATTACCTACACTGTACATGTTCGACCTTCATCACTCTCTTCCAAGGTGAAGGACAATGTGGTGCCTTAGTGGGGTGGTTTAGAAAGTGCCAGAAGCTGAGGCACAGTCTCTTAAGCTGACCCCTTCTGGGTAATCTACCTTAGTGGTAGATGTCCCTTTTCTTCTTCTTAATGGAATCCTTTTTCTGATAACCAGGCTTTTATTTTGGAGGATTGGTCATGATACTCTTTGTTTGTATTGTCAGCAACATGACCTAGAAATGTATGGATGAAGGTATGCTAAGAAGAGACTACAAACCTGAATTACATCTACACCAATACAGGCAGGATGCTACCGAGAGCCTCACAGCAGTGGGTGGATTAAAGAACATCTCTCTAGGCTGTAGACTTGGGTCTAAATGAAGACTTTAAGGAAGAAATCGTGGAGCCTGCTCAGGAGAGAGTTACCGATACTCTCAAGCCCTTTAGAACCGTGAAACTATCTATCAGCACAATTGCCAGTATTGGCAGACAAAGCTGTTGGTAGCTTGTCCTCTCAGAATAATTATAACCTTGTAGTTCCTGCGTGGACATAGGAGCTCTGGTCAGTGGTGGGATCCCATAATTTTATTTCCGTTTCAGATGAGGTAAACTAGACCTATTTTGCCCATCAGTTTTAACTGTTGGTTGCTTTATTTTATTTTTTAATTTTGCTTGAAACCATATTTTTATTCCACCATCTGTTAAGGCCAGTTAAAGAAGAGTTGGCTTTATGTGTATCCCTGAAACCAACATCTAAGGCCAAAAAAGTATCTATGTTAAAATCTTGGATTCTGATTCAACGTAAAAGTCACTTGTGAAGTGTGCTTGTCCCAAAGAGATGAGGGTCCTTCAGTGAGGGGCAGGACCCTGCTTGTCCCTGACTATTGCTGAAGATAACTGACCAGGAGATAGTTTACTAGATCACAGTTGCTATGGGGAGACTAGAGAAAGACCTACTGTGAGAAGAGAGAAAGGCCTATTGGGAGAGGGATGCTGTTTTCAACTTATTTCTCTAAAATAATTTCTTTATGAAAAGGGTAGAATGAAAGAGAGAGAAAAAAACAGGCAGACAGACAGACATATGTATGCCACAGTGCACATGGTGAGAGGGCGACATTGGCAAGTCATTCCTCTCTTCCCACCATGTGGGTGTCTCTCTGGGTATCAAACTCAGATTAGCAGTTGGTCTCCTTTTGCTGTGAGATGATATGCATTCACAGCTTGAGGTAAAGAGGACTATTTATTTGGCTTATGATTTCAGAGAGGAGATATAGTTCATCAGGGCAAAAATCACATAGCAGAAGGCATGGCTGGGGGCATAGGCAGGGAGGTGGTTCATACCATGATGGAAGAGAGAGCAAGAGCAGACTGAAAGGAAGGAAGCAGGGATAAGCCACCAAACCTCAAGACCCACCTCCTGTGGTATTCCTTCCTCTGGCAAAGTTCTGCCTCTCAAAAGCACCACAACCTCCTCAAATATTAACACCAACAAAGGATTCAAATACCTGAGTTCACGGGGGCAACTCACATTCAAACCGTGATAGGTGTAGGGTCCCAAAAGACTTTGAGCACATAAAATGAGACCCTCTGACATCATCATAAAAAACACCTGTCACTATGGAATGTGCATCTCAGAATGTGTGTATATGTGTGTGCATGCACGTGTGTACTTTGTGTGGATGTGTATGGGTGGTGTGCATGCATGTGTGTGCATACATATGTGACCTGGTGGGGGATGTGTGCATGTGTGTGCATGCATGTGTGTACTGGTAAGGGATGTGTGCATATGTGTGCATATATGTGTGCACAAGTGTATGTGCTTTTATGCATCTGTGTGTATATGTTTTATTGAATTTCTGTAACTCCTTTAAAAGATTAAAATTGTTACTACAGCTACCCTATAATCCACTCATATTTCCAAGAAGAGCTATGCTAACACATGCACAGGGTTGTATAGTTAGACACACATATTGGCTGTGTCTGAAAGGAGAGAGAAGTCTGTCATAATGCTCCTGGAAACATTATGAAAGGAACTGGCAAAAAAGAGAGACTTGAATAAAATTTCTAAAGAGTCACCCTCATATTTTTAAGTGAATTTTTTGTGTGTATTTCTGTCTGTGTCTAAGAGGACACCATGTGTGCTTGTGCAGGCCCAAGGAGAATCATCCTAGATGGCTTTTCCTCTTTTTTGCTTTGCTCTGGGGTTTTGCAGACTCCACCTTCCAGGTCCTGAAGTGCAGGCTGCTGTCATTTCTGCCTGGCATTTTCATGCGGTGTCATGGTTTGAATGTAAATTGTCCCTCACAGGCTCATGTGTCTGAATCCTTAGCTGTTGTTTGGGAAGGTCATGGCCCATTCAGGAGGTGGAACCTTGCTGGAGGAAGGCACAGGAGTGGACCTTGAAGCTAGTTGGCCCCGCCCTGCTTCTGCATGTAGCCTGCTGCTGTTGGAGTTTGCAGTTTGCTCTCTTGGCCCCATGATTAATGTGACTTAAGCCTCCTCCAGTTTCTATTGCCAGCCATGTCTTTTCTGCCATAATGGACTGAATCTCTCCTCTGGAAGCATAAGCCTAATAAATCCCCTTTTCTCCCCTTAAGTTGTTTGAGCCTGAGTGCTATCTCACAGCAACAGAGAGAGCAGCTGCTGCATGCAGGATCTGGGATCTGAACTCAGGTCCTTCTGTTTGTAAGGCAGAGGTTTTAACCCCCGAACCCTCTCTCTATCCAGCTCAAGAATCACTGAATGCTTTCATATCTCATGATTGTTTACAGAAAGCTTGTTAGTAATGACCCTGAAACACAGCTACCTACCTCAGGAGAATGTCGAATGGGAAGGAAAGGGTCTATTTTGCTTTTTGGTTCTCACATTATTTGTATAAATTGATGAGCTGCAATGGGATATCATGATGCAGCAATCAAGCCCATGTCAACATTGTATTGGTTGCCTTTCATCATTCCCCTGGGTGAGACTCTAAAGTTCTTGAAGCTGTCTTTGGTAGCCCTCCTGTCTTCCTTTCTCCTGTCCACCTATTACCTCTGTGCTCTCCCCAGGGGGCCGCTCTTCCCCTTTACTATATTACTCTGTAAGTAAATACTCCTGTTGAAGCAAGAGCTAGACTGTGGGCATGCTGCCCACCCCACGTACATTTCCAAAGTAGAACAGATGTGAAGCTGAAGTGATACGTATTATACATTCTGTGTATTCAATAAAATCAGGCTTCTCTGGTAGGCATTTAAATTAACTTTTCCATCTCACATAAAAAACAAGAGCTGTGTAACTATCTTAGGAGAGCCAGTTTTATAAAATCCCCCGTCCATGCGGAAGCTAATGCTCCTTGCCTTGACATATGGAGGTGGTTTGATGGATGTGTGTTCAAATGAAATGAGGCTCCATGATCCAAAGGCTGGGTAATGCTGGATATAGCAGCTAGAGGGATGGTGATATTTTTAAAATATAAATTAAATTGTTTTTTATGATGCAATGAAATTACTAAGGAGGCCACATTGAGAAAAAGAGGAAGGTGGGACTATGGAGAGTGCCTGCTTTCATGGATAAATAGCTCTGCCAGTTGAGATTGCATTTATTAGAATTCACATCGCGATATTAGGCAGACCTATAATTTTGTGGTAACATCTCTGCTAATATGGACAGATGTGTTTATTTTATGCTAGGAGCCTCGTATCTCTATCATTATTCAATAAACCATTTATCTTGCTCTCTAAATCCATGTGCATTACACTTTGCATGAGCCGGAAGTTATACATCAAATATATTCTTCTTGAGCACTTCACCACTTGGAAATTGGAGGATTTGGAAGGTAAGCAGTCCTCCACAGGTTGCGGTCATACTAGCAGTTAGTAGATGAAATGCAATACCTTTTTGTTCTTTGGGAATCACTGTGTAATATTGGCAGTCAAATTTATGTTGAAAAACAATTTAAGCAATTATTTTACTATATTTTCACAATATATTCGGGATTGAGGAAAAGCAAACTGGAAGTGGAACATGGTTAATGGGAATTATAACTATTTATAACACATCTCAGTTTAGATTACGTACCTTAAGCTTTACATGGTTTATTTTGAATATGTGTGTATATACATACAAAGTGCTCACAAATGCATATATGTGTGGATACATGTGGAGACATGAGTGTGGAGGTTCACGGGACAATTTGGGGCAATCAGTTCTCTCCTTCTACTGTGTAGTTTCTGGGTATCAAATTTGGGTTACTGGGCTGTACAACAAGCACTTCTCCCAACTCAGCCACCTTGCCGTCTGCCTTAATTTTAAGACCTGAATTAATAGCTGAAATATGGTTCATGGGTTTTTTCTTGGATAGAATAGTAAACAGCCATGGAAGTCCTGCCAGCACCTGTGACTTCTTCCAGTGGCAACTAAGTAACAGTGCAGTTGCTACTGCTTCTCTAGCTCTGGCTTTTATTAACCTCTGGATATTACAGTACTTATTAGCCTACCACTGCATCTTGTTATTTAATGCAATAAACACATATTGTTAAACACTTCAAATCCCAAGTTTAGCATTATTCTTAGACAGAGGCCATAAACATCACTGGATTGTCAAAGCAATCCATTAATAAGTGTATATTCCAGGTATGCCTGCCAGGAAACTTTCTCTTCAATCTAGTTGTTTAACATAACGAAACCTGATAAAACATAGTAATTACATTCTTCAAACCAATGTGGGAAAGTTATTTAACATAGTTCCAAACATCATTGCTGAGGTCAGAACGTCATGTATAGAGAGAAGCAGACAAGCTGACCTACACTTATAAACCAACAAAAGCTTTTATATGAGTTAAAGATGAATAAGCTGGAAGCAGTTCCAATCTGGAGAAGACCTAGGTATTTTCATTCACTGCATTGCTTGGAGTTATTCCTTAAGGCCTTATTGTATAATGGGACAAAATTTAAGGGTGGACTTAGACTTTCAAAAGGAGGAGAGAACTTAAAGATCAGAGTGGAGGCCTCAATGCATGCATGCACGTGCAAGCTGGATATTTCACTCTAGGTATCATCTATGTGAATACTACAAAGCAAACTGCTTCCCAAGCATTATTTCATTAACAGGGCACAAGTTGATGCTTAATTTCTTCTACTTCTTAAAATTTGTCTGTGAAAATTAAGACAATTAACTGTTTACCATAGCATGTCTTATGATCATTCCATCCTTCTTGAAACATAGTCAGGATTCTGGGTTTAGTGTGTGTGTGTGTGTGTGTCTGTGTGTATGTCTGTGTGTGTGTATTTTGGAGTAATCACAAAGAATTGAACTGTGATTATATTCAAGATGTTTTGGAGATGCTGTGCTCATATCAAGAAACTGAGAAAGAAAAGAAAAAAGAGGAAGAAAGGAAGGGAGGAAGGAAGGAAGGAAGGAAGGAAGGAAGGAAGGAAGGAAGGAAGGAAGGAAGGAAGGAAGGAAGGAAGGAAGGAAGGAAGGAAGGAAGGATTCCATTAGTGCTCATATTCAGATGGGTATGTTCTTTTTTATAGATTTCAAATGTTGCAATTCACCATATGCATACCCACTGCTCAAAAAACTAGCAACCCGTCAACAAATCATCACATTCTTTCACAAGGTGCTCACCTTTAAGCATTTAACAACCTGGCAGTCAAGGAAGGATGAGGCTTGGGGCGCATCTGTGAAGACATGGTAGATAAGACCTGATCAAGCCTGTAGAAGATTGTCTAAAAGACAAGTGAAGACCCAGCCCATGCGATGAACAGGCTGGAGAGTGCTGGGTCAGTACTTCAGCACACTTTGAAATGCTGGCAGTCAGGGATTCTGACAGCAGAGAAAGGCTGTCCCTCTCTGAGCTCTTTCTGTGAATGTAGTGCTGCCAGTTCCCTCAACTCCTGGTATGGGCGAGAACTCTCCTGCCAAGCTGCACTATAAACTGTAACCAGAACTGTAAGCAAGAATAAAGCCCTTCCTGCCTTAAGCTGTCTGGTTGTGTAGTTATCAACAACACTAAGAAAGCGTGCAATAGACCAAAGTGTCAAGTTAAATTCATGGAAGTTGTGCTCAGTTTCAGTTGCTTCTCTAAAAATGTAATCTTTTTTAAAATTTTTATTATTTATTCAATCATGTGTGTATGTGTGTGTGTGTGTGTGTGTGTGTGTGTGTGTGTGTGTGTGTAGAACCACGGACGAATTCAGGAACCACCATGGACTCCTCTACCTCCTCATTTACTCTGCCCCAGGATTCACAGGTGCATTCACAGGTCCCTACCAGGACCAGAAACGCAGGCCTCCCCTGCTTCCGCCTGGTGTCTATACATAGGGTCTAGGATCTGAACTCAGGACCTTCTGCCTGCAAGCAGAGGCGTAACCCCTGAGCCACCTCTCCAGCCCCTAAAAATGTAATCTTAACAAGAATTAAATTTTCTTACATAAATTTTGAAGAGAATAGCATTCCTGACATGATCATTTCCTTCCATTGCCCACCTTTTTTTCAAGTTTTTATCCTTATTCAGCTTTTTCATAAAAGGAGTCATATTGATTAATAATTTTATTTTTAGGACTGGTAGGTAGACACCCTAGAAATTGCTATCCAAACTTAAAAAATGAGTAAAGTTGGATGTGTCTGATTGTACCATACATAAGCTGCATGAAGATGTATGATCACATTGGACTGTCTGAACTCTGCTCAGTTGATTGGCTGGACTGTGATTGGTCAGTTTCATATAGTTTCACAGAGTTTGGTCAATCATGGTGGAGTAGAAATAGACTAACCTGGCTCAGTACTTGTTGATGGGCAAGTTTTAGACTCTAAGGGGAAATAATCTACTCTTGTTTTTGCTGCATGGACAAGGTGTAAACTGCTCCCCAATTGCCCATCTTTACCCCCATAGGCTAGAGCCTCTCTCAGCTTTCAATCAAGAAGCTTCTGTTTGAAATGAATGGTCCTAATGCAGAGAATTCTAACTGCCCAAAGTGCAGAGAGTGAGGGAGTGTGGCGTGCTCCGCCCTGAACAGGACATGTCTGTCACCTGCCCTACAGTAAGGTTCAAAGAACATCAAGAAGAAGGAAAAGAAAGAACCTAAGAGCAGAGGGAGGGGAGGGGCACTGTCAAGCAATGTTGTCTGGACATGACAGACCTGTGGAATCCATGAATTCACTGTGTTTGCGTTTACCCACATATGACATGTAGAGGACATGTCAACATCCAAGAGACAGAGGCTGTGCACGCAAGTTCTGTAAAACAACAAGTGTAGACTAAAGCACACCAAGCCTTACTTAAACTTTGTATCCATGGTCCAAGTGTCACTGAAAACTGGAAATCTTCTGAGTTCTTTCATTCCTATGTGTGCGTTCTTCTAAATCTAAATTCCCAGGGACAAGAATTATGAATGTCTCATGAGTGTAACTGTCTTGTGAACAAAAGAAAGAGGCTTCAACTTCTGATGAGATTGTTCATGACGAGTCATGAGAGGACTGATGAGCGAGCAGAAACCAGAGCTGCTTTCTGGCAAAATCTCCATCTCCCTTCTCTAGAATAATGTGCTTTCTCCAATCCTGGGTTCTCATTTCAACCTATGCCAGACTTGGATTTGAGCACATAAAGTCGCTTGAAGCTTTGGCTTTCTGTACATCTATTAAGAAGTTAAGAGACAGGAGAGAATTAGGTATTCTAAGGTTGAGATCTCACCGATGCCACACAGAGGGCGGACAGAAGCCAGGCCGATAAATGTCCCTCGTTCCTTAGTGAAAGTATTGTTCAATTCTGTTGCAGGATCCCTGGATGCTAAACGGACATGCCCACCTTTCTTGGTGATCTTTTGGGGACAGACATGAATGAGTGCCTGTCCTCTCACTTAGTACTTCTTTCTTTGCTCTTCTTTTCCTTTTTGATTTCTGCTCAGAGCTTTTGTGACCCAAAGAATAAAATCTGAAATTCTTCCCTCAGACTCAGTTTCCAAAAATTCTTGGGCTTAAATAATTTGTCATCAAAGTATTTATGAAATGTAGATCCCCATGATGGATTTTGAGGACTTGCATTGCTTAAAGTCATAAAAAAATATAATGGCAGTTGTAGGGCTGGTGAATGCTGCTGGAGTGGGCAGTCAGGACCCCCAGCATACATGGGACAGGACATGGAGAAGGAGGAGCAAGCCCTCAGCCTGGGAGAGGAAGGAAACTTGTTTTCCAGCAGATAATGCATCATGATGTTTTTCTACAGAACTTAAAAATTAGAAGACCCCTTCAGGACAGCTACTGAGTCAAGACACTGTAAACCAGACATCTCCAACTTGTGTGACACTTTTCCGCAGTTTCGAAGGACAACAGGTGGAGTCAGAATGAGATTCTTAATTTTTTTAAATGAATTTTTGTTTTGCATGCAATTTGATAGGTTCGTTGTGGTGTTTGTATCCATGTATGCCATAATTCTTTGTTTATCGACCCTCCACTCATGACTACTTTCCTAACACACACACACACACATGCACACACACACACACACACACACACACACACACACACACACACACTGTAAGTATAACCAATATCCTCACAAGAGAGAAAATATGTGGTATTTGTTTTGCTCAGTCTTCTAGTAAGTCTTTAATAGAAGTTCTGATTAAATTTTCTAGCATTATATATGTAAAGTATGATTCATGTACAAGTGATTTGTATGGGTTGAAAAATGTCACCAACAGTGGCTAGTAAATTAGTTTTTTAGAAGCAGTCAGAGAATCCAATGGCTTCCAAGATCTCTAAGAAGAGCTAAGATTACCTTGCCCTGTATTTAATTTTGCTGAAATACTAGTTCCATGTTGTCTGCTTTTATCAACAAATCTGTGTTACTCCTCAAGCAAGACTCGTTACCTTTCATGGGATCATTAATCTTCTGAGATAGATCCTATCACAGTATAATTCCACTAAGTGGAAGAAACCACATAACTTATTAAATAATCTTTCAATAATATGATTGAATTTGAAGTTAAACAACAACCACATAAATTATGCATGATCCTGTAACTTAGTCTCTGATAGTTTCAGGTTGCTTACTTATTGGCCAAATGGGTATGCCTTTTCCATGAAGCCATAGATTAGCATATTTATAGATATTGTTGTCAACAGCTAAAATAAAAACAAAGGTCTTATTGTTACTCAGTAGAGGAATAGAGTTATATGTGTCTCTGCAGGAAACAATCAATTTGCTCCTGAATCTCACATCTATAATTACAAATACAATCCTCCTAATTAAGTGTACACCAAGTTCTGTTGGCTGATTTTGGTAAAAAAATAATTTCTAGCACTACTAAGATTAAAGGCATTTATTTAAATGATTGACATGTTACACCTTCATGTGAAATTTTGTCCTTCACTGAAAGCAGGTTTATTAAACTCACTATTTTCTAGGTAGTTGTATAACATAGTTAATTCACAAATGAAATGATTGCTTAAATGAATTTTATTTACTTACCATTTTCATGTGGATGTGTAGATGGTTTTTGTATGCAAGTTTTGCATGTGAGTAAGTACACGTGTGTGAAGTTGTATGTGCGCATGTGTGTGTGTGTGTGTGTGTGTGTGAGAGAGAGAGAGAGAGAAAGAGAGAGAGAGAGAGAGAGAGAGAGAGAGAGAGAGAAAGAGAGAGAGAAACCAGGAGTGACATGAAGAAACATCCTCCATCACTACTCAACCTCATTCTTTGGAAGCTTGGTCTCTAGTGAAACCCAGAACTCATGTATAAGACCAGTCTGGCTAGCTAGTTTGCTCAGGGGGTTCCTAGGATCCATCTCCCATGGGACAAGGGTGAGAACAGTGCTTGTGTGGCAAAGCTTTAGCCACTGAACCATCTGCCCAGTCCTTACCTCACTTTTATCAATGGCCACTGCTGGCCTTACAAACTTCATCACAGTGACTATTGGCCAGCTGAAGTCATCTGGAGTGATTTTTTTTCAGATATTTCCAATGGAGCATAAATGTGTCACTGAACTACGCACCCTTGTAAAGCATGGGTCCGACCATGTGCTCCCGCACACCTTTCTTTTCAAACCAGCTGATTGAAGACAAGTAGAAGTCTGCAGTAAGATTCTTATATCAGCAGGATTTTAGCACAGCTGTGATTACTTTTGTGCACTTGCAATTATCTCGCCTTTCGTGGAAGGTATGTCGTGGCATTCATATGAGTCAATAATGCCACACGAAATGTTTCTTGTTGGAGGCTAGGCAACCATGATGAGGTCATCTCTAGGGTCAGGAAGAATAGAATGGAAATAAAGTTATTATTCTAAGGCTGCAAGTTCTCCTCGGATGTTTCATCTGTTTTTAATCTGCCTGAAATTGTGTTGAGGAGCTTGCAATAATTCATGCCATTATTTCTGGAGAAATGTGCTATGGTTATAAATGGCTGGAATAAAATTAACTTACTTTTTTTGAAACAATCTATTTGTTATTTAAAGTTTCCTCTAACAGATTTTTTTTATGATTAGTAAAAGAGTCTTATTTTACTTAGGTTGCTGTAACAAAATAGCTTTGACTGTGGAGTTTATAAAACAGAAGTTTGGTGCTGTGAGAATGGCTCAAAGAATAAAACTCTTATTGAGCAAATATGGACTGGATATTCATCATACATGTAAGAGCCATGTGGGACTGTGGCTGCCTCAAATTCCTGCCCTTGGGAGGCAGAGGCAGGAGATCCCTGGGGCAAGCTGCTAGTTAGTCTAACTGATCAATTATCTCTGGGTTCAATGAAGACAGACCCAAAGAAGATCTGTCTTAAATAAAGTGGAGAGAAATTGAGGCAGACACCCAATGTAAATTATGGGCCTCTACATGCACACACATTCTTATGCATGGGCAACCACATGTATGCAAATATGCATATACATGTACACATATTCACCACACACATGCATGCACATACATATACCACATACATCACACATGAATACACTACACGCATAGATCACACACATACACACACATGCACCACACTCACACATATATATACACATGTGCATACATGTACCATACACACATACTACACTGCATACGTAGGCCACCGCACATATGCATGCATATATACACATACACATACGTAACACGCCATGCATACACATACACCACACTTAGTTATACTTACATATACCATACACACACATAAACTACAAACACATGCAAATATACAAACCATACATATACATACACGTACACACTCATACATGCATACACCACACGCATACATGCATACAAGTAACACACACACAATTACATGCATACAAACACACACACACACACACACACACACACACACACCAAACCCAATAAACAAAACCCCGAGCCCAGAAAGTTGTTTATTGATAATGCAGAGTGCAGGAAACTCCATCCAAGGTCAGGTTGCAGAAGCCCTGGGATTGGGGAGGGTGTGCTCCCTCTTTTATAAATGCAGCCTTCAAGCTGGTCCTTGGATAACCATTTATTCAGCTTCCTGTCTTAGGACCCTGGCCCCATCCTGGAGGGGAGAGCCCACCTGATTCATCACCTTCTACAAACAGAGCCCTCAGTCCTTTTGCCCTGGAGACTAAATTTCAACATATGGTTTGGGGAGAGAACATAAACCACTCTCATCACAGCTTTATGGCAGGTATAAGAGATCTAACTGACCAACCATATTGGGTTTTGCATGGAATTCCAGGATCCTTATTCCTGTTCTCAATCAGTCCTGATGGAACATGTTGTGGTTTGCTGGGTACTTTCATACGTAGCTGAGATACAGTTACCTGTCAAGGTGTCTCTCTTACTCATGGGGAATTTTTAAGTTTAAGAGATACCAACGACTGGGGGATGGGGAGGGAAGGAGAGGGGAGGGGGTATAGGGCAGGGCGGTGGGAGGTTGGAAGGGAGGGAGGGGACCAGTGTACCTGTTAAAGTTGTATGAGTAGAAATAAAAAAAAAAAAGACTCAGAAGCTTCACACATGGTGGGGAGTCAGCCTCGTGGAGGACTGACTCAAACTTGAGACAGAAAAGGAAAATAGTCTGTGTTGTTGTAAATAGACTCAGATTCAAAGCAAATTAAAGGAAAAGAAGTTTATTGACTCATGGTTTGTTATGGCAGCGACCTCCCAGCAGAAGTCATGGATGGAGGCAGAAGCAGGGAGCTAGTTCAGGTCACTCTAGCCAACTGAGAGAGCAAGAGCCAACTGAGAGGAAGCAAGGCTGGGCCACCAAACCTCCCCTGTGACTGTGACATTATCTTCTGTAAACAAGGCTTTGTCTCTTGCTAGGCAAAGGTTTAGCCCCTGCTCCATCTCTCCAACCCAAGGTTTTCTTTCTTAACGGTGCCTCTCTTGACCTTAGCCAAACTTTCCTGGACATCAACGCCAGTTCAAGAGAGGGTGCAAAGAGGGCAACTCCCATCCAAAGCATGGCAGGCAATTATTCATGACCTTCCCTTGGAGGTCTTCCTTTCTCACAGTGTCCTCTGGGGCTTATCATTCTCTGGGGTCTGAGCACTGGTCTCTGAACCAGGCATGTGCTGTACACATAAAATGCCAAGAATGTTATTGACGATGGAGATTCTCAGCTTTATTTTTCAGAATATTTTGCTTATTTATGAATTTGAACAAAAGCATGCAGAGAGAGAGAGAGAACATGGCATGCATAGCACGTGAGTAGAAACCAGACTTTCAGAAGTGGGGTCTCTCCTTCCACAAAGTGGGCTTTCAAAATTTGAACGCAGGTCACCAGGTCGGCAAGCAGGCACCTTGCATTCTCATCTTGCTCGCCAGCCCAGACACACTCAGCTTTAGGAAGCAGAGCATGGTTGTCCACTCTTAGAGGAGTCCTTTTCTTGTTGGTAAGCTCCATGCTTAAACCTGGCTTTCAATCAGACAGGTGATTGCACCATATCGGCTGGGATGTTCCAGATGGTCATGCCAAACTCATCTAGCAAAATTACCTAAGAATAGAATTTGGCCCCTCTTACCCTTTCATACCTTTTGTCTTATTAGTTTCTGCTTTACTGTTGTCACATGCTAAGTTAAAAGCAGTCAACCTCCTTTGCTCTGTTCCCTGTTCTTCCAGGTTACAATGTTACAGCTTTCATCCACACTCAGTGTGGGCACTAACGAGCCTCCATCACACCACTAGAGATCCTGTGTCCTGGAAGCATACATGAAATTGGGTTCAGGGCCTGTTCCATCAACACATCCTCTCTAGGATGTCACCCAAAGTTAGAAACTCATTTTAAATGTGGGAATCGTGACAAATACAGAAAAAAAAAAGTGCTCAAAGGGATTCAGTTTAAAAGGCAGTCGTCACTTCAAGATTAGAATCTGGCATAAGGTGACGAGTGGCTGCCATTGCGTCCTCTTATTCTTTCTGCTGACATCACTAACGTCTTCACTTACAACACGACACCTTTGTGCGCATCCGGCTTTCACTGGCAAGCTCAGGTTCCAACTTCCAGGGGACACTTGCCCTTTGAGTATGCATAGACCATGTTTGGCTAGTGATAAAAGCAAGGAGTAAAAATCCATGGACATTTCTGGACAAAGAGATGATTTCAAAGTACCCAATGTGATGGAACCTAGGAAATGTAAAGTGGCATTGAGAAATGTTTCAAAGCTTCATTGCTGCAAAAGATACCCCATGCAAATCATCTAGCAGAAAAGGGGATTTGATTAGCTTGTAGTTGCAGGTCAGGTCGGTAGGGCAGAAGTGTTCAACCAGCATCAGAAGCCCACAGGACCGGCCATGCCCTATCCACAGCAAGCCCAGAGGCAAGGACTGAGGCTGCATGCTTGCTTTCTGAATGGCCCACTAGCCAAATTCTAACTGGCTCTCTCCATCATATCCATCTGCCCCGAGGATGGTTCCAGGTGGGCTGGGCCTTCCTACATCAATCATGCAACTAGATGATCTTCTACAGGTTTGTCCTTAACTAAATAATTCTGGCTAGATGTGCTCAAAGGACTACCTCTCAAGCATCAATGACAGTTGACTCTAATTGGCACACACTGTTTTTAGAAAATTAAGCTTTCAGGTGGCAAGACATTAAATCAGGTGCAAATAGAATACAGGAAATAAGTAATATTTTATTTAGACAATTGTTTCATTTACTTAGACCATCTCTCTCTCTCTCTCTCTCTCTCTCTCTCTCTCTCTCTCTCTCTCTCTCTCTTGCTCTCTCTCTCGCTCTCGCTCTCTCTCGCTCTCGCTCTCTCTCTCGCTCTCGCTCTCGGTATGCATGTTTGTGTACATCAGAGGGCCCTGTATGTGCCTGTTGAAGCCGCCCAAGGGTGACTTTGGGAATCATCCTGGATTGTTTTACCTCCTTTTGGCTTTGCTCTAGGTTTTCCCAGACTCTCCTTCAAGGATCAGAAGAACAAGCCTCTACCATTTGTTTGGCTTTTTTTTTTTTTTAAATCTGGGTTCTGGGATCTGAACTCAGATCCTTCTGCTTAGGAGGCTTAAACCCTGAGCCACCTCTCCAGCTTCCTTAGAACTAGAATTAACTCAGATTTTAATACTTTTCAAATCAAAATATCTTCTTTTGAGTGGCATTATGTTTGTAGAGACAGAAATGGAGAGATAGAGAGAAAGAGAGAGAGAGACAGAGAGAGAGACACAGAGAGAGAGAGAATTCTAGAGAGGACAGATGTGGGGAGATACCCTAAGTATGTAGCTTTTGCTGATTTCATGGTCTAAGCTACTTAGATATGAAAAGAGAAGTTGCAAAAAAAACCACAGAATTGACTTTCTTTTGAGCGGGCACACGCTGTCTCCAGCACATGTCTGTACCTTGCAAAGGAAGGTGAATGCTTCTGGCATTGTATTCTTAATGATGACCACAAAATGAATCTTAATTCCCATGCTAGGGTGTAAGTGGACTAGTGCAAGCCGGGCTGCTCTCTCTTTACGGGCTTTAAAGCCTTGTCTTGGGGGATCGCCCATTTCCTTCGCAATTCCATGGCTTCAATTACGGTTAATTGTGACCATAAAAACTGTTAATCATTTGGCAAAGGCTACTTCTGTATGTGGGGAAATCAGGAGAATAGATTAACACATTAGGCAGGTAATAATGGCTTTTCCATTATAAAAATTTTATTAGGAATAGCAAACATAGCATATAGCTATCAACGGTTATTATTTATATTAACATTAAGCAAGTTTTAAAAGAATATGAGCACGAAGGTCCAATCGGGCTGCATTTGATTAGCTATAAATGCTACTGTTACTTTTCCTACATCTAACATCCCCCATGACAGGCTTTAAAGGGAACTATTTACCCCTCTGATACATGTGTTAGTATCAAAGTTAAAGTCTTGATATTTATGTACATTTTGACATTTTCCCCCGAGATTTCATATCTCTAACTGTGAATTTCCTCAATGTTCATTTGTAAGCACACTATTGGAGAGATCTCAGGATCTGTGGGGTACGGGAACCTGTCAGAATAGAAGGTTTTTGTTCGAGAAGATATTGAATGTCAGACTGTGATAAGGAAATACCAACCATCCCTTTGATCTGTCTGGAGGCAGTGGTGAAGGGCTGGGTCTTTCTGGCTGCATTAGTCAGTTCCTCTCCTTTCACCAGGAAGGACCAATTGGTGACAGGCGACAGGTGCTTCACTCCTTCAGCATGTCAGGCTAGATCCTTAGAGACCTCCTCAAGAGCACCAGCCACCAGCAGCCAGCCATAGGCACCTCGCCTACTGTAGTCCTAGCAGGGAGTTGGCTGAGGCAGGAGGATTGGAAATGCAAGGCCAGTTGGGGTAACAAAGGGAAATCTTAAGCTCAGTGGGTCATACATGCGTGTCAAGATATAAAAGCTGGAGGGAGACTGTGTGGGAAGAACATCAGCGGTGGGGAAAGGAGGGATGGGATCAGGTTCCACGGGATAAAAATGTGAAAGAAGGGGCTGGAGAGGTGACTCAGGGGTTAAGCCTCTGCCTTGCAGGCGGAAGGTCCTGAGTTCAGATCCTATATCCTACGTATAGATGCTGGGCGGAGGCGGGGGTGGCCTGCGTTTCTGGTCCTGGTGGGGCGGAGCCTGTGAACCCCAGGACAGAGTAAACAAGGAGATGGAGACAGTCCATGGTGGTTCCCGAATTCACCCGTGGTTCTACAGACACACACAGGTACATGCACGCACACACACTTGCATACATGCACAACTGAATAAATAAATTTAAAAAAAAAACTTTACTTTGGGCTGGATAGGTGGCTCAGGGGTTAAGCCTCCGCCTTACAGGTGGAAGGTTCTGAGTTCGGATCCCAGATCCCACGTATAGACGCCAGGCTGAAGTGGGGGCGGCCTGCGCTTCTGGTCCTGGTAGGGTGGAGCCTGTGAATCCCGGAGCAGAAGGAGGTGGAGGCGTCCATGGTGGTGGTTTGCGAGTTCATCCGTGGTTCTACACACACATACACACACACACACACACACTCGCGTGCGCGCACATACACGCGCACATGTGCACAGTTGAATAAATAATAATAATAATAATAAAAGAAAAAAATGTGAAAGAATAAAAAGAAATTGAATATAAAAAGTTTTCAGAATCCCCAAATAAGCAAATAAATAAATATAAATAAAATAAATCTATCACATATTTATCTATCTTCTATCTCTGTATATATCTATCACCATCTTTCTATCATATATCTTTCAACTATCCTCCATCTACTGTCTATCTGTTTATAATCTACCTATCATCTATCATCTATTTATCATCTATCTGTCTGTCTGTCTGTCTGTCTGTCTATTCATCCACCTATCTATCATTTATTATCTACTCAGTCAAGTATACTGGAAGCATCATTTATTAAGAACTTCTAGCCGAGCAATGAGTCTTTTGTCACGGGGCCCTGTCAGTCACTGTCTTGGAAGTGGTATTGATCAGGCCAACAGGAGTTATTGATCCTTCGGAAGCCAAACCCCCCTCGGGTTACCATGAGGCTCTGGGTTCCCCCAGAGAATCTGGATGGTTAGAGGCTGAGAGAACTGAAGCTACTGCACAGAGCTGCTGCTGAGCCCGGCAGCCCACGCAGGCTGCCCTGGATGGCATGGGTGACCTTCAGCGAGCTTTCCCTCACACAGACTTCAGGGCACATGGTGGAATTGCCATCCTTAATGTGAAGGGCATTGACTGTCATGCAATCATCGGAAACAGAAAATAAGGATTTTTTAAAATTATTTTATTATTTATTCAATTGTGCATGTATGGTGTGTGCGTGTGTGCATGTATGTGTGTGTGTGTGTGTGTAGAACCACGGACGAATTCAGGAACCACCACGGACCGCCTCCACCTCCTCCTTGTTTACTCTGCCCCGGGATTCACAGGCTACGGGACCAGAAACGCAGGCTGCTCCCACTTCTGCCCGGCATCTATACGTGGGGTCTAGGATCCAAACTCAGGACCTTCTGCCTGCAAGGCAGAGTCTTAACCCCTGAGCCACTCTCCAGCCCCAGAAAATAAGGATTTAAAAGAAACATCACTTATTTTTTCTCTTCCTCTCTTCCTTTCTTCCTTCTCCTTACTCCCTTTCTCCTTCCCTCTTTCTACCCCTTCTACTTCCCTCCCTCTATTCCTTCTTTCTTTCCTCACTTCACCCTTCCTTCCTTCCTTCCTTCCTGTTTTCTCTGCTCTTCCTTTCTTCCTCCCTCCCTTCCTTCCTTTCTCCCTCTTGTCCCCACCTCTTTCTCCTTTCCTTTTTCCCTGCCTTCTTTCCTTGCTTCCTCTTTTCCTCCCTCCCTTCCTTTCTCTCTTTTTCCTTTCTTCCTCCTCTTCCTTTCTGGTTCTTATTTCCCCAGCATTGTCTGATTGTTGTAATTCACCTGCATGGTTGCTGATAAATTACCATCAAATGGCTTTAAGTAAACAAGGGATTTATTTTCTCTTACTGATTACAGTTCTTAGTCCAGCTTGATGGAAGAGCACACACCAACACCAGGGCAAAGGGAACTGGCCACGCCATCACCACATAATGGCTGAGAGAGGGATGATCCTTACTTGCCAGACCAGTATGTCTGGGCAAGTGTACACAAAGATGTTAACTTTCTCAATCAGCTCTCAGTATTATATTCCAAGGCCTAGTCCTACCCACCATGGGCTGACCTTCCCCATCAGCTAGACAATCTCCTGCAGGTTTGCTCTGGGCTTAACTCAACCACTAGTTCTCTACAAATGTGCCCAGAGCTCAAAGCCTCAACTGTCAATTTGATACCTGTACCTAACTATGACACTGTAAAAATTAAATCTCTTTCAAGAAGACATTTAATACTCATTTACCTTGTGACTTGATTGCCTACAATCAGGCTTAGTGGCATGTCTGTCATATCATATGCTTATCCTCTTGTGTATGTTGAGAATTCTTAAGATTTATCAGTAAATTTCAAATATATGATATATGCTACATTATTATTCATACATTTTCTCTCCTGTAGTTACCCTTTTTATAGCTGAAAGTACCTCCCTCAGACATTCAAGATACCTAATAAGCTACTGTGTTACTCTCCCTGGGACTAAATATCTGTGCGTGTGTGTGTGTGTGTGTGTGTGTGTGTGTGTGTGTATGTGTGTGTGTGTGTGTGTGTGTTGTGCATGCGCGCACATCCACATATGCTTTCCATGCAGGTTTGAGCATATATACAAAAGGAAACTTGAGGGATCATTTTTTATTATCTAGTTTATGTACCTTTGGAAGCTCAAGGTTGACATCAAGAATCATCCTGGATTGCTCTATCTCCTTATTGCTTTGCTCTGGGATTTTCCAGGTTCCATCTTCCAGAATCAGAATCATAGGATGTCACCATTCTGTCCAGTATGTATTGATGTGGGGATCTGATCTAAGGTCCTTTTGTCTGCAAGGCAAAAGCTTTAACCAGAGAACCATCTCCCCAGACCTCTGCTCTGATTTCTTTTTACCCAAATTGACAAAATATTAATTATGAAATTAAAATTAAACACAAAACTTCAGGTCTGGCTTTGTCTAAGAGGTAACCTACGGGATTTCAGAGTAACCTCCACAAGAAGGACACATCGGACATCTGTTATTGGAACTTCAAGCCTATACCCACTTGTGATCTGATATCTCAATAACCGTTAATAGATTTCTAGGCTGGAGCCCAACATTCTCTTTCGTCCTATCATTTAGAAAGCACCGCTTGCATTCAGCAGCATACAGGCAATGTGCCAAGAAAAGAAGCAAGTTTTTTCTTCATACACTTGGCAGCTGGCTCTTTGGACTGAATGGCCAAGTACCCAAGAATTGCGTTCCTCAGTCACACAGGAAAATAAAATTAATTTCCTGCTTAGTACACAAGCTTCTTACTGTTGAAAAATTACCCTAAGAAGAAACTAATTGCTACTGTGAAACACAATTTCACTGCACCCAGCATCCATCTGGAAGCTCTGAGAGAGACAAATGGAAAAGTGCTGGCAACAGGGATTTGGGTCTTAATGCAATTATTGATATATGGCTGATAACCTTCTCTTTGTTGAAATCACTTCAGTTGAGAGTATCCAGTATCTGTGCAAATAATTTGCTTTTATTTATTAAAAGTACTGTTTACTAAGGGTGAAATCTCTTTGTGGCTGTGTTATATGTAAATACAAGGCTTATAAACCTCTGAACACGTACAAACTGGTCCAGCCATCTAAAATATACATTGAAAAATTACGCAAAACTCTAAATTGTTGCTTTCATGCAGTTATAATGAAAAATCCCTGATCTTTTTTATTAAGTTATTTATGAATGTCAGTTATATTCAGAAATACAAGAGACTTGCTTTTATAAAATGGAACTGCAGATTGGATTAATTTCTAATGCTTCCACATGAAAAAAAAAGCATGTGAACTACTGTGAGATCTTTTTCTCTGGCTACCTCTGGTGAAGGCGATAGTCAAGTCTAATGTTCAGCTCTGACCTTGTTTTTTGAAATGTGCCAATCTGGAATTCCTTTTTCCCTTCCTCCATGTCAAAAAACCTGAACTTGGGAAAGCAAAGAAATTCTACAGCTTTAAAGTGTGTAAATAGTAAGTGTTAAGACGGATGTGCAAGCTAAGTACAAGTGTTACTTTAACAGTCAAAGACTGAGACTTTGGACCCTCCCGTGAGGAATTAGTAGTTACTGGCAAGAGAGACCCTGCCTCCAGAAGGTGGAAGACAAGGTCTCACTCTCCAGAGTTGTGCTCTGAGTTCCACATGGTTTGGAGGGCATGCAGAAATAAAATGAAAATTTTAGAAATCCAGTGTCATGATAATCGTGTTGATAAATTGTGGGGAGAAGAAAATCAGACTAAGGGGAGGGGAATCTTTATATGGAAAAAATTGTGGATTTTGAAATATCTAATGGAAAATTATGAATGCCTGCTAGATATGGAAATATTTGACATTGAAAAATTCATTATTATTTCTTCTCTCATGCTTGTGACTCTATTGCCTTTTACATTCTAAGCAGAGGTGCTTAACATCCCTGGCTGAAATCAGAAGTCTCCCTAAACTGCTATTTTGTTCTAGTAAAAGTTCCCCACAAGTAAGCTGTGTAGTTTGGATGAACACACTGTACATTGGTATTTTATTAATACTGATTATAACGGAAGCTGACAAGCTACGCTGACCTGTGGAAATAAAATCAGAGAACTTCCATTTGAGCCCTTCCAAAGGAGCTGAAAACCTTAATTTGAAGAAGTGCTCCATTTGCATTGACGTGGAGACTTATGATTCATGACGGGAGGATTCAGCACAGATAGAAATTTGACTCTCTAGGAGTTATTATACAGTGGAAATGAAATTTCCTGAGCTATTTAGATGAACCAGGTTCTGCATTATCTTTCATGCTGATATCTCTCCACCTTCATTTCAGTAACTACTGCTGCTGTCTTCTGATTACTGAGGGAGGAAGAAGATAAAAAAATGTTATTTCTTGAGAGTGGCAGAATATCCCATATCTATTATATTCAGATAAAAATCTGCTGGAGGAGTAATTCAAATATATATAATAATGATTTTAGCTCCTGAATGATCTTGTGTTTTGCTGCAATAAATATATAGAGGTAGTGATAGGATATTTTATTGATTGCATTCATTTTTATCTGTGGTATTTCCACATATGATAATTGAGAGAAAAAAAGGACTTTGAAAGTTGTATAACAAAGAACAAATGCCAAAACTGCTTGAGAAAATTCACAATAATCACTTTCTGTACCTAGGAGATGATACAAGCTGCTGAGTGTTTATGAGAATTCTCAGGATGACCAGTCTGTTTTGCAGCACAGAAATATGCCACAATTTGAGATTTTGTTTTGTACTGTTATTTTTAGAGATGTTCACTTACTTGTTACAATGGAATTATAACCCAAGATGGGGAAACCAGAAGAGCCAATAAGAGCCTTTTGGAAATGTTAACATGAGTTAGTTATTCTTTTCCAATAAAAAAAGTTCTGATTAAAATTATTTTTTGTTATTGTTGATTTCCAAGTCTCCCATTGAGATTGGAAAATGAAAAATCACTCATCTCATAGAACATTCTGTCCAGGCTGAGAATTCTCCCTGTCATGATCATAGAGCTGCCATTGATGTAAACGGAGCATTTCACCAAATTAGGATTGTGATTCTTTTTGTGTTTCAGCACTTGTCAGGCATGTCAGAGATGACAGTTCTTTTCAAGAACTTGCAAATGTGAAAGGCAGAGCTCTCTCTCGAGGTGTTGTATCTATGTGCCCTGTCAACCCGATGGTCACACTCACCGTGACTCAAGGTCAGAAAGGAAGATGAAGCATCGCTGGAGCAAGCCTGGTTCTAAAGCTTGCTGAGTTCATTTTAATCCCAGATCTTTGCTTTGGGGATTGGGTCAGCTAATAAACTGATTAATGCTTCTTTCTTCTCTTGTATAAAATGAGAATTGTTGTGGTTTTAGAGTGGAATGTCCCTCACAGGCTCATGGGTTTCAACTCATGGTCCAGTCAGTGTCTACCAATTGCAAAATGTTTCCAGTGGTTCTGTGTGAGAAGGTTGTGAACCTTTAGAAGGCAGAAGTCAGCTACCTGAGGTCCCTGAGGTTTTGTAACCCAGCCCCCACTTCCTGTTCTTTCTTTCTCCCTGTCTCTCTCAGTTCTTCGTGTGGATATGTTGTTGCCAGATTTCTACATTTCTGTTGTTAATATGAACTCTTCTCCCATGCTAATAAAGTATACCCAAGAATCGTAAGCAAGAAAAAACCCTTTGTTCCTTCAAGTTGTTTTGAGGCATGTGTTTGCATCAGCTACAGAAGAGAAACGGGAACAAAATCTGATAGAAGAGTGGGCTATGGCCGAGACGCTATTCCTGAAGATGGATTCAATGGGACCAATTCCTTGCTCGGGCTACCATACCTTCCCTACCATGATGGACTCCATCCTTCTGGAACTGCACCTGAAATAAAGTCTTTCTGCCTTAAGCTGCTTTGTTCTGATTATTGTTGTTGCAGCAACAGATGAGCAAACAGAACAGACATGAGAGTAATAGGATTTCCCAACAGCATCAGTATTGCACACAGAACATATTCAGTGGCGAGTCATCCCTCTTTCTTTCCTATAGTGAGTATCTGGTGATAGCTGAATTACTTCAAAGGAATGGGATCCATTTCATCAGAACACATGTAGGTCGTGTTTTTCTGTTACTGATCCCAATCATTTCTTTCAAGGTTTTTGTTTTTTTCCTCCATTGTACACACCTGCCTTCCCTTTGAACCAGGCAGGTGACAATACTTCATTACAATTTTTCTCTAATTACTTTTGAGTATTTGAATTCAATATGAGTCCCAGATAGTCTAGCAGAGTCGTGAGAATTTTCTGGACTCATGTAGCATTATATTCTATTATGGGTTAAAAGAGAGAGAAAAGGTGGATGTAAGTAGCATTACGGTAGTGAAAGGGTAATGACAGCTGTCAATTGTCATTCTCTGACACACGTTGTTTTACTTCACTGAAATTTGACTCATATTGTTTACTGTCTCGAACACTCACTCATAACCACCAGAACTACTTGGAGGTATTGTATGATCCCCTGAATGTATGTGTTTGGGGTTTGGTTAGCAATGATGGCACTGAGGATGAGGATGCAGACACCGCACAGGATACTGATTTTAATGCTAAGGTAAATGTGCTTGAATCACTGGTGCTGGTCCAACTACTGACTGAAAGCCTGACCTTTACATGACTTCCCAGCTGCCTTAGATTTTCATGAAATGAATTCTGTTGCACATCAGTTCTGTTTTTCTCGTTCTGACAAAGATATCACCTTGATAACACGCTTCGCTTATTTCCTTGACAAAACATGTCTCTGCAAGTCTGAACACCTTATCCAGATCTAATGTAGAAATGCCACATTCAGGCTGGGGAGATGACTCAGGGGTAAAAGTCTTTGCTCCATGTGCAGAAGGACCTGAAGTCAGATCCCAGATCACAATTTAAAAGTACCAGGCATAAATGGCAGAGGTCTAAACTTCCCACCCTGGAAGATGGAACCTGGAAAACCCCAGAGCAAAGCAATAAGGAGGCAGAAGCAATCCAAGATGATTCCTGATGTCACCCTTGAGCCTTCACAGGCACACATAGTGACCTCTAACACACACACAAACACACACACACACACACACACACACACACACACACACACCAATGATTTAGAAGTTCTGACAGGTACCTTTGTCTCCTTTAGCTATAATTATTATTCCCACGTTATTTTCCTATATTTCAGTTACTTTCATTATTTAAAAAGTTGGCTTCTATATATTTATGCAGAACAACTCTGTCCTTCATTTTGTGCAGTGTTATTCTATTATAGATACCGACTTGTCATTGAATTGTTTATGCATTTCCAGAGCCATAACTAAGGGTGTTGATAAAATAAAAGATCTGATCATCACTCAGTATAAGAATTGTTATGAAAACTGCAAAAGAAAATCAACAAACCACTATCCAGAACTTCAGAGACTCTATATCAACCACCTAGAACTAGGCCAGCCTAATCTCTCCCCATCCTGAAGCTCAGGGACATTTGCGGAAGAGGGGGGCGGTAAGAGTGTAAGAGCAAAAGGATGGGAGGAGCAATGATTTGCAAGATACTCCACACAAGTTAGGGCCGAAGCAATCATAATTGGACTTTGCATGCCCGGCACAATGTCCAACACACTATTGACCTCACAAAGTCTAGCATCTGCTAAAGGCACCAAGATCCTTGGAGGCAAGGGATTGGCAGCCACAGCAGTGTTCCTATGCTTAAGGGGAACACAGGAAAGGGTTCAGGGAAATGCCACTGGGTCCTTGTACGTCATCGGAGAGGAGGGCCCAGAGGAGAGTCAGGCATGCACAAGAAAGGACTCTGGAAATTGGGGTGGGAGGCACGGGGGGGATGGGGCAGGAGGGGTGAGGGGAGGGAGAGCAGGGGGTTTGGGGGGAGGAGGAGGGAGGGAGGGAACTGGTGTACCTATTAAGTTTGTAAGAGCTGAAATAATAATAAAAATGTATTAAAATAAAAAAAAGAATTGTTATGGCCTTACAGCTGCATTTTGGCTTCTGCTATTCATCTTTTCTAATCTAAAAACAACTGTCAGTCATTGTTCTACAAGGTAAATGCTATCTTCATTGATTAAAATCTTTTATCTCGTGCATGCACCATTATTTGCCTAGAAACCTCCTCTTGTTCTTTAATGACCAGCTCAGAGGTCTTCTTTGTCTCTCATTTTTTTTTCAAGAAAATAGGCGAAGCATGTTATCAAGATGATGGTTTTGTCAGAACTAGAGAAATAGAACTGACATGTAAGGAAATCATTTCAGGAAAATTCAGGCCATTAGAGCAACTTGGAAATCATATATAAGTCAGGTTCTTGGTCAGAAGTCACACCATTGTGGGTGACAGAATGTTATAGATGATATTATGCACTTTAACTTTTCTATCATTTGTATACAATGGTACTAAAAATAAAGATATTCCTCTAGAATAGTTTTTTCTCATCTCTATCAACTGTGTGTCCCTTTTGTGTGTATGTATATGTATGTACATGTATATATGTATACATATAAATATGTTGTGCATATATGTGTGTGTGCGCCTTTTCAAAGGAAATCAGCATGACCTTATAACGTGTAAACAGTAGTTATTAATATATGGAGAGATGTTGAGAGATCTTTTTTATAACATTCCTTTCTAACTTCTTTGTAGTTTGAATTTTGGGCAATTATCATTAACAATAAGAACAAGGGTTCTTTACATGGCAAGTTCTAAATTTTTTGTTTTTGTTTTTTACTTTTTGGAAAACAGACATCTAAGATGTGATAATAAAGTGAAATAGGATGGATCCCCTAATTACATATCAAATCTTTCTGAAGATCATAAAACTGAAGTTAAGCAAGCAATTTTACATAATTTTTGGAATCCATATATCTCTGTAGCCTATATTACAGGAGCCCAGATGGTATTAAAAAGAAGAATTTCACATTTCCAGTGGTATGATCGTCTTCCTCCCATAAAATTGAATTGAGAAATAAAAATATTCATTATGTAGTGAGAGAATTCACATAGTATATAATTGTGCAGATTTTATGGAAATCGCCACATCATCAAATGTAAAAGAAATGCTGTGTTAGCAGGTCCAAAAAATATCTGGACCTTGCTGATTGGGGCATTCTTTGTACTATCCATAAGCAAAAACAATCATGAAACTCTTTCTGTAACTCTGATTGTAGGAAAGGCATAAAATGAAGTGAAAATATTCTTAAAAATGAGATAAATATAAGAGCAGCAAAATTCAGAGCCAGGATGTCCGTCTGGGTGCTGCCTGACTTTTAAAAAGCAGCAGAAGAACGACTGATAGACATTTGGCTGGTGTGAGTGCAGACGAGGACTCTCAGTTCTTCTCCTCTAATCACATCTGACTCCAGGCAGGATCAATGAGCACTGAGATGAGGGAATGCTGAGCCAGCCTCTCCCAATGCTGTTTCAAGAGCTTTAGTTACTAGCCGTCCACTGACTTGCAGATGGACCCATCTCCATCCTGTCTCAAGCAAGCACTTCCCTGCTGTTACTTCTTCTCTAGAGGACTACAAATACAAGCATCTCCTCACTCCACAAAACAAATACCATTTGAAAAAAATCACACCCTCCCCAAAAGAATCAGCCAAAGAAAAGTTCACAGGAATAGCCAAAAGTAAATAAAAGCAAACATTAAAAATTCAAATTTTGAACTCTATGTAGCAAGCAATCCCACGGATTTGCTTCAGTCTTTTTTTTCTGCTTTCACTTTATTAAAAATGTGAAAGTCATTTCCCAAAATTGTTTGATAAACCTACCTACTGAATGCCTATAAATTGTTTTCATTTGTAATTTCTTATAGTATATATGCCATAAATAAAGGTGTTTGTGTATGTGTGTGTGTGTGCATGCATGTGCGCGCATGAGTATGGCATAGTATAGTGTATGCATGTGTGTATGTGTGTGTAAGTGTGCGTACAATGCTTCATTTCCCTTGCAGTATTTCTAAACAGTTTGTTCCTTTCAGTGTTTGGAGTGTAGTGTCCGTTTTCTACAGACCCCACTGTTGTATAAGATAGATTGCGGATCCTCTGGTTGCTGAACTGAATGCAAGAAAGCATCGTTGTACGAGTTGCTGAGAATTGGTAAATGTTGAGGATTCAGTCTTGGGTGTGGCATGTGCACAACCCATAAAGCTCAGGGACTCTTGTGGTGGCAAAAGGCAATAATAATGAGAGCCAGAAAACAAGAGAAAGGTTGTGAAATGCCTTTCTCCAAGAACAGCACATTCATGGCAATTGAACTCACAGCTTAGGTGGTCCTACCTGGCCAATGGTCAACTATGACCTGAGGAGAGGCCCATGTAGCCCTCCTACAAAGAGCTGATAAATAATGAGCTAGCAGATTCTGGAGAAGAGGGGGAATGACAGAAATACCCACCTGTGCCCCAAAGTGGCAAGTCTACTAGATGCTAAGAGAAAGTGCCCAAACCAAAGTCACACAGAAGTCCCTGGTTAAACCTAGCAGGACACCAACCAAAACAAAAGACATGATGTGGGAGAAAGGCTGGTAGGGAAGGGAAGCTGACAAAAGTGGAGGAGATAAGCAAAGGCAGAGGAGACAGGACTCAGAATGGATTAGATATGTGCATGTTCATATATGAATGCACATATGACATTGTCAAACAGCCAAATTCATCAATAAGATGGGGGAGGGAAAGGTCCTGGTCCATGTGCTGGTTGTAAAACGAATAGAGGTGGTGACTTTAATGGCAGCATCCACAAAAGGAGGGTATTACCTCTCCTGATACTTCAAGGGTCTAAGTTGGCCCCATGTGGAGGAGTGAATGGTGCTTCTGGATTTCCTCTTGCGCGGAGAAGAAAGATAATGTCAATGAACAGACTTTTCTTTTTTTTAAATTTTTTTAATTATTTATTCAATTGTGCGTTTATGCATGCGCACGTGTGTGTGTGTGTGTGTGTGTGTGTGTGTGTGTGTGTGTGTGTCTGTGTGTGTAGAACCACGGGCAAATTCAAGAACCACCATGGACCATCTCCTTGTTTACTCTGCCCCGGGATTCACAAGCTCCGCCCTACCAGGACCAGAAACGCAGGCCGCCCCCGCTTCCGGCCGGTGTCTATACGTTGGGTCTAGAATCCGAACTCAGGACCTTCTGCCTGCAAGGCAGAGGCTTAACCCTTGAGCCACTTCTCCAGCCCCAATAGAGACTTTTCATAGAATAAACATGTCCATCTGCCCAATACCCAGAGAATAATGACAACTGCAAAATTCCGCATCAGAGCTGTGCTGGATTTATGAATTTGATTTGGATGCAAATTTGACCCAGAACGTGAAGCCAGTCATGAAATGGAACTTGAAGGGGTCATGCTCTGCGTTCATGAATGATTGGAACCCCATCTGCTCTGGTCTGCCCCAGCCCCTCCTTAACACAACTGTTTTTGATTCATGCATATCCACTGTCACAATGGAGGTAGTCCTTTGAAAATGGAAAAAATGAAGTTATTTTGGACTGATAAGGACATTGCTTTTCATTTTAGAGATTTTTCTTTTATCTGCCAGGAATGTTAAGATTTTTTTAAAAATCTTACTTACTGAAAGCTGTATGCAAATATGCCTTACAGGTATGCTTGAGTACCTAAATGTTTGAGAAAACTGATAAATCTTTTGAGTATCATGATCTGAATGTGAATTGACCATCCCCCCCTCTGCCTCCCCTCCCAGTAGCAGACTCATTCCTTTGAATCATTAGTTGGCTTTAATGTTTGGGAAGGTTGTGGCACCTTTGAGAGGTGGAGCATTGCAGGAGGAAGGCATGTCACAGGGGGCAGACCTTGAGGTTTGATGGCCCTGCCCTGCTTCCTCCTTTGCTCTTCTCTGTGCTGGGGTGAGCTGAACCAGGCTCCTGCTTTATCTACATCCGTGCCTTCCACCACGCAATTCCCACCATACTAAACAATCCCCTCTGGAACCCAAATAAATTTTCCTTCTCCACCTGGGTCTCAGTACTGTCTCACAGCAAATGAAGGGTGACTGTAACATTGACTTTCTGTTGAAGCTATCATAAAAGTTTATGAAAAATAATAAAGTAAAAGAAGAGCAAGAGGAAGAATGTTAGCAGAGCAATTCAACATCTTTTATGATAATAATAAACACAACAAAGCAGAAAACACCTGTAATATATAAAATTGTTCCTAACTTTAATGTCTAAGGTATACAACTTTTCTTTTTATTAGTCTATATTAGTTGCATAAGATAATTTGGTTCGCTATGACATTCTCTTTGTGTGTATGATACACTGTGGTAGTTTTCGGTTCCCCACTATTAGTTCCTACTTCCTGCCTCCATTCCTTTTCTCAGATAGCTCTCCTTTTCCTCTAAGGTTCTTTGAAAACTTCTAGTTTCCACGTAGAAGAAAGAACTTGTGCCATGAATCTTTTTAAGTCTGCCTTATTTTGCTTAACATGCTGATCTCCACTTATTTCAGCTTCATGACTTCATGGCTATAGTAAACACATGACCCACACCATTCAGGGGAAGAGAGAGGGTTGTGTATTAGTCAGGGTTCTCTGAAGAAACAGAATCTATAGAATGTAATAATACAAATAAGTTTATTAAAAATAATTCACAATAAAAATAGTGTCCTTTAAAGTAGCCGCCCACAGCAACCTCTTTCCTGGCTGGAATGTTCCACAAAGCCAAAAGATCCTGAGAACGTCTCGAGCCTTTGCTCCTCTGGAGGGTTGAAGATGCTGGCTTCTGATGTCGGTGAAGAACAGCTGGTCTCTGACGTCAGTGATGAACAGCGAACAGCAGCAAGGCCTAGAGACCAGGCTCCAAATGCAGCAGGAACAGCAACAACATGATGGAGAAGGTGAAGCTCCGAGTCAGTCAAGGAGGGAGGCAGTGGCAACAGCAGCAGCAGCAGCAATAAAGAAGGCCACGATGCTCTAAAAGAGTGGACTCCACAGCAAGTTCACACAGGATAAGGGAAGAGCAAATCCCTCCTCCTTGCACCTCCTATTATCAGGTCCACCACTGGAAAGTACCACCCGCTATGAGCTGGGTTCTCCACAGCAATCAATCAAGTACCTGCAGACTTGTTCAGGGGCCATTCCCACCATTAACCTTCCACAGCTGTGCCCCAAACAGTCTACAACTGTCAAGTTGACGCCAAAATGCAACCATAACAGGTTGTCAATCATGCTTATGATTCCAGCTTTACAGTTGATGATGGCGGCAGAGTTCTACCAACAGCCGGAGCCAAGGGGCGTGGCCATACCACATCCACAGCAAGAGCAGAGGGGGCAATGACCAAGTCTGCTTTCTAGTCTACCAAAAAATGCTTACCAGAACTTTCCATCTCTATCCTCCTGCACAGACTACAGTCCCACTCATTCTGTGTCTTCCCATGTCAACCATGCAATTAGCACAATTTCCTGCAAACTTACCCAGAATCTACCTAAAAACTAATTCTTCATAAGCATAGCCAAAGACGCAACTATCAAGTGCTAAGCTGATGACTGAACATACCCAGCACATGTTCATTTTCCAGAAAGTGACAGATTTTATATTATGCTATGGCCAAAATATATATATATATATACACATATTATATATAATTTATTTATTTTATACCCCATCTGTATAAACCTTTTAGTGGTTTAGTAAAGCTGCTGTTTCAAAAACAATGAATAATTAATGCCTTAAGTGACCGATAAGTTCATATCAATAATTTTCACGCTATGTATCCAGTGGAAATTCTTTACTGACTCCATTCGGTTCAGTGTCTGTAGAGATAATGCTCAAATTAAAGGAAGATAATCAATGCTGTAGCTTACCACACTTATTATTTCCGCTCTATTTCCCCATATATATTTTGATTGACAAGTTGAAACTTAATGTTATCACTTTGACTTCCAATGCGAAGCCAGCAGTGCCCCATGCTACCACCGCAGAACGTATGCAATCCACCAGCTTTCCAGCACAAGTTTACACCATTACATATTTTTAAAAAAAGATCAAGAAATAAGAAAGACAAAATATGCATATGAGTAATTCTCAGGTTCTAAAACGGAAATAAACATTATAGCTTATTTATATCTAGACACCTGTGGTAAAGATTCTGCGTGTTGGGGAGATGGCTCAGGGTTTAAAGCATTGGTCTCACAAGCAAAAAGACCTGAGTTCATATCTTCAAATTGCTTGTAAAAATGCCAGATAGATAAGATGATGGCCAGTAATTCTGTCCTTGGAAGGCAGAGACTAGGAAACTCAAGAATAAAATAATAAATTCAAAAATGTAATTCAGGATAATTTCTCATTGTTACCCTTGGGCCTCCACAGGCACTCATACTAGAAGTGGCCTCTTATACCAGGCCACAACACACATATACCCACCCACATGTAAAGCACAAACAAACACAGACACACAGACAGACACAGACACAGACACACACACACAC
The DNA here is from genome assembly GCA_023101885.1 of Typhlomys cinereus. Classification (NCBI taxonomy): domain Eukaryota; kingdom Metazoa; phylum Chordata; class Mammalia; order Rodentia; family Platacanthomyidae; genus Typhlomys; species Typhlomys cinereus. The sequence continues at coordinate 500,197 of JALPQD010000525.1, read as the reverse complement.
ACACACACACATAAAAATCAGTTCTGCTTCAGAGACTCTATATCAACCATCTAGAACTAGGCCAGCCTCATCTCTCCCCATCCTGAAGCTCAGGGACATTTGCGGAAGAAGGGGCGGTAAGCTTGTAAGAGCACAAGGATGGCAGGAGCAATGATATGCAAGATACTTCACACAAGTTAGGGCCGAAGCAATCATAATTGGACTTTGCATGTCCTGCACAATGTCCAACACACTATTGACCCCACAAAGTCTAACATTTGCTAAAAGGACCAAGATCCTTGGAGGCAAGGGGTTGACAGCCAAAATAGTGTTCCTATGCTTAAGGGGAACAAAGGAAAGGGTTCAGGGAAATGCAGCCGGGTCCTTGTATGTCATCGGAGAGGAGGACCCAGAGAAGAGTTTGGCATGCACATTAAAGGATTCTCCAGGGATTGAGGGAGGGGAGGCACTGGGGGTTGGGGAGGAAGGGGTGAAGGGAGGGTGAGCAGAGGGGTCAGGGGAAGGAGGAGGGAGGGAGGGAACTGGTGTACCTATTAAGTTTGTATGAGCGGAGATAATAAAAATGTTAAAAAAATTGCAACACATATACAATTGAATAAATAATTTAAAAAATTTTTAAAAATCAGTTCTGAAGATGTATTCTCCTCTTAAGCTTTGTTTATGAATCATGGACTCCCATGATTCCTCATCTTCCTTTCCTCCATTCAAGCACAGCAACTCCCTGTCTATGCCAATCTGACAGCAAGAATTTCACATGCGATAATGTATTTCTGGACTTTACTTATGTTTAAATTTATTTTCTTTACAATAGTTGTATTAACATGATTTAATCAAGGGCCTGGATGTTGGCTTTTCTGACAACCATATATTATTTATTCAGAACACATACTTTTTGTATTAGCCGAGGCTTTCTGAAATCATTGTCGTGTATCAGTTGAATGTGTAATTAGGCATTTTTCTAAACACACAATAATTACCCAGCAGAAAGTGATACCATTTCTTTCTTGTAGGTTTAACATAGTCAGAATGCTTTGTGCAAATGACAGAACAGCAACACAATGAAAGACACAGACCTTCCTTACTGGTTTTTAAAGAAAGCTTGCTGTGGGGGCAAAACCTATGTGAAGGAAAAGACATGAATCAGGACTACTTTATTGCTCACTGAAATTTCACAAAATCAAATCATTCAGGTAGCCACCACTAGTCAGTTCTTTTTTCTCCTTCTCTTTCATTTTTTTAATGTTGCCTACATGAATATAGTGATTTATAATATTTCTACCCTTTCAGTCCCAAGTCCCATCATCCCTCCTTTGCCCCTTATAACCCTTCATCTCCCCCTGCTAGACTCCCTCCTATTTTCAAATTTTTCCACTTGTGAGCTCACTGGGTTTCATCTAGTTTATCTTTGATGACTTATGCTGACCTAATTCATGCTCCAGCAAGCATCCTAGATCAGTGGATGTGCCATGGAAGAAAGCATCCTTTACTTCCCCATCAGCATTAGTACTCATCAGTCTCTCAGGGAAATGTGGAGCATCTTGAGATCTTTCTGCTTTTATGGTAAGTTCTTGACAGTGATTTTCCACCTGGAACCTCCTTGGCTGACCCTCTCCCTGCAGAACTTTGGTCATTCATATTATATGAGCAAATTATAATAAGGTCAGCGACATCTTGCTGGCTTGTTTTACCTAAGAGAAACACTGAATTTGCAAGGTATTCTCTATGTTGCTAAGAGTGTATTATTAATTGGCTTATCCCCATTGCTCCACAATGCTGAGCTGTACAAATACCCATGGACCAGTAGGCTGCCCTAGAGCCAAAGGAAAAGAAGTTTGAACTAGAGGGTACGCCTGGTATCATATGTTAATTCTTGATCTATGTCACATCATGAGGGAACAGACTTGTGGGAGAAGCTGAAAGATGAGATGACAATGTGAAATGTGTCTTTCTGGAGGTGATAACTGGGTGATTAAAAATGCTCATGGGTCAGAGTATTTAAATTAAACAATGAATGAAAATACTAAAATTATATAAAAAATATAAAGTGATGAGTAAGAGCTCCCAAATCTTTCAGGCTTCTTTCTGGCCTCTCCCAAAGAAATTCATGATTAACTGCATTTGGAATATCTTTTTAACAATTCATCATATACTATGAATTCTTATTATACTATATATTATATACATAATTCTTTTACATACAAGTGCATTTTAAATATACTTTAGAACTTTTTAAAATTTGGGAATATGTGCTATCTTTCCAATGAGTACATACAATGCTTTTTAAAAAAAAATACTACATGGTAGTATATGTATCAAAATTATTAAACATACATTGTATGGATAGGAGTTTAAAATGATGATTACAATAAAATTTTAAAAAGAGGACACAAAGTTGGACATAACTGGAGGTCCATTGGGGTGGTGCCCAGGGAAGTTGGGAGGGTAGACTCAAAACGCATTGTGTACATGTATAAGTTTGTCAAAGAATAGTTAGAAAAATTAAAAGAAAGTATAAAAAAATACTTGTCATGTCGACCATGAGGCTTCTCTAATGGATTGAAACTGGGAAGAAAAACTTAGGGATCTGTCTAGACAGAGTCTTTTATCTGTTTTTTGACAGACTGGATGAATGGGATTCCTCTGTATTGATATTAGCATCAGAACATTAAGAGTATCAAGGTGTTGGTCTTGTACATGCAAAGCCTTAATTACAGATGTGATATAGTTGCTTAATTGGCAATTAGGCATTTCAATACATAACCCTGAATCTTATCAAGATTAGAAATATAAGACAAGAAACTTCAGAATTGTGGAAACATGGGTAATATTTAGCACCGTGAGATGTGGTCATTGCCAGCTAAAGAGGGTATTAAGGGTGAGGGGAGAAGTTTGAGCCCCAGAAGAAATTGAATATATAAAAAAAAACTTGTGAAGGCCCAAATCTGCTTCAGGGTCATCTGCAAGAAACTAGTTAAAGCTGAGAGAGGGGGCTGGAGAGGTGGCTCAGGGGTTAAGCCTCTGCCTTGCAGGCGGAAGGTCCTGAGTTCGGATCCCAGATCCCACGTATAGACGCCAGGCGGAAGCGGGGGCGGCCTGCGCTTCTGGTCCTGGTAGGGCGGAGCCTATGAATCCCGGGGCAGAAGGCGGTGGAGGCGTCCATGGTGGTTCGCGAATTCGTCCGTGGTTCTACACATACACAGGCGCGCGCGCGTGCACATACACACGCATATGCACACAGTTGAATAAATAATAATAATAATAAAAATTTAAAAACAAAAAAAGCTGAGAGAGGAGAAAAATGGGAAGATATAAGAAGACAGGGTGGTGGGGGGTATCACTCGCTCCTCAGGTGATACTAAGATCAGGATTCAAAACATCCTTCGTGTCTTCTTAAGAAGGTTGAATTGGGGGGCTGGAGAGGTGGCTCAGGGGTTAAGCCTCTGCCTTGCAGGTGGAAGGTCCTGAGTTCGGATCCTAGACCCCACGAATAGATGCCGGGTGGAAGCGGGGGCAGCCTGCGCTTCTGGTCCTGGTAGGGCGGAGCCTGTGAATCCCAGGGCAGAGTAAACAAGGAGGAGGTGGAGGCAGTCCACGATGGTTCCCGAATTCGCTCGTGGTTCTACACACACGCACACACACATATATACACACACATGCACACATGCACAGTTGAATAAATAAAAAAAAAAAAGAAGGCTCAATTTGGCAGTGGCATTGGAATGGGAGAGAAATGATGACATGCAGACACCAGGCAATTTCCTCTAAGAAAATAGTGATAAAAGGAAGGAGGGCATTAACGTGGCCCACAGCAAGTCGTGGGTTTACTGTGGTTTTTAAAGAAGCATCCAAGTGTGTTGGTTTGCAGGGTGGGCTTTAATGGAAATGGACATAAGACCCTAAACAGACAAAGTCCGAGAGAATTTACTATCTCCTTTCCATCATTTGCAGCTTCAGGACTGAGTTCCAAGTTACTGGAGACAGCTAAGATGTAGAAATTCCCCCATGGTATGGCTTGAAGGTCTTTGCGCAGTCTTGTGTCTTCTGAAGTCACCTGGGATTGCAGGTGGTTTCACCCATCACTCAATCAACTCACAAAGCATCTGCAGCCCGAGTGTGGGAGAGCGATTATCAATCAATGAATGATTGCCCTCTCCCTAGGCCTCACATCTTCTCTCACCCCAGGGGACAATTCAGTCCTCCATCAAGAACCAGAGCAGCAATGAATTTTGTTTCAACATACATCCTTTGGGTTTCGAGCTAGACATGATTTATTCTGGCAACTATTCCCTGGACTAGAAGATCTTAGAGATAAAGATCTAGAAGAAGCCATATTGATATGATAAATATTTATCAAGTGTATCTTTAAGTTCTTAAGGCACTTTGCAATGTCTAACCCACAGTAACTGGCTACAGGAAAGTTCATAAAATCAATATAAGAATTAATAAATGGATTAAGTGCAATTGAAGAGGTAGAGATGTGCTGCATGGTAATTATCTTTCTTTATATCTTTTTAAAATTCCACCTGAACATTTGCTATTATTACTATTAATGCACCGAGGATGATGTTTTGACACATGTTTATTTACTTTTCAAAAAATTACACCCTTTTACAAAACATTGAATCTGTTGTGGAATTAAATGCATATTTAAAATGCCATCATCATGAGTTAAGAAATCTTTCAAGCCTTTTAAATGCCTTGTGTAATGCACATTGTGTAACAAGCTCATTTTTGCTTATGTCCATGGGATATGGCAACATATGAAGAATACAAAAGTGATTTTAAAAAATATGTGATTGTGTAATATCCATTCAGAAAGAAAATGCAAGAATTAACCAGTGCTTGAGTTGAACAAGCTGCAGTGAAGGACCTCTGCCTCTTACTTACAAAGATCTAAGTTAAATTGTCCCTAAAAGAGAGTTATAGCTATATGTAGTCTCCATTCATAATAGTCTCAGTCCAGTTAGATGCAAACTTCAAATTTTTTTCTCTTTATTATGTGAAACATTCATACATACACATAATGAATTTTTGTCCTTGACCCCCACCTCCATCTCTCTTACCTTCCCTCCAGTTCCCCCTTCCTGTTCTCATGTGTCTCTGCACGGGTGGACCACAAGTCTCTGTTCAGGGCACCTGTGTTAGCAAGAGCTGAGACATTCATAGTGATACAAACAGGCTACTAATGGGCAAACCTACAAACAAGGAAGCTACCTGTCTTTTGTCTGACACCTGCAACAAAGATTCTCTCTGGGTGGAGTTGTTTTCTCCTGAGATCTTTGCTCATCCTTGGGAGAAGGTTGATAATGTCTGCTATTGTATAGATCTGGTGGAGGTAGATTTCATTGCAGTGAACTCCTGCATGCAGTAGCCCTGTTGTGGTAGGCAGTACTTCTCCCCACCCGTATGCTCTTACAGTCTTACTGCCCTCTTTTCCACAAGGTTTTCCCCAGTCTTGGGATGGAGGGGTGTTTTTGATGGCCTGTTTAGTGCTGAGCACTGCAGAGCCAAGTATGCACTGTACTCTGGCCAGCTGTGGCCAGATGCTTCTTGGTTGGCGCTGATCACTTTTCTTCCTAAGTCACATGAATTTTTGCTCCTCTGCACCTTTATGTCTCTTATCCCCTTTCTTCTTACCCCTTTAAAATTATCCTTCTGTAATTGCCTTTTCCCTCTTCATACCTGTGGTTGGAATGATATCTTGTATGATAGCTTTTGGAGAAAACTCCATATTGGCCTTCAAAAATATTAAATAAGTTTACATTCCCACCAGCAGTGAATAAGGAACAACTCTTCCTGTATCCTCAAAAGCATTTGTTGCTGTGTGTGTGTGTGTGTGTGTGTGTGTGTGTGTGTGTGGTTGCTTTCTTTTTAATTTTAGCCATTCTGATTGGGGTTAGATGATATCTCAAAATAGTTTAATTTGCATTTACCTAATGGCTAGGGAGGTAGAATATCCTTAGAAGATATTTGTTGGACATTTGAATTTCATCTTACGAAAAGGTTCTTTTAGTTTTAAGAACCATTTTACTTATTTAATAATTTTTGAATTATTTGTATACCTCAGATATTAGTCCTCTGTAGATATGTGGTTGGCAACGATTTTCTCCCATACTGTGGATTGCCCTTTTGCTCAATCAACAATATCTTTTGCCAAGCAAACCTTTTTAGTTTCATGAAAGCCCATTTGTTGAGTGTTGGTCTTACTTTCTGTGCACATGGGGGTCCTATTCAGAAAATCTTTTCCTAAAACCATCTGTTCAAGTGTACTCTTTATTCTTCCTTCTAGGAGTTTTTAATTCTCCAGTTTAACATTGAAATTTTTGACCCATTTAGATTTCTTGTTCTGAGGGTCCATGACAAAACTGCGTGATTTCTTCATGATGTCCTACAGTTTCTGGATATTCCTTCAAAGGAATATTCAGCTTCTTTGATTGATTGATTGATTGATTCAGTTCTGCTGTGTTATCTTCCAGTTCTGATAGTCTATCTTATGCTCCATCTGTTCTATTGGTGAGACTTTCTACTGTTTTTTTAATTATTTTTTTAAAATTTTACTTATTTATTTATTCAATTATGTGTGCGTGTGTGTGCGTGCATGTGCGTGCGTGTGTGTGTGTGTGTGTGTGTGTAGAACCACGGGCGAATTCTGGAACCATCATGGACCGCCTCTACCTCCTCCTTATTTACTCTGCCCAGGGATTCACAGGCTCTGCCCTACCAGGACCAGAAACGCAGGCCGCACCCACTTTTGCCTGGCGTCTACTGGGGTCTAGGATCCGAACTCAGGACCTTCCGCCTGCAAGGCAGAGGCTTAACCCCTGAGCCACCTCTTCAGCCCCTTTTTTAATTATTATACTTAGTGTGGTGTTATTTCAAGTTTTACTTCAGCTTGGGTTTCTTTTTTTCCCCTCAACAATTCTACACTTATTTTTATGTCCTCTATTGTTTTTTTTTATTCCATTTTGCTTCTTATTTCCCTCTATCTTGAAATTCCTCTCATTCCTTTCATAAATCTTCATGCATTTCCTTGATCACATTTATAAACAACCTTTGAAAGTCATTATCTCAATTGTTATTTCCTTGACTCATATCCAAGAACTTATTCTGCTTAGACTCTAATAAGATTGGTGGGTTTTTGGTAAGAGAGTTAGATCTTTGGTTGCTTTCTTTGGTATGTGTTTCTGGCTCTTAGTCAGATAGGGTTGTCAGACTTTGATAATTGTTGGAACTGCTTCCCTGGATTTGGATGATTTAACATTGTTTGAGGGTCAGTCTAGGGTTACTGGGTGCTGTTTTGTGCATGAGGTGACTACCATGCACCTGGGAAGTGTAAACCTAGCTCTTGTTTGGAAGTAAAGGATCTAGGTCGTAATTTACTTGACAAGTTTAAGATTGAGAGTCAGGCTTGGTGGGTGAGGTTTGATTTAAGTATTAGAAAAACTTCAATAGGACAGGACAGGGTGGGTATAATAGCTAGGAGTGGGGGGTTAGAATTTAGGAAGAGTTGAAAGCTTTTAGAGTTTACTAAGGAGGATGAAGTTGCCAAGTTACAGTAACAGCTAGGATGGGGTATGTATGGTGGGGGCAGAGAAGGACTCAAGGACTAGCCCATGGACTATCTCCCCAATTCTCTTTGTTTTTTTTTTTTTGTTTTTTTTTTTTGCTTATTTCTTAGTTTCCTTCCTCTCCCCATCCTTCCTTCCCTTTCTCTTTTCCTTCCCTTCTCCCTTTTCCTCTTTCTCTCTTCCTTCCCTGATCTCTTTCTTTTGCCTCTCCATTCCTTTCTATTTCTTTCTCTTTCTATCTTTTTATTTCTCCCTTTCTCCATTTTTCTCTTGTTCGTTTTTCCTCCCTCCCTTCTTTTTTCTTCCCTTCCTTCCTTCCTTCCTTCCATCCATCTCTCTTTTCATCACTTTTTTCTGTCCTTTGGACTAGCCTAGAACATACTATGTAGACCAAGCTGTCCTTAAACTCATAATAATTCTCCTGCCTCAGCCTTCTGAGTGCTAAGATTCAGGATGCCACCATGTCTGGCTATGGCTTCATTTAATTGATACCTCTAGCCCAAGAAATCACATATTTTTTTCATGAGTACCAAATTCTCATCCATTATCCATGAATTCATTGGATGAACAAGTAGTTTTGAAAGCTCAACCACATGCCAGACAATATCCAAGTGACTGAGGTAGAGAAGGAAAGCTCTGTGATGTGCAGATCCTGCTCAGGTAGGAGACTAGAATAAGATCTTTTCCCAAATACCTCAATTTATGACCTTCTTTGTTCTATTACTGTAAATAACAGCTCATGGAACTACTCCATGTTGGAATATGGAATCTGTGATAATATAAAGTTATGTTCCTAGACCATGGTCACTCATATTTGGATCCAGAATAAATTGGCATTCACCCACCAAAAAAAAACTGCTAAAAAATCATTCATGTGTAAGTCCATGTAATGAATCAATGCTGTGTATTATATAGAAAAGTAGAAAGGTACAAAGGACAAAGACAGAGGTTAAGATTGCTATTTTATATATCATTATTAGATAGTAATAATGACTTAAAGCACAAAAAATGAAGACACTTACTGTTGGGATATCTAAAAGAAGATTGTTCCAAAATGAATAAATAGGGAACCAGAAAGATAAGATAAGGTGCCTGTACCCAAAACTGGAGATATGAGTTTCATCCTTGGAAACCACATGGCAGAAAGAAGTGTCCTCTGTCTTCTACCTATGCACCATGGCATTCATGTATTTGCTTACTTCTCTGTATCATTTTCTTTCTCTCTCTCTGCTTCTCTCTCTTTCTCTCTCTCTCTAAAATAAATGAAATACTAAAAAACTGATGGAACAGCTTATAAAAATATTCAGCAATAAGAGCATGTTTAGTATAGTTTAGTATATCATGAAGAAATTCAATCTAGATAAAGCAAAGTGGCTGAGTATGGGAGTAAATGATATCATAAGGTCATAGGTGACTAGATGACATCAGATCTGTGAGAAGAGGTAAGGATTTTGATTTTTCTTTTCTATGAATGATCTTATGGTACAAGAATACCATTATCAAAATCACGCATGGGGGGTGAAAAACGGAAGTAGGAGGAATAATTAGCAACCCACTGCAAAACATCAGTGCAAGATTAATGCTTGGGGGCAGGAAGCTCATTAAAAGCATCAGAACTTGTTACACTCTGAATTTATTTTGAAGGGATTGAAAATTGTTTCATTGATGAATAGGTGCAACCAAAAACAAATAAATGAATGAAAAGATAATTTCAAGTTTTAGCACAAGGACTGAAATTTAAGATGGCAATGTCATTTACTAAAATGTGAAAGACTGAGAAATTCAGGTTATGTGTTAAAAGGCAGAACTCGTAGGACCATCCACACTTTGTCACTTAGATGCCTAGATAGTCTATAATGCATGAATCATATTCATGTATATGCAGCTCAAAATACATAGACAATGAGATGATCCAAATGTATGAATCATATCCATGCATATGCGTTGCTCAAGCAATTATAGGGCTAAGGAAGCAGTACAGAAGCTAAAGTGCTTGCTATGAAAACCAAAAGACTTTGGACTTTTAGATCCCATCTAAAAATGCCAGGCAGAAATAGCAGCGATCTTATAAATCCAGCCTAAGAAGGCAGAGCTTGGAAATCCCTGGAGCAAGTTGGTTAGCCAGACTAGCCCCATCAGTGAGCTCTGGGTTTAGAGACCCACCCTCAATAGAATAAGGTGGAAGAGTTACCAAGGGTGATTGCTGACAGCAATCTCTGGCTTTTGCATATAAGTGCACATACATGTGTCCACACGCATGCAAATATACACATATGTGTACATGTACAGAAGCACGCATGCATTTCCCACACATACACACATACAAATGAAAAAGGAGAAAAACTTAATTGTAGCACAATTTCACAATAATATATGTGTGTGTATAAATAAAACACACCCAAACACACTCCTATAATAACATGAAGCAGAACTGGAAAGTTCAAATTTTCACTTAAAAAGTTCAATAACTGCCCCCTGATTTACGTTTTGTGATTGAGACTACGTTGCTCATGATAGACTGTCACCACTTGCTTCTAACTTCTGACATTAAAATACACAAACAAGTGCCAAAATTATCCTGTGCTTTGTGGACACATTTCTTCTTGGCTCATTTTTTGTTTTCCGACGAAGCTGCAAATAGCTTTCTGTCTTCTATGAAGCCCAAAAGATCCAGAAGAGCTGATACCAGTTTGGAAGAGAGAATATTGTTGCCTGATTATTGCTGGTTGGTCCTCAGGACTAGACCACATGGGAGCTCAAAGTCTGCTCCTCACAGGTCTTGAGGGAAAAGGTTGGACTCTCTCCATTCACAAATTAGTACCAGACATTTTGACTAGGTACCTCTCACTTAGCCCAAAACGTTGCCTGCTTTGAAAGCCAGCCTGGAGCCAGGTCTGTGGAGAATGTCTGGTGTAGTCTGTTCCTTTCTTCCACTTCAATCCCTCTGATTACTTTTACCATCTCTCCACCAATTAGTCTCTGTAACAATATTGAAATCAATAGACCAAGCAGCCCAATGGATGGATATTGTCATTGCCTTGGACATAAGAAATAGACTTGCTTTAATTGTAGAGTATAAACACTCTGCATGAAAAGTCTATTGTTAGTGTGAGTTCTAGAATAATTGGAATTAAAAAACTGATTATAGTAGGTGGAGTTGAAGGAAAGAAATTACAGATTAGAAGAATTTTGCTTCACACTATAAAACCTGTTGGCACTTCACCATTTGTAGCAGTGCATGGATTGCTTTGATGTGTCTATGTATCTTAAATAAATAATAAGAGGGATTTTGAATTTGATAATGTCAATTAAATAGGTGCTCCAATCCATGAATAGCAAATTGTATGTCTAGGTGTGTATAAGTCTGCAGCACAGTGAGTTATTGTCATTGTTAGTGTCAACAGACTATTAGCCACTGCAAAGAGACGTACGCGGTCCACCCTAATGGAGATGTCTATATGCAATTATCTACCATTCCTTGATCTTTTATTCTTACAGTCTGAAGGAAGACTAACAGGTCAATCAATGTCTGGAAATTGAAAAAATCGAAAGGCTTTGAAACTAAGATCTAACCCTCATTAGAGACTCATCAAGGTAGTCACTGAACTTTTGAAAAACACGAGGAACTTGTAGTTTACTTTGATGAAACACTATGTGAAAACCATGCCACATTTAATATTATGGTGTCTTTTATGCTTTACTTTAAATATTCATTGCCAATCTTTCTGTAGACCCTAAGGTCAGTCTCCTTATATGTTGTTATTACCACGAAGAGATTTTTGAAAATACTTTATTTTTATGTTATTTTATTTAAGAGAGAGGGAGAGAAAGAAAGAGTGGCCTAGAGGTGGGGTTTAGGCCAGAAGAAAGCTTTCAGAAGTTAATTCTCTTCTTCTACCATGTGGATTTTAAAGGCTTGAACTCAGTTCACCAGGTTTGTAAATGAGCACCTTACCTGCTGAACTATCTCACCAACCATAAGAATTGATATTTTTAGAAGAATCAATAAGGGTATTTGTCATTAAACATGCTACCTGTAAATTGATCTTGATATTGCATGACTATAATCCTAATCCAGGTCCTTAGAAAACTGAGGCAGGAAGATTGTGAGTTGCAAAGCTGGTTCGAGCTACATAGTAAAGGTGACTCTCTCTCTCTCGTCTCTCTCCTCTTCTCCCATACATGTATGTATATATTTGTGCATATATATGTTTGAAACTAAGATCTAACCCTGTGCATCTTGTGGCATCTATCATATATCTCTATATCTGCCATCTGAAGTTGAATCCCCCTTTCAAATTTGTGACACGTGCATTCCATGGGTTCTGGTGATGACCAGTGATCTCCCTCTTCATTGTGAGCCTCATTCTTATCTGCAAGGCATTTCTGTTGTTTTTTTTTTTTCTCCCAACAACTATTGATATGTTTGTTGTAGCTTCAATTTTATTCACTGCATTCTCTGGCTTCAGCATTTCACCTAGTCCTTTCTTCAGTCCTAGGGAATTGAGCAGATTATCTGAACAGGAGGGCAGGATGTGCTATCCACAGGGGTATGCTTGAGCACTTGGACTGTATTGGAGTGTGAGAGAGATGCCTTGATTCCATGTTTGTGTTCAGAATGCTGTGTGATGGTGAAGCGCGTGTGCTCTCTGACAGTCCTGTACAACCAGCTCTCTGTGCAAGAGGCTTGCATAGAGGCGTGCCTGGAGACCCCTCTGCTTGAGGATGGGGCGTAAGGTGCATGTACTACTTGAGGAACCTTTAGACCAGAATAAAACAGGCTGCAAGATTTCCTCATGAGGTTTGTGACGCTGTTGGTAGAGTCTGTAGAGTATTTTCTCTGTTCCTGGACCTTTCAAGGAAGAAGCTATGTCAGTGAGCTCAACATCTGAGAAGGGTGAGAAAGAAGTGGATCTTCGGTCAGTTGTCACTAGAGTAGTTGGTGATGGATACATCTTCTTGCCTTCTCATATGGGGGAAATAGTCAGCTGTTGGAGTCTCACTTGGCGCTGAGCACTGCTCTCTTAGTGGAGATCAATGTGGTTCAAGTAAAGCTGCTCTCTACTTTTCCATTATGTGTGCTCCTGGATCATTTGCCTCAGATAGTTATGCTAGAATCCTCCCCCCCCCCGACTCCCACAGGCATCCTCCTAAAGCAGGATTAGAGCAGCTATGCTGGGATGGATCTCTAAAGGTCTTTGAAATTCCCAAAGGCCATCCCCTTCTGCTGGGATCTCCCTGAAGGAACACCCCTGCTGAGGAACTGACTCCAGTCCTCCCAGAGATAAGATGGCCAACTTCCCTATGAAAGCATTATGGAGATGAGCCCTCCATATCCAACCAACATCTTGATCTCTAGCCCCACGTGGGCTCAGGAGCAACTGGGTTGGAGCTCAATGGGAGCTAATCAGTGAGAAAAAGCTAGTTTCCCTGGCTTGTCTAGGCGTACAAATAGGCCTGACCCTGGCAGCCATCTTGGGCACTCGGAGGGCCATGAGTTTTTTTCCAGCTGCATGCTTCTCATGGATTCCATGCCTGGGGTCCATGAGTTCTGCAAGGTGCTTGCCCCTCATGGCACTAGGTCTGTTTCTAGCTGCCTGACTCTCATGGATGAGTTCGCCAGGGCGCCGTAGCCCCTCATGGCACTCCATGTCTGGAGTCCATGAGTTCCAGCCTTTCTCTCGTCTGATAAACTCTACCTTAATCCTCTACATGTGGTCTGGTTTCAATCTTCAACTCTGAGCACAAGAACCCTGCAACATTGGGATGGTAGTTCCTGTAATATTTGGCGCCTGAATAGGAACCTTGTAACATTCCAATCCATGGACAATCACCAAAATAGTTGCTCATGGATAAGGCTGATAGCAAAAAATTCTTTTGCCAGCATCTTCCACATTCTTCACATTCTCTCAGACCTTTCATGTAAACATGTCTATCATCTCCCTGATATTTGAAAATCCTCAATTCTACAGAGGTCTCTAAGATATTACAAAATTATTCAAAGAATATACAGGTGCCAAACCCAGGGAATCAATACCAAAAATGTATGTGACTCTAAATTTAAGGAATTAAATATTTTTAGGTGTATTACTGATGGCTTAATAGATCCCTTCAACAGTTGTTAGCTGCTCTATTTGTAGTAGACTTGAATTAAACAGGAGGGATTCTGAGAGGAAAATAAGATTATCCTCTTTTGCTTGTTTGTTTGTTTGAGACAAGGTCTTACTATGTGGAAGTTGGGTTTGTAGCTTCTCATGGAGTCATACTACATACACACAGATATACACATGCATGTGCACACACACACATGCACATATGGAAACATAACTCTACACATACACAAATATTCACATATGATACAACTTCACACATACACACAAATTCTCCCATACACATAAATTCCCACATGCACACAAACACACATTCACACATACATATACATTCACACACATTCACACATACATATACATTCACACATAAACATGTACATGCATATATACATACAACATACACAGTTGGACACAAAGAAATAGTATCTTCTCATCTCTTCATAGGGCCATTTGTAAGAAGAAATTTCACTACATAGTGGTATTACTGACTTCTACTGTTCACAGGAAGTCAAGTCCTGTGCAGGAAGTAATACAAGAGTGTGAACATTAGGGACTCCTGGTGCTGTCTCTGGAATATGTCTTCCCTATCTTCTCTAAACATGGAAGGATAAGGGGAGAACCAATCAAATCTCATAAATATATCTTTTTTTGTGTTCATCTTTCTTTCAGGACTTTTTCTCAATGTATTCAAAGTTTTGCCTGTAAATTTGAACTAAGTCATGATCCCAATCTAGGGTTGGGTAGCATCATTTGCCTATGTGAAACTTGTGCCAATACAGCTCTGGGGACATCATGGTGAGCCAAGAAAACAAAAACTCAGGGAAAAAAATCATCTTTAGTAACAGGGTGCCTGGTGATTTCATTCAAGTTAGTGAAGCCTCTTTCTATTCTAATATCCTTTGCAGCAGTCCCTAATGAGCAGTGTGTGTATGCGAGAGCACAAGCAACCTTCAATTTGGAACCATTTCAATGGGTGTCTAAGAAATTGATGGGGACGGTCATGAACTTATTCTTACACTGCTTGTTTATCTTGTCCACAAAGCCTTAGTGAGCTGAGTGAGAGGAAAATGATAACTCTTAATATTTCTAATACCACAATCAAATCAGCAATGAAAGTGGAGGAGGTATTTAGGTTGTAAATGTTTTATCATTCATAAAATTCATCTTAGGGCAAAAACTGTGTCAAAATCCAGTTAGTACCCATGGCAGTGCATGATTCCTGCAAACTGGCATCATTGCTCAAGCCCTTATTGCCTTGTCCTTCCCAATATTGCACACATTACTAAAGGTAGCTAGTTAGCTTACATTTCTGCTCTTTCTTTTCCTTTAGCTTGACTTTGGATAGGCAGAGCTAGCCACCATTCAGTGTTTTGGTAATTTAGCTTGTGAATCCAAAGCTTGCAAAAATCTCTGATTTTTAATTTCTTTTCAATTGCTTATTTAATCAAACATGCACAAAAGAATTAAGGGACTTAACCAGTGGTGTGACATCTTGCTAGCATGAATATTCTGAGATAAATTAATTAGCATATTTTCACCAAAGGGCATACAATCTGATCTTAAAATGTAAAAAATTGGAGCTGGGTGATAGCTCATAGAGTATACGTTCAGGATGAGTCAGGCTGTGATGGTTAATCTTGATTGTAATACATGAGATTGGTAGAGCTCTGGTCCGTGTGTACCCATGAGGACATCTCCAGATTAACCTAATTAATGGTGGAATCCCTAGATGGATTCTAAACATAAATAGATTACTGGGGGTGGAGGAATGGTGGAAGGTGGTTGAAAGATGGAGGTCTCCAGAAAGATGTGCCCTTGGGGACTGTTTATTATAATGACTCCTTCCTATTATGGGCTCCGCCCTACTTTCTGTCTCCCAAGATGTGAGCTACTCCACCAATCCTTGCCTGGAATGATAGACCATTACCTCCGAACCTGTGAGCAAAAGACATCGTTCCTCCTGCAAGTGTTCTCATCAACTATTGCTTCACAGTAATGAAAAAATTAGTAACACACAGGCCTTGGGTTCAGTTCAAATGGAAACACCCAGAGAAAGCAATGTGCTTGTGTGATGTAAGTCCTGTGAGAATAAATACTAACAAAAGAATAATTATAAAAACTAAATGCCAGGCATGTGCAGGTTTTTTTTTTTTTTCCTGTGTATTGTCTAAAATACAATTGGCCCCAATTCTGGGAGGGTGAAGTCATTACATTAGAGTATGTGGTTGCTGTAGCAACCTCATTTAGTTGCTTAAACCATCACTGACTTGGGGATGGGGAGATGGCCCAATGGTTAAAGCCTTTGCATTGCAAGAGAAAAGGCCTGAGTTCTCACCTCCAGATCCCATATAAAATGCCTGGAAGATGTGACAGTGATCTACAATTACAACCCTGGAAGGCAGAGCCTGGAAAACCAAAGAGCAAAATCATAAGGAGGTAGATCAATCCAGGGTGATTCCCAATGTGACCCTTGCGCCTCCATGAGCACACACTCAAGTGCCCTATGGCACACATGCCTGGATGCACATCCACACGCAAACATGCATGCACACATATATTCATATATGAAAAGAACCACTGACTTGTGCTTTACAGTCCTGTGGGTCATGAGCTCAGCAAGGCTTCACTGGGCTCTGAAATCAAACCGCAGGAATGACCATGCTCCTGTCTTGCAGTCTCTTAGGGACAACATGGTTCTTCACTCTGACTGGTGACACAATTCAGTTCTAAGTGGAGGGAGAACTGTGGTCCCCTTTTCTCTGCAGACGCTACCCTTGGGCTTTTAGAGGTTTCCCATAGTTTGGGGATTGCGTGCCTTCTCTCTCCATCTTCCAAGACTAGCCAAGCCTTCTCAGAGCTGTACCCACATGTGCACCCATCAGTCCTGTGCTGCTTCTTGAGCTCTTGTAACTGGATGGGGCTCATTGGCCTCGTCCAGGGAGACCACCACATCCTACTGCCCATGCTCCTCTTCACAATCTTGTCTGCAGTGTAAAGCAACATAATGTAGTTCCAAGACCTTGGGATGGGGACATCTTTTGTTGGCCATTTTTTAAATGGCAAACACATCTGGCATTGTAGCTTTTGAAAAACTGGTGAAAACCCAACATGTTAAATCAATGTGACAGAAGTTGAACTCAGGCTGTGAAAGTAGCACACTGAGCAGAATGTAGACACAGTGGTGGGTAACAAAATCCAGAAGGTGCCCGTATCTGGTCAGTGGTACTGACTAACATCTCTTTATAGTAAAAGCAGTAGAGACTGAGTTACAGAATGTCTACCACCAACCAAGTACATAGGTTCAAGGAAGGTCCATGAACATTGGCCTGAATTCTCTGTTGGGTTCCCCAAATCTACTTTATTGTCTCCCTTTTTCCATGAGTGTGCAGTGACCTTTCATACTGGCCTATCCGTATTTCAATTATGGTAGAAATTATCCTAGCTACCTTCTGCATACTAGTCAAACCTGATCTTGTTTTATCTGCTGTTGGTTCTGAGCTTTGCATTCCTTTTCTTTCTTTAACTCCTGCGTGTATCTGCTGAGCAATATACATTTTGATCATCCATTGTGTGCTGTTCAGAGCTGCTGATATCATGTATAGCTGATACACTTGTCCCATGTCTTTATTAAATAGTAAAAACTAAGATTAAATATAAATTTGAAGTAGAGAAAGTTGCTGGCTCCATTTAAACGTAGATTAAAAGCTTCAGAGAGACTCAGTGAAAAAGAGTGGCTTTCAAATAGCTGTCAAGTTAGGGGTTGACAAGGCGCCCACAAAAGACCAGGGAAATATTTAGACAGATGTTGCCCTCAGAATGATCTCCCCAAAAAAGGCCTTTAATTTTTCACTGCATTTGAAATCATATAAAAGAGGGAGTCTACAAGGGTGCATTCATCATGTAGATTATCAAAAAATGATGCAGAAAGACAAGTCATATCACAATCCCAGAAAGGTCTTGTTTCTTTTTCTTTTTTTTAGTTAATATTTAATTTACTTGAGAGGAAGATAGAGAGACAAACACAGACACACACAGAGAGATTTCACATGCATGCTGTGGCGAATGGGTAGAGGTCAGAGGACGAAGTTCAGATGTCAGTTCTCTCCTGCCACCATGGGTAGAACTGGAGTCTCCATGCCTGTAAAGAAGGCAGTTTTACCCACTGAGCTATCTCAGCAGACCTTTTGTTTCTTTTGCTAAATATTAAAATATGAGGTGACATAATTATTTATAGATTTGAAGTTCAAGCCAAGTTGCTGGATTATTATGCTTCATATTTTAGGCATTTTCACTTTTAATAGCACATGTAATTGACATACCATAGAGCTCAGCCTTTTGGTACAGTCCACTTGGCTGAAATGCATTTATAAATTCATAACCATTACTACCATGATTATTATCATGATTCCTCAAAGAACACCAAGCCCATTAAAGGTCCCTTTCTGTTGTTCTCTCTCCAGCTACTGGGAATGGGTAATCTTTTGGTCTGAGTGGGTTTAATGTATTCTAGGTGTTTCTCATGAATGGAATCACCATTGTATGATCTTCATGACAAGTTTTTCATTCATCATGATGTTTTAAGGTTCACTTTTTGTTTTTTTCTGAACCAACACTTTTTATGGCTAATCCACATTTTATTTATGGATGTATATTGTTTTAGGTGGGTGGGAAACATAGCTCCTTGGTAGAACACATGTGTGGCATGATTGGGACACACAAGTTGCAACCTGTAGCATCAAACAAACAAACAAACAAGCAAACTAAAAATTTAGGGCTGGAGACTGGAGAGAGTCATGCAAGCAGAAGACCTCAGTTTGGATTCACTTAAAAACACTTTAACTCACTTAAAAATGCCAGGCATAAATAGAGATGGCCTGCCCTGGTGGGTGAAGCCTGGGAAATCCCAGAGAGAAGCAAAAAGGAGGTAGAAGCAATCCAGTATGATTCTCAAACCTTGGGCCTCCACAGGAACGCAGTGCCCTCTGATACACACAAGCACACAAACACACAGGTAAAACAAAAATTTATGGCTGGAACTGTAACTCATATGTAGAGTATTAATCTAGAATACAAAAGCCTTGCATTTGAGCCTCAGATTTTTCCCGACATACAAAATATTTATTTGTTATCTGATGGACAACTGGGATTTGGGGTTATTATAAACAATGCTTCCATGAATATTCATGCAAAAGTTTTTACCTGGCCATATGGTTTCAACTCTCACTGGTGATTACCCAAGAGGAGAATGGCTGAATCATTTGGCAACTGCTCTCTAACTTTACAGAGAAATGCCTGACTTGCAAAGCAGACACAAAGCTCACCATTTCCCTCTCACAAGCAGTATGGCAGGGAGCTAATTCTCCAAAGTCCCTGCCAACCTTTGTTCTCTTTTATATTTGTAAATAATAGCCATCTTCATTATTGAATATTTTCATCATTCTTTTATAGACAGGTATAAAGTTAATACCATAATACTTGGCCACTTTTTAAATTCTGACATTTAAATTCTCTTGGAACTCTCTCCAACGATTCCATAGGATGTTTTTTTATTTTAAGGATGCATGCTAGAATGTGCATCAAAGTCATTTAACTTACATTGTATAGATGGAAGTATATAACATGGTAATACAATGAAAAAATAAACAGTGATTATCTGATGGGCTGTCCAATATTGTTATTGTTTCTGTGTCAGGTTGCATTTAATAAGTACCCATGCTTTGAAGATTCTCCAGTGTGTGGATCAGTCATTGCACATCTTGGAGAAGTGGCATTGATATCTTTGCAATGGCCTTGAAAGCACAGATGCTTTAGCTTTGTTAAAGTCCAGTGTGTCTAATTTTTCTTCAATTCTTTGTGCATGTTCTGTAACATCTAGGATCTGATCTAGGTGTTCCATATCCAAGTACAATTCCTTCTGAAAACTTTGAAATGTTAGATTTTTATTGTTAAAGAGTTAAATTTTGCAATATGATGTGAGGCAGAGATCTGAAATCTTCTCTCAGGTTTTGTGTGTGTATGTGTACATGTATTTGTGTGTATGTGTCTATATGTGTGTATGTGTGTACATGTGTGTTTATGTATGTGTGGGGAGTGTGTATGTGTGTATGTGTACATGTATATGTATGTTTGTGTGCATGTATGTATGTGGATATGGGTGTGTATATGTGTGTGTGGGGCGTATATGTGTGTGTATATGTACATGTGTGTATGTGTATGGGCGTGGGTGTGTATGTGTGTATGTATGTATGTGGATATGGGTGTGTATATGTGTGTGTGGGGTGTATATGTGTGTGTATATGTACATGTGTGTATGTGTATGGGCGTGGGTGTGTATGTGTGTATGTATGTATATGTGTGTGTGTGTTGCATGCACATGTGTGTGTGCTGAAGAAGACCTCAGGTGTCTTCCTCCATTGTTCTCTGTCTCATTGCTTTGACCCAGACTCTATCCCCAGACTCTATCTTGGAGCCAAAAGTTCCTGCTTCAGTTGGGCTGGTAGCCAGTAGTCTCTTTCCTTTGCTCCCCCATAATTAAAGCTATATGAAATTTTTATGTGGGTGCTGGAGATTTGAACTTTGTACTTGCATAGCATGTACTCTCCTAGACAGTCAGCTATTTCCCCAGTCCTAATGATCTCTTTTAATGTGAAGATATCTGGCCCATTTCTACACATTTACTAGAAATCTTATGCTTTCACTGAGGAGAGGGCTCAGAGGTTAAAGCCTTTACCTCTGTGAAAGTTAATCCTGGGTGTCAACTTGACACATCTGGCATTAACTAAGATCAGCTGAGACCACACCTGGCAAGATAGGCTGAGACCACCTGAAGAGATTATCTGGATAACTACAAAGATCAGCCCTAGATCTGATCAGAATCTCCATGGATCCCACTGGAACCTCCCAGTAGTGGACCCGATTAAAGGAGCCACAGAACAGAAGACTGATAAGAGAGATACTCTCCAGGAAAGCTCCAGCCATGTCTGTTGTGACTCAGCTATGCCACTTACGCCATGAAAGTCTGCCCCCCCAAAGAACTGTAAGTTGAATAAATCTCCCTTTCTCCCTTAAGTTGTTTGACTTTGGGTGCTCTCTCATAGGAATAGTTAAGAGTAACTTTTACAACCTCCAAGCAAAAGGACCTGAGTTTGCATCCGTAGACCCACCTAAAATATGCCAGGTGGATATGGCAGTAGCCTGTAATTCCAGTCCTAGAAGGTGAAGCCTGGGAAACCTCAGAGCAAAGCAATAAGGAAATAGAACAATCCAGGATGATTCTCAATGCCGCCCTTGGGCCTCCACAGGCATGCATACTCAAATGTCCTTTGTACACATGCCTGCACACACACATGTACACACACGTACAAATGTGCAAAAAATACTTGTCCAATAGAAGTTTTGGCACCTGTGCTGAAAGGCATTGATCATAAACGTTTGACTATTTCAGAACTTTCTCAGGCAGCTCCTGTACCTTTGTATTTGTCAGCATGATGACATCACAGAGACTTGATCTGCTGGAGTTTTTTTTATTAAGTTCTGAAATTGGGAGGTGTGACTCATCAACACTCCTCACTGTCAAGATTAGTTTGTCTCACTCCTCAGTTGCTGTGAAAAAACATACTGGGGCTGGAGAGACGGTTCAGGGGTTAAGCCTCTGCCTCGCAAGCAGAAGGACTTCATTTCGGATTCCAGATCCCAAGTAAAAATGCCAGGCAGAAATGTTGGAGGCCTGTAATTCTGGCCCAGGTGAGGTGAGCCTGGGAAATTCTAGAGTGAAGCAAAAAAAGAGGTAGAAGTAATTCAGGATGATTCCCAAGGTCACCCTTGGGCCCCACAGGCACAAACAGTGCCCTCTGATACACACACACACACACACACACACACACACACACAACTTAAACCATGGAGAGGAAGATGGGATTTATTCATGCTCAGAATTGCAGGTTACAGTTGATTCTAATGGCAGGAGAGTGACTCAGAGTCCATTGTTGAGGGATCCGGCCACACCATGTTCACATCAGTAGTCAACTAATGGGTCAAGTCCAATGCTGTTTTCCATCAGGTCAGCCTGACAAACGCAGCCAGCTCTCCCCCATCTTACCCATCTGCTGGGACATGTTTGTACCCATCATGCCCTGGGTCTTCCCACATCAATATTGAAATTGAACATTCTCCAACAGCCTCTCTTTAACTAACAATTCCTTATAGGTGAGCCTAAAGCCTCAGCTTTGAAGTGTGTCAGTTGACAGCTGTAGCTAACAAGACTTTTTATTTTCTGAAGTTGGCACAGGGACACAACTTGGATTTGAATAGTTTCATGGTTTGAAATGTGAGTTGTCCCCTACAGGATCATGTGTTTGAATCTTCAGTTGTTTGGAGGTGGAGCCTGGCTGGAGGAAGGCAGTCACAAGGGGTGGGCCTTGAGGCTGGTTAGTCCCACCCTGCTTCAGTTAGTCTACTCTTGCAGTCTGTGGCTGCTCCCAGCCTCCGTGATGGATGTGACTTAAGCCTCCAGCTTCTGCCGTCTGATGCGCCTTTTCTGCCATAGTGGACTGTTTCTCCCCTCTGACACTGTAAGCTGAATAAATCTTCCTTTCTTCCTTAAGTTGATTTCACTTTGAGTGCTGTCTCACAGCACCGAGAAGAGTAACTGCTGCAATCAGTGACCATGGAATCTGCAGATCAATTTTTAGACTATTATTTTCAATCCATAGATGTGGCATACAGTTACATTTATATATATATATATATATATATATATACACATTTATATATAGTTACATTTATATATATATACATGTATATATGGTTACATTTATATACATGTATATATATAAATGTAAAGCTCACCTTCAAAGAATTGTTAGCTAAAGAGAGGGTATTGGAGAATGTCTAATTTCTCTCTCTCTCTCTCTCTCTCTCTCTCTGTGGGAGCAGCCACAGACTGCAAGAGTAGACTAACTGAAGTATATATATACTTTCCTGTTGTCTTATATAACATTTGGAAGGTTTGTAAAGGATCACTGTCTGTTTTTCAAGCAGTCTCTAGAATTTGTCAATGAAGAATTTCAGTCCTGGAATTTTCCTTGGAGGGAGTGGTTGAGTACTCATTCTATCTATTTTCTTATCATGGGTCTATTTAGGTCTTTTGTTTCCCATTTTTCTTTCCTTTGAATCCATTTGGATCATTCTAAGAATTCGTTAATTTCATCGGCATTATGATTTGTAGGAATGCAGTTGCTTATAGCATTCTTCTGTATATCTGAAATATCTCCTTTATTTCTGCTTTTACAAACTGGTATAATCTGGTTTGGTTGGTTAGTGAACCCAGGTGCCAGTTTTCTTAACTGATCTTTTCAAGGAAACCACATTAGGGTTTGCCATTTTTCCTTCCATTTGATTTATTTGATCTCTAATTTCCATTTACTTCTAATTTTTCTTGCATGTGTTTGTATGCACACGTGTATGCACAGGAGGGCACTTGAGTGTGTGTGCTTGTGGAGGAACAAGGGTGACATCGGGAATCACCATGAATTGCTCTACCTCCTTGTTGTTTTGTTCCAGGATTTCCCAGACTCTGCCTCCCAGGGATTGGAATTGTAGACTACCACCATTTCTGCCTGTCATTTTTACATGGGATCTTGGGATGTGAATTCGTGTCCTTTTGCCTGCAAGGCAAATACTTTAACCCCTGAGCCATCTCTCCAGCACTTATTCTAGTTTCTTAGGGTAACAGATTACTTATTTGAGATTTTCATATTCTTAATAAAGACTCTTGTAGGTACACTCTTTCCTCTAACTACTTCTTTAGCTGTACCCCGTATGTTTTTGTTTTTTAAAAAATATTTTATTTATTTATTTGTATGTATGTGCGTGTGCATGTGCATGTGCATGCATGCGTGCGTGCGTGTGTGCGTGCGTGCATGCGTGCGTGCGTGCATGAGTGTGTGTGTGTGTGTGTGTGTATGTGTGGTGTGTGCATCAAAGGGCACTGCATGTCCTGTGGAGGACTAAGGTTGACCTCAGGAATCATCCTGGATTGCTTCTATCTCCTTCTTACTTCGTTCTAGGATTTCCCAAGCTCTGCCCACTAGGGAGAGAATTTCAGGTCACTGATGTTTTTGCCTGGCATTTTACATGGGACATGGGATCCAAACTCAGGACCTTTTGTTTGCAAGGCAGAGTCTTAACCCCTGAGCCATCTCTCCAGCTCTATCCTATATGTTTTTGAAAAGTTGTGGGTTTTTTTATTCTTTCCTTTTTCTAATTTCCTAGTGTTTGTTTTCTTGATTCACCATCAATTTCAACATTTTTTCATGTATGGCCTTCATTTCTTTCCATGTAATTACCTGAATTTCATTGTGTTGAGGCCAGAGAGCATGCTTAGTATAATTTTAGTTATCTTAAACTTATTGAGATTTAGTTTCAGGATTTTTGTATGATCTAGACTGCAGCATGTACTGTTGTTAAATATTTTAGATATGTCTATTAGTTCCAATTGATTTGTAGTGTCTTTGAAGTACTGTATTTCATTCTTGGTCTTCTGCCCAATTTTCTATCCATTATTCAAAGGAAAGGATTGGGTTTTTAAGTATTGTTACTGAAGTATCTCTTCCTTAAAGTCTTCAATTCTTTTCATTGTGCATCATGGAATCTATTTGTTATGTATTCAGTGTTGTTACATTTTATTAATATATTTATTTTTTATGATTGTAGAATGATATTCTTTGAATCAAATAGCAAGTTTTGCCTTGAAGTCTGTGTTGTTTGGCCATAAATATATGCATGTTTGTTCCCTGAGCACTGTTTTCATGGGATGTGTTTTCCATCCTTTAGATCTATTTGTGTCTTGAATATAATGCATAACCCCTACAGGCATATTACACAGTTCTCATGGTTGTTTCTAAAATTCATCATGCCAGTTTCTAGCATTATGAGACATGTTTAATCCATGTGCCTTTCATGCATTTTCTGGTAAGTCTGCAATCCCGCTACCATGCACCTATTTATTCCGTGTACGCTTCGTGTTTGTTAGGCAAGCACTCTGTCAACTGAACTAAATCCCCAGTCCTTGAGATTTGTTTTATTATTTTCTGAGGTTTCATGCACGAGTACAATGAATTTACAGTCTCTCAGGGAGGCATGGCGGCTCTTGAGATCTTCCCCCTTCCGTGTGCGGATCTTTGGTAAGTAGATTTAGCTTCGATGAGTTCATAGGTGCAACAGCCTTGTCATGTCTAGAAACTATTGGCTACATGGAACCCTCCTCATCCTCAGGCTCTTTTATTCTTACACTCCCCTCTTTCTCCATGTGCCCTGAGACTTGGAATATGTTTAGAAAGAGAAAACTTTCATTATTAATGCTTAATTTCTCAGTTTTTCTTTAAATAAAAAGCCAGGACAAAGCTGTAGCTCTTTTCCATTGCCATATTTTAGGACACTGACTATTTTTTCTATTCCAAAGATGTCTGATTTAAAAGAAAACTTTGTTGAATTGTTTGTGGATATTATTATTGAGGTGATTTTTTTCCCCAGTACTCTCTTAGGAGCAAGAATCATAAACCTGGACAAATTCCAACTTCCTGTCTTCCAATGTTCCTATTCTATTTTCGGATTAAATCACACAACAAATCCGTTTGAGAAGGGCATATGTAAAGCATAGAGACTTCCCTGTTGTTTCCTAAAAGTTTTAACTCTATGTGTGTCTTGACCCCAGAACATAAAACAATTCTAATGAACAGAACCATCTTTCTGCACAAGAAAGAGGTCATAGATTGTAGAATAAAAGTTGGAGAAATAGCAAAAACGTCTCATTTATAAATACACAAAGATCCAAATACTTGAAATGTCCCAAACAGTGTGCTGTGACAAGTCTTATAAAGAACAAAGTGGAGACTCTGAAGAAGTGATTTTTAAATTGGGTCTGGAAGAACGAGTGGGAGTGAACCGAGCAGAGTAGAGGGGACACAATTTCAGGCTCAGAGAGCCAGAGTAGAAAGAGCTGAGGCGTGAAATAACTTGGCGTAATTGAGGAAAAGACAGGAGATTGCACCCAAAGACGCCAATTAACTTGACCTGAGATCCACCAGGGACAACTTGAAATGCAATAATTACATTGTTTCCTCACAGTGTACCAGGTGTATATTTCTCTGCATGAATGTATGAATAAAAGAGAGAAAAACTAAAAAGTACAAGTAAACAGATTCTTAAGGTAAATTTTAGTCAAGTTGTCTCTCTCAATATTGGATTATATGGCATTTTCTCAACTTTTATAAGGGTACAACTACTTGGCTATAAGAGAGTCACAATGTTTTCTTTGATTCTCCTTCTCAAATGTTGTAGTGGCTGATGGGCTTGGGATGGTCCATGCATTAAAAAGGTAAAGATTCTTTACTTCCTCTTGGATTAAAATCCTCAGGGTAGAAAAAAAATGGTCTATCTAATCATTCTAATGATGTGCCAAATCCTCCCTCTTCTACTCATAGTAAGTTAAGCCATTTTGTTGATGTTTGATTTTCATAGATGAAATTGTCCAGTTATAAATGTATGATCAGGTAAGATCTGACAAATACATATACTAATGTAATTATCACTGTTATCAAGAATTTTTATCACTCTAATATGCTGCTTTATGACATTTATGTCACTCCTTTAGCACCAGACAAACATTGGTATTACAATCCTGTAGATTAGTTTACCTACTTCTGGATTTCTCTATAAACAGTGCATTGAAATAAGAACTTCTTTGGTCTGATATATTGTTTGCAATTATACTAAGCTCCAATGTATAATAGAAGTCTGTTTTGTATGATGAAATAGTGTTGATTTCATCTATTTCATTGCCAGCATATGTATCAATTTACCAATTAATGAACACTGAAGTATTTGCAATCTTGATTTTTTTTATAAATTAGCTTCTGTGGTCAACTATGTGTAACTATTGGTGCAAATAAGTTTTTCATTTTTGTTGTTGAATTATGTTTACATATGTTTACATACATAGTAGACATATATGTAAAGAACTATCAAGATGTTTCCCAAACAGGCTATCTAACTTTATACCCCATAGTATATGTACATATTTAGTTGATCAAGATGGTTGTGAATATTTAACACTACAAGACCTACTTTGCCACTATCTTAGAGAAATTTTAGTATATTAACATTCATGTTACCTATGATTAAAGACATTCATCATTTTCTTGAGTGTATTAACATTCATAAGTCTTATTTTGAAAATTACTTATTCAAGCATTTTGTACATTTTCAACTTGGTTTCCTTCCTTAGTTATTGGATTGTAGCTCTCAGAATAATTAACCTCTCTTGATTCAAGTTCAATTACATAATTTTTACTGTTAGGATGAAGGTAAGATTTTGCAAATTCTGGCAAAATTATTTTTATGATTTATTTATTTCCATCTCTCAAATATCCTATTTTAAATGATTTGTTGCTTCTGTTGATCAATATAGAAATCATTGCATTCATGAATGTTCTGAAGATATTAATTCTTTTGGATGTCATAATTTCTAAAGGTTCAAGTACATTAATTTTGATTTAGTGTTATGCACAACATGAATTAAAATACAAATTCCTTTTTTAAATTTGAATATATAATCACTTCAATAGAAAGAAGACCTTTTCTTGTTGAATTATGTCAACAACATTGCTGAAATCAGTTCTTGTTATTACATAATTCTATTTCTAGCTAAGATCAGGAGCATTCAGGTTGGTACAACTGTAAATACGTGATGCTATTTTTAGACACTGGTTTCTTTCATTAATCTAGTTTTACATGCTTCCACCAATGCCATAGCACTTTGCTTAGCACAGCTTCCTACGTCTCAAATTTAAAATGCGAACCCTCCCACTTTGTTCTTACTATGCAACGTGTTTATTTTCCTCATTCGTGTCTTTTGAAAGACCACAGATATTTTAGAATTAGCTCATCATGTTCTATCAAAATATCTGTAGGCTTTTGCACGGGCTTGCCTCGAATATGGAGAAGGGTTTAAAGAAAACTACAATCTGAATGGCGTTGAAATTCTTGATTCACAAGCAATTTATCTCTCAATGTATTTCAACTTTAAGTTCTTCTGTTTCTCAAAGTACAGTTCAAATATCAATTTGTGTGAGTTGTGTGTGTGTGTGTGTGTGCATGTGTACACTCATGCAAAAGCCAAAGTTCAACCTTGGTTTTGTGTCGTAGACCTCAAATCTTGTAGACCTTCTCTATGAGACAAGGTTTCTCATTGGCCTGAAATGTACCAAGTAAACTACACTGGTTGATGTGCAAACCTCCCGGATACAGTTCTTGTCCTCCTGCCCAGCATTGGGGTTACATGCAAATCTCACTATGACTGACTCTTCTTCTATGATGACTGATATCACACAGAAGTCTTCAGGCTTACAATACAAGCAGCCTACCATTACCTAGCCTTGATTTATTTATCTACTTTTTATGATCTTTGATGTGGTTTGGGTAAGAGTCTTCTAAAGGCCCATGCCTTAAGGATTTGGTTACCAGTGAATAGTTGAGCTACAACTTGATAGAGGCTATGACAAGTATTGTCTACCAAGTGGCCTTCTGCTCACCGATGGTATGTCTCTGAAAGGGGTATGGGGATTTAGCCTATCCCTTTCCTTTTCTGTTTTGCCTTCTGGCCCTAGGGTGTGTGAATGGTTTGACCATAGGCTGATACCATGGCATACCACCTCATGATGATCTTTTAAAAGGTGGATGGTAGTACCAAACTCACTTAGTGACACACTCAAAAATAAATGTCTGTAATGCCTATAGTAATTGTAAAGATTATAAGCAAGGATGGAAAGGGAAGGAGGGCCCCACCAGAAACAAGGAGAGGGGGGATCATGCTACAACAGAGAAAATAGGCCACCATCAAGGACTACAAGTAAGTAATGAGACATCTGGTTGGGCTTGCAAACTTTCCTTACTGGTCACTTGCATCTTTATGGGATATGATCTCACCAGTCAGGAAGGGCATAGAGTCTGGCAAATAGAAGGTAACATCCTGCAAACGGGAGACTGACCCCCTCAGTGGTCTCCTACTCTTATTCCATCTACCTTTGAATCTACTCTTATAATGACTCTATTTTAACAGTGTTTTATCTCTGGCCAGGGGGTGACATCCAATACCCATCAGGATGGAGCCAAGGGCGGTGCAGGAGCAGCAAAACTGAAAAAAAAAAAGTCAACAAACCATAATTCAGAAAATCAGAGACTTTACATCAACCGCCTGGAACCAGGCCAGCCTAATTTCTCCCCATCCTAAAGCTCAGGGAAATTTGCGGAAGAGGGGATGGTAAGATTATAAGACCCTAAAGATGGGGAGGAGCAATGATATGCAAGATACTTCATACAAGATAGGGCCGAAGTAATCATTATAGGACTTTGCATGACCTGTTCAATGACCAATATATCAGTTGAACCCCCAAAGTCTAGCATAGATCACAGGCACTAGAATCCTTAGAGGCAAGGGATTAACAGCCACAATAGTGTTCCTATACTTAAGGAGAACACAAAAAAGAGCTCTAGGCAATGCCACTGAGAGAAGTGGCATTACACCTCATCAGAGAGAAGGACCCAGAAGGAAGTTTGACATGCACAGTGAAGGATGCTCCAGAATGGGAGGGGGGGAGAGGGTACTGGGAAAAAGGGAGGGAGGGGAGAAAGGAAGGTGAAAAGGGGGAAGGGAACAAGAGAGTCCAGGCAGGGGTGGAGGGAGGGAAGGAGGGGAATGGGGTACTTATCAACTTTGTATGAGTGGAAAAAAGAAATAAAAAAAAAAAGAAATATAAAGAAAAAAAAACTTCCCAAAGTGTGAAGTAAAACAACCATCCTATGTATTAGTTTCAGTAATGGAGAGATAACAAAGTCCTAATTGTCTCTAAATTTATAAAAACTTTAATTTTTTGCCTCATAATATATGAACAGGTATAAGTTACAGCGTGATGCTTACAGCCATGTGTATAATGGGTAATGATCAACTTGATAATCAGCTGTTAAGTCACCTTCTATTTTATCAAATCATTATCCTAAGCATATGAAAGTTCTCCTAATTATTCAAAGATGTATAATGTGCATTTTACAAACTTATGTTTAGCCTCTTGTGCCACAGAATGCTAGTACTTAGTCTGTCTAACTGAAATCCTACAGTGGTTGACCAATCTCGCCACCTAATTCACTTTACCTCTCCTACTCTCTGCTGTCCACTATTCTATTCACGGCTTCCTCTCATATGTGTTTAGGTCTCACTTATGACTGAGATACACTCTTTCTCTTCTCAATATCTGACTTTTTCACCTCCATCTCTGCTGTTGTCAATGGCAACATTGCTTGATATTACCTATTTGAATATTTTTGGCTACATGCATGGCATGTGTCCTTAATCTTCTCACCCACTGCAAGACTCGTAGCTTGATTCCATAACTTGCTGTTTTGAATATGACTACCATAAACATGGAATACAAAGATATATTTTGGGCATGGCTTAATTTCCTCTGGCATATAGACCTGCCATGGGAGTACTGAATCTATTTAAATTAAATATCATTTCTAATGATTTGATGTTTGAATATTGCAATAAACTGCATTATTCTGTTCATCTCAAGCTCCAATCCATGTATTTGCCTTATATTCTGTTACTGTCTTCACCTACTGGTTTTAGCAGTTCTTTTCTGAGGTGATTCTGTGAGATTTTCAATCTATCCAGTCATGCTTCATTTGTGGCTTTCTTCCCAATAATGAAACCCATAACTTAATCTGCCATGAAGTTTCAATTAGAAATTAAAAGTCCTTCCTGAAGAGGAGGCAACCTGATAACAGGCTATCAACTCTCTCTCTCTCTCTCTCTCTCTCTCTCTCTCTCTCTCTCTCTCGTCTCTGTATCCTACATATTGTTCTTAGCTTGCTGTATTGGCAATGACCTCAAGTATTCCCCATCTTAATTCTTTTTGTTTAGCCTTTCACTGGTGAGTAGTCTTCTATCACTATCCCTTACTAGTCAGTAGAATTTCTCTCATTTTTACTCAACTGAGAGGTTTTCCATGAGTGTTAACAAAGCTTTTGTCCATGACATAAAGCTCAGTTGTCATGATGTGTTACAATGTATGCACTTCCAAATTATCTTTTCTAAAATTCAGCTGAGGAATTCCATTATCATTTGCATGAAGGATACTGGTCACTAGTTTGCTAGTATTTGGGGGGGGGGCTGGCACTGTGATACTGGCATTTGAAAATGTTTATACATGAACAATAAAAATGCACAACAAAATGTTTATAGCTAGAACAATTCATGGTTAATGTGTAGGACAAATTTAATATGAAAGCCATTGGGTGGGGGAAGAAAAAAGCGCAGCAATATTTTAATACTTTAGGCAAACAAATTTCTCTAAAGATTTGGAACAAATAATTCAGACAGATGTTTAGATATAGATTAAGGAGATATTTAAGAAATATGTATTTAATTGAACCAATAACTATAAATAACAGGGAACATATCAATCTAATTATTGCGGAGTATATTAATCCACAAGAGCTTTCTGAGCAGGATAATTCCGAGAATGAACGCTGGAGTGCATCCACTTTGCAATAATTCCCTTAATTACAATATGTTCCCTGACTTTGAAAGATGAAAATGGCTTACCTGTCTCAGCTTTGTTTACAGCCAGTGACTCATTGTGTGGGCAGATACATTCGCTTTATCGTGCTTTGTGAAGACAAGACCATAACCTCCTCTGCTGTGAGGATCTTATTGTAAATTACAATTTTAACATTATAACATATGATGGATGAAAACTAATAATATGAGTAAATGGAAAGGTATGCTGAGCAGAAAATCCTTGAAAATAGACATTGCAAAAATAATCCAGTTAGTTTGCCTGTTTTATAATTCCTTAGACTTGGTTATTTTTGTCTGATCATACATTTTATCTGATGTCCAACGGAAGGGGTATGTGGATATTAATTCATTAATATGCAACCACCAAGGAAAAATCTACCTTATCATCAATCATCTCAACATCTTGTTTTCTATTTGGTTTCTCAAATATCATATCTATTTGTTTCGGGGGGAAGGGAGGAGACATGAAACATGGTGCAAGGTTGAGGACAGAGGATAACTTTTGCATATCAACTCTCTCCTTCCACTCACGTCCCCAGATTTGCAAGCCTGTTCCTTACCTGGTCAGCTATCTCACTAGCTTTAATTTTTTATTATTGATTTATTTATGATATGCATTCTTAGGTGTGTGTGTGTATAGGTGAATTTGCCACAGTACATGTGAAGGGTCACTGCCATTTGGAGGAGTCAGTTTCTTCCTTCCACCTTATTTGGATAGTGGCCCTCTTGGGTTTGCTCCTCTGTGCACGCCAGGACCATTGGCACATGAGCTACTTGGGGATTTTCCCATCTCTGCCTCCTGTCTTGTGACAGAACCACGCAGATGTATCCAGTTTTTTGTGTGTGTGTGTATGTGTGTGAGTTCCATTTAGCAAGAACAAGGCATTAATTCATATTTCTACCAGCCTGGTTCTCAAGAGTCCACCTTGTGTGCACTTGTGTGTGTATTTGTGTGTGTGTGTGTGTGTGTGTGTGTGTGTGTGTGTGTGAATCAGACAGAATTCTCATCACTTTTATAAAGCCAATGTGTTGGTACTTTTTAAAACTGACAGTTGAAAAAGGAGGTAGAAGCAATCCAGGATGATCCTGAAGTCATCCTTGATTCTCCACAGGGACACACAGTGCCTTCTGAAATGCACACACACACACACACACACACACACTAAATAAATGAGTGAATAAATAAATTAAATAAATAAATAAATAAATAAGTAAATCTGACAGTCGTGGGGTTGGGGAGATGGCTCAGGTGTAAAAGCCTTTACCTCACAAGCAAAAGGACCTGAGTTTGGATCCCAGACCCATATAAAAACACCAGACAGAAATGGCAGTTTCCTCTACTTCTGGCCTGGGAAAACCCAGAGCAAATCAGTAAGAAAGTTCAGTAATCCAGGATGATTTGAGATGTGCACTCTTGTACACACACAATGACAGCTGACATATTTTTCCTTAAAATACCACCACACTACATAACAATATACTTGGAATTTGTCCTTTGCATTGCTGAATTTCTTTCCCCTCATTTAGGAAACTCTATATTGCCTTTTTTTCCCCCACCACAAATGGATTCATTGATTTTATTTGGAAGTTCTCAGTTCTACCATGTATATAACTTTGATGCATACCTCTTTAAGATTAAAGGGTGCATGTTTTTCTGATTCTTTGATTCTATTGAGTAAATTTAGGCATACTACATTGCTTATAAATATAACTATGGCAAAAATAATAAAATATAAAATCCAAGTGTATTCTTTGTGTGCCCATCAATATCACTGGTCAAAGGTAAATGATTACCAAGAACTTGATCTAAGTTCTTCCTAGTAGAAAGTTCTTTAACTATATGTAGATAGATAATGTTTCTTTGCAAGAAATTTTAATAAGTCAGACATCTATATGTTTGTGTATGAAGTATAAATGTACCTATGCTTTGTATATACAAAGAACAGGGCTCTTTTTTCCCCAAGAACCATTCTTTTTACCCCCAAGATAGTGATATCGAGCCCATGAACACAAACAGTCTGCATCATTTGGTAGAATTTCAGAATTCTGAATTTGACTTAAGGTGAAAGACATTCATAAGAGGAATCCCAAATCAGACATTTTAATAATGAAACTAAATATTATTGTTTATTAATATCATCAGTAAATATTATGATGCAAATAAAATAAAAATTTTATAGCAGGACCATGCCTGGTGATTCCTTTTCATTGTACGCTTGCTTGGCTTCTAAATTGCTCTATGTGGTGGGACATTTTATGATGTGGATATCACTGGATACAGGTATGGCTAAGCAAACAAATCAATTATCTTTTCAAGGGGGAAGCAGGTTTTACTAAATAACTTTTGACTTCTCTTCTTTTTGGCTGGTATGTCAATTTCATGGTTTGAGTGTCAGTTGTCCCCAAGCAGCTCAGTCGTTTGCATTCTTAGCAGATGTCAATGTTATCAAAGGTTGAGGCCCCTTTAAGAAGTGCTTCTTTGCTGGAGGAAGGCTTCCCATAGTGGGTGGGCCTTGAAGTTTGGTAGTCTGGCCTAACTTTCTGGGTTCTGCCTTCTTTTTTGGCTTATGGAAACCTGAACTTGTGTGCATTGAGATTCTAGGGAGCCTACTATGAGGTAGAGAACATCTCAAATATGTCACTCAGTGCTGGGAATGCCATTGGAACTGACCATTTGGACTCTCGTGTCTGGTTCCTTATAGATGTCTCCCAAAGAATCTTTCTTCTTTGCTGACTTTACTTTGAATTTATTCCATGCGATGATCCTTGGTCACTTATCTTCTGGGTCTCTCTAATGATTATTGAATGGGGAACTGGTCTTGAAGATCCTTAACATAATTGGTCTATTAAGGATGACTATTAGAGTGTTTGTCATAGATCCAAATGCTTCTTCAAAATGTGTGAGGTTCTTGCTGCCCGTACCTGTGAACCACACCGTAGTTAGAGTCAGAGTTTCTTTTAAAATATTTTAGTTGTGTGTGTGTGTGTGTGTGTGTGTGTGTGCACAAGAATTCAGTTGAGTGTGTGTGTCTGGGGAGGCTCAATCACGACATCTGGAACCATTTAGATTGCTCTGTCTCATTATTGGTTTTCTGTGGGTTTGCAGGTCTCTGCCCTCTAGAACCAGAATTGTAGGCCACCACTATATCTGCTGGGCTTTTTTATGTAGGACCTGAGAATTTGAACTCAGGTCCTTTTGTTTTCAAGGCAACAGTTTCAAACCCTGAACCATCTCTTCAGTCTGATCTTCTTAAAGAAGAAAAAGAAATCCTTGCATGGACACAGAGAGAAGAATACTACATGAAGATAGAGGAGGAAATGGGAGTTGGACTGCCAGAACCCATGGACTATCTGATCCTGGAGGGAAGCTGGGAAAGGCAGATATATCGGGTTTTCTCTAGTTACTTCCCACAAACAGAGGTGTCTGTGCTGGTGATGGAGCAGAAGACCTTTACATCACGCCTGACAGGAAGCACAGAAGGGGAGTACGGGACGACAAAGCCTCTGATATACCCCAGAGACCTATTTTCTCCAACTAAGCCCCACCTCCTGCTTTTTAATCATGACCCTGCCAATAACGCTTCCATATTATGATCCATCAGAAGTCTGATCCATTCACGGATGATCTGACTGTCATTAGAAATGTGCTTAGGCATGCTCAGAGATTTCTTGATGCATGGCATTTCTCAATCTAAAAGCTTGACAATTAAAGTCTACCCCTTGGCGACTGGATACACAAATACACTGACTATTTTAACCCAGAACAGGGAACAAGGATCCTCTGCTCTGTAGGAGCTGCCAAGGAATCCAGGACCTTGGAACAGTTCAAGTGTGAGATTTAAGCTTTCAGACAGACGAGAGAATAGGGGGCTGCTGCAGAGATGGCTCAGGGGTTAAGCCTCTGCCTCATAAGCAGAAGGACCTGAGTTCAGATCCAGATCCCACATAAAAACACTAGCAGAAATAGCAGCAACCTCATTTGCCCTGAAAGGCAGAGCCTTGGGAAATTCCAGAGCAAAGTCAAGAAGAGGTGGAACCATCTGGGATGATTTCTGAAATCAACCTTGGGCTTCCACAGGTACACACATTCCCGTCTAAAACACACACACACACACACACACACACACACACACACACACAACACACATATGTGTGTGCACATGCAAAACAATAAATTAACTAAAAGACATATATTTTTTAGAAGGGAATTATGAGAGACCAGATTCCTGTTGCTGCCAGTCAGCCGGTGTGTGGCATTTCATCTCACCGGTCCCAGAGGACAACACAACTGTCATCTTAGGTGTTTCTGTCTTTTGCAAGAAAATGATGCTTCATTTAGATTTTTCATATGTTAATCACATATCAAAACTTACTTCTGGGAGGTGTGCCTCTCACTTGTGTATCTGGTGTGATGTGCGCATGTGTGTGGACTCTAGAGGTCAACCTCGGTGCCATGAGTCAGGTAACATTTATTCTTCTTCTTTATTCAGTTCTTGTTTATTCATTTGTTTATTT
Source organism: Typhlomys cinereus (assembly GCA_023101885.1). Classification (NCBI taxonomy): domain Eukaryota; kingdom Metazoa; phylum Chordata; class Mammalia; order Rodentia; family Platacanthomyidae; genus Typhlomys; species Typhlomys cinereus. Next base: position 464,366 of record JALPQD010000525.1, on the reverse strand, counting down.
TTGATACAGTTCACCAGTGACTCTAAGACTATGTAGCTATCACGCTCCTGGGACCACTGTGTCTGACTCCACAGGTCTGGAATTACAAGGACATGCTGACACACCTTTTTTTTTAATGTGGATTTTGAGGGATCAATCTCAGGTCTTCAGGCTTGGAAGGCAAAGTTCTTTATTGACTGAGATATTTCCCTAGCCTTCTATGTGATATTCTTAGAAACGTGTTTCATTTGAATTTTATAGACATTATCTTAAGTGTAAAGAACCATGCTTGGAATAGTGGTCTTTCAATAAATATATTTGGAATACAAATGCAATCAAATGAGTAAAATAACATGTGCAAGAGAGGAGAGGTTATTTCTTCGCAAGTTGAAATCATAAGATATATCAACAAATAACATTTGAATTTTCCATTATGGTTTGACAATGAAAGTGCACCCACTTGTGACTTTTTTCTGTCTTTCTGTTGTGACTTTCCTCGTCTGTCTGTCTGTCTGTATATCTGTCTGTCATTTTTGTCAATGTTATTCATAATCTTTTGCTTTAGAGAGGAAAGTAAAGCTTTTCTGATTTCTTTTACTCTGTTAACTTCAACCTGAATTTGATGATAGGGTAAAATTTCTTTTCTTATTGTTTTCTTTGTGGCTTGAACATTCTCCCTATGTCTTGACTTATCATCTTCAGTTTTAAAATAGGTGTAGCAGTATCCCTAATTACCAATCTTAAAGTAAATAAGCATGCATTATTTAAAAACAACTCATAAGTTTATTGTGATTTCATGAGTGTGTTCAGCTGATGGCCTTAGTTAGATACAAGTGTCAACTTGACGTTGAGGATTCAAGCTCTGGGCACATTTGGAAAGGATCAGTGGTTGAGTTAGGCCCTGAACAAGCTTGCAAGAGATTGTTTAATTGATGGAGAAGTCCAGTCCTTGGTAAGGAGGGTCTAGTCCCTGGTAGGTGAATAAGATGGAGGAAGATGGTTAGAGAGGCTGGAATCTTTCTGCAGGTCTGGCAGGTGAAGCTTGTCCTTTGCAGCAGTCCTGTGGATTTGGTGTAACCAGTTTCTTTGGCCTTGGTGTTGGTGTGGGCTCTTCTGCCAAGCCGGACAGGGAATTGTAACTGGACAGTTGTAAACCTGAATAAATCACACAGTCATGAATTACTGATAACCACGTGGATTAACTGTAGCATCTGGCTTCTTACTTCTCTGGAAGGAGCATGCTGGAAGAGGTGTGCTGCCTGTTTGACTTGATCAGTGCCTCCATGTGATCTGAAACCCAAACTTTGCTCCTTTGAACCAGTCGTCAAATGTTTTCAATATCACTCTGGATGGGATGTTTGCTTCGTGTCTCTTTCTGGTTTTATCCAGAATGTGTGAGAATCACAGGAAGACTGTCTCACCTAGTGTGAAGCCTTACGCTGTAGAAAGAACAGAGGCAGGTGCCAAAGACTCGCCACATCAGTCCCTGGAAGCTCCATTCCCAGAGGACATCTCTCCTTGAACCTCCATTCCTCATTAGGAAATCCTTGAAGCAATCAGAGCTGACACGCACGACCAGTTAGCTCAGGAGAGGGCTCAGTTTAGGGCCTATCCATTCATGCATCTTTATTTTTTTAAAGTTTTCTTTTTTGCTTTTTAAAAATTTTATTTATGGGCTGGAGAGGTGGCTCAGGGGTTAAGCCTCCGCCTTGCAAGCGGAAGGTCCTGAGTTCGGATCCCAGATCCCACGTATAGACGCCAGACGGAAGCGGGGGCGGCCTGCGCTTCTGATCCTGGTAGGGCGGAGCCTGTGAATCCCGGGGCAGAGTAAACGAGGAGGTGGAGGCATCCATGGTGGTTCGCGAATTCGTCCGTGGTTCTACACATACACAGACACACACACACACACACACACAGACACACACACGCGTGCGCACATACACACGCACATGCGCACAGTTGAATAAATAATAATAATTAAAAATTTTTTTTTAAATTTTTATTTATTTGGTGTATGCGTGTATGTGTTAGAGAGCATATGTCTCCCTGTGGAGGACCAAGGGTAACTTGGGGAATCATCCCAGATTGCTTCTACCTCCTTTTTGCTTCACTCTGGGATTTCCCAAGCTCTGCCCTCCAGGTCCAGAAGTGCAGGCCACAGACATTTCTGCCTGGGATTTTTTACATAGACCTGAGATTCAAACTCAGGACCTTCTGCTTAGGAGGCAGAGTCTTAACCACTAAGCCATCTCTCCAGTCCTTTATCTTTTTTTTAGACTTATTTTGAATTACATTTCCTTCTTCCATGATCCAGGCTACCTAAAGCCCAGAAATTATAAGTCTATTTATAGCAAGCAATCTAGAGGCATACTGATTAGGAGAGAATAGCACATATTTCCTATAGAATTTTAAATTCTCTGGAATCCCACTGGAAAAATGTAAAAGAAACCGGTGAAATTGATAGACTAATCTGGAATAGTATTTTTTATTCAAGTAAGCCTATGCACAATGGCCTTGGTTCAAACTATCAATGAGAACTTTTACATGTCTTCTGTACCACTTTTGGAATTCCATGTGTATTTACATGTCTGGCCTGTTTTGTCTGGAATAGCCAGGTCTCAATTATGCAAAGCCGCAGGAGGCATGCAGGTATTTTTGGGGTACTGCTCAATTATAGTTTATTGATGTCACTCCTACCAACGCCTGTTAAATGCATCTGACTTCGTTATTATTAAAGAATCCCCTGAGTATGAGCAGATGCTTCTTCCTAGAGTTGCTGGCAAGCGTGATGCCATGAGTCTAGTCTTGGAGGTTGTCTGTTCTCAAGTTGCTTCGCCATATTCTTAAATTGATCATTAGCAATGCCCAGTCTCCTGAGAGAGAGCTCCCTCTAGCGTCCCTACTCATGTTAGCGCATCTTTTTTTTTTTTTTTTTTTTTTAAGGCACGGTGATGGAAAGAAAGCTTCTGGAAATGTCCATGCATCCATTTCCCGTGTCCCGCCAAGGATGTAGCAGGGGCAGAGAGGTAGCGGCTGATTTCTAAATAGCTTCATGCAGTCGAATGAGGAGACTGGGGTTCAAAGTATGGTCTGCAGACACAGCAAGCCACGTGGCATGCTCTGGCAAGAATGTAAAACTTCGGACAATTGGAGAGGTGGAGCAGGGAGACCCCTGGGGTGGGGTTAAGGGCTGATCATTGACTCCACATGCAATCAAGAAGTCGAGGTGTATGGGCAGGCACAGGCTATGAAAAGGCAACCCAGATGAAACTCAGTGGGGGACACACCACACACACGCACAGGTACACATACACACACACCATACATATCACAGACATGACATGAAAGTAGAAGAGAATCTGGTAGGGAAGAAGGTTTATGGCAGGAAGGGAAGAAAAGGTGAAATCAACAGTTAACTGTTTTCGTACATGAAATTTTAAAAGAATTAAATAAATAAATAAACAAACAAACAAATAAATAAATGTTGTGAAATTCGGAACCTCCAGTGAAAGTTTACTCGGTTTCTAAAATGCATTTTCTCTTTTTGATTGACTATGTTGTGTCTGCACAAATCCAAGAAGTACAATTCATAGTCTTAAATGTACTGTTCCGCTGCTTATGCAAGAGCTCCTTGAAGAGCTTTGCTCAGTTCAGGCGCTTCTTTGACGTCATCGAAGTCACGATGGGCTTTTTTTTTTTTTTTTTATTTCCAGCTTGTCTGGTTTTCCCCAGGCAGGAGCAATTTCTGCCAAGGCCCAGCAACAAGCTCCCGATTATGTTCCAAAGGGCGGCGCGGAGCAGCTGCATTGGACCACTTTCAAGTCCAAAAGCCCTGTGGTCTCCACTGAGCAGCCGTATTGATTTCTGCCCAAGGCTCTGGTCTGCACGTTCCAGCTGCTGCCGCCCTCACAATCACTCGTGCATTCGGGTCACAGGCGCGCGAGGTGTTGTCTGATTGACAGCCCTTTATAAATCTTTTATTTGCTTGTTTCTGTCAGGGCAGAATTCAATCTCAGAAATCTTTCTGGTGACTTTCTGAACAGGACTAACAATATCCCCAAAGGGGAAATGGGATTTTTTTTTTTTTTTTTTTTTTTTTTACTATAACTCAAACAGTTTCTCCTAGTCTCTGGGCTGAGTGTCAGAGTCAAGATTATAAATTATTTTGTATAGTGTGAGGAAAGCATCTTGGCTCGGGTACTTTTTTCAGTTTCACAGGTTGGGGCAAATATTGGACATCAGGTTTATCTGCCATACTAGAAAGTGGATAACCAATCTCCCTACCCTACCTCTCCCCAGCTTCTTTTGAAGACTCAAGTCACTGATTTTATGACCTTCTCAGAGTGGCTTTAAAGACGGAGTCTATGTGCGTGAGAGTATGACAGCTGGCTGGTTAATTTACCTATGCTTCCATAACTTTGGCTGATATCAGCCGCACATTCATTGTTGCATATGACCTCAAAATGGTATTGACTGACTAACAGAAAGAAAGCCCCGGCTGACTCTAGTTTGATCTCTGCTCACTTCTGTCATTGGGCATATCTATGACACTTCTTGGGTAACTGGTGGATTGACTCGATGAATTCCCATTGGTCTATTTTCAACATCCATAAATTACCTGCTTTTCCTTTTGACTTGAGAGAGCCGTTAAGAAGCTAATTAATGGGTTTATTTTGTTTTTAAAAGTTAATTGAGTAATTATATATATGCATTGTGCATTCAATTCCTTGGTTTTTCTGAATAATGTTGTAATGAACATGGGAGAGTAGATAACTCTTCACTACACTGGATTCATTTCCTTTGAATGTATCACCAGAGCTGGAATTGTTGGGTCATATAATAGTTTTATTGCTAATTTATTTTTTGATGAGCATGTATAAGACTTTCTATAATAGCTACACTAATTGGTATTCCACTACATATTAAAATATCACATTAAAGTATATATATATAGATATTCATAGATACATAGATAATTAATCACTTGTCAGTTACAGAGGAAAAGAATGAATAGAGATCAATACCTTGACTTTAATCATTAAAGCTAATTAGAACATGAATACTCTTTTAAACTCAAGTAATTCTGTATTATTTCATATGCTCTTCAGATTAGTCTTGGGTAATTGCAAATACTTTCGTTTAGCATTTCTATTAAAGCCAACAGAAATTGTAACAGGTTCTGTGGAACATGGACCACACCCTGTGAGCATTTGGGACACAGTCCTGCATACTCACATGGCCTTTGCTCAATTTTGCTTTTAGGCAAAGATGAAGCCAAAAAGGCACTTTCTCTAGTCATATTCTCCCAGATTGCAGGGCAGCCGTCGTGGTGCTGGGCACAGTGGCATCTCTGTCCTGTGAATTTCACCTCCAGACCTTTTACAGTGCGTTTCTTCCTTTCCAGTGGATTACAGAGGACAGGGTACCCAGAGGTAATGAATCCAAAAATATTTAAGTCTTGCCTTCAGAGCATTTTATTCAAACCATTTTTTTTAATTCTATGGCTTCTTCCACTAAGGATTAGGTGGACGTGTATCAGATTTTTATTTAACTTACAAAAATGATAATTTTTAACTCAGATGTTTAAAAATTCAGTAACCAACATGTAATCTAAAGACCTTTTTCTTTTAATCTTCAAGACTAAGCCACTGATCCTCCTAATTTCTTCCCCTATTTATCCTGTTTTTCAACAACAATGCAGCAATTCCAGGAGAGTTTGGATATCACTTCCTGTGCCTCGTGCAATCCCTCTGTCTATTTCCCCTTTCTTGTGTCAGTGTGAAATCTGTGTCTACCAGTTGGTTTCATGTGTAATATCTGAAACGGCTACCTTTTTAATATTTTCTTGAACCCCTTATGTAGTAATGTAAGTGGAAAAGAGCTCAAATCTGGAAGAACCCTTAATCATGGCCTATCTCATGGATTCAGTGGGTAGTATCAAATTAAATGTCCCCAGCTTCTTGGTTGTGGTAATTTCAAGGAAGATGATAGTTGAATATGCCCACCTTTACATATGCACCAACTATATTTCAAATATGGCGATTATATTACAATTGTTATTAACTAACGTTTATCATTCCTTTATTGTTTAGAAAGATGGCCCCAACTTAGCCAGCCCCAGGCTTGGGCAAAATTATCCACTGATACAAAGTAAGAGCAACTCCATTTTCTCATCTGGCATCTATACACAGACAATTCTTTTACACTCTGGACATACCCGATTTTGGAATCTGCTGAACATATCACACAAGTTAGTCTGGAGATCTGCTGAGTTCTAGAGTTCACTTGATACCTGGATTTGTTCTGGTAGGATGTGCAACTCTGTGCTTTGGCCCAGCCCGTAATGGAATAAAAGCCATGGCAATGAACTGGGATATAACACTGAGACCATTTCCAGATCAGTACTCAGGACATAGCGAAGCCTTTCAAAACCCTCATTTATCTTTCAGTTAGTATATTCAATCTGTTGATATCTGCAAAGAATTCTGGTCAAGGTCAAACATCTTTAGGGAATCCCTGGGGAGGGAGGAATAAATTACAGGGCCATGGTTACCCTTTCACACAATATCAAAAAGGCCATTATGTGCAAGGATTCCTTCTGAAATCTAATTCTTACCCCAGCCAAGTCAATTTAGGGAAACTGGACTGTCAACACTTAGCTCTGTAATGCTGCCCAAACAGATAAAAGCCTGTGGTTTTGAGTCAAACCCAGACTGCTAGAAACAGATGTTCTCCTGTATGAAAATGGCCACTGCCCACTGCCCCACTTCCATGAGTTAGTAATGAACGTGATATCCACAATTTATTTGTGTTGTAATGACTCTTGAGTAAGTAGTTTCTAAATTAGTTTTCTATATATCTCCATATCTTCCTGTGAACATGGGCTGACATTTGCTTTCGATCAACAGAATACAGAAGAGGTGACCAGCCTGTTTTTTTGGAGTTGTAGGACATAGCATAGCAACTTCCGCCTTTGTAACTGATGTCTTTCTGACCACCTTAGACCAAGGCAGCTGATTGTTGGCAACACTTGCCTGGTAAGGAGCTGAAGGGTACTTTTAGCATCCACTGGAATTAGGGCTACCAACCCAAAGTCTCAAAGGCAATAGTATTATTCAGTGGCAAAATGAAAGAGCTCAAAAGCCACTTTCTCTGGGCTAAACTGCATAGGAGGTCCCAGTCTTCACTGAGAAGGTGATTATAGCAGTGCAAGAACCCTTGAGGGAAAGGGCCCAGTGAAGCTGTGCCTAGATTCCTAAATCATGCAAACCAGACCATGATAAGCGGGTGATTATTTAACGATTAAATGTTTCCTAAGTGTTATTTGGTAATATCCAATAGAGGCACAATCTCAAATAAAAGTATAAGGACAAAAGATATGCACTCTGGCTCATGCTGTCCGTTCGTTAGATGGCCATTCTCCTTTTGACTTGAAAGATAAACATGTTCATTGAAAGGCCATGACTTGAAGCCAGCAGCTTGCAAAGCAGAACTGCTTCCTAGGTCAGATACACAAGCAGCGGCATTAGGGAATCACACAGGGTCACGATCATTACTAAGCCTGGCTCCTAGCAATGTAACCATTAAGTAAGAACTCATCGTGATCATTAAATTAGACCTTCCACATCAGCAGTGACCGAAGTCCAGCAGTTTATGCCCTCCATTGGCTTCAGGTGAGGAATCCGTGGGGACTGAACACATTGGGAGAAAAAAAATGAGGGAAGCTTTTTCACCATGGTAGAAAGACTATGGAAGGATCGAAGGAGAAAGAGCAGCCTGAATTCAAGTATGACACAAGCTAATCCTAGCGGTATAGTCCCCTCTCTGGAAGAATCCACGGTTCACAATGAAAAGCATAGATTCCACAGGCTGGCAGTTTAAAAATGCCAGCTGTTGCATTGTGAGCAGGAGATGATGAATATTTTTCGTAGGGGGGTGGAGTAAGAAAGTCCTTTCATTTCATGAAGTGAGAAAAGGAGACTCCCTTGGGTGAACAAGCATAAAACGCTTCTCAGAGACAAAGGTATCTGGAAACAGTACACCTGCATTCGGTACGTGAGGTATACCTGCACGCTATGTTGTGTCAATTCTGCAGAGCTGAAATAAACAGCCGTAGCCTCTCAGAATGCAAATGAACACATCTGTCAAAAATAGCAGCAGGATGTTCAATCTCTGTCCCCAGTTCTAAGTATAGGAACAGACAGAGGCAGATACACAAACCACCAACTTCAACACCCATCATTACACAGTTTCTATATTTAAGTACAAGTTCACTGAATTTGCAAAGTTTAAAGATATTAGAGTCTGGAATTGCATGTCTTTGAAGATGAGAGAGAGAGAGAAAGAGAGAGAGAGAGAGAGAGAGAGAGAGAGAGAGAGAGAGAGAGAGAATCTTTTGTGAAAACTTTCCAAGGATGATTTGAGCAAAAATCTAATCTTTCTACTTTTTACCGCTTTATATTCTGTTGGAAATTATCACAATAAGTTCAGAACAGGGTCAGGATATCCGTATGCTTATCTTATGACTAATAGGAAGTGAAATGACATGATTTTGAAGGTTTCCCACTCGTTATAATACAGGATCATTTTGAGCAGAGAATGTAAAAGTAACCTAGCAACTCACACATGTCATGTTATTCTGTCAGATCTAACTAAATAGTGTCTCTAAGATAGTTAATAACCAAAAAAAGTGTAGCATGTAGAACAGGCAAATTCAGCCAAATGACAAGCACACAATTTGGAATTGTTTGTCATGGGGTCACAAAAGTGCTAGAAACAGCCCAGATACAAAAGCATGCTAAATATATATTCAGTGTCTTATAAATAAAGTAGACCTAGGGGCTGGAGAAGTGGCTCAGGGGTTAAGCCTCTGTCTTGCAGGCGGAAGGTCCTGAGTTCGGATCCTAGACCCCACGTATAGACGCCAGGCAGAAGCGGGGGCGGCCTGCATTTCTAATCCTGGTAGGGCGGAGCCTGTGAATCCTCGGGCAGAGTAAACAAGGAGGAGGTGGAGGTGTCCATGGTGGTTCCCGAATTTGTCCGTGGTTCTACACACGTATATATGCATACACGCACACACGCACACACACACACATACACGTGCACAATTGAATAAATAATAAAAAATTAAAAAAATAAAGTAGACCTAGATCCTACACATAATTTTAAGTGATTTTTCAAATTTGGGAGTCCAAGAACCATAGATTAAACCTAGCACTTGCTTTCTATAAAGCAAATCTTGATTATATTAAGATGTTTGATTCTAAATTTTGCTGTGGTTTCGTTTGCCTGAGATTCATGGCTTTTGCACCTTTGCTTTGAGTTTTTCTTAGATTTCCTCTATGCCACAGGATTCTGAGAGTTTGTTCGTGTGAGTGTGTGTGTATGTATGTGTTGCACATTTATATTCAAATGTGTGCTAAACAGCAGTTGGTTCTACATCCTGGTCTTCTGTTGGTAGGGGGAAGTCTTGACATACACCCATGACTTTATTGGGATCTTCTCCAGGCCAAAAGTAAAATTCTACTTATGTTTGGCTGGTAAAATGTTCTTTCCAATGGTACACACAAAACCTGTGTTCTAATAGTTATCCAAATTGGGGAATGGACAGCTTTCCTTAATGACCTATCCAATAATATATAATTCACACTCCAGCAAGTGCTCAGGCACATACCATCAAAGACAACCCAACTGAAACCCAGTGGGCTACTCATGAGAAACAAAGACATCAAGAAGGAGACAGAAGGGGTAGAATAAGGGTTACAGTGGAAAGGGGAGAGAAAGCAGACTGCAGATTAAGGAAGAAACTATCATAAATTCACTCTAGTCATGTACAGAACAATAAAAAGAATTATTAAAAAAGAAAGCATATTTCTTTTGGTGAACTCATTGAAATTTTGTGAACAAAATTCACTAGAGAAGAACTCATGAAGAGCAAAAGACTTCATGTGTTTTTTTTTTTTAATCAGTGAGAATGTACAACTCTCGTTGTGCCCAGTAGTATGTGGTCGAAAGGAACAAAGGTTGAGACTGACTTATACAGAGCAAGCTCCCACCAAAGTCTCACTTGGATCCTCTCATGCAAATGAAGGGTATAGACAAGTTCAATCCTGGTTAATTCACTTGATGCAAATGAAGGATGAGACCATACCCATTCCTGAATGGTTGACATGTGACTCTGGGCTGTAGTTCACTGGTCACAGAAGGGCAGCAAGAAGAGATTCCTGGGGTCTATCTTGACACAAAGTGTGCAGGTCTTCCTTCAAATACATGACTCACATGTGACCCACCATCTGAAACATGCGGGGCCACTTGGGGCCCTTCTTGAGGACTTAGCTTCCTTTGCAGTTCACATTGCCGAAGATTATAATGGAGAAAAATAATACCATTGATCTCAAAGTGATTTTAGTCTTCCCATCAACCTACATACCTCAAATTCTGTGCTGATTTTAACCCGGTGATGGAATGAACTATGACCTGAATATTCCAGTGACATCAAGGGAACATTTCCCAGGAAACGCTAGGAAGAATGTCACTGAATGTTTAGGGGCTTTAAGTATACAACAAGATGAAGCCTGGGAGATATAATATAGGCTACATGGAGGAAGTAAACTGTTTTACGTGGGATCCGCTTAACAGTTCTCCTGGGGGCTGCTTCTAAGTAGACATGGGATAATTGCTCATCCTGTGAACATGATCTTGGGCATTGTCTTTAGAACACTACAGAGCAAGAGGGCAGACATGCTGCCCTGAATGTTTTGCCTGGTGAAGACAGTGTGTCCATTTTACTGTCCTGCCAGCAACTGCATAGATTGGGTGTACTACATAGACAGGACCAGATTTTACCTGGTATTTGTGCATTTTATTTTTCACTTGAGTTTTGCAACTTAAGTTTTAAAAATCATTATTTAGTAAATAATAATTATTCTTGTTACCAGATCATTCTTTCACTATGACTAATTCCAACTCTGCATACTTTAAATTGTCTTAGTTAGACAATGAAACTAGAATAAATTATTAAATATTTTTATATCAGAAATGTAAATAGCTATAATATACTCATATCTTTAAAGGATATACAGTTTTAAGATATGAAGATATGTTTACTACTACAAAGATCATTTGGGATATGCTATTATAGTATAAGAATACATTAAAATATATTAATTCATTATCCATAAATGCAAGATTTAAAAATATGTATATGTTTAGACACATTGTCTAAACATTGAAGGCAAAGCTTGAAAAATTGATGAAGTGGTTTGGTTATTAAACTACGGCTTCCTAGAAATTAATAAGATAAAATTGTTGTCCATAAAAGAAGAGACAACATTCATGAAAGAGAAATATCAAGCAAATTTTCAGGCAATGAAAAGTAAATGAGATGCACAAGAAAGGACTCTGGGAATTGGGGCGGGAGGCACGGGGGGATGGGGAGGGAGGAATGAGGGGAGAGGGAGCAGGGGCTTCGGGGGGAGGAAGAGGGAGGGAGGGAACTGGTGTAACTATTAAGTTTGTATGAGCTGAAATAATAATAAAAATATATTATAAAAAAAGAAAGAAAAGTAAATGAGGTATTTATAAACAACTTCTTTCTTCTATAATCCTAATATTTCTCCACTAACTATAAGAATACTAAGAATACTAAGAATAATTTTTTTAATTTTCATGTGTATGTGTGTGTGGGATATGTGTATTGTGTACACGTGTACATATGGGTGGCTGCATGGGGGGAATGCACATATGTACACGCATTTGTGGAGGCCAGAGGATCATATTACAAAATTATCCCTAACTAAGCTTTCCTTAACTTTTGGAGGTTGAGTTTCTGATCAAACCTAGAGCTCACTGATAGAGCTAGTCTAGTTAGCCAGCTTATTTTGGGGATTCCCAGTCTCACTTTCCAAAGGCGAAATATACAGGGAATTATAGGTAGACAGGCTACCACACACACACACACACACACACACACACACACACACGCACGCACACATGCACACATACACACACATTGCATTTTATGTGGAATTCAGGATCTGAATTCTGTTCCTTTGTTTGTGTGACAAGTGTCTTAATCTCTGAGCCATTTCCCCTCCCCCCAATCCAAGGATAAGTAGTATGGAAGAAAATCTATTCACTTTGGGAGAAGTCATGGGAGTTTCTTTCCTAACTCAGTCAGCTGTATCCTTAGAGTTCTACCATGTGATTCAAAATCTTGTGAGGAAGCACCCTACTTTTCAAAGAAACAGGTTCAGGATACAGAACAATGGTTGAAATTAAGCATCAAGTTGTTTTTAAAAAAAATCTCTTCAGAATATAAAAGTAGAGAAGGTCAGTTATGTTCACTTATTTCTGCAATAAGAAATTCATTCCTAAGAGATGACTTTCTCCTTGTACAATTAGGAAGAAGAAGATTATCTTCCAGTAACCATGTCTCATATTTTCATTATGGTTGTGTTGCAGTTCACCTGCATGATTGCTAATAAATGATCATCAAACGGCTTAAGGGAACAAGGGGTTTAGTTCCTTATGACAGCCTGGTTACAGTTCTCAGTCCAGCTTGATGGGAGAGCATGCACCAACACCAGGGCCAAGGGAACTGGACACACCATCATCATATAACGGCTGAGAGACAGACAATGTCTGGCCAAGTACACAGAAGGATGCCAACTCTCTCAACCAGCTCTCCGTGATTTATTCCAAGTCCTAGTCCCACCCACCATAGGCTGGGCCTTCCCCAGCAGCTAGACAATCTTCTGCAGGTTTGCTCTGGGTTTACTTCAACCATTAATTCTCTACAAATGTTCCCAGAGCTCAAACCCTCAACAGTCAAGTTGACACCTGTGCTTAACTATGACAGGTTGTTATCATGGTAGCTATCATCACTCTTGAGAACAGGCTACCCGTGAAGTGAAAAAGTTTTCGAAGGACGTTGCTCCTCTTCTCCTGGAGGGAACAAAGCTCACAGCAATACCTGCAAGTACTGCAATAAAAGATGCATTATGTTCCCCATTATATTACCAAATAAACTTTTTGTACTCTCCAAGATGGTGAAGAAAGGAACCCACTAACCAATGACTCATCTTTTCTGAAATAGATAGTGTGGGCAGATCATCTAATTTGAGTTATTTGGTATGCTCCATAGATATTGGCTTGTCACAGAGCATCAAAGTATCAAATATGACAATATTATGAGAAAGGGTGGACAGTTAAAGACACTTGCAAAAATAATAATACAATATTCTTCAGATAAGAAATTTTTCCCTATGTTGTATTAAAATGAAGACTGGTTTCCTCCAGCATGCAAAGAGCAAACAATAACAAAGGTTCTCATTGGTTAATTCAATTGCATGGAATTAGGTATTTCCCTTCATTATAGGTAAACCACGATAGTATTGTAGAAGCAAAATCAACAGTACAAAAAGAGTAGGTGCCATGGGAATTCTTTCCTGTCTACTCTTCTTGAGGATGTTAACTTACATCTTTGTTGTATAGTAAGTTGGGAGTATAGGATGAGAGAAAAAGTGTTCAAACTTTAGCTAAGGAAGTATGGATAGAAGACAGAAATAAGATCTGCTTTTTATTCTTTGAAATGTGTCAGTTTGCTGGGAGAAGTAGTTTTTGAGTTACATAAGCCCTAAAGAGACTGATGGAATCATTGGAATTTGTTTCCTGCCAAGAACAGAGCAAAACACCCCACAGCACTTTGGATACCCAATCATAGATATGAATCTTGGGGCAGAAGAAGGAAGGATTAGAAGATAGAACTCAGTATCAGCTATTATCAGGAAAGACTTGAAACATAGAATTTTATAATGGAGAGAACCATTGCCAGGTAAACACACACACACACACACACACACACACACACACACACACACACACACACCTCACACATGAATTAAGCAACTAAACTCATTACTCTTTATTGTTGTTTTTGCATATGCATGAGGCACACAGTGCATATTCATGTACACGTGCATTTGTGTGTGCAAACGGGGGCAAGCGCAGGCCATAGTGCATGTGTGGAGGTCAGAGGGCAAATTGAATATCAGACTTCATCTTCCATCTGTTTGTGATTTGTGGCTGGTGGTGGTCTTCTGTTGTGTAGACCAGGGCAGCTGGCCCGTAAATTTCTGATTGTCCTGTCTCTGCTTCCCATCCTACCACAGGAAGGCTGGGATTATACACATTATCCTGCTACACATCTGTTTTTTTTTAATGGATTTTAGGGATTCAAACTCAGGTACTTATGTTGGCCTGGAAACCAGTTTTTATCCTCTAAGACATTGCTCTGATCCTCCTTCCTGCAAATATTTTGAACTCAAAACTTCTGGGTGGCTATAAGTCAGAGTTAGAAGAGAGATATGTCTAAAAGCTAAATCGTGTTGTTAAACATTGGATAGAACACCAGCTGCATTAAAATGAGGACTTTTCTTATGAGTGTTTACTATCCTAAATAATTTGCCAATAATTTTAGTATAAATATATGTAGTGGCTGATAGATTCAAAATGTTTTTTATTCAGAAAAGGGAAAATATGATTTTTTGAAGAAGAACTTGGGGATAAATTTTTGAGACACTTTAAGCTAGAAATTTATATCATGAATAACCCAAAAAAATCAGTGAACATTCATTATTGATAATAAGAGTTAGTACCACATAATATTAGCTGGAACTCATAGCTAGCTATTTGCTTTTAAGATACTTCAAAAAACAAAGAAAAAATAATTTTGAACCACTGACCTTTCTCTTCTAGGCAAGTGCTCTACCGCTGAACTCCCGCCAGAAGACTAGAAAGAAATAATCATTTTGAGCATAAGCTGAAATCAAAACTAGAAATTATTAATAGTTTTCCAGTGAAATAAACCAACAGTCTTCCCCAGTTAATGAAAACAGAGGCTCCACTCGTGAAAGGATACCTACGGTGAAGTTTTGGCAGGCAAGTGCCAGCTTTGAAGATCATTTAATCAACTGGATGCCCCAGAATTGATTTGAGCCCATGCAACCAGCTTGATTGACACTGAGTGATCCCAGCAACGCACGGAAGGAGCCAGGTGACCAGATGTACTTTAGGATGAGTCACATTAGGAGTCTGGATTCAATACAGCTTCTTTCTCACGCAGGCACCCGTCATATCTCCCACTGGCTTCAGTCTGTGTCGATGCTGCGTTTCTGTATGAAATCTTGGCATTTGGGAGATGGCTCAATGAGTACATCACCTATTTTGCCTGAGTGCAAGGACCTGAGTTCAGATCTCCAGCACCTTGGTAAAAGTTGGGCTATGATACCAGCATGGGGGCAGGGGTGGTAGTGGTAAGGGGTGGGGGGAAAAGGGGGTGATAGAGACAGGCAGATTTCTAGGGTTCACTTGTCTTCCATCGTACCCAGAACAGTAACGTCTGGATCCTGTCTCAAATGATAAGGTGTCAAGATGGTAAGATGGCTAAATGGGTAAATGGGTAAATGGGCACAGAAGCCTGGCAACTCCAGATCCCCCTTGGTGCAAGGACAGAATGTGTTTCTGAACGTGGTCTGGAGCACATAAGTGAGTGCTCCCTCTCTCTCTCTCTCTCTCTCTCTCTCTCTCTCTCTCTCTCTCTCTCTCCCTCTTTTCTCCCTTTAAAAAATCAAGGAAGAGGGAGATGCCCATGTCGTACATCTAACAGAGACATTACACTCATCTGTACACCCACAAACACACACACACACACACACACGTGTATACACACTCACAAACATACACACAGAAAGCACAGAGGTACACAAATGCATGCATATACATTCACGTGTGCTCACACACAGTGCATAGAGAGAGACACATGCACATGTATACATGTGTGCATACACACACATAAAATTAAAAAAAAAATCTCTAGAGGTTCCAGAGAGTCATTCACAGACAGCAATAGCATGTGAAGACACTGCGCTTCAGAACCACTGAGTCACGTGGCTCGAGCCACCTCTTGTGATTGGGTATCAGTGGACATAGCTGTGAGTGTTGGTTCCCACTACCCATTTGTTTCTTGTGCCAACAGATTTCTGAACTGGGAGCAGAGCATAGTGTTAGAGTGCTTGCCAAACATGCACAGGTCCCTAGGTTGAATCCCCATAAAAAGAAAGAGATGATTTGTCATATATCCCCTGGGACTGCTTGAATCTCAGACGTTCTTCATGACTTGCTTGGCCAATGAAAAGAAAGGGAGTTGATTTGGGAAGCTAGCCACAGAAGGTGGCTAGATGCATCTTGGCCTTGACCTGAGAGAGCCTAGATCACATAAGGGGTCTGATGGTCTTAGCGTGGGCTCCAGAGCTCAGCCTTCATGCGAGGGCCTTGCCAATTTGCTTGATCTCCCACCAAGCTTGTCTGGAGAGATGATTCCTCCTTTGTCACTCCTTAGCTGTTCTAGGCATCCTGGCTGAGATGACTGACAGGCGAATGCCCAACTCCAGACAATCTCTGATACCCATGTTACCGTATGAGACTATTTACATGCAAACTGCTGGACTAAGTTGTGTCAGTCCATACCTGGTGACTAATGTGTTTGTGCTGAGCATAGTTGTGCAGAGAACTGAACTAAACATTCTAGCTTGCAACAAGAACCCTGAGCATTTTATTTCATCCATTCAGCATTTGACAAAGATCATCGCAGCTCATTTCTTATGGCGGTTCCTCTAGTTAGCGCCTCATTAAATGAGATGCTATAGATTGTCTTTCCTGCGGCTACATTCCTGCAGGTCTGTCAGCTCCGTGAAGCTCCCAGCTTCAGAATTATGAGCAGACTGCACGACACATTATTCTCTGGCATGCTTTGATGAGATCCCTTTGCTGTCTGTCCCTGAACTATTTATAGGAAAAATGGATAGAGTGAAGGAAGCCAAAAAGAGCCAGCCAAAAAAAGAAAAAAAGCTATCAAAGCAGAATAAGTATTTATCTCTTCTGTCATATTAACCATTAACAACACAATCTGTTGATTCTTCCTAGAGATCTATTTCCTCAAAATAGGCCACTGTTCCCCCCATACAAGCCTGAAATCTTGGCTTTGATTTGCATTTTCCCTGATTACCACCGAATCTGAGCACTTTCTCTCCACATGAATACTGCTTTCAGGTGACTTTCTCATGCATATATTGTGCGATATTGATTCCTTGGATTTCTTTATGTTGGCTGCCTGAAGAAGCCGTAAAGATTCTCCTCGCCTGTGTCTCTTGCTTGGAGTCTGTTTATGATTTATTTTATTGTATCGGTGCAGTCGCGTTTCCTTTGTAATCGGACTGCTTTGTTTAAGAAAATCTTCTCCTCTCTGATAGCCTAAGGATAATGACCTATATATTCTCCAGACATTTTAGATTAGCTCTCCTCAGTAGGGTGTTTAGTATATTTGGATTTGACTTTGGCATGTACTATGAGCGAGGGATGTATTTTTTTCCCGTGGATGCTCAATTTTCCCATTAGCATTTAATAAGAAGCCATCATGTACTCCACTCAGTCATTTGTAATGCCCTTCCCCCACTTTTTCTTTCCAAATCAGATCTCCCAGCAGACCTGAGTACGCGTCTGAGTTCATCATTCCCTTGCTTTTTTTCTTTTTGATGAGCTCCACATTCACACTATGTGCCATGAAAGCATATTCTGTTTGTGTTTTTAGTAATTTATCAACATCTTTTCTTTTGCCATTGTGAATAGAAGTCTCTGATTTTTTTAGATTACATTCTGTAGCTAATCGTTGCTGTTGACCTTGGAGTCTCCAAAGAAATGATACATAACGGAAGTATTCCTGTGGATGCTGGATCGCTGACTCTATATGTGTGTGTGTATGTATGTGCATGCGTGCGTGCATGTGTGTATGTGTATGTATATGTGCATGTGTGCTTGGGTATGAATGAAAGTATGTGTGCAATCCAGAGTACAACTTCGGGATCATTTTTGACCTGGAGCTCAGAAAGCAGACAAGACTGGCTCATCAATTAGCACCAGACTTCTGCCTGTCTCCACCTCCTCAGCATTGGGATTATGAGCACAGCACCACATAAGGCTTTTTTACACGGTTTCTGAGGATATGCCTTAATTATCTAGCAAGACAAATACTTTCTTGACTGAGCCATCACCCCAATCTTGAAATACCAGACTTTCAACCCCAGTATCACTAACAGTTACTGACATTCTACCATTTTTTGTCTGTTGTAATCCGAAGCCAAATTAAGAAGAAGAGTCATGGTTAGTATTACACCAAGCATGGTGTAAAACCCCTTTCAACTGCCTCGTTGGCTATTTCTCTATGTAGTAGACGCTGCAAGCATGGAGTAGCAAGCGCTTCAGCCAAACAAAGGGAAAATGTTATGATTAATCTTGACAGATGAATGAGAATTTTACTAAATGGAGTAAGATATTATTCTATTGTGAAGTGTCCATCAAAGAGACTAGGAGAAATGGGATAGTTTAAATGAAGTTGAAATATATTTAATCTAGATCATGGCATTTGGGATTCATTTCCCTCCCATTATCCTAGAGGAACATTCTCTTCATGCTGTGTACCACCACACATGTTTTTGCCTGATACTCTTGGCTTTCAGGAGGAAAAATAAGAAAGTTTTCCAGTTTAATCATCAAGTCTGAAATTCTGGGGATGGTTTTATGTTTTTATCTTTATTTTTCCAGGTGTGTGTGTGTGTGTGTGTGTGTGGGTGCTTGCATGTGGGAGGTTGTATGTATGAGGAGGAGATGGGGGTAGAGGCTCACGGGTGATATCAGGCATAAGTTCTACTTTCCAGGACTAGAACTACAGCTGGACTGCCAAGCATTTTTATGTGGTATCTAGGGATCCGAACTCAGGTCCTTTTGCTTGTAAGGCAAAGTCTTTAATCACTGAAACACCTTCCAGCCCAACTGCTTTAATAATAATCATTAATACTGATCACAAAGTAGTCCCTGCTTTTCTCCTTTGGGGAATTTGAAGGAGTGCCTTTCCTTCACGCCAGTCAAGCAGCTCCTGGATGACCTAAGAGCCAGAGTGAACTGTGTGTCTTTGGAAAGAATAAGTAATTATAGGTTAGAGATCCTCCAGAGAGGCCTCCTGCCCTTGGTTCCTATTTGAAATGATGTCTGCGCCCTCACCCCGGAGCCTCGCAAGGCTGTGAAATATGGAGCCACCTGCTGCCGGGAGAGGGGGATACACGACTCTGTTAGCGCACCTGGCTAATCTCACCATTCTAAATAATGATTCCCTCGAACAGGAGGTCTGCAGCAAGGAGAAACTAATATGTTCAGCAAGAACATCACAGTTAATTGGCAGCCAGATAGTAAACTAATAACGAAGGCTTTAATAATGCTTATTCGTCTTATCCTGGGATGGATGCAAACACTTGGAAAATGACAGTCTGAAATAAGTCGAGGTGCGGAACAGCACAGAGGTGCCCAGCACATGGAGAGTTGGAAGAGACGGGTGTTTTGTGCCCTTCCATGATGCAAAGGCACCCACTCAGAAGGCCCTTGTTCTTGCAGGGAGAGTCGGAAGTCACGTAATAAGAATCTGATCAGGAGTCTAGTAGTTACATGTTTTGTAACAAAATGCTTGACCAACGTGAGTTAAGGAAGGGTGTTTCTTTTCTGGCCTCACAGTTGGAGGGAACAGTTCATCATGGCAGGGTAGTTCTGGGGGCAGGGATGTGAGGCTGCTGGGCATATTACAGCCACAGTCAAGAAGCAAAGAGCAGTAAATGCTGATCACTAGTCTGTCTTCTTTCTTTTTCTGATCCCACCCGCAATTAAGCATGGGTTTTCCTGCTGCAGTGAACTTAACATTGACATACCCAGAAGCTTGACTCTGGGGTGGTCCTAGACCTTGTCAAGCAGACACTGTTAACCGTGGTTAAAGGGGCATGAACTTCAGTGTTGGATACAACTTCTAAGTGGAGTCAATAGGCACCTTTTTAGTTTTATCCGTTGTTCTGTGTAGAAGTGTCTCTCTCTATACAAACTAATCCCATACTTCACACTTTTAAGATGTTATTTCATGGTTGGAAAGATGGATCAGGGGTTAGACTGTACCTTGCAAGCAGAAGGTCCTGAGTTCGGATTCCAGGTCCCACATGGAAATGGCAGCTATCCGCACTTCCGGCCCTGGTGGGCGGAGCCTGGAGAATCCCTGAGCAAAGCAAAAATCATCCAGAATGATTCCCAAAGTCATCCTTGTTCCTCCACAGGGATACATTATGGTGTCTTCTGAGACACACACACACACACACACACACACACACACACACACATTGCACACACACGATAAATAAAAAACATTTAAAAGTTAAAAATAAATAAAGTTTAGATGTTATTTTAGGCATCCGATTTGACTGTAACTTGTTTTCTGATAAAATGAATGTCTCAAGAAATCTCAAACAATTTTTAACCTGCCTGATTCATTGAACTGTCTCACCTCACAGAGGCTAACGATCTTTGTTTGTTGTAAATAATTCTGTGTATTTTCCATTCCAGCTTGTATGGTTCCCCCTGGCAGCAAATTGACTTGATTCCATAGTTGCTCAAGATTTTTCATACAGGGAAGACAAGTTTCCGGGGACATTTAAATCATCTTCACAACAAAAATCCATATTTATGCAAATACATTGCTATATCCTAAGCCTGAGGGTTACTCCCCCAACGCATTACAGAGCCTTGCCCGGTGTTTTAACACCTTCTGTGCCTAGACATTGAGAAGGCTCAAGAAAACTGTCTCTTGAAAATAACATTCAGTTTTGATTTTTTTTTTTTAGTATTCTCTCTGACAATTGGAGCATAAGCGACACTTAATGATTCATGCCCCCTAGTGTACTCCACCTGTGCAATTTTCACAGTTGGAATGCGAACACGTGCAGGGCCCATGATTTAATTCTAGGCCCCAGGATTTAGTGAAGATTCAACGCTTTGGCCGCTGAAGCCAAACTCTCACTCAATTAGAGCTGGTTATTTCCTTCCACAAGGGCCCAGCCAATACCTTTCACCTGGCTTTAACTCATCATGCAGATTTTGAGGGCTCACTGCTTGCTTTGTCTTTAAGAATTTCTTTTAGTATCAGTCTCATAGTACCCAACCCAAAGTACTCAGTGGAACAAGGATTTTTTTTTTTACTTCATTTGACTTTTTAGTCTTTGTCAATTCATACACGAATACAATGAATTTATGTCATTTCTACCTGATCTCATCCCCTCTCCTCTTTCCTACTACTTTCCAGCCAGTCTCTCTTTGACTTTCTATATCTTTTCTTGCAGGTGTGGCCCACTAGGTTTCATCTGGGATCTCTGTACTGGCAAGTGTCTGGTACTGGTGGGGCGTGGGTGGCTTATCAGTGGGTGTGTCATTAAGGAGAGATGCTTCCCTTCTCCTGCCTGGCATTAATCTTCAGCAGTTTGTCAGGGAAGTGTGGTATCTCCCTTTCATGGTGAAATGTTGACAGACAACTATCGTGCACGTCTGATGGAAGAGGACATCGCCTCAGTGAGTTCTTGGGTGCCTCAGGGTCTGAAATGTGAGCACCAAGCCCAGATTTTCCTCTCTTCCTGATATCAAGACTGCTTACATGGTATTTTACATGCATACTGACTGGCAACCCACACACCTCTGTCTGCTTTTCTTTGTTTTCCCTGTGTTCTTTCCAATAGAACATCCTCTATCTTTACATTGGCATTTTCTTTTCCTGGCAATTCAAAGATTTCAGTGAATCATTTCTGTTAGTTTGGAATTTCAGTTGTATTATCAATTCATTTCGCTATTTATCCTCTATTTGATGACACATTATGACCACGTCTTTCTGCAATTCTTTTTCATTTTATTTTTTGAGTATATGTGTGCATGTGGATGTGTGTGTGCGTGCATGAGTGCGTGAGTGCATGTGGGAGAAGCGGGGAAAGGGAGAGGGACACTCTGTATATCTGTGGAGGCCCAAGGGTGACTTTGGAAGTCACCTGGATTGCGTATACCTCCTTTTTTGCTTTGTTCTGAGATTTTTCAGGCTCTGCTTTCCAGAGCCAGAAGTCAGGCTACCACCATTTCTGCCTGGTATTTTTACGTGGAATTCAGGATCTGACCTCAGGTTCTTCTGTTTGGGAGGCAGTCTTGAACCCTAAACCATCTTTCCAGCTCCCCATTTTTTGGTTTTGTTCTGTTTTATATTTGACACATGTTCTCATGCAACCCCAGCTAGCCTCGAATTCCCTCTGTAGCTCACCTTGGCCTCGAACTCTGATCCTCCATCCTGTACTTCCCAAGTCCTGGGATGACAGACATGAGCCACAGGCCTGATACTTCTTCTTTTCTTCAAATGTGGTTTTCTTCTGTTCTTTCATATAATAGGACTTTGAAGTCTATATTTCCACACCTTATAAATGGAGTTCTTATTGCCTCCCCCCCCTTTCATTTATGGCACTTTCCTGTCCTTTGCATGTCACGTCTCATCTAAAAGTTAGACATCTCATATGATACATTTTGGTAATTTTGGATATTGGTTGACTAGTCCCCTGTGGGAATTTGATGATGATTTTCAGTGTTGATTTGCATGTTTATGTATTTGTTCAATGACTCGTAGCAACTCTCTATTTCCCCATCAGTTCACAGCCTCTGAGGTCTGACTTTCTTGCTAAAGCTCTGGGGCTTTCTCTGAAAGTCCCTGGTGGGATTCATCATGGCTGTGGTGGGAACCCTGGGTCATACATGCTGCGTTGTGGTTAAACGTTGTGCTCTGGCCTCCTTGGCTAGCTAGACCTTAGTCTTTAGTGACTTGGAGACTGTTTAAACAGATTAACAAAGTTCAGATCCCCCCTCATGTTTGTCTAGGGACTGGCAGCTTAGATTTCCCTCTCTAAACCCTCCTGGAAAGGTATAGCCTGTGACCTGCAACACAGAATCTTGGGCTTCTAGGGATCATTCTGACTTTATTTCTAAGCCAAGCTTCTTGTGAGCTGCTCGTGGGTCAGTTGCTAACTGTTCAGCCAGTATCTGAGTCCTTGTGCTGAATCCACTAGTGAGTGGCAGAGAGCAGGTTATCTGCTCTTGGCCAGTAGATCTGCCTGTGACTTACTGAATTTCCTGTTTTCTGCTGGAGATGAAACCAAAGACATCATACGCATTAGACAATCATCCTCCCTCTGAGCTCCAGACTCAGCCTGTTTTTCCTTTCTTTTCTTTGCCCTTCCTTTTCTTATTTTCTTCCCTTTGTGTGTGTGTGCGTGCATGTGTGCGTGTGTGTGTGTGTGTGTGTGTGTGTGTGTGAGTGACTTTGGGAATCATCTGGATTGCTTCTCTCTCCCTTTTGCTTTGCTCTGGGATTTTTCCAGGTTCTGCCTTCTAGAGAGAGAAGTGTAAGCCACTGCCATTTCCCTCAGCACTTTTACATGAGATCAGAGATCCAAATTCAGGTCCTTCTGCTTGCGAGGCAGAGTGGAAGTATCTCAAGCTGTAATGAACTCATGCTATAGGCCTGGTTGGCACTGAACTCACAATCCTCCAGCCCCAGCCTCTTAAGCAGCTGAGATTACAAGCCTGCACAACTAGGCATGGTTTAAACGTGTTTCAGTACATTTGGGTGCAGCCCAGAACTTATATACCTTGCTGCTTTCTATGAAACCACAGAGGGTCTCACTGGCTGTTTCTTTCCTTCTCTTTCATTTTTTTTCCTTTCCTTTCTGTGGTTAGTGTTGTTAAGATTCCATGTAGCCCAAACTGACCTTATATGTAGCTAATGATAATGTCATATGTATCAGAGGATATCCTTGAAATGTCCATCTTCTAGTCTTCACCATCTAAGTAAGTCCCGGAATTACAGGCATGTAGCACTATGCCCAATTTATAGGGCACTGGGGGATCGAACCCAGGACTTAATGCGTACTAGGCAAGCCATCAACCAACTGAGCTTTATGTCTAGGTCCCTCCTTTGGTTCCATTAAACTTATAGGTGGCCCATCATTTTGTTTGTTATTATAGTTACCATGGAGCTGTGTGCATGACTTTCTTAGTCATTCCATCAACTCTGCTCTAAAACATCTCTTGACTTTTCCAGGTTGGTTTTCAAATGAAGTCAGACACAAGAGGCAGAGTGGATGGGCGTGTGAATCCTTCTGGGGTAACGCAATGCTCCTAAAAGCAGGTCCTAGGGACTGCAGAGATGGCTCAGGAGTTAAAGTCTTTGCCACACAAGCCGAAGGAAGTGAGTTGGATCCCATGTAAAAAACACTGGGAGGAAATGGCTTTGGCCTGAGCTTCTCTCTCTGCCTGGGAAATCCTAGCGGGAAGTAAAAAGAAAGTAGAACAATTCAGGATGAGTCCCTAAATCAACATGGGCCTCTACAGACACACAGAAGAGAGACAGAGAAAGAGAGAGAGAAGAGAGAGAGAGAGAGAGAGATAGACAGACAGAGACAGAGAGACAGAGAGAGAGAGAGAGAGAGACTAAAAGCAGGCCATAGAGAGGCTAGTTTCCACTCTTCTTAGCTCTCTCGCCTAGCCTGAACGTCTGCCTTAAGACTGAGCTGCAGCAAGGACGTTGAGAGCCAGGCATCCTTGGTTCATGATGCTTGGAGCGCACTTCCAATGCCTCTCAGGAGACAAGACTCAGCGTTTCAGGATTCAAGCTGCAGCAACGAGGATAAAATACAGATGACCTCATTCTGGCTGACAGCAGGTGGGGAGGGGGGAAAGAGATCCTTTCCTTTCAGCACCACTACCAGTTGCAAAAGTGCTGCCCCGCCAACTGGGAACAGGAGAGTAGGACCACAGCATGACAGAGTTTCCCCATACGCACCAAGATTTAGCAGATTTTCTTGAGCAAATACTTGTCTCTTGACTGCCTGCACTCCATAGAGTTTCCCAAGACTTTATTTCTTATTTTTCTTTTTTTCTGTGTGTATATATGTGTGTGTGTGTGTGTGTGTGTGTGTGTGTGTGTGTGTGTGTATGTACGTGTGTGTAGAAGAGGGCACTGTACATGCCTGTGGAGATCCAAGAGTGATTTTGAGAATCACTGAGGTTTGTTCTACCTCCTCTCTGATCTGGGGTTTCCCAGGCTCTGCCTTCCAGGATCACAATTATAGGTCGATGCCATTTCTGCCCAGCATTTTTAGGTAGGATCTGGGATTTGAACTTAGGTCCTTTGCTTGCAAGGCAAAGGCTTAACCCCTGAGCCATCTTTCTAGCCTCTAGTTTCCCAAGACTCTCAGTGAGGTTTTGAAAATAATTTCCCCCAATTAAATGACTGCTTTGTCAGAGACAGCTGGGATCTGCTGTTTTGGAAGTTGATCTCTTTTATTATGCTTTGAGTTCATGATTTTATGTTTTTGCTGCAACATTATTCAACTCTGAACCAGTTCCCAGCAAAACACAGGAAGTCCTGCTATCCTTCTGAACTATAAAAAATTATGTCAAAATAAGAAAGAGTGAGTTTTATTTGGGAATAACCCCCCATACAGCAGAGGTTCACCTCGAAAGCACAAGCACGACCATGTTCATAGCAGCACTGTTTACAATAGCAAAGTCATGGAATCAGCCCAAATGTCCAACAGTTGAGGAGTGGATAAAGAAACTGTGGTACATCTATACAATGGAGTACTACTCAGCCATCAAAAATGATGAATTACTGGAATTTTCCAGGAAATGGATGTCCTTAGAAACAATTATATTAAGTGAAGTATCCCAAACCCAGAAAATTAAACACCGTATGTACTCCCTAATATGTGGCTCCTAGTACCAAACCCACCCAGCCCACCTTGAGACACTCATAGGTAAATCTATGTATTACCTACAGTAATTGCAAAGATTATGAACAGGAGGGATGGGGTTGGAGGGCCACACCAGAAACAAGGAGAGAGGGGACCATGTTATAGTAGAGAAAATAGGCCTCCATCAAGGACTGCAAGTAAGCAATGTGACACCTAGTTAAGTTCACAGACATTCGTTCCTGATCATTTACAACTAAGGGGTATGATCTCACCAGAGGGGAGGGCATATAGTCTGGCAGATAAAAAGTAACCATTTTCCAAATGGGTGATTGACCCCTCCCTTACTGAGGTTTCCTAATTTTATTACATATACCCTTGAATGTGCTCTTATAATAAGACTCCAGTTTAACAGCTTTTTGTCTCTGGCCAGGGGGTGACATACAGTGCCCATCAGGATGGAGTGAAGGGCATTGCAGGAGCAGCAAAACTGCAATGGAAAATCAACAAACCACAATCCAGAACTTCAGAGACTCTATATCAACCACCTAGAACTAGGCCAGACTAATCTCTCCCCATCCTGAAGCTCAGGGACATTTGCGGAAGAGGGGGCCATAAGAGTGTAAGAGCAAAAGGATGGGAGGAGCAATGATTTGCAAGATACTCCACACAAGTTAGGGCCGAAGCAGTCATAATTGGACTTTGCATGCCCTGAGCAATGTCCAACACACTATTGACCTCACAAAGTCTAGCATCTGCTAAAGGCACCAAGATCCTTAGAGGCAAGGGATTGACAGCCACAGTAGTGTTCCTATGCTTAAGGGGAACACGGGAAAGGGTTCAGGGAAATGCCACTGGGTACTTGTACATCATCGGAGAGGAGGGCCCAGAGGAGAGTCAGGCATGCGCAAGAAAGGACTCTCTGGGAATTGGTGCGGGAGGCACTGGGGGGTGGGGAGGGAGGGGTGAGTGGAGGGGGAGCAGGGGGTTGGGGGGGAGGAGGAGGGAGAGTACCTATTAAGTTTGTATGAGCTGAAATAATAATAAAAATGCATTAAAAATGAAAAAAAGAAAGTGTGAGTTTTAAAATGTGATTATACTATAAAAGAGTTAATCATTCACAGAAACCGATTGAAACTTTTTAATAAGTTTTAAAGAAACTATGATCATATATATTGTTAGGAGGTGACTTATAATTTGGGAAGAGGGTGTTTATTTGTATTATAAAAACTATGCCTTGCTTGATTAGAGAACAAACGAAATTCTAGATGTATTTGTGTTTTGTGTGTGTGTGTGTGTGTGTGTGTGTGTGTGTGTGTGTGTGTGTGTGTATGTGTGTGTGTGTGTATGAAATTCACATATGAAATTTTCCTCTCTGGAGCTCTACCCTAATGTTTGATACAAGCTCTCTTATTGAACCTGAAGTTAACTTATTGATAGACTTTCTGGCCTGGTATTGCCTGGAATCCTTCTGTCTTTTCTTTCAAGGCTGGGTTTTTACTGGATGCTGGAGGAATAAACTCAGTCCTCCTACTTGCATAACAAGTACTTTACCTGCTGAGCCATTTCTTCGACCCCTAGAGTGATTTTTTTTTAATAACTGAGAAGGCTCGAGTGTACTCTGAGATGCTGAACTGAAACAAGAAATCTAGGTATGGGCTTATGGTTTTATAATATGTAAATGATAACTGCATGTAGCTGCAACTTGCAAATAATGCATTTACTTTTCTTTAATTCCAGCAAGATCTAAAGACATCCACATAAACAGCTAAATACCCCACACTTGATCTCCATAGACCAATAATGAAATCAGGGATTTTTAGAGGAAATGCTATTTTCAGGGTTGGATATATGAAACAGAAGCCTGACATATCTTGTGATGATCAGGATAAATTTGCTTAAAACGATAAGAAGACCATGTCAGAAGCTAGATTGAGGAAGCACCCCATCACAAAATTTAGGGTAACCTAAGAATCAAAACAATTGTATGGACAGAATACTCACAGAATGAAAGAGGCAAATAGGAGTTCACATGGATATAAATACATTATTGCTGGAAGCGAGAAAATTCTTGCATGCAGTAGAAAGGTAATGATTTATCATAAAACTACCTTCCCATAGCTATCAGAGCAATGACTGATTTAAGCAGGAATTATTAATGGTTGCTAAAAATATCAGGTGAAACTTTAATGAGAAACAGAGTATTTGCATAACTTCAAAGTGTCTCCTTCAAATTACTTATTAATCACAACAGGAAAAAAAATACAAGAACTTTCTAGAGAGGAATCCTGGTAGACGACACCTAATGAGATGATCAAGTTAACATCACCCAGAACAAGGACAACCAAGTTCCCTAAACTATGCTATGGGGGTCTCATAACATTGATTTTAGAAATGAATAGACTAGACCTAGCTACTAGGAAATACCAGGCAAATATAAGTTGGAGGACATTCCTCAAAATAATTTTCCTGTGTGCTTCAAAATAAAGTCTTGACACAATGAAAATAACAACAGAGCCAAAGATGGTTTCAAATTAAAGTAGTTATAATGTCAATGAAACATGACTTTAAATTACATTTTGACAAAAACATTATTGTATGGGAAAACGTTATGAACTGTCAAATAAACAAAAGGACTGTTTTGAGTCAAAGTATCTTGATTTTGACAAAAATTGTTGTGATTAAAGCAGAGAAAATTCAAATTCTTGCCAGATCTTCACTTAATAGTGTGTGTGTGTGTGTGTGTGTGTGTGTGTGTGTGTGTGTGTGTATCAGAGGGTAAAGTGTATCTCTGTGGAGGACCAAAGGTGACTTGAGGCATCATCCTGGATTGCTTCTACCTCCTTCTTGCTTTGCAACGGGATTTCCCAGGCTCTGCTCTCCAGAGCCAGAAGTGTAGGCTATTGTCATTTTGCCTGGCATTGTTACATGTGGCCTGGGATCTGAACTCAGGATTTTCTGTTTGCAAGTTACCGTTTTAACCCCTGAGCTTCAGCCCTCACTTAATTTATTTACAGAGAGAATATGAGGTTTACAAATTAAATGATTCAGCAATATATAGATATTTAAAAATTCATGATAAAAGCCATTAAAAAATGTACAATATTTGACACAGAAATGCCAACACATTGAATTTAATTATTCAAAATCAATAACAATGGAGAAAAATCTATTTGTATAATTAGTAAACCACAGGCTATTTTTAAATGCAAACAGCTTTAGTTTTTCATAATGAAGGAATAGTTTTGGTGATCATGACTAATCAATTGATGTGACTGTATAGGTCCAGTAGATACTATCCTAAATTATATAGTAATAGCAAAAATACTTAGGTTACATAACCTCATAAATGTATTACTAGCTGTAACAAATTAGCAATGTGAGCTTAGAATGGCAGTTTCCAAGTAACTGAAATTGCAGTGATATGCTGGACAGATTTCTTTCTTTCTTCCTCATAAATGTTCTCTAATAAAATGCGAATGCTCAAAAAAAAGCGGCCCATCTCGCCATCCACAAATCGCCCCAGTCTCTAGCCATTGAAGTGAACTCATCTCCATGGGCGTTAAATGAAATGGAAACAGGCTGGGCTTGTGCTCAACCAATTTGGACAGAGGATGGATTCCCCATTTGTTATGAAACTTAACTTCCATCCTTTGCTTAGCACACTGTCTTACAACGCACACAGACCTCTCTATAGCCAATATCAGGGGAGGAAGTAGGCAGGTATTTTAACACTCCTGCACTCCATTCTGCTCTGATCTAATCAAACTCAGTGGGATACATGCATGACACACATCTCATGCAGGGAAGCTGATGTAGAGGTTCCAACAAAGATTTCTTTCAATGTAAAACTCCAATAGCAAACAAACAAATTAAATGGCTGTACTGCAAACCATCAGTATTAGAGTCCTCAGCACAAGAATGTCAAAGGAAGACAAAGGGAAAAGTCAGCTCATGCATTTGTGATGGCATTTAAGGTATCAAGCATTGTCCCAAAAATTATGGGGCAAAAGGAGCTGGTAAGTAGCTCAGAGGGTAATGGCATCTGTGCACATACTGAACACATGAGTTCCATCCCTTCAGCCTCCATCTCTCTCCCTCTCTTCCTCTCTCTGTGTCTGCCTTATAAATAAATAAGTAAATAAAATAAAAATTGTGGAGGATAAAAGATAATAGCCTTAAAATCAAGAGAGTTAATGTTGAGTAAGATATTAGACTAAGCTATTTTTTCTCCTAAGTTTGTTTTCAGAGCTAAGTCAATCACGAATTATATTATCTGGAACATGTGCTTCAGAAGAGTTATGTTTCCAACCTGGAAACAGAGATGGGTTCATGCTACTTGCCGCTTTCAAGAACACAGCACTGAGACATTTCACAGAATAGTGAAGAGGGTGGGTTTTAGGAAGAGGAATTCATGATGGGCGTTCTTATTGAGAGAGAAAACTCACTCTCTGACATCATCTGAAGAACACATGTGTGTGTTACTTCCAGGTGTTGAAAGAGTCGCATTTTTCCTTGTTGGTTCAGCACATGGGGAGAAAGTGCTTGACAGTAAAAACTAGACTCATGTCACCAAGCTCAAACTTCCAGGCCCACTACTTCAGTGATGATATATGTGAACCTTTCACATACCAACCCGATCTGACATGAACTGGGCTCCTGTTATTCAATTCACTGATAACATTAACTCCTCAGAGTTTGTGTCAGACCCATAAGTCTTAGCTCAAGTCCATATGACTCTCACTTTAAGTGCTAATCTCCAGTGTAGGTTTCCAGGGCTTCTATATAACCACCTATAAATGGAAGTTTCTCATGACCCTGTCTAGATTCACCTCGTTGCCAGAATGGATCACAGAATTCAGGGACACATTAACTGACTATGTTCGTTTCCCCTATCTGTGACAAAATGCCTGACACAAACCATTGAAATGAGGAAAGGTTTATTTTAGCAGATTGTTCTAGAGGTCCATAGACCTTAGCTCTAGTGACTTGGATCCCATAACGAAGGAAGATGTGGTGGTGGAGAAAGCTTGGGGCAATAACTGCTCACATCAGTGGAGAACAGGAACCAGAGAGAAGAAAAGGGACCAGAGATCACACTTAATTTTCCTAGCAGTTCCTTGGGGACTTGTTCCTTCTAGTCACACCTCTGAATGCCTCCACCACCTCTCAAAATAGCACCACCAATGGAAGACCAAGATATTGCCACACATAGGACATTATGAGGGACATTTGATAGTCTAATGATAAAACCTACTTTGCCAACATATCACAAAGTCTACACATACATGTTGCAGTTTACCTGCATGGCTGCTGATAAATCATCATCAAATGACTTAAGAGAATAAAGGTTTTATTTTCTTATGATAGTCCAGTTACACTTCATAGTCCAACTTGACAGGAGAGCATGCACCAACACTAGGGCTGAAGGAATTGGCCATACCACACATCACTAGCATGTCTGGTCTAGTATATACACAAGGATGCCAACTTTCTCAACTTGCTGTGTGTTTTATTCCAGGGCCTAATCCTACCCACTATGGGCTGGACTTTCCCCATCAGCTAGACAATCTCCTGCAGGTTTGCTCTGGGCTTAACTCAACCACTAATTCTCTACAAATGTGCCCAGAGCTCAAACACTCAACTGTCAAGTTGACACCTGTGCCTAACTAGGACAATACATACCAACTACGTATTTATTCTGACAGTTAGATACAGGTGTCAACGTGGCAATTGAAGGCCGAGGCTATGGCCTATGGGATTTTATATAACTGATGTAGGAAGATCCAGTCCCTGGTGGGTAAGACCATTCCCTGGACAGATAGATAAGATGGAGAGAGCTGGCCCAGTAGTTTGGTATGCTTTAGAATACTTTGTCATACTGACAGACAGGAATTCTGGCAAAAGACAAACTGCATCTCTCTCTCTCTCTCGCTCTCTCAGCTCCTTCTGTGGATACTGTGTGGTCAGTTCCCTTGGCTCTGGGTGTTGCTCCCTCTCAAGCTGAACCAGAATCCTAAGCCAAAATAAATTCTTGGTTTCCCTAAGTTGCTTGGTCATATATTTATCAGCAACATGAAGAGAAGCTGTGATAGATAGAACCATCTCTCAGAGGAAGAAAGACATAGCAGATATGATTCCGAAGGATCCTGGGAATGAATGGGACTGTCTGCCCGGTGAGGTTGGTGTGGGTCATGATTTCAGTGAGCACATGTGTGCAGAAACTTGGAGTCTCTGAACCTCATCATCTGGGTTTTTTATGGAAGCTATTAAATAAAGGCGAAAGTGATTAAATCATTAGCATTAATGATCAACTCCATCTTTAGTCCCTCTTCCAAAGTGGGTGAGAGGGCTGAAAGTTTCAACTCTCCAGTGATGTGGCTGGTTTCCTTGGCAACCATTTCCTATCCCAAGGAGGCTTGTCCAAAACCCCCACTTACC
Organism: Typhlomys cinereus; assembly: GCA_023101885.1. Lineage (NCBI taxonomy): Eukaryota > Metazoa > Chordata > Mammalia > Rodentia > Platacanthomyidae > Typhlomys > Typhlomys cinereus. Next base: position 432,252 of record JALPQD010000525.1, on the reverse strand, counting down.
ATTTCCCTCATTTCCATACAAATAGGCATCCCTTCTCAGAGTTCAAGGAAGCTCTGTGCTGGGAAATGGGGGCAGAGACCAAACACACATTATTATTTCACAAGGAGTCACTCCAAGTTGAAGATGCCTTAACAATGCAAGCTGATTAGAATAATTTCACTGAAAGTGTTTTCATTTAACATCTCCTTGCCAAGTGCTCTGTGCGAAGTAAATCTTTTTTTTTCCTTTGATACAATTACAATTTACAGAAGGATTTCTAGTAGGTTGATCATTGAGAAGTAAGATATAATATTGTCAAAAGTGTTTATTACCAACAAAATTAAGTTGGAGAAAGTCTATTTGAGAAGCAAGTCAATACACGGGTTACATAAACAAGTAAAGATGGAGGAAAGTAATCTCAAGGAGGAAATAATAGCCTATGCTCTATGTAAACTAGCCATCAGAGATGGGTGTCTAGGCAAGCTATGCCTGTATATATATATATATATATATATATATATATATATATATGCATATATATGGGATGTGGAATGTGTGTAATATACATATATGTGATGTCATATGTATACATTATATATGGGATATGGGAGATATATTTAATGTGTGTGTCTGTATTTGTATATAGATGTATATTCCCATAATATACATATATACACATGTATAAATAAACATATTATACAGTTTATGACATATATATTTTGTTTATATACTCACAAAATGTAAAATAATGAAAAACCCATAGAAAAACTCTACTTAATTCAAGAAATTCCATAGCATTTATCCCTTTAATTTCTCCTCATCTTATTAATCACTCTTTTTCTGAGTTTGTGAACATGTGATGTGTTTGTGTGTGTATGTGTGTATGTGCATGTGTGTGTATGTGGGTGTATGTGTGTGTGTGTGTGCATGTGCATGTATGCATGTAGCAGTCAGAGGATAACTTTGGTTATCATTATATATTATATCATTATATCATTATATCTTATAGATGCCTTTTACTTTTTGTTTCAGACACTGCGCCTCATTGGCCAGGAGCTTTGTCAATATGGAAGAACAGAAGCTCTCCAGCAGTGCCAACGGTCCTCCCATGGTCGGCTCCCATCTCACCAACATAGGCCTTCTAAGCTGCAGCGACTGCTCTCGGCTTTCCACTTGGGGGCCTGAGGCCAGACCTCGGGTCCTCATGCTTGTGAAGCAAGCACTTTACCTTCTGAGCCATCTCTGCAGCCCTCATGAATACCTTCAATCATTAGCATGCTGATTTTTGTCTTATCTTACAGGTATCCATACAAACTTTGTCTTAGTCCATTTGCTGTTGCTATAACAAACTAGTGGGGACTGGTAATTTGTAAGCAAAAGAGGTTTAAAAGACAGAGAAGAAAAAGAAAAGGAAGTGGTTAATTTTGACTTAGAGTCTGGATGTCCACTTGGCCTCTGGTACTGACTCTGTGCTGCTTTAACTCATGGCATGCACAGAATAGGAGACTCACAAGGGCATCCTGCTCTCCTGGGAACTAATCCAACCCATAAGAGCGAGAACTCACTCAATTCACATAAGCTCAGTGAGAAAACTGTCTCTGCTCCAAACTAGGTCCCGCCTCCCAATATGGTTGATTTGAGAACTGAGTCTCAGCATGAATTTGGGTTGGAACAAACCATATTCAAATCACTGTTAGTGATTACTCATGTTTCAAACTCACAGAAAGAAATCATATGCTATTTTTGCATGGGTTTGCCATTTATACTCGTGTGTGTGTGTGTGTGTGTGTGTGTGTGTGTGAGAGAGAGAGAGAGAGAGAGAGAGAGAGAGAGAGAGAGACAGAGAGAGACAGAGACAGAGACAGAAAGAGGTAGAAACTTTTCACTCTGGATTTGGATTTTGGATTTTCTTTCTCAATATTCTGATGACTGACATGTAACTTGCATCCTGCTTTTGCTTTTGCTGTTTTGGGCATTATTGTTCTGAGCAATGTTTTTAGCAACTTTCTAGATGTCAGTATGGAAGAGATTCTTAGGAACACAACTTTAGTCTCATAAATATGAAATATTGATAACAAAATGATAATGGTACAAATTGAATGCTTTATGATCCTTAAAAAAACAAATGAATTTTCAAGGTCAAGTGGCTGAAAAATGATTGAAAAATCATATCTCCATTATTAATTTCTGTTGTGAGTTGAAAGGCATCTCTATCAAAAAAATTGGATTAACAACAACCTCCCAAAGTCTAGTACAGATCACAGGGGAGAAGGCTCCAGGCAGTAGGATCCTTAGAGACCAGGTTCCCATGCTAGTGGGTAGCACAAGAAGGGGCTCCAGGCTATGCCACTGAGTCCTGAACCTTCACTAGGATGGAGGACTCAAAGGAAGGTTTGGCATTCAGATAAAAGGATGCTCCAGGGGTCCGACCGGGACAGGACTCCTCGTGGTCTTCCATCCCAAGGGGTGACATCCAATAACCATCAGGATGGAGCCAAGGGCATTGAAGGAGCAGCAAAACTGAAAAAAAATCAACAAACCATAATTCAGACCATTAGGGATTCTATATCAACCAGCTGGAACCAGGCCAGCCTAATCTCTCCCCATCCTGAAGCTCAGGGAAATTCGCGGAAGAGGGGGCGGTAAGATTGTAAGAGCCCAAAGATGGGGAAGAGCTATGATATGCAAGATACTCCACACAAGTTAGGGCCGAAGCAATCATAATAGGACTCTGAATGATCTGTGCAATGACCAACATATCATTGACTCCTCAAAGTCTAGCATGGACTAAAGGCACTAGGATCCTTAGAAACAAGGGATTAACAGCCACAATAGTGTTCCTATACTTAAGGGGAACGCAAGAAAGAATTCTAGGAAATGCCATTAAGTCCTTACACCTCATCAGAAAGGAGGACCCAGAGGAAAGTTTGACATAAACACTAAAGGGTGCTCCAGGGATGGGGGAGGGGGCACTGGGAGAAAGGGAGGGAGGGGGGAAGGAAGAGGAAAAAGGGGGACGCAGCAAGGGGGTCCAGGGAGGGGTGGAGGGAGGGAGGGGACCAGGGTATCTATTAAGTTTGTATGAGTGGAAAAATAAATAAATAAATAAATAAATAAATAAATACATTATTAAAAAAAAAGGATGCTCCAAGGGATGGGAGGGAGGAAGGAGGAGAGACCAAGAGGGGGGAAAGGAGGGTGAAAGGAAGAAGAGAAGTGGGGAGAGTACAATGAGGGATGACTGGGGAGGGGACGGGGAATAGGATGGGTACCTAATGAGCTTGTATGATTAGGAAAAAAATATGATTAGAAAAAATTAAAATGTGGGAGAAAAATTTTAAAAGTTGGGTTAATACTAAAAGCAGATTTGTGCCCTTTAGATGTCATGAAATTATGGCTGTCTGGTTAAGTTCATTCTATATTTTCTAGGTGGGTCTGGAATTTGATCATAAGTGTGCCAAGAAGAAATGCCCAGAGAAGGGGTGGAGAAATGAGGAGGTGCCATGTGGCTATGGTAAAGATACCAGAGTCTTGAAGCTCTCAGCCAAATACTACTAGCAGTAAGGAAAGATCAATTCTTTACCCTGTGATTAGTGTGAACAGATTTCTGTTAAAGCTTTGTTTTTGCTCCTCCCTCTAGAACTATATATGAATGCATTTTTATTGCTTTAAAGTAACCAGTGTGGGTTCAAAGATGGATCTCTGTAATACTTATAGTAATTGCAAAGATTATAGATGGGACAGAAGGGGACGGAGGGCCCTGCCAGCAATGAGGAGAGAGGGGATCATGCTGCAACGGAGAAAATAGGCCACCATCAAAGACTGCAAGTAAGTAGTGAGATATCTGGTTAAGCTCACAGATTTTCCTTCCTGGTCACTTGCATCTGAAGGGGTGTGATCTCACCAGAAAGGGAGGGCATATAGCTGGTAGATGGAAGGTAACCATCCTGCAAATGGGAGACTGACCCCCCACACTCACTGCGGTCTCCTACTCTTATCCCATCTATCTTTGAATCTACTCTTATAATAAGACTCTATTTCAACAGCCTTTTATCTCTGGCCAGGATGTGACATCCAATACCCATCAGGATGGAGCTAAGGGCATTACAGGAACAGCAAAATTGGAAAAAAATCAACAAACCACAATTCAGAACATCAGAGACTCTATGTCAACCACCTGGAACCAGGTCAGCCTAATCTATCCATATCCTAAAGTTCAGGGAAATTTGCGGAAGAGGGGGTGGTGAGATTGTAAGAGCCTAAAGATGAAGAGGTGCAACGATATGCAAAATACTCCATACAAATTAGGGCCAAAGTAATCATAATAGGACTTTTCATGATCTGAGAAATGACCAACATATCATTGACCCCCCAAAGTCTAGCATGAATCACAGGCACTAGGATCCTTAGAGGCAAGGGATTAACAGCCACAATAGTGTTCCTACACTAAAGGGGAACACAAAAAAGTACTCTAGGCAGTGCTACTGAGTCCTTACACCTCATCAGAGAGGAGGACCCAGAGGGAAGTTTGACATGCACACTAAAAGATGCTCTAGGGATGGGGGGGGGCAATGGGAGAAAGAGAGGGGGTTGAAAGGAAGGGCAAAAAGGGGGAGAGAACAAGGGGATCCAGGGAGGGGTGGAGGGGAATGGGGAACCTATCAAGTTTGTATGAGTGGAAAAAATAAATAAATATTTAAAAAAATAAAGTAACCAGTGTGGGGCACTTTGTTATAGCAGCCACATGACACTAGTACTCTTTCCTATGATCAGGGTTGGTCACTGAAGGAGAAGGCAATCATTTGAGTATTGGGGAGATGGCTCCAGGGTTAAAGCCCTTGCCTCACAAGTCACAGGACCTGAGTTTGAATCCCCATGTAAAAATATTAGGCAGAAATAGCTGAGGCCTGTAATTCCAGCACACGTACTCAAATGCCTTCTTGTAAACATAGACATACTACACACACACACACACACACACACACACACACACACACACACAGAGGCCAATTAAGAACTCTGTATGCTTTCAATTGAAAGTATTATTTATTTGTTTGCCTGTTTATTCATTCATTTTTTGGTGCTGTTGGTCAAGCCCAGGTTCTCTTGCCTCGGGAGGAGCTTTATCACTGAGTTATACATCCATGCTCCCTAGTGGAAAGATTTTAAGAATCAGTCTGAATATTGAAGTCTGATCCTTCTACCCCTAAGATGCCCAGACCTCATAGAGCAAGTGAGGTCGGCAGAGTGTAGAAGGAGGACTACAGAGGGACAATTTCCTCTCCTGCAGCCATGGTCTAGGGACCACACCCATACTCACCTTCAACCCAAGTGGCTGGATCTACTGGTATCACAAGACTGAAAATCCAGATTCATGTGCAGCTTCATGAATTCACCACCAAACCTATCTTCTACATTTTAAATCCTTAACATCATAAATGGTCCTGTAATCTATATTCATCTGCTAGTTTATCTTCTCTCTAGAAATCTAAAATGTCATGAAATCACATGAAATCCATACCATCTGGAAGACCTTAGAATCTAACAAAGAGGACAAATAAGACATTTTTTAGGAACCTGAAGACCAGTGTGTATGCTGAGTGGGTAGTAGACAAAAATGAATGAAATATTCATGAAAGTAAGCCTTACTATTAAATAAGAGTAGAAGTATAGAAATGAGGTGAAGGAGAGAAGAGAAAGCTAAAATATCGATTCTGATAACTAATTATTCAATATTCTTATGGGGATTGTCGATCTTTGAGAAACAATTAAATAGCTCATCAGTAAGATCCCATAAGCCTCTGTCCTAGCCTGGTTTAATTTCTGTGGTGTTAGAGGTTACCATTCATTAGGAAACTCTTTAGAGCTGAATAATACAGCTTAATAAATACTCAGGAAGAGGAAGCAATGGGAACCAATTAATATATCTGCTGCACATAGGACCTTGGAAGTTGAAAGAAAAGTCTTGGGTAGAGTATTAAAATTATCTTAACATGTCCGTAGATAGAGAAAAAAACAATACCAATATCCAGAAGAGCAATTTTCATTTCAAGGTGCATACACAGTGCTGAGAGATGGCCCTGCATCAGATGAATTATAACTTCATCTGCAGAGAGCTTTTTTAACATCTCTATTTAGTGCTTGAGTGCACTTTTCTATTTGACTTTCTTAGCATATACCCTCCTCCCCCCAAAAAAAACCTAAGCACTGCACAATATCCAAAGTTATCATTTCTAAAACTAATGACATCTTATTCTGACCACTGGCTGTAGTTTTTTCCTGCGTGGTAGACTAACTCCAATAAAAGCCATATCACAGTACAAATGTAAATCTCTGCCTCTTTGATTGTGTGTCGGGTTACTTACTGCAGTTACAGTAATAATACACTGTTATCATCAGACGGTCAGAATCATCTTACCTGAACAGCTATGGAAGGGACAAACTGGATGCTGTCCCTTAAACAGAAGCAGCTTTGCCTCAAGGGGTGTGTATATACTCATGTATTCCAAAGGAAGCTTCATTATCCAGTCCAAGAGAGGTGATTCTTTCAGTTTTCTTGAAACTGCAGAAGTAGACCAATCCTTGTCTGTGCCGCTGTAATCATGGTGTCATAGTTAGGCATAGGTGTCAACTTGACAGTTGAGAGTTTAAGCTCTGGGCACATTTGTAGAGAATTAACAGTTGAGTTAAGGCCAAAGCGAACATGCAAGAGATTGTCTAGCTGATGGGGAAGGTCAAGCCCATGGTGGGTGGGATTGGGCCCTGGAATAAAATACGGACAACTGATTGAGAAAGTTGTCATCCTTTTGTACATTTGGCCAGACATGCTGGTCTAGCAAGTGAGGATCATCCCTTTACGTAGCTGTTATGTAGAGATGATGTGGCCAGTTACCACAGCCCTGGTATTGGTATGAGCTCTCCTGTCAAGCTGGACTGAGAACAGTAACCAATAATCATTAGAGAAAATAAACCCCTTGTTCCCTTAAGCCATTTGATGGTCATTTATCAGCAACTATGCAAGCGAACTGCAACACATGGTCTGACAGAAATGACATAAAGGGAAGAAAGATTTATTTGGGCTCCTGGTTTCAAAGAGTCTCTATCACAGCTTAGGGGGCATCTCAGCCATGGTACCAGGAGGATGGGGTAGAGCCTGTTTACACCACAGCAAATCAGAGACAGGTCACAATGGTCTCTAGTGACTGGCTTCCTTCAGTTAGAGTCTGTCTACCCAAACCTCCCCTAATAACACCCATTAGCTCAATGAATAGATCTAACTGTTCAGTGTAGGCATATTTTTAAGAGTTATTTTGTTTCTAGAAAGGTGTAACTAGAATCTCAGAATACCTTTCAGACTGCTCTAGATAAGCTGGCTCAGCAGAGAAGGCGCCTACTTGCAGAATGTTCCCGAAAGAATCTGAGCCTGCCATGGTTAATGTTACGTGACAGCTTGGCTTCCTCACTAGTTCCAAATGGCTCGTGAAACTCCATTTCAAATGTTGCTATGAACGTACTTTCAGCTTAATTATCTTGGCAACCTGGAGCAAGGCAGGTTGACTTCCATATGCGAATGGGCCTTATCCAATCAGATGAAGGCCTTTGAGAATGAGGTCTCCTAGAGAAGTGGATTCTGTCAGCAGATTGAGTTACGACTTTCAGCTTTTCTCTTGGTCTCTGGGCTGGCAGAATGCTCTGCAATTTCAGATTTACTAGCCTTGCATACCTGTGTACCAATTTCATTAAGTAAATCTCTAGTTCCATTTTTATCTACACATCCATCTTTACATCTCGTGGACTCTAGATAGGTCAATAGGAGTGTGTGTGTGTGTGTGTGTGTGTGTGTGTGTGTGTGTGTGTGTGTGTGTGTGTATGTGCATGCACATGCGTGGTGTGTGACTGTGTGGTGTGTAGCTATGTGTGGTAGCAGTTTTCCCTTTCTGGAAGTCTCTTATCCATTGCCCTCTCTGTCTGACTGATTCAGTATTTTTCAAGACCCTGAAGTGTATTTTGGCCCAAGATGATCTAAATATCACTCTCAGTTTGACTGAACTTTACATAGGCTCCAGCGACTTGCACTCTGGTTTCTTACAGTATTCATTTAGAAAACGTTTACAAGCAAAATACCCATCCCAATTTGGCCCCTGCCTTTCTAAAGAAAGGGAAGTAGGAGAATGGTCTTCCCTGATGTTGGCTTTCAGTGAGAACAGCTGGTAAAACACTTGAGAGACCATCCCCAGAGGGTAAGGAAATTTTGCTTCTAGTTGTGATACTGCATCGTCTGTCACAAAGATGGCAAGTCTACATTGCTTTAAATAAAATCCATAAACACGCCTAGGCAGCCTGTGCTGTGCCTTGTCTCCACAATGAAATATTCTCCCACTTGTGTTTCAGTGAGGTTGATCTCAATCTGAATGCATGGTCTCCGACTTTCTCTCTGTGGAAGCCACCTTGTGTAACTTTGCCCAAGCCCATTCTGGCTTTTCTAGTATTAAGAAGAGTGTCTTTCCTGAGTTTATATTGAACTTGTTAATAGCTGGCCAGAATCCTCAAACAATGAGGTTCCGATGATATATTTAGATGTCTTCAATTATTCAGAAATGGTGTACCTGCCTGAAAATGAAGGTGAAATTTCTTATAGACTAGAAAATGCCAAAAAAAAAAAAAAAATCTTGCAGTGTGTGGAAGAAGTAAAAGGCAGAAGCCCAGAAGTTGGGAAAACACTTTCAGCAAGACACCAGACCCAGAGGGAGTGGCCACAGGCAGACACAGAATGAGCCTAGTAGCCGCAGGTACTGCACAGCCATTTCTTACCCTTAGCTTTCCTTTCCTCAGTTTCCCTATTCATTCACGTTTTTTATTTCTTCCTGCCCGTGAGCAATGGTGGAAAACACAGGTTCCATCTGAACACCCAAAGAGCAAGAGACATTTTCTTGTTTCTATTTTTTCAAGATTATACACCTCGGGCTGGAGAGGTGGCTCAGGGGTTAAGCCTCCGCCTTGCAGGCGGAGGGTCCTAGGGTTCGGATCCCAGATCCCACGTATAGACACCAGGCGGAAACGGGGGCGGCCTGCGCTTCTGGTCCTGGTAGGGCGGAGCCTGTGAATCCCGGGGCAGAAGGAGGTGCAGGCGTCCATGGTGGTTCGCAAATTCGTCCGTGGTTCTACACATACACAGACACACACACACACACACAGACACGCGCGCACATACACACGCATATGCACACAGTTGAATAAATAATAATGATAATAAAAAAAAATTTTTAAAAATTATACACCTCTAAGAAATGAAGGTAAAATGCCATTTAACTATTTTTTTGAAAGATACTGTTTTATTTGTGAATACCTCTTGGCATATGCTTAATGTTAGCTTCTTTAGTTCTTTCTTTCCCCTGGGATGAAGATTTAAACATTTTTTCTATACAGCTTAAGCATTATAAATGAAACATTTATGAATTATCAACCAGAACCTTCTCCTGCTCTATGTAGTGAGACATAGTCATATGTCAAGTAGATGTTCCAAGCTGTCTGCCAGTATCAGTCATTCCGTGGAGACCCGTGACTTTATCACAGCTTGGGAAATTACCTTGACTTATTTTGAAACTATACTAGAGGATGCCATTTCTTTCTCTATTATTAATTTTAAGTGTGTGTGTGTGTGTATGTATCAAAAGGCACTGTATGTGCCTGTGAAGGCTCAAGGGTGACATCAGAAATCATCCTGACTTGCTTGCTCTATCTCATTTTTGATTTTGCTCTGGAGTTTTTTAGGCTCTGCCTTTCCTAGAATGCAGGTCGCTCCCATTTCTGCCTAGAGTTTTTATGTGGACCTGGGATCCAAATGCAGGAACTTCTGCTTGTGAGGCACAGGTTTAACCTCTGAGCTATCTGACCAGAACTGTACTTTTAAAAGCAAAAATTTTATTACTTTTTAAATTTAGCTATTTAAACAATATGTTTTATGAGGAGATATCATTTGTCAACTCTGATGTTTGAAAACATAATAAGCTTCATAATTAGAGTTTCCCAATATAAACAGAAGTCACTGGGTTTCCTGAATGTCCTTTATGACATTAACTTATTGTCAGTTCAACAGTACAGGTTATGCTTGGTAAGGGCAGGTATTTGCCCCAGACAGGGTAGATTATTTGGGTTCTGAATTTCTAGAAAGAAAATCCAGACAGATGGTTATATAACATCTTGAAAAATCTATTTTGTGTGCTTGAAACCCTCTCTGTCAACTTTAAAGCTTCCCCCTCCTTCTTTCTACTTCATTTATTTATTCTATCCTTTAAAAATCTTTCATTTGAAAATTCTTCCAAAGATGAATTCATGACTATTCTGCACATTGTGCACGCCTTCATTGTTTATTTACATTTGCCTGCACTCCGAGAGGTTCCAAGAGGCATTTTGATGCGAATGATGGATGTAAGAGTGCTATTAGAGACAGGGATTGAAATAGTAGGAGACCACTACAAGAAAGGAAGACATCATAATAAAAACATTTAAACTGTTAGACATTAGTCTTGAGCTGTCTTTCAGTGACTTAGGGGAACCTATAAAAATGAGATGCATTTTTTTTCTAATTCATATGAATAAACACCTTCAGCTTTTTGTAAAGGATTGTTGGCCAGTGAATAATGCTGTATTTCACAGTGACCTAAAATTTCCTCTGTGTGTGTGTGTGTGTGTGTGTGTGTGTGTGTGTGTGTGTGTTTGCTTGTTATATTACTTAGTGCTTGGTGATTATATTTCTGGTACATTCTCTGTAGATGAATTTTAGCCCATAATATTTTGTGATTAAAATAATTTTGTCTACAGATTCCTCTTAATGAAAATATTTTGGGGTTGCATTTTTTAAAAAAAATTGTATACTTCTAGACCAATAATCCATGATAATTTAATCCTAATAATAAACTAGTAACTTCCACCTTATCCTGTAGGTAATACTTTTTACATAATTTGGTTGCTTTTGTTTTAATAATGAATTATTCATTCAACCTGTCAGTTAAAAGATACTTTTCTATCATTATTGTTTTTTGAGTGACAGTTAAACTTATTTAAAAGTTTCTTATGTAATCACCAAAAACGTGTTTTTTTTCTTCTCTCTGAAAGCCTTTTCCTGACTTTGTTCTGCCCAATGCTGGCTATGATTCTGTTAATTGCTTTGCATATAATTTTTGACATTAATTTGTATATATCTTTATCATTAACTTCATATTCTCATGTTTTTATGTATTAACTTTCAAATTAACAGTATTGATCACTTACAGTTAACAGAGCATATGGTTTCACTCCCTACTTGCATAATAACAACAGTGAATATACTGCTATTCAAAGACGACATAAATTACCTAGATTAGTATCACCAGGAACTGAAGGTTTAAAGACCCAGTCCTTAAAAGGATAGGCTTAATACCCTGTCCACAGTTGTTTGACAAGACCACCCATAATTTTAACGAACTACCAATCTGGGCATTTCTTTGGCCATTCAGCTTTAAGATACTGTAAAAATAACTTATGAAATATATTGTGAAATTGGATTACTTTGGTTACAGTTCTATTACAAAGGATGCATAGAAAAGTTTTGGTCTGGGAGAGAATATGAACATTCTAGGTTGTCTTCCCAATGACATAAGCTATGCTTGGATGATAATATGTTCACCAATCAAAAATTATTCTGAATTTTAGTAGAAAAGCTTGTTATTATTATTATATTCATTTATTTAATTTTTGTCAGCAGCAACAAGAGAGAGAGAAAAGGAGAGAAAGAGACAGAGAAGGTATACACATACATGCATGCCACAGCACGTAGGTGGATGTCACAAAATAACTTTCACAAGTCTCCTTCTACCAAGTAGCTACCATGTGAGTGTTGAACTCAGGTCTTCAAGTTTGTAAGCAGGCACCTTATCCATTGAGCTGGCTGCTGACCCCTCTTTACAAATCCCACTACTTCCCACTCTCGTTTCCCTGAAAACAAAATCTTTGTAGCAGCTCTGTATTAAGAGTTCATTGATTCATTTCTCCTTTGAACCAGGTCCTCTAAGAGATGTTCATAGACCAAACTAGAACAGTTAGAAAGGCATGAAACCTGAGCAACCTTGGATGATCCTCAAGCCCTTTTCTCTCTTTGAAGACCAGACCCACCAAAAGTTCCAACCCTTTAATTGATAGTTGTGTTATGTTGTTATTGGTGCTTGTTTTATTAATATTTATTTATTTTTTCCATTCATACAAACTTGATAGGGGACGGTAAGATCGTTGCTCGTTTTGTTGACCAAATGCCATGGTTACTTGAAGCTCCAAGGAATCTACTGTGAGTCACTCCATTATCATAAATAGAAACTCCCTTGTCACCCAAGAAAACACAAAAGTTTCATAGCTTTTTGCCTGGAGCCAGAGGTAGAAACCATTATTTATTTGATTATGGCTTTAAAAGTCTAAAATGCTGGCCTAATTCTAGGTGGTTGATATAAAGTCTCTGAAGTTGTGGATTATGGTTTGTTGATTTTCTTTTGCGGTTTTGCTGCTCCTGCAATGCCCTTCACTCCATCCTGATGGGTATTGGATGTCACCCCCTGGCCAGAGATAAAAAACTGTTAAAACTAGAGTCTTGTTATAAGAGTATATTCAAAGGTAGATGCAATAAAAGTAGGAAACCACAATGAGGGAGGGTTCAATCACCCATTTGCAAAATGGTTACTTATTATCTGCCAGACTATATGCCCTCCCCTTCTGGTGAGATCACACCCCATCAGTTGTAGATGATCAGGAACGAAAAGTCTGTGAACTTAACCAGATGTCTCATTGCTTACTCGCAGTCCTTGATGGAGGCCTATTTTCTCTGCTGTTACATGGTCCCCTCTCTCCTTGTTTCTGGTGTGGCCCTCCTATCCCATCCCGCCTGTTCAAACTCCTTGCAATTACTGTATTACAGAGATTTATTGGCGAGTGTCTCTAGGTGGGCTGGGTGGGTTTGGTACTAAGAGCCACCTATTAGGGAGTACATACAGCACTTAATTTTCTGGGTCTGGGATACTTCACTTAATATAATTGTCTCTAATGACATCCATTTCCCGGCAAATTCCAGTACTTCATTTTTTTTTTTATGGCTGAGTAGTACTCCATTGTATAGATGTACCACATTTTCCTTATCCACTCGTCAACTGTTGGACATTTGGGTTGATTCCATGACTTTGCTATTGTAAACAGTGCTGCTATGAACATGGTCGCACTTGTGCTATCGAGGTGAACCTCTGCTGCATGGGGAGTTATTCCCAAAAGTGGAATCGCAGGGTCATATGGCATTTCAATTTTTAATTTCTTTAAGAATCTCCAGACAGCTCACCAGAGTGGCTGTATGAGCCTGCATTCCCACCAGCCTAAAGCTCAGGGAAATTTGAAGAAGAGGGGGCGGTAAGATTGTAAGAGCACAAGGATGGGAGGAGCAATGATATGCAAGATACTCCACACAAGTTAGGGCCGAAGCAATCATAATTGGACTTTACATCCCCTGTGCAATGTCCCAACACACTATTGTCCCCCACAAAGTCTAGCATTTGCTAAAAGCACCAAGATCCTTGGAGGCAAGGGATTGACAGCCAAAATAGTGTTCCTATGCTTAAGGGGAACACCAGAAAGGGTTCAGGGAAATGCCACTGGGTTCTTGTATGTTATCGGAGAGGAGGACCCAGAGGACAGTCAGGCATGCACATTAAAGGATTCTCTGGGGATTGGGGGAGGGGAGGCACTGGGGGGTGAGGAGGGAGGGGTGAGGGGAGGGCGAGCAGAGGGGTGGGGGGAAGAGGAGGGAGGGAGGGAACCGGTGTACCTATTAAGTTTGTATGAGAGGAGATAATAAAAAATGTTAATGTCTCAAAAAAAAATATCCAACACAGAAAAAAAAAGAAGTCTAAAATGCATGAAAACCACAAGGAGACTATCTAAAATGAAAATTCATTCTACAGAGATGGGAACGAGGGCCAGAACATTAGAACATTCTAATTTTTTCTTTTTTAAATCATTTTTATTAATATTTAGTCTTCTTAATTACAGACATAATGGGACATTGTCTATGACTTCTTCCTGCCCTCCTCCCTTTTTCCCCCCATCCCTTTGCAATCCATCCTTCTTCCACCCACCCTCCTGTCTGTCTGCTTGTGTGGGTCATAGGGCTCCCTTGGTATTGTCTATATTGGTATGGACTCAGATCTCTGTGGTAAATTAAGTAGCCCTGCCTTGGGTAGATGCACTGATAGGGGTACTCTCCTTCACCTGTTTAGCACTAGCCCCTAAGGTTCCACCTGCATGTAATTATTTCTTCTGAGTTCATCACTGGCCTATGGAGCAATATTTATATGTCCATCAGAGTTCAGAGGGGGATAAGTCTCACTGTGGTAAGTTTCTCTATGCAACAACTCTATTTTTAGCAGAATGACTTGGCCAGCCATGGATCTCTCCATCTTTAGGCTCTTATAGTCTTACCACCTCTCTTCCACAAGAGTCTCTGAGATGGAGAGAGATTTGGTTGGCCTGATTCTGACTGAGCACTTTAGGGTCACCAATGCTCTGCACTCTGGTTGGTTGTTGTCTGTTTCACTGCCCTTCCATTCCAATAGACTATGTCTTGCTTGGATGTTGAGATCTTTTTCTTTTATTTGTGGGTGTTGTAAGAGTTTCTGTTTGGTTACATCAAATTAAATGTTTAATGTTAAGATCTACTTGTAAGAGAGAACATGCAGCGTCTGTCTTTCTGTATCTTGGGATATTTTACTCAGTATGATTTCTTCCAGTTCCATCCATTTACTAGCAAATTCATTAGTTCATCTTTCCTAACAGCTGAATAGTATTTCATTTTATCTCTGCGCCACATTTTCCAATGGATAAGAAGTAAGACCCAAACATAAGTGCACTCATCTATAGTCAACTGATCTTTGACATAGGTGCAAAAAATAACCCACTGGAAAAAGGACATAATCTTCAGTACATGGTGCTGGCAAAATTGGATATCTACGTGCAGAAGAATGAACCTGGACCCTGATTTTTCTCCCTGCACAAAAATAAATTCCAAATGGATCAAGGACCTCCATATTAGACCAGAAACTATAGAATTCCTAGAATAAAAATAGGGAATACTCTAGAACTGATTGGCCTTGGCTAATACTTCCTCAATAGGACCCTAAAGGCATAGAGAATAAGTCCAACACTAAACAAGTGGGACTATATGATATTAAAATGTATTTGCTCAGTGAATGAGACTATTACAAGATAAAAAAATGACCTACAGAATGGGAAAACATCTTCACTAACAACACATCTAATACAGGGTGATATTCAAGGTACATAAAGAATTTGAAAAATTAAAGAAATACAAAGGAAGTCAACAACCCCATTAAAAATGGGCAATAAAACTTCTCACAAGACAAAACTCAAATGTCTAACACATCTTAAAAAATGTTCTACCTCCCTAGTCATTAGGGAAATGCAAGTTAAAAATCACCTTAAGTTATCATCTTACTACTCCACACAAGTTAGGACAGAAGCAATCATAATAGAACTCTGAATGATCTGTGCAATGACCAACATATCATTGACCCCTCAAATTCTAGCATGGATTAAAGGCACTAGGATCCTTAGAAGGAAGGGATTAACAGTCACAATAGTGTTCCTATACTTAAGGGGAATACAAGAAAGAGTTCTAGGAATTGCCACTGAGTCCTTACACCTCATCAGAGAGGAGGACCCAGAGGGAAGTTTGATATACACATTAAAGGATGCTTCAGAGATGGGGGTAGGGGACACTGGGAGGCAGGGGGAAAGGAAGGGGCAAAGGGGGGAGGGAATAGGGAGGTCCAGGGAGGGGTGGAGGGAGGGAGGGGACAGGGCTTTCTATTACATTTGTATGAGCAGAAAAATAATAAAAAAAATAAAAATAAAAAGATATCATCTTACTCCAGTCAAAATGGCCAAGATCCAAAATACAAGCAACATCAAATACTGGCATGGATGTGGGGAGAAGGGGACCCTCATACACTGCTGATGGGATTGGAAGCTCATATAATCCCTTTGGAGATCAATCTGGAGGTTCGTAAAAAAATTAAAAATTGAAATTCTATACAGCTCAGCTATATCACTCTGTATTAGTCAGGGTTCTTTAGAGTCACAGGATCAACAGAATGAATATATATAAAGGGAATGTATTGAGTTGGCTTAGAAGATATGGCCAAGGTAGTCCAAAAATGGCTGCCAGTAGCCGCTCAGTCCAGCAGTCCAGTGGGTGACAGCTGAAGGCTGCAGGATTCCTAGAGAGTCTCTACCCATGTTGAAGACTTGGAGGATTGAGAGCTGGAGGGTCGAAGAAATAAAGAAACTGAGCGACAGAAAGGAAAAGCATTTTCTAGCAAAGCTTTAGAGTCTCTACTCTCTTTTGCCTTTGTTCTGTGGTTCTTTTTATCTGGTCCACTACTAGGAAGTTCCAATGAGATGTAGGGAAGTTCCAATCAGATCTGGGGCTGATCTTTGTATTATCCAGATAATCTCTTCAGGTGGTCTCAGCTGATCTTAGTTAATGCCAGGTGTGTCAAGTTGACATCCAGGATTAACTATCACACACTTCTAAGTATATTCCCAAAGAACACTGCATCCTGAAAGAGAGTCACATGTATAACCATGTTCATAGCGGCTCTTTTTACAACAGCAAAGAATTGGAACCAACCTAGATGCCCGATAGTTCACAAATGAGTTAAATAGAACATTTTAATTTTAAGAGGTTTTTCCCAGGTTGATAAACATATGAATTAGCACACTCATTTGGGGGAAAACATCTGATTACTCCCTCATGAAGCCACAGCATCTGGAAAGATCTGATCCAGCCTAATTTATTTCCAAGTTAATACCTGACAAAAAATTTCCATATTCAGAAAAAATTCCAAAACATTTTGATGTGCTCATATTGCCACAGAGAAGACAACACTCTTCAAGGTTGTCTAATTCATTTTTTTGAGCTATTTATAACTCTGAAGGTTGTAGAAAATGTATAGTTTTTTATTATGTTATTTTCCCTAGACATGCTTACAAAACTAATCATGTAGAAAGCAACTTATTATAGAACTGTTAATAATGAGCAGTTTAGTGTGTTTAGTGATGAACAAGCCATATCTCATGAAAATTCACATATTTTACAGCATTTTTACAGATCAAGGATAATCAGAAAATATTGACATGCATATACCCATATATACAATTTAATATTTTCTAATTTATTTACTGTGTGTGCATGTGTATGAATGTGCACATGTGTTGAAATCAGTACATACCTTTAAAGAATCAGTTTTCTCCTTCTACCATCTGGGCTCCACCATCAGACTTGGTGACAAGAATGTTTACCTGCTGAACCATCTTGCCAGTCCTAGCTTAAATTTTAATCATGAGTTTCCCTCAGTGTTTCTGATCACCTACAAATGGGTGTATTATTTAAATTCTCCTTTGAACCAGTCAACTATTTGGCTGATGTGCTCATTAATCGGTGAGTTATGCAAATGCTGGACATGCACTTATTTTATATTTGCAAGGAAATCATGATTTTTGCCTTTAAAAATGTTTCATTCACCAGCTCCCAAAACAAGCACTCTGATATTCAGGGAAGCATAGTTGGTAGTATGAATGGGGAAGACAGGTTAATAGTGGGTTTATAGTTCTGCTTTCAACCACCCTTGGGACCCCCTCAGGCAGTTTTGACTTCTTTTAAACATATTGATAGAACTTGTTAGCTGGAAGATAAATGGAGGTCTTTTGGACCTGATATAATACTGATTTCTTACTTCAGAAATCATTATGGTGTACTCTATCTACCCTGTCTCAGTTATATATTGTAAATAAAACTCCAAACAACATCCTGGTTCACGCAAGGTATCGCATGAAGCCTCATTTGGAAGGAGATGTAGTGATGAGTGCTTTTGATGTTGTGTCAGAACATTCCAGAGAAATTCTCCTCCCTCTCAGTAGGTACTCTTGGATGTGTAACTCTGTGGTCACAGTGTGTTTAATAAACACTTCATGTCTGATGAAAGTGCACATCTGTCATAGTTCTTTACAGCTCGAGGTTAACCAACAAATATTGATAATATAACTTATTGTGCTTTCCACAACCAGTCTTATACATAATTTAATAATTGCATTTAGACATATTTAGACATTTATTTCTGGACTGAGTGAACACACTCTCTTATTTCTCAACAGTGCTTCAAATGGGCTCTTTTGTTATCCTTGTTTCCCTTACTGGCCAGGTTGGGGGAAGAAGGCATTCTAATGAATCTTATGAATATGGAAATCCTATATTTCCTTGCCTACCCCATAAATTATTTAAATTTTGCTATTTTTAAATACTTCCTACAATCACTTCTTAATTAAAAGAATTAATCACTCAAATATTATTTTTGAACAAAGACAATTTCAATCTATATGTCAACAGAATTCATGCAATAGTTAATTTCTAAAGGATAGTTAAGGTTAAGACCAGTTTGGTTTTTCAACATCCTTATATATAATGACAGTGGGAAGAAATTTATTTTAAGAGATTCTCTGTATCTTCACTTTCTTAAGAACAAAATTTACCTTTGTAGAATTCATTGAAATTCTATGTGTATAGTGTGAGCGATGTCCATATTTTAACTGACCTTTTGCTTACAAAAGAAAAGATTTGGATGAGAGAGGGAAGAAAATCTAGAATGAAGTTGCTCTTCAAACCTGATTTAGGATGGAGTTTAGGGAAAAAAATCTTTTCAATTTTGCAGTTTCTTGCCATGTATATACTCTGGGCTTAGTTCTAAAGTTATAGGCTCTGGGTCTTCCTTCAATGTCTACTAATAAAATCAGTCAATGGAGTTCTAGTTTCCAGTTGAATAGGATGTCCAGCCCCTGAGGAACAACTGTGACAATAAAAGTAACATGTGACAATGGGAGGAACAGAAAGAAAGAAGCGGGACAGTAGGAAAAGCACTCAAAACGCTAATGACAAGTAAGTTTCCCATTAATGTCATGCTTCAGACCACAGAGCAAGAAAAGGATGCTCAGAGGAAAACTTTTTAGAGAAAGTCCAACAGAGATAGGCTTGAACACATTTAAACTTCAAAAAATACCAAAAATGAAGAAAAAAATTCTTGACATGAATCAGAGAAGGGGCAAACACTTCACCTGCTGAGGGACAAAGGAATCATATCTAACTTCTAACAGCCATGAAGGAGAATAGAAAGAAAATAGATATGATCCAACACGGAATTCTATCTCTGTGAAATGATCTTTCAAACGTGAAGGAGCAACACTTGTACAGAAAAACAAAGAGTGAAACATATCATCACCCATATTCCTTCTCTATAAGCTATATGGGGACTCAACAGGATAGCTCAGGGGGTAGAGACAACTGCCGCCAAACATGGCGACCTGAGTTTAGTTCCTGGAAGCCCACATAGCATTAGTAGACAACCGACTTATGCAAATTGTCCTCTGATCTCTACACACACGATGGCACAGGCTCCGTGATTGCCCTGCCATGATGGACTTGAGCCACAATAACTTCATCTTTTCTTAACTGTAACAGCACAGCTAGCTAAACCAGATCAGATGGAAAGCTAAGAGACTTAGATATGACATACAGATGGAGGGGCAGAAAAAGTCTATGTAATGTCTCTTGGGTATCCTTACAAATTTGTTTTGAACCTAAAACTGTTCTCAAAAACAACATTGCAGATGAACTTCAGAAACAGACGTTTCCTGATACAACTTTCAGATTACTTGTTTTTCTTTTTTTCCATTCCATTATTTGAAAAAATTCAATAAAGTGAGAAAACTCATAAGAGACTAACTCATACCTCCTGAGCTTGGGAAATAAATCAGAGAACTACATTGGATGTGCATCTATGTTAGATGTAAGGCGTAGCTGGTATGTGGCTGCAAGAATTCTGAGCAAAGGCCATCAGAGAGAAGTCTCTTCTGGAATTTCATAAAAGGCATAACAGAGAACAGCAAGGAATATAGGAGTTCCTCAAGCTGTTTTTCAGCTAATTAAAGTTAGATCTAAAAGTGCTAGAAACCCAAAAGCAAGGAACTTCCATATATAAGAACACCGAACAGGTCATAGGTAAATAAAAATCACAAACCCTCCATGCTGAGGAGGAAGAAAAACATGGTGACTCGCATATACCTGAAAATATTTTTATTGTTTCCCACAGTATGACTAGATGCCCTTTAAAATGATGGTCACATTTTCATGTTGCTTTATTCTTTGACAATTTCATACATAATACGTTTAAAGCCATTGTCATACTATGAGATCCTATGAACTCATTCTCCCTCCTTCTTCCCAGTCTCCACCTACTTTCATGATTTGGTTTGTCTGCATGTGTGTCTCACTGAGTTTTATCAGAGGTGTCTGTATTGACTGACGTGTGCCTCGGCACTTGCTAGCCCATGGAACAGGGGTTATACATACCACTGAAGAAACTGGCTCCCCTTCCCACAGCCAGCATTCACCATCAAGAGTCTCTCAGAGAGGGGAGGTTGCCTCATGATATCATTACGCTTCCACAGTAAAGTGTTGATAGGCCAAGTCTTGTGTGCATCTTGAGGATGTAAACACAGATGCGGTGAGTAAATGGGTACAACAGAAACATAAGGCATGAAATCCTTTTTTTTACAGTGTATTTTTTTTCCACTCACACAAACTTGGTAGGTATCCCATTCCCCTCTCTCCTTCCACCCCTCCCTGTATCCCCTTGCTCCCTCCCCTCTTTTCCCGTTCCTTTCCCCCCTCCTTCCCTTTCTCCCAGTGCTCCACCCCCCATTCCTGGAGCATCCTTTAGTGTGCATATCAAACTTCCTTCTGGGTCCTCCTCTCTGATGAGGTGTAAGGACTCAGTAGCATTGCCTAGAGCTCTTTTTTTGTGTTCCCCTTTAGTATAGGAACACTATTGTGGCTGTTAATCTCTTGCCTCTAAGGATCCTAGTGCCTGTGATCCATGCTAGACTTTGGGGGGTCATTGATATGTTGGTCATTTCTCAGGTCATGCAAAGACCTATTATGATTACTTTGGCCCTAACTTGTATGGAGTATCTTGCATATTGTTAGGCTCTTACAATCTCACCACCCCCTCTTCCGCAAATTTCCCTGAGCTTTAGGATGGGGATAGATTAGGCTGGCCTGGTTCCTGGTACTTAATGTGGGGTCTCTGATGTTCTGAATTATGGTTTGTTGGGTTTTTTTTTTCTCTTTTTATTTTTTCCTGTTTTGCTGTTCCTGTACCGCTTTTGGCTCCATCTGATGGGTACTGGATGTCACTCCTAGCCAAAGATAAAAGGCTGTTAAAATAGAGTCTTATTATAAGAGTATATTCAAAGGTAGATGGAATAAGAATAGGAGACTGTGGTGAGAGGGGAGTCAGTCTCCCATTTGCAGGATGGTTACCTTCTGTCTATCAGACTCTATGCCCTTCCTGTCTGGTGAGATCAAACCCCATCAGTTGCAAGTGATCAGGAAGGAAAGTCTGTGAACTTAACCAGATGTCTCATTACTTACTTGCAGTACTTGATAGTGGCCTATTTTCTTTGCTGTAGCATGATCCCCTCTCTCCTTGTTTTTGGCGGGGCCCTCCTTCCCCTTCCCTACTGTTTATAATCTTTACAATTACTGTAGATATGGAGATTTATCTTTGAGTGTATCACTAAGTGAGTTTGGTACTAGGATCCACCTATTAGGGAATAAATACAGTGCTTATTTTCTGTGTCTGGGATACTTCTCTCAATATAATTGTTTCTAATTCCATGCACTTCCTGGCAAATTGCATTAATTCATCATTTTTGATGGCTGAGTTGTATTCCATTGTATAAATGTACCATATTTTCCTTATCCACTTGTCAACTATTGGGCATTTGGGTTGATTCCATGACTTTGCTATTGTAAACAGTGCTGCTATGAACATGGTCATGCTTATGCTATTGAGGTGAATTTTTGCTATAGGGGGATTATTCCCAAAAGTGGAATAGTAGGGTCATATGGCATTTCAATCTTTAACTTTTTAAAGAATCAGCAGACAGCTTGCCAGAATGGTTGTATAAGTCTGCATTCCCACCAGGAATGTAGGAGGGTTCCCTTCTCGCCACATCCTCTCCAGCATTTGGTGTTGTTTGTATTGTGGATTTTTGCCATCCTGACCAGGGGAAGATGATATCTCAGGGAGGTTTTAATTTGCATTTCCCTGATGGCTAAGGACGTGGAGCATTTTTTAAGATATTTGTTAGACAATTCAATTTCGTCCTTGGTAAAGTTTCTTTTAAGTTCCAAGGCCCATTTTTTAATTGGACCATTTGTTTCCCTGTAGTTTAGTTTTCTAAGTTCTTTGTGCACTCTGGATAATAGAGCTCTATCAGATATGTGGTTAGTGAAGATTTTCTCCCATTCTGTGTGTTGCCTTTGTGTTCGGGTTACAATCTCTTTATCTGAACAGAAGCTCTTTAATTTCATAAGATCTGATCTGTTAAATGTTGGTTGTAGTGACTATGCTATTGGTTTATTGTTTAGGAACTGTTGGCCTAGTCCAATCAGCTCGAGAGAGTTCCCTACCCTTTCAAGTAAGATTTTTATAGTCTCTGGCCTTATATTGAGGTCCTTGATCCATTTGGAATTAATTCTTGTACATGGCAACAAGTAAGGGTCCAATTTTAATCTTCTGCATGTGGACATTCAGTTTTGCCAGCACCATTTGTTGAAGATGCTGTTGTTTTTCCATTGGACTTTTTGGGCCCCTTTGTCAAAGGCATGAAATTCTTAAGCTGCCTTTTAGAAATACAACTGATAGACAATGTTACATGGGTTGTTGTTCACATACCAATAAGTCCACATATATAACCAGCATCTGTATCAATGAAGGAAACATTACCAACATAGTAGGCTCCATCACTGTGACCCTTATAGATTCTTGCCTCCAACCGTAAATAACCTTTCACTTAACTTTCAAAACCAAAAATTTATTTGGTCTATTTGTACTTGACTTCTGACAATCGATGCTCAGCAATATATGAAAGTTTGGTTTCTTCACAATCTTACCAGTGTGTTTTAGCCTTTTCTCATCATCAACCTAGTAAATATGTAGAGGCAGCTTTAATTTTCTTTTATTTAATGGGTAATAAAGGTAAAAATTTGGGGGTGGTGGTAGTTTTGGCCTTGGCCATGCTATATCCCAAATGTTCATTTTAAATGCTTGATAGCCATTTAATTTCATCCTATTTACTGTTTTTCCATTTATAAAGATTTTTTTGAAATAGGGTCTCATATATCACAGGCTGGGCTCAAATTGTAGCTAAAGATGATCATGAATTTCTGACCTTTCTACCTCTACCTGGCAAGTCTTGGATTGCAACAGTGTGCCATCCACCCAATGTGGTAGATACTCTATGTATCCTTGTGAAGTGGGTTCACTCTGCATTAGGGGCTAATGTACATAAATCAGTTGAAGCAGAACCCATTCACATTCAAGTCCTATGAAGTGGCTTGATGTTAAAAGACAGGCAGCATAAGCAACAGAAGCCCAGCCCAGCTTATTCCCAACACTCAAGCAAATCGCACACGGAAGTCCCACGTGTACCGCAACCAAGAGATTCTTAAAGGAAGTCAAGTCTGACTTTTAGACCTTGGGGGCAACATTGATCATTGGGCCACAGCACTGAAGGACGACACATTTGGGGAGAGTCAAAGTAGAGTCTAGGCTGTTCCGCCTAGTTCCTCCTTTTCTTAGGATATTACATTTGCAGCAAACTCTACAGCTACATGTAAAAATGTAAGTGGGAGAACTGGAGTGGAACTTTCCTGAAATTCTAAATACAAACCACTACTTAAGTTGGTGTGTTGAAGATGTTTTCTCCCATTTTTATCTTCATTATTGTGTATTTGACAAGTAGCTAGTAACTTAAGTGTTACCTAGTTTATCTTAAGTTGTTCTTAACTGTGTGAAGAAGTCTTTATTATTTCAAGGTCATAGAAATAGTCTGGGGTTATAGCTCAGGGGTTAAAGCCTTTGCCTTTCAAGCAAAAGGACCTGAGTTTGCAGCCCCAGATTTCAGGTAAAAATGTCAGGCAGAAATGGTGGCAGTCTGCAATTCCAACCGGAGAAGGCAGGCTTGGGAGACCCTAAAGCAAACTAATAAGGAAGTAGAGCAATCCGGGATGATTCCTAATGTTACCCTTGGGCCTCCATAAGCAGATACACTCAAGTGCCCTCTTCTACACACACACACACACACACACACACACACACACGAACACACAGATACATACATGCATGTGCGTTAAAAAAGAAAGAAATATCCTAGATTTTTCTTTAAAGATTTTCCTTTAAAACTTGGTATTTCTTTTCATATTTAGATTTGCAACCTCTTATTTATGGCTTGTGATTCAACCTGTAGAGCAAGGTGGAGATGAATGCTGAGTGATTGATGGAGGGATCTGATTAACTCATTGAAGACTTTCTCACTTTGGTTGTAGGCATTCAGTTTGTTTCAGTGTTCAGCTTTTCTCCATCCCTTTTGAAATATGAGCTGGATGTATTGGTGTGGGTCTGTTTCTGGGTTCTGCATGCTAACTGACCATTGTAGGATTTATCTAATCCACCAATACTACACAATCTTGATTACTGTAGTTTTATATAAAAATTCTCAATTATGGTAGACTGATTCCATCTACTTTGTTTTTCCAAAATTGATTTTTATTCTAGTTCCTCTGAATTTATATGTAAATTTTAGAATAATCATGTCTATTATCTGCAAAACTGTCTTGGTAGAATTTTGATAGGAATTGCAGTAAGTCTATGAATCATTTTAGGTGAATGAATATATTATGATCAGCTTCTAATACAAGAACTCTGTGTGTCTCTCCATTTATTTAGCTTGTTTCAATATTTTTCATTTCTGAACAATTATAAATGACATTGTATTTTTAAGTTGCATGTTTATAACTTAGATATAGACAAGTAATTTTTATCCTTCACCTTGCAGAACTTACTAATTAACTCTAAGAGCTTTTTAATATCTCTGGAAAAAATGGATCCAAACCTATATTTAGTTTCTAATGGTGGGCATTGAAGATCCTTATCAAAGAAAAATATTTGGATATTTATCTAGAGATCTCCACATAGGGTAATTCTGGATCAGATGAATCTATTATAGAATTCTCTAAAGCATGAAAGAAAAGACTACCAATTTTATACCAACTACCACTGAATAATAACATCTGATAGGTATTAAAGAATAGTCTTTAATATGCTTCATAAATAGGTAAGCAAAAAGTCTTGAGTACTAACAAAGCAAGTCTGTAGTTACATAAAGACAAAGCACCATGATTTTTAAAATTTTTTTATTATTATTCAATTGTGTGTGTGCACGCGTGTGTGCATGTGTGTGTGCATGTATGTGTGTGTGTAGAACCACGGGCGAATTCGGGAACCACCATGGACCGCCTCCACTTCCTCCTTGTTTACTCTGCCCCGGGATTCACAGGCTCCGCGCTACCAGGACCAGAAACGCAGGCCGTCTCTGCTTCCGCCTGGCGTCCATACGTGGGGTCTAGGATCCGAACTCAGGACCTTCCACCTGCAAGGCAGAGGCTTAACCTCTGAGCCACCTCTCCAGCCCCAAAGTACCGTGATTAAGTGCAGAATAGTCCACAAAACCATAGTTGATTTAATATGCAACATTCTTTCAAGATAACTTATAAAAATGGAACAAAATAACAATAGAGTTCCCATACTACAGGGAGCCCAAGAAAGGGCTCTGGGCTTTGCCACTGAGTCCTTACCGCTCACTAGAGTGGAGAACTCAGAGGGAGGTTTGGCATTCACCCAAAAGGATGTTCCAGGGAATGGGAAGGGGAAGGGGGAAGCATAGAAAGAAGAGGAGAGAGGGAAAAGGGTAAAAGGAAGGAGGGAAGTGGGGAGAGTGCAAGGGGGGCCTGGGGAGAGAAGGAAGGAGGGAGAGGACGGGAGTACCTATTGAGCTTGTTATAATTAGGAAAAAAATAAAACGTGGGAGAAAAAATGGAACAAAATAGACACTTTATATCATTATCTCAAAAGATGCAGCTTCAGGACACAAAATTTAGTACATGTACAGTACATGATAAAATGTATAAGCAAATTAGCAATATGGTATAGGCGCTTGGTATATGTCAACATGATTGGATCCAGTGCTTTTGCTGCTTTTATTCTCTGTGCCCAGTTATGTTGGGACTCTGAGATATGTTGGGACATGAGATGTGCAGGTCAAAGGGAAAGTTGCCACCATAGTTTGGAGCTCTAATGCTTGTGTACTTACAAAGGGCTGGCAGTCAGAGCCTGCAGCAGTGCCACACCAGCCCTCACTGAATGGCCTTTGCATTCATTGACCCCTGGCTCAGGTATGTGCTTAGCTTTGTGCATATCATCAAGGGTGAGAAGACCAGAAGCCTGCTCAGGTCCAGGCACTTGCCCTTGGGTTCTAATTCATGTGTGAAGGTTACAGTTTGTTATTTATCTCCCTATTTTACATTGTTCTTCCTTTCTATCTTTGTCCTGTTGACTTCTCTCTTGAGCATACAAAGATGGAAACATCCAAGGACTTCCCAAATGTGTCTCATAATTTGTTATAAGCAACTTACTGATTGATAATAGCCATAGATATCTAGCCTCTAACTAACTATTGTATGAAAAATGAAATATTTTCCCTAAGGCGAAGAATAAGACCGAATTTTCACTCTTAAACCTGCCCTGGAGGTTCTGGCCAAATAAGGAAATAAGGAAACAAAAGGCATACTGATATGAAATGAAAGTGTAGAAATATCTGTTATCCCAAATGGCTACATCATCAATGCAGTAGTGTCAACTGAATTTGCATGAAATTTAGTAGAATAAATAAGTTTGACAAATCCATAGCATTGAAACAAAACAGACAAGAGTTCATTGAATATAAATGACTCTTCTGAATTCTAGAAAATACAAGTCTAATACATCTTGTCAGAGCAGATTAATGGTTGTCAGAGGATGGACATTGGTATGTTTGACTTGCAGGGATACACACAAAGTGATTCACAAGCCGGATCACTCTCAAGTGAGTTTTTAGATGTTATGACTTTCAATCAACCATCTGATGTTTATGGACAATGAATTAAATTTTTAAAAGGAGAAATTTATCTATTTGATGTCCATCTAGTTTGAGGTTACAGAGAAAGACAACATGGTCTCTGGGGACATGTAGCGGAATGTATCATTGTAGTAAAATGTTTTATATCCATACCTGTCTCTCATACAGTATTCAGAAACTACATGTGACAACTTCATACTTTAAAAGCTCAAATGTAACTGAGGAGTTATAAATTTTATTTTAACTGTCTTAAATTTAAATTGACATATTAAGCTAGTGACTATTATACAGAACAGTTCACAATAAACTTCATTCGAATCTACAATTCTAAAGGTCAATGGCTCTAATTAGTAAAAGAGAAAAGTAACCTCCAATAATAAGTGACCCAAGAGTTTTATTAGTTTAATTAC
Organism: Typhlomys cinereus; assembly: GCA_023101885.1. NCBI lineage: Eukaryota > Metazoa > Chordata > Mammalia > Rodentia > Platacanthomyidae > Typhlomys > Typhlomys cinereus. Next base: position 404,704 of record JALPQD010000525.1, on the reverse strand, counting down.
ATGCAGCTTGAGGTAACTGTGATATCATATGAATTGCAGATGACACCAAATAACCGCTGAGATGGATTGCAAATACATTCACCATGAATTAGCTGCTTTAATTGATCTGTTTTAGTCTTGACTCTGTCATCACACACGCAATAGATCAATCTTCACCAAGTCCAAAATGTAAGTAATAAAACTACTTGGATATAATTTACAAGATGATCGATGGAGATAAGCAAGTACCATGTTATTTGTTGTGAAAGCAAGCTCAGACTCCAGGAGTTTTGCTATCAAGAAAAATAAAGGTTCTACCTAAAAACTCAGCACACATGCACACACATGTGCACACACACACACATACACACTTTATTTTTCTATAATATACATACATATATATATATATATATATATATATATATATGTTTAAGCTTTGTGACAATGAAGAATCACATCACAAAGCACATGGAATATATGCCAAAGTGTGGACAATATAACGTAAAACAGCATTTTGTGCAGACCTTACAGGAAGCACAACACCTTTGAGATCTGTATTGAATTGTCCATCATTCCATTAATGGGTCTATTTATCATCCATCATTTCATTAATGGGTCTATTGAGCAAGTCTGAACAACAGCATACCATAAATTCATAAACCATTGATGATAATTTTATCTAAGCAAGTAGTTTTCAAATGTTTGAACAAATTATGCTTTTCACTGAATACTGTCAACATCTCTCCAAAATTAATGATCTACAGAGTATAATCTGAGGAAAACCATTATAGAAAATTTGCATCTACTTATGGGCTTGAGAGATGGCTCAGGGGTTAAGACTCTCCCTCTCAAGTGGAAGATCTTGAGTTTTAATCCCAGATCCCACATAAAAACATCAGGTGGAAATGGCAGCAACCCATACTTCCAGCCCTGGAAGGTGGAGCCTGGGAAACTCCAGAACAAAGCAAAGAGGAGGTAGAACAATGCAGAATGACTCCCGAAGTCATTTTTGCCCCCCCCCCACACACACAAAAGAAAATTTCCATATACTTCATATACTTTTTTTCTTTTTTTATTATTAATACATTTTTATTATTATTTCAGCTCATACAAACTTAATAGGTACACCAGTTCCCTCCCTCCCTCCTCCTCCCCCTGTACCCCCTGCTCCCCCTCCCCACCCCCCTCCCTTCCCATCCCCCAGTGGATTTTCATATACTTTTAATGTGGATTATAATATTCATCCTACTACTCATCCAAATACAATTGATATAAATGGCAGTATTAACCCTATTTCCTAAGTCCATAAGTAGGCTTTCTTGAGCTGTTTCTCCATATGTTTTATGCAAATGGAATCCAAAGAACAATCTTTTAAGTATTTTCCCTCTAAATGTGATATTATTTTGTATATGCACGAATATATTCCTTATTAAACAATATCATGACTTCGTGTTGTATATGAAAAGCATTATTAGTTGGCTGAAGCTTCCTGTTGACTGACATGGTCAAATAAACAAAAAGAGAAAGTCTAGAAAGAGGTGGACCTCAGGCACTGCCCTTGATTCCTGGCTTTTCACTTAACGTGCTTGGCTGAGGCAGCTAGTCTCTCTAAGCCTCATTTTAGCTAGCAAAAACTAAAAAAAAAAGGAGTAATTCATGTGTTATTATGCTATGAAAAGAATCTAAGATTATTATATAGATGGTGTATGCATATATAATATTATGTAATATTTATAAGAAATAATGCATATTTCTTTGATATGTAAAATTATTTAAAGGGACAGTATGGTACTGGCACAAATAATAAAGCAAAGGCAGGCTTAGAAGCAATGGATCAGTTAGTCCAAAAAAATGATGTTTGCACCAAAATTCTGGGATTCTGCATTTGGAAATGAGCATATAATTTATCTCATTAAGTTTCACTGACTTTCTGTTTTATCCTTTTCTAATATAACATCTATCAGCTAGGTTAAATATATTATAAATACATCTTTAAAGGAAATTATATTCTAAATTCATTCAAATCAGAATATATCTTACACGTATATTTTCAAGATTTGAGGAAAATTAAATAAAACTGCAATAGCTGACAATTTACTTATACCTTTGAATATTAAATGTTTAGTTCACACTGAATATTAATTTATATGTGTATTCCAATTCTGTGTTTGAGTAATATATATTTTAGTGATTGTTCTTTGCTTCATAATCACCCTCTTTGGACCAAAAGATTCCCTTAGAACATAGATTTAATAAGTAATTTTAGAATCTGTTTTATTTTTTGGCATTCTTCCTTCATTATATTGACCATTTATTTTAGGAGTATTGTCCTAAAGATGCTCTGTGTATTTGGAGAATTTAGCTAATTAGTTATTGCTTTGATGCTTCCTTATGTCTATTTGGAGAAGATATACTTCCTGGCATTCTTTATATATTATTGAATCTTCTTTATGCCATGCTATCAGAGCAGAGCAGGGGTGGTAAATTGGACTCATCTGAGATACATTTCTGTGTGGTACTGCAATGGTTGCTCCATAATGATGCATGCATGTATGTGTTGAAATTATTTCATTGTGAGATATATTCCATGATTATACAATAAAAGCAAGGCTGTACTGAAGAGTCTTAAATTTAATTAGATACAGAACAAAACAAAAAGCAGGTAGAACAATCCAAGTTGATTTCTGATGTCACACACACACACGCACACATACACATACACACACACATACACATACACATGCACATGAACATATACATATGCATGCACACACATACACATACATATACACATGCACATATATATGCATACACACATATACATATTCTCACACACATACACATGTGTATACACACTTGCATGCATACATACACACATATTCTGTCAAGTATCTTATATTTGTAATTAAGCAATTGTTCATCCCATGATATCTATCTCACCACTCTCTATAATGTAGCACGACTGAAAGTAATTATAAAATAAACATAGAAATTTAACTGGAGAAGAGGAGTCTTGAGCCACTGGATTTCCAAGCTTGAGAAATGAATCTTATTTGGGAAAATAAAGCAGGTTGGAAAATAGTTGACAGAAAAAAAGAACATTGAGTTCCCAAAATGGGGGACAAAGTTTTGCAATGCTAAAAATGTGCTCAGTTTGGAAACATTTCACATGCTTTTACTTCCTAAGAATATAAATAGATGAAAAGCAATTGACTAAAATGCAGAGGATCCTATAGATTGTTCTTTGTGGGTTTTTTTAATAATGAAAGAGAATACTGATTAGGATGTGGATCAATTCAATTCTGTATATATCCCACAGGTATTTTATGTGGTAAACATTTCTATGATGTCTTTCTAGGACATTAATATAGAGATGCAGTTTAAGTCCTAACAGTCATTTAGTCTAGTGATTTTTAGTAATTTTTGTTCAAGTATCAAAAACCAGTACACCCCTGAATATTATTTTAACTTTTCAAGCATAAGTAAGTTAATTTAAGACCCTTCCTTTGCTACCTGTTCCCTGGTCCCCCAACTTCTCCTAGAGCTGTTCCACGACATGTCACGATTCGTAATATATATTGAAAACCATCACTCCTCTCCAGCAATCCTCTTTATAGATAAACAAATTTTGACACAAAGAGGCTCATGATTTATTACACTCCTGGGCATATGCCCAAAGGACTGTATATCCTATGGTAGAAGTGCTAGAAAATCTGTATTTATTACTGCTTTATTCACAACAGTAAAGGAGTGAGTCAGCCTCGGCGTCCATCAACAGATGAATGGATAAGGGAAACGTGGCACATGTACACAGTGGAATTTTAGTCCATCATAAATAAAATTGAAATTGTACATTTGCAGGAGAATAGACGACCCTGGAGAATGTAAGAGAGGTAATTCAGTTCAGAAAGACAAAAGCCAATATGTTCTCTGCCATTTGTGGATCCTAACTTCTAACTCATGTGGTGTGGGCATGAGTGGCAGAGATGGGGGTAACACACAGCTCATGAGAGGAGGGATAGACTGCAAGAGAATACCTGCGATATGAATGTGTAAAGGGGATATTGAGGCAGAAGGAAGCAAAGAGGGAGAAGGGAAGGTTGGGAGAGGGATGGGCCACAGCAATGTATATATGAACATACGATAAAAAATTCTGTAATGTTGTATGACTCACTGGAAAATAAAATAAAAATTTTAGCAGGTTATAGGAGCTGGCATTGTGTGCACCGGGCTGAACAGTGTGTGCAGTATCTCTGTGGAGAGAGGCTATGTGTGGGAACTTACACATTCAATATCATCCTCAGGTTGCCAAAGACAGTACAGCCCTGCACTTTCTTTAAAACTCATGCAACAGCGTCTGTAACTGGCTTGGGAAATTCAGTCATAATGTTGATGAAAATGTGTAGGAGACATTGGGGTGTCCAGAAGCTGGACAGTGGGGTGGGGCAGTCTGTTCAAAGCAGCTGTAGAAGAATTTTTCCAAAACGGAGGGTTGTGATAGCTACACACTGCCAGTAGCCCAACATTTGCTTTTCTTTGGAATCACTAACAATGAAAGAGGAAAATCAGTATGAAGTATGGAGGAAATGCAGTATGAAGAATAAGTGTAACAAAATATCTATCTCTCATGTATAAATCTTTGAAGTTAGTAAGATAATGAAAAAATATATAAACATTCTCAAACATCTAAAAGGCTTTACATCTTACTAGATGTGTATTTTAAATATAGTAAAATTTTTTCTACTTAATTTTTTGTGTTTAAACTGGGTAACAGAATGTATACACATATTATACTACAGAAAAGTAGACAGATGTATTAGATAGATGATAGATACTTAAGTACATATGTAATTTAATAGAGAGATGGATGAATGAATAGACTGATAAATGTATACATATATAATATATAATTTACAGATAGAAACTAAGGTAGATAAATGGATGTTAAGTGGATAAATGGATAATTATATGGATGGCTAATAAATGGATTAGAAAAATGATAGATTAGATGTAGTAGATAGATGGGTGGTAGAAGATAGATAGATAAAAAGATAGATAGATAGATAGATAGATAGATAGATAGATAGATAGATAGATAGAAAATAAACAATTGTTCTCTCCTGATCTAGTTCCTTTATTCTGTTTACATTGGCTTCAGTAGTGGCATAAAAGCTGCTTGTTTTGCTTATTCATTTGCTTGTTGATTCATTTGTTTCTAGAAACAGGGGCAGGTGAGGCCAACAGAACACAGACAGAATCTATGCAGGGCAAAGATGAGGTACATCCCCACTTCACGCAATTGCTGCTGCTGCAATCAGAGGATCACGTGGCTCTAAGGCCTTCCATGATTCCCACGGGAATGAGCATGACAGACTTTTGAGAACATTGGTTCACGTGGGGAAATTTACAGAACATACCTGGGGAGTCAGGAAGTCCCTCTCTCTCTCTCTTTCTCCCTCTCTGTCTGTCTCTCTCCCTCTCTTCCTCCTTCCCTCCTATCTTTGTATCCTTTTATATTAACTTTTCTCCCCACTGTGTTGAATCTTGTGCTTCCTCCCCTACTGAGGACCTTTGGTTCACATTGAAGCATTCAGACTTCAGCTGGAGACAAAACCAACACCTCTCCAAAGATGGCCACGCCCCAGAACATGCACATGTCCTACCTTTTATGACAGAGGAGAATTTACTTGCAGGTGCATGAACAGGACCACTGAGCTGACTCTCCAACACAGAGGTGAGCTCCGATGACTCGGGCGGGCTCTGCGTGGGCTTGGCAGATGATGCAGACCCCCAGTTACTCTCACATGTCAAGAACATCTGTGTGATGTGAAACCTCAAAATGTGTGCAAATATAAGTCAGTGAAAGGAAATAATATACCAGTCCCTAGGCCCAGGATCACCGCATAATGGAAGGTCGACCTACTTGCGTTAGTGAAGACTCTATGCCACAGCAGGTGCAAGTGCGGCCAGGCCCTTCCCAGACTCAGTGGGTCTCACACACACAAGAAGGGACATTTGGGTAAGAGGGAAACAGGAGGAATCATCACAGTTGGAGGAGAGGTGATGATGGGCAGAAAACAACAAAACTTTATGGCCATTTAAAGTAATTAAATTTAAAAAAAAAAAAAGAAAAGAATAGACCTGTTTTGAAAAGAGTATAGTCGCTACTTGCTCTTCTGTTTGTCTGACCTACCCTCCTGCTAAACTGGGTAGGGCCACTTCTTTGAGCTCTGGGAGTCTCATCCTACCCCAAAGTGATTTCTATTTCAGTCACAGAGTCAGGAGAGGAGGGAGGGTCTATCCACACTCTCTGAAGCTCCGTCTTTAATCTCTTCAGTCTGTATGTTTACTGCTCTGATTCAGGGATGCTGCATATTAAATCCACTGTCAATATTCGTTCCTGTGTGTAAATAAAGCTATTTTTAGATTATAATTAAACAACCAAATACGGATATGTATTTACTCAGATACATTTATATTTACCTGAAGTTGCCCAGTAGCTAGATTGCTGTGTTTACTATGATGCAAATCATATGTACGTGTGCATGTTTGTGTGTGCATATATATATGTGTGTGCGCGGGTAGATGGATGTATGTCTTCTTGTGTTTGTGGAGAATGTGAGTGCGTATGTGCCTATGTGTAGGTGAGAGGTCAGCCTTTGAAGTCATTTCTCAGGAGTTAGTCATTTAGTTTTTTGAAACTGACCCTCACTAGGCCCTGAGATTCCCCCTAGTTAGGTTAAGGTAGTTGGCCAGGGAATCCCAGTGATCTAGCCATCTTCACCTCCTGGGCCCGGGACTGATTACAAGTGCATACTTCCATATCCAGCTATTTTTTAAGTGGGTTTTAAGGATGGATATCAGATCCTCATGCTTACACAGTGAGCATTTTACTGACTGAGTGCTCCTCCCTCCCTTCCCAGCCCTTGCCTTGCATCTTGTGTGAACTAACTTCAGGATGCATTTGTAGCAAGCTTATGACACATTGTAATTGCTACCTTCATCATCATCATCATCGTCATTCTTCAGGCTTTATTTATCAGGGACTTGAACAAAAGCCACCATGAGACTTTGGTACATTTCAAGCAGGTTCTGAGATGGCTGCACTTTAGTGTCTTGTTTCAACCTTGGCAGTTTGCCTCTTGAGACTGAGCACTTAATCAACACCATCTGACAGCTCTTCAATATGTCCATATAAAAAAAAGTCCACCCACATAAATCACCTGGGTTGCTGGAAGAGGAGGCTTTCGCTAAAAACGTTCGGGCCATCATACCCCAAATGACCAGTGCAGCCAGGATGAGGGCTGAAGCAACGTCGTTGCCAGGCAGGGCGATTGCCTCCGGCCCAGTATTTTATGGGACAGTTTCCACTCACAAGAGATGCATGGCTCTGCTAATGAAGACAAACTTCCTGCCACGCGCGACACTCCCATTTTCATCTAGTGGAGTCCACCGGTTCACTGTGCGTTGTCTAAAGAGGACATCTCAGTGTCACTAGAGGGATAATGGCAGAGAATGGACTCCCAAAGAGGACTCTATCGCTCCAACCAGACCTTGTTCAGGATCCGGACCTTCTACGCTTTGTCTGCTGGAAATGGAATGTTAGCTGGATGCAAATCACGGCTCACCCCTCCACGGACTCAGTCTCTCTCCAGGCATAAGCTCAGGTTCCGATGTGATTTCCAGAGTCAACAACTCTCTGAGACAGAGAATGAACCCATAGTTGTCTCCTGCGTACACCTGTGGGTCCTTAAGACTCTGTGTGGGGCTTAGAATCCAAGCCCAGAGCGGATGCCACATTCCTTTCCTTTTTGTTTAATTTTACTGTGGTAAAGGTACTTAACGGGAGATCTGCTCTTTTATCATAGTCTAAATACACAGTGCATCACTGTTGATTGCAGGCATCACGGATCGTCAATGCTGATTCTTCTTGTCCAAGTGGGGCATCCTGCCCGGTGATTAGCACTTCCCCGTCTCTCTTTTTTCCTGAGCTGGAACAGCCATCATTCTGCTCTTTGATTTTATGAACTTGACTGTTGCAGATGTTTCCAGTAAGTGAATCCTGCAGTCTATGCATGTCTTGTTCTTGAAAAAGAATCTGAGCCCCATGAGAGGTAACAGGACACTTTCCAATTTAACAGAACCAAAATAATAACCCAGAACTGCTGATTCCAGGAGAGAGCTCCTTTGGGTAACGTCGCATCTTATGCAGGAGAGACTTACATGTGCCCCTAGTGCTGAAATGAAATGGAAATGAGTCAGTTTTATTTTTCAATTGCTAAGTGACATGATGCATTAAGTGAACTTATAAGGATATAATTATTGGAATATAATTGATTTATAAATGATTAAGGTGTTGGAAATTTTAAAATGATGGTATATCAACATATAGATGTAGAGATTATTAAAATGTAGACATCTAAAATTATAGTATTATGATAAAAAATTGAATCTAAATTTTAAAAGCATGGATTTTTTTTTTCGTCTTCCCACAGAAGGTAAATTCTACTGACATCAAAGTTAGGAGTGAGGAACTTTTGTGTGTGTGTGTGTGTGTGTGTGTGTGTGTGTGTGTGTGCATCAGAGGGCAGTGTGTGTGCCTGTGGGGGCCTAAATGTGACATCAGAAATCATTCTGGACTGCTCTATCTCCTTTTTGCTTTGCTTTGGTATTTCCAGGGCTCTGACTTCCAGGGCTGGAAGCACATCCTGGGGCCATTTCTGCCTTGCATTTTTATGTGGAATCTAGGGTATAAATCCAGGTTCCACTTTTGAGGCTTAAACTCTGAGACATCTTCCCAGGCCAAGGTGTGAGGAACTTTTAGAGCTGAAAATTAAATTTTTTACTTTGAAAAAAGTTAAAAAAATTTTTCAGATGATAATCTAATGCATGTCATAATACAAGGAAATCAGTAATTATAGCACTTTCATGTTTTACACAAAATAACCACATGTACGATGCATCACTATAATGACATAACTAAATAAAACATAAAAACATATGTGTAAGTATAGCAGCTTCAGATGTGAGGAAGCTAGGCCTTAGTGGAACCAAATTGCAGCCAGTGTTATAGATAAAAGCTCTCTGAATCTATTTGGACACAAATCATGTGTTATTTCTGCTCCGTTGAATGAAATCTTCCCAGTACATTACATTGGTGTAAACAGAAATCCTTTTCAGTGAGATTCTCTGGACCAGCTCTAACACGGATGGGGGAGGGAGATGGGAATAAAACCATATAAAAATTCAAATTATTCTCTCAATAGTTTTTCTGATTGGTTATGACAATATTGCCTATCCTCTTTAATCTGAAACTTTATTAACTCACCCATAATATATTTTTGAAAAAGCTTAGAATAGTTTTAAAAGGAATAGTGTGTACAATTTCAAACTTTTAATTAATACAAAATTGCACACATGCTAAAGAGAATAGGCTATGTGCATGTACTATCTGTAATTGTTTAGAAAGGTTTAACTCTGCTTTTTAATTGTGTGTGTGCGTGTGTGTGTGTGTGTGTGTGTGTGTGTGTGTATCAGGAGCCACTGTGTGTGTCAAGTAGGCCCATGAGTGACTTTGGGAATCATCCTGGATTACTTCTACCTCATTCTTGCTTCGCTCTGGGATTTCCCACAGCCTAGCATTTTTACATGGGATCTGGCATTTAAACCCTTGCAAGCCAGAGGGTTAACCACTGAACCATCTCTCCAGCCCAGATATAACTCCTTTTGCCTATATATTTGATTGCCCATATGTTTATAGCTGCATGGGCTCATTTATACTTCTTATTATACTTAAATACTGTTCTAATAGCTGTGCTGTTAAGATGGCTCCAGTCTTGACCACTGGGAACTCTTTTGTGTTGGTTTTGATTTCCTTCCCAAAGGATTCACTCTTGGCTTTTCTGAACACATCTCCTGCATCCTGATCATTATCTCTACTGGAAAATGCTCTAGGTTCATTCTGCATTTCCAATCCCATTCTTAAAATAAGTACTTCTATAGACTTTTTTTTCCTTTCAGGATGGAATGCTATCAAAACTTAAGCTTTGGATGCTGTAAGTATTTATTTCTACTGGGACAGTATTGGTCTTGGACTCTTAACAAAAAAGTAGCAATTTGTAACTATATAAATTAATATATACATCAGAAATATTATATACATTATACAGTGTCTCATGCAGTAATCACTCATGCTTTTGTTGATAGGTGAATACAATTATTTCTTTGTGTGTACAGGCACGTGTGTGTGCATACGTGTGTTTATGCATGTGTGTGTGCACATGCATGTGTGTGTGTGTGTGCACGTGTATGTATAAGCACCAGATTCTTATCTTCCTCTGCTTCCTTATTTAACTTCTGTCTAAAGTAGTGCTATTTCATTGGAAACTATTTAGTTTATTTTTTCTTGTGTAACATATATCCCTCATTTCTGAATAGTTGTATGACCTGCACTTTGCAATTGCTGATTGCTATTTTTATTATTGTTGCTATTATGTGCTCTAGCATGATTCTCATTAAACTCATGTTCTTTGGAAAGGGAGGAAAAATACTCAAATGGACTTTTTATTATGTCTATGTTTTCAAGGATTGACACATTTGAGATTCATTGAAACACACTGTTGCTATATCCTGGAATTCAATCATCTTTCTTTGTCTATCTCTAACAGTTACAACTTTTTGATAGATAACTGTCATTTCCTTCATCCTAATGTTTGGATACTGACAGCCGAATCACAGCTTCTAAATTCGGATATCTAGAGCAATACCACTTTTACTCAGTGATCTGAAGCAAAGTCTTCCCTTATGTTGTGGCTAAGCATGTGACACAAGAGGCACTTGACCACATCAGCTAGCTGGCCATGGTATTCTGAATGGGTTGTTTACTGATGAAGATAGTTATTGTGTTGAATGGAAAAAAAAATTTTCTACACAGCTGGTCAAATTGCAGAAAATAAGTGACTATGGACCATTTAGTCCTAATCAGGATATCTAAACCATGTGATGCCACCCCACCCAAGGAATACCAAGGAAGAGGAGATGGTAAGACTGCAAGAGCCTGAAGTGGGATTATGATGAGCCAGATATTATCTCCTTGGCATGACAGCATTGAGATATCTATGATTTCATGGCAGATACTTTCACAAGAAGCACATGGGAACTGTCTTATCAACAGGTCCCCAGGAAAGGGGAAAGAGCTCACGAAGTTTCACACCTTCCCGAGAGACCAATGAGGACCAATGCTGATGGGGAAGAAGAGGAAAATGCTTTCCTCAGCGATGGAAAATCTAGGATGCTTGCTGGAGCATGAATCATGTCAAGCATATGACATCAAAGACAAACCAGATGAAACACAGTGGACCACACAAGTGAAAGACTTGAAAGGAGGAGGGATTCCGGCAGGGGAGATGAAGGACTGTAAATCAGAGAAGAAGGGAGATGGGAAGGAGGAGTAAAAGAAGTGAAAAGGCCCACCTTTGTGCCCTGCCTGTCTCCAGCAAGTTTCCACCTCCTAAAGGTGTCACAACCTTCTCAAACATGAACACCAGCCAAGAATTCAAGCATCATGAGCCTGCAGGTGACAGGACACATTCAAACCATGACAACATGTAAACGTTTCTGTATCTTCAAGATCCCTTGAGCTCTTGATGACACAGTCTCCTGAGACACTTTCAAACAAGGCGACTCCCAATCCTACAGTGACAGTGTCTCAGCTTGCTGAATGTGAGCAGAGCTTTTACAATATTCATAAGGCAAAGCTACAGAAAGAAAAGAGGATTTTTTTTCAGAAAAGCAAATTTTCTACTGCATCCAACTACCCAATTGATTCATATTCAATAAGCCTAGTTGTGTTTTATGAGTAAAGATAGCATAAGACTTTGGATAACTGACATCCCTGTTGTACTTAAAGAAAATAAATGTTTAATGCCAAAGGAGACATGTAATTTAAGGGACAGGTTTTAGGGGGGAAAAGCACATCTTTGAAAAGAGTTCAAATTTGCTGTCTCAAAATGTTCATACCGTTTATGTGTGGAGAATTCCCAAATTTACCTTTTATGCAGGGGGATAATTTAATATCAGTGATCTGTTTGCTTTAATGGCTCCACTTCTTTCAAGAAGTGGAAGATAACTGTCTACGTTCACTCTGTAATCAGTCAGGCATCTATGGTGGGTGAGCTCATCCTGAGTGGTGTCTGCGTTGTGAATCGAACACCACAGAGGAATAGAGATGCAGCTCTCACAACTGTGGTGATACTTGAGACTTCATTTGGATGCATGCACATCTAAGCAGTTGCCACTAAAACAATGGCCCAAAGACTTAACGGAGCTCTGTGTGTGTGTGTGTGTGTGTGTGTGTGTGTGTGTGTGTGTGTGTGTGTGTGTAATCAAGAACTAGGAAGTCAGTTCAGCATTTAAAGCACTTGCTACTCAAGCAATAGGAACTGGGTTCAATTCAGATCCCCAGATCCCATGTACCATGCTGGGCACGCGTGTCATAGTGGCCGTCCTGCAATTCCAACCATGGAGTTTTCTAGATGATAGATAGAATCTATCAAAATTTACATGTACTTTGTGGTTTATTGGGACTCTAAAGCCAAAATCCTCCTGTGTTCTATCAAAAAAGTTCTATATAACTTTTACAAAAAGCATAGAAGTTGTTATCAATTTTCTTAACAAAATAGCCTAATTTTTTGCAACCAACATAGATAACCATCTTCCTCAATAAAAGTCTGCCCAGAATACTATGGCCAGTTAGTTATTAGTTGATATAACCTAGTACCTGTGAGTCATGTATTTATCCAGTAAATGCAATGTGTGTGTGTGTGTGTGTGTGTGTGTGTGTGTGTGTGTGTGTGTGTATGTTTTCATTGAGGTTGTTCCCAAATATATAGCATATTAATGATATGCATAAAAAGCAAGAACCTGGTTAATCAGGCAACAACATACAGTCTGATTTCATGTTGATACAGATTTCCAGATTTAAAATGTTTCCCTTTATCACAGGATAAAATATGTATCTTACCACATGGAAATATTTCAAAAGGATAAGTAATCCCTGGACTTCACATAGGTGATGGTTTATCTGCCTCTCACAAACATACGCAGGGCTGAAACCAAGGCAGCATTTTGTGCTGATTAACTTTTGCTTCTCCTTTTTTTTTCTATTGATCTGGAAACCAAAATTCACTGTTAAGGTCTATAGGAAATATATAAGCATAAAAGCAAATATCCAGAATAACAGTAATAGGGAAAATCAGCTTGACTTATTTATCTTTTCCTTTTTTTGTGTGTGTGTAAGGGTGGTGCATATGTGTGCATGCATGTTTGTAGGTATACGGGCCCAGGTGTGTACATGTGTATATGCATGTTTGTGGGGGAGGCACAGATATGTGCATGTGTGCCTGCATGTTTGTGTGTGGATACAGATGTGTGTATGTGTGCATGCAGACACAATGTTGATATTGGGACTTTTTCTAGGTCACCCTTCCATCTCATTCTGTTGAAGCTGGGTCTCTAATTCATTCCAGAGTGCAGTGATATGAATACTATGCCCAGCCAGCTTGCTTTGGGGATTCCCACTCTCTAACTTCTAAGACTGGGGTTACAAGAAAGTCTCTATGTCACCAAGCATGATTCATGGGATCTGGGGATCTGAACTCTGTTCCTTTTGCTTGTGTGGCAAATGCTTTAAATACTGAACCATCCTTCTAACCCTTTTTTCCCCCATAATAACCATATCAAAAATGGTTAGAAGGAGACATCTATAAAATATTTTCCCTGCAAGTGGACTCAGAGTTTGATGCCATAGGCAAACATCTGTTTGCAAGCTACCAGGCATGGATGGAGATGCAAGGAATCATCATCTGAGGTATCGCTCATGGGCGTCGTCAAGGTGTGCTTGAGAATCCTCACAGCACCAACACATTGCATTCCATCCAGAAGTTAGTGTGAAGAGTAGGTAACATTTTTTCGTACTGTCAGAAACCAGTACTGATTGCTACTGTTCTTTCTACAGCAACTATTTTAACATTGTCAAAGCCTCCAGTGTAACAGTCTGAACAAGGCATCCAACCCATGGTCCACACATGGCACATGTATATATTACTCGGGTACAATATGTGCCTTGGGAAGTAATGAACACAAAGGTTGCTATGCTCAAACTAGTTCTCTTAGAGATGGCACGATTTTGTGCCTGTTGAATGAAAACTAGCACAATTCAATTCTTCCGACTGTTTGTGCAACACCAATCAGCACAGGTGTGCTTGTTTATTTGTGTTTTACTTGAGTGGGATTGCTAGACAAAATGCTTGGAAATTTCTCCTAATTTAACAAAGCTGAATTTGGTAACACCATTCATTGTAACTGCTTTGGAACATCTAGTAATAGTTAGCACACACAACTGCAGCTGAAACAGAAATCCAAAGCATGCTGTTTATAAGAATCACCTTTTATTTATTTATTTTTCTGTTAATAATAGCACTCCAATCTCAGGAGCATTTCAAAACCTTCATGTCTTACAATCATGGTGACCTGCACATTTTTGTCTGTTGAAAAGAACCCAGAAGGAAATGAAACCCTAATGTCACCATAGTCTTGTTGATCTAAAACAGTCACATGTGAGGGTCTGTGATGCTTCATATGAGCGCTTTCTGTTAAAGAGTCAAATTGAACACAAGAATAGAAGAGCAGATTCTAAGGATAAGAAGGCCATACTCTGAACCTTGAAATGCACTCAGCTCAAATCAGTGGTTTATTAGCCCAACAAGAAGCTTAATTTTCTATTGCATCTTAATCAAAATCACCTTGAAATGATAAAGATTTAGAGAGAGTGTTGGGAAGTCTGTCAATTCAGCAAAGATGGTGTATTCCTTTTATAGAAATACCTGCGCCAGTTCCAAAGGCCTTTGCCCATGCCTATTTAGATGTGTGACTTAAAACTTCACAATGCTTCACATCACTTCTTGTGGCTTAGGTGAGCTCAACTTTGAAACTTCCTCTTGTATTTTAGAACTTAAACTGCCTCCAAAATAGGGAAGGTTGAATAGAGTTATTCCACAGACCCTTTTTATGTATTTTTCTAAGCTGTTTAGGCTTCTTCCCAACATTGGTTAGAAACCAGTAAAGCCAACCCCCCTCTCTTTGCTTCATTCACAGGAAAACTAAAAGGATCAGAAAGCTGAAATATTGAAAGCTAGGTCATTAGCAGTTGAATTTTGAAACTGCCATACTCATGAAAATGTATTTTGATATCTATTCGTGGGAGGGAAAACATACCATTATTTTTCCTTTCCTTTTACTTTTCAGATTTGACCTTAATTGTATATTCAGATGACTTTGTGATATAAGAAGAGAATATTAAAATTCCTACTCTAAAATTAGACCTCCTTGGAAATAGGACTTTGGCTTCCTGTCCTCCTTAACACCTATATAAGGTCATGTCCAAGTGGGATAGTTTTACACTTATTCAAACTTCTAAAGCCTTAGATAATTTATTAACCATCACATAGAATAAGATTAATAAATTCAAACAAAATATTCTTTTTTTAAAAAATTATTTATTTTGCATGTGTGTGTTCCTGTGGAGGGTCAAGTGTGACTTCAGAAATTATTGTGGATTGCTTCTGCCTCCTTTTTGCTTCCCTTTGGATTTTCTCAGGCTCTGTCCACCGGGGCTTAAAGTGAAGGCTGCTACTGTTTCTGCCTGGAGTTTTTTTTTTTAATGGGATCTGGGATCCAAACTCAGGACCTTCTGTTTCAAGGCAGAGTCTTAACCCCCGAACCATCTCTCCAGCTCCCAAATATTCTTTAAATTTTTAAATTTGGGGTGGAGAGATGTCTCAGTAGGTAAAACACTCCCTAGTGTTGGTGGATACTGGAGTTTGAGGCCCAGACCCATGTAAAAAGCTGGGACACCATGGAAATCATCTGAAAACCCAGCATTCGGAAGGTAGATACAGGCAAGCCGAGGAGCTTGCCAACCTGGTTGGCAAGCTCTAGATTGAATCAAGAGACCTGGCCTGAATAATGCAAGTAAGGAATAAATGGAAAACACATTCAATATCAAGTTCATGTCTACACACATACACACACACACACACACACACACACACACACACACACATACACACACTACACATAAATGTACTCCTCTACACATATGAACATACCCCACATCTTTGTACAAAATATTCTAAAGCTGTAATGCATGTTATTTCCTAAATTCACAGATGTAAGATTTCAAATCATAAATTGGAGGAAAAGTAAACTTCATTATAAATAATAGTCAGACAAATGCAACAAATATGAAGATTTCTTAATTATTTTTTTCAGTGCAAAACGTTTTAATAGGTTGTCAAATATACAGTTACTAGAATAATCTAAATATTACTTATCATGATTCGATGGAATAAGAGCATAAATCACACAGTGACAATTACCCTCACAGTCTAAGAACACCCTAGCAACAGTATAAATCACAAACAGAGAAAACTAGAGACTCCAGATATTTAAACAAAAGTAGTTGCAGTGAATACATTCATTCACCAAGTACAAGGAACTCAGCCTTGCTGCCCAGATTTTTAATTTTTTTAAACAGTACAATGATAAAATAATAAAATAAAAAGACATATAGGCATATACATATAGTTATGCTCATAAATTCATATGTATGCAATCCACATTAAAAACAATATTAATAAAAATGCTACACATAACAAACAATTTCTCTGAATGTATGTTTATCAAGATTATAGAGTAGGGCTGGGAAGGGGACATAAGTCAATCAAGCACCTGCCATATAAGCATGAGGACCTGATTCAAATCCTCAGGACACATGAAAAAGCCAGATGTGTGTAATGGTCACTCTTAACTATTGCTGTGAGCGAGCACCCAAAGTCAAACAACTTATGGGAGAAAGGAAGATTTATTAAACTTACAGTTCCAGAGGGGCAAAAGAGTTTCATGGCAGAAGCAGCATGGCTGCCTGGCCAAAGCTGAAGACAGGCTACATCACACCTATCAGAAAGGCTGAGTCTGGATTCCTGGAGAATCTCTCTTCTATTGTTCTGTGGTTCCTTTTATCTGGTTCACTACTGGGAAGTTCCAATGAGATCTGGGAGGTTCCGATTGGATCTAGGGCTAATCTTTGTATTATCCAGATAATCTCTTCAGGTGGTCTCAGCTGATCTTGCCAGGTTTGGTCTCAGCTGATGTTTAGTTAATGCCAGGTGGGTCAAGTTGATGCTCAGGATTGACTATCACCATGTGGTTCCACACCTTTTTAACACTCTCTAGCAAAGATTGATTGAGACAAGACTGATCCCAGAAATTCACTGGCCAGTCAGTCTAGCCACTTGGTGAATGTCAGGTTCATTGAGAGACGCTTATTCAAAAGATATGGTGGAAAGTGATTGAGGAGAAGTGAGATCACCCTCCAACCTGTCTGGGTCACTCTTCCACCTGTTCTTTAAGGAAGAGACTCTTAGTCAAACCTATGTCACCAGGGTCATTAAACAGCTTGATCCAAAGGTCTTCTGTCTCCGTCTTGTGAGACTAGAATTACAGGACGGGATACTATGCTTGTCTGCATTGACATGGATTCTGCATATCTGAATTCATGATCTTTGCATGTACAACAAGCACTTTAACCATCAAACCATTTCCCAAACCCCAGTTCAATTTTTTTGATATAAGTATAAATTTTGTTGGTCAAAACAGATCTCTAAAAAAAAAAGTCTCTAACACCCAATATAACTGGAAAGGATTATAATTAGAAGTGAAGGGGAAAGACCTCAAAAGAAAGGAGCTAGAGGAGCACAGTTCAATAGAGCGATGAGACCAATCTCATGTAAACAGCGAGGCATCTGACACTGCTCATTCTCACTTTCCTTCTTGTTCACTGGGGATTGGACATGTTTGAGGTGCTGGGCATAAGTTCCCCATCATGGAGGGGATAAGGGCTAACAGATGGTAACTGGCTGGCAACCTGGAGGCTGACCCCACTCACTACTGTGTCCTACTCCTATTCCCCCTTCTACTTTTAAGCTTCTTCTTATATAAAGACCTTTTTAAGGCAATCTTTTTATCTTTGGTTAGGAGAAGACATCAATACCCAGATAGACACAGTCTAGTGCGGTGCAGGAACTGTAAAACTGAAAACAACAATCAACCATAAAACTGAAAACAACAACCAACCCTGCAATGTTCACCTGGAACCAGATCAGCAAATCTCTCTAAAGCTCAGGGAACTTTGGGGAAGAAGAGACGGCAAGACTGTAAGAGCTTAAAGATGGGGAGGTCCACTGCTAAACAAGATATTCCACTCAAGATGGGGCTGTGGAAGATTTGACCTTACCTGGCTTGTACAATGGTTGACATGTCAACAAGCCCCCATAGATTAGCCAGGATCTCAGGGGAGATGGTTTCAGACAGTAGGATTCTTAGAGGAATGGGGTTAGGCAGATATAGGGGAGTTTCCATATTAGTGGGTGATTCCAGAAGGGGCTCCAAGGTATATCACAGAGTCTTGAACTCCCACTAGAGCAGAGAATTCAAAGGGAACTTCTGGGTTTATATAAGCTGATGTACAGGAGGGTAGGAGGGAGCAGGTGGGAAATACCAAGAAAGAAGAGGAAGGCAGAGTGGGGGGGGAGAAAGGGAGGAGCGAAGGAAGGATGTGGGATAGAAGAGGGGAAAGGAGAAGGAGGAGAAGGAGGAATGAGAAGCAAGAATACCTACCCACTGAACATGTATAACTAGGTAAAAAAATCCCTAAACTTCTCTGAAAAAATGATGACTTGTTAGAAATTCTATTGATTTCAAGGATGTGTGTGTGTGTGTGTGTGTGTGTGTGTGTGTGTGTGTGTGTGTGATATTTGAGAATTTTTCATCTTTCAGAGATCAGAATTTCTAAGTTAGAATCCAAAATATCCAGGGTCTTAAGAGGCAATTTATAACCAAGCAGTCACAATGATTTGTTAGAGTTATTATTTCAAACCATAATCAATCATAGTGAACAACTCTCAATATGGTATTCAATTCGGTAATTTTGCACACTCTTAAATCAGGGGATCATGAGAGAATTTTGTCATTTCCTAATCATTGAAAGGATAAAATAATTGCATTGATGACTCTCAAAATTTCAAATGCCAATTTCTTTATATTTTGGGAACATTAAAATACCTATTACATTGAAATTTTTTCAGGATGGAAATATTTGGTGCTTGTTATCATTTCTAAATTTGATTCTTTTTCTTTGTTGATTTCTTAGTCCTTGTCGTGTAACAATTTACATCATTTTTTCTTTCTTTTCATCTACACAGACCAGTGTGATGGTATGAGGAGAGCTCATATCAACATCAGGAGCCAAGGAAACTGACTAACCACATCTGGACAAGAGCTGAACAAAGGGTATGCTTCCTAGGTCGCCATTCTGCTGAAACACTGAACTATCTCTCTCCATCCTATCGACCTCTCCAAAAGGAATGGACCCATCCACTATGAGCTGTGTTGTCTCCCACCAATTAGTTCATCTCCCATATATTTGCTCAGAGATTCCCTCAACCAAATAATTCTTCACAGGCTTGCCTAAAGTTTCAATTCTCATAGTAAAGTTGATACCTGAATCTAACCAGTACTAATTGACATAAAGTCTGGAATCACAGATCTACCAGAGGCACTTAAAAAATGAAAGGTGCACACAAGGTGCTCAATACATAGCAGGTAAATCAACTTAAATGACTTTTTCTTAGTATTTATAGGCATCCCCTTAGTTAACAACATGCTAGATTATATTTGATGTGTCTCAATAATGCCTATGAATTTAGACATCAAATAGAAAAGCTTAATCTCTCTCTTGAAGTAGAGTAATTATCAAATACCAATTAATGGAGGGCAAAGAAATATGAAGGTCAGTTTTTAACTTTAGATCATGGACACAGTGATTAGTCCTGTTTGATATACTGCAGTGGCTTGTGGCACAATAGAAGAGTTTGAACAACCCAGATCATGAGACCCTTATGTCACACGGAGGTTCTGATGAAGATAGGGACTTTGCCACAGGTGAACTCTGATAGCTTTATGTCGAGTTCAAAACTGATCATGGAATTAGCCTATTGCACATTTTCAGGAGTGCAAATGATTTATGATGCAATAGATATGATTCCTTCAGGTAGGGAGAAGTCACTAAACAAAGTCACAAAAGTGATAGAGGTCTAAGGATGGTCATGGAATGAAAATGGTGGTGGGTGAGCAAAGAGAATCGGGAGTTTTCCTAGAGGAAAGTTACCTGTTCAGAGCAAGCATATTTTCAAGGCCATAACCAGGGATGTTCTCTAGTATGTTGAAGATCAGGAATGGTACACTCTCGTGAAAAAAAGTATACATAAGTTAATTGAGAAAAAGCTAAACTGGTAGGGATAACTGTCAATTTGGAACATATTTCTGAGAAATTGATATTACAATAATGAGTGAAAAAACCATTATCATAGGACTAATTTGTTTCACTAAATAATCTTGATGCGGGTGAGCTAAAATGCTTTCACAATAATTAGTTCCAATTGTATAGCATCTATCATATCAATAAAGTTAAAATCATGCTTTCAGATTAATAAACAAGTCTTTGTATTTGAGATTTGATTACCTCAGCCGCATGTAGTCCTGTGTGACTGACAAACACAATTTGTCAGCAGGATAATTCTGGGCGAAGGTGAAATCCATATTCCATGTGCAACTCGCAATTGAAGCAGAGCGTAGAGGAAAAGGAGATGTCGTTTTGGGTTGGTTTCGGATACATGATTTTGAGAAAGATGCAAACATCTAGGGAGCAGCTACTCAATGTGCCTGTAAGCAAAGCTTATCAATGCATTTCCTGTTCACATGGGCAGGAATAGCACCATTCAATGGAAGCAATCAGTTCTACTGGTAACAAAATTCCCAAAGATAAAACTTGACATGAAAACTTTCATCACTTAAGATGGGCCTATTTCTGCAAAAAATCATCAAACATTAAGTTGGTCCAAAACAAGCTAAACAAATTGCCCAATGGAAATCTGAATATCATCCTGGGTGCTGCTAGTACTTGCATATTATCACTGATTTTTGGTTAATTTTCATTTGGGATGTGATGTAAAAGGCTTTTTCAAGTTGCTTCTGGCATCCAGAAGAAGCTAAAAAGATTAAAGGATGTAGATAATCAATGAAAAATTGAAGTTGGATAGTCTAAATTGGATGGAGCATACCTGACTGTATGTAATTATAACCAGTAATAATTAGTGACAGGAAATTATTTTAAAATATACTGAAGGGTTAAGGGACTGTGTACTTGTCAATCACATGATGAGATTTCATCCTGTGCTAGACATGAAAGATTTGAAGGTAGGTAGAAAAGTACAACTAATAGGCAAATTCAAGAGGCAATGATTTATACGTTCAAAAAGATTAAAGAAAGACTTGCAAAGCAAAATAGTTGCAGGGCAGGGATGGATCAGGGGAAATCAAGGAGGATCTCATATACCTTCCATATCAAGAAATCTTTATCCAGTGGGATGCTTGGAGACATTTAGCATTTAAGTATGATAACTTATAGCAACTCTGTTGCTTACTTAGTTATTGTTTGTCTTTATACTGATTAGTGAACAATTTCTTTTGCTTCAGAGTAGTCTTTCCCTTACAACACACTGGATTTCTGTTTTTTTTTTAGATTGCCTTTATTTTGTAGCCTCCCAATTATGTATATATAACACAATATATTACAATTATAACACAATGTGTCAACTAATACTGTTTACCCACAATGTAAAATTTAATTTTCATGATTACTTTTAATCAAGCTCTACATTTTTGTATGTATTCTGAGATTTACTAAATTCCTTTGCTGTGAGTTCTGCAGGTCACATCTATGAAATCTGAACCCAGGTCAGTTGCATAACCAGTTTGTCAGATGGGGAAATGAATATAAATTAG
Organism: Typhlomys cinereus; assembly: GCA_023101885.1. Taxonomy (NCBI): domain Eukaryota; kingdom Metazoa; phylum Chordata; class Mammalia; order Rodentia; family Platacanthomyidae; genus Typhlomys; species Typhlomys cinereus. Next base: position 382,765 of record JALPQD010000525.1, on the reverse strand, counting down.
TTGGGGAAAGAGAATATTTGGTAGAGTACCTTTAGCTACAGAAGCATTTTTTGGGGGGGGGAGGGCAAAGCAGATTGTTGTTTGTTTGCTTATTTGTTTAAAAAGAGAGTACGCATGTGTTCCAAGGTACATATATGGAAATCAGAGGACAACTTACGGAAGCTGGTTCTTTCCTTCCACCATGTCACCAGATGTACATGAAGGTACCTTTACCAGCTGTGCAATCTCATTGGACCCTAGAGTAGATCTAACACAGCAATCTAGCAGCAGATCAGTTGTACTTATTTATATAAAGGAAAACTACAGCTCTCAGTGACTTTTTGGACCGGTATCTGTGAGTGGTCTCATGGAGTTGATGGATGAGGTTAATTTTTTTAGCAAGAGGAGCAGAAGAGAATATGTGGAAAGGTCAGGACCTCTCTGAAATGGTCTTTGTGGAACATTTCCTTTGAAGCATGACTTTCCATTTTGGAATGAATTAGTCGAATTTGAAAATTCTAGCAATAATCTTCTGCTGAAAACCTGGGGTGGGCAGAGGACACAGAAGGTGGGTCAGAAAGGCTGTGGGTTCACTTCACAATATTTAATGGGAACATATGCAGTGTTCCCCTGTAGAAAAAGAAATTTTCTAGACAGGCAAGATTGTGGTGAGCAATTCTCAGAACCCGGTCACCTCACCCCAACCCAAGGGTTCCAGGTAAAAGGTCTAGTACATGTGGTGAGGCCAGACAACAGAAAAATACCCCCACCCTCAGGGCTCCAGAAATGCTCCCCCTTTCAAGGTCTCAGGCGGGTGTGTAGTACTTGCAGCTATGCCAGATATTGCCACTTGCAACCAATCAATTTAAAGTTAAGTGTTTTAGCCAATTATTTTGTAACATTACATAGCCTCCCTACAAAAAAGTATAAAAGGTGTATGATTCTTGAGCTCAGGGTCGTCTCTCTCCCTGGTGTGTGGAGCGACCCTAGCGCACTGGGATAAAATCCTCTTGCTTTTGCATCGAACTCATGTCTGCGAGTGCTCTGTGGAGGTCCATTCCCTGGCGTAAAGCTGGGCTTCGGCCCTTTAAGTCTTACATTTGGTGCATTGGCCAGGAAAGAGGCGACCTCCCAGGCTTCACCACAACCGGGGTCGGAGGTTCGCTCGAGCAGGTCTGTGTTTGTTTCGTTTTCTGTTTAATGTGCCTGGTTAGTTTTGTTGGTTTGTAATTACAGTTTGCCTGTCACAGAGAACTTTTTGTGGAGTCTCAGGGAGACAAAACTCATTTGGTTTGAATTTGTAGAGCCTAGGAGAGGCTCATTTGTATTGGCCAGAGCGGTGGGCAGATGTGTCGAGTAGTTATGGGCCAGGAAACTGGAGGATGCTCCAGATTCCGTTTGGGAAAAAGGAGCCATGAGGGTTCTTCTCCACTTGAGGCAGCCAGTGTGAGGCCGCCACCTGGAATTGCTGCCGTGACAGGGTTGTGACATTCTCGGCCCGGGCGTACTTGTCTCATCTGTTTTATGGTTGTCGTTCTCATTGGTCTTGTTATTGGACTGACGCCTTTCTTCCTCCTTGACTGGTCTTAACATGGGACAGACTTAGATGACTCTTTTATCTCTTATGACAGACCACTTTGGGGAGTTTAGGGAAAGAACTCGAAATATAAGTGTTAAAATTAAGAAAGAAAATTCATCACTCCCTGTTCTGATGAATGGCTCATTTTCAAGGCCAGCAGATGTGTGTTTTAAACTGTCTTCTTTTTATTTCTAAAGCAACTAAGGAAAGAAAGCCTCTGCCCCCCCCTGTACTCGAGGGGCCAGAAGAACTGTCTGTCATATTTTGTGCTGTGTCTATGATGATCTCATTTTAAGAATTACTTTAAGTGTTTTGACTAGCTTAGTTATCTGGATTTCCCATAATATGTGTGTTTTATGTTTTAAAATAACAAAGCTATGGCCACTTCAAATTTTATTGCATGCTTATAATCACATTTTGGTTTTTGACTGTTTATTATTTGGCATGCTCAATTTAAATGCATATGCACACTTAAGAATGAATAATTTTGATAACATTAAAAGGCCTGAGTACGTACTGACTAAAATATCTTGTTTTATATTGATTTTTATGAAGCTTCACAAAAGGTGATATTGTGTTTTTACCTAGGATCCGATAACATCATTTTTGTAATTCCTTTAAAAGTTTGTTTTCCCATGTGTGATACCAACATATCTAGCAACCAGAAAGGAAAACTGATCTCTGGGAAATTCATTGGAATTTCTTCATTCTCCTGGTATGTATGAGCTCCCTTCCTTGGGGACAAGTCTGCTTTCTAATTCCAGGTGTATTCCTGTGTTCTGCTACAATCTTGCTAACTTAATTTGGATAAAATGTTTTTTTAAGATGAGGTCTACTGTTATTGCCTCTTTTAAAGGACATTTCTTAAAGGATAAACAACAGGAAACCATCAAGTATGAAGAAAATATGTATGGTACTTGGATGTGCAGAAGGTTTTAAAGAAGGTTTATGGGATGAGATATCTTACTTGGGAAGTTAAAGTTATGTACAGGAGGTTTATGAGTTGGTTACTTAAAAGAATGTTAAAGTATGTTGTGAAGGTTTGTGGAATGTTAGGTTTATGAGAAGACTGAAAATTAGAGATGATGGTTAAAGGGAATGTTATACATTATGCTTCTTTCATATTACAAAAGAAAAGATATTGAACCTTAGAAATTAAGAATTAAGCTTCATGTATTCAAATGTATTTCAATTGTTTGTTTTGATTAAATAAGAATTTGGTTACTAGGACCTGCAGCAGCCCTGGCAGTGCCCTCATCCGCTCCCTGGGAGGTGGGTTCCCAGAGAGCAGGGCTCTGCTCAGCATCAGACCAACAGGAGAAGCTGAGGCCCAGCTGCAGCTTGGAACATACTGAAGGCCAGCTGTTAAACCAATTCCTGCTCACCTTTTGAAGCAGGCTTTTCCCAGAGGAAAAAAAAAGAGGGCACTTTAAAATGGGGGAGGGAATATCTTTAACCTCTGTGTGAATGTGTGAATGAATGTCAGGCCTGAGGTGGGAAACCTGTCACGCCTCTGTGTTTGAGCTTGTAGTCCCACAGTGAGATCCCTAAGATCTCTTAAAGCCACGGGATTCGATTGGGCCAGTTCTGCATTTCCATGGTGATAATGTATGGTCTAGGGTGGGATCGGATTAGAATCTGATCGCAAGTCACAAAATAGCTGAACCCACTATGGGCTAAGTTATCACTCATGACTCTGCAAAGAGTGTGGCCAGGCTGACACTTGAATGATCTCTCCTAGAGGGATTCCCATCCTTTGTCTGTCTGCGCCATATGGTGGGGATCAATGTGACTTTAGCTTTTGTTAGCCAATGAAAGGAAATTCCTAGAAATGTTTGCCATGTAAGGAAAGTGTTTCATGTCTGAGACAATGATCATACAGTTTAAATAACATAGGAAATGAAGGAAGCTTCAGGCATGCATGAACCATGGACTCTCCCCTTTTAGTGTTGTTGGGTGGGACTCTGGCTCCCCTGACCATGAGTGGCATCGGATGGAGTGCTGACTCCCCCGACCACGGGCTGCATACAGCACTGACCTCAGTCAGTGGCTGGGTTTATATAGTGATTGGCAGAACTCTGCTGAGCCATGTGTCCCTTCCCCAAGTCCAGGTTCACTAAACTGAAGCAAAAAGAGAGATTTCTCCTTCCTGTGTCCAGGAACTATCTGGGGGAAAAAAGAATGCTTAGTCCTACCAATCTAAAAGAGAGTCAACTTGTATATTCTTGGACATGTCCTGTATACATCTTAGACAAGAAATGACCAGGAAGATCTTTAAGTTATAATACCATCCAACTAGACAAACAATGACAAACAAATGACAAAAAATTAAGAGGCTAAGGTGGAACAGGAATTTCATCCAGCTCCCACATCAGCCAAACTCCCATCTGGAGGACAGGGTCCTCATCTGTTAGGGGGAAATAGGCCCCCATCTGGAGGATAGCATCCTCATCTGCAAGAGAGAGGTTAAAACACTGTAATTAAGTAGTCCACAGTCAGGAAACTTTTGTTTCTGTCTTAGAGTTCTTTTTGTTCTGTGTTGTCTTATGGCCCCACTGACAGATAAAATGCGACAAATGCAGATAACCCCTTTAAACTTATTTTAAGAACTTTAAAATAGGGCAGGTGACCTAGGACTTAATATAAAAAAAAGAAAAAGAACCAGAAAGCAAAGAAATCAGAACTTGACATTTGCCTAAGGAGATAGATTACTAACAGGCATGCCCAAGCAGATCAACCCAGGACCCCTTCCGACAGGGGAAAGATGAGAAAGATGCTTTGAATATGACCAGACTGGGCACTTTAAGATGGTTACAAGCACAGGAAACTTCCACGTGGCCTATGTCCTGACTATGGGAATTTCCACTGGAGGAAGATTGCCCCCTGAACCCAAGGGCCCGGGGGTCAAGCCCTCTGTTGGGAACCAATGAAGTGTCCTGAAGCTCCTAGCTTCCCTCCGATGGAAAAGGAGTTTGCCTCTGATAACCAGTGAAAGCCCAAAATGCCAGATTGAGCATCTCATGAGAACCTTGGGTTTAGCATGCATATGGGAAGCCTCTTTGTTTCTATATTAATGGACAAGGGAGCACAAAATTTTACTGCTCAACTTCCTTCCTAAGCTTTTGTCAATCTTTGGTTTTGCTGAAATGTTAATGATCAGGGAAATGACAGGTTCACCAGTTACAAAGTAATTACTGAGATTCCTTACATACTTAATAATAATGTTTTACATGCCTAAATGCCCGAATATTCTGGACTTAGGCTTAATAGAATAAAATATTTTAGCACTGTTATAAAGTCATTCACATGGTTCTGGTTTTAGATGCACCAAAGTCTTAAAACATAGGTGGGTAATGAAAAGACCTAGAACCCAATTTTGGTTTTCTTTTAGTTTCTTTTAAATATGTTTTTCCACATGTATATAGCTTTCTTGTGAGGCCCAGTGGAGCTCTCATGTGATCTAGTCAGAGTGGCCATTAGCTGTAGCTATAGACAGGCTAAGAGTTTAGAATATGGCCCCACATGCCTAGCTGAACAATGTCTCTGCTGGACTGGAGTTGCCACCCCCTGTTCCTCCCCTTACCTAGAGGTCCATGGGCCATCCCCAGGTGTTGTGGGTAAAACAGGATGCAATTCAAACTGCTCATGGACAGGCAGGAGTGGGAGGGGCCAATCCCTGCACGCCAAAACTGTTGGCTGTCAGCCAATCATGTAACTACTAAGTTGGAAGCCCCCTCCCTTTGCCAATAAGCTAGAGCTGAAATCAGACATGTTTAATAAGTTCTGCCCTCACCCTAAAAGTTTGCCTTAAGTTAAACTCAGTGCTTGACAGAGGGAAAATACAATGACAAACCTAAGGAGTTAAACCAGGAAAAATAGCAAAACTCCAGGTGTTAGGCAGACTAGTTCTGACAACAAATCTATGCTGACTTTTCATTTAAATCTAAAGAGTTGCTAAATAATGCTTACAGACCTATAGAACTTTCTATGTCAGGAGATAATGTCCCCTACATGTGTCATCTTAAAAGGACTTGTGACAGGTCTTAGAGCTCTTGGCTCTTACACCCTACAAACATGATTTTCCTTTCTAACTCTTGCTTGTACCCACAATAGGATTGCTGAACTTATTGGGTTTATCCCATGTGCCTTCCCAGTTACAAAGGTCCAATCCTTGTGTAGATCTTTTCACCTGTGTTTTGTCTCTTTTAGATGGACCTTAGAGTAATAAAGCCATCTATAAAAGACCTCTAGACCATCCCAGCATTTCATAGATGAGGATATCAGACTGCTCTTATTTCCTTCGCCCTGAGTCAGCAGGAAGCAGCCAGAGTGAGTCATCGCCCTTTATCCCCAGAGTGGTCTGAGTCCTCAAATAGGTTTATGGGGAAATGGGGCAGAATTAGAGCAGCCATGCTGGGATGGGTCTCTCAAGGTCTTTAAAGGTCTTTGGAATTCCTAAAGGCCATCCACCACTGCTGGGATCACCATGAAAGAACACTCCTGCTAAAGAAATGACTCCAGTCCTCCCATGCCCCGAATAGACCAGGGGACATCCTCTGAATTTTAAGGTTAAAATTCCGCCAAAGAAAAAGGAGGGAATGTAGAAAAAGAAATTTTCAAGACAGACAAGAATGTGGTGAGCAGTTCTCAGAACCCTGTCACCTCACCCCAACCCAAGGGTTCCAGGAAAAAGGTCTAGTACATGTGGTGAGGCCAGACACCAGAAAAATACCCCCACCTTCAGGGCTCCGGGAAATGCTCCCCCTTTCAAGGTCTCAGGGGAGGGGTGTAGTACTTGCAGCTATGCCAGATACTGCCACTTGCAACCAATCAATTTAAAGTTAAGTGTTTTAGCCAATTATTTTGTAACATTACATAGCCTCCCTACAAAAAAGTATAAAAGGTGTATGCTTCTTGAGCTCGGGGTTGTCTCACTCCCTGGTGTATGGAGTGACCCCAGCGTGCTGGAATAAAATCCTCTTGCTTTTGCATCGAACTCATGTCTGTGAGTGCTCTGTAGAGGTCCGCTCCCTGGTGTAAGGCTAGGCTTCAGCCCTTTAAGTCTTACACCCCAATATGGTTTAGATATAAGTTTTGGCATCAATTGGACAGTTCTCTCCAGTTTTAGATAAGTTTTATTATCCTCCATGGAAAATGGTTGATGAAAACCACTTCTGCTTATGTAAGATATTTAATTTGTGCTTCTAAAACTGCTTTAAAGACTAAATTGTATATTTTTTCCTAGGCTTCTCAGGAGAGTAATTTAGGTGTGACAAGCAGAGCTTAATGAAAATGAAGCAGAGCACATACCACTTTCAGTTTCTCCTTTCCAATGTGCTTGTAAAAAGTCTCATGGTTGGACTCAATGCTGCTTGGGAAATCATGTGTATGTTTCACTAAATGAATGTATCTTGGGACCAATGTGACACAATGTTAAGATGAGTTGAATTAGGGCAAAAGAGAATGAAACATAGAACCACACCACTTAAAACCTGAGATGTCTTCTATGTAGCCCAGGCTAGTCTGAAACCTACTAGATCTCAAAGAAGGATGGCTTTGAATTCCTGATTCTTCTGCCTTTACCTCTCAAACTCTGGGATTTTGGGTATATAGTTACAATGTCTGGCTCTACACCATTTTTTGTGGTCAATAATGGAATATGAATGAATAATTTTTCCATATTTTTGTGGGCATATATGTAATGTGTGTGTGTGTGTGTGTGTGTGTGTGTGTGTGTGTGTGTATGTGTGTAAGACAGAGGTCAACATAAATTGTTTTCTTCAGTTGCTCTAACCTTGTATTTTGAGGCAAGGTCTCTCACCTAAGACCAGTGCTCACTGATTTGACTAGTATATCTTGCCAACTCGCCCAGAGGATTCCCTGTGTCTGCCTCCTGACCGTTAGCATTTTAAGTAGGTAACTACTTATGTCTTGCATTTATCTGGTTGCTGAGGATCTGAATCCACATCAAAACTTTAACCCTATGAGTTATCTCCCCAGATCTAATATTTTTCATAGTTACTATTAAGTAAGACTGATACTGACTCTTGTTCTATGCTAAAACATGTATTGGTTCACTTTACCATTCAATTTACAACATTAACATAGAGTCATTAATAGTTTAGCCAAAAGTTTTCACTATTATGTTAGCTCAGTTTATGATTAAATTTGCCTTGGTATAAAAGAAACTCAGTGTAGCAGCATGATATTGGAAAGTAAAACTAAGGAATCACATTTAACATATTAATTAGTAAAAGTTAACAATGATTTTTATTGTAAGTGAAGCAAATGATAACAAATAATAGCATAAAATATTGCAGAGGTGATGATGGTTAGACAGTGTAGAGAGTCAATCTTTTGTATTAGAGCTTACTTTTCTTTTTTCATTTTATTTAAAATAGAATAATTTTTGTGTTTTTAAGTAGAGGAAAGATTAAAGGAGATGGTTCATATGCAGCAACCGGGCGATGCCAAGGTCAGCATGCAGTGTGTTCACTAATCATTATTAGTAAAGGTATTTGTGATGTATACATATGAGCATGAAGTTTCATATGATCATGTGCATACACGTGGTCAGTATGCATGTGTGCTCAGTAATTATCATTAGCAACCGTGTGTGTGTGTGTGTGTGTGTGTGAGAGAGAGAGAGAGAGAGACACGCATGCATGCAAATATGCAGGTGTACATGCTCATGTGCATACATGTGTTCAGCAAACATTAGCATTACTAGATGTGTGTGATGCATACATGTGAGTGTGCATATATGTGGTCAGTGTGCATGTGTGTTCAGTGAATACCATTAAGCATGTATTTGATGCATAAATATGAAGGCACAGGTGTACATGCTCATGTGCACGTGTGCACAGTCCACAGTAGCTTGGTTGCATGTCTTTCTCTATCGAGTGGTTTGATATAGATCTCATTGCCTTGTAAGAGGGTCTCTCACTCAAATTGAAGCTTGCCATTTTCTCTAGACAGCTGGATAGTGAGTTATCTGCATCTGTCTGCCTCTGACCCCATGCATTGCCATCCATGGTTTTTCACTTGGGTGCTGAAAATCTGAACTTGTTTACTGAGCCATCTCCACAGTCACATTACAAGTTCTTAAGCGCTTCCTTTTCAGAACATTTTCTAAGCCACTTCCAAGCTATTTGTGGAAAATTGGTACAAATACCAGTTTACCTATACTTCCCATTTGCTTATCAAGCATTCATTAAAGTATTGAAATGACAGACCCCAGAGGTGTATTCCTAGCCATATTGCTGGATGGGTGCAGAGGAATCTATGCAAAGATAGAGACGAGCTGTTCTAGATCCTAAGTCGCACACCTGTCTGATACTCTGCAGGTCACAATCCATCTCACAGCACATCCAAGACCTATTCTCTAGCTGCTGACCTCCCATCATACATCACTTCCTAAGTGACTGCTTCTGATGAATCTCTGCACTGCCTGACTAAGTGATGAGAAAGAAACAAACAGCTAAGATGCTGTAGCACCAATGATCAAGGAAATGTTCTCCATGATAGGGAAAAAATATTGTGTCCAGTTTCTAATGTAATCACAAAGTATGAGATGCCAATGTACCTGAATTATTGTATCATACTAATGAGGAAATTAATCTCTTTGCTGTTTTTATGTATGCTGTACTAGAAGGGCAGCTCTATATATTTAACAGAAGGTGCTATCTATACATTTAGCAGAGCTCCTAGGGCATGCTGAGGGGTCTCTGGGGGGAGGAGTTAGTCTATACCTATGCATTTGGTCACAGTGCATGCAAAACCTGGCTGGAACATTGTCAAGAATTCCAATCTCAGGAAGATTTCCTCTTTGAGGGCTGTTCCTTTCTGGAAGCCTCTTTCATTAGTACAAGCTTACAGGGAAAATTTGCTAACTCCACAGAAACTATGGCATCATTGACAGACAGGCAAGTCATACCCTCCTGCATGGGGCACCATGAGGTTGTAAAGAAATAAGCAAGTGCCAGAAGGTAAGCTTGGAAAACATGCCCTAGTTAGATGTTTACCATAAACACCCTTTCCAATAAACCATGATAAATACAATCTATCAGCAGTGAAGAAATGTCTTAAGTTCCCAGGTGTTATGTCATGACTGTTAGAATATTAGTCTCCGTCCCTTGTGGTCACCACATCCCTGAAGTTGCCCAGGGGTTAAAACTTGAGTCCCATTTTCCTGCCCTAATCCTGGTGTTTCAACTTAGAAGCAATCGGTGACCTGCTCCACACCCAGACTCCTGTGGGTTGTTAGATTAAATCACACATTTGAGCAGATTGGTGTCATCACACATCCCGGGACCCAGGGACAGCTGGACCGAGTGCTGCCCAATGGTGTCACGGTGCCCATGGATTAGTCCCCCTGCTTTGTACCTCACAGTGTCTATTTTAATCTTCTGATTTTCCTCCCTCTCAAAAATCTATCTTGCCACCAGCAACTCTGCAGATTCCTCCTTGGTAGAGGGAATTGAGGATTTTAGCCAATATTGCAAATGTTCACCTTTCTACTGACTCCCCAGCCTCGCAGCATGCTCGAGGACCTCAGTTAAATACACAGATAGCACCTTCTGTTAAGTACATAGATGTGCCCTTCTGGCATGGCGTCCCCATTTACTCAGCCTTGTTATTCTCCTCCCTTTTATAGCCAAGCTGTTTAGAAATAGGCCGTAAATTTGCGAACATATTTAGCTTTCTATTTTAAACTTCAGGCTGCAGCAAACTGACTTCTGGCCCCGTCAATTGCACTGGAGACGTTCTGGCTCAGTTCTTCAATTGTCTTCTCAGCCTAAAAGTCAATCTTCCTTTTACCTGAAGTCTTTAAAAGAAGTTTTAGTTATTCTTAGAAACATAAGGTATGCATGTTTCTAATAAAAAACAATGGATTTGGGTATGAAAAAGGGAAGAATGAAAACAACATGCACACAGACACACATGCACAAAATACATACCACACATACACACATACACACACCACATACAAAGCACACACACATATACACATACATACAACACACTTATACTACACACACACAATTCTTCACCATCCATGTTAAATCAGCATTTAAGATTTTCAGTTGGCTTTACTATTGTGGGTCTCCATACTTGGAAGGCGGTAACAAAAGGATTATCACCAGTCTGAGGCTTGCCTGGACTACTCAGTGAGTGGGATATCCTGGGCTACAGCATGAGACTCTATCTAAAACACACAACAGCAACATCAAAAATTTTCCTTTGTTTTTTCATGACTTTCCCACTTCATGTATAAGCATTTTATACAAGTGAACATTATGTATGTCTTTTTGCATAGTCTAATATAAGTATTCCCCCATACGCTTAAACAATTTTTGAAAACAAACCTTAAGGATTCATGGAAGCCCACTTATCTGGAAGAGTTGGACCTTTCACAGTTCTTTAACATTTGCATTTTAAATTATTTTACTTTTGTAGGTGCCTAATAGTTTCATCTCCCAATGCATGCCTATTTTCTTTTATTCTTACTTCTTGTGACCAGTGGACACTGATGCATTGTCTCTTGAATGGAAGCAAAAATGTCTTTTATTTTAGCACTTGAAAATTCCTGTGCTACAAATCATCTCTTCCTTACTGAGTCTGTAGATGAAAAAGACTGTGTTCAGAATCTGCCAGCAACTTCCATATGTGGCAGACTACTTGCTGGCAATAAGTTTTCTGTGCCTTTTCAAGCACAAAATTCTCCTATAGGTATCACCTCAAAAACAGGAACTCTCTACTCCAAATGTAACAAAACAGAAATCCAAAACAAAACAAGAAATTCGAACTTTACCTTTGAGAGCCCTAAAGTGTAAGCCCTGGTTAAAAACAAAAGTCAAAACTCTAGCCAAATATGATATTAAGTTGTGTTCATGTTGTGATGAATTTAAAGGCTTTATAAATGTGGTCATGACCTAGTTTGGTATGTAACAATAATGATTTCTGATGTGCCTTTCGTGGCAAAGACAGCAAGTTAGTGATGTTAAAGTAATTCTTGTGGGATGTAGGCAAGGTAGCAGTGACCTAGACCAGCATTTGTTTGTCTAACATAGCCTGTGAGATTCTCAGAAGAGGTTGGCAGAAATAGAGGACGATGATTCCAAGCCAGGCAACTTCTCTTTTCAACATCGTGGTACATAAAACTTAGATATACCACTAAGGGAGTTATCGAAGGTTGAGTTGGGAAGAGATAGGATTAAGTAAAATTACCTTTGCAATGCCTGGAAGAATAGAAGCTCTAAAAAGAAATAAAGTTCAATTTCAGAAAAATAAAGTAAGTTGAATTGCTTGCTGCACCTGAGTTTATGAAATGAGATTTCTACTTACCAGTTTCCAGGAAGAATGCTTATGTGTGCACCCCAAAAAGTACTTTACCTCGGCATCTTTAATTAATTTCCAAGAATGAATTTCTCACTAAGCAACTATGGGGTGAAAGAAAATGAACCACTTTAAAAGTCTAGAAATGTATGAGAAATGATTTCATAGGGGAAAAATTCTTCTAATATACAGGGTCAGCAACACTGAATGGAAAAGTAGGATTTCCAGCTTAATGTCTGGTTTACCCAGGCTTAAATACAAGTCACTGATACAGAGTTGGAAACTAAATCTCAACTGTCTTCTGGAAACCTATACTTAAACTTGCTTAGTTGTGTATATACATAGTCGTATACATGAGATGTCAGATCTCAGACTATCAAAAGTAAAACCAAAATCATTTTTCCCAGAAATCTCTCTTCCTGTTAGATATCTTTTCTAATATCAGCCATTCCCAGTTGTTTGTCACAGATGAATTCCTGGGATGCATGGGGTTTGTGCATCTCAGGAATGAAAACTGACTGGAACTCTATGGAAAGGAAAGAGATCTGTAATGCATTCCTCATCCATCTCAGATATGTTTCAGCCCAGGTCTAGGGGCCCATCCCTGGAGAATAGCAGATTAACAGATGCAAACTATGGCTTCCATAGCAGACTGCTGTGCTTCTTGTACATGGCCAAAGGAAGATTTCTTTCTCATAAAGAGCAACCAAACTTCTTCCAGCAGGGGTTTGGGCTATTATTCAATGTTCTATGGGAAAGCTCTTCTGTGTTTGGTGATGGCTATGGAAATTATGGAGTTTGGGCTTTAAAATATGTCTCAAAATGTTCTTTGCACAATGGGCCAAAATATTATCAAGGGCGGAGAGAATGAACATTCCTTATCTCCTTGACTAAGGACTTTGTAAAATACATTATTTTTTTCTAACATCTATTAATTATACATTTCATTCTGGTTAGCTGTTGTGTTTCAACACAGGCATGAAGTATGTTGGTCATGTTTTCTGTTGCCACAACAAAACACCTGAGGTGAACAACTTAAATGAGGAAAAGCTTATTTTGGTTCATGCTTTCAGAGGCTTCAGAGCCTGATGGGCTAGTGTGGCTGAGTTTAGTCTTATGGCACTCAGAAGTTTAATGGGGAGAGAAAGTGATGGTCAGGAAACAGAGAGAAAAGACAGATGAGGGGATCAGGGACAAGGAATGCTCTTCAAGGACATGTCGCTTTGACACAATTCCTCCAATTAGCTCTCACCTCCTAATAGACCATTTGGCTATAAAGTCGTCAAAGGAAAACCTATTGATGGTAGTCACTGCTCTTATTATCCAGTCATTGCTCATGATTGGCAATACATAGAGGCCAGTCCTTTAATGCATGAACATTTGAGGCATATTTCACATTCTAAACCATGACATACAGTCTACTCTGATCAACTCCAACCTCTTTCCAACATTCAGATTTATGTTGCTTAGTTTCCACCACGGAGAGCATGTGGTTCACTCGAATCTTTCAGCTCCACAAGTTCTGTCTATGCCCCCTTTCATAATTTCAGCCTATTCCTTGTTTTGTTTATATCACAATTCGTTTACCTCCTTTGATGATTCTTCATGTTTTCTCTAAATTCTGTGAGGCTAAAACAGCTGTCAAAATAGCTTTTCTAGTTCTTCTATTAAAAAATTTGGCATGGTTGGTTTCTTCATTGGGATACAATTTCCTATTTCTCAGAATAATTTGCAATTTTTAAAAAAAATCTAGACATGTTTGAATATTATACTGTTGCACTTATTGAAATCAGAATCTCCTTGTACAGAACTTATCTTTTGAAAAAATTGTTTCTGATAATTGAAAAAATTGTTTCTGATAATTCCCAAATTCGTATATATGTATGATGTATTATAATCATATTCATGTTTCATTACCCTCTCTCATTCTTATACTATTCCTACTGACTACCTTCTTTTTTACAAGTCTCCCTTTTACCTTTGTCTTTTTATTATGTAGGTATCCACAATCCCTGTGTGTCCATGATTGTACCTGCCCACCATATTCAATACACAGTTTTTCATAGACCTCCTTCCCATCTGCCATCTCTTACACTCCTTCTGCCTCATCTTCCATGATGTTCCTTTGGTTTATCTTTTTGTTTGGCATTGCTGGGGATCAAACTCAGGGCCTGGTGTGTGCTACCTAAGTGTCTGTCACCTGAATCACAGCCGAGTAGCTCCCACTTCTTGACTGTTGAAGATAGCAATGATGCTCTTACTTAGTGGCTGTTACAAACTATTTTCCAGTGACTGTCAGTTCAGTTCAGATTCAGGAGTTCTTTAGAAGGAATTTTCTTAAGTTACAGAAACCAAAATAACAAAATAACCAGAAAAGCAAGCTAAGGAAATATGCTCCCAGGCTACAGCTGAATTCAGACTGGACCTCCATATCAGAATTTGCCCAACCTTGTCCTGGAAGTCAGAGGCATGCATAAGGTGAAATCTTCATGTCTTGTAAAATGTCAGGGAACATGTATCTTTTTGAAACTAGCATTTTAAATTCTTCTGTGCACAAGAGTGCTTTGAATGCCCTAATTTTATTTAAAGAGATTCCCTGAGATTTTCCTCCTGGACTTGAGATGGTTTACTATCTGTCTTTTCTGTTTCATCTGCCTATGCTTCTGTAAGTTATTTCCCTTGTAATTTTTTTTAAAGCAATTCCCTTTCTATTTCCATGCTGGCTGAATTTCAAGCTCAGTAAGGAAGAGGTAGACATTCTTAATGGTTTAGAGCAGAAACACAGAAGAATTTGTGTTTAGGATCTGCTATGATCTGTCCAGACCCAAGACCATTCTCTCACTAGGAATGCCATGCCCACCTCTCACGTGACCAACAAGCGAGGAAAGGTTATGTCAGGGACAGATGAAGATGGCACCAAAGCATTCCTACTGTCATAGTTGGATACATGTGTCAACTTAATGACTGAGGGTTCAAGTTTTGGGCACATTTGTGATGAATCAGTATTTTGAGTTAAACCCTAAGCAAGTTTGTAGGGGGAATGTTTGATTGATGGGAAGCTCCAGCCCATGGTGGGTGGGAGTAGTCCCTGGGAAGGTAAGATAGAGGGGAAAAGGTAAGGAAACTGGCATCCTTGGCCAGACATGCTGGTCTGGCAAGTGAGGACTGTCCTGTCAGCAGTTTTGTGGATGAATGGATATGGTGTGGCCACTTCCCTTGGCCCTTGGTGTTGGTGCAAGGTTTCCTGCCAAACTGGACAATTGTAAAGCAAAACAAAACTCTTATTCCCTTGAACATTTGGTCATGAATTTCTTGGCAACAATGCAGAGCAGCTATGGCACCCGCCTTAAGTTACATCTTTCTTGAGTTCACACCCACTCATTTGCTGCAAATCTTGGATGTTGACCCAGAGCTCTTACATAGTTGGCTGACTTTCTGCTTGTTTTACTTTTTCAATGATTCTCTGAATGGGTAGAGTTTGGAGTGACTCCTTCCATCAAAAAATCCTTGTCATAGCCATAAATACCTCACTGCAAGTTTATGAGCACTATGGAAAACAGATGTGTGCATAGAGATAGACTGAAGGGTCATAATATAAGTCAACGAGATAAATGATGGTTCCTGAAGAAAGGATGGAGAGTGAACTGTTCTCATTAAAAATAGCTCTCCAGGGGTAATGGGTCATGGTTTGCAGGTCGGCTGATTGAATGGGGAATAGCTATGCTTTTAAGTTTTATGTTAAGGCGTCCTTAAAGCATTATAAATGCATAAGAATGGATAATTGGGATAATTGTCCTTAATGTACTAGTTAACTATGCAAGCAATGAAATGTGTTCTGCTGTTAAATATACATGAAAAACTTAATGTGAGGGGGGCAGGGTGGGCAAATGGCTACATAATAATTTAGTCCATTTTTTTTCTGCTACTGAACACTTTGTATTTTACAAATCATTCTGTAGCAAGCACCAAGAAAACCTGGAAACTTATACTGAAGTATTTTCTAGTTCTTCCAAGATTTGACCATAGACTTTCTCAATTAAAATCAAATTTGAGGGACTAGAGTTCAAGAGTGGGTCATCTCAATGGGTCAAAGCACTTTCAAGCAAGCCCAGGGTGGAAGTTAGTTACAGGTGTCAAGTTGACAATTAAGGCTTGAGCTGTGTAATTGTAAAGAATCAGTAGTTGAGTTAAAACTTGAACAAGCCTATGGGAGATTATCTAATTGAAGAGGAATTTTTCCCTGGGCAGAAGGATAGCATGAAGGGAGAGCATTCATTAAATTGTCGTTCTCTGATACAGTTGGTGTATTAGTCAGAGTTCTCTGAAGAAACAGAATCTATAGAATGTACTATATATAAATAAGTTTATTAAAATAACTCACAATAAAAATTATTTCCTTCAAAGTAGCTGCCTGCAGCTGCCTCATTCTTGACTGGAATATTCCATAAGTCAAAGATCCTGAGAAGGTCTCAAGCCTTTACTTCTCTTGAGGGTCGAAGATGCTAGGTTCTGATGTCTGTGAAGAACAGCTGGGCTCTGATGAACAGTGAACAGCAGCAAGACCTAGAGCCCAGGCTCTAAAGATAGCAGGAACAGCAGGTGGAAAAGGTAAATCTCCCAGTCAGTCAAGGATGGAGGTGGTGGCAGCAGCAACAAAGAAGGCCACGATGCTCTAAAAGCAAACTGACGCAAGCAGAGTGGACTCCACAACAAGACGACACAGGATAAGGTAAGAGCAAGTCCCTCCTCCTTATACTTCTTATTATCTGGTACACTACTGGAAAGTACCACCCACTATGGGCTGGGATTTCCACAACAATCAATCGAGTACCTGCAGACTTGTTCAGGGGCCATTCTAACCATGAACCTTCCACAGCTGTGTCTCAAACATCTGCAACTGTCAAGCTGACACCAAAATGCAAACATAACAGTTGGACAGAAATGCTATCTAGCGAGTGAGGTTTGCCCTTCTTTCCGCAGTCCTGTGGATAAGATATGGCCAGTTCCCTCAATCTTTGGTGTTGGTATGAACTCCCCTGATAAATTGGAGAAAGAACTGTAACCAGCCAGTAATAAACCAGAGTAAGACACTTGTTGCCCCGTAAACTTTTTGGTCATGAATTTCTGGCAACAAGCAGGCAAACTTAACACCTGGTGATCTGAATTCAGAATTTGCCAGAATGCTCATAAAAACCAGGCCCCAGAGGCCTGAGCTTCTGCAATTCCTGTGCATCCATAGGAAATGGTGCAGAATCCTCAGATGGTGTTGGCAGCTGCACTGGCTTACACAGTATTAAAGAGACCCAGGCAAGATAGTAAGCCAAGGACTGATTCTCAGGTTGTCCTCTGACCTTCGCACATGCTATGACATGCACACGCCCACTCCTATCATGGACACCACATACATACACACAAAATACACTCACTCATCATACATACCTCAAAAAAAGGGATTATCAAGAATGTCATCAATTTTCATAAAATCTACTTGTAAAATTATGAGATGCATTTCACTCCAGACAATAATATTTTTGAAAGAAACAAACTAGTTTGTTTAGATGCCAGGAGCCAGAGAAATATGTGGAACAGAACTCTAGCATTTGAGTTACTTATACATAACTGAGAATCATCATGACAGCACTATAAGGTAAAGTGCATAGACTAAGAAAATGTTGAATAAGTCACAAATTCCTTATTGGTTTAAGTTACCGTGATGAGCATTCTTTCAGAACAAGAGATGCTACATTCTAGGCTACATGACATGGTTAAAGCATATGTGTAACCCTATCACAACTTGCAGATTGCATAATCACCATATATTAAAGACAAAGAAACTAGACTGTGAGAGGAAGTAATGAGAGTTGTACTTTGTTCAGGGCTCTATCTTTTGGGTGAGAACTCACGGAACCTTGTGTTAGCCCCCCCCCCAAAAAAAACCACTTCCTGGAAGATAGCTTTGGGATCCTGCTTTCTCTGTACAAATATCCTATTACAAGACTGATCTTTTCACTTAATCTTTTAAAGATCCACAAAAGACTGGGGATTAGTTTTTCGTTCGTGACTTTTACTGATTAAATCTGTTCTTTGAACTGAGGACAGAAACAGCATGGAAAAGGTTGATTATCAAGGGTGCCTAGCAACTACAGGTCATTTACTTTCATTCTTGGTGTCTTTTCCAGGTCATTAAGAATAATTAAGACCAAGTTCCAGTAGAAAGAGGATTCCCTGTTGGCACACATGGAAAAGAGATAGTGATAAGAGAGGTGAGTTGGCAAACTTATGAAAGTACTGGGCACTATCCATGGCCAATTTATCTCCTAGTATTATTTTATTTGAAATTAGAATGATTTGATTTTCTTATATTTGCAAGGTGCTATTCTAGAAAGATAAACAATCAACTGAGCAATTTAATGACTTGGATGTCATAGCTGTGTTTTCAAGTTCAGCAATTGATGCTCGCCCAGTTTTAACCCACTGAGGTCTCTTTTTTTGAAATATTTTCTAATCATATGGAAGCAATTCCCAATCTATTGATTAATTAGAAAGTTTTCCTAAATTTTTTCTCCATCCAAGTCAATTTCACTATGTTGAGATGTTCGTGGAGAGACTCAGCTATAAAGCACATTGAGTAGTTTAGCTCCTTAGAAGACAGAGGAAAATGTATATATGAAAGGAAAATGTCAAGAGACGACTTCCACTTCTTAGTTTAAAGTGCTCAAGAATTCTAGTAGTAAAAGGGAGAGCTTTCTGTGAATACCGTCTTAGAGAAACTTTGTTATTTATCTCACTCACCAACAAGAGAGAGGTAGGAGGCTTTGAGTTATTAGACGTACATTTTGTAGGTGAATGGTTAGGTGTTTGCCTCTTTACCTGGAGAGTAGGAGAGGCTTGGTTGAAACACCTAGAAGGCTTGCTTTATGATCCCTGGAAAAGGTAAAAGAAAGGAAAAAGATATAAAAATAATAGAAAAGCAAAAAGATACAAACAAAACATCACAAGTTACAACAGCCAAAGGCTTGCTTTAGCAACCACTGTGCAATTCCTCTGCATTGGGACAGATCAATATGTACATGTTGTTCCTGAATGCCACGGGATCTGAGACACACCCCACCGAGTAAACCTCCTAGGAAGAAGATAGACTTTGGTTGTCTGCAGCTTCAACTTTCTGCAACTGAGGGGTCCAGAGAAATGAGACAAGGACATTCCTAAGATCATTTCCCAGTTGACGACAGGAGGCATTTGGAAGATAGACAGCTACCAGGGCTCTGGGGGAGAAGCAGCCATGAAAATGAGCATCTGTTCTCGGCATCTTCTGAGACTGGAGAGAGTGAAGCCAACTTATAGACATGGCCCTGGCCTCAGAGTGGTCTAACACCCGTAACTCTGCTATTTCTCCATTGCCGATCTGGTGGTATTTGGTAGGGAAGTGACAGGTTTTTGGAGGAAGCAAGAGAAAAGGTGGAGGGGTCAGTGGTTGGTTAGTGTTTTTGTGATGAAATGCTGAATTGCTAACTTGAGACTACCAATTATACCTTAAGGACAACACAGGAATTTCTAAGAATAACAAGAAAATTCTCATCAGATTCCAGTATCTCTGAGTTTCTGGAAAGTTCTGTATGTTTCTGTATGTCTGTTTGTCTGTGTTTACTAGTCACAGTGCTAGGAATGGAACTTGGAAGACCCTTTATATGCAACAGGCAAGCTTTCTATCACTGAGCTACATCCCCTATCTCAGTAGGTTGCTGTAGTCCTGAAAATTGTATGACACTCTATGTGTCTGTGAAGTTTGTAAGATACTTTAATCACAATTACTTAGAAAAATAGTCTCTCTCTCTTTACCATTCAATTTCTCTTCCCACTCTTAATTTTCTTTGAGGAGACTTTGGGCAACTCTGACATTCTGAACTTTCAGATGAATAACGGTATCATTTATACTTTATCCACCACTCAAAAATTCTGAAAGGATAGTTAAGGGTGAAGTACAAGGGTAAGATTGACTCAACCCTGTTATACAAGAAATAGATTTTTTAAAAAGCATATTCCCAGTAAAATTTACAGATGAGCAAAGGTGATATGGATAAAAGAATTATCTCTCAGACTTTCTGTGGAAGACGGTCTTTGAAAAGTTGCAATGAACAACATACCCAAATAGTGCTTTGTGGACTACAAGAAAAGCAAAAATCATGTATATCAATTGTGTTCTAGGATGGAATACATAGGATGAGAACACTAAAAAGTCATGTGGAATCCATAGTTTAAAGAGGTATGGTTGATTTGGCTTGCATATGAATTGGTGCACAGACAGAGTGGAATTTGTAAGTAAACGCTTCAGAATGCATTCAGTGTTGTTAAGAGAGTCTGCAAAATAAATCGTATCCATGGGATGCCTTAGGGAGAGAAGCCTGCTCATGGTAAAAAGGGGTCTTCTTGAATAATCTAAATATCATGAGAATCATAGAACCAGTAACAGAATTTGCATAATTTTTTTTGCTTGGGTATTTGGAAAAACTATGTAAACAAGAGAAGACCAATTAGTCATGCAAAGCCTCTTTTAACTCATAAGTACAGAAAACAGAAAGATTGTATTAATTGAGATGATATATCCATTTCAAAATATGTAAGACAGATCCATCTCTATTATTATAGGTCATTCATCAAATATGACAGATATTGAACAGCTGCTGATTACTCTGTGCTACAAACAAAATGCTGCAATTCTTTCATTTTCCTCCACCAACAAAAAGCCTGTGTCACTTCATGCGACCAAGAAAAATACTGTGGGAAATTCTAACTTCCTATTGAATGGACAAATAGCTGCTGGTTTAAACATCATTAAATAGCCTGTGATGACATCAGCAAGAATAATGTCATGTGGGGGCTGGAAAGATGGGTCAGGAGTTGACTGTACCCCGTAAGCAGAAGGTCCTGAGTTCAGATTTTTGATCCTCTGTAAAAATGCTAGGCAGAAATGGCAGCAGTCTGCACTTCTGGCTCTGGAAGACAGAGCCTGGGAAACTGTAGAGTAAAGCCAAAAGGAGATAGAAGTAATCCAGAACAATTCCTGAAGTCATCCTTGGTCCTCCACAGGGACACACAGTACCCTCTGACACACACACACACACACACACACACACACACACACACACACACATGAGGGGGAGAGAGAGAAACAAATGAATGAATAAATAAAGTTTAAAAAAAAGAGTAACGTTGTGTGCTAGCACAATCCTCTCTGGGCCAGCAGCATGGCTCGGGCAGGTAAAGCTGAGTTCAGTCCCCAGAAGCCCACACTGTGGATGGCAGGAACCAACTTTGACAATTTGCTCTCAACTGCCACATGTATTATGTGACATCACGGGTGTGCTTGCTCTTCTCTCTCTCTCTCTCTCTCTCTGTGTATCTCTCTCCCTATCTCTCTGTAATAAATGCATTATCTTTAGCAATCCTCTTCTGAGTGAAGTAATGAGATCACTGGAAATAATTGACAAAGCCATGATGTTTTAGAAACCTAGTGATTGAACAAAGCTATGATGTTTTAGAAACCTAGTGATTGAACAAAGGGATTGAATACAGGAAAGAGGGCCCGCTGCCCAAGGTGAGTGAGTGAGAGAGAGAGCCCAGCCCAGCCCCCAACCACCCCGGAGCCCCATGCGACCCTGCGGCGAGCACCCAGGCCAACTGCGGCTTGGCCTGGGCCCCGCCCCGGACCCAAGCCCCTCCCATCCTCCCGCCCCGTGCGCCTAGCCACACCCCTGGATCCCAGGTGAAGAATTCTGCCATTGAGCCAAGGAGCGAAAGAGCCCAGCCCAGTCCCGCCCCCCACCCGGGAGCCGCCCGGCCAGCAGCACCGGGCTGCACAGCCTCCTGCTTTGCCCCCTGGGCCCCGCCCCTCTCCACACCTACCTTCCCAGATCGCAGGTGAAGATTCTGCCATCAACATCAGACCCTCTGCCTCTCTGGCCCACCAGGGACCTACACACGTGGTCCACGGAAGACACACTGCTACTCAGAATTCAATAGAGCCCAAAGGAAACTCAAGCAAAATTCTAAGGAACAAAGGGAGCACAGGCCATACATCTGGACTTATTTCTCATCCAGCCCAAAGATAAGTAAACTTTTTCTTTTCACCTTACTGATCCTTTAAAGTATCAATGCTGTAGATCAACTTTCTCATACAGCCACCCCGCAACATACAACTCCAGGGAGTACACCACTCACCCCCACATTTCACCAAGATACTAAATCGTAAAAGTGCACTACCAAACTAATATTCACCCCCTGGTAACATAACCTGACTTAACTGACATACTAACAGCCTAGTAGCCTCATCTAGGATATAATAATAACAATACACAAACATACCCAATCCAAGGCAAGCACTAGTAATAACTGGCAAGCGTAACAATACCAACTACGTCGATTCAGTGAAAAACACACAGAAACTGAAAGGTCCTAAAAAACAAAACAACAATGTACAAGTCAAAGTGCAGATCCACGAGAAACAAAACCCAAGAAGACCAATCTCCTGCCGAAAGAATCAATCGCATAATGAGGGATTCCGACCAGAACAAATCCACAGAAAATAGCCATGAAAGCCAGACCCAACATAACGACTTTCAGAGTATGATCCTTACCATGATTAATACTATGAAAGAGGAAATCTGACAAGAGTTAAACAACCGTATCAACCACTTTGAACAGGAACACAACAGGCACTTGGAGGAGTTGAGAAAAACAGTTCAAGAAAGAAAAATAGGTATGGAGCAATTCAAACAGTCTCAGGCAGAGTTTAAAATTGAACTAAAAGACAAGTTATCTTCAACCCAAAACTCAACAGAGAGTCTTATCAGCAGAACAAATGAGGCAGAAAATAGAATTTCAGATCTTGAAGACAAAGTGGGAGAATTAACCAGCTCAATGGAAGAGATTGTTAAAGCCAAAAAGATACTGGAGAGGAACATTCAAGAGATATGGGACACCCTGAAGAAGCCTAACATGCGCATTCATGGAATACCAGAACAAGAATCCCAAAATACCACACCGGAGGAAATATTTCAATTCATCATAAATGAAAACTTCCCACAACTAAAGAATGAGAGGCCTATCCAAATACAAGAGGCATTTCGCACTCCAAACAGATATGACCAAAATAGAAAATCGCACATGGCAAATAATAGTCAAAACACTCCACATTCAAGACAAAGAAAAGGTGCTGAGAGCTTCAAGAGAAAAAAAGCAAGTCACTTTTAAAGGTAAACCTATTAGAATAACAAATGACTACTCAATGGAAACAGTAAAGGCAAGAAGAGCTTGGAGAGACATACTTCAAGTATTAAATGAGCAAAAATGCCAACCCAGACTGATATACCCGGCAAAACTATCTGTCATGATTGAGGGAGAAAGAAAAGTTTTCCAGCACAAAGACAACTTGAAGGGATACATGTCTACAAAACCAGGCCTTCAAAAAATCCTAGAACTGATACTCAAGCTTGAAGAAAAGAACAAGCGTATCCAGGAGGACAGAAGGGAAGTATAATACCATCAAAACATAAATATCAAACAACATGCTTACAAAATCTACTAAACATAAAAAATGTCCAGAATTAAAAATAATTTCTCCATTATAACATTAAATGTCAATGATATTAACTCGCCGATTAAGAGACACAGATTACAAACTTGGATTAAAAACCACAATCCAACAATCTGCTGCCTTCAGGAAACTCATCTCACCACAAAAGATAGGCACATCCTAAGAATGAAAGGCTGGTCCAAAATCTTGCAAGCTAATGGAACCAGGAAACAGGCAGGTGTAACAATTATGCTTTCAGACAAAGTGGACTTCAACACCACCCTCTCAACATGGGATAGATCAACAGGTCAAAAGCTTAACAGAGACACTTTGGAACTTAATCAAACCCTTAAAGAAATGGACCTTACAGATCTCTATCGAACTTTTCACCCACGCACAAAAGAATACACATTTTTCTCAGCAGCACACGGAACTTTCTCCAAAATAGATCACATATTGGGCCACAAAATGAATCTACACATATACAAGAAAGTTGAAATTCTAACCTGTGCCCTATCAGACCACCACGGCCTAAAGCTGGACATCCACAACACATCAAACAAGAGAAAATACACTAACTCCTGGAAACTTAACACTATGATGGTGAATAAGAACTGGATTTAGGAAGAAATTAAAAAGGAAATTCAAGATTTCCTGAAAGTGAACGATAACGAAAATACAACTTACCAAAATCTCTGGGACACAATGAAAGCTGTTCTAAGAGGTAAGTTCATAGCTCTTAATGCCTACATCAAAAAAATGGAAACATCAAAAATAAATAACTTAACGATGCAGCTTAAGGATTTAGAGAAACTTGAGTAATCTGATCCCAAAAGTAGCAGAAGAGAGGAGATTAGCAAAATAAGGGGAGAAATATCTGAAATTGAGACTAAGAAAACGATAGAAAAAATCAACCAGTCAAAAAGCTGGTTCTTTGAAAAAATCAATAAGATTGATACACCCCTAGCTAAATTAACCAAAAGCAAGAGAGAGAAAACCCAAATAACAAAATTACAAATGAACATGGAGTAATCACTACTGATACCCAAGAAATCCAGAGAATTATAACATCATATTTCAAAAACTTATACTCAGTGAAGTTTGACAACACACAAGAGATGGATGAATTTCTAAGTAAACACATCTTACCTAAATTGGATCAGGAAGTTGTGAATTACTTAAATGGCCCTATAAAATATAAGGAAATTGAGAAAGTAATCTAGAATCTTCCCACCAAAAAATATCTTGGACCAGATGGATTCAGCACAGAATTCTACCAGACATTTAAGGAGTCAATAACACCAATACTCCTTAAACTATTCCATCAAATAGCAAAGGAAGGAACATTACCAAATTCCTTCTATGAAGCTAATATTGTCTTAATCCCAAAACCTAGTAAAGATTCACTTAAAAAAGAAAACTATAGGCCGATCTCCCTGATGAACACAGATGCAAAGATTCTCAACAAAGTCTTAGCAAATCAAATTCAAAAACATATCAAAAAGATTATTCACGGGGACCAAGTAGGCTTCATCCCCGGCACGCAAGGTTGGTTCAACATATGAAAATCAATAAATGTAATTCATCATGTAAACCAGTCCAAAGTCCAAGACCACATGATACTCTCGATAGACACAGAAAAAGCCTTTGACAAAATCCAACAGCCTTTTATGATCAAAATGCTAGAGACAGTAGGAATGGAAGGAACCTTTACCAATATAATAAAAGCTGTATACAACAAGCCCACAGCAAGGATTATGCTGAATGGGGAACAATTGGAAGCATTCCCACTTCGATCAGGAACTAGACAAGGCTGTCCACTCTCACCACTTCTATTCAATATTGTACTTGAAGTCTTAGCTGAAGCCATAAGACAAGAAATGGACATAAGAGGGATTCAAATCAGCAAGGAAAAAGTCAAGCTATCCCTATTTGCAGATCTTATACCTGAGTGATCCCAAAAACTCCACCAGGAAGCTCCTGGAACTAATTGAGAAGTTCAGCAGGGTGGCAGGATACAAAATAAATGTGCAAAAATCAGAGGCCTTCCTATATGCCCAGAATGAAAGAAGTGAAAAAGCCTTGAGAGAAACAATCCCATTTACTGTAGCCCTCCCAAAAATGAAATACCTTGGTATAAACCTAACCAAGGAGGTAAAAGACCTTTACAATGAAAACTTTAAAACCCTAAAGAAAGAAATTGCTGAAGACATCAGAAGGTGGAAAGACCTCCCATGCTCCTGGATTGTCAGAATCAACATCGTAAAAATGACCATCCTACCAAAGGCAATATACAAATTCAATGCTATACCAATTAAAATCCCAAAGCAATTCTTTAAAGAAGTTGACCAATTAATCTCAAAATTCATATGGAGCACAAAAGACCCAGGATAGCAAAGACAATCCTGAGTAACAAAACACTGCTGGAGGTATTACCATACCGAACCTTAGTCTATACTACAAATCCATAGTTATAAAAACAGCCTGGTACTGGCTCCAAAACAGACACACAGATCAATGGATAAGGGTTGAGGACCCAGATATAAGCCCACAAAAATACAGCCATTTGATCTTCGACAAAGGGGCCCAAAGAATCCAATGGAAAAAGAACAGCATCTTCAACAAATGGTGCTGGCAAAACTGGATCTCCACATGCAGAAGATTAAAGCTGGACCCGTACTTGTCACCATGTACAAGACTTAATTCCAAATGGATCAAGGACCTTGATGTAAGGCCAGAGAGTATAAAAATCATAACTGAACGGATAAACAGACATCCAATGGCACAGTCACTGCTACCAACTCTCAACAGTTGGGATCTTGTGAAATGAAATAGCTTCTGTTCAGATAAAGAGATTGTCACACGAGCTCAAAGGCAACCCACAGAATGGGAGAAAATCTTCACTAACCACATATCTGATAGAGCTCTACTGTCCAGAGTGCACAAAGAACTTAGAAAACTAAACTCCAAGGAAAACAATGGCCCAATTAAAAAATGGGCCCTGGAACTTAAAAGAAATTTTACCAGAGATGAAATTAAAATGTCTAAGAAATATCTGAAAAAATGCTCCACTTCTTTAGCCATCAGGGAAATGCAAATCAAAACCTCCCTGAGATATCATCTCATCCCAGTCAGGATGTCAAAAATCCACAATACAAACAACAACAAGTGCTGGAGAGGATGTGGAGAGAGGGGAACCCTGCTACATTGCTGGTGGGAATGCAGGCTCATACAGCCATTCTGGCGAGCCGTCTGGAGATTCTTAAAGAAATTAAAGATTGAAATGCCATATGACCCTGCTATTCCACTTTTGGGAATAACCCCCCATGCAGCAGAGGTTCGCCTCGATAGCACAAGCACGACTATGTTCATAGCAGCACTGTTTACAATAGCAAAGTCATGGAATGTCTTTGTCCAACAGTTGACGAGTGGATAAGGAAACTGTGGTACATCTATACAATGGAGTACTACTCAGCCATCAGAAATGATGAATTACTGGAATTTGCTGGGAAATGGATGTCATTAGAAACAATTATATTAAGTGAAGTATCCCAGACCCAGAAAATTAAGCGCTGTATGTACTCCCTAATAGGTGGCTCCTAGTACCAAACTCATCCAGCCCACATTGAGACACTCAAGGGTAAACCTATGTAATACGGTAATTGCAAGGATTGTGAACAGGAGGGATGGGGTTGGAGGGCTACACCAGACAGAAGGAGAGAGGGGACCATGTTACAGCAGAGAAAATCGACCTCCATGGAATGCAAGTAAGTAATGTGACACCTGGTTAAGTTCACAGACGTTCGTTCCTGATCATGTACAACTGAGGGGGTATGATCTCACCAGAAGGGGAGGGCATATAGTCTGGCAGATGAAAAGAGATCATTTTGCAAATGGGTGACTGATCCTTCCCTCACCGAGGTTTCCTACTTTTATTACATCTACCCTTGAATGTGCTATTATAACAAGACTCCAGTTTAACAGTTTTTTGTCTCTGACCAGGGGGTGACATACAGTGCCCATCACGATGGAGTGAAGGGCATTGCAGGAGCAGCAAAACTGCAAAAGAAAATCAACAAACCACAATCCAGAACTTCAGAGACTCTATATCATCCACATAGAACTAAGCCAGCCTAATCTCCCCCCATCCTGAAGCTCAGGGACATTTGCGGAAGAGGGGGCGGTAAGATTGTAAGAGCAAAAGGATGGGGGGAGCAATGATTTGAAGAGTCTCCACACTAGATAGGGCTGAAGCAATCATAATAGGACTTTGCATGCCCTGCGCCATGTTCTTCACACTATTGACCTCACAAAGTCTAACATCAGCTAAAGGCACCAAGATCCTTGGAGGCAAGGGATTGATGGCCACAGTAGTGTTCCTATGCTTAAGGGGAACACGAGAAAGGGTTCAGGGAAATGCCACTGGGTCCTTTTACATCATCTGAAAGGAGGACCAAGAGGAGAGTTAGGCATACACAATAAAGGACTCTCTGGGAATTGGGAGGGAGGCACTGGGAGATGGGGAGGGCGGGAGGGGGAGCAGAGGGTTCGGGGGAGGAGGAGGGGGGAGGGAACTGGTCTACCTATTAAGTTTGTATGAACGGAAATAATAATAAAAATGCTAAGAAAAATACAGGAAAGAGTTATTGGAGTAAGACAGCTGCCTTAGTGAGCAGGGTCAGACTTTAAGACTTCACATGTGAACAGTCTGTTCTCACCCTCCTTTCTCAATCCCATGGTAACCTTGATAAGAAGCTCTGTCAATCACAATGCAAAACCAGCCCTGCAATGGAAAGGGTGGAACAAGATCAAGGTCCTCCTAAATATCAGCTCAAGGGAATTGCCCTTGTTTGGCCTGTCTCACAGTTACAAGGTGTTGTCCATGATTTGGGCGGGGAACCTAAAACATTCCATGCGCAAGATGGTAAGGGCACATGCAAACCATCTAGAAGGCCCCGAGTTGCCACCTCTGCATCATATTGAAGCTCTATGCAGACAGGCAGGGACAACTAAAGCAGACTCACAAGGTATTGAAATCATTCCCTACCACATCCCCACTAGTGTATCCACAGCTTCTGCTTGTGCAGACAGAAACATTGCATCAAAGCAGAAAACTGAAAGAAGTTAGCTCCTGCTAAATGTGCAGACATTTTCCCTGTTGTTTTCTCTAAATCATGCTGTGTGGACATTCACAAAGCATTTAGCTTTCCTTGGGTATTGCAGGTATGCAAGGAATGAGCCTAGGTGATGTGTGAATACTATACCTTGTCTTGTGAAGTGACTTGAGCTTCTTCTGTACATTTTTTATTTCTGAGGGGCTTCTGGGAGTCCATCCCCCACAGACCTCAAGTGATGACCATGTACAAAGCCTTTCAACAAAAGCTAGGAGACTTGCTGGTTCTGAACTGAGGAAAACTTGTGTGAACAAATGGCAAAACAAAGCTCCCACCAGCCATCTTAATAGGAAAAAACAAAGTTTAGCCAAATTATTCAAAATGTCCAATTTCCTAAAACCAGTATGAGTTATACAAAGACATAAGAAGAAGACCCATTACCTGTGCAAAGGAATAAAGCTTTTTGTCGATGCAAAGGAATGAAGCTTTTTGTTGATGAAACTATGTTGCTTCTGAGGGAGGAGGGTATGGATGAAGTAGAAGAAAATCAACTACCAACATTAGCATTGTTACTGGAGTGAATTGCAGGTGTGTCTGCCTGTGTTCCCAGGAAAGGGAAAAGCAACTATTAATGGCATCAGGGCATTAGGATTGGATGTTTGTATGGAGAAGGTTTGATCTTTATTTCTGTTGCTGTCATTACTAATTTTTCTGGTTGAGCAGATATGCAGAAAAGCACACAAATCTTAACCATGCAATTGGGTGACACATAAAAACCCTTCTGTGGTTTACTGTTCCTAATTTTTAACACCGCCACTGAATTCCACCAGTTTGAAACAGTCAGATCATAGAGGACAATCTCTTGTGTCTGGCTGTTTATTGTTCCTTATTAGAACTGACAGATTCACACACATAATGTGCCAATTAATAACTCATTTCTTCTCATTGTTGAATAATATTTCATAACACATGATATCAAGTAGCCTATATTATAGCTCATGTAATTTATCCTTTCTATTTTTGACATACACATTTTAAAATGTTTGTTTATTCATTTATTTTAGAGAGAAGTGACAGACAAAGGTAACATGATGTGGTGAACAAGTGAAGGTCAGTTATCAGATATCTTTATGAGGTTGTTTCTTTCTTTCTACCATGTGGGCTTCCCAAGATCAAACTCAGGTCACCAGGTTTGGGATCTTGCCATCCCTTGAGATACATTTTTTAAATTTAGCTTTTAAGAAAAAGAACAAAATATTTTATGATTTTACTTTTACTGTTTCTGCTTTAGAAGAATCCATGTATGACTGTCGGACTTCCCAGAGCATTTGCTATTTGGTTTTATTCCTGATTAGCTTTTTACACTTAGATAAGCGTAGATTGTTTTTTTTTTGTTTTTTTTTTGTGTTTTTTTTTTTTGAGGAAACTTTCTGTTGCAGGTACTCTTATGTTGCTGTGAGTCAATACTAATATACAACTTAAAGAAGAGAGTGAGATTTATTTGGTTTATAGTTCTGAAGGGCACATACAGTTGATTGTGGCAAAAATTACATGGCTGGAGGTGAAAGCTGGAGACTGGTTCAGATCACCACCATCATGAAGGTAGAGAGTGCAAGAGCAAGCTCAAAGAAAGCAGGGCTGGGCTACGAGAACTCAAGGCAAATCCCTGTGTTGTCACTTCCCCCAGCAACTCCCAAAGTTGCTACCATCTTCCAAATACTAACAATAGCCAAAGATGCATATGCATGAATCTGTGGGGAACAACTCACATTTAAACTATGATATTCTATCCCGTAGCCCTCTCTAAAGGCTAATGATCACTGCAATATGCAAACATCTTTAATGTGAACAAGATGCATTAAAAATCCTCATGGACTATAGCATAAGTCTCTCTCTCTTTTTTCTCTACTTAACAGATGTATATAGCTCTACTTAACAGATGTTCACACTGTCTCTGGAACTTGTAACTTCTTTACTTTGCAATGGCAATACAGGCTTCAATTCCACCACAAGCAATATGGGCCCTCACAAGGAACTTTATCTGTGAAATTCACTGCCTGACTTCAGCAGCTCTCTGAAACAATAGAGGACAAATCCATGGCCTCCTCACTCTTACATCTTTAACATATTTGACATGAGTACCAGGTGAATTTTTACCAAGTTCTGTTATAATCTCTAGGTTGCTCCCCTAGTTCACAGCTGGTTTGGCCTTTTGTATGGACACTGGAAACATCACTATTGGGTAGTTGCTCTAGATGAACAGGACCTCTGATCTTTGTCTGGTTCCTTCCAAAATAATCTGTAATCTTATGAATGAAAGCCTTCTGCCTTTTCTATTTTTAGAATAAAGAGCAGGCTTTGGTTCACTGTTAGGGATAATCTCTTCAAAAACGACTACAGTTCTGTTGTTTATGTTTTCCTGGTTCAACTCTTTAAGCTTGCCCTCACAATTTTTCCTCATTAAACTTCACAGCTTTTATTTCTTTCTGGCCAATTTACTGCTGTTCCCATCAGAGGTGTGAATAATAGCACTAAAAAACAGCCATGCCACAAATTCAAGGCTACATTGTTTTCGAATTTCCTCTGCCAAACACCACACCAGTCTATTATATTTTAAATCAACTTTTGGCAAGCTTTCAAGACATGGGACAATTTCAGCTAAGTTCTTTGCTAAATCGGCACTTAAATTACTCCTAGTCCAGTTCCCGTAGTCCAGTTCTTGAGTATCATGTGTCTCCCACTATGAATATGTCTCTCAGAAGTACTCTATTGACAGCTCTCGCTAAAACAGCCCTTTAAGTTCTGTCTCCAAGATGCAAAGGCTGTCCCAGCCCAATGTTCCAAAATTCTCCACAAAATAATTTATCCCACTAAACAATCGCAAAGATGTACAAGTCACATCACAGCAACACTTCACTTTCTGGTTCCAAATTCTTTAAGTCTTACAGCAATATTCTACTTCTCAGTACCAAGTTCACTAGCTCTCATACTAACACCCCACTCTTAATGCCAATTTCTGTTGCATTTGCTCTTCTTTATTTCTGCTATGAGACAGCACTCATACCAACTTAAGAAGAGACAGGGAGATTTATTTGTCTTATGGTTCAGGGGGGATAGTTAATTATGGCAGAAGTCACATAGCTGAAAGCATGACTGGAGAAAGAAGCAGGAGTCCAGTTTAGATTGCTATCACTCTCATGAAGGCAGAAAGAACAAGGATAAGCTCAGAGGATACATGCTGTCCTCTAATAAGGCTTTATCTTCTAAAGTTGCCAAGACCTTCAAAAACATCTACAATAGCGAGGACTACAATCACATAAGCCTGTGGGATTGGGGCAACTTACATTTGGACCATGACACCTTTCCACAATATATGCTGAGGAGCATTACATCACTCTACTAAAGACATGTGACTACTGGCAAGATTTCAAATTCCTTGACTTCTCCTCTTTCTTCTTGACAGCTGGAAGTTTGAGCTCTGAACCTTCAATGAATAGGAATGTCATTGATGTTCTTCAGAGAAGTAATGTTGTGTTCACTATTTTGTGGTTCTCTGGCGTATTAGAACCTCAAAAGATGTGGTCAGTGGGCTAATAAGACTATTCCCTGGATATCTATATCCTAGAAAATATATGCTTTTCTTAATTTACTGAATCTCTTATCTAGATACTTTAATTTGCATATGTTCCCAAATTAGTAGATCTTAACATGGGGAGGTGGGGATGTAGCTTAATAAGATGGCATTACTCAGGGACAGGTCTGGAGAACAAGGGGCAGTGATGCATGCCAAGTTCCTCTGCTGGCTTTGGATAAGGAAGCTCCCGCGTAGCTTGCTGCAGTGGCCCCTGTGACTAGTAAGATGGGAGGACCTCAAATCTATAGCCAGCAGGAATTGGATCTTGTCACTTAAGCTTGGGATGAGAATACAGCCTGGGGTACACTTGACTTTGGCTTTTGATGAGTACAGATCTTGTGTGACAAGCTACAGTGAACTTTAGCCTCTCTTTCCCACCCCCCATCTCTCACAAGTGCCGAGAGAGGAAAAGTGGATGAGGTTAAGGAGGCAGTGTGTGGGTATTGTTCTGCCGGTGATGAAGCCATGGAGTGGAGATGAAGCTGGGAGCAATGTACTGCGTATCCTAGGTCTCAATGGCTCCACTGGCATGCTGACAGTTGCCCATATATGGGGCCCACCACCCATGACCGTCTTAAGGAAAGAAAGCATATGATTTTCTACTGGATCACTGAGACAAATTTGTTTCTTGTGTCAGATACTCCCCTAAGAAACTGAGTGGATGGATTACAAGAAGTTGGCACTGGGCCAGTTTTTCTAAGGTTATTTATTTATTTACCATTTATTTAGTGTGTGTGTGTGTGTGTGTGTGTGTGTGTGTGTGTGTGTGTAGAGACCAAAGGACAACCTGAGGAAGTTGATTTTCCCTTCCACCATATGAATTCTAGGAATTAATTCCAGGTCGCTAGACTTGGTGGCAAGAGCTTTTACCAGTTGAGACATCTTTACTTCCCCTCTGCTGAGATTTATTCCCAATCCAAGGGCAGACTTCCGAGATGAAGCGCTGTCCGTGGTACTGAACAAGAGGGCAGCCATCTGTCCAGGTACTGTCTCTTAAAATTTCAAAGCTGGGCTCCCAGCAGGGGGCACCGCTCTGAATTGCGAAGGCAGATGGCTATGCAACCTGGAGATAGTGGAGTCTCTGTTCTTCCCCTGATACTGGGGCTGTTCCCTCTCTCTGTCCTTCCAAACTTGGCTTCCAATGAGAGAAAGAAGAAAACTGGCTTTAGCAGGGGATTGCTTCTGATAGTCCGATAGTGTTTGGCAGTTTAGCACCAAAGCCCACACCCACTGGGCACTGAAATAAAAATGTATCCCTCCTGATCCATCTGTAAAATCTGACTTTTGAGTAAAGATCTTCCCATCGGCTAATGGCTGGTCCATTGTAGATTCAGACTACCAGGTAGGACTTGAGGCATGTAGGCTGTTAGCTCTCTGTACTTGATTGACAGTCCTCTAGTAAGGAATAAACAGAACCCTCATCCACTTTTTCTCAGCATTAGTTAGTTTTTCACAATTAAAAAGACAACTGTTAACACACCTCTTTTTTTTTCTTTATTAAAAGTGTGTAACCCAACAGGCAACACTCCTTGAACCAAACCCATGGTGAAAAAATAAAAGTCATACAAAAATATTTATCTTCAGCACCAAGTTACAAGGAGCTTACTCTTCATTTCATGGTATTCTTGCAGCCAGGGGTATGAGTTGAGCTTGCATGTCTATTGCAGACCCCGGCACTCCATGAACACAGCAATAATGACGAGCCAAGTTTATTAAATGTGTTTCTCACAAAATCCCTGGACACCTAAGTCAACCATCTCTCCAGGCACTCTGAGCCAGAGCCAATTTGCTATCCTTTCCACATGGGTGAGCTACCCATTTTGTAAAGCTTTTTTTTAAAGCAGTCAAGTAAAACCTATCCCCTGAAATGTGTTGTCTAATGAGATGTCGGGGTGTCAGAGGTTGTTTCTAACAGGCACTTTGCAAGACAACCTAAGAAATGGGAGATGCCTGGGGCTTCATCGTGTTTGTTGCTAATAATAAAAAAATGAAAGTGTTTTTCCCTCCCAGGAGGAGGGGAAACTCCTAAGGGAATGGCCAGAATGAAGTTTGCTGCAGGACTTGGCCATCTAAGCCGCAGGTACTGCTTGGATACTAGGGCATGAGGTCATCTCCAGTTAGTCTGCAGTGGCTGCTGCTGAAACTCAGCAAGCCACTGAAAGAAAAGGGGCAGGAGGGCCCCCTGTGCACTGTACTTAGAGACCTACAGAAGCATCCCAGGGTGAGAAACCAAGACCCGCCTGCAGACACAGACGTTGACCCTGGTGTTGGGTCCTTGCTCTCTCTGGAGCTGGCCACGATCCTCATGCAATATGAATGAAAAGAATATTTATTCTTCCATTTATTATTCATTCCACCTTTATGGAATTAGGGATGCAGAGTTCCAGGCCAGAAGAGCTGCAGCCACTTTGGATCTTTGGCAATGCCTGAGAAGCTCTGATGGAAGGCTCTGCTGACAGGGAAAGTGCCCATTCGCTCATCCAGGGTGAGTTATTTAAGCACTTGACTTCTTTTGTGAACACACACAAACACACACACACACACACACACACACACACACACACACACACACAGAACATGATGTGGTTAGAACTCAGCATCACCACTACCCTCCCTCCCCTGCACAGACCTCTCCCTCTTGTAACCATGGTCAGTTTGTGAGGGTATCTCTCTGCACTGCTTCATGGAAAATACAAACACGTGTGGGCAACAGCACCATGGCTTCCTTTTCCTCCTTGGGATTCAGATCTCTGGATGCACAGAGCACATACAAGCTGTTAATTCATCACAACGAGGATGGTGATGATGATATTTTAAGAGAAACCAGAATGATTTGAAAAAAAGTATGCTTCTAGATGATGCAGGTATCTGTCATGTATGATGTATTGCTCCATGTATTATTACTTTGTATCATATACAAATATATGGATATAGTTGCCTAAAATTTTTTAAAGATTCATGAAGAATTATTTTTTCTATGCTTGCTGTTCATTTACGGTCTGAAAACCCTCTGTAGTGACAAAATAAATCATTTTTTCCTCAGTGGCAAATGTAGGAAATGTTGCCCTCATTCACACCCCAAGAGGAAATTAATTAGAATTTAACATGTAATCAGTTTAACTTGTAAAGTAAATGGCACATACATCATCTCTATGCAAACAAACAATGTCCTGTTGGGTCTTGCTGCTCTGAGAAGGAAATTTATCATGTGCTGACTAAGAGACAAAGATGACTCTCCCCTTAAGATTTAAATACCCAAATCCAAGTCTCCCAACATTGGGAGATGCCAATGTTGAGGTGCCTTCTGTGGCTGTGAATCACATTGGGTTTATTCAATTCCTTTGAAAACCACACCTGTGAATGTAGAATAGGATACTTTTAAATCAAACATGCACTTGAATATGCAAGCATGCACATACACACATTAAAGACACACTACACAAACACACATAATATATGCATGCATAAACATACACACGCTATTTTATCATTTGGCTCAGATCCACCAGATGACACTTTCAGGGAACCATGACCCTTCCTTACAAGCGTCTCTAAGGACACATTTTGATATGTCTTTATAATATCTAGTTCTTCAAATTTGAGGTTGACTTTACTGACTTTTGTAATGATTGGCTTGGGCTATCTGCATTCAAGTGAATTCCAAACTATTTCAGGGAACTAAGCAATCAAAATTGACCCATTTAGAACATGTGAAGGGGCAGTATTGATTTTTTTAAATGCAATTTTTAAGGATTTTTTCTGACAGTTTCTTGTAGTAGTTGGAAGAATGTCAAACTTCCCCTTTAGAAGAGGAATGAATTAGATGCAGAAGGGGTAGAGAAATATTGCTTTCTCTCTTCACACACTCACCCTGAGCCATGTCTTCACATGCATTCTTAACTGGAAAGCACTTTGAATATTTCAGAAGAATAAAAAAAAATCCATTCTCACACTGTTCTTTCCATTTTCCTTACTTTAAATGGTGCACAAGACAGAATAAAATGTAATTTATACTGTTCCAAACTGAGAGGGTTTTGCAATGGAGTGAAATCAAAGCTATGATTTCATTTTTTTATTATTATGAAATATCATTGTTATTTTGCTATTGAAGTCTATTTATTCTGCCTTCCAGCTGCCCTTTTCTAGTGTTTGGTTTCTGTTCATGAACTGCCTTCCCTGCCAGATACTAGAATATTATCAAGAGGGCAGATAAACTTTAATATAGGAGGCCTTATTTTGCCTATAGAATATAGTGATTACTTCAGTATTATTTAAGGAACACACGCAATTAATTTTCAAATGCAGACTGTAGCAAATAGTGTGCAATGTTCAAAATTATATACAGCATTATCTACTCACCTGACCTATTTATTTTGCATTAGATTCAAGAAATACAAAGAAAGTAACCAACACTTTCCTCGGAGTAGAAACTATGCTTTTTAGACACTGCAGCACTCTTTGATATGATATGATTCTAATGCTTCTTGGCTGGTATTATGGATTGCTTTATGTCTCTAAGTGCAAGGTGGAGGCTGGGATTTGTGTGACTTGTGCATTACTGCATCCTTCTCGTGAGAAATCCTAAAATAGCAACATATCCTATGGCTTTTCTGAACTGTACTTATTTTCAACTTTAATGTCTTCAGAAAAAAAGTCACCCAGCCACAGTAGAAATTGCTCTCATTCCAAGCAGCTCAGACGAGGGAACCACCAATATTTCATGGGCTCTGTTCATTCTGAGCCCTTTCTCCCAATTAAATTCGAGAATAACCTAGCTTGCAAAATTAAGAATTTCAGGGAAGAAATATGAAACACCATCTGCTCTAAATAGAAGAAATTCTGTTTGATAACTCGATTTGTAGGAAGTTAATGAGATCTGGGATCTTTCTACAGTTTCCTTAGGTCTGAAGGGCAAAAGATTTCTGTTGCTCTTGACTCACACTATCCATAATGGACGTGCATAGTCCTTTCAGTGAGAATGGTTATCACATGCCATATAGACCCCCCTCCTTAAGAGAAAATTTATGCTCAATTTAGAGATGGGTATCCTTTTTGGAATGATAACTTCTTCATGTCAGAATCCTGTCAGATGTATATACAGATAAGTCACAGACATCTTGCAGACAGCTCTTGTAGCATACCCGGAACCTCTACATCTGATGTGACCATGACATATTTGTCAAAACTGGGAAATTGACATTAGAGTCTCACTATACAAATGAATCTTGATTTCATTTGGATTCTGTCTTATCTTTTCCATGATTCCTATTTTCTGTTCTAGAATACAATCCAGAGCCACTATGTCTCCCAAGTTTCCTCTGATCCATTACAATTTCTGTGTACAATTTTGTTGTTTTCAGAATCTACCACATGTCCTATAGACTTTCTTCCAGCCTGAGATATTAGCTGTATTTCTTTTCTTCTTTTTTTTGTGTGTGTTGTCATTG
The DNA here is from genome assembly GCA_023101885.1 of Typhlomys cinereus. Lineage (NCBI taxonomy): Eukaryota > Metazoa > Chordata > Mammalia > Rodentia > Platacanthomyidae > Typhlomys > Typhlomys cinereus. The sequence continues at coordinate 345,102 of JALPQD010000525.1, read as the reverse complement.
GTGTGAATATTTGCGTGGGTGTGGGTAGAAGGAGGCATTTTGTGTGCCTATGGAGGCCTAAGAGTGATTTCAGGAATCATCCTGGGTTGCTGCACCTCTTTATGGCTATGCTCTGGAGTTTTCCAGGCTTCCCTTTCAGGGCCAGAAGTACAGGCCTCACCACACCTACTCCATGTTTTTAACAGATCTCGGATCTGAACTCAAGTCCTTTTGCTTGTGAGGCAACATTTAACCCCTGCACCATCTCTCCAGCTCCTTGGCTGTATTTCTTGCAATTAAACTGGAGTCATGGGTTTGGGGGAAGATAATCACAGAAAACTCACACCACCATAGCAGCATATCATATTAAATCATGGCATATTGTATCAATTCAGCTCCAAATATAGGTGTCAAATTGATAATGGAGGGCATAACATTTAAGCACAATGGTGAAAAGGTAAGAGTTGAGGCAAGTTGTAAGCAAGCTTATGGATGTTGATCCATTAATAATGGAAGACCCAGCCCATGGTAGGTGAGACCATTCCCTGGGTGGGTGGATAAAATGGAAATAGTAGTCTCAGTAGTTTGACAGACTTTTGAATACGGTGGAATGTTGCTGTGCTGACACTCTGACAAGTGAGAAAGTCTGCCACTCAGCAATTCCTCTGGATGTGGGATGGCCAGTTCCTTCAGCTTCTGATGGCTCAAGGTACACTATGAACTGAATCAGAATTGCAAGCAGAACAAAATCCCCTGTTCCTCTGAACTGCTTAGTTGTGAACTTATTAGCAACAGACAAATCATAACACATTTTGCATCATATCATATCACATACTGTCACCATATATCATATAATACTGACATATCTTATCATCACCACATTGTATGGTCATATAACATGCCCACATCATATCACATTATTTTATGATATCCTGTCATCACATCCTGTCATATCATGGAGCATGTGATCTCTGCACAATCTCACCAATGACATAATTACCCTTCATAACCTGATGAGGACAAAGTCTTCCAGGATTGTCTATTCTAAGTTTATTGCCTTGATATTTCCCTACCCTGTTCATTGGTAGCAAGTGATTGAGTTTAATCCACATTTAATGGGAAAAGAGAGGATAAATTCCACCTTCTGGAAGGGAGATAATCTACATCTATTATTGAAATACAGCAATAAACAACTTTATTCTTGCACATTCACTTCTTCAATTATTTATCAATCTCACTGTGATACCTGCATATTTACTTTGGCTTAATATCTGATACCATATTATTTATTTTATTGCTTAAATATCCCAATATTGGTTTTATTTCAGTTTCCAGGTGGCTTCTATGGTCCCTTGACAATCTTCCTTCCTTCTGTTGTTTTTGTTTTGTAAACATGTCTTCTTTCTGGCATTACAAGTATCTCTAAGAATATCTTGCATTGTCTTTATCCCATCACATAAACCAGTTATTCTCCCAGGGTTTCATCACCATGTAGTAGAGAGTAGTATTTTGAGATCAATCTTGGGTAAATCTTGTGCTTGCTGACACTCTGCACACCATGCTCCAAGACTAATAAAAGAAAAAGCGTGCAAAATGGATTATATATATATATATATGTATATATATATGTGTGTGTGTGTGCGTATCTATATAGTATTCCTACATATAACATATGTGTATTTATCTGCATAATTCATACTGAAGTCTGTAATTTCATTCTGCTACTGCTATTTACAATCAACCTTACTAATCTAAAATTTCATTCTCACGCAGAAAACTTGCCTCCCACCATCCATTACACATTCACACGGATTTTCAACTCTAGTAACTGTGAAAAATTTTTTAGAATTAACACATAACTTCATGCAACACAAATTTACCAGCCAGAACAGTGTTTAGATAGTTCCTTTGGGTCATTAGCTTTACAAATTTGAATCAAAACATCATTTTTCCTGTTACCTGCAGCAAGCCATGTTTTTCTTTTCTTTACAACATTGATTTCCGTGAGATGATTTCAGACTTTTCTACATCAGGGAAGACATCTGTCACAGTCTGTATTCCATCCTGGGAACCCAAATATCCAGATTGATTGATTGCTTGTATACATGGACATATCCATGTTTATACTATGTGATATAGCTTCTGGATTGAACATGTACATAGTGTCATGTGCCTAGTACTCTGAGGTCATAAAATGTGAATCTGCTGCCCTAGAAGTTCTAGAAGTTTCTCCAGGAAAACACTTTCCTCTTCCCAAGCTTCTTAGAACCCTCGACGGTTTTTCTGCTCTACCGACTTGCCTTTTCTCAGTGTTACATGAATATAATCACGTAGCATGTACCTTCTAAAGAAGCATCTTGTTTATTTCACTTAGTAAAATACATTTGAGATTTTTTAATGTTTTATTTTCATTAGAGAAATAAAGAGTGAAGTGGGGCAAACACATGCATGCCATGGAACAAATATGGAGGTCATAGGACAGCTTTCAGCAGCCTATTCTCTCCTTCTACCACGTGGGTTTCTGGGAATCAAACTCAGATGTCCAGGCTTCTGAGCAGTTGCCTTTACCCGCACGGGCCTTGTATTTCATCTGATTTTGCATGAATTAGTAGCACATTTGTTTTTATCCCCATATAACATTCCAGATTTACCACAACTTATTTACTATTTACCTATGCAAAGAACCTCTGTTTCTTTCTGGTTTGGGCAATCATGAACAAAATTGATATATACAAAGTCATGGTGGTGGGCATTACATTACATTTGTCTTCATTTTTCCTTCCTTCCTTCTTTCCTTCTTTCAAAACAGAGTCTCACTAGACAGGCCAGTATTACCTTGTGACTCTCCTGCCTCAACTTTCCTAATGTTGAGGTTATAGGCATCCATCAGCATGCATAACTGGAGGTAAAACTTTATAAAAGACCAGTGAATTCTTAGGACTGCTGCATTAGAAGACAATGTTCAACTTCTTAAGAACCTGTGCAGCTGTCACAGAATCCATCATTCTCCAATCCTACATCAATAAGTGCATGAGTTGGCTTTTCTCCCTCTGTGCCCACATCTGTCAATGTTTGGTGATGGTACTCATTAAAATAGACAAGCAATGGGGGTGGGGAGATGGCTCTGCCTCTCAAGCAGAAGGTCCTGAATTCAGATCCCAGGTTCTACGTTAAAAAAAAACAAAAAAACAAACAAACAAAAAAACTCCAGGTGGAATGGGTGGTGGCCTGCACAGCTAACCCTGGTGGACGGAGCCTGGAAAATCCCAGGGTGAAGACAAGTGGAAGAAGCAATCCAGGATGACTTCTCCACAAGGACACACAGTGCCTTCTGATGCGCGCGCGCACACACACACACACACACACACACACACACACACACACACAAATAAATAAATAAATAAATAAATAAAATAGACAATAATATCATATTGTGGTTTCAATTTACAATTCCTTACAACAGAGGATGACAATGATTTTTAAATGAATTTTCCATTCACATGCCTTCCTTTGGTAAAGTATTTTTTCCAGATCTTTTACATGTTTTGAAACTAGGTAGCTTGCTTCTTAGATGTTGCATGTTGAGAATTCTCTACATATTTGCTACAAGTCCTTAAACAAATATGAATTTTGAAATCATTACTCAGTCTGTGATTCAAACTTTAATTTTGTAAAAAGTGTCTTTCACTGACTTTTTTTTTTTTTTTACTTTTAGTTAAGTCCAACCTGCCAAGTTTCTTTTATGGATCATGATCTTGATACTGTGAAAATTTATCACTGAACACAAGTCCCACAAATCTTCTCCTGTACCATAGCCCAGGTGGTCTAAGGTTTTATGCTCACATTTAGATCTTTGAATTTCTTCCAGGTAAATTTTGCAAAAAGCATTCAACTCCTGGCCTTTTTGTTAGGTCTGAGAGCAATCTAGCATAGTATGTTGAAAACAACTGTCTTTCTCCATTGCTTTATGCATGCCCCATTATATAAAAAACACACACCTGATTGCATTTGAATGAATGTGCATCTGAATTTTCTGCTTCATTTGAAACCTTTGTAAATATCTTTTCTTCAATCTGATTCTTTCTGCCCAATTTTACTTAAGTAGTACGTCTTAAAGTCATACTTTCTGAGAATTATTTTAGTTGCTCCAAATATACAATGTTTTTCAATATTTCTATTTACTCAATAACAGTTGCACACATATAAGCATTGTATCATGATGTGATGCCCCACTCTCCTCCTCCTCCTAAACATCTCCAGCATATGCCCCGTCCCACCTTTATGTCCTGAACATTCTGTTATTAAAAGCAGCAGCAACAACATAAAGTTCCATTAGTTCTGCTCATGTATTCAATCACTGTAGAATTCACAGCCTACCCAGTCACACCACTAAAGAAAAACAACTATCCCTCCCCAACAGTCATCCATAGCTTCTCAACTAAGGGCAAGAACTTGTAAGACCCTTGTCCTGCATGAATAGATGCAATAATTTTTTAATTAATGTTTTTGCTGCTCAGGGAGAAGTTAAATCTGTGTAGTTCTAAGATTTTCATAAGAAAATGTATCCATTATTAAATTTTTAGTTCAGTATTTAGTGTTTAATATTTTACTGAACAACGGATTGGACTATATGTGTTAATTTCAGATCGGGCAAGGTTCAGAATAAAAGAAGGTATCAAAAATAGAAGAGAAACATCGTGCAAAAGAGAAAGAGGAAGAATATTCCTCAGGAAAGTCTCACTACCCTCATGCACTTGTCCCTAAAAATAGAATGTCAACAAATGTGAAAGAAAGACTGACAGGAGAGTATCCAGGAATGCACAAACCCAGGAGGACAGTTGGAGACTTTATTGCCCCTCTTGCAGTTAATTGATGGATTAAGAATGCATAAAGTCAGCAACTATAACCTTGATATGACAGTGTTATCAATCACTCTGATTTAATTGACATTTATAAAACAATACATCCCCAAACAGTGACATAGACAGCCATGTGGACAATTCCCCAAGATCCCAGATCCTGACGCACAGCACAAGCACTTAAAAATGTAAAAACTCTACAAAGAACGTTCTCAAAGGTGATGAGACTAAACAAAGAAAGGGAACCTAAGGAAGTTCACTGGGAAATCTCCAGATGATTGACTATGAAACAATATATTTCTGTATAATGCATGAGCCAGAGAGCTCTCAAACGAGAGTAAAATTATTTTGAATTTGCAGTGATGGTAAAAACACAATTTGTGATAGTTAATGGGATGCAGAGAAGAGAAGACAATGATTAGGTGTGTGACATTTAAACCATTTGCTAGTAAAAGAAAGATGCAAACTTAGCCCATCAGCCAGGTTTTATCCTTTGGACTTCAGAGAAAGAGGGTGACTGTGGTCATCTTTGTTGTCAGGTGGACAATTGGGAGGTAGGGATCCTTGGCACATCCATGAGAGGTTTTCTTGATTATCTTCACTGATATGACAGCTAGAAAGTGAGGGGCACTATCCCTTGGCCTGGTGGTCCTGAAGTGAATAAAAGATGAAATGCATGAACACATACATTCAAGCTTTCTGCTCTAATCACAGACGCAGCATGGACACCCACTTCAAGGTCCTACTGCCGTGATGTCCACATCATGATGGACTGCACATCAAATTCTGCGCTGAAACAAACCCTTTTCCCCCTTTAATCTGCTTTTGTCATGGCAATGTGTCAAATAACTGAAGCAGTAATTTATATCTGAAATGAACAGGAGAAAAGATATGAATGATTTTGAAAAATGAAGAAAACCAGTCAACAAAACCAAAACTGGACCTTCGAGGTCAGTGAAATTTATAAACCTTTGTATGGGTATTGCAGTTTGGCTCTGTAATGTTCCTACATAGCCCTTATAGTCACTGCCTGAAACCATTTCTCTCATCATCTGAAAAACTGAAGAGACCAGGACCTGGGAAGGGCTGTGATCGAACTTGACATGACGTATTTATCTCTACCACTTCATGGGTGGAGGATGGAGGTGAGACATTGACTGAACCTGGCAGTTATTACTATTATTATTATTATTAATTTTTTGAGTATGGAATCCTCACAAACTTGCATGTCATCCTTATGCAGGGACCATGCTAATCTTCTCTGTTTTGTTCCAATTTTAGTATTTGGGTTGCCAAAGCGAGCATCAGTAATTGTTTATAATTCAATCCTTCTTTGTTCTTCGCCAGATTGTCTCTGTAACCAAGTGCCTTTAAGCTGCCAAATGCTCTCTGTAGTTTGAACCTTATGCTGTCTGTAGTTTGAACCTTATACCTTCCTCTTTGTCCCCCTGTGGAGTATTTGCAAGCCCCAGAATCTGCATTCTGGAGTCTTTATCTTCCTCCACATCCTTTCATTGAAGACAGCAAGAAATAGGTCCCCTTAGAGTCCCTGTACCCTGCTCTCAGTTCATTAGCAAGTGATGACCTGATGGTCAATGCCAATTAACAACTTGAATTAAGAAGTGTTTAGATCACTAGTGAGGCATACCTGTTTCATAGTTAGTTACAAGTGTCAACTTGACAGTTGTGGGTTCAAGTTCTGGGCACATTTGTAGAGAATTAGTAGTTGTGTTAAGCCCACAGCAAACCTGTAGGAGATTGTCTACTTGATGGGGAAGGTCCAGTCTCTGGGCAGTTGAATAAGGTGGAAGAAACTGGTTGAGGGAGTTGGCATCCTTCTGTATACTTGGTCAAACATGCTGGTCTGGCAAAGAAGGATTGTCTCTCTCTAAGCTGTTACGTGGATATGGCATGGCCAGTTCCTTGAGCCCTTGGTGTTGGTGTGAACACTCAAGCGAAGCTGGACAAGGAACTGTAACCAGACTATTGACTATCACAAGAGAAAATTAAGCCCCTTGTTCTCTTAAGAATTTTGTCATGATGTTATCTGCTACAATGCAGGCAAGCTGACAACCTGTGAGAGCATGTCTATTGAGAATTAACTAAAAAGGAGAAGATGAACACTGAATGTGAGTGACACCACCTTGACAATAAAAAAGGGAAAAGGATAAAACTGAATAGCCGCGGTCCACTTTTCTCCACTTCCTGACCTGTCAAGGCGCGAGCAAGCGGCTTCCTGCCACCATGAACCATATCTTCCCCACTATAATGGATTCCATCTCCAGAATCATGAGCCAACACAAACTTTTTCTCTTTTAAGTTGCCTGTAGCAGGTATTTTGTTACGGCAGCAAGGAATGTGACTTATTTCCCTTACATGCCTTTCGTGTTAGTAACAGCTGATCCTGACAAAGGATCTTAAATCTTGTACTCTTGAGGGTCGTGAGCAGGAAATTCAGGATGGAGGCTCAGGTGGAGAAGGAGGTAATACAATTCAGGAAATTCACCTTCCATAGTCAGCTCCTTCTCACCAAAGATCTGCTGCGTAGATTCCTAGAGGTGTGACATGCTCCAAACTGTGACTGATGCCAATTCTTTTGATGCTTTCATGTCTGAACAGAGTGGAGAATTTTATAACTGGCCCTTCTCAGTGTACTTCCAAATGTCAAACACAATCCAATCATGAGATAAGTCCTATTATCAGTGTACAGGTATTGTTTCTCTATTCTGTGCACTTGTCCCTTCTTACCAAAGGATGTCCCAGAAGCATTTCCTGTTTGCTAGAGAGACTGGGCGTGGGTTGCCTGATGCGAAGAAACATTGCTCTTTTGAAAGGTATGAACTGAAAAGTTATTCTTAAACATATTAGCCAGGTAAGAAAGATTTTATTCTAGGCCAATGCAGTAAGGATATTGTAACACTGATTGTTTTCAACTTACAATACACAAAAAATGAATAGAGATTGACAGATAAGCAATAAATAGAAAGCATTCAGTGGATAGAAAACTACTAAGAACAGGCAACAACATGTAAAAGCAGGAGAATCTTGCCTAAATACTATGATGCTCCATTTTTATTGGGACTTGTTTGAATTAGTAAAATACACCTCTGGGTATCTGTGATGTTTCCAGAGATGATTAGATTACAATAACATTGATTGGATTCCTTGTATGATGCCATTATTGAGATATGATGAAAGGTCATACATGGGGTCTAGCTACAGGAAGAATATTACTATGGGTGTATCCGTGTATGCTATATATGTGCAATAGTTAGATATAGGTTTCAACTTGACAGTTGCAGGCTGGGTATTGGGCACAGATGTGAAAATTTGACAATTAGGCAAACCCTTGAACAAGCTTGCAGGAGATTGTCTAATTGATGTGGAAGAACTAGCTCGTGGAGATGGTACCTTCCAGTAGTTGACCAGATAAAGGGAGTGCAGAAGGGTCTGGCCCTCATCCTCTGTTTTCTCTTCCTGTGTCCTTTTTTTCTGACTTCCAATCTACCACGAAGTACCAACTTCCACTGCTAACAAAATCTTCATCTGCCCAAGCCCTTGGTGCCAAATGACCATTGACTGAACCCTCTGAAATTATGACTAAAATCAACCTTTTCTCTTTAAATGGTTCATATTTTGGTGACAGTGATGTAAAGGTAACTAACATGATAACCACCAGGATAGACTTATGAATTAAAGGGATGAACACATCCCTTCATCACACAGAAAGGTTGATGGAATATCAGAAGTGACTGTGTAGGTTAAGATGCACCAGAGCAAAACAGACAGAGGGCAGCCTGGTCCGGGAGTTTCAAAAGACTCTAAATCAAGTTCAGTCAAAGAGAGTGTGATTGACAAGGTGTCTGGCTGATCCTGACCTTGGCCTGGGAAGTTGGACCCCCTTGCCTATTCCCTTTGAGGGACAAGGCTGAGACTGGAAGCGAGTATGAGGACGTTGGGTATGGACAGGTGATTGGCAGGAGATGGTGGAGGGTGGGGCCATGTAGAACGCTAACCAAGCATTCTCCATCTCCCTTAGACATCTGCTGCTTCTCCTCTACCCTCAGACATCTCCTGCCTCACTTCCACAGCTGACTGTGTCCTGCACGCCAGAACCTTCTCCATCGTGGAGCACCCCCTCTGTTTTTGGCTGCTGCTCTCAGCACCACCTTCTATTCAACTCCCTTCTGCTGTGTAATTCAGGCTGCCAGGAAACATGGAGAGTCTGATTTTAATTTTGAAGGCCCTATTTCATCACACAACCTATTCTCCTGCTCACCGTTTCCTTTCAAACCTAAATGTCAGCTGGTGAATCCCTGCCAGGAAAACTGGCTTACAACACAAAACTCCATCTCTTTTTTTTTTTTTCAAGTCAAATTCCTCTCCACACCTGGGCTAAGTCCTGGGGAGCAGTGAGCATGTGGTCGCCCCCACCACACCCATGACTCATGGATCAAAGTCATCTCATGGATGTATTGGCTTTGGGATTCGTGGTATGAATTTGAAAAAAATATCCTGTCTCTCTTACAGAACTTTAAAAACACAAATAAATCTTAGGTATCACAACGCACGTTTTTTACTAGGCTCACCTGGATAATTAGAATTTGGGAGGGGGTATTAGTGTGAATATTGGAACAACGACCATATCAAATAGATTATCAGACATCTGTGCTTTCCAAATACTCAATACTGTTACCAGGAACATTCCAACTCAGTTTCAGTCTTTAGCCATCTGGTGGCTTCTCTCCTTTCATTCATCTTCCTTGACTTTCCCTCACCTTCTCTTTGCTCCCCCATAATTTTAAATTATTTGTTGTGGCTTAAGAGCTGGCATTTTGTACCCCATGACTGGAGCCAAGCTGTGCTAAACACTGGTAAAGAGATAGAGTCTTCATGGAAGAAAATAGGACCCCTTTCTTTTAAAAGATATGTCCCTGCAAATACCCTTTCCTTTGCACTCTCAAACACGGCATGAGAGAAATTCACCTCTGATGGATGAAGACAGGAACAAACATCTCTCAAAGCCTTCAAGACAATCCCTCCTCTTGCGAGATCTGATGGCTGGGCGACTTTAATGTGATCTAAATCCTTTTGGTGTCACGGCCAGAGTTTAAAAGTCTTGGTACAATCTTTAAAGTTCTTTGATGTCTGACTCCCACTAAAATTTAGAAATACATACTTATTGAAGATCTTTTGCTTGGGCAGATAAAGATAAATTTAAGGTTTCATGAAGAAAAGAAATACAGAATATATGTGGATGAGAGAGTTTAATAGGTGTTGAGTGGGATCATTTTGGCTTTGTAATGCACAGGTATGATTGCACAAGCACATACATGCATACTCATAGATGCACATACAGAGTATAATACATATGCATTATGCATGTATACACTCAAAAACGTGCACATATAGTGCATATTGTATATGCATGTATTCACAGATACATACATGCACATCCAATGTAAGATACCTATGTGTACATATGCATACATGCACACGCAGTACATAATATATATATATGCATGTACTCACACTCATATACATGCAGACATAGTGCCTGATACATATACATGCATGTCCATAGATAAAGTGAGTAGTATCTTATACTAATACATAAAATTATACATTTTCCGGCTCAGGATATTTTGATATCTCAGTCCAACCTTATTGAAACTGTGTCTCCACTGAATTTTTTTCCTTCCTCAACTCACTTCCTTGACTTCTGGTTATTTGTGTCAGATAAAGAAGAGTCATCATCATTTCTCAAAATTGAAAGCGATGGGAAAGATTATGGAAATGAATAGGAGTTGTAAGATATTTAAGCCAACAGCAGTCTTTCTTCCCAAAAAGTGTCACCTCTGCACTGAAAGACATTAACAGTGTGGGTCACTTACTGTAAGAATTATGCATGATAGAAGGACAAAGCCATGTGCCATGGTATGTATTTGCTGTGTACATTATATCAAGGTAAAGCAGGGGTGCTTCAGCCCTATCCAAGAGCAGTGGGCCATCAGGCTGATGGAGATTTGCAAAGTTTCCTACACTTGACTTCATCCCAAAGACCAAGAAGTGAAACATTCGCAGTGATTTTGACGACATACCCAGGTGTCTGAGCTGGTCATTAGGCAAGATCTGTTTCTTTCAAACAAGAAAACAGAATGTGCCCATAACAGCCATGCCTCCTTCAGGAATGAGAACATCAAAATTTGGCAGATACTTTTCCTTCTCTCTAAAAATGTAAGACATTCATGTTCTTTTGTCAAGGCGATACACATTGAAGAGGATTTCTACTTTAAAATGGGGTGAATATAAAAACACATTGTATGAACCAGACAATGATATTATTTTTCATTTTTTGTGAAGGGGTGCATATAAAGGTCAGAGGTCAATCTCAGACATTGGTCCTCAAGTGTTATCCCTCTTGTTTTTGATATATAGGCTCTTGCTGGGACCTGGTGCTCACCAATGAGGCTAGACGGGCTGGCCAGCAAACTCCTCCTCCCCAGTGCTGGATTCCAAGCCTGTTCTATCATGTCTACTTCTTTCACATTGGTGCAAGGGATGGAACTCAGGTCCTTATGCTTACGTGGCAAGCCCTTCAATGACTGAACTGTCTCTCCAGCTCCCAATTTTTTATATCCTAAAAGAATCAGGGAAAATGAATATACAGAAACCATAAAAACAATAAATATAGATTGAATCAAAAAATGGTTATGTGAGGACTGGGAAGATGGCTCAGGGGTTAAAGCCTTTCTCTTGCAAGCCACAAGACCCAAGTTTAGAGTCCCAGATTCAACATAAAAATGCCAGACAGAAATCTCAGTAGCAGCCTGAGATTCAGGACTGGAAAATGGAGCCTGGGAAACCCCAGAGCAAAGCAATAAAGAAGGATAGCAATCCAGGATGGTCCCTAATGTGTCACTTGGACTTCCACAGGCACACATACCCAAATGCCCTTTGGTACACACGTAGGCACATATGCATGCACACATACACAATAAAAGGTTATTAGAGAAAAATCAAATAAGCCATAATCATTTTAAAATTTAAAAGTAGAAGCATAAAATTTTTCTCTCTAAAAATTCTTATATGATTTATGCATATATTGTGACATATAATGAAAATTAATAATAGAATAATTTAACATAGCTCTAATTAGCTTTTTATAAAATAAACTGTGTGAAAATATTAATAACATTTTGGTGACATATTAATGCAGCGAAAAAATCACTTATTCATCACTTTCAATTGTATTTGTAGTTTTCTAACAGAGAAACATAAATGTCTGCTAAAATGCAAGTCAACCAGTTGGAGATACGTGATTTATTCTCTGTAGTGTTGACATTCTAGGTAAGGTATTTTAGGACTCATGTGCATCCTCAGATAACAGAAGTGCTGGCCTCTGATTACTTCCACACTTTCTGTCAGATGCCCCAGAATTGTAACATCCGTCCTGTTGACAGCTTGTATCCAAAAGTTATTGTAATGAGTCCAACTTGAAACAAAATAAAAGTTTATGACATCAAAATTATATTTACTTTCTCCTGTTTGATTCTAGTCCCCTGTCCATAACCTATGTCATAGACCTACCATCTTTCTTGGAATAGAAACTGACAGAAAAATCTCTGGTAAAAGCAGGTACTGGGTAACAGTTGCACTGATTAAGCACACAATTTTAGCGCACAGATTGTGTAAGTAGCCACGTTACTGGAAGGAGCCACGTACCACTACTTTTAGCAACTCAGGAAAATCTACCCATGTGCTGGTCTACTAGCCTCTTCTATGACAGCAACTTTGGCACTAGAAGCAAATGCCATTTTCATTATAAGTAAGTTCCTCAGTGGCTAATTCACCTCAGGGCTGTTTCCTAGAAACTTGAAAGCTACATTTTTTTTCAGTTTATTAGACATATACCCATACCTTTGAAAAACATTCTTATATTATGCTTATTTATCTGAGAGAGAGAAAGGCATGTGTGTAGAGATCAGAGGACAGCTTTTGGAATCGCTTTTCTCCTTCCACCGTGATGGCTTCTAGGGATTGAACTCAAGCACTAACTTTCAAAGCAGGTGCCTTATCAACCGAGTTGTCTTGCAGACACTTGCAAAGGAATGAACAAATGAATGAATGAACAAAAATTTCTAGTGGCCATCTGATATAGAATATCCTCTTGCCTCATCCTCCTGACTGGTAGAGTTACAAGCATGTGTGAGTGTGTCCCTATGCTCAGTATGGTTACAGTGTGCATGTGTCCCCAGGCGCAGATAAATGTCCTCATTCGTATTATTTTTTTCTTACAATTTAGTTTTCCGGCCATACCTATTGAGGATCAAGTTCAAATTGAAGAAAATAAGGACTCCATGTTGAATATACGGGAGGCAAGGTCAATGGGCAAGTGTTATTTTAAAATATGTGACCAACAACACTGTTCTCTTCTATCTTTCTATCTAAAAATATATGATCCATGTAGTAGCTACTGATTGAGTATTTTGGAAAACAGGGAGAGGGCCAGGAGGAGGACAGGTGATAAATCACCTGATTTATCGAGGGGTGTTCTCCACGCAGGGGGAGAGGAGCTCAGTGTTCACATTTGGCACTAAAAGTTCTGAGCATAGCCCATGGCAATATATTCAATCATCAGTGCCAACAAGCAATTTCATGTTTGGGGAAAGAATAAAATAATTTCATAACAACATTTTCTTTTTATTCCTTTGGCCACATTGTTGCCTTTTTCCCTTCCCGATGCCTTGCTTCGTGATGCTCTAGGCTGCCTGAAGCAAAGGCAGCAGAACGAGCTGAAGTTAGGAAATGGGAAGTATGAGACTGAAGAGGTGGCTGCAGTTAAAAGCTTAGGGTAGATAAAAAGCTCATTTGCACAAGGAATAACAAATGTAACCGTAAGCTGGTGGATGAAATATGAATTGGCAACCTAGAAACCAATACTTAAAAAAAAAGCAATTTTAGCACACAGATTGTATAAGTAGCCATGTTACTGGAAGGAGCCACGTACCACTACCTTTAGCATTATTATGCCGATGATTTTCCCACGGTATGCCCTACACCTCTGCTCGCAGGATGACGGATAAACATATTAGAAAGTCTCAACATTTACCTTCATTTGTCTTCATTGTGATCCACTTCTGCAGTATGAGCAAAAGAGACCATTTGTAGTGGGGAATCCACGTGGTGTTTATCCAAACTAGTTTCTGGAAATAAATCCTCCTGGTTTACTGGGGAACCTCCTGGGTTTAAGTCAATATCACATAGCATCTTAGATCTTCCAGTGTCATCTGATCAGACCTTTAAATGATGACTAGATGGAACAGAACAGGCAGGAGGTATGAAGGAAATGCCTGCTACATGGAGGAAGCAGCCTGTGATGCAGCCTGGAGTTCAGTGAAGAGCTTGGTATTTACAAGGTATCAAACAGCAACCCACACAGACACAGAGAGACTGGCTCTAAGGGAAGCATGGCAATGCTTCTAACCACATAAGACCACCAACCTCATGATGCCTACCCAGATAAAAATCAGTACTTATCTGTGTCACTCCAAAAGCTATTCTAAAAATGAAAATTAGAAAGAAGGTTCCATGGGATGGAAGTGAGGCAACTCTCACAACATCTATAAAACCTCAAGTCTACTAGCGTGACTGACCCCTTCCTGTTTGCATTTATGTTATATGCTGCCCCTTCCGTCTGTGTGTGATATGCATTATTAATATGAACTCCTGGTGCTGGAGGTAAGAAAGAAGCATGCTTTTTCCTCCCACTCACCATCCCCAACCTGCCTCTATAGAACACTGACTTTAAACATTGCTAATTGGAGATTTGGGTGACAGTTTCAAGGTCAGATTTCCTCAGCCTATGCTGGGTACAACTGATACTATCTCATGGCTTTAAACATGAAAATATAGCTTGTACTCGGGCAGTTGGTGACTCCCTGACCTGTCTACTTCCTTTCTCCCTCATTTCTATGTTTGTCCAGAGCCACCTTGGAGCATTAATATTTCAGAAGCCAAAAAAGTAGTCATTACACCTCTAAGAGTCTCTACAGCAGCAGATCCTCCTGGATTTTCATGAGGTTGCTATGAAATGCTCTTTTCCTGTATGTATTCCCATCAAGGGAATTATGGAAGTCTTAATACCAAAGACCATCTTAGTCTTATGGGATCTTTAGCACCTAGGCAAAGAGATTAGCTGGATGACTTTATTTTAAGTTTTCTTTCTAGCTGAAGTTTTATACCTACATATTGAAAGGCTATGATCTGGCCGGAAGCCAGTCAGGAATGTAGACAGGAAAATCTTCTCCAACAACAACTGCTGTGATCTGAGGTCATCTTAATTAATTTTGGGCTGACCAGCCTGGTATTTACTTGAACTCTCTCAAATGTCGCACTAATTTGGCTCTATTTCCTGCAACCAATTATTGTCTAAATCTCAAAAGGAAAAAAAAAGGAGTTAACTCCGATTCTGTCTTGAAATTCTGCAAAGATATGGGTATATTAGTAAGTGTTATTTTTTTTTTATTTGAAGCCATGTAATACTCTCCAGAAATTGCAAAACTATTTAGGGTTTCCAATTGTTCTTTGCCCATTTTCCTCATAGTAATATGTGACTGTAGTTTAGTATCTTGCCAGGAGTCCAGTGGTGCTAGAATACTGCTCCCTTAGTTGGAGACTGCAGAAGTCCTCCTTGAGCTGTGGATGCTGCTTCTTCTTGAATTCAAAAATATGAAATGAAATTTCCAGAATAAAAAATTCCCAAGTTTTGATTGCATGCTATCTTCTGAGCATCGCTGTAAAAACCTGAAGTCATCCTGTTCTATTCTCCTCTGGCATTGCCACGCTTCCCTTAGAGCCAGTCTCTCTGTGTGTGGGTTGCTGTTTGGTACCTTGCTCCTATGCATGCTGCTGGTATACTCTGCCAGCTTGTCAGTCACTCAGCTGACTATGGACAGTGTTTGTGATCAAGGGTTATGTGCTGAATCTGAAATGGGTCCCCCACCCTGGACCATGTTTTGGCTGCTTATTCCTCAGCTGGAAGCACTGTTCTGGTGGACTACAAAAATTGTAGGACGTGGGGTCTAGATGGAAGAAGTAGGTCACTAGTCACAGGATGAGAAGATTATCCTTAATACTTTAAGCTCTCTCTTTCTTCCCAATCCATAGTGATGTGAGTGACTTGTGGCACTACATCTATTGAGTGGAGCTGTTCTGCCATGCCTTCCCTGTCATGATGGCTAAAGTACTCTGAGTCTATTGATGGATCTTTCCTTAAGTTGCTTCTGTTAGGTATAGTCATCATAGCAATGTGAAAGCTGTGAATACATGGAGAAACCTTTATCTTATTTACTGTTGACCATTCAGTGCAAAAGCAGTTATATCCATGATATTGACAATCAGAAATGCTATAGAAGAGCTGAAGAGTACTTTCCCATCGGTGAACATCCTCAGTGTATAGAAAGCTCAGTAATACCTATGAATAAAGGGGATGGCTGGATTCAGAGTTCAACTATTGCATGAATGCTTGTACTCTGTGTGTGTCTGTGTGTGTGTGTGTGTGTGTGTGTGTTGACAGGAATATCTTTAAGAAAGGGTTTTTGCCAAGGGAGATTTCAAAGAAGATAGCTGCTGTAAGCAAGCTAATTAGACATCCACTGCTAACAATCTTGACCTCAATTAGGCGAAGGATTCCTAATGAAATCCTTACAGGCTTTTTGTACTAAATGCTAATTGAATACCTACATGTGCTTCACCATTGTATCATATTAATGAGAAGGTATTTGCATTTTTAATGCTTTATTGATTTCCAATTCATAGCAGAGCTGTGGGTGTGACTTCGCCATGTCACTGAAAGCTAAACAAATGGATCTGCAGGGTTCACGAGGTCAGGAAAGCAAGGAAGTTTGTGACGCACTGCAGAACTTTACAGACTGCTGCATCTTAGCTACTTCTGACCACAATGGTCCCTGTCTCTTTAATTATTCATGAGCAGGTGGGGAGAGATAAGACTTGGTGAAACTGGAGACATGGTGTCTAGACCACGCTCTTTTTATGTTTGGGAAATTCTTATTATCATGGTGTGCGGCTTCTATTGCTTCAAGCCTATTTTTCTGGGGCTGCATGTAGTTATTTGCCCATTGAAAGTACTCATATGCACTATTTTGTCTTCAGGGAACAACCTCAGGTCTCCAGGCTTACAAGCAGGTGCTTTAGTTACTGAGCCAACTTATCAGCTCATATTTTTATTTTCTTAACATGAACTTATTATCAATAGGGGTTATCTGTCCTCAGTAGAGACATGGGGCATGGTCTCAAAATAACATTTTATTTTCTAGTTTTTTTGAATTTAAGTGGATTTGTTAATAATATTTGTTTGAACTTCACAACTCAGCCCTTCTAATACTCTTTCCCAGCTCACTTCTAAAATAAACTGTTGTAAATGTGGAACTTACTATTTCATCCATGTGCATTTTCTTTCCAATCAATCTCAAGCCTGAATTAATCTTTGGAGCTGCAGGTTAAATTGGTAATTTGAAATGGTAGAATTAATTTCAAGAGGTCCAGGTAGATTTCAATAAATGGGAAAGGGGTCACTTCTCTGAAATTCAGGCTAATTTCTGTAGCAAAAATGAGTAACTTGGTTTTTATTTATTTTTTAATAAAAAGGAATCTCAGAAGGAACTCTGTTTTCTTATATATTTTCCTATATATGTAATCCACCATTTCTCTTGGCTTACCACCTTCCTGCACATCATGTCTTTCCGAATTGTTTTTCAGAAAGGTGTTTTCTTGAGCATTCATTCCATAATTGTCTTACCCTTTACTGGATGTGTATCACTTTCCCATCTATTCGATTCATAGTCTATTTTATCTATTAAAGCAAGAGAGTAGAAGTAAGAGCCCTGGTCTGGGGAGATGACGCACTCTACTAATTGCACAAGCAAGGGGACCTGACTTTAGATTTCCACCATGTAAGAAGCAAGGTACAGTTTCATCTGTAACCCCAGCATTGGAGAGCTGAAGACTGGCCTCTTGCTGGGACTTATTGATAGCCACTGTAGCTGGGTCAATGAGCCCCAGGTGTAGTGGAAGATCTCAAACAATATAGTGTAAAGTGATCGAAGACAATTCCCAACATCAATATTGGTCTCTCCACACAAATGTACACATGTAACATGTATCTACATGTATATTGGCATGCACATGTGCATATGCCCACACCAAAATACAAATATACCCCACATGTATAACTTTCTTAAAGAAGTCAGATTGGTACCCATGTATTAGAACCAATCAATAGACACAAATCAATCCACTTTCTCTTTCTTCATTAATGATTACTTGAATTTTTAAAAGATGCTGGTGAAAGTACTATAAAAGCAATTGTACTTTGTTTTTGATAAAGATTATCTTTCCAAATATGTGATGGAGAAAAGCATATCTACTTGGAAACAGTAATCATTCTTACTGACCAATTCATTGAGTTAAGCATGCTTTCTATGAATCAAGCCCAAGAATGATACTAGATTGTCCTTCTTGGCTATATGAGGTTAAGATAGAAATGATTCAACAGCCGAATGAAAGGTTGGCTCCCCCAAAGTATGGAGAATAAGTGACTGTGGAGTGCAGTGTTAAGTATCGCATCAAAATATTCCTCTTGCCCCATACCAAGACTCAGGGGATCTAGTGGAAGAGGGGGGCAGTAGAACTGTTAAGAGATCGAGGGTGGAAATTGGGGCTGCCAGACAGTATCCTCTGGTCAAGATGGAACTATTGCACCCAAGGCCTCGCTGCATCCATGTCTACTTCCACAAGATCTGCACAACACGCAGCTTATCAACATTTCACCATGGATGACAGAAGAACTTTCAAAACACTACACTCCCCTGAGAGATAATAAGCATAATGCTGGACAAGAGGAGAGGAGTTTCCTTTCCCAACTACCACGGATGAGCCATCCGTGTCCCAGCAAATATCCAGGCACTTGCAAATACAGGAATCTGAGATGAAACTTAGTAGGTCACACATACAAAAAAACATTAAAGTAGGAGGGAGACTGGCTAGAAAGGAGAAAGTATGAAATGGGAAAAGGAGAAGGATGAAATCAGGTAAAAGGTGTGAAGATAGCTAAATATCTCTGTATGAAAGTATTAAAGAATAATTTCAAAAATATGAAACGATATGAAGATCTAAACAGGTTTTGGACTTCCAAAAAGAAAGAAAAAAAATTACCTCAGGTTAAGGATTTCAAGTCGTTGTCATATTTGGGGGAACATAATTTTTGTAAGTATCCTAATATAATTAGGTGTGTTCAATGATACAGATCTAATCAGGAATAAGCTATAATGAACAAACCAGCTAATGTGTTTCTTTTGATAAGCATGTCAGGATGATGGGGTGCAGAATGATCATCAAAGGAGATTCCTGATGCTGCTTTTTTCCCTTAAGTAAGAGCAGAGTGGATTGTATTTGTAGGGAATAACATTATAGATATGTCTACATTTGGTTTCTCTCTTTCATAGCACCAGATTCCTTAGCATTCCTATGACAATTCAAATTCATTTTAACAAAACCTTTGAAATTATTCAATTTCGACAGCCTGACATAATCTACAAAAAATATCAACCTTCCTATTAATCTGTCAGTGTCTGCCTGGACTTTTCTTTGTAACTTGCATCCAAGGTGACTTGTATAATAAAGTATCATACTAAAATTCATACCACACTGTGCATTCGTCTGTACGATGTAATAGAGCTAAGCCCACAGTGAATGGATAATAGAGATTATTATATAATAATAGCATAGGTTGCCCACATTGTATTCTGGATGCTATTCTTTTTTACTAAACATGTGATTAGACAATTACTACCAAAATTTCACATTACAATTTCCAGGTGAATGACTCCATCCAAGGTCCCTGTACAAACTGAAGCATCACCATGTATCAGATTCTGTTCATGAGAATTCTGTGCAAATCCTTGCAGTGGAACTTGTCTGACCTTTTGGACATTTTCTGCAATCACTACAACTCTAGGAACTAAGTGTTCAATTTTTTAAAATTTAAATTCCCTTAAATTAGTGTTTTCCCCCACTATTTTCATGCCTCACCCTCTCCTCCTCCCACTGAGTGATATATCCTACTCTTTGAGTGTCCACTTTACCCCAGTGTCCTGTGACCCACTGAGTCCACTAAAGATTGCCTATTCTTGTGTGTGTTCAGGTACCCATTGCAGCACAGGTGATAGTTCAGTGGGATACAACAGATGCATGAGGGACCACTTGTCTGGCTAGCTCTGATCACTCCAGGAAGGGTGGGGCCACCTGAGTTTCTCTCTCTGTCATTGTCCTGCGCACAAGACATAGGTCTTGTGCAGGTGGACTTGACTACAGTTATGTCTACAGAGCACTGTGTGTCCCTCCTCCTTCCCTGATCTGGTCTCATGTTCTTTCCACCCATCTCTTCCGTCCTGGACTTTGGCATGGAAGATGGAAGCTTCAGATAGTCTATGCATGGTAGAACACTCCTCAATCACTAAGTGCTCAATTCTTGCAAGGGGAAACATCATCACATCCTGAGCCATGCTTGTGTAATCTCTAGTGGCAACACCTGGACAGCTGCCCCACGCTCTTCATCCTGTGACATCTCCTGTTCTCTAACTCTCTGAGTCTGGGCTCTACCTGCATATGTCCTTTTGACTTGTTATCTTAGTCAGCTCTATACTTTCCATCTGCACTTCCCACTCTTCTAAAATTCTGCTGTTCTAATGTCAATTTTACTCTCTGATAAGTTTGAGATTTCCTGTGTGGTTTCTTCACAAAATTTTGTTTGAGAGGCTACTCTAGAATTTATAGCACAAAGCTAAGTGCATTCCTGCTTTTTAATTGTGTGTGTATATGTTGTATGTGTACATGTGTGAACATGTATGTGTATGTGTTTGTGTGGGTATGTACGTATGTGTGTGCATGTGTGTAAATCTACATATAGGTGCATGTGTGTGAATGTGTGTGTATGTGTGGGGATGTGTGTGTGTGCATGTGGGGGTATGTATATGTGGGTGTGCATGTGTGTATGCATATGTGTGTACAGGCTAGAGGTTTTATATCAGATGCTTTCAATCACTTCTCTCTAAATTATTTTGATTCTTCCAGAGTTTCACATGAATACAATGAATTTATGTCATCTTTGCTCCTTTTTACCCAATTCCATCCCTCCTCCTAGTCCTACTACAAACTTCCTCTTCCCTACCAACTCATAATTTCGGATCTCTCTCTCTCTCTCTCTTTGTCTCTCTGTCTCTCTGTCTCTCTCTCTCTCTCTCTCTCTCTGTCTCTCTCTCTCTCTCTCTCTTTTTCTGTGTGTGTGTATATCTCATTGAGTTTCATCTGGATCACCTTCAATGGCATGTGCTTGAGCACTTGATCTTATTATTTTGAGGCAAAGTCTCTCACTGAATCTGTCAGGATCTGCTAGGAAGATGGCTTGGATTTATGACAAGGGCATCCCCAATAGCCTTGGGGCTTCCGTATGAGTTTCTCTATGAGAGGGTTGCCATTTTGAGAGTAGAGCAGGTTTGGGCTTGGGGTGAGTGAGTCTGAAGAAAAGGGAATCCAGAGTTAAAAATAACCTTAGGGAAAAAGTTGGATTTTTTTTTTGCCTCAAATGAAATGACATAAATATAGCAAACACCAGCATTAGCAATACAAAAACTGCCCACCAGGCTCATGAGATTCTACACTGAAATTTTCATATTGTGCCACAAAGATATTTTTAAAAAATGTGTAGCTGTAATTGATTTTTAAGTCTTTGTTCAAGTTAATTTAGAATGCCAACCCAGGGTCAAGTAAGAACTCCTTGACCTGGTTTTCAACCTGTCTTTAAATGACTAGAAAATTGGGCTGGGGAGATAGCTCAGTAGCACTTGCTGTCCAAGTAAGAGGACCAGAGTTCAGATCCTGGCACCCACGTAAATGCCAACTTGGGCATGTCAACCTCCCTGTAATTCTAGCAAAATTATCTTTTAAGAGTCAGAAAGCAGAAAAGATTGTCCCAGACAAACCTGAAACTGAGGGATATGTGGTCAGCAGCAAACCATTTCTCTGAAACACATCAGAAAATTTTTTTGCAGAAAGAGAAAAGTCAAATTCATATTAAAAAGAAAGGCTAATGGTGGAGAAAGAATAAACAAAGGTAAGATTTTGCATCTTATTTTTTACCTTGTAAATTCCTTTGATTCAGAAGGAAGAATGGAGTCAGCACAGTAGGGAAAAGGAGGGAGTAATCCAGGGTTATTTTTATAAGGTGGCGTGGCTGGATGTGAAATGAAGCTATGGGATCAATGTGGTAAAACACTTGATCCCAGAAGCCCCTCTGCTTCTTTGCGTGACTAGATGCGAGCAAGCCATGTCTGCCCAGCCATGTTGGGCTGAACCTGCTCAGACTGTGAGCCAAAGCACATCCTTCCTCCACGTTATCTTTCTGGCAGATCCTGACAACTCTTCCTTCAGAGCACACCCAGAAGGAAGCTTGGTCTGATGTCCCAGGCCCATGACACCTGAGGAAAGAGGATTACTTGTTCAATGTCAACCTGAGCTACAAAGTGACTTCTAAGTCACCTTTGTGATTTAGCAACATCTGTCGCAAAATAAAAAGTACAAAGGGCTAATGAGGTAGTTAAGTGGATAAAGAGTTGGCTTACAAACCTACTGACCTGAGTTTGAGCCCTGGAAGGAGAGAACTAACGAACTGAATTATGAAATTTGTCCTCTGACTTCCACCTGTGTCATGGTTTCTCTCTCTCTCTCTCTCTCTCTCTCTCTCTCTCTCTCTCTCTCTCTCTCTCTCTCTCTCTCTCTCTCTCTCTCTCATACAGACAAATATTTTGTTAAAATGTAAAAAACCGTGGATGTAGCTTAGTAGTAGAGCACTTACTAGCATGTATAAGACTCCTAGATTCACTGTCCAGTGCTACAAAAGGAAAATAAAAATGCCCACAATACCCAGAATGCAATGCTTCCTGATCCATGGCAGCCAACTTCTAACAAACACACACATCCACCTTTTCCTTAGCGATGCTCTATAAATCTTTCTTCTTTATTCAGAGCACGTCACTTTATTTACAGAGTCAGAACACATCATACCCTGATCAAAATTCTCTGGTGGTTTTCTCATCTCAGGATGAAATCCAAAGTTCTGAAGCAACCTACCGGCAAGACCCTGGATGCTGTGACCAGGAAGCGAGAGGTCTTCTTTCCTTGGGCTATGTGGATTTCTTCATCATCGTCAGCTCCCCAGAGACATTGTCTCTGACCAGAAGACATAAAACTGTATGGCATTCCTTGGGACTTAGTCCCCTATTCTGCATTAACTGCTTGCTTCTTATCTGTTGTATACTATCCACAATAGAATTTCTGTAAACTTTCCAAAATGTGTTTGCCAGCTTCCTATCAACAGTCTGGGCCCCCAGAATATTCTGTTAATTTTTAAAGCAACCTGAAGCAAACTAGGTACTTATCAATAGGTGATAATTCAGTGGTAAACATTTATTTCAGCAGTCTTTAATGCTCAGAGTAAAAGGTTGAGCTAAATGCATTAAACACATAACATAAAAAATATACAGGCTGAGGAGGAGAGCAGATGATTTGGTTGGTAAAATGCTTGTGATACGAGTATGAAACCATGTGTTGATTCCCTCACAACAGCCAGGACAGAGGCACATAGTTGACAGCCCAGCACTGGCTGGGAGGGAAATGAGTGGTGAGACAAAACATTATCTAGGGCTTTCTTGTCTGGATGAATAAGTGGATTCCAGTTAATGAGAGGCCCTGTATCAAAAAACTAACATTGAATACTGGAATCCATATGCATGCATACAACTGTACCACTTCACATGTATACACACACACAAACATTCGCACACTTGCATGTGCATGTATACATACACACATGTACAGACACACAAACATACATACAGGTATACTTACACATATGTACACATTCATGTGGACACATCCACATGCATGTAGATATTACAAAGAAAAGGTGTACATAAATAAGGCTGGTATAGGAAACTATACATCAATTTTCTGAAGCAATGATATCTTTGCAGATCTGTTTCCATGAAAGTTGTTTGGCTTGTGAAGACTCATTCTGCTACAGAATTAGCTACTGGAAAGACCCTGTATTTCCTAAACCCAGGAAAAAAAATCTTTCAAGTAAGCCTGAAAACAGAGCTGGAGCTTGAATGTCACAGACATCAATTTAGAGACAAATATCATTTGTGCCTGGGAAAGTGTCACAGTTACTCTCTCTGCTGCTGTGAGACAACGCTCAGGCTCAAGTAACTTAAGGAGAGAAAAGGAGATTTATTTGGCTTGTGGTTGCATAGGGAGATGCAGTCCACTGTGGTGGAAAATGCTCAGTTGGCTAGCCTGGAGGTAGCTCCAGTCATACCCATCATGGAGACTAAGAAGCAAGCTGCAGACAGTAAGAAGCAGACTACTAGAGGAAACAGAAAGGGGCGTGGTGTTTGCCCCTGTGAAGATCCTTCATAAAATAAGCTCCACTTCCTAAAGGTGCTACAACCTTCCCAAACTTTAACAAGAGCCTGCACGTTTGGCGTCACACATCTGTTTCTTGCTTTGGCACTGATGTCTAGAGACTGTGTTCCAGAGGAAAGACTAACCTTAAATTCTGAAACATTAACTAGAGTCTTTCTAAGACTGTTCTTAGCTCACATCATTCAGAATTGTCCCTACGACTTCATGTAACTAATAGTCTTCACTTTCTCTGTGCTATGTCACAGAGTGATTTACTCCAGCTTGTTTATAGGATAGGTGAGAGGATTGGAGCCCAATGAATATTTTTAAATCCAACTCTTGTGTCTAGCCAATTGAAAGGTTGAAATATGCAATAAATAATAGGTAAATAATAAAGCAATACATCTTCTTGGAACATTTCACTGTAAGAAGCCAGTCTCTTCATCACCAATAACCAGTGTCTTAAATCAGAGGCAAAATATTAACTGGCAAAATATTAGATGAAGAGAAATTAGAGGTGTCTCCCCATCGAGTTTCAATATAGGCCACTTGAAAAATTTTAAATAGATGAGGAAAAGATTTCAGTAGAGCACATTATTAAAGAAAAACCTGGTGGTCTGACTGCAATAACTCAGCTTTATTCAAACATGAAAATATAGATATGTTAGGTAATGAGTTTCAAATGTGAAATTCTTTGTGTGCATTTGTGTGTGAGAGAGAATGATGGTGGGTGCAAGTATGTGTGCAGGTGCATCTGTGTGTGCCTGCAAGTAAGGGTCAGATGGCAGCCTCAGGTGTCATTTGTAAGGTTCTGTCTCGCTTTTTCTTCTCTCCTTCCCTTCCTTCCTTCCTTCCATTTTTCCTTCCTTTCTTCCTTTCGTTCCTTCCTTCCTTTTTTCCTTTCTTCCTTCCTTCCTTTCCTTCCTCCCTTCCTTCCTTTCCTTCCTCCCTTCCTTCCTTCCTTCCTCCCTTCCTTCCCTTCCTTTCCTTTCTTCCTTCCTTCCCTTCCTTTCCTTTCTTCCTTCCTTCCCTTCCTTTCCTTCCTTCCTCCCTCCCTTCCTTCCCTTCTTCCTCCCTCCCTTCCTTTCTCCTCCTCCCTCCCTTCCTTCCTTCCTTCCTTCCCTCCTTCCTTCCTTCCCTCCTTCCCTCCCTCCTTCCTTCCTTCCCTCCCTTCCTTCCTTTCTTCCTTCCCTTCCTTCCCTCCTTCCTTCTCTCCCTTCCTTCCTTCCTTCCCTTCCTCCCTTCCTTCCCTTCCTCCCTTCCTTCCTTCCTTCCCTTCCTTCCTTCCTTCCTTCCTTCCCTTCCTTCCCTCCCTTCCTTTCTTCCCTTCCTTCCCTCCCTTCCTTCCTTCCCTTCCTTCCTTCCTTCCTTCCCTCCCTCCCTTCCTTCCTCCTTCCTTCCTTCCTTCCTTCCTTCCTCCCCCTCCCTCCTTTCCCTCCTCCTTCCTTCCCCTTCCTTCCTTCCCCCCTTCCTTCCCTCCCTCCTTCTTCCTTCCTTCCCTCCTTCCCTCCCCTCCTTCCTTCCCTCCCTCCTCCCTCCTTCCTTCTCCTTCCCTCCTTCCTTCCTTCCTTCCTTCCTTCCTTCCTTCCCTCCTCGTCCCTCCCTTCCATTCCTTCCGCCTGTCCTTCCTTGCCTTCCTTCTTCTTCCTCCCTTCCTTCCTCTTCTTCCTTCCTTCCTCCCTCTCCCCCTCCTACCCCTCCTCACTCCCTTCCTTCTTACCCTCTCTCTCTGTCCTCTCTTCCTCCTGTCTCTCTGTCTCTCTCTCTCTCTGCTCTCTCTCTCTCTCTCTCTCTCTCTCTCTCTCTTTTCTGGATAAATAAGGACTCTCACTAGTGTAAAATTTGTTAAAACAGGCTAGAGTCTCAGAGATCCACACTTCCCCATTTTAGGAATTGCAGAATACCACCTTACACAACTTTTTTTATGTGGCTTCCAAGGATAGAACTCAGATCCTCACACTGCAAGAAAAATGCTTTATCACAGACACAGCTCACCAGTCTCTAAATGTAAAATATTAAGTCACTTCTTTGATGTGTTGATATAACAAAATCAAAATCTCTGAACATGTATCTGTATTCTCAATTTTATGTAATGTTCTCATACTTTGTATGAATAATCACAATTAAAGGTCACATATCATTGTCTGAAATTCCATGAGAAACATTACTTTTGCATTCTCCTGAAGACAATTCTATTCAAGCAAAACAACTGTACCAAGTGGGAAGTAAATAAATATTATAGAGAACCACACAGAGAATCAATTTCTATTAGAAGGAATATTCTCAGACTTAGAAAAATCATTTGAATGCAGCCTTTGAAGTATATTCTGACTTGAACCACCAGGATCTGGAAAACCACATTGAAGAAAATGTTCATATTCTGTGCTGTGGTATAAGTCACATCTCTGCTGTGAGCATGATGTAGTCATCAGAACTGAGATGGATCTGTGAGGAGAAATTATCCAAAACACCTCTGGCAGCAATGTAAGAGCCTAAGGAGGAGAGGGCTACTGCCAGACAGTAGAATTCATTACAGCTGGGTCTATTTCTATAAGACCTGGAAAGATATGGCCTATCAATAATTCATCATGGATTATCATTATGATATATAAAATTATAATAAATACAATTATATTTATCATATAAAATGTAAGTATAATTACATAAAATTCTATATTTCATCATCTAAAATGTTAAGTTACAGCATTTGTTTTGATAAAATAATTGACCATGGAGGGGATTAAATATGAAGAGGCACTACGTCATCCCAAGAAACATCAAGGGTCAACATCAGCTATTAAGGATGTTAGGGGAATATTTCTTAATGATTTACCCACTGATGCACCTGTCATGCTTTAGCAGGTATCAGATATAGGTTACTGTGACATGGCCAATATGAAACTCAGTAGGTTGCACCTGCTAAAGGACAGGAAAGACTTGGTTGGGAGGAAGATTTGAAGTGAGAGAAGGAGGGGATAAGATTGGGTAATAAGGGTTTAAAATGACTTAAATTCATTGTATTTATATATGATGTTCCAAAACATTAAAAACATTTAAAAATGCCAGATCAGGTACTGATGAGACAGCTCAGTCAATAAGATGCCTATTCACAAATCTGGTGACCCGAGTTTGATCCCTGGAAGCCCACATGATGGAAGGAGAGAATTGACTTCATGAGGCTGTCCTCTGATATCTACCTGTGCACTCTGGCATACAACTCCTCTCTCTCTCTCTCTCTCTCTCTCTCTCTCTCTCTCTCTTTCTCTCCTCTCTCTCCCATACTTTTCCTTCTCATAAATAAATAAATACAAATAACAAAGCAGATCGGTTGTTCTTGAACATCATTGGGTGAATAAATGGTAATGAGCTTAAACAAAACATGTTGTTATCAGATTTGTTTATATCCCTCCCGTTGGTCTTGATATTCTAAAGATAATTCATATATTGTAATTAGTAGACAATGTGAAATAATCATTTCATTGATGATCTTGACTTGTTTAAAAGAAACTTAATGGTTTGAGGTGTTGGGTTGATCTGAATAAGGCTTTATGACCACTTATGTGAGACTTTGTGTTCTTGAATGAACACCCAGAAAGCAAATTGTCACATCACAGAAAAAGTATATGCTTATCATCATAAAAAAAACTCCTAAGCAATTTTCCTAAGTGGGCTATAATATGGCAGCTTCTCCAGCAGCACTGAGAAATTCCACTTGCAGCATGTGTTCACTGTCCTTTGTCAGAGGCAATGGTGCTGTGTTGTGGTTTGACTCTGCACATTGCTGAGACAAAGGAGGCTCAGCATCATTTCATGAGCTTGACCTCCATATCTGTGCTATTGTGCAAAGTTATTAAAATGTTTTGCCAAGTTTTATGGTGTTAGGAGAGCATTTTAGGTTTGCAAGGAGTGAGTCACACAATAAAGCTTTCCCATTACTTTGCATCGAAGTTTCCCTTACTAGTAACATCCTAGAGGAATATGGTTTATTGATTTAGTTTTATTTAAACGATGTTAATAGACATATGACTATTAACTGAAACCCATACGCATTTATATTATCTCTTCCATCTTATTTTTATTCTGTTCCAGTAGCATATGAATTGAAACCACATTATATTTAGAATGACATTGACAGTTTTGATTAGTACTGGTCAGGGATCGTTTTAACAAGCCGTTCTTTTGGGAGTGTTCAAATGCAGCTCTTACTTGCTGGGGTGGAGGTTTGGTTGCTCTTGTTGCTAGAGGAGGAAGCGTGAGGTTAAAGAATGGTTTCTCTCACTCCCTAGGAGGTGTGCACATGCTGCTGCTGCTGATGTGACCTGGATGCTCTGACTGGGAAAGTCTTTTCTGGGGTTCACCACTGGAAAGCGCTTGCGTGCCTGTGTCCCTGAAGAAGTCGCTGTGTGCACTCCATTCTCCAGGGCAGTTTCTGCAGGGCAGTTTCTTCCTTATTAAATTTAGTCTTTGTCAATTTCACACATGTACGTAATGCACTCAGAGGCCTTCTACCTTCTTGCCCTCCTTTATCTCCCTCCTTCCAGTGCCAATGACCCCCTTCTTTCTGCAAGTCCCTTTTCTCTATTCATGACTTTTCACTTTATCTCAATTTCCCCATTCACCAGTTCTATCATTTAGCAATAACAGAATTCACTCACGGTTAACTTTGCATTGTAACCAATACTACTTAATATCCTTGCTCAGCCCCTCCCATCTTTGATTTTTCGCATGTCTTTCACATGTCCTATTTAGACATATTCCGTGAACATAGGTTTTCTTTCTTCCAGAACATTCTTTATATATGACAAAGTAGATGAGACTCATATTGTATATTTCTTACTCTGTTCCATATTCAGTTCAACTTTTCCCCAAAGGTTCCTGGGATGGTTTTATGGGACAGTAGAATGAGAAACCAAGATCTGAGCGTTATGTATAATGGAACTCAGGTGTCCTCACATTTATACCCCTACACTAATTAAACAACAGTATGTATTGAACTCTGCAACTAGAGAGATAGATATTTATGTATCTCTCTCTCTCTATATATATATATATACACATATAGGTATATATATATATATATATATATATATATATGTAGGTATAGATAAGCAGCATGTTTTTCTCTCCATTGATAGTAAGAAGCAAGAGTTCATACTGATATCTGATTACACTGATCATTCTAGCCCTTCCCCATGATTTCTGAAACCTGTTGCTCAAGAGCGAGAACCCAACTTCTATCATCTGCCAATAATCACAGGTTCTGAGACTGACTATCCTCTTCCTTCTCCTGAGCATCCCGATACATGTATTCTCCCCATGATGGCTGTGAGATCAACTGTTTACATTTCTCACTCATTCTCATGGTTTGAATTGTATGTTATCCTTCACAGGCTCATGTGTTTGAATCTTTAGTTGTTTGGGAAGCCTGTGGCAACTTTAAGAGGTGGAGCCTTGCTGGATGAAGGTAGTCACAGGGGGTGAACTTTGAGGATGGTCAGCCCCGCCCAGTCTACTCTTGTAGTTGGTAACTCTCTGAGAGTTTGGTAAATCTAAGCTTCCATGATGGATGTGACTTAGGCCGCCTCCAGCTTCTGCCAGCCGGTCTTACCTTTTCTATCATAGAGAACTGTAACTCCCCTGTGGAACTGTAAGCCAAATGACTCTCCCTTTCCTCCCTTAGTTTCTTCTGTTTGAGTGGTGTCTCACAGCAGTAGAGAAGAATAACTGCTACACTCGTTCATGGACATCGTTATCTTGGCTATGAATATATATTTTGAAATTTATATCATGACTTATATCAAACTTTACAAAATGATCACAAATGATTCATAGATGTTTCCAGTATTAGATATCGGCCATGACAGGGGTAAGCTGATTGAACTGGCTTTTCTCTAGCTTCTTGAGCTAATGCACTTCAGAGCAAAGGCTAACTCAACAAAATACTTATTAGTTAGATGTTGGTTGTGCAATTTTCTCACCAGTCCATGAGGACCATACAATCTTTAGGGGCAACAAGAGTATTTGAAGGATGTTTTTGAAGGTCTCAGTATCCATGATATGGGAGCCTGGCTTCACTACAGATTTATTTCAGGGGCACAATGCTGCATTGAACACCTATCCTTTCAGGTATATTTCTGGTTGCTGCACTAGAAGAACTCTTATATTCTTTCAAGTGTTGACATTTTCTTCTATGATAGCAAGAGGGCAAGAAATACTGGATGAGTTACCTTAGGAGTTCAAAGAAGAGAACTTGACACTTGCAGAAGCCACAGGGGAATAAATGATGAAACACATGTGCCCAAGTGCAGGAGACCATACTGACTAAGTGTGGACAGAACAACTTTGAGGAACACAGCACTCAGACAATGGGTCAAACTGCCAACAGTCAGGGGACATGTGACCTTTTGCCCAGAACGGGTTGCAAAGTAGTTTTGCTGAACCCCGTAACCTCAAAGCAAGATGTCTTTGTTCAAGATATGTGACACCACTGCCCTAAAAATCATGTTTAAGGTTCCTACAAAACTACTTGATTCAGTGATGTTTACAATCAGTCCCCATGCCATTGTCCTTGGATCTGCTAAACAGCGCCTTAGACCACCACCCAATCCTGCTTGCTCATGCACATTGCGATACTGATCTTGAGACCTGGGTCCTGCACTTAAAGGCCTTTAGTAAAGCACATGGGGTCAGACTCCCAAAGTTTGACCCAACATGGTCTATTGTGCTATGTTGCACCAAATCACCTTCCTACCACCCAGATCCTTCGACTCTTGATAACAGAGATCCCAGAGGAGACACCCCCACAACCAAGGACTACAAATACAAGCTGTCATGTGATCATCTCTCTAGCTCATTAGTTTTGACCTCATATGACAAAAATGAGGCTTTCCTGAACCATTTTCCATTGAGTCAAATGACTGTGTTATTAAACCATTTATTTCTTATCAATGGGATGAATCATCATAGAAAAGGCAGGCTACACAAATTTCTCATTTAAGAATTACTCACAGAGCTGGTGAAATGGTTCACCAGGCAAAGACATTGCTGGGAAAGTCTAATGACCTAAGTTCAATCCCCAGAACCAACTCCACGAATTTGTTTGCTGACCTCCAAATGAGCACCTTAAAATGCATGTCCTCCCTCCACTCATCTCAGACACACAGATGCACACATACACAATGCACACACACAGACACAGACACACTAAAGAGTGGCAATGATGATGATAGTACTCATTGTGTTTTACTAATCAACTGTATCTAGGCTGGAAAATAAAATGCTTTTGAAATGGTCGCCAGGTGTGGAAGTGCTCTGGTTAGGCATGCTATGTGCGTTCTGTTCTCGGGTCTCAACCAATATGTGAATCTTCACTTGGCATCCTGCAGCAGCAGCTCGGAGAGAGAGCTACCAAGTGTGGAGCCCAGCATTTGCCAGCCGACCGCTGTTCATCATGTCCTCTGACAGATTCAGCTCATGATTAGAAACCGAAGCGGCAGTCCCCACGGTGCTGAGATGCGGGATCCTGAGAACGAGAAAGTAAACAGACAGTGGGAAACAGCCATCTATCTACTCGCAGGCCCGAGGGGAGAAAATGCACCATGTACAATGATATTAATAAAAGAAAGAGATGCATTTCCTGAATTCAGATTGCAGATTACTCTGGCACAAAGGGATTCTTGGAACTGAAGGGAGAAGAAATGAACATGTGTTACTTTTGGTCTCTTTGCTCTTCTACAGGACAGTGAGCCTCAATTTGTAATTTAGAAATATTTTTTGGCTATGCTAAGACTTCCTCAAGATGACATAGATGGTAGTTAAAGCTTAGATTCTGAAATATCCTTCTAAATCATGACTGTCTTCCTTTGGTAATGGTGCTGCCTTCTGAAACTAGACTGTGGCCAGTTAGAGCACATCACAGCCCTTACATGGGGCTTTTATGCTTTCTGCTAGGTTGGTTATTGTTGGCTCAAGAGTACATGTCTGGCTTTGTTGTAAAAAAGACAAGAAAATAGTTAAAAAATGAAAACAAGGTGATGCAACATCCTAAGAAACGGATTTAGTTCTGCCAGTCTAGTACAAAGAGGTAGAAAAAAAAAAACATTTTGATGAGAAATTACAAAACTACGTGCATGGTTTGAAATATGAGTTGTCCTCCCACAGGCTCATATGTTTGATTCTTTCGTTGTTTGGAAAGGTCACAGGACCTTTAAGAGGTGGAGCCTTGCTGGAGGAAAGCAGCCACAAAAGATGGGCCTTGAGGTTCATTAATCCTACCCTACTTCCAGGAGAGGTCTGCTCTTACAGTTGGCAATTTTGCAGCTCTTAACCTCCATGATGCACGTGACTTAGACCTCCTCCTTAGATCTCCACGCCTTTTCCACCATGAAAGACTCTATCTCCCCTCTGGAACTGTAAGCTGAATAAATCTCCTTTTTCTCTCTTAAGTTAGTTGAGTCTCAGTGGTGTTTCACAGCGAAAGAAAAGAGTAACCAGTGCACCAAGGCTCAGGACTGTCCCATCAACATCATAGAGACCTGAGCCCTTTGTGTTCCACGGCTGAGTTTCAGTCGTTATGTGAGAATGAGTTAGTGGGGAGGATATTGACATTGACAATGGATGATGTTAGCCAGGTGAAAATCTTCAGTTTTAAAATTAAAACCTTTTACTGGGGAAGGAAGTGAGAATACAATATCTCTGCACATGAAGGCCTGATTTTAAGACCACAAATGGGGAGACCACCACTCAGGGATGTTACGTGATTGTGCCAGCTAGCTACAGATACCAGTCTGACAATCAAAAGCTGAGCCTTTGGGCAAGCTTGTGAAGAATTATCTAACTGATGTGGGAAAACCTTGCCTAGGGTCCTATGGTTGGTGGGACCATTCCCTGGGCAAGTAGATAGGATGGAGAGAGCTTGTTCAGTGCTTTGGTAGGCTGCCAAGTGGAAAATAGACTCTTGGCCATAACTGTGGATGTGGTGTGGCCAGTCTCCTTGGCTCCTGAGTCTGGTAATAACTCTCCTGCCAAGCTGACAAACTGCAACCTCTAGCCACAAGTAGCAATAAGCTCCTTGTTCCCCTAAGTCATTTTCTTCCTGTATTCATTCAGCAATGGAAAGTGAAACTAAACGCAGTGAGTATTTCAAAATTAATGAGCACAAACACAGGGAAATTAAATCCATGATCCCCTTTTCATGTCACAGAGAATCCAACAGCACCATTATAATATGGAGACCGTGGTCTTAGGGATATTCTTTACTCTTGCATCTTTTTGTTTGGGGGGGTGGAATGTTCTATTTATTTATTCAGCACATAGTTGTTAAGTCCAATTCAGGTATCATTCTAGACAAGGGACAATGGTCTACATGACTCGATGCTGTTTGCTGTCCCAAGCACCTCAAACAAACAGGGCACAGAATCTTGTGAACACAGCTACAATTTCAGGCTTCCCCCAGCATGTCTAAAATAGAACTAGAACATCTTTAGTTTAGTCTGTGTACGTTATACCTGCTGACATAGACTGAGGGGGAAGGCTCACAATCCTAGGACTGAAGCATCTCTTTCCACATACAGAACAATTTGTAAATGAAGTGATCACGAAGCAAATCTCTGCTTCTTGAAGTAGAAAAGACATTTGCCTTAAATATGTGGCACAAGTCTGTGCAAAAGAAAATTCATCTTTCAAATGTGAGGTCATCATTCTCAAATTTGTATATACACATATACATATGTACATAGATATATACATACATGGTTGCTGATAAATGACAATCAAGTAGTTTAAGGGAACAAGGGATTTATTCTTTCTTATGATTACTGGTTACAGTTCTTAGTCCAGCTTGATAGGAGAGCACGCACCAACAGCAGGGCTGAGGGAACTGGCCACATCATCACCACATAATGGCTGAGAGATGGACAGTCCTTACTTGCCAGACCAGCACATCTGGCCAAATGAACAGAAGAATGACGACTCTCTCAACCAGCTCTCTGTGATTTATTCCAAGGTCTAGTCCCACCCACCATGGGCTGGGCCTTCCCCATCAGGTAGACAATCTCCTGCAGGTTTGCTCTGGGCTTAACTCAACCATTAATTCTCTACAAATGTGCCCAGAGCTCAAACCCTCAACAATCAAGTTGACATCTGTGCTTAACTATAACATATATGTGTGTGTGTATGTGTATGTATGTATGTATGTATGTATGTATGTATGTGTGTATGTGTGTGTGTATACATATATATATGATTGGGTTAGTAAGATAGCTTAGTAGTTAAGGTGCCTGCACACAAACCTAGTGGTCTGAGTTTGATGCTCAAAAGCCATATGGCAGTAGGAAAGAAATGACTTCCAAAAGTTGTTCTCTGACCTCTATATTGCATCTCTCTCTCTCTCTTTCTCTCTCCCTCAAATTAATTTATTAATTAAAATCTGACTTAGTGTTAGCAAATCCAAAGACAATCATGTATTTGGAGATATTTCTAATGTACTTTACTCTCTTACTCATTCCAATAAAATTTTCTGTATTTAAAGTTCTGAAGTTTGTTAGTTATACAAGCCATACTCACGCTTCAGGTTTCTAGTACATTCCTATATAACATACACAACACTGGTGAACAAATCATAAATCATAAATCACACAGGTGAACAAAAATATTTAAAATGCTTTTGGCCTTATCATTAGAATAAATTTATATTTGTGTGCATCTTCTTGACCTCTGTAATCATTATATAATGTTGCTGATTATATATGAAATGAATACAGGACTGGAATTTGGGGCTTGTTACAAATTCTACACTATACCAAGTGAAGAGCTGCTGGAACTATGTAGAAAAATTGATGCAATTCAGGAAGGAAGCAAATTACGTATACACAAGCAAGAACGACTAGAAATGGTATTTGGTTAGTAAAATACTTACAAATAAGTAAAAAAGAGAAAAATGCTATAATCCACTTCATATGACAATAAGCAAACTGTAAGATAAATCGATGTGACTGACTTAGATAAGTTTCAAAAGCTAAAGTATAAAGAATGACACATGTGTAGAAAATAATCAAAAAACATCAAATGGACTCCGATGTCTTATGGATAATTACCACAGGAAAGTGCAACATGAAGTGATTTCTGAAGCTCTCAGTCGGCAAGTGCTGGAGTGATGGATGAGGTGCTGATGTTCAACTGGGGGTAGTCAACTTGATGCTGATGGCACCCACAAAGCAAGCCCACTGTGACTGGCCAGCGTCACACTCTACAGCAAGGACCTGCTGTTCCTGGTGAGCTGAATGTACCTCTGGCTCTGCTCTCTCTCAGGTACCTTATCATGTTCAGCACAGACTATTTATCTAAGGCCTTACATTCATTAAATCAGATGTTTTTGTTTTCTACTCATCTCAGAAAAAAAAATTGACCTTGCATAATTATGGCATAAACTGCCATATTTTCTGGCTTGACCAAATCTTGGGTAGCCAGGGGTGGAGAAATGGCTTAGGGGTTAAGACTTTGCCTCACAAGCAGAAGTTCCTTAGTTCGGATCCCAGGTCCCGCTTAAAAAAATGTCAGGCCACAGGGCTGCAGCCTACGCTTCCAGCCCTGGTGGGTGGAGCATAGGAAATCCCAGGGTGAAGCAGGGAGGAGGTAGAAGCCATCTAGAATGATTCCTGAAGTCACCCTTGGTCTTCCACAGGGACACACACACATACATGTGGGGAAAAAAAGTTAAAAAAATAGTTACCTTTCCCCCCAATATTTTGCTAAGTTTCTTCCCATTTCTTTCTCAACTCATTTTCTCGACTACTTCCCAGAGTCACACACATTTCTTATGTGATGACATCTACTTCTAGTTACTGATTTCCATACTAAGTATCTGACCCCACCTAGCGAGCCACCTTGAAGCTCAGCAGCTGAACACAGCAGGTAGGGTGTGTAGTTCAGTTGGTGGAGGGCTTGCCGGCTGAGAACGTGACCCTGGGTTTGATTCTCAGTACCACATAAACAATGCAGAATGGCTCCACCAGCAAATACAGAACTCAAAAGAGACTGAGAGGAAACTGAAGTTCAAGGTCAGCCTCAGCTACACAGCAAGGCCAGCTACACAGAACCTGCTAGAAAAAGAGAAGGAAGGGAGGAAGAAGGGGGAAGAAGGAGGAAAAGAGTGAAGGGGGAAAAGAGGGAGGGAGGGAGGGAAGGATGGAAGGAGGGAAGAAAGAAAGAGGGAGGGAAGGCAGGAGGGATGGAGGAAAGAGAAAAGAAAGAGGAAAGGATGGACAGAAGGGTGGAGGAAAGAAGGAAGGAAGGAGGGAGGAAGGGCAGGAGGGAAGGCAGAAGGGAGGTAAGGAGGAAGGGGAGGAAGGGAAAAAGAAAGGAAGGGAGGAGGGAAGAAAGGAGGAAGGAAGGGAGGGAGGGAGGAAGAAATTCAGGTTTCCTTCATGCTAAATCAGTGAGCTAGGTAGTCATTCTCTGGTCTGGTCCCATCTGAACTTTGGTCTCTACAATGGCTGTGGTCTGAGAGGCAGAATTTGTATCCATGTAACCTCTTAACTTCCCACCCGCTTGCTACAGCTCTTTTTCAATGGGGTTGAGAGATTCTGAGAGAGAGAGAGAGAGAGAGAGAGAGAGAGAGAGAGAGAGAAGCAGAGTGATAGACACCATTTTTCCCTCTGACTTCCTTAAGACCAGTCCAGATTCAAGCAAAGGAGAAATTCCTGTTTCCCAAGGGTGAAAAGCTGCAGCATCACATAGGAAAGGGCAAGGCCCGGAGAAGAGGGACTTACTTGGCAGCCACGATTCCACTGACCACTCCCAGGGCTATTTGTTTTCATTTGTTTGTCCAGCAGGTGATGTATCAGGGCATGTCACATGCCAGGATGCGTTCCATTAGGGTTTGACTGTGGATATGATAGTGCTGAGATACCTGTTTCCTAGGAGACCACAGGCAGGTTGGGGGAGGGAAAGGGCAAACAAGGAAAGAGCCTAATAAAGAGCCAGCAGAGGATGCGTGCTGCCGAGAAGTGCAGAGATATGAGATGGAGAGACCGTGATTACTTGCTCCTGAACCGAGAACTGGAATGTTGAGGGAGAACTAGTCTGGGGATGCTTCTGGATTCCACAGCACTCATGTGCCCCATACTTCTAACATTGGGTCATGTCTCTGCCGGAAGACAATGGGCTGAGCCATTGGGAAGGCAAAGGGGAAGAAATGAGGTCAGGTGAACACATTTCTCAATCAGGTTTCCAGCATGCTAGGTTAATTAATTATCTCACTAATTAAGCACAGAAGGAACTAGAACGCAAGGAGCCAACATTGAACCTAAATGGTAATATATTCCTCCTCCAAATGAAACACACACACACACACACACACACACACACACACACACATACACACCCACCCCATGTATTCGTATTTGTGATTCTGAAGCACTAAGGGTAGACTGCACCTAGCTTACTGCTTGTAGGTGGCTACACAGAATGCATGCAAGCTTCCTGTTCATATTGTTTTACCAAGTAATACAATGGGAAAAATTACCATGATTGCCCCTTTATATCACTTGCAGAAACGACCAGCTTTTGTTCTTATTCATGTTTCAGCAATTTTGCAAAATATTCTAAGCTTGCCTCTGATTTAAATTCACCCAAATACTCCCAAATCATTCAATTAGTTTCCCATGGATACCTTTGTCTTTACACTGTATTCTGAGGGAATGAGTGACAAAAGATAGCAAGCATTTTGGTACCTTCAAGTATCATAAACAACCAGCCTGGGCTAACATTATATGGTATTTTCCTCTAGGCATAGCTTTACGCCATCTTAGACTTGGCCTCCAGTCTAAGGAAGATGCTATTTAGCCATTTGAGGCATCCTATTGTGGAGGAAGACTCAGCAACAAGCAGCTTTTTAGACACAAGGGCTCCTGAATTGAATGAGATTCAAGAGGGGTTCTCTCCCAAGATGAGGAAAAGCAGTATATAACTGTTGGAGTGCAGAGAGACTTTCCCACAGTCTAGAAGAAACAACCGAGCAGTCCAGAA
The DNA here is from genome assembly GCA_023101885.1 of Typhlomys cinereus. Taxonomy (NCBI): domain Eukaryota; kingdom Metazoa; phylum Chordata; class Mammalia; order Rodentia; family Platacanthomyidae; genus Typhlomys; species Typhlomys cinereus. Next base: position 306,700 of record JALPQD010000525.1, on the reverse strand, counting down.
GTCTGAAAGAGACTCTCATGGGGCAAGTCATGACTCAGAGAGCTACAGGATTTAGGCTTCTGTGAGTCTCGTCCATATCGAGTAGGTTTTCTGGTGATGTAGCTGCCCTCGCATCATCTCTGCTCCTGTAAGTAACCCTAACACCTACTCATGTGAAGAATCTCATTGGTTTAATTGCTACTATGATCTATTATCCAATTCCTATCTTGGGCGAATAGATGTTTGTGTGGCATCTCCCCAGGGAAAGTGCCACGCAACAGCTGCATGGTGAAATAACAACAGAGACAAAAAGAGAAAAAAGGAGAGAGTAAGGAAGAGAAGGGGAAACAGATAAACAGAGAAGAGGAAAAAGAAAGAAAGGAGGGAAGGAAGGAAGGAAGAAGGAAAGAAGGAAAGAAAGAAAGAAGGAAAGAAAGAAAGAAAGAAAGAAAGAAAGAAGGAAGGAAGGAAGGAAGGAAGGAAGGAAGGAAGGAAGGAAGGAAGGAAGGAAGGAAGGAAGGAAGGAAGAAAGGAAGAAGAAAGAAAGAAGAGATAGTATGTGTGCATTGAGTTGAAATGACATCTGAAGTTACACTTTGCTTCTTTTCAGCAAAACTTGAGAAAAACTTCCCTGCGGCCATGTTATCAGACAACCATAAGTCGGAGACTTGTCTGCTCATTAAGTATCTATAAGTGGGTGATGCTTATTTGTATTAAAAAAGAGAGAGAATGTAAATGCACAAGGAGCATTGCAAAAAAAGTTCTCATATCATTTTTCTCGGAAACTTTTGGGGTTCATCCTTCTTAAGAAGAATTGACAAAAGTTCTGAAACGAAGTCAACTCCTCCCACACAATTATGTGGGTTTCTCTATCTCAGCACCTCACCCCGAGGGTGGAAGCTTCTCTGCTACAAAAACTAGGCCATATTATATATTTTGGTACCTTTAAAAAAACCCTGAATTCCTAACACCATCATTTCTGCTAACTTAGCTCATTAGTTCTCAATCCTAGCTCTGTGTGAGGAGCGCTTGTAAAAGCTACCACTACTAGTCAGGTATGTTTGCTCAGATTCTGATCTAATTGGTGTTAATGTGAGTCCATTGCTGTGGGTTAGGTTGATTTCTAGGTAATTTCATTGTTCATCCCAGCTGGAGAATGACAGCAAGTCATTGGCTGAATCCCGCTTTGATTAAATTGAATTTAATTTTTGAGTAACACTGGTTACTGGCTCTGGATATGCAGATACACTGCAAATCAACACTTCATTCACCTCTCTGGTGGGCAAAGATCATCTGTAGTGATAGGAGGTTATTAGGTTATTGAAATGAGCAATCTCGTGACAAGAATGCAAAGTTGTTACACAATCGGATGCGTACTGAATACAAATCGTTCCAGCAAATCATATTTTAAGAATGTAATTAGCAGCCTGAGGAATGATAAACAGATCACTCTAGGTTCGGATGCAGCATCTTCTGGCTTTAATTTCTGTGGTTTGGAAAATCTGAATAAATGCCTGGCCCTTTGGGATCGTTCGCCTAGAATAGTGGCATATATTATCGCTCAGCACTTTTGACGAATGATGATATTAATGGCATGTTACAACTAAAGAACACCAGATGAAAATTAGGATACATTTGTAATGTGTTTTTTAAAAAAACTTATCTAGATTTTCCACGAGAAATAACTTCTGTTGGCTCTTATGTAGGTCAACAAAGCCATGTTTCTGGTCAAGTAGAAGGAGCCATGTCTGCAGATGTCTGCACAAGTGTGCCAGTGGTAACTAATTTGATGTTTACATCCAGCTCTTGGATGCTTGGGCCCTGTGAGCTCAGATGATGTGTGCGTTGCCTATTTTATAATGCAGTCCCTCTGATAAAGTGAATGACTCTTTGAACCATCCAGGTAGAAAGCAAAATCTGCCTGTACTTGAACTCTACTTATTTTTTCTGTCACCTATTAATTTTTGATTTCTTTTAAAATCGTTGACAATTTCATACACGGCCTTTCCTCACTGTAAACCACCTTCTTTCCAACTAGTCTCCCCCCTACTTTCATGCCGTGAGTGTGTGTGTGCGCGCGCATCGCATGTTTGAGTCTAATGAAAGTTGCCTTCATCAGCACCTGCCTGGACACTTGTTGGAGTATGGGAGATATGTCAGTGGCTACACCATCGAAGAAAGTAACTCTGCTTCCCACAGTCAGCATTAAAGAATAAAAACTGTCAGGCAACCATGGTTACAGTGAGTTCATGAGTGCACACCCCCTGCCATGTCCAGAAGACACTATTTGATGCCTTTCCTCCCCACCCTCTGGCTCTTACATTCTGTCTGCCTGTTCTTCTATGATAGTCCCTGAACCTGAGGAGATGGGTGCAACTCCTGAATCCTGAATCCTGAATGGGTACTTTAGGATCAAGTACCCATTCACAGGTAATAATTCACCAGATGATATTCATTCCTGTTTACCCTCTTTTCTCCCTTGGAATCCCTCCTTCCAACTAATCCCAGTCTCTTCTTTCCTCTGCCTTTTGATCCTTCTGTTTCCTCTCTCTCTCGCTCGCTCGCTCTCTCTCTCTCTCCCCCCTCTCTCTTTCCCTTCCTATGCTCCATACTGAATTCAATAAGGGTTCTTTGAATAAGTATGAGCAATTAGTTAGTGATGATAACTAATGGCTAGAGCAAAAAGATTTGAATACTCATTGTGCCATGGGAATTGTGCTGAATGTGAACTTTTACAAGGAATCAGTGTAATTCCCATCTATAGATGAGGAAATCAGCTTTGAAAAAGCCAAATTCTTTTCCTAAAGTCACATAATTCCTGAGATTTCTTTTGTTTTCTTTTTTTTAAAATGCAGCATTCTATTCTTCAGAGTTTCTTGGAATAAGGACACATTTTAGTTGCAAAACAACGTGATATGCAATGTTTGCATAGTGCTTCATGCACCTTAGTAGAAAGACTCTTAGTATAGCTCTGAGTTCCTGGGAAGCATTGCAAACCAGATGGATATGACTGTTTAAATACTTAAAAAATAGACTCTGCCTAAACATCGTGCTAAACATATAAAGACAGCCTTTGACAATTTGCATGGGCAACTGGATTAAGTAAGGACTCTCAGACATTTAGAGAGAGTGAGAGTTGAATATTATAAATCATTTAGCCTAGTTATTGAAATGAAGAACTCAGAACCCCGGGAGGTCAAGCTCCTTACTGAAGGTCAGAGTAGTAATTCGTGGCAGACACTGTGTGATGCTAATATCTCAGGACCTCCTTCTACAATGTCATTATTTACAGTGCAAATGATAAATCCTTTAGACAGGGGAACTCAGTAAAAGTTATTTAAACAAGCTAGAAACACTAATGGAATTTTTATTCTGGAAAGATCTTCTCACTAGTAGTGTGGCACATTAGGATGGAAAAGACAAATAACCATATTCTTGTTTTAGTCTACTGGTTTGGAGAGGACTTTTGATACCCAAACCCACACTCATACTTGGTAACATCTAGAAAGATGTTTGATTTTTCAGATGGGTGGAGGGATGTTAATATTCAAGTAGAAAGAAGTAAGAAATATTGCTAAATACTTAATGATGAATGGAATAGTCTTGTTTCCATAGCACTCACATGTGTGTGTGTGTGTGTGTGTGTGTGTGTGTGTGCCTGTGTTCCAAAATGTCAGTAGTGTTGGTTTTGAAGCCTTTCAGTTGTACAACAGAACATCACTAGGAAATGAACTAGCGAAATGTGGACTTGAATTTACTTCATTCATTCACTAAATCTTCTTCATGGATCTACTTCTGTGTCAGTCTCTATGATACACTCTGCTATAAATGGATGAACACACAGACAGGACAGTCATGTCTCTAAGTGCCTCATATTGAGGCATTGACTATTGAATTTCTTACTTATTAAGTTTCTCTGAAATCCCAGAGCTAAGGGGACACTGAGACCAAAGGCTTGTCATGAGTTCCAGGCCAGCCAGAGCTACAGAATAAGATTTATCTCAAAATAAAAATAGCACATTGGCAGAAGCACATGCACAGATGGGCTTGTAGAGAAGGTGAGCATCCTATGAGAGGCCCCATTCTGACTGTAGAGGAGGAAGACAGGAAACTTTTCTTTCTTCAAAGAGGGTCGACTGCCATGCAATAAGAAAATCTCCCTTATAACATAACTTCTTGGCTTATGTAATGTTTCACAAAGGAAGCAACACTTAATTTAACATTTAATTTACCGTGTTGAGATTAAAAACTAGAAGAGGGATGGATCTAATTTTCCATGATCATGTGCAGAGTCACTAAGATGGACCATCATCAGTGGGCCGAAGAGGGTCTCATGCATATGGTCTTTTCAGGATTTCAGGCCATCATTGTTTTAAATCTGCTTATAGTCCATTGAGTCCAGTGGAAAACACTGATGATACAGAAGGAAGAGTAATGTTGCATGCAGTTGTGCCTCCTGAATTGGACAGGGATTTGAGTTTTGGGTTCCTCAACCTCCCTTAACTATTGCTCTTCCCTTTCATCCCCCTTCATCCCTCTCCTACATTCAAGTATATTAATTCAATTCTCAATATACTTGTAGAGAAACTATAGCCACATTTATGAATTTACTTGTTAAGAGTGATCAGAATAAACAAAAAAGAGCATGTCTGCGTGTGGCATTTCAATGAAGGTGGCCTTTGGGAAAGACATTTTTCAATTGCAGATGAGACTTTGTAGCTTTAAAGAAAACTAAGAGACTCTATGCAGAGAGCACAGAGTGAAGAAAACAGAGGGGAAAAAAGGCTTGAGCTGATCCACTTAGAACCCAGGGAAAAAATTATACTAGAACTAACAAGAATGTAGCACTTCCTGATTAAAATGTTGGTCAGAGGGGTCTTAAAAGTCCCCAAATTTTATAGGCTTTTGCCATGGCTCTTGGTTGCTTTCCAAAACTGTCAGTAAGACCCTATTACTAAAGATGTAACACATGAATAACAAAACATATGTAAAATATATCACCTGGAACTGATATGAGAACTTCCTCTTTACTGGATAGCTTACACCGTACCAAAGAATACTGTAGAAGCTGCTGGGGGGGGGGAGAAATAATCACAAGCCCCATCAACAGCATGAGATCTGTAAGCTACAATATAATCACCATGGCAACAGGTGACCACCAGTGTAATAATGGCATGAGCACTAAGAGACAACCAACAGCTTTCTGATTGGATTGAAAACTTGCTTGTCAGAATGGTACACATCCCTATTACTGTAAACTAGAACAAGAACCTAAAAAAGGAAGGAAATAGATCAACAGGGAAGACATCCAATAAACCTATAAGTTAGAAGGCAGTACATCAAACTACTCTGTAGGCAGCTGCTATTATATCCATAGAATGTGAACTTACAGTGGAAATCTTTGGGTCCAAAACTGGATGAGTGAAGGGAAATGTACAAATCGGTGGGATGGCCTGAAGAGGGGTAATTTGATATACCATGGAGATTTGAGCCCCCAGGAGTAGACAAGCTAGAGTGTATCCTGGGGTCCATAAAAGCACAAAGACAAAAGGGTGGGAGGGAGTAGGAGGAGATGGTTAAAAGGGTGGCAGAGGGAGGGAAGGAAACTGGGATGAATACTCAATATGCTTGTAAAAGTAGAAAAAACTTCTAATAATAAAAGAATAAAACTAAAAGAGATTACAGAAACTGAAAGCAGAGGATGAATTTTGTTCTGTTTTATCGAATTCATGGTTTCCTCTTAATGAAAGTTTCCTTGGCAGAGCAATGGCATCCCCCAACTTCATAACATTTGCAGGAAAATATCAAACCTTTCCCAGGCATAGCCATTAAATGGCTGAGAGAAGCTAAGATAGGTAATTACTGGAATTCAAAGAAGAGGCCTTCATCTCCTGTGAAAACTGAGGGTTCACAGGGCCACTGCGTGGCGATATGGCAAAGCTGGATGCTGTTTGTGTAGCGTGCAATTTACCTGCAACATGACTAAACTACACAGAAGATTAATGATGAATGTGTAGAGGTCAGATGGCAAGGAGAAATCCCAGGCAGCTGATTTGAATGTGAGCTCAGCTTCTCCCTCGCCCTTTGGCCAGGCTGAGTTGTATAAGAGTTGGATTTAATTGCTGTCAGGACTAGCCTCTGGTTGATACCTCAGATACTGACTATTGCTGGGAAAAGAAGATGTTCTGAACCTAGAGAAAAGGGAACCGCATGCTAATCATGTCAGACAGACACTGCTGTTAGAGCAAAACCATTTTCTGTCACCATGATAATCTTTTTTTGTCTAACTCTGATATTAAACAAGAGAGAAGTCCAAATAGCTCATGTGTGTCAATATCTTTTAAATTTACATATGTATTTATTTATCAACTGTTGTATGTGTGTACACATGTTTGTGTGCTACACATGTGTGCGTGCTGATATGTGTGCCCATGTGTGCATGCATGCACCAGACATGGACATCAGACTTCCTCCTCAATTGTTCTCTGATCCATTTCTTGAAACAGAGTCTCTCATTAAACCTGAAGCTCATCAATTCAGAAGAACATCAGAAATGCCTTCCCTTTGTCTTATGATGCCAGGCTTCTTTCAAGCCCAGTTCCAAATACTTCCCAGGCATCTAGGGCCCTGGTGACCATATTCCTCCCATGTCCAGAGGTTAAGCAGCTTGGCTAACCGTGGGCAACTAGTTTCTTGAAGGAAGAGAGAAAAAAGTACTCACAACTCAAGAGCCAAAAAGACATTTTATGTTCCATATGTACATGTGCAGATAACTTTCTAAATATTAAAAGATTAAGTACTTAAGTATATAATTATTGTCCTCCTTTAATTTTCATACTTTGGAAGCATTCGTCTCTTTATAATTAATAATTGTCAGCATTTTGAATAACAAGCCCCAGGGAAAATGCTCAGGATGAAGTGGGAGGAAGGAAAGGTTGCTGGGGATAAGTGGAGGAAGGAGGGACGATTTACTGCCAGTTTGTTGCATTAAAGGCAATTTTGCTCAGCCTCTGATCAAGAATTCAGCCTCTTTCTGAAGGTGGCCTTTTCATTATCGAAATATTTCTGAGATCCTGTTTCAGAATCAGAGCTCCAGTGTAACCTCAAATTAGTTAGCTCTTGACCCCCTGGGGCTCACCTCTGCTTCTTTTCTGTCTGGTTTGGTTTTGGTTTTGCCGCACATTCTCCCACTGAGCAACATCCCCAGACCTTGTGGGTTTTGTTCTGTTTTATTTTGTTCTGAAGCAGGTTCTCCTTACGCAGCCCACGTTGTCTGAGAAGTTGGCATCTTCCTGCTCCAATTCCCCATCTCATGGTTGCCAGGATTCCAAGCCAGCATAGCAAGACCAGCCACAACAAGGGCACCTAGGTCACAAAATCACATTATTAATGATACACAGGCATGACAAAAATAATCAATGAAATCCTTGCATTTCCATTTTTTTAAAAAAATATGCTTCATGATACAAGTTTAGCAAACTTTGACAAATTTCTCACAGGGCCAAAAAAAAGGAAAAAGCTTGTCAGGACGTCATTTGCATTTATAATGAGTGAAAAATAATGGTACAGAGAAGTAATTGGTGATCTAATACTTCTGGTTTGATGTACCCAAGGTATCCTGCTGATGAAACACCCAACTGGACTCCATATGTCTAACAATGTTCAGGTGCCACTTGAGAATGGAAAAAAAAACAGTATTTTAAAAAAAATCTTAAAAGCAGAGCTGGAGAGCTGGTTCGGGGATTAAAGTATTTGCTTTAATCCTTTGCTTTGGTCCTTCACTAAAAGGTGTATATGATGACCTTAACAGAAGGCAAATGATCCTAACAAGAAAGAAAAAACTTCATGGGTAAGTGTGTGAGTCCAAAGAGGTGATTATTATTGGTATGTAACGATGTGTCCCAAGGTTTTATGAAATGTTTAAGTCATATAAGATCCAATACTGGGCTACCCACGACTTAAAGAGAGAAAACTTTTCTCAAAGACCCATGCATTGATTATGATGAATTTAAAGTGCAATTTAAATTAGACTTTACTTTAAACCCCGAGTGCATGGTGCAGTCTATAGAGGAACGTTCAAGGGGGAGTTAAGAAATGTACAAGTAGAATAATAAGATATAGTAAATCAGGCTGTGCTAATATAACTCTCTTCTAATGACAGCTAATTGAACTCATAGTTTTGGGGGAATATAGCCCAAGCAGCCTGTGGATACACTAAAGTTTGGAACTAGGAATGAAAGAGAGCCAAGACAGAGATGTGCTTGTTACGGACTGTGTCACCACAATGGGATACAAGGGCACATCCAACCCAGTGGTTGGATGCGTGTCTGGGGATGAAAAGGCTCATCCTCTGCCACTTCCTCAAGGGTGGCTCCATGGGCTGCCAGTTGTTCAAGAGTGGCCTCATCTTCTGCGGTTGCTCAAGAATGTCCCCCTGGATCCTCAAGGCTCCGAGTACTTGGTTCTCAAGAAGGCATTGCAACCTGAAGTTTCAAAGTTGCCCCCTGTTGAGTCAATGGCAAATAAGCCATGTAAATTCAAAGCAAGAATGTTATTTGTAGAAATCTGGTCAGACTGTTCAGAAAGCTGCCATCTAATATCTTGGTTATGGAAGAGGCAGTGCCAGCCCAATTTACAACTATGCGAGAGCCCCTGTATCAGATCTGGAATGTCAGTCCTGTTGATCCTCCCCGCCCCCACTGCCTAGTTCCTCAGACCCCAGAGATGCTTTGAGCTATTCAGTGTTCTCACAATATAACCCAATTTTACTCCAGTGATTCACTATCTTTGTCTCCAGTGAGCAACTAAGGATCCTGACTGACAGGAAAGAGGGCCTTGAGTATGCAGCACAGTCTTTGGCTTCCAAGAGACAAGAATTTGCAGACATGCTTCCAAGAAATTATTGTGATCTCTAAGCAGAAAGAGCACCACAAAATAAAGGTTTATGAGTGATATTTGGATTTCACATTTAATATCTGGATAATTAGAGGTACTCTGAAGAAAATGAGAAAGAGGAAGAGGCAGTCATGAAAGCAATGCTTTTGCAGAAAGAGTTACTTGAGCTGAAGTATTGAAAGAACATGTTCTAGATATGGAAATGCAGACAAAAGAAAAAAAAACTGGCTTCCCCAAGCTGTAGGAAATATATCATGCAGACTTCCATCAAAATGCTTCCAGGCTCAACTATTATATCTAAATATAAGAAAAGTATTTAAAAAATTGTTTTGCATAAAAAAGCACTTAATGTGAAAAAGAAAAGCTCAGGGTAGACATAATTGTTGGAGAGCAGAGAAAAACTATAGAGTTACATAGCATTAATTTGCTTTTTTCCCTTTATACTAATAATTATTAACCTGTAAAGTTGAAAGATAGAAACATTTAGGCAAAAGTGGAAACAGATGGGACATGATAAAATGTCTCTTGCTAGGTTCAACACAAATTTAATTTGCTAAGTTCATAAAATAGCAGTTCTAGGTGCTATTCAGAAAGAACCAGGACAGATGTATCTCTGATAATTAGTGCAGAGATATCTTGTTCTGCCAGAACAATGTCACCTAGAATCTCCCAGTTATGGGTCTTGTTTTCTCTGAGTTGAGACCATCCCTCTTGGAGGGGGACTTATAAAACTCAGGAAAGGAATGAGACTTCCAAGGCTCAGGAAGTACACAAAACTTCCAAAACTCAAGAAGCTTCTTTGATTTAACACCATTCACAATCCCTTCCACAAAGCTGTATAAGCAACACCATATGCTAGTGTCTAACCACCAAAGCTGCAAAGACTTCTGGCATACAGCTTTTGCAGTGGGTTACATGTTGCTACAACTGCTTCTTCATGTTCCTGTAAGAAACTCTGCAGGTTACTGAAAGTAACCCCAATGAAATTCCTGTTTTACTTTGTGAAGACTTGGTGGGAATATTTCTGTGGTCTATCTCCCAGAATCTCCCTACAAACAAAAAAAAATCACACAACCTTCCACAATATGACAGTTTACCAAGACCACAAATAAGATGGGAAGAAAAATAGATACTTTGAAGAACAATAGACATAACTACCAACATTTAGGGGGCAGCACAGAAGACTTGAGGAAGGAACACATTTGCATAGAAGATTATAAGTAGGAAGCGTGCATCATGGATCAGCGACTAGAGGTAGAGTGCATGCAAAGAGGTGGAGAGATAGGAAGGAGCACTGGAACGCTGGAGAGGGAGCCCATGCATGAGGAATGAGAGGTGAGAACACTTTACAGATGTGTTCCTTGAATATTCACAAGATTGCCTCATGCCATCGTTTGTAATTGCTCATGTGCACAGAAACCTGCTCTTTTCTGCATTTCCAGGATTCTACACGTCTTACTCCCTGAGAAGCTACCCCAGAGTGGAGAAGTACCTTTCTTATTCACTTGGTTCTATGTGTTCTTTAGGTTTTTTTTTGTTTGCAGGTTGGCTTTCCCCTGCGAAGGCGTCAATGCTCTCATGATCTTCTGGTATCTCATAGCATCCAGGATAACACCCAGCAAGGCCTGAAGAAGAAAAAAAGCCTGTTTGTTTTCATATGATCACCTCAAGCCTCATTCTAGACAGGCTATGATTCCATGTGTGTAAACGTGCTTCCTTAGCATGTTTTTAAACCATCTCTAATTGACTATCCCCTCTAAAACTTTAGACCTTTGCAATCCACCATCTCCATTAAATCTCAGACGTGACAGGTGACATCCTGTATACTACCCATGTGTGACTGAGACAGATCGTGGACCATCTGCGTAGGTAAAAGGCAACTTCCCAAAAGAGATGGAATCTTGTTTCAGAGACAGAGCTCCCTGAGCTCCCCGTAGCTGTCCCCTTCCCACTCTTTTGTTATCTTGTGCCATGCATTCTCTGCTGGGCTTTCCCCGTGATATTCCAATCATGGCTTTCTATTCATGCAGCATGCTAATTTAATTTATCGGCAGCATGTAAAGTCCTTTGCTGGAATTTCTCAGTGGATGGGTGGGTTCAATTAGCCAGAGAACTGAACATTTGACAAAGGGCCAGTCCAGCTTCCCTGACCACTCAAAGGACAACTGCAGTGAGCTGTGAGATTGTCATTTCCACAGCTCAGAGTCAAACTCTTTGGACAACTGGAAATAGTTTTGACCTTCAAATGACATCCTTTGGAAACAGGCCAACCTAACCAGCTTTGTTCCAAAAATACAATAAAGAAAAATGCATAAAATTATCAAACAACATAGAATATTGACTTTGTATTTTAATTACATTATATACATTTGATTATTTAATTTCACATGAATTTTTGAGAGGTAATTATTTTTACTCTTGTAGGAAACTAATACTTGCATTGAGAGTGTTTCATGAATAGCAAAATGCTTTATTTCATGTAAAGAAGACGTCGAAGTGTGTTAAGTAGGTGGATCTAGAGTCAGTCACTTTCTGCACTAAGTGTTGGCCTGTTTATTAAGTGTATGCCCTTGGAAAGCTGGATGAATTCTGTCTCAGTTTTCTTAACTGTAAATTGGAAATAAGAGCATCTTTTTGTCTAAATGTATACATAATTGTGTATGGAACATGCTCAAAGAGCTTAAAGCTCAGTCTTGAGATGATCCCATCCCAGAAATTCATGTCAGTGTTTCTTAAAATATCCCAATATGGAAACAATCTGTGGATGTTACTTATCCTTTTGCTGATGTGAAACAATACATAATTTAAGGGAGACAAGGAGATTTATTTGACTTACATTCCAGATTGGATATAGTCTGTTACGGTGGGAATCACATGAGAAGTCTTGGGTAGAGGTCGAAGCAGGAGGCTGGTTCAGGTCACACAGCCATCAGGACGCAAAGAGATCAAGAACAAACTGCAAGAGGAAGTAATACTGGGCTACTGAATCAATGCCTACTCTCTATAAGCTACCTTCCTCCAGCAAGTTTCCTCCTCCTAAAAGTACCACAAACTTCCCAAACAATAACACCAGCTAAGGATGCAAACTCATGGGCCTGGGGGGTGGCAATTCACATGCAATTCACTATCTCCATCAACTTTCAATACTGGCATTTCAAATCATGACACTACCCAAAATCCATCATTAAATGAACACTTGCATGAAAAGTGGTAGCATATTGTCCTATAGTAGAAACTGATTCAGCTTTCTGGTACATGAAAGAAGCCTGACAGATCTTGAGGGTCATCTGCTAAGGAAATAAGGTAGTCATGCAATGACAGCGATGACATTGATTTTACTTTATGAGGTCTTCACAAAGTCAAGTTGACAATGGTAGAAAGTGGTGTGGTGGTGGATAGGAGCTTAGGGGGAATGGTTACCTCTTGATTCATTACCAAGAAATGAATCTGCAGATGTGCCTTGGTGACAGCTACACAAACAAGTGACTATACTTAATGCCCCTGACCTGCTTGACTGGTGATAGTTTAAACTGTGAAGTTTGTATTGTAGCTAATTTACCACACTTAAAAAAAAGAAGATTCAGGGAACAATGCTTGTCAAGTGTGTTGGTGCTTGGATCAGCAACATTAGCATCCTATGGGACATGCATGGAATGTAGGCTCTTACCCGCGGACCAATGGAGTCACATACGGGCAGTAAGGGTTATCGGTCACCCTTTGGTCAAGCCCTTCAGGCGACTCTGATCCACGCACAGGCTGAGATCTAGAAATCCCATGAGGAAACAACCATTACAGGCAGCTGACAAGCAATTCTCTCAATAGCATCCAGAACCTTGTTGTCTATAACCATCCTTTGAGCTCTCTGAATTCATTTCCTGGAAGGTCTTAGTCCCTTTCCTTGGTTTCTCCTTTGCTTTCCTTTCCAGTGTCTCCACACAACCTCTCATTGCCAACATGGGTAGCAGAAGAAAGAGATATCTGAGAATAAACTCATCAGCCTAGTTACTTACTGGGAGGTACATTCCCAAGGCTTAGCTTTCATGTGTTTGAGTGACAGACAGACCAGGGGTCGTTTCCATAGTAACGCACATCCCACAATTCGTAACTTGCAAGATACAGAAAAGCAAATTAGTGGGCCAAAAGAAAAATGTCCCTGTGGAAACCACAAAGTTTTTCAGAAGAATGTTTATAGTTCCTAAAACTTGTCAAGTTCCCCCATGATAAACAGAGGGGTTATGGTTATGTAAGTCATGAAGCAGGCATTTGGGGACCATTGTCATCTTCATTATGCTTCCACTAAACCATAAAGATCTCTTTATTCTTCAGACGAGCACACTGTGAAGGAAGTCATTGCAAAACACCCAGACTGTGACAGACAATAACCTTCTGCACCAATAGCATCCACCCCCACCAAACTCTAATCAAACCTGGGAATTCTCCACTGGAAGCTCTTCTTTGCAGACAGGTAAGCTGAATTCTTGCAAACCTGTCAATCAAGAGACTGGTACCGATAGCAGATCCTTTCCCCTCACTTAGCGGACTCCAAAGTCCAGAAAAATCTGTATTCAGTTGTTGGTAACTAGTGGTTGTTTCCCCAGGAATTCAAGCACCACGGAGCATAAGCTCTGATCCCAATGCTTTCTGTAGGAGCTGCCGGGTGTTTGATAGTCTCCTGCGCAAGCTCCTGTGGGATGCTGGGAAGTAGGACGCTGCACCTCAGCGGTTATGTCTAGAAGCATGCCTCGGTACACTTCTGGGCCATCTCCAATCTTGCATCCGGTGTGAGTCTGGCCTCTAGTCTGGAGTCAAAAGGGCTATATTACTTCACAGTAAATGATGACAGTCGATAGTGAAATAGTGAATGATTACTTACCCCTCCCGCCCGAGTCACAGTGTGTGTACAAATAAAGTCAATGCAATCTCTGACTAGGGGTAGAGCTCAGTTCTTTAAATACTCTCCTTAAATGTGTAAAGACTTGAATCCAATCCCAAGAGCATGTGTTTAAGAAAAAGCTGGGTAAGGCAGCACATGTTCTTAAGCTTCCAACAGGCAAGACGCACAGGCAGACAGGTCCCTAGAGCATGCCGGCCAGAGATCCTAGCACACTGGATGAGTTTCAAGTCAGTGAGAAACTTGTCTCGAAGAATATATGTAGATTACAGTTGAGGACCCGCTTTAGAATAGCTTTAAGGTGAACTGACCACCCTCCATCCTGAGATTCCCCCAAACACCTGCTTGGGTTAAGCCCCACACACCCTGAGGACTGTTCATCTTTGTAGAGGGGCTGGATCTCAGTCCTGTTTGGCTGAGAACAAAGGTGATTGTTCAAAACTTGCTGTGAGGTTTGTTCCTGCCAGCAAGCAAACTCTCGGTAAGGAGACAGGGTATCCACTGCAAGACTCAAAATGAGCCACACTTTCTTCCATTTGAAAACTCTGCTGAGCTCAGGATCCCTGGGAGGAAGGGCTAATCAAATTCAAGATCCCTTTGGTGACTGGCTCTGTACCGCCCACATTTCTTGTTATTCTTGTTTTTCCTCCTTATTCCCCAAAAGGAACAGGGTGAAGAAGACAGGAAAACTTCAATGATGTGTTGGGAAGACATTCACTCCTCTCTAGGGTCGCCCCACTTGATTGCACTGCCTGCGGAGGTTTCTGCCGCCACTGAATGTGGTCTTTTTTTTCTCAGTGTGGTTAATCATGCCAGCTACTGACGTGGATGGCTGTGCGTGGACCTAGTGCTCACGGATGATTCAACCATGTGTTCAGCCTACTTTTCCCACTCTGAGCCCCCTGCAGATCACTAGATGAAAGTGCACTTTACATCAAGATCAGATCATGTGGTGGTCTCCTAAGTGCTTTACTATCTGAGCAGAAATCAGCTTTTCCCTCCCATTTAAGTGTTCTCCTTGTCATCTGGAGACCAATCCGAAGATGCTCCCTCCCCCCAAAGGATTCTGGGACAATTACTCCTGTGAGACTGAGACCCTGCCGCATGGAGTGCTGGGTCTCTCTGGGTCTAGCTGACGGACACTGAGCCTTATAACCCTACCACTACTCTTTCTGAGAGTCTCTGCTTTTTTTTTTTTTCCTCTGTCTCATGTCTGCAAAACATTTTACCCTGTTTCATCTCTCTGGTAACACTCGGCACTGAGTCATCGTGAGTCAACTCATGAAATTCAAAAATAAAGTTGAACATTTAGTACAGCCTTTCTGAAATGTGGTTTCAATAAAGTTGATTCTCTGACAATTTCACACATAGACACAATGTCCTCTGATGACTCTCTCGGCCCCTCCCTTATCTCTCTTCCATTCCTATCAGCTCTGGCCTCCCTCCATAATAGTCCCTTTTCCACAATCTTGACTTTCCATTTGGTTTCCTGACCCAGCTATGTGACCATTGGATTGAAACTATTCACTGAAGCCTGCCAGGGTTACTAACCAGTACATAACTCTCCCTGCCTCTCTCAATACATCAGTAGCAGTGAGTTCAGCAGTGAGACCTCCTCGGGCCTCTGAACCCTTTCTCCTCCAGTGCCTGGCTGTCGAGGGTCCCTTCTTATGCACCCCTAGGGCAGACATCTGTGGCTACTGGGAGTTCACCGTTACAATGACTGTGTCTTTCCTGGAAGATGGCATTTGCCACCCTTGTGTCTTCCTGCTCTTCGTTCTTTCTGTTTTCTCTTCTTCGGTATTATAGGAATGGCACAAATATCTTGTTTAGAGATGGAAGCGTTTCCTAGAACCTTTTCATTTCAAAGAAGACCATCCATCTGATGAAAGCTACCCCTCACTTGGCCATCAACAAACAAACAACAAAACTCTCAGCTTGATGTCAAAGAAGAATATCAGAAATGCTTTCCCTTTGTCTTCTGATGATGCCTTCCAAGCTCCTTTGAAGCCTCGCTTGCCTTTTGGCATGTAGGAAATCCAGGTTCCAAGCACTTCATAGTCATCTAGGGCCCCAGTGGCCATATTCCTCCCGTGTGTCGAAGTCGGGCAGCTTGGCTAACAGTGGGCAACTAGTTTCTTGGTAAAAGAGAGAAAAGGGCAGCCACAACCTGAGAGCCAAAAGAACTTTTTATTTTCCATATGTACATGTGTAGATAATTTACTAAAGTTTGAAGGATTAAGTACTTAATTAGGTAATTATTTTCCTTCTTTAAGTTTCATACTTTTGAAGCATTATCAGTATCTTGAATAACAAGGCGCAGAGAAAGTGCTCAGGTTGAAGTGGGAGAAAAAAAAGGGAGCTGGGGGTAAGAGGGGGAGAAGGGAAGGCTCTTCCAGTTCATTGTATGTTGTACACATTGTATCCAAGGCAATGTTGCTCAACCTTCTTATCAGAATTCAGCCTGAATACCCCCTTCCTGTAGGTGGCCTTCTTATTATCGAAATATTTCTGAGATCTCGTCTCAAAATCAGAGCATCAGAGTGGAACTCAAATTGGCTAGCTCTTGACTCCCTGGGGTGGGGCAGTGGATACAGGACGTGGGCTGCAATACATTCTGCTAGACTTTGCTTCTCTCCATTTTCCGAGGGCCCTGGGGATCTCTCTGAGCAAAGGCCCCACAAAGTAGGTAAAGTTCTGCATTTACCTTAGGCCGGGCTGATGTATTAAGTCGTCACATGTTGCAGTATTTTTTTTTTTTTGTCAACCTCTTTTCTTCCATGTGGCAGCTTTGACCCACAGCCATGATCTAATAACCTTGAGTTGTAGATTCAGTGAAGGGCTGGAGAGATGGCTCAGGATTAAGTCTCTGCCTGGAAAGCAGAAGGACCTAAGTTCATATTTCAGATCCCATGTGAAAACACTGGCCAGAAATGGTAGCAACTTTCTCTTCTGGCTCTGGAAGGTGGAGTCTGGGAAATCCCAGAGCAATCCAAAGCATAGAGCAATCCAGGATGATTCCTGAAGTCACCCTTGGACCTCCACAAGAATACACATTCAAGTGCTCTCCCCCCAATACACAATACAACACACACAAAGAAAAAGAAAAAGAAAAAGAGAACAAGAAAATTAAAGTCAACACATCACATATTCTGTAAGCAAAGCGACTGTTCTGATTTGTTCCTAGACTTTAGTGCACTGCTCAGATGTAGTAATTGGCAATGTATCTTGGTTGTTATATTTTCTTTTCTTTTTCTTCTTTTTTTGAAACAGGGTCTTAATAGTATATCCTCAGTTGAACACACTAAGTATCTCAGACTATGCTAGAATTCACAATCCTCCTCTCACAGCTCCCTGAGGGTCAAGACTACAGGTGTGCACAGTTGTATGTGGTCATGTGTTCTCTTAACTGTTAATTAACTCACTGACTGGCTTATGAGCCTATCAATTGGTTTAGCTATCAATATATAAACTAGCCTACTATTAAGCATGGAATTACATGCTTAACTCATATGAAAGAAATTTCCTGACTGCTGTGGATTTTCTTTTTATAGTCTAAAAAAGTATAACGGAGAGATTTAGTGACCTGATGAGACCATGGGATTAACTTCTCACTGTGCAGGGTTTCAGAGAATTCCCCTTGCCCAATCTGTTAGAGAAACTCAAGGCAGCTTTTGAATAGCTTGTTTATATTTTAAACACCCGGTCAACTTACCTTCATGGTAAATAAAGAATTTTGGTCAGTCAATTTGGTAAGGGAAATTTAGTAACTTTAAACATGTGTGTGCACACACACACACACATACACACACACACACATGCCAGAGAGATTATTGAGAGATTATATGATTATTTTGTTTTGAAGATTTCTTTTTTCAGGTGTGGGTATGTGTATATGTGTATGTGTAGAAGAGGGCACCAGGCCAAGGGTGACTTCAGAAATCACTTTGGATTGCTCAATTTTTTTATTATTGTTTATTCAACTGTGTGCGTGTGCGTGTGCGTGTGCGTGTGCATGTGCGTGTGCGTGTGTGTGTGTCTGTGTATGTGTAGAACCACGGACGAATTCGCGAACCACCATGGACCGCCTCTATCTCCTTCTGCCCCGGGATTCACAGGCTCCGCCCTACCAGGACCAAAAGGGCAGGCCACCCCGCTTCCGCCTGGCGTCTATACGTGGGATCTGGGATCCGAACTCAGGACCTTCCGCCTGCAAGGCGGAGGCTTAACCCCTGAGCCACCTCTCCAGCCCCTCAATTTTTTCCTTGACTCTGAGGTTTCTCAGTTCTGGCTTTCAAGGCTTGGAAGTTCACATTTGCCTCAAAAACAGAAGGACCTGAGTTCAGAACCCAGGTCCCATAAAAAAACAACAGGTGAAGGATCAAACCTTTGCCTCCATTTTTCTGAAGGATATTCTAATCGATGTTGAATTCTATGTTGATTATAGATTTCTTTCATTATTTTAACTACTGAGGAGGAACCATAGTCTGGCCTTCTTTGCTTCGTTCTGAGAAGCCAGATATCATTTCTATTACTTCCGATATGAAAGTAATATATATTCATTTATTCTGGCTGGATTTTGAGATGTTCCGTTATCTTTAAAGAATCTTTCTCTAGGGTCTTCTGGTAATTATACCACTTGGGGTTTGTAGCACTTCACAAGCTTGTAGCTTTGGGTATTTAGTTTTTCACATTCTCTCATCTTGTCTGTGACTGAAGTTACATATATATCAGAATTGTGTCTATACATAAAAACTACTCCAAATTACTTTCAGATTTCAACATACATTTTTCCCTTTCTGCTTCATGCTTGGTAGTTTATTCTCATTTTTCCTGCTACACTATTTCTCAAACTGTGTCCAAACTACACATATATTTCCAATAAACAGTTGGTTCAGGTATACTTTTGTATGGCTTCACTTTTAGAACATTCATTTTGCAGTTCATTGAAGCCTTTGGTTTTCTGCTGAATTGTGCCCTGCCTACTTAATATTCTCATTATATAATTACCATTTTGCAGGATATATAGCTCACATTCACATTGCTTCTTTTTTGTACCTGTTTTTATTATTTGATTTTCTTTGGCTCCTAATCAATTATTCTTTTACATTGTTGAGTCCTGAAAATTACATTGAAATCATGACTAAAGATTCATTTCTGTTGTAGGCAGACAGTTAGTTAGAAGTACATCTCCTTGCTGTATTTGGGAATCAAATGGATTTTAAATTGAGTGCTAGGTGTTGGTAAGTGCTGACTTCTGACATAAGCCTCTGTGGAGGCAAGCCTAATTGATTTACCCTTCCTCCTTTGACATTATACATTGTGTTTTTTGTTTTTTGTTACCTGATCTCACATAACTGTGGAAATTGCTGCTCTTTGTTTCTGAGTGACTGAAAAATGGGACCAAATTCCAGAATCATCTATGTTTTATCTTTCTTTTTTTCCCAGTTCTTAGTCCAAATCTCAGCACAAATACTCATTTTCTTATAAACAGCTCTCTAGGGTCCTCAGTTTTGATTGATTGGCTAATTGAAAGATTGGTTGATTGAGATATGTGCAGGTTATATGAGCATGTGTGTGCATGTGTGTATGCATGTGTGTGTTCATATGTGTGTGTGTTTGGTGTATGTGCATATGTGTGTATATGTATGTATTTCTTCCAGTAGCTCTTAGAATGGACATTGATTTGATATAAACTAGTTTGCTGTTATCAAAAGCTGAACTTCCACTCTTGGGTTTTAAACAGTGCGGTTTCCCTAAGTCTCGCTCTCTTCCCCAGGCAGAATGCCAGCCTGAAGTTCCTCTGGCCTGATTGCTGGCTCAGATGCCTCCTAGATATTGACTCACAGGTCAGCAAGGTGATGAGATATTCCATTTTGCAAGTTTTATCTGCTGACATAGTGTTATTTGTTAAGAGGAAAAACAGGTTTTTTCCAAATATGGATAGCAAAGATAATAACCATTTATAACAAGAATCAGCAAAGCTGCAAAGCAAGAGAACAGATAAAACATTATGAGGTGCATAGAAGATCTAAACAATGAGTAATTATAATAACAGTAATATTTCCATAGGGTATATTAACTTCTCAGTGGGGAGAAATGGAGTTATTACACAAACCAAGGACATGCTAACCTTAATAAATAAACAGATAAACAAATATAAAACTGGGGCAAAGCAAAATTCATATGATGAAACATATAATGTTGAGTTTCAGCTCAGGTTGACTCTGCCAAGAGACTCTTCTGAAAAATGATAAAGGATCCTGAATCCAAAAAAGAATAAATGTGAAATTTAAAAAAAAAAAAAAACATTGTCCTTGTTAAAATTGTGGTAATGGGAACATAGGTACAACTTGGTAACTATGTACCCATCCATGCAGAAATATGGACATATCTCTTCCAAGTTTTTGACATATGCAAATGAAGAACAAAAGACTGAAAGAATGTTCTAGAGTGCAATGACATAATTAAAGCAATCAGAAGGACGGGTGTTAAGTCATCTCATGTCACAGTCAGAAGCCAGAGTCATTTACTAATGCGTTCACACAGAAAGAAAGAAACGATGACACAGCAACTTTCCATGTGCTGTTCAAAAAGTTAAATTCACTAAGGGAAAAAAGGAAGCAAAGTTTGAGATGGACACAAGGTGGAACAGTCCTAGAAGTGAACATGAGCTGTAAAAACTGGGAAAGATAAGACAAGTCCAAAAGCCTTTCAGACAGTCTTATTGTTAGCTATTGAGTATATGCACTTACTCATTAGATAGTGAGCACATTCCAGTGTCAAAAGTGGTGCATTTAAAGTTAATACAAACACGTAACTGTATCTTTGTTATGATACAGAATATTACTTGTCCCATAAAACCTTGTGTTTGGCTCTGGATTAAAACTGCTCCCTAAAGTAAATGTGTACTAGTTATTCTTGTGCTTCTGTGAGAGAACACCCAAAGCCAAGGAATCTAAGGGAGAAAGGGAGATTTATTCAGCTTATGGTTCCAGAGGAGAGATACAGTCTTTCTACGAAGGAAGTGGCATGGCTGGCTGGCAGAGACTGGAGACAGGCTACATCACTGCAGACATATTGGAGGTTGAGAGCTGCAAAACTGCTTGCTGCAAAAACACTTCTCCAGGCGATCCAGTGGGACTAATCCACCTCAAGTCCAATCCCCTGTGACTGCCTTCCTCCAGCAAGATTCCACCTCTCAAAAGTGCCATGACCTTTCCAATCACATTTCAAACCATGATAAAATGTTACCCATATTTCAAATCTCACTGGGTAATTTCTATTTTTGTACATGTATGAATATAATAACACAGCTAATACCTCACATTTGGGTCTAACTTCAGTGAAACAACATTGGATTGTTTTCATTCATTGGATTGTCATTCCTGAAAACTTAAGTTAAATTATTTCTTTTTTGTATACATTATATTAAATGAATGTATCATCAAATATTTATTCACTCTTTCATAGGAAGGTGGATGGGATTTGGCTTACTGTAGATAATGCTAAAATAAAATCACTGCATGCATTTAATATATATACTAATAGAGATAGAGATAGAGATGGAGATGGAGATATACTGACTATATGCCTAGCAGGTAAATTGCCCAGACATGGACTAGTCACAGATTCACATTTAGTATATGAGTCAAGAATTGCCCAAAGTGGCTGGAGAAGTTCCTCAGTGGATGACGCCTTTGTTGCACAAACGTGAGGGCTGGAATTTGGATCCAGAGAATCCACTTAAAAGTTAGACTTGCCCAGTGGCTGCAGTAATCCCAACACTAGAGAAACAGAAATTGGGGGATACCTGGGATAAGCTGACTGCCTAGAGGAGCCACCTCAGTGAGCTCTAGGTTCAATGAAAGATCCTGTTTCAGGAGCTGAGGCAGACCATGAGCTTCGGATGCTGCCTCCACCCTCTGAGTACTGGGGGATCACATCTGATCACAACCATACTGGGATTATGAGGTGCTGGAGCTAAACTCGGGTGTTTGTGTATGCTAGGCTCACTCTGTAAAGTGACCTACATCCAAGCCCATGTGTAAGTAATTTAGAATATTTTCCTGTGCAGGCAGGGAATGCACTGATTCAAGAGGGTGGGCTTGGGGTGCTTCTTATAGATTGTTTATTAGCATCTCTATCTTCCTAGGGGAGTTAGATGCTACTTCTTTTTTTCTTCTATATTGAAAACTTGTACAACTTTCTACTTATCTCCTTAGACATTTAGAAGCAGTCTTTGCCTTGTGCTTCATCCTATGACTCTTTCCCATGGACAAGTCACTTTGAAATGAATTCTAGAGCCTCCAGTTCATTTGACAATACTTTCTTTTCCTTGGAGGAATTGACCCCTACCTCCCAAAATAAAATATCTGATCCTAAATCTTTGACTGTTCCATCTATGAGATTGTAGCAGCTTATTACTGCTCTCTACTCAGCTTTTTAAAAGCCTGCCCCATGCTGTTTGACAGCCTGCATCTGCCTATACTGAAAATCGAGGATACCGGGCTCATCTCCAATGCATTTTCCTTCTTTCCAGGTTCTTGGCTACAAATGCTCAACTGTGTTCAACTATCTTGGTAGCTCTCTGATGCTTTCACAAATGTGGTTTTTATTGTATTTACTTTCTGCGGGGCTTTTTCTATTTACTTGGGTTATCATAGCCAAAAGTACAGCACCCTTAAGTCAAAATATCAAGCCTTAAAAATAAAAGGACAAAGATCTATGTCATAGTTCAAATGTGAGTGGTCCCTTGCAGGCGCATGTGTTTGCATCATTAGCTGTGAACATTTGAGAAGGTCATGGTACCTTTAGGAGGTACCTTGCTGAAGGAACACAAGTAACAGGGTGTGAGCCTTGAGGTTGATTAGCCATGCCCTGCTTCTGCTAGTAGTCTGCTCTAGCAGTCTGTTCTTGAGTCTGTTAGCTGCTCTCTTGACCTCCATGATGTCTACAATGACCTGAACTACCTCCAGCCCTGCTGCCAGCCAGCCATACTTTTTCTGCCATAACAGACTATGTCTTCCCTCTGGAACCATAAGCCAAATAAGTTTCCCTCTCCCTTAAGCTAGTTGTATGAGTGCTATTTCACAGCATCAATAGGAATAACTATGACAACCATTAGAACAACATCACCACTAACCTAAAATATTTAAGTAAATACAAGGCCATATTTCAAACAAGAATTATTTACTAGTTGAGTAATTCGAGTGATTCATGACTTTCTTTCATTTTGCTCCCCAAGATTCCAACATGTGGGATATAGCTTTAAAAGTATTTGCATATGTTGGATGCAGTCGAATGTACAACAAATTTAATTCACTTAAGATCTATGAAATAGCATATTGTTGCAGAAAGCAGTTTCATGATGAATTCTAGCAGTGGCTGGTGTTTATTGTACATAAGTGTTTAATCCACATTCTTGTTAAATACAACTCATTAAATATGCAAAAGAGTGAGTGCAAGTTACTTATGTGAGATAAGGAAACAAAAGAAGAGACAAAAAAATTTGTTTAAAGGCAAGCTAGTAACTGGAGAAATCAAAATTTCTATTCAAAGTATATTTGATTCCAAAGTAGTATATCCATTGCATACATGATTCAAGAAATAGCCTCATGCCTTATTTGCTATGACAATAGAGCCTGAGAAAAGCAGCTTAAGGCCACAAGGGTTTATTTTGGTAGATGGTTTCAAGGAAATATAGTCCATCATGGTGGGACAGGTATAATAGCAGAAACACGAGGCCAGTGTGTTACATTGCATCAGAAGTCAGAAAGGAGAGAGGAAGGGAGGAGGGGAAGGGAGGGAGGGAGAGAGAGAGAGAGGAGAGAACAGGAAGTGGGGACCTGACTGTAAAACCTCAAGGTCTACCGTCCAATGACAAACTTCTACCAGCAGTTCTACGTCCTAAAAGATTTATCTTGAAACAGTGCCGCCAGCTGGGAGAAAGCGTTCAAGCACAAGATCCTCCTGTTGTGGACGTTAAATATTCAAACTGCAATACTTGGTGCTAGATTTGGAGAAAGAAAAGATTGAGCATGAGCACACACATATGTAAGAATAGAATGCTCAGAGGCAGCCACCTACTCCACAAAACCAGTATCCCTGGTATTCTTCATGCCTGCAGAAAGGGGAAATGAAGTAAGAGCTCTTGACTTACACATCAAATTCTCCTACTCGGCTGCATCCTTTGAACAGTTTGTGGTTCCCCATTGAGAAAGTCAGTACTGATTACATAAGCTTCACAGGAGTGGCAGCTGTCCGCACACCCGTGCTTGTTAGTTCAATAATGGGGAAGTAAAGATGAAGGCTGCGGGGCCCCCGTGATCATAATATTGTTGGACTTTAGGATGTTATTAGCAATTTGCAACACAAATGACTTGTCTACAGGAGGGGACTCACACTGGGATCATACCACTCAATGTAAGAATTCTAAACAGGCCAACATGTGGAGAGGTACCGATATGAGGATCAGGAGCCACATTTGTAGCTTGCCATGAGCCGACTGTCATTGCGTTGAAGGTTAGAATACGTGTGTGTATGTGTGTGTATGTGTGTGTGTGTGTGTGTGTGTGTGTGTGTGTGTGTGTGTGTGGAGAGAGAGATAGTATTAGTGTTTACTGTCAGTTTTACTGGACAGGGGTAAAACTAATAAACCATCTCACATGAATGCAGACAAAGAGTCTTTTGTGCTTCAAACATAATTAGAAACCTGTGGGACAATGTACTGAAGATCACAGAAGGGTGGTGTCGCAGCTACTCTCCATGATGCTAATAAATTCACAACCAAAAGCTTTAAGGGAACAAAGGATTTTATTTTGCCTTATGATTGTCTGGTTAGATGTCTCAGTTCAACTTGAC
Organism: Typhlomys cinereus; assembly: GCA_023101885.1. NCBI lineage: Eukaryota > Metazoa > Chordata > Mammalia > Rodentia > Platacanthomyidae > Typhlomys > Typhlomys cinereus. Next base: position 282,072 of record JALPQD010000525.1, on the reverse strand, counting down.
AGGAGAGCTCACAGCAACACCAGAGGCAGAGGGAACTGGCCCACATCATATCCATTGTTGAGAGAGGTACAATCCTCACTTGCCAGACCAGCATGTCTGGCCAAACTTACTGAAGAATGCCAACTCCCAGAATGGGACCAAGTACAGACTTATACAGACAGATTAAACAACTAGATGCTAACACATCCTCAGTTTGTTTTTTATAATAGTATGTTGATAATTTCTTCTTCGTGGCATTAGTCTAAGAACAGTGACAAAAAATGTTCAGCAGATAGAGGGACAGATTTTAAACAGAATGGGATTTAACATAGGGAGCTTGTGCTTTACAAATTCACTGGAGAACCTACAGGTAGTAGGTTTAGTTTGGGCCCACTAACTGATTTCAAGGACAAAATATCATGACCCCACAAGGCCAGAGTGGGGCTTGTACTTCCATGAGATTCCCCTGAAGGACTTACTAAAGCACAGAGTGCCACACATTTCTTTTTAATGAAAATTGGCTCATCTCACAAAGTACCCAGATGCTGTTGGGGCTACTTGGAGAAGACATCTTGGGAACTATTGTGCTATGAATTAATACAGTTATGTAGCCCAGCTGACTTGAACTTACAAGCAGTACCTGCTACCTCTGTGGCACCAGCAGATCTAGGATGGAAGCAAGAAGTTACTGCCACCTACTGCGACTGTCACACATCAGGAAGTGAAGAATTGATAGCAGAGCTGCATCTGAGCCATCTAGAAGTTTCTGCCACTTCAGATGCCCTCCAACTCCAGGGAGCTGTCTAGGGGACCATGTGATGCTTCTCTTTAGGGAAACCTCTAGGATTCCACGGACCTGCCAGTCCCACCCGCCGTTCTACAAGAGATTCTAAGAAAACTCTTTTGTTTTATGTTTTGTGCTGTTTATTCTTAGTTTCATTTACTAAAAGGAGAATAAAACTGAGGTTGAACTTGAGTGACCTATTTCAGAATAGCCAAGAAAGGTCATGATTATTTAAAGCACAAAGGAGTTCTTTTTCTTCTGGGTCTTTCAACTTGGAAGATAACAAAATGGTATGTTTACTTACTTTAAATGATTACCTGAAATGAGACCTTATCTCTTTCCCTTTTCACTGCCTTTAATGAATATTTTTAGTTTAGAAACAATAAATTACACCTATCAAAAGTTTCTCAAACATGACTGTGAGTTCCTGGTGATGTTTGGCCCTGCTTGCTTTCTCAACTCTCCCTACTCAAATATCTTTGTATGCTATTTTGCTGAATATCTGAGAACAAGCTACAGAGATCGTGACCCCTCATCACTAAATAATTCAGCATGTTTTGCCAAAGAACACGGGTAGCTTCTTGCATAACCACAGTGAGAGATTATCAAATTTAGAAAATTCAATATACATTCAACAATCTTAACACACTTCCATATTCTAATCTTTCCAGTTATCTATTTAATTAACTTTTTAAAAGTTTCATCCCAAGTGTCCAATGCAGCCCATGCAGTACTATTAGCGACAGTGACTTTCTCATATGTTTTAATTTGGAAGATATTCAGTCTCTCTTTATCTTTCATGACATGGGCAATTTTGAAGAGTGCAGGCTGGCTGTGTTGTAACCTGTTGAGATTGGCTGGATCTCTGCAAATATTTTGATCCAAATCATGCATTTTTGGCAGGATGCTACTCAAGTGGCATTTTATCCTTTTTAGTAGCCTGCCTGGGCAAATACCTGCTGTCGTTTTATCCTGGTAATGAATGGCAGTGTTTCATTTGGCCATAGTGCTGTCTACCCAATTCCTCCACTAAAAAGATGCTTTGTCTTTTCTGCTATTAATATGTTGTCATGGTTTGAAACATGAGTTGAAATGTGAGGCTTATGTGTTTGCATCCTTATTTAGCTGTTGCCAGTATTTGGAAAGGTCATGACATCTTTAGGAGGTGGAGCCTTACTGGCAGAAGGTATGTCACAGGAGTGGGATTTGAGTTACTGAGTCTGCTTGAGTTAGTGAGTCTGCTCTTGAGTTTGCAGCAACAACTCTTAGTCTTCATGATGTCTGCAGTGACTTAGGTCACCTCCAGCTTCTGCCAGTCATTCATGCCTCTCCCATTATGAAGGACTGCATCTCCCCTTTGGAACCGTAAGCTGAATAGATTTCCCTTTCTCCCTTAAGTTGTTTGAGCCTCCCATAATAAGCTACCTGACTGGAGAAGAAATATCCTTGGTTATCTGACTATCAATATGGTGGATCCCAATGTAGAAATCTCATGCTAGGAAAGGCTGAAACCCTGGTTCTAGACAAAGGAGAATTCACGTAATCCTGATAACCTGTTGGACCACTTTGCAGAACGGAAAAGATATATAATGCATTGGCAATGGCTAGGACCACACTTCACCAGGACTGCTTAGTTATACCTGTCTCTAGCCTTCTATTTAAACCTAACCCTTATGCTAGTACCTCAACAACAGGTAGATGAGGAGGGGTCACTGGACCTCTTGATTTGTTCCTCTTCTCAGTGTGACCACATCGAATAACTCTCCTCACTCTGCTTTATACTATTATTAATTTTTAAGTTAGTGTATTGGGACTGGCTGGCTGAGCTAGATTATTGCAGCTGATGGAGGTCAGACTTTAGACCCCAATACTCTAGTACCACCATTGCTTGATTTGCTAATCTTCTATAATGCATGAAAAACTGCATTTGTGGAAAGAGGCTAAAAGTATTTTGATATCTTTTTGCTTTTTTTTTTTTTTTTGCTTGCTTGTTTTTTGTGTAATCCAGGCTAGGCCTCAAGTTCACAACATAGCCAAAGTTGATTTTGCATCTTCTTCCTGCTGCTTCTGTCTCTTAAATGCTGGGAGTAAAGGTATGTGCTAAAATGCCATGTGCAACAAACCTTTAAAATATGAGTTGCAAACACCTATTGTACTTGATGCTGATTCTTTGGAAAATTTGGTGCAAGGATTTGTGCTAAGCACCACTGACTTCAAGATTATTGGCACAAAATCCTTCCGGCATGTGGTGTTTATTTGATTGACACAGAGTTCTCAGTAAGTGCTGTCACTTGAAACATTTCTGTGTCTCGGTGAGAATAGGCTAGAAACATCGGGAGGAGGTAGAGAAATCCTAGTGTCGTGGTCTATATTTAGAAGCATGCTTTTTTATTTTCCACTGTGTGTATAAACCTTCTAGAAAAAATGCACTGCTGAGTGCAGCCAGTGAGCCAACATATGTTGTCATGGTTTAAAATGTGGGTTGTCCCCCATGGCTCATGTGTTTCCTATCCTGACCAGTTGACCTTATAGTAAAACCATAAACATGAAAATATAACATTCAGTGAACATATCTGAAAACTATACATATTTTAGATACCTTGATTGACAGTGCTTTGCAAAATTGTTTAGCTTTGTCAAACTTTTGATGGTGACAGCTAAATTATTGTATGCATTACGACTAGTAGCTTAGATGTCACACTCTTTACAAGGTTTTAGTTGCTCTCGTTAAATATGTTGTACAAAATAATGACTAGGGACTGGGTGCTTGTAGTAGACTCAACAGAGGAATGCAGAATTTTCTCATTAGTCTCGAACAACACTCCACTCTTAGGAGGCCAAGATTACTCTCCTTGAATACTTGGATTCAAACAACATAAAAGAGGAAGCGTTTATTATTTGTCTTATGGTTCCAGAGAGGATGGAGTCAGACATGGGTGGGGGGAATACATGGTGCTAGGCAAAATCAAGATGACAGCAGGACTGGAAGGCAGAATGGATCTTACACCTAATTGTATTCAAGAAGCAGAGAGAGAGAGAATATTGGATCAGGCTTTAAACCTACAAGCTCAATCCCTAATGACCTACTTCAAGTCTCCATCTCCTAGATGTTCAATAATCTTCCCAAACACAGTAACAATTTGGAGAGTAGGAATTAAAACACATGAGTCTTTAGGGAGACAGCACATATTTACTGCATTAGCCCCTTTCTACCAAAAAAGTGGTTTCATGTACAAGTTTAATTCCATTAAACTGAGACATGGCTGGTTGTAGGAGGTCATGAAGCAATCAACTAATTAGGCTGTGAGCTAACTAGTTAAACTGAAATCAATTGGCCAGTTCATGGACTAAGTTGCAGCCTATTAACTTGCTTTTCATGTTAGATCTCTGTTTTTCTGTAATTGATTATCCTAGTGGTTGGATTCTTGAGCCCAATTTAGGTTTGAGAGATGCTTGATTCACTTTGGACTTAAGTAAACCTCACTAGATTCAGCTGGCCTAGGGAATTTCTCTAGATGAAGATGAAGCTCAGTAATAGAGTTAAATGTTCAATATGTACTCTGGAGTTGATTCTCTGTACCATAAACTGTAACAATAGTGAGATCAACAACACCAAGAAAAGAAAACCAGAAAATTCCCCAAGTCTAGGTGCTGTTTCTGGAGTTATTGGTATCAATTCTCATTTCATTAAATGGTGTGCTGTATCTTTAACTTTGCTTACAAGAAATACTTCTCACGCCTCAGGAAAGTAGGGTGAGTATTGGAAATGGTGCATTTTGCTGAAAGATAGAAAAGCTTATTTGTTTATGTATCTTTTAAATCAACACATCCAGACTGCTCTGTTTGGATTTTATTGATGAAGGTCGCTAGAGACATTGTATGAATCAGCAGGGTGGATTTTTAGTTGGTTATTTTTTCCTGATTCCTTTTCTGTTTGTTTTGGGTCTTTATGTGCTTTTTCTCCCCCTCGAAGATGATGGTGTTGTAGTCTAAAAATATGCTTCCTAAGAGTGTTCCCTTTTAGCTGCGAAACTTCAATAAAGACATATTGTATGTACATAGTCTAAAACTGGCGATTCAGCTGGAGAGCAAGCTGAGTGGAAGGAGCAAGAAATGAACAAGTCCTGTGGAGAGAGAATGGGGACTTTGATGACTTGCTTTATGAACCCAGACCCCCCACCAGCCTCTGATTGGCCATTCTGTGTCCATGATTTTCTGAAGTGACTTGTTATCTAACTCAGAAATGGCCTCGAGGAAGCAGACAGGAAGGACAAGAGGTGACTGTCTACTTGTTTGGACAACATTTGCTATGTTAAGCTACCCAGAAGCCTTAAATTCCTTATAGTATGCACAACCATTCCAAGGAGAGGAAAGTATGGAAATTTAGAGATGCATTTTATCCCATATGCAAATGAGATAAAAGATAGGAAAGTTATTATCCTGCATGGTTAATGAGCTTAAGGTAGGAGAACTAACAGCTCACAGAGGCAAGCTCAGTACAAGGACAGCTGGAAAAAGCAGACAGACCATTTGTTAAGGATATGTTCCTCACCGTAGATCCTCAGCCCTCCATTCTGTTGCATATAAATTATTATTCATGTGCAGACACATGATCCACTGGAGGTAGCCTCACCTTTGAAATCTCAAGGCATATAAATTTGGAATTTAGAATTGTTCGTTGCCAAATACGACAGATGACAAATTAGCTTTGCTTTCCAAAGAATGTATTCTTAAAGCATGTTTCTTCAGAATAGTGACTGTTAGGCAGTATTTGTTCAAGGCCATATCCTAAGACTAAGCTAGTCAGAGTCATACCGAAGTTATGATTAGCCATTGTTGCCAAAGGAGGCTCCAAGCTGTGCTCTGGAGAGAGAGACATGTAGATTTGATTCAACAACCCTTCAACTTAGGTTCTTGGTTTTACAAGTTGATAATATGATTGGTGAGGGCATTTGGGAAAACTAAATTTTGCTACATGTACTTGAAGGTTACCTTCAAGTCACTAATAAATACAAAGAATGAAAACAGTAGTTTCCTCCTGTTCAGTAAAAAAAATATTGACTTGTATATTTAATGTGTTGACATTCAGATGTTTTGGAGTAACATCTGGTCTAGAAAACAGAAGCAAATATTTATTCACAACTTGAGTTCAATACTGTGGCAGTGGTCAGATCTCACCACTCCTGCCAGCAAAGAAATATTCTGTGTTTTTGTAAAGATCTATTAAAGCTGTAGACATAGCTGTGAATTTTTAGCATCTGTGATTTTTCACACAAATCAAACTCCTAAGCACATTGCAGCCTCCATCTGAAGGATTTTTGGCTTGAGATTTATTTATTTATTTATTTATTTATTTATTTTTATTCTCTTATTCTTTATAGTTGATTTGTGTAGGAGCCAGACAGTCTACAGGATCAACTTCCTTTGCTTTGTTTTTGGATCCCCGATGATTTTTGTAAGTTGTATATAGGATGGAAAGTGTGGCAGATAATAAAAAAAGGAAGAAAGAGAATTATGTGTCGTGTGCTGTGCAAGTGTAAATGGATAGTAAATAGATGCTTCTCTAGAAAAGACAGAACGTATTTCTTTTCTGCTCCTTTCTTGCACAAATCAAAGTCGTATAGATACCATGCTGATTTATCTTCCTCGGGAAAGAACGTTTGTGGTGTGAATATATTTGCATATATGTGTTCATGCGGCTAAGTGTTCTTTCTTCACACATTCTTCTTTCAGCTGTGTGAAGTTGCTATACTTGCTTTGGTTCCATCAAGCTATTATTTTGCTGCTCCGGGCTATTATTTTTCTGCTTTTCCCCAGCGTCTTTGTCAATGAGGAAATTAAGATACTTTCACTTAAGTTATGAGGGGAAAAGGAAAGCTGTGTTAGGGTTTGAATATGCAACATTCCCCACATGCTTGTGGTGAAACTTGGTGCCCCGTTGGTGGTCCTGTATTGGGAGGTTCTGGGAACAGTTCAGAGTGGGGTCCAGATAGATAAAGTAGGTCACAGGAGTTGTGTCTGTAGGAACTGGTGCTTGCTTTGATTCCTTCCAATCTCCTTTCCGCTTCTTTATAGAGACATCTTCACACATTTGACCATGTTGTTATTCTAGAGCCAGCAGCATGGACTAAAGAAAGCTTACCTTCTGAGGATCAGCTCAGTGGCAAAATGCTTACAAAATACACATGAGGAACTAAGAAATAAAGTCTCCCAAAGACCGAATAAAGGGAACATTCCAATATTATAAGATTGATAATATTTCACTTCAAATCTAATAATGATTTTGTTAAATCTATGATCCTTATTATTTCATTAATTAGGGAACTTTATTCACTGAATTATTTACAGAAAACCAAACATGGAAACAACTCAAGCATCCTTGGACAGATGAGTTTAAAAAAAAAAAAAGGGTATGTGTTTTATGAGTGGGGTATCATTCCACTTTGTGAAACAGCATAGGTTGCAGCACAGAGAGAGGAAGACATTGTTCTGAACAAAATGAGCCAATCACAGAAGGACAAGCACTGCTTGATTCTGCTCATGAGAGCGTAACACACAGACTAATCATTGCCAGGGGCAAGGAGAGGAGAAATGGGTGTTGCCAAAGTTTTAGGTTTGCAAGGCGAATGCATTTTAGCAGGCTGACCATATCATGCCTAGAGGTGACAAAACTATACTGTCTGTTTATGAATGTGTTGGGAATGTGAAGGGCAGGCATTGTCTTGTTGTTGGGTATAAAACAGGGAGATGAAGAGGGAGATCCTCCCTCAACTACAGAAAGAAGAACGTTCCTGTCACTGCACACTCCCAAAACATATCCAGGCAGACAGACTTCCATGGGGTTCCTGCAAATAATCCACAGTGAAATATAAAAATGTATGTGAACATGTTCAATTTTTATGAATAAAGGAGCCTTTTATGAAAAAATTGAGGTCAGAGGTCTATCTATAGGTTTTTTTTTTTACTGCATAAGATTGAGAGGGAAAAAGTATAAAAATCTATCTCTCTTGACCTCAAAATGAGATCTAAAATTTAATGCAAACCACCTACTCTCCCAGTAAGTGCCCATGAACAGCTATTGGGCTTCGTGTGGAAGGGCAATGGCAGGTAACACCGAAGCCACTTCAGTGTTGAAGATGCAGTTTGCCTTTATCTTGTGAGGTTACCATTGAAGATCCACATGTTTAATGCTTTCCCCATAACCAAAAGAAACAATTTAGGATGGAAAATAGAAGGCATTACACCGTATTGTTTATCTCTCATGGCACGGGGTCTAATTTATATAGAATCAAGGTTTATGCTGGACATATATCACCTGTACACTTGTATGAATTTTAACCTATATGCGTAGACCTATGATATCTCAGGAATTTGGAATTAGACTGGTCAGCACCTATTCGAAAAGACTCTTCGTGGTGAACTCTTCTCTCGACTCCTTGTTCCTGGGTGAACATGATCTAGCCTCTGTTCCTCTGTGTGTTGTCCCAAGTGTCACGTGAAATGGAAGCATGAGCCATACAAAATCTTTGGCTTCTTTGACTCAGCACAGAATGGAACGTTTTAAGACTTGTCTGAGACAGCTGAGAATCACAGACCCATTTGCTATTGGCTGTGGTCTAATTCAGACAAGTCCATTTCTCCAACACCTACTAAAGGACTTGAGTTTTTTCATCTTCAAAAATTGCCAATAAGTCTGTAACAAGGATTTGCATGAGGTTTCTTAATGTGAACAGAAATCTTTTTGTGTGTGTTCTAGATAAATAATGAAGGGTGACATTGCTACTACTGTTTGTGTTTAGCAAGTGCCGAGCTGCTTAGCTAAGCCACGTCTCATCTTTCCATCAAAAGTCATTAGCAGACTTCATCTGATCATGAACAGTGCCTTTTTACATGGATTTTATCACACTGACAGAAGAGAAAACATGAACTTGGGCATTAGCCTTTTGACTCAGAGTAGAATAAACGGGCTGCTCACCCTGCTTCTCGTGGAATTATATGAAGAACTTAACATGTAATATACATGCTCTGTATGGGTTTCTAATGCTAATACATCAATTTCAGTTATCTCCTGAATCACCAAAGTGCTGAAAGCTTGGCTTGAGAAGCAACCACATGAGCCAAACTGATTCCCTTTAATCTGTTGCCTTCATGGAATGATAGAACTTACCAAGAGACTTATCAATCGCAGGAGAAATTGGAAACCAGAAGCTTCAAGAATTCAGCAAGGCAAAAGTTTCACTTAGAGAACTATCTGCTTCTATTATCTTCAAATAAGAAGCCTGGTGGGGTGGCGTATCCTGTAATCCCAGCACTTGGGAGGCAGAGGCAGGAGTGTCATGGGTTCGAGGACAGCCTGGGCTTCAGAGTAAGACCCTGTTTCAAGAATACAAGCAGATATTCAAAAGAAATAGGAAACATAAACCTGCAGGCAAGATGCCTCCTGCTTTGGTAATCTTCCCCTTGGGAGAGAATAACCACAGGTGTTCATGTGTTTCACTCTTTAAAAAGCACTGTGAAAAGTGTGTCCCCCCCCCAGGGGGACTTTCTCTTCCACAGGTCACAAAGACACTGGTCTTCCCTAAATTTTCAGGGGGGAGGAATAATGGATGGTCTTCATGACTGCAGAGCCTAGAGAAACTCCTTGTTAGCAAGGCTCCTTCCTTCCTCAAGAAGCGGAAGTCGGCTGTGGGGTGGAGACTTGAACCAGTCCCTGGGGAAGGGGCCATTGTGCTGTATCCCATCCTGAGGCCAAATGTGCTGGAATTCGACACGTCTCTATTTTCTTTCCTCCCTTTCTCCTCTATATTCGTCTTATTCCCATTAAGTAATACCCATCTCTGACTCCCTAGGAAGAGATTAAAGCAGTTTCCTAAAGCACGCTGATGTTGCATATGCTACAATGATTTCAGCTAATGATTCATTACCAGGGAGATGAATGAGGATTCTAACACGTTTGGTTTGTTCTTGAGGAAGTTTTCATCCAAACTGCCTCTAATTCATTTTTTTTAATATTGCCACCCACTCTGTGAGCTTCATGTTCCTTGCACAGGTGTTCTGTGTCATTGCGAGGTCAGTGATTTACCTATGGATGTCAGCAGTAAGGGAATTCAATGTCTTTTCCATTGCTGTGTTCCCAGAGAAACCCAACATTCTTTGAAAGGAGTTTTGGCATACAGTAGAATCTACCAAGATTTGAGGTCTCTGTTACATACCAAAGAGGAAAAAAATTGCTTGATTTTGGGCTGAGAGATAGCTCTTCATCATATATGATATCTCACAAACCTCATGAGCAGAAAACCTAGTGATTTGAGTTGATCCTGAATCCCATGTGGTGGAAGGAGAGACTTCCAAAACAAAGTTTTCCTCTAACCCCTACCATGCACCATAATATGATTATTTTCTTTGCATCTCTGTCTCCTCTTTCTCTCAGATAAATTGTAAAATATAAAATTACACAATTTCATACCTATATTTATTTCTATTTTATACCTCTTGCTTTAATGCACTGAGCAAAGCTAATCACACTTAAGGAATTTCTTCAGTGAATTTTCATTGGACTCAGCTCTTCAGTATTTTTTCCTGTATACATTCAATTTCCACTTAATTTCCTTTCTTCTTCTGTTCCCCTGTCACCATCAATTTTTTTTTTCCCAAACAAGCTCTCATTCAAAAACCAAAAATCAAAAATGAATTACTGGAAGTCACAGTTTTGGGACTGGGAGAGAGGAGAGGTAACTGATTCTAATTCTGCCCATTCTACTTTGTTCTATTGGGAAAATCAACCAACATTTCTATGACGGGCTAATTTTCTAAATTTGGAAAGGTATGTTAGCAACGCTGCAGCCATCCTTTCTGCTGTGTTCTCCACCATAATGATACATTGCTGATACATTGGGTTAGAGGAGTAACTGATTTGTTAACACACGTGGTTCTCGGGTCATTTCCTGACAGAGTCATAGCTATACCAATGTTTGCATCAGACTTCCATGTGGACTATGTAGTCCCTCCTCTTTGCATGCTTAGAGCTGTTGACATCTAGGCTGCTAACTTCAGGTTTTCAGTCTCAAAGAGCATGTTAAACATCCTCTGAACTAAAATATCATTGCTTCCAAATTCTTGTGTTGCATCAAGAGAAAATGGATTTATCATTATGTTAAGGGCTTGTCCTCAGCAGGTCTAGCCAAGATAAATAGCTCAGGAAATGGATTAGGAAAGCTGTTTTTCTTGTCATGTGTTCTGTTGTCATTTGTGCTAACTATATTTGTGTTGAAGTTCAGGAGACTATAACCTTTATTGGTAGGTGGCAATCAAGATCCAGATATTAAGATGAATTGTATCTGTGCATTGCTTAATGGCATGGATGCATTCTGAGAAAGGCATGACTGGTTATTTTATCATTGTATAATCATTCTGGAGTACCTTAAACAAATTAAGACAACTAGGATATCATTAGGTGATAGAATCTTACAGAGCAGCCACTATAAATAATGTGGTCCACTGTCAAGCAGAAGAACATTATGTAGTAGCTGAGAGTATTTAATCATAAAAGTTTAGAGAAAAGTAGTGATAAATACTTTCTTCATTACTTCATCTGTGAAGATATTTTGCAAGTCAATGTTTAGGAGACCAGCATGGTTTAAATGCAAGCGGTCTCCAACCTCCTCCCACTGCTGTTTGGAAAGGTTCTGGAACCTTTAGAAGCTAGAACCTTGCTGGAGGAAGTACTCACTGGAAACAGGCTTGAGGTGTGGTAGCCCCACCACATTTCCTCTCACTTGCTCTCTCTGCCTCCTGAGGGCTGTTTCCTGTATCTGCAGCCATCCTTTCTGCTGTGTTCCCCACCATAATGAACTGTACATCCTCTGGAATGGTGAGCCAAATCATAAGCCCTTTCCCCCCCTTCAGTTGCTTGTGTTAGAGTGCTTTCTCACTGCAGCAGAAAGAATACCAAGGACATTGTTCAGTGAAATCATCCTGTCAGTTTGCACTTACACCGCTGGGTCTACCAGGTTCCTCTCCTGGTTGTTGTGATGAAATAAAGGGCTACTTTGTTTCCTAGTTTGAAGACACAGCAGGAAAGGTAGGGTGGTGGGAGCCCTGGGCAACTGGTCACATTGTATATATAGTTAGAGACAATGTTGCTCTTGTTTTCTCCTTCTGCTTCCGTCCAAGACCCCAGTTCATAAGATTACACCACCCATATTCAGAATGGGTCTTCCCTCTTAGTTCAGTCTCCAGAAATACCCTTACAAAGGTGCCCAGTGGTGTGTTTTGTTGTAGTTTGTCTGCATGGTTGCTGATAAATGACCATCAAACAGCTTAAGGGGTTGATTCTTTCTTAATTCCTGATTCAGTCTGTCCAGCTTGATGGGAAAGCATGCACCAATACCAAGGCTGAGGGAACTGGCTACACCATTTCTATGTAATGGCTGAGAGATGGACGATCCTTACTTGCCAGACCAGCATGTCTGGCCAAGTGTACAGAAGGATGCCAACTCTCTCAACCAGCTCTTTGGGATTTATTCCAGGGCCTAATCCCACCCAACATAGGCTGAGCCTTCCCCATCAGCTAGACAATCTCCTGCAGGTTTGCCCTGGGCCTAACCCAACCACTAATTCTCTATAAATGTGCCCAAAGCTCAAACCCTCAACTGTCAAGTTGACACCTGTGTCTAACCGTGACAGTTTCTTAGGTGATTCTAAATTCATGAGGTTCCTGAAGACTAACCACCAGTCATACTGAGAGTGAAGAAGGTGTGGGCTATAGTATCAATCAATCTTGGGTTTGAACTCAGTCTGCAAGTTCCTAGATGGGTACACTTTAGAAAGTGCTATGGCAACAGAGTTAGTAGAGTTATTTTTATTGGTTTTATGAAGATTAAATCACATCCTGAGAATTAGAACTCACAGCAAACATCCTACAGGTACTAAGTATTCAGCAAATATCTTTTCCAGTCCCCACACAGTAAAGGTGCAGGATATTTTTTTTTCTTTTTTAGCATTGTATTTATTGACTAAGTCCTCACCCTGCCATCAGTTCCCATGGAGATCTGGAGATGAAATTTGTATCAGCTTCAGGTCCAAGTCTTGGGTAATTGGCTTCAGGTCCAAGTCTTGGGTAATTGAAAGAGTTGTCTGAGGGTTGTTCATCAGGTAAGACTGTTACTACTTATAAGTGAGTGAGCTTGAACGAGAAAAGGACCCAGGAAGTTGAGACCCCAGCAGGAGGTCAGCATGGGCAAACACCATGGCACTTGGTACAAACTGACCACCACTTACCAGAGATGTGAGGAAATAACCATTTGTCTTCGAGGACTCTGCGGATCAGCGAGGGGTTTGGTTGGTCTGGGCTGGTCTTGGTCCAGCACTTCTGAGTGGACCTCAGCAGCTGGGGTGGCTGTGCTTCACCTGGCATCCATCCTTCTCAGATGATGACCACACTGGCCTGTTCCTCCCATGGCAAAGGCAGACCAGAAGGAGAACAGGTGGAAATGCACAAGGTCTCTTAAGGTCTGCACTTGAACCTGCACAGTCTCCAGTCTGCTGGCAGAGCATAGATCAAAGCATGTGTTTTGGCCCAGCTGTTACCCACTCTCTGAGTATCTCACACTCAGCATCCCAGCTGTTGCAATACAGATCATATATACTAACAACGATGCTCTCTAAAGAGCTCTGACCACCATGTCAGAACAACAACTAATTGTTTTCACCCTAAATTTTACTTAGCACCAAAATACTTATCATATGCCCAAGCCATGTGCATTTTGAATATTGTTTCATTAATTTGTTTTTATCTATACTATAAGTGTTTAGAATATCTGGACACCTAACTTCTCTTGTCTAATCAAGGGTCCTTACACTAAGGAACTCATCCTAAAAGCAATGTTAGTTGTAAAGAATTCATTCAGATTTGCATTTGATCAACACTGAAAAGAAGGAGTTATTATGAATTGCAAAATGTAGCTGGGTGATGTGAATTTATCATGGCCAAAAGTGTTTTCAAAATATAAAATATATGCAGTCAGTAAACTGAACTAATTTTAAGGATTCAATTTCTGTCCCTTGTCTCTGATTTTTCTTTCTTGTTATTGACATTAAAATGATGTCCTATGCAACCCACGTTCTGGAAGTGTAAATGTAAATGAAACTTCATGAAATTTATCATGGCTCATTGAACCACAAGTAAATGGCTTTTCTCTTTGTGGTATTATAACAAATTAATTGTCAGCCGTTTTCCTAAAATATCTTCAATATCTTTAATTCATGGGTGAGTTTTTTCTCTCTTGACTCCTTTTAATTTTTAGTTGCTTTTTGTTCATGATCCATTGTAGGTATAATAGATATTCTTCTGTCTTCCCAATATAAGATTCTACCCCCTCCATTTAGACATTCTGGAATTTGGTCACTCATCCCATCTATGATTACCTTCTCTGGGAATTGCTTTGGGTTCATGGGAATTGTCTCTCTTGTGATGTCAATCACCCATTTCTTCAGTGCAATATGATCTTTAGATGTTTCTGCATGTACGCAGCACATCTGCAGGATAGCATTTTGGTCTATCATATATTCTTTCTTTCATGTATGTGTGCATGGGATATATGTGCACGTGTGTGTGTGTGTGTGTGTGTGTGTGTGTGTGTGTGTGTGTGTGCAGGCATATGTAAATGAGTGTATTTCAGTGTGTGTGCCTGTAGAGACCCAAAGGTGATATTAAGATTCATCTTTGATCACTCTTCACCTTATCCTTGTGAACTTGCATCTCTAATTAAACCCAGAGCAAGCCATTAGATCTAGTCTGGCTAGTCAACTTGCTCTGGGATTTCCAGACTCCTCCTTCCAGGGCTAAATTTATAAGATGGCTTCCACACCTGTCCAGTATGTTTAGGAAGCTCTGGACATCAAGCTCAGGTCCTTTTGCTTTGAAGGCAAAAGTTTTACTCACTGAGCCATCTCCTCAATCCTGGTCCATTATATTCATAAGCTATTAATCCACTGAGCAAATATTTTGGATAAATTACTGATGTTTGGTTATAATTCTAAATGGACACTGGGACCAAAGACTCACAAAACATATTAACCAAGGATTTGTTTGCTTTACAGTAGGAATTTAGCCAAACACCCTCTTCTCCCCACATACACACTAGATGTACAGAAGTTTTAGTTATGTGGAGAGATGCTCTAATATGCACAGGAAATGGGGAAAATGATGAAAATCAGTTACGGCTTTGGAACCAACTGCAGCAACAGAGTTGCGCTCTCCTGCAAGTGTCTATATCACCAATACTGTGCCTGCTTAGGATTTTGGAAAAACTGTTTCTGGTTGGAGGGAAATTCATGTGAGAAGCAAGATCTCACTGGAGATCAAACCCCACAGAATGCCTTGCCCAGATCTTACCACACTGGAAGGCCTTCCAGTATCAAAAACACCAACTTGTAATAGCACACAGCAGCTCCTGATTTCTGGAGCGTGCTCCAGTGGTAGGTATCATTTTATCAAAGATATTAGAACCTCTCAGGCCACTCACCAGACTATGACTGCTACCTGACCAGCAGTCAGTACAGAAATTCAGGACCCTTGCTGCCCTCCAGGTGTCTGACTGCAATTCACAACCCACAGCAATGCCCTGTGATCCACTTATCACAGGCTCTCTATGCAAGACTGTCTCTTTCTTGGATCTTTCTTTCCTTACTCAAGTGTCTCTCGAGAGCCTCAAAATTACGTACCACTGTTACTTTTCCTTGACAGATGCTTCGTTCTCATAGGATAGAAAGCTGTATTTGAGAATGTTTATTTTAGGGCTGGAGAGATGAATCAGGGGTTAAGATTCTGCCTTGAAAGCAGAAGATCCTGAGTTTGCATCGCAGATACCACGTAAAAAATGTCAGGGGGAAATGGCAGAGACCTGCATGCACTTCCCACCCTGGAAGGTGGATCCAGGGAATTCCAGAGCAAAGCAAAGAACAGGTAAACAATCCAGGTTGATTCCTGAAGTCATCCTTGGGCTTCCACAGGCACACATAGTATTCTCTGAGAGAGAGAGAGAGACAGAGAGAGAGAGACAGAGACAGAGACAAAGACAGAAAGAGAGACAGAGACAGAAAGAGAGAGACAGAAAGAGAGAGACAGAGAGAGAGAATAAAATATTTATGCATTTATTTTGGCATGATTGTAGATTTACTTGAAGTTACAAATAGAGTATACAAAGTTTCCATTTTAGTCCTTACCTACCTTTCCTGATATGCTGTCAATGCCAATTCTTAGGAACCAACTTTGGTAACATCTTCTTAGCAAGACTGTGTGCATCATTTGGATTATATAATTTTTTGGAGAATATCCTGCCTCTGTCCTATGGCTCCACCGAGGTGCATCCCTTGTAGTTATAATGTCTCTTCAGGAAACTGCCAAATCCCATTGATCCTTGCTTTTCCTGACCATGACAAGCTTTAAGAGAGCTGGTCAAACCTTTTCTAGGCTGGGCTTCTCTATCTAGGTTTGAGTTCTCCACTGTGTTTTCGTGATGCATGGAGCTTGTGGGGTTTGGAGGATGACATAACAGATGTAACAGAAGTGAGCTGACCTCATGGCACCATGTTAAGGGCCCATGCAATGGATGTGAATCTTCACTGGGGGTGTGGATCTTCACCACCACTAGGCTTCTGCACCATACTGTTCCTCTTCCTCTTCCCCCTCTTTCCTGTTCTGTTCTTTGGAAGCTGATGGTGAAAGGCAGCCACATTCAATGGAAAGAGAATTAAATCATAAATCCCGGGAGAAATGCAGGGACACATGGCCTTTGGAACTCTTTAAAGAAAATCTTCATCTCTTCTCATGCCATCAAGTCAATCATTTTGTTGCACTGATTCAGTTGTTTCATTCTTTGAGTGACAAAAAAAGGAAGGCACAATCTGTACTGTTGATCACAATGATCTCCTGGCTTCTGCCACTGGGAGTTCCTTCAGACTGACCTCTGTGTCCTTCTGACCTCTGTGTCCTTCCGACAGGACTTGCTTTCTTTTCTTCAGCAAGCCCGTCCTTTATGACACTGCAAGATGCTCCAGGCTTCTCTTCTGTTTTCTGTCTTAGCCCCAGAATCACACATTCCTCCAAGGAGCCGTCAGGGCTGTTTTAAAATGTGTTTAGGAAAATGAAATGCACCAAACACATGTTTCTATCTCACAGAGTTAAGGTGATATTGGAGTTTGCTTCTGGGCACATACTTATGGTTCAGGCAAATATCACATTCTGACATATCATTTGCCTTCTTGGGTGTCTCTCATTCACCTTATTTTCAACATGACCACTTTCTGACTCTTTCCCATGCACTTTTATCATTTTATTTATTTTAGGGCCCTAAATAATAGGCAGAATGCAGAGATTTGTATTGCAATAAAACCTTGAGACACAAATTAGTGGTTATTCCTCATTTTGTTAAAAGCAGCACGAATGTAATGTTACATAGATCATGCAATGGGAAACCAAGGGCTTTTGAAAGACTAAACTCAGGTATGGGAAAGGGACTAAGCTTTAGCAGTGTCCTTCCTGGTCCTTGGTGTGGACCCCTCATTCTGAAGGCACTCAGGCAGAGCTCAGGCCTTCAAGGGTGTCCACCCAGGGCACAGAGGAAAGAACTAATATTGAAGACTACCTGAGCCCATTTGTTTACAAGTTTTTGGACCCATTATAACTTGACTACGTCTTTCAGTTAGCTGTACATTTTATAGCTAACTGAAAATCCAAGCATGAAAAGCTAAGAGTTCCACTGGTTTTCATCTTTAGTTCAGTTACTTATGGCACTGCTATGACAAAGTGCCTGACAAGAAGCCACTTTAGGGGAAAAGCAGTTTATTGGCTCATGATTCCACCATGGAGTCTGTCATTGCAGAAAGGTTATAGCAACAGGAGCTTGAAGGAGCTGATCACATCATATCCACAGTCAAGAAGATGGAGGGAATGAATACATGCACGCTGGCTAGTGCTCAACTCACAGTCACTCTTTCCTGCTCACCATGATTTCCAGCCTAGGGCGTGGTTGAAAAATCTGAACTGTCAAGCTACTGCTAAGCATAAATTGAGATGGAAAATTACTGAGTCCCTGAGACACCACTCCACCCTCATGACCTGCATCTGATAAGAGTCAACATCCTGGGACTTCTGCAGTCAGCCTTCCTGGCTGATACTTAGTAACTTTTGCATTTACTTCTGGAAAGTCCCACTTTGCTTGCTCCACCTCTGCCCCACTTTAGTATAAAATGGAACTACGTCTTATACTAAGTGAGCTGGAGTCCTTGGGGAGTGATCACGGCTGCACACTACGGTGAATGAAACTCAACTCTTCCATATTACTTGGTATCTGAGGAGTTATGCCTGAAATGCATGCAATGAAGACATGGTGCCTCCCACATTTAGGTTGGGTCTTCACAACTCAGCTAAAGCAATCAAGATAATCTCCTATTGTCATATCCAGAGGCCGGCTGCCTAGGGGTCAGACTGATAATGAATGCAAAGCATCACCATCTATACCCAATGTTTAATATGCAAAAAATAAATTAATAAGATTCAAAATAAGATATTTTTATAATTAAAAAAATAACTTCACAATCTAAGACTTTTTCACCTGTTCTCTGCCATCTCTGAAGAATTGCTTCATTGCCACACCGACATATTTTGAATATATTATGTAAATAAGAGAAGTGATCATTTGTCCAGAGCTTTCATACTGGAGAGCATGTCTTGAATGCAGCCACTTGGAATTCTCAAATACTTGTGGTAATAATCGCTGGGTGTGATGATTTATTTCTGAAACAGGGCCTATTTATCTGGATGTGGACTCATCTCTGGCATGTCTCCCCATTTAATTAATCCCCCAAAGATGAAACTTTATGGTGTTATCATTATGGATGCAGAGAAAAATGCTCCTGTTAAAATCCAAAGAAGTCAAAATGCAAGGCTTAATTAGCAGAATGCATTTACCAGTAAGAAATAATTAAATACACATGAATCAATTAAAACAAATGCAGCCATATCTGCTCCTTTTATACTTGCGTCTATTCTCTTCTAGTCTATGAAAACCTCCACCGTTTGGTCTATGTGGAGCCCTGGCTCCATCTCCCTGTCTCTTCATGCTCACAGCCTTCTGTCAACTCTGCCCTTCTTGTGGCCTCTGCTTGCTGGCTTGTCCTAAGCTTTTATGTGTCTTTGTCTATATTCATATGTGTCCTATGAGACTCATGGTCATAGCTTTGAATATGACCTGTGTCTCTCTGGCCCTGACCACTCCCCGAAGTGGGAGCCCTTCACCTTCAACTATGCATGCAACTTATCTCCTTATATAATGGGGCATCTCAAATTTCCACCACAGATGAAACTCCACCCCTCACAAACATCTCCATGCTATGTGGGCACAATGATACATTCTTTACTTGGCCAAGTTTTATGAGAGAAAGAGAGAGGGAGAGAGAGAGAACTGGCATATGTGGAAGTCAGAGAACAATTTTCAGAAGTTGATTTTCTCCCTCCACCACCCGGGCTCTAGGAATCAAACTCAAGTCTCCAGTTTTACACACAAGTTGTCTTTCCTTATGACCATTTCACCACCACTCCCAAACATTAGAAAGTATGCATGTTTCTTGTGTTCTATCTCTCCTTATATCCAATCTATTGATCTAGTTCTAAATAGTTCTACAATTATGCATTCATTTAAATTCTTTAAATATTATATAATGTCTTTGAAATCAACTTACATTGTAGCATGCATCACAGTGTCTTGTTCCATTGCTGAAAGTATTTCACCACATCTGCTTGTCCAGTTGATGGATGTTTAAACTCTTCCACTTGGGGTCTGTCATGGTTTGAATGTGGTTTGCTCCCATAGGCTCATGTGTTTGAGTCCTTATCTAAGGTTAGTGTTTGGAAAGGTTGTGGCATGTTTACAAGTGGTTTCTAGCTGGAGGAAGATGCCTAGCTGGAGGAACAATAGTGGACCTTGAGGCTTGGTTGCCAGGCACTGCTTCTTCTGGCTTTTGCTCTCTCTGCCTCAAGATGGTTATGGTGACCTAAACTGACCACCCACATTGCCCTGGAGTCAGGCTGTCAGCTGTATGGTTCCTACTATAATGGACTATAAATCCTCTGGAACTGTAAGTCAAATACATCTCCCTTCTTCTCCTAAATTACTTGAGTCTGAGTATTATATCTCAGCAAAAAAAAGTTAATTGCAGCATAGGCGATCAACAAATGGCACTACTGGTAATCATTTGCATATGTGACTGTGTAGAAGTAACTTGCCCTTTGATTAGGGTATATTCTTATGAGTAGCATTCTTGAACTATATAATAAATACCTACTTAGCTTTTGATAAGAAGCTACCAAACTCCTCTGCAGAACGACTGTTCTTTTTTGCATTCCTACCAACAATGTGTAGGATACTTCATTGCCCTATATCTGTCTATCATCCAATTCTGCATTATAGATTTCAGATCAGCACCTTCTAATTAATAGAAGCCATCACTTAGCATACCAAGAGAGTGTGAATTTCCTACAATGTTATGTTCTTACTGAATCAAACTAAAACAAAATGCCATGATCTAGGGAATGGGTATATGGAATTCCAGTCCACGACATCACTTAAACATGGACAGCCATTTCCCAGCCTTGCAGATCAATCAAACCTCCTCAATCAGGGAGGTTTGCTGATGAGATGAATTGAAATTAACCTACTGTCCTGTTGGACACAAACACAGAGAAGTAGATCTTCGGTAACCAAATATCTCTCTCCCTGTGTATTCCTCATAAGCACATGTGGGATTACAATTATGCAAAGGAAGTGTAAGATTCAATATACAAAGTCAGTGACATAAAATAATTCTAAAATTAACACCACCAACCAGTCCCTGAAGAGACTTTATCCTCGGTTTCTGGGTGGGACAAAACTGCAGAATATGTATTCAGCATAATGAAATTAAGTAATTTCCATGCCTGTAGCATCAGCAGACATCTGACCTTCTGTCATTCTAAGACCAAGTTTTGCCTTAATCAATTGTCCAAGCACACAGTAACTAGTAACCAGTTAATGAACAAATTGACATGTGTTATATTTTCAGTTAATCATTAGCTGGGATTTGAATTGAGGTCAGTTTGTCTCCTGTAAGAATTAATAAAGTCTTAATTAATTCCTACTGTAACAGTTGAATCTAAAATATCTAGAATATGAAATATCTGACTGCAGAGTAAATACACTAGGGGCCAAACCTTGACAGGGGATTTGGAGATAATCATTTTCTTTAAATGACATTAAAAAGCAGAGACATTTTCCCCAGAGTTGCCTAGTATCTAATACATTCCTACCCACAAACAATACATTAATGGAAAAACATAAGTTCTCTGTTGCAAATGAGATCAGAAAGAGAATTTGGAAGACCATCTACTTTCTATCTGGAATAAAATATTTACACAGAGTTAAGAAGTATGATTTGTGGGTTCAGGGTAATAACTCATTTTGACAGAGGTAATTCTAAATGATTAACAATAACCCCTACCATCATCTTCATGCCAAAAAGAACCCAAAATGAGATTGACATCTTTCCATCATATGTCTGTCTGTTTCTCTCCCTGTCATGCTTTTTTATCAGCCTCTTCCACATAATACTTGGGCACTATGGACTACCAATGTGATGCTTTTGGGAAGCTTAATATATTCTAAAAAGAAAATGCTAAGTATATTTTTTAAAATCTGTTACTCAAGTCAATTGACACAGTCCCTTATCATTTCTCTATGCGACATGTAAGAACTTTCTAGAGAAAGTTGCTATGCTTATAATTGTTCAAGAAATGGTTACAATAGGCAAATAGTTCCTAGTCTACTGAATGTCAGTCCTGGATTTCCCACAGGCCAGATGTTCTCTTTTGTAACTGAACTCTATGCCTTTTTAGTGAAGAGTTTCCATATTCTAAGGTGTTGTGTGAAGTGCTGATCCAATCCTTTCTACTATAGTATGAGTAGGTACATTTAACAACTTTCTAAGTAGGTCCGCAGGAACTATTGGTATCAAGTCACTTGTTCACAGAAAGAAGGACCTCAGATTGGAATCTTGACATGTGATTACATAGCTCACTAGCATTCTGATTCTGACTCATAGTTGGAATAGATTGTTCCTCAGTTTTCCCAAGACACTTAAGTAGTCTGTGTCCTTAGGCAAGCCAAGCTCACATGTGCTTGGAACACATGAGTGAGAGAGAACTCAGACTTTCAGGAAGATGATTCAAGGTGTGAAAGTGGACAGTACCAAGATAATTTAGTCACAGACCAATGAGCACCATTGGTGATTGTGCAGTACATGTTGACATCTCATTGCATGGTCTCAGTCAATGACAGCTTCCTCTCTCCTTCTAATTCAGGAGACCCCATACATATCAGAGGGGAGGTTAAGACCTAACCCACTGATACTCAGTTTTTGACTTCAGATCCAAACAATGGTTTTTTTTTTTTTTTGCATTTTTTAAAGGATGGCAAAAATCCACAATACAAACAACACCAAATGCTGGAGAGGATGTGGAGAGAGGGGAACTCTTCTACATTGCTGGTGGGAATGCAGACTCATACAGCCACTCTGGCGAGCCATCTGGAGATTCTTAAAGAAATTAAAGATTGAAATTCCATATGACCCTGCTATTCCACTTTTGGGAATAACCTCCCATACAGCAGAGGTTCACCTCGATAGCACAAGCACGACCATGTTCATAGCAGCACTGTTTACAATAGCAAAGTCATGGAATCAACCCAAATGTCCAACAGTTGACGAGTGGATAAGGAAAAGTGGTACATCTATACAATGAAGTACTACTCAGCCATCAAAAAGGATGAATTACTGGAATTTGCCGGGAAATGGATGTCATTAGAAACAATTATATTAAGTGAAGTATCCCAACCCAGATAATTAAGCACCGTATGTACTCCCTAATAGGTGGCTCCTACTACCAAACCCAGCCCACCTAGAGACACTCAAAGAAAAATCTCTGTAAAACCTACAGTAATTGCAAGAATTATGAACAGGAGGGATGGGGTAGGGGGGCCACACCAGAAACAAGGAGAGAGGGGACCATGTTAAAGCAGAGAAAACAGGCCTCCATCAAGGACTCAAATAAGTAATGAGACATCTGATTAAGTTCACAGACTTTCGTTCCTGATCATTTACTACTGAGGGGGTATGATCTCACCAGAAGAGGAGGACATATAGTCTGGCAGATAAAAAGTAGCCATTTTGCAAATGGGTGATAGACCCATCCCTCATTGTGGTTTCCGACTTTTAATACATCTACCTTTGAATGTGCTCTTATAACAAGACTCTAGATTAACAGCTTTTTGTCTCTGGCCAAGAGGTGACATACAATGCCCATCAGGATGGAGTGAAGGGCATTGCAGGAGCAGCAAAACTGCAAAAGAAAATCAACAAACCACAATCCAGAACTTCAGAGACTCTATATCAACCACCTAGAACTAGGCCAGACTAATCTCTCCCCATCCTGAAGCTCAGGGACATTTGTGGAAGAGGAGGCGGTAAGAGTGTAAGAGCAAAAGGATGGGAGGAGCAATGATTTGCAAGATACTCCACACAAGTTAGGGCCAAAGCAATCATAATTGGACTTTGCATGCCCTGAGCAATGTCCAACACACTATTGACCTCACAAAGTCTAGCATCTGTTAAAGGCACCAAGATCCTTGGAGGCAAGGGATTGGCTGCCACAGCAGTGTTCCTATACTTAAGGGGAACACATGAAAGGGTTCAAGGAATGGCCACTGGGTCCTTGTACGTCATCAGAGAGGAGGGCTCAGAGGAGAATCAGGCATGCACAATAAAGGACTCTCTGGGAATTGGGGCGGGAGGCACTAGGGGATGGGGAGGGAGGGGTGAGGGGCGGGGGAGCAAGGGGTTCGGGGGGAAGAGGAGGGAGGGAGGGAACTGGTGTACCTATTAAGTTTGTATGAGCTGACATAATAATAAAAAATGTAAAAAAAACTATAAATATAAAAAAAAAAGAAAAAAAAGTGCAGGTTCTGTAACACAAAAAATAAGGACAAGTTTCCAGGAATTCATACCTTGAGATCAATGAAGATTTAGCCATGTCAATCCCCAGATTAGATCTATGACATTCAGAGACTGGGGAATCCATATGTAAACATTACATCTGGTGTGCTTTCTGAGAAGCACTGAGGCAGAAGTACTCAATATCTTCAATGACATCTAGATGGCAGAAATTGACATAGATAGATAGATAGACAGACAGTCAGACAGACAGACAGACAGATAGATAGATAAGTAGATAGACAGATAGATGATAAATATTTATATATCATAGCTGTTTATATGATATATTATATTATATATATTATATATAATATATGTGTATGTGTGTGTGTGTGTATATATGCATCATAGTGTCCTGCCTCTTCCAAAAACATCTCAGCTGAAAGAGCTAGATGCTGGTCCTGGGAACTCTATCATGCTTATCATGTGTAGCTACACATGCTACAGTGTAGTCTGCATGGAGGCTGTGCTGCCTTTTTATCCATGGCTAAATAATAGGTTAGAGGGCCTCCTGGAAAGCCTACTCTGACGACTCTCTATGCTTTGCCAGCACCCCTTGCTGAACACAGACAGCAGAGGGAAACCATGCCCTGCATCTTTCAGCTAAATA
Organism: Typhlomys cinereus; assembly: GCA_023101885.1. Lineage (NCBI taxonomy): Eukaryota > Metazoa > Chordata > Mammalia > Rodentia > Platacanthomyidae > Typhlomys > Typhlomys cinereus. The sequence goes on along the minus strand of JALPQD010000525.1, from coordinate 257,617 downwards.
AAGACTGTCTCTATCCATCAGCCATGGGGACACTGTACAGCACCGCCATCTTGGGTTAATTGGTTTGGATTCTTGGGATTGCTGTGTACGTAGCCGTGTGAGACTCAGTGAATGTGGGTAGTAGCTTCCAGACATTGCCACAAAAATCCAAATCACAAAAAGGACAAGTCTATCAGAGGCTGTCTCTCATAAAAAAAAAACCCTCCCCCAAGTATGTGAGACCCAGGTTGAGGGTGAGAATCTCCAAATAGGCCCAAATATCATTTTTCAAAGACACTGTAAGGTAGAAGTACAGACTGAGTTTTCAAATGACTAGAGAGGGCATCATTGATTCTAGAGTACTGTTATCTTGGAGAAACTTTTCTAATAAAGACAATTTGTTAAGTGCCAAGGAAAACATTAAAATGTGAAGCTTTCAAGGCAAAGCAATGAGACCAAGCTCCACAGGCAGTTAGTCAAAGTTCTGTCGTTGCTGCTATCTTACGCACAAAAGCAATTAAGGCCAAAAATATTTGGGCTGTTTTCAAAGCATGACATGCTTGAGATTCCTAATTTTCATCCAGATATTTTTCACTAGCAGCAATGTCAAGAGTTTACTCTTAAGGAAAGGGGAATGGACAAATAGATGTGTGGATATTGGAAAATAGTCTGTACTTAGGTGGATATATATTTGTCAAAGTTAAAGTCCAGCCCATTAGTTGCAAAATAAATGGAGAATCACAACTGCATTCTGATTCGAGTTGGCATGTCGCAGAAGAGAGGGATCCTCTGTGGCATGTTCACTTAATGAAAATGGTCCACTATGTGAGGACAATATATTCAAAATAACTGCAGGCCACCTTGGGATTGCCCAGCGTGAGGATGATGTTTACAAATCAGCTTAGTTGGAGGATGGGGAGATAACCCAGAGGGTGTGTTAGAGAGAGTTCTCTACCGAAATAGAACAGGGGCTAGAGAGATGGCTCAGGGCTTGAGACTGCCTCGAAAAGAGAAGGACTTGAGTTCGGATCCTGGATCCCACATAAAAACACCAAGTGGAAATATCGAAGGCCTGCACTTCTGGCTCTGGAAGGCAAAGGCTGGGATATATATATAAGGAATTTATTAGACTGGCTTATGAGAGAAGGCTCCAGAAGCCCCACAGTGGCTCCCAGCAGCTGCCCAGTTCAGGAGCTGAATGCCTCGTCCCAGTCTGGCGCTGAACACCTGGAGGAATCTGGCAGAGTCTCGGCCTTTAGTCCACATGGAAAGCCGATAAAACTGGGTTCTAATGCCAAGGATGAATGGCGGCTTCCTTGGCGGCACACGGGAAGGATGAACATGCCAGGATGAGGAGAGGGCAAGCCGGAAACAGGAAGCTTTTCTTTCCTGGACTTTATTTTTGGCTAGACTGTTGCAGCCAGGTGTATCTCCCCTATTTCAGATCACTTGACCTAGATAATCCTCTAGAGTTGTAGACCACCACTGATCTGTTAGTTGATGCCAAGCCCAACCAAATTGAGGACTCAGATTAACTGTCACACAGGGAAAAAGCATTTACAAACAAGAGAACCTGAGTTCAGATTCAGTCACCCATGCAACAACAAGTTTCTGGATGAGGATATTTGGACTTGGTGGTCTCTACCAGCCTAGTTCCAGATTTAGTAAAAGAGCCTTTCTCTCTCTCTCTCTCTCTCTCTCTCTCTCTCTCTCTCTCTCCCCCATATGTGTGTATGTGTGTGAGAGAGAAAGAGTAAAATAAGAAAATAAAAATCCCTTTTTCTAATCTTTTCTCCATTATAAAGTTTAAAAGAAATATTTCACATACAGGTCTGAACCTTTCTCCATTCCAAATCCTACACTACAGAAAATGAGTTTTACTGGTGCTTGTGGAAACCACATATTGAGCTTCTGCAAGATCTGAACAAACTTATTCAATTATTTCAGCAGCATTCTCTTACCAAAGAATGCAGGGGCTGGCAGGTTTCACAAGGCAAACCAAACTGCCCTTCACACATGGTGCCCTGCGTCCCTTGGGCTCTGGTGAGAGAGGATGAATCAAACAGCGTTTCTTTGTTTATTCAACATCTTTTATTTCTTTAATCTCTTACTCCCCAAGGTTCTCAACTCACAAGCATAAACAGATATCTCAACTTTGCAGCCTTTCTGTTATTTCTCTTCTATATATACATGTTTTCCTTCTTCTTTGTGGTCTGGAGGGGCTAATAACAGAAAGAGGAGAAAGAGATGAGCTATTCAATAACACACAATTGCAACTTGTGAGACACCTACACAACACACACGCATCCGTGCACACACACACACACACACACACACACACACACACACACGAAGACAGAGACAGAGACAGAGACAGAGATAGACAAACATCTATTAAACTTTATCATTTTATTGTTCTTTATTTATTCTCCATTTTTGTGACACCTAGATGATACTAAATTGCATTAAGAAAATTTTCCTAAGTTCACTGTACTTTGAGCATATTCCCTGCATACCTCTCTCTTTCTCCTCTCTCTCTCTCTCTCCTCTCTCTCTCTCTCTCTCTTTCTGTCTTTTAATTATGCTTGAAAGCAGACTTCATAGTTTACTTTTAAAACCCAATATCCAGGTATTGTCTCCATCACCTATCATGTGATAAATCATTAAAAACTGAGCAATCTTCTTGGTGGAAAAAACAGAACAAATCTCTACTGTTAAGGAAAAAAAAAAGTCTTCCACTGAAATCTGAGCACAGTTAAGGTAACAGGTGTCTGAGAACAAAGAGAAAATAAAACAAGAGAAAAAACTTTAGATTTGTTCCCAAACCATCTAAAATTAAACAAACAAACAAGCAATGAGCTAAGTCTTTGTTTTAACTGACAGACCTCGATCTCTTTGGAGACATCTTTTCATTTTAAGAATAAGATGAGCCTCTTCATCTGCCCCCCTTTAATTTATAAGTTCCCCCAGTTTCATTAGCTCTGTTTCTGGCGTTCTATTTTCAGAGCTGCGATGAGAGCTGTTTCACATCTCTAAGAAGTGTTAGTGCAGAAATAACGGGATCCCGGCACCCCAGATAATTTAAAATGGAAATGCAAGCGGCCTTTGGGAGTGATGAATACAAGTCACGGGTGCAGACGCTGGCTTCAAAGCCCCCAGCAAGCTTTCCACTCCTGCCATGGCTCGGTTAGAGCTGCGATCCAGTTTGGTTCCGTCTCATTTTATTTTAGAACGATGTGGAAGAAACCTTGAAGTGCCGTGGACCGACTGCAGTCAGGCAGTTCCCGATAACTCTCATGGGCTGCCTTCTGATGAACTACCGCATAGGCTTAAAAGCTAATGTTTCACTTACTTTAAATACACCCCTTCAAAAGAGAGAATGAGAGAGAGAACAGAAGGCCGAGTCGTTATAATGACTTCTCAGGGTTTTAGTACTCTAATAGTGTCCCAGAATCCTTGTCTGCAGCCATTAGCTGTGTCACCGTTGACAGATCAAGGAAGGCAGGGACAATCCAAGATCTCCAGGATGCCTCTCTACTCTGGGTCGTCAGAGGAAGCCACTGGATCTTCAGAGCAGAGTGCAAAGATGCCAGATGGAGGAGGAGGCTGCAGCAGAGGAGAGCAGTTAAAGTCACACACATGGACCACACAGTCACACCACATCAAAACTGCAGGGTCACTCTTGGGCGCCTGTTACCCTGAGCTGCCCCTCTAGTGTCTGTCATTCTGATGCCTCTCTTGCAAATGCCTGCCTGCTTGATTCTTCTGTGGCAATACTCTGAGCCCAACTTCCCACGTTTACGTGCAGCTCTCTGTATAGCTATTCTTATTTTTTTGTTTCATATATGTGTGTATATAATATGTGCATGCATGTACATATGTGTGTACGTGTGAGTGTGTTTTGCATGTGAGTGGTACATATTGTGTCTGCAGGTGTAAGTATAAGAGTGCACTTGATTTCATGTGTCTGTGGAGACCCAGGGGTAACATCAGGAATCATCCTGCATGGCTCTATCTCTTTATTCCTTTGCTGTGGAGTTTCTGAGGCTCTGTCTTCCAGGGCTGGAATTGCAGGACACCACGATATCTGCTCATCATTTTTTAAGTGGGATCTGGGGATCCAAACTCAGGTCCTTTTGCTTGTGAGGCAAAGGCTTTAACCACCAAGCTATTTCCCCAGTCCATTAGGTCCATTTATAAAATATATTTAAAAATTTATTTTAAAGATCCATATTTCTTCCCACAAGTATATTCTCACCTATCAATTTGCTATTATTTCCTGAAGGAGGGGTTTCCATATCACCAAGCTGCGGTAAAACATTTGACAATAGCTGATCAATAATTATAATGTTGAGTGTACAAATGAAGGGCCAATTAATCCAAAATTCATGAAAATCTCTGCAGTTCTTGTGCCTTAGGAAAACTACTGGCAGAGTCCTCTAGTCATGTCATGGTGAGTCCCTGTGCCAACACTGTAGATTTCAGAATAAATAAAAGATTTCAAATAAAGCTTTGAATATTGATTCCTGACTCACTATTTGGAATGCCAAAGAGGGAGCAGCAGTGAATATGGAGTTGAGAAAAATGATAGAAGAGTAACTAATGAAGGTTAAAGCCTCATGCTACTCAAAGCCACATCATGAAACTACACAGTGGTCACTAGGAGCATGCTCTCTAACTGTGTGTAGTTACTCTTTGGATTTGACTCCTTGGTCCAGAAACTCACTGAAGCTTAGGAAGTTGCCCGAGTCATTGTGCAGGGTGACCTGGTGCACAGCACAGCTATGGGCAGCAAGATGGAAAGAGTAGTCACAAAGAGCAGAGTGCTGATGGCTGGCCTAAGAGACCATTCTCCTTTGCATCTGACATAGGAACCTATGAATTCAGAGAGAAGGAATAAGTCATAGAAAAAGAGCCTGACAGTGTCTTTTTCTATAGCCCAAGCAATGGCTACACACTTCCAACTACCCGTCCACACACTGGTACTTCATGGGCCCCAATAATGACTACCCCAGCCCGCCTCCGCCCATATGTAACTGTAGGTGCTCATTAATACAGATCAAATCTAACCCTTGATGGAAATATAAATGAAACACATGAGATCTTCCAGGCACCATGAATTATTTTGTGAAAGACTTGATTGTCCTTTTTAATTTTTTCCTGCTAGTTGCCTATCTCAAATGATTTGGTACTGTTCATCTCAAAGCTTTTCTTTCAGCCTGCTCCCAGAGGAAAGGGGAAACTTAGCTAACGCTAAATCCACTGGAGTTTCCAGGCCAAATGCAACAGCCATCTTGTTGAAAAGTTAATTTCCAAAGCAGCGGAGTGTTGAGCGAGATTGCTGTTGTTCCACTGTGGATTCCTTCATAAGGATGCTTGTGTCTGGGTTCCAGATATCCACTTAGGGTTCATCGCTTTGTGAAGAATCATCATTGATGTTTTGTAGTGCACAGAACCCCAAGACTGTCTAGCTAGATATTTTTCTGTGAGGGAGCATATTTTTCCTTATACCACAGAGATACAAATGGAGATAAATAAAAATATACATTAAGATATGAGCAGATACAGGAATCCTAGTGTAATTTAGTGACTCCAGTGAATAATTCAAGTTATTTTGAGGTATAATCTGTCAAATTTAGTTGACTAAGGAAAGCATGAATGCTTTCAAAAGCATTTTCTGTGTGAGGTGGTGAGCTTAATTGATTTAATGAAACTGATGGTCAAGAATGGCTATGGAAAAAGAAGCCACTCCTTCCTTCTTTTCTTTCTTTCTCTCTCTCTCTCTCTCTCTCTCTCTCTCTCTCTCTCTCTCTGTCTCTTTCTTTCTTTCTTTCAGATTGTACATCAGCCAGCACAGTATGTCCCTGTGGAGGACCAAGGGTGGCTTTAGGAATCATCCTGGATTGCTTCTATCTCCTTTTTGCTTTGCTGTGGGATTTTGGAGACTCTGGCCCACCAGGGCCAGAAGTGTAGAGACATCTCTTCAGCTCCAGGAGACACTTTCCTGAATGATGAACCCACCGACAAATAATCCATGCTCCAGACACATACTTACATAGGATATCCTTATGGAAGTCACTAGACCACACTCTCAAAAAGACATGAAAGTGGAAGAGATTCTGGTTGGGAATAAAAGATGGTTTTCAGTGGATGGAAGAAAGGGATATGGGGGGGGGAGTGCTATGGAATAAAAACCACTGAAATTCATCACATTCATGTATCAGACGTCAAAGAATAAAAAAAAGAAACAATGAAAAAAATTGAAAAGACATTTTCTGGTGCTGAGTTTTAGGATAAAGTTGATAGAAATCTCACCATGGCTATATCTTATGAACTCCCCATTGGAGGATGTGGGAAACAGAGGGCTGGAAGTGAGGTAGACCTCAGTTCCCAAACTCATGACTGATAGAGAACTTATCACCCTTTACAATAATGGTGCTGCTCCTTCCCTTTATTCATCCTGGGTGCAGCACACAGGTAAAGTAGCTTGCCAGTCAACAAGTCTGGTATTGCGTATCTAAAAATAACTAAGGAAAGAACAAATGTTGCCAGAGGGACTTGTTACATACTTTCACTTCTCACCAAGGCATCAGAGCAAAATGTCCCCTTGCTTCCTTTCAGGGTTGTAAATGATTAAAAATCTAGCTATACAAAAGAAAAATCAATTAGAGGCCCCAGAAAGGAGAAGTGTGGGCTAATCACTACATTGGAATTGGTGGCATAAAATACACATTTATTATTTCACCCTCGGCAGCTTTACATGTGGAGACGTTTCATTTCTTTGTATGCGTTACAGAATGAGTGACAACATATGCGTACTGCTAAGGCACCAGTTCTTTCAGGCTAAGCCATGACTGGGTGTTAAACCAAACTCAGAGTCACAAAAAAAACCAAGATAAAGGAAAGCACAGCTCAACGGATGGGTGGTGCTGTTTTAGTCTTGATTGATTAGTGTTGCGTACAACTTGGAAGGCAGTTTCCTTAAACTGCCAAGTGTTCAGTTTCCAACAGGATTTTATTCTGAACCACAACAATCATCTTATGGGTCTTAAACGTTTTCTTATTAACAACATCTGACCATAGATTCCTGGGTGGCCTATATGATTTCGATAGATAGATAGATAGATAGATAGATAGATAGATAGATAGATAGATAATAGATAGATAGATAGATAGATAGATAGATAGATAGATAGATAGATAGATAGATAGGGTGAGACCAAGTTTAGACTTATTTACTGTTTGCATTTTGAAAGGAAAACTTTAGTATTTGGAAAGGAATCTGATAGCAACAATGTGAGATGTATGCCAACAGAGAAATTTCCCCTCTCAAAGCAGTTGTTTTTGACAAGCATCCTTCCTCACTCCTGGAAAGCAAAGTTTGTGGACAGATAACCTCATCTTTAACCAAACTCCAGTTCCAAATTCAGACATTCTATTTGTTGATTTTAAGGGTGGCTTTTGTGTGTGTCGACACTCTTGGGAGGAAATTAGCCAAGAATGTGGAAGTGCTTTTGAGGTTCCACATTTAATCTTTGTTTTCTGCTTTTTGCTGAATGCTGGGGTGATAGTTGCATGCTAGATCTCCCCTATACCTTCCCACCCCAGGGAAATGAGAGAAGGGAGAGAGCTAGTGAAGAAGTATACATCACAGACATAAAGAAGACTAAGGGAGCACACCAAGAGAACTCTTTATTCTTAGAGAAAGTTTCTATCAAAGTGTGAAGTCATAAGAGACCTCAGATTAGAAAAAAACAAAAACAAACAAAAAACAGCTTGCCTTTCTCTCAGTATCTTTGGAAGCAAACACAAGATCAACAGCATGGCAGGTACACCATCCTCAGATAACAAGGAAACACACAACTTTGTCTCTTCTTTCTAGTACTTTCTATAGGAGTATGAAAAGGTTAACCATTATCAGGAAGGAGGGGCGGCAGAAAGAAAGTGTGTTTTTGAAAGGTTACAAAAACATTGTGGGGGCAATGTTCTCCAGTTTTGGGGTACATAGCAGGAGGGCACATTCTCTTTTTCTTCTTTCCCCATTCAGATAATCAGTCTCCTGGGACCTACTGTTCATTACACCATTTCTCTATTTCAGGAACTTCTGAAATCCTTGGGATATTTTTTTAATGGAGTCTCAGTGGTATTTGAAGTGTAGCATTGTTACAATTGGAAAAAAAAAGTAAGAAATACTTTAACCCAAGAATTCCACAAGGTTCTCTTTCATAAGAAGCAGAGAGACTTTTGTTGGTGGTGTTGTACATTGTCCCAGTAATAGATAGATTTGGATGAAGACCTCTTCAAGGATCGCTAGCAGAGGACAAACATTCATGAAGATAAATCGGAGTGAGCACAAGGGTGTGTCAGCTTATTATTTTCTGCTTCAAGGAGCATTGGATACGAATCTTTTCCAGAAATATCTGTCAGACAGGAGTCATTGAGGTGGTTCTTAATGTATCACGCCTCGGGTTCCATTATCAAAACATCTTTGGAATCAATTTGCTCCACTCCCAAGTAAGTTTTGACGTTTCAGTGACTGTCTCCTGGCTACACACCATGCATTAAAGTATACATTTATGTAAATTCTCAACGCTTGTTCCAAGAATATAGAGCGAAAGATCAAGAGATTCTGTTCAGCATCTTTTCCTGGATGTTTATACCACAGGTTGCTTACACATGAGAATTGCTCCTGGCCACTAAAAAACCCTCAGTTCTGCAGTGGCCACGCACTGGGTCTCCTGGGATTCAATTCCATTGAAATGCCACCTACCAGGTGACTGTCTCGTTCCATAAGTGTAGAACTTAGCCCTAAGTTTTGCTTCACTTCAGCTGCTGCCATAATCCTAAGTCCAAGGGAGATACCAGAACTTCTGACCAACTGGCTAGAACCCAAGACTCCTATGAATGAACTCTCTTAGGAGTTAGGGTATCTCACAAAACTCAAAGATAATGTTGTGTTGATATTTACAGAATATTTTTAACAGTCACAATAGTGTTCCCATACCAAAGAGGAGCACAAGAAAGGGCTCTAGGCAATGCTACTGAGTTCTTACACCTCATTAGAATGGAGGACACAGAGGGAAGTTTGACATTCACACTAAAGGATGCTCCAGGGATTGGGGAAAAAGAGGAGAGCACTGGGAGAAAGGGAGAGAGGGGGTGAAAGGAAGGAGAAAAAGGGGGAAGGGAGCAAGGGGGACCAGGGAGGGGTGGAAGGAGGGAGGGGACAGGAACACCTATTAAGTTTGTATGATTGGGAAAATAAATAAATAAGTAAATAATTAAAAAATAAAAACACACATAAGTTAGAAGATGAAAGAAAACATAGGAAAGAGGTCTGAAAAGACCACAGCATAGAGTTTCATCTCTGTGGAGGTGAAAAATGCAATACACACATGCATGCAACGCACACATGAGCATGCATGTGAGTGAATGGGTTTCCCGCTCTCCTTTCTTCCCTCATTGTAGGTTCAACTATCAGGAGGCTCTCCAAACCCTGGCCTCATGATTAATTATTTGCTTGTTTATTTGTTCATTTAAAGACTTCATTGCTCTGGAATGAATACAAAGTTATAAACACACAGAGATGTGATTGGATAGAAAGGGTCTGATCTCATGCTAATAGGCTAACTAATAGGCTAAGCAAGGAAAAAAACTGACATGTTTCTTTATTCGGATTCTTCGTGGCTTCTCTATATAGCATTCCTTCCCTAGGGCTCCTCCTGAGAGGGGGAGGGGGGGTCCTCCAGTCTAGCAGAAGACAAGACAGGTCAGGGACTTTCTTTATGACCAGCCCTGAGGCTAGAAGGCAGGAGAAAGTTAGAGTATATTTTTGGTCCTTGTGATTCAGCTTAAGAAAGACAAATATTCTTTTCTGTGGCTTGCCTTGGGAAGGGAAAAAAATAGGTGAAAAGCAGGCCAGAAAAGGTCAGAGAGAGAGAATTCTTGCTTTCCGAGTCTTTAAGCACCCTGACATTTTTCTAGTCACTTAAGAAATAATAAGGGCAACGGAAGTTATGAGCCACAAGCTATGAGCAAAAAAAAAATCAAAATATAGATATTACAATATCATACTTAAGAGGTTTCTGTTGTGAAAGGTTTAGATGCTGATCTGTCACTTTTTCCACAAGTTAAATTAGTATTTTCCTAATTAACAAGAATCATTCAAAGGACCACCACATTTTGGCACTCTTTGCCTATATCAAAATATCATCTTACAATTTTCTCTTGGTATTAGATACTTTAGTCATGACAACAGGGCTCCTGACATAACCACTTAAGGAGGGATTTTTTTTCATTGTCTTGCATATGTGTGGGTTATGTGAGTATAAGTATGTTCATATGTTGGAGCCTGCCTAGTGTGCACATGTGCATTGGAGGCCTGAAGCTGATATCAAGAGTCATGATTTGATTGCTTTTCCTCCTTATCTTGTGAGGCAGGGTCTCTAATCGAACCCAGAGCTTACCTAGTCACATTACCCAGTTTTCTCTGAGAATTCCTGTTTTCTGCTTTCTGACACTAGAGTCAGGTGGCTACACTCACCCATCTTTTTTCACAGCATCTGGGAATCTGAAGTCCAGCCCTTCTGGTTATGCTGTGTTGCTGCCTCCAGCATCTCAAAGATAGAATACCATCTTTCCCTCTGCAGTAGGAGCAAGAAACAAGAAAAAAGACAGAAGGCACCAGCAAAACCCCCAGAGACTCATTTGCAATAACTTTCTTCCTCTTCCACTATGCCTCATCTCACTAAAATTGTGACCCCCATCTTGGGACCAAGAGTCCAACTTATCAACCTGTATTTCATATTCGAATTAACAATGTCATATCCCAAAGCTTAGGCAGACACTGGCAATCAACCCATTTGGGAAGCCTTTAGTTTGTTGGCACTATTAGTGAGCTACTGGGTGCTTTCGCCTTTCCTCTTCAACACATGCCACAGTGCAATAGGAATCAAATGTGTCTACCTGCTGACCCCTGGTCACCATATGCATGACATGTAACATAGAGAAAGGGATCTCTGCACATGTAGTTATGACTACAGATCTTAATTCAAGGATATTGCCTTGTATTATTGCCTTGCGCTATCTGGGTGTGTCTTATCCTCTGAGCATGTGAAAACAGGCAATTCTACAACTGAATACAAGAAGTAGAGTAGAAAAAGAAAGACTGAGTTAACACATAGGAGTGGGGGGTCCAGTGAGACAGTTCAACAGCCAGGGGATCTACTTGCAAACCTAGTGACCTGAGTTCAAGCCTAAGAAGCTCACGTGGTGGACAGAAAAAGCTGAAAGCTATTCTCTGACTTCTACCTGTGTGCCGTGGCATGCATGGGCTAATTCTCTCTCTCGATATATATGTATATATATGTATGTATATGTATGTATATGTGTATGTCTATATATGAATACATGCATGTATGTATATGTATTAGTATATGAAATGCATTATATATAATATATAGATAGAATATATAGAATATAGATAGAATATAGATAGAATATAGATAGAATATAGATAGAATATATATATGAAATGCATTAAAATTTATTTATTTGTTCATTGCCTTAGCCCATTGTTGCATGAATTGCCACATTTCCTTTTCTCTGATTTTCAGGGGTCATTCTGCTTTAAGAGGCTGAAGGTGAGAAGTGTCTAAGAATTGACAAAAGGAGTCCATGATGGGGGTGAATACATGCCCCAGCTTCCTTGTACCTGCACCAGGGGATCTCTGGGTGCATGCTTCTCATTGGTTTTCAGAGTTTTCTAACAGAACCATGCTACACTAGTGCCGCATTTCGCTTGAATGTTGCTGATAAAATCATGACAAAACTATTTGAGGGAACAAGGGGTTTATTCTCTTACAATAGTTCTGTTACAGTTCTTAGTTCAGCTTGGCAGGAGAACATGCACTGTCACCAAAGGACTGAGGGAACTTGCCACAACTAGCCATGTACCAGCTGAGAGAGGGATGATCCTTACTTGCCAGACCAGCATGTTTAGGCAAGTATACAGAAGAATGCCAACTTCCTCAACCAGATCTCTGTATTTTTTTCACCTGTCCAAGGCCTAGTTCTACCCACCATGGCTGGGCCTTCCCCATCCACTAGACAATCTCTTGCAGGTTTGCTTTGGGCTTAACTCAACCACTAATTCTCCACAAATGTGCCCAGAGGTCAAGCCCTCAACCAACAAGCTTTTTTTTTTTATTATCTTCATTCATACAAACTTAATAGGTACACCGGTTCCCTCCCTCGCTCCTCCTCCCCCCACCCCTCTGCTCGCCCTCCCCTCACCCCTCCCTCCCCACCACCCAGTGCCTCCCCTCCCCCAATCCCCGGAGAATCCTTTAATGTGCAAGCCTGACTGTCCTCTGGGTCCTCCTCTCCGATGACATACAAGGACCCAGTGGCATTTCCCTGAACCCTTTCCTGTGTTCCCCTTAAGCATAGGAACACTACTGTGGCTGCCAATCCCTTGCCTCCAAGGATCTTGGTGCTTTTAGCAAATGCTAGACTTTGTGGGAACAATAGTGTGTTGGACATTGTGCGGGGCATGTAAAGTTCAATTATGATTGCTTTGGCCCTAACTTGTGTGGAGTATCTTGCATATCATAGCTCCTCCCATCCTTGTGCTCTTACACTCTTACCGCCCCCTCTTCCGCAAATTTCCCTGAGCTTCAGGATGGGGAGAGATTAGGCTGGCTTAGTTCTAGGTGGTTGATATAGAGTCTCTGAAGTTCTGGATTGTGATTTGTTGATTGTTTTGCAGTTTTGCTGCTCCTGCAATGCCCTTCACTCCATCCTGATGGGTATTGGATGTCACCCCCTGGCTAGAGATAAAAAACTGTTAAACTAGAGTCTTGTTATAAGAGTATATTCAAAGATAGATGCAATAAAAGTAGGAAACCACAGTGAGGGAGGGGTCAATCACCCATTTGCAAAATGGTTACTTATTATCTGCCAGACTATATGCCCTCCTCTTCTGGTGAGATGACACCTCTCAGTTGTAGATGATCAGGAACGAAAAGTCTGTGAACTTAACCAGATGTCTCATTGCTTACTCGCAGTCCTTGATGGAGGTCTATTTTCTCTGCTGTTACATGGTCCCCTCTCTCCTTGTTTCTGGTGTGGCCCTCCTACCCCATCCTGCCTGTTCATAATCCTTGAAATTACTGTATTACAGAGATTTATCGTTGAGTGTCTCTAGGTGGGCTGAGTGGGTTTGTTACTAGGAGCCACAGTGCTTAATTTTCTGGGTCTGGGATACTTCACTCAATATAATTGTCTCTAATAACATCCATTTCCTGGCAAATTCCAGTAATTCATCATTTCTGATGGTTGAGTAATACTCCATTGTATAGATGTACCACAGTTTCCTTATCCACTCGTCAACTGTTGGACATTTGGGTTGATTCCATGACTTTGCTATTGTAAACAGTGCTGCTATGAACATGGTCACACTTGTGCTATCGAGGTGGACCTTTGCTGCATGGGGGGTTATTCCCAAAAGTGGAATTGCAGGGTCATATGGCATTTCAATCTTTAATTTCTTTAAGAATCTCCAGACGGCTCGCCAGAGTGGCTGTATGAGCCTGCATTCCCACCAGCAATGCAAAAGAGTTCCCCTCTCTCCACATCCTCTCCAACATTTGTTGTTGTTTGTATTGTGGATTTTTGCCATCCTGACCGGGGTGAGATGATATCTCAGGGAAGTTTTGATTTGCATTTCCCTGATGGCTAAGGAAGTGGAGCATTTTTTAAGATATTTGTTAGACATTTTAATTTCATCCCTAGTAAAGTTTCTTTTAAGCTCCGAAGCCCATTTTTTAAGTGGGCCATTAGTTTCCTTGGTGTTTAGTTTTCTAAGTTCTTTGTGCACTCTGGATAATAGAGCTCTATCAGATATGTGGTTAGTGAAGATTTTCTCCCATTCTGTGGATTGCCTTTGAGCTCGTGTTACAATCTCTTTATCTGAACAGAAGCTCTTTAATTTCACAAGATCCCGACTGTTGAGAGTTGGTAGCAGAACCAACAAGTTGACACCTAGCTGTGACAACTAGCCCTTGGTGGGATCACACAATAATGACCTTAGAGGTTTCTTTTCTGTCTGTGTCTTTTAGTCCTTCCTGATCTCTTCAGATGAGTCTTGGAATCAGTATCCAAATAAATGGTTGGTGATGATTAATTCCATATCTTGGGGAATTGTTCTAGGATGACTCAAACTAATGTAGTGGTAATCTTTCCTGTGATGTCATATTGGAGAAAGAAATCAACTCACAATTATAAAAGTACTCAGGGTGACAACTCTTCAATAACGGATCATGTTTCTTCATTGTAATCAACATATACCATGTACCCTTCATTTTTATCCTGTCAATGCAAACTTTAATGTTGGAAAAGGATTTTGTGGATAAGAAAACTGAGGTTTAACAGCGTGTGGGGCTAGGAGGGATAGCTCAGTGGTTAAAGCATTTGCTGCACAAGTGTGAAGATCAAGGTTTGGATCCCCAGAACTTATAGTAAATGCCAGGTAGGTGTAGTAAGCTTCCAACATTGCATATAATTCCTCTGCTTGCAAGGCAGAGACAGGGGATCCCCAGAGTAAGTTGGATAGACAGACAAGCCCGATAAGCCATGCATGTGAGCTCTAGGTCTACTAAAGAGAAAAGAGTCTACCTCTGTAAATAAGATGGAGAACAATTGAGAAATACTCCCAATGTCAACTTAGAATTCCACATGTACACACACACACACACACACACACACACACACACACACACACACATTTCCATGCACCTGAACACATAGGTGCAACTATATACATGAAAGCATTCATACATACATATGCACAACTCCTGCTTAATAATGAAAAAGAATATTATGTAGCTTAGTCAACAGCTCATGCAGTGGGATGCAAAGAAGATTTACATCATGTGTGTGCAACTCTGAAAGCTGTTCCCCTAAACGATGCTCTCTGACCTCCATGTCAGCATCTTAGCACATGCTATGGCTCATATCTGCTTTGAATGTCAAGTCTCTGGCTTGTGGTACTATGAAGACTTTAGGAAGCGAATCCTGACTGGCAAAAGTAGATCATTAGGGGAAGGACTTTTGACTGTCATACCTGATCCCTGGTTCCAGCCAATCTGAACCCTCTGCGCCCGGTCTACAGTCGTGTTCCATATCACACTCTAATAGTACCACCTGGGCCAAACTACCACCATGCTTTTCCCTTCATGATAAGTTAGGACCCTCTGAAACCAAGAACTAAAATAAATATGTGTTTCCTTGAATTGTGTGTGTGTGTGTGTGTGTGTGTGTGTGTGTGTGTGTGTGTGTGTGTGTAAGATGGCACTGGAGGGTGTGTGCTCGTGGAGGCCCAAGGGTGACATCAAGAATCATCCTGGATTGCTCTCCCTCCTTATTGCTTTGCTCTGGGGTTTCCCAGAGCCAGAATTGCGGGCTGCTGCAATTTCTGTCCATATCTGCTCACCATTTTTATGTGGAATCTGAGAATCCAAACTTAGATCCTGTTACTTGTGAAGCAAAATCTTTTCCCCTGAACCATCTTCCCATCCACCTTGAATTATCTTTTTTTATGTATTTTGGCCACAGCAATGTGGAAATTACTTAATATAGTATTACATGGTACTAATATAGTATAATAATAGTATCATATAGTATAATATAGTATATAGTATCATATAGTATAATAATAGTATTGAGCTCAAGCAGTCACTGTGTGAAATTTAGCCACACCTGGTAGCACGTGAAGCACGCATCAGGAAAGGAATGCCTCCCAGGTTCATAGAAGCATGTTTGGGGGACTACTGCAGAAGCCCCAAGCTGTAGGGATTACACTTTCCTCTCTGCTCAGTTCTCAGCGATCAGCACGGGTGCTCACATTGAGAGTGTGAGGAGGTGTCTGTTATCCAGAGTGTGCAGAGGCATCTGTTATCTCTTCCACAGATCATGCCTCCTTTGCTTCGGGACACTGGTTATATCTCTTCCATCACCTCCTGTTTATTTTAATCAATCTTACATCTCCATAGACTCTCTCATTAGGGATGTCACAAGGCTGCTTTGCCTGACTAGTTATTCATACTGCTGGCCTGTCTAGGTGGAGCCTGAGATATCTGTGCTAAGCCCGAGCCCAGGCAGAGGAGAGATATGAGGAGCAGTCAAGCGTAGGACTCTCAACTTCTTTGTACAGACCCCCCCCCCTCCACTTATCCTTCCCGAGGGCTGACCTGCAACAGGAGCTTCAAGAGGCTGGCTGAACATTTGTATGCGCTACTCTGCTCTTGGATGTAATCTCTCCCAAGACGCAGCCATGGAGAGATGGTGGAATTGGAGGCAATCAGGGAACGAAATTATTTTCTCAAGATCGTCCGCTGAAAGAGGGTGATACCCTACAATCAAGATAACCTCTTCAGTTTCCCTTGCCTTCAGCCTCCTCACAAATACAATATCCTAAACTGTGTCGAGAAGCAGAACTGCTCCTGAGGCACGTGCAAGAAATGACGTGGGGGACATTAATAGGGAAGTCATAATGATACCTGTCTGGAGCCTTAGAATACAATGGGGATTCTTTCTAGCAGACACACAGGCCACTAACTCCCACCTCCAATCAGCCCTTGGAAAGTTCTTGATAGGAGTCTAGGGAGAGATGGTTCAGTGGGTAAGGCGCTTGACTACAAGGGTGAGAGTTGGATTTAGATCCCAAAAACTATGTGAAAGTCAGAGGGCTGTGGCTGCCACCTGCAGTCCCACCACTCAGTAGGCAGAAATCAGGGGTCTCCAAGGAGCTGGCTAAGCTGACCTACCCATCTGGCCTGCTTGGGGTGCAGTTGAGAAACCTTGCCTTAACACAAAAAGTAAAGAAAGTGATCAAAGAAAGCACTCAAAATCAATCTTGGGTTTTCACATATTTGTACATGAACCTGCACACAGATACATGCCCACATACATGTGAACAGGCATGCACACATGCACATACTTTCACGCTATACTCTACATATCCCACACATATACGTGTGCACACGTACACACACACACACACACACACACATGCACGCACAATTTGAAACAAATTATCAGAAAACATTAAGAGTAAGGTGTTATCTCTTAAGGTGAAGGAAAAAGCCAATTAGTGAGAAATTACCTTAAGACAACTTTTGTAAAATAGTAAACACAATGTCTGGCATTATCAAACACCCCACAGAGATAGCCTTTACTGCCTTATCATTTTGCAGTGCATGCCAACAGTTCGAGAAAGCATGGGCTGTTAACACGAATGTTAACCAGCCAGGCAGAGGAGGACTTCCAAGTCCCAAGGCACAGGGGCACATGAAGGGCTGAGATGACTTACGTGGGACCTCAGCTTAGTGCTATGCCTTTGTACCTCAGTAATAGTTGTTTGTCCTACGTCACACTCAGTTCTAGCTAACATATCAAGGCCTGGCAACCTGGAAAGCTTAAACGAGAAGAATTGACTTGTTCACAGGTCTGGAGGTGGAGGTCCTAGGTCAGGGGAGGTCATGTTTGGGTTCTGAATAGGAAGGGCTCTTTCCTGCCCTGTGGATGGAAAAAAAAAAAAGAGGCAGTCAGCTCTGGTCTTTCTCCTTTGTCACATAAAGACATTGATTTCATCACGAGGAACCTGTCTACAAGACCTAGTCGAACTCTAATTATCTCCCAGTGGGCCGTACTCAAAATGTAATCACTAACGAGGAGTTTGGACTTCAATGTAAACATTTTAGTAGAAGCCAAAGACATTCAGCCCCTAACAGCTGATTTTTGAGTTAGCATCCAATTAAAATGGGGGCACTTTGAATAGACAGACAGAGTATCTTTCTCTGGGAATTCACAGCATAATGAATTGCTTCAGGGGCTTCTGTTGTCTGTGTTTGTGATGACCGACCATATAAGGCATTACATGAGTGCGAACTGGAAATAATTCACATATAGTGGGAGGTGGATAAATGTCCCTCATTAGGGATATTTACACATTCTTGGACCCGGTCACCCAGAGGGACCGACAGCTGAACCATTCATACACTTCCATCCACAGAATGAGATCACAGAAATCTGAAACTCTCTTCCAATGCATGGTCCAAGTTAGAATTAAATGGGCTTTCTCAGATAACTGATGTTTCATACATTATGCAGAATTTCAGTAAGAAGGCAATTATTAAATCTAATAAGAACTCTGAGAATATAGACTATATTTGATTGTGCTATTTATTATTTACCATACTTTACAAAGGATATGGTCCAATATTTCTTGTAGCTTGTCTGATAATTTTCATTAGGAACTCTGTCGCTGATACTAGAATGGATTTGCTCTGTCTCATCTTAGAAAGCAAAATTAAGCTAGGGAGATGATTCAGGGGGTAAAACCTTGGTCTCAAAAGCAGTTGAAATGGCAGCAGCCTGAACTTCCAGACCTGGAGGGTAGAGCCTGGGCACTCACAGAGCAAAATAATAAAGAGGTAGAATGATCCAGGATGATTCCAAAAGTCACCCCTGAGCCTCCATAGGCACACATACTTGAGTGTCCTCTTCTGCACATATACATAGGAGGGAAAAAAAACAACAAAAATAAAATAACCAGCTGAAAAACACATTGAAAATAGGATAATTTTAGTGACTAAACATTTCTTAATACTAGAGCTGTGTTTTCTTTGTTCTCAAAGTTATGCAATGGTTAAACAATGTTTTTTTTTTCCAGCTACTCAAGAATAAAATAAAGACATCAAGATTAATGCACCCAGACCAGGAAACTTGAATAAGAGGACTTCTTACAGGAAAGGTCCTTCATTCCTAGAATAACATTTTGAAACATGTTTCTTGATGGACCAAACCACTTTCAGAAACACCAAATGAGACTTTATTAATCGTGACCTTGGTATGTACACAGGAGACTAAAATTAGCAACTATTAGACAAAGACTTTGAATATGACCTTGGATAAAAGAAATAAATCAGCAAAGAAACAGGAAATTCTCTATGTAATTAACAGTTTCAGAAGCTTCTACTTTTCTGTAACAATACTGCTTTGGTACCCTGACATTACCATGGCAAATTAGCGGAGGGGGTGGATGGTGGACATATCTTTCCAATTTTGTTCCATATAATTTTCAACCACTAGAGTCTCCTAAAAGTATCAACCCTAGCATGGCTTGTGGGAAGAAAAAAAAAGAGGAAAAGCTAAATAAAAAACACATTATGCAGCCGAACTCATTTGAATGATTTATTTTAAAACGTTACCAAAGAAAAGAAAAGAAAAATTCTTTAGTACGCAGGATCTGTCTCTGAAGCCCTTTGGGGAGATACAAATTTATTTTGCTCACATCATCTAGGCAATAAAATTATGGCATAATCATAGAAACATTTTGTAAAATAATGCCTGCGCTGTGAGTAATGCAAAATCACTAGGCAATTTCCAGATATCCATATTATTTGCATAGTTTAGAAGAGGGCCACCTCTAGAAATCTTTTATAGATGGGCTGGGATGTGTGCATCAGGAAGATAATAGCAGTAAGAGTTATTAAGTGGTGGTGGTGCCTGTCTTTCTAGCACACATCATGCTGCGAAAGCTTTGGTTTTACCTTCACTGCAAGAGGGTCACATGAGATGTGTCAGCGGAAGACACTGTCCGCAGAGAGGGAGCCACCGGATGCTGCTTGTCCTGCTCTTTGTGGACAGGAAGTAATGACTTTTAGAGAAAGAGAAATCTTGTGGAAATAACAGCGCACTAAGATCTAAGCTGCTACATTTAAAGGGATGGCAACCTTAAAAAATAGATTTTAGAGGTTAAGAAAAAAAAATTTCTTCTCTTGGAGGAAAATTTTGCCATGGGCCTGTACAGGAGAGAGGAAAGGGAGAGGTCAACATAATATCCAGCAAGGTTGAGTTGTTGTCAGAAGCCACGGGGCACTATGGATTTTCTAAACTTTAAAGCTCTATATAATATATATTATGGTTACTGAAATATTAGCACTAAAATGAACGGGTTGGAGAAATGGTTCAAGGGTTATAGAACCTCTGTTTAGACCCCCCAGATTCCATGAAAAATGCTGAGTGAATATGGCAGCAGCCTGTAATTCTGGCACTGAAGGCAGAGCCTGGGAAACTCCAGAGCAAAGCGATAAGGAGGTAGAGCAATCCAGAGTGATTCCTGATGTTTCCCTGAGCCTGCACAGGCAGACACACTCAAGTGTACACACAGCAACCTGTAGACACATGTGCACTCAGCCACATGTGTGAAACACACACACAACCAACTACACACACACACACACACACACACACACACACACACACACACACACACTTTACTTGTTTGATAATTCTAGAGAGCAGAAACAAGGTTTAGTCTGATATCCCCAACTTGTGCTCATTTGGGAGGCAGAGAACAATCTCCCAGGGCAGATTTCCCTGACTTTTCAAGGTTCTAGGAACTTCCTGAATGGCTTGACCTATGACTGTGGCTTCTCTTCCACATTCAGTGCAAGCCAGTCATCACTGAGTTGGCCCCATCTCCTCTCATATAGATTCTACTTTCAAGGGCCCGTGTGCCTAATTTGTGCCTTTTAGATCGACCAAGGTACTGGCTTCACTTGAAGAACCTCTCTTGCTTCCAAAGTCTCTTTTCCTGTATCAGGTAACCCAAGTTGTAAGAATAAGAATATGGAAGTATTCGGGGTAGGGGACTCATTAACCACCAGTAATTAGTTCTATAACTTATCAGCATAAGGGGGAAACGTAACATTAGCTATCATGCCCTCCCCCTTTATCCAGAAAAGTTTTTTTTAAAATCCAAATATGCATTATCAGATAGTCTTTCTGATATTTTTCTAAGGTAATATTTCCATTAGCAAAGTGTATACATTTGGGGTCAGGAAAATGGTTCAGTAAATAAAGCACTTGTTATGTAGGTATCAGGACCTGAGTTGAAGCCCCCAGATCCCACAAAAACCTGGACATGGTGGTGGGGATCTGTAATCATCATGTATCTGTGGGAAGATGGGAGGTAGAGTCAGGAGTATTCCCCAAAGCTCCAAGCGCAGCTAGCCTGGAGTACGCAGGGCTGAGGCAAATAACAAAGAGACTCCTTCAAACAAGGAGGAAGAGAAGTGTCAGAGTTGGGCACAGGTGTCAACTTGACAGCTGAGGGTTTGAGCTCTGGGCACATCTGTAGAGAATTAGTGGTTGAGTTAGGCCTAGAGGAAACTTGCAGAAGATTGTCTAGTGGATGGGGAAGGCCCAGCCTGTGGTGGGTGGGACCAATCCCTGGGCAGGTGAGTAAGACTGAGGAAACCGGTTGAGAAAATTAGCATCCTTTAGTATGCCTGGCCGGCATGCTGCTCTGGTAAGTGAGCATTGTCTTTCTGTTATGGACATGGTGCAGACAATTCCTTCTTCCCTGGTATTGGTGTGGGCTGTCCTGGCAAGCTGGACAAGGAACTGTAACTGGACTACTTACTATAAGCCAAAATTGAACCATTTGTTCCCTTCGGTGTTTTGTGTGATTTTATCAGCAACATGAGGAGTAACTGCTACAATGAGGAAAGACACCCAAGGATGTTTGTGTCCTCCATTTATGCACTAGACAAGTGTGTTGCTTCCCATCTCCACACACATACATGCCCATTTCTCTCTCTCTTTCTTTCTCTCTCTCTCCCTCTCTCTCTCTCACACACACAAAGAAGCATTCACCTTTCAAAATATACACCCTGAAATGTTCCATCAATGAATATGCATGATAAACTACCACAGAAATCACAACAAATAATATTTCATTCAGTATAAAATAAATG
Organism: Typhlomys cinereus; assembly: GCA_023101885.1. Classification (NCBI taxonomy): domain Eukaryota; kingdom Metazoa; phylum Chordata; class Mammalia; order Rodentia; family Platacanthomyidae; genus Typhlomys; species Typhlomys cinereus. The sequence goes on along the minus strand of JALPQD010000525.1, from coordinate 235,814 downwards.
TTTATACAATATAATAAAATAAATGCACATGCATACTTCAAATGCCTTTACATTTTAGAAACTGTAAAAAAGTTATCAAATTGACCTGTTATTATAGGCTGTAAGAAATTGTGTGCATGCTTATGTGTGTGTTTGTGTGTGTACATGTTTCCTTAATTTCTTAAAATTTTTTTGCTTCTAATCCCTGACTGTATATTTGACTTCATGCCCCATCATCCATTCCCCATGTTTTTTAAATTTTTTTGTTATTTTACTCATTTGTGCATATGTGCATATAAACATCACAGATGAACATGACTGTGTGTGCATATTTGCATATGTATGTGGGAGAGGAGGTCATTTGAAGCCAGAAAAGATGACTTAGTAGATAAAAATACTTGTGCAGGTGTCAAGAACCCATAAAAGTGCTAGACATGGTAATGCATATCTGTAGCCATCATGTATCTGTGGGAAGATGGGAGATAGAATCAGGAATATCCTCAATGTTACTGGGGGAGGTCATCTCATAACTTCTTAGGTCAGTTCTTGCCTTCCCCCTTTTTTTGAGACAGGGTCTCTAGTTCTCTGCTGGGTACACTGTGTACACCAGGCGAGCTGGGTACACCTGCGAGCTTCTCAGGGACTCTCTTGTCTCCACCTCCCATGGTGACAGAGACTACTAGGATTACAGCACTGACTCCTGTATCTTGTAGCATGTAGGTCTGGGAGATCTGAATTCAAGTCCTCAAACTTGCACAGCAAATACTTGGCCCACTGAGCCAGCTCCCAGGCTTCTCTTGCCCAGTTTTGGAGCTATGATTATGCCACTCTGACCTCACTAATGTTCCATGTCATCTCTGACTTCACTGTAACATGCACCAAGTTAATCAGACCCGTCCATCTAGCTTCCTGTGAAATTTATTTGAAATTCTCTAAGAATAGTAACATTAACCTCTACACTGGTCAACAACTATTTGATAAATCCCCTCTACCATTTTTCCCAGTGAGTCACAGATACCTATATATTTTTAAAATGCTGGGGTGGAGCCCAAGGCCTTGTGCATGCTGAGAAGACAATTGACCCTGAGCAGCATGTCTAGCCTACTATCTGCTCCTTGAGGAAATATTTCCATGCATGTTTGAGATCTCAGAATAAGAATCCTTGCTAATGTCATAACGTTAGCCACTCCTACATGCTCCAGTCTTGGCAGCAGATGTCTGGGGGCTGTGAATGCTTGGGACTGATACGCCAAGGAGATCTGAAGAGAATATATCCCTTCGTAAACCGAAATGACACATACTCTAAATGAGACACTGCCTTCTAGTGGATTTGATTCCTCATTAGATTCCATTGATTTCTGGTTCACATGGAAATGGTGAGTGGATATTTGCTCCTTTGTTTGGTTTTGGCTTGGTTTTGTTATACTAGGATTGATTTCGGGGTCTTGTGCATGCTAGAAAAATCTTGTAAGATATACTTCCTGCTCTACTGTTTTGATTTTTTTAAAAAACAACTAAATAAACACACTTTGATTACTATTTATCTACTTACTTATTCACCTGTTATAGGTCCCCAACTATGTCTTAAAAAATAGTGGTACTTAGAATTTTTCTTTTTTTAATTTATTATTATTATTATTTATTCATTGTGTGTATGTGTGTGTGTGCGTGTGTGTAGAACCACAGGCAAATTTGGGAACCACCATGGACCGCCTCCACCTCCTCCTTGTTTACTCTGCCCCGGGATTCACAGGCTCCGCCCTACCAGGACCAGAAACGCGGGCCGCCCCCGCTTCCGCCGGCATCTGTATGTGGGGTCTAGGATCCGAACTCAGGACCTTCCACCTACAAGGCAGAAGCTTAACCCCTGAGCCACCTCTCCAGCCCCTACTTAGAATTTTCTAAGAATGAAATTGTTATCCACGTACTTTTAACACTTTAGTAGATTATTTTAAAAAATACCACCACTGTGGACAATCGCCTTTTAAATTTTTGTAAAATTAAAAACTTGTGAATACCCATTTTAATTATCGATTCTTTGCCTATTTTTCATGGAACTTTTTACCCTTATTTGTCATAATTTGATGAGCATGTTTACACAGGCATTTTATCATGTTGGCAATATGATTAAGGAGAACTTTAGTATTTGATTCTTAAATGTGCTCAAAGACATTGCTCAGAGACTGCTGTGAGGTCAGTCACAGGGTGAGGTGTAGGTACATGCAGTGAAAAAGAATAAAGTTATTAGTGTTCAGAGATCCTGGTCATTTAACTCTTTCACACATCAGTGGAAGAATAGATTTCATAGTCCTAGAAAGAATGGAATTACTTGTGTTCTATACATTTATGATTAACTGAAAACCTCAAATTCCCCCCAAAACTGTATAAACAAAGTATTTTTGCAAATGTGTCATCTTCACACATTAAATAAAACTTTCCTTTTTTCCCCATTTTGATCTTTGTAATGACCCTATTCCAGAACATTCCATGGTATTGAGTTTTGAAATGGCGGTAAAGGAGCGACTACCTCAAAAATCAATGCAATTGATTTCCATTCATGCAGATGCATTAACTTTTGCACTGGTTGAGGTTCTTCCTTCTAAGTGGATTATAGTCCACTTCAAACCACCTTTCCAAATTCTGCCAGTCCCACATCCCACAGGCCATGTATCCAAGATTGCTTCAGGAATATATCTAGCAAACAACATGAGAACACAGTCACTCAAGGAATTTATTCGCTTAAAAAATTCAAGTGCTGCTCTGCCAGTGGGAATTAAAGCAATGATAAGCTATAAATAGAAATAATCATAAAAATGTCTCAGTGAAAAATTGTTTCTGAAACAAGAAAAGATATGACATGACACTTTGGGAGCTGGGGGAGATGGCTCAATTGGTAAAGTGCCTGCCATGTAAATGTTAGGAACTGAGTTCAGATCTGTGGTACCCACGTAAGAACTAGCCATGGTTGCACCTGTAGAATGTGTAACTCTAAGAATGGGGCACCCAGACAGGGGCATCCCTGTAGCTCACTATCCAGACAGTCTGGCCAATTGGAGAGATCTAAGTTTAGCGAGGAAACCTGTCCCTAAAGGTAAGGTGGGGAGCATAGTAGAAGACACCAGAGATCAACCAGCCTCTGGTCTGCACATGCATGTGACACATGTGCATGTGCCCCCAACCACACATGTACGCATATACAGGACACACATATAAACATAAAAAAGAGAAAGAACAAATGTGACCCACTGATTGAATACAACTGCTTACATTTGAGCATTTCACATGATGAAGGATATGCCAATTTCCAAGAGAACAAGAATAAGAAGGGCAAATGCACAGGTATGAATTTCCACAATGGTCCTATGAAGGTAATAACTCCTGCCTCATGCAGAGCTATAGGGAAACGAGAGACTGAGTTCCAGTCCATTACAGTGAGCAGAGACTATGACAAGTCACTTAGCAGTATCTTTCAGCTTTTGTCACTACCATGGTATATTCTGATGACCTCAAAACCTTTCTGTTCTAGCTATTTTTGCTAAGTAGCAAACCTGCTTATGGAATCAGTTTCCTTCTTATCTCAGTTGAATGTTTCCATAGTCACACCCACATTGATATTTTACATTATTTGGTATTTTTTCCTCAGAACTCAGACCCTGATTCCTATTGTTTAATTAGTGCCATTCGCACCCACCTTGTGGGAAGTCCATGCATATCTCCTCTCTCACTGCACCCAGACCCCCTATTCTCCACCTATACATTTGATTGATTGACAGAAGGGACCTGTCCATTCTAATTCTGTACAAACTTATCAGTGTGTTCCTCCTTTTTCATTTACACTTGAATCCAGGATTCATTACTTCTTATCTGGATCACTTTGGTGCAATTACAACAGATCCCCCTGTATTTTGCCTTATTTCCTTGTAAGTTTTTTTTATATGGTTGTTACTGTAGTTACAGAAAATAAGACTGTAGTCATATTGCTCCCTCCTCTCCCTTTGCCACAAAGTCCTTGACTAGTTTCTCTTAGATATAGTTTCTCTTAGGTTTTGAGCAGAAAAAAACGACTGTACTGAAAAATTTTGACTGAGATAAATGGGTAGATGGACCTCATTTTCTTCCATATGAAACACTAGGACCCTGCACACTGTCTCTGAAAGCTGCACTCTCCCCAAAGACTTTTGATAGAATTCTGTTACTCTTTCCTTGGTGCCAAATCCCCTGTTTCTCCATCTTTTTCTCTCCAGACTATGATAGATAAGACAGAGGTCAGATGGCTTATTGAATCGTAGGATAATTTTTGGAACAAATAATGCCCAGGGACATGGTTGGAATCAAGTGCCATGTCTGGAGTCTGAAGGTAGAAAGGAGTATTACAGAGAATTGAGAGAAAACCTGTGATCAAGGTGGGATGTTCTCTGCCTCCTTTGTTGTCAGGCATCCCTCCTCCTCCTCCTCCTCCTCCTCCTCCTCCTCCTCCTCCTCCTCCTCCTCCTCATTATCATCATCATCATCATCATCATAGCAACTCAGAATAGAATCATAAAGAAGACAATATGAAGACATTTGATATTTGTCCTTTGAGAGTATCTATCTCTTGACATTTCAGATTCTCTTGACATTTCAGACTGTGCACACAACACTATTAAGTCAGGCAGGGTCCTCTGACCACTCTGTGTGTAGCCATGCGACACAAATTGACTTGACTCTGTGCTTACACAGCACTCCATAGCTAAGCCTGTAAATCTCAAAGTGTTAACTTGCATTTCAGGAAGAGAGGAAGATGGGTGACTGGTATGACTGGACAAGACTGACCTCGCCTCAAGGCCGTTAGCATCGCGATCACCAAGATTATTCTCAGCATAATTATGTTCACAATATTTTCAATGTGTCCTTAGTTTTAAAAGATAGCCATCAAAGGCTGGAGAGCTGGCTCAGAGGTTAAGACTGTCTCGCAAGCAGAAGGTCTCACGTAAAAACACCAGGCAGAAATGGCGGCGGCCTGCACTCCCAGCCCTGGTGGGTAGAGCTTGAGAAATCCTAGAGCAAAGCAAAGAGGTAGAAGCAATCCAGAATGATTCCCAAAGTCACCCTTGGTCCTTCACAGGTATACACAGTGCCCTCTGATACACACACACACACACACACACACACACACACACACACACACACAATTAATAAATAAATTTTTTTTAAAAAAGATAGCCATCAAAACTGTATAAATGTATTTGGTGCCTGATGGTAATAAACTTAACTTATTTAGAATCTCTCAATATTGGCCCTGTTGATATTTGGCCGGCAGAGTTCTTTATTGACAATGAACTGTCCAGTGCACTGTATACCACTTGACATTGTCTCCCAAAACATCTCCATATATTCCCATATGTCCCCTTAGGAGTGAAGTAAAAAAGTCATCCCTGAGTAAGGATGGGTAATGCAGATGGGAAGACATGATTGTTTTCCATTGTCATAAGTACATAGTTGAATAATTTATAAAAAACCAGGTGTATTTAGTACACAGGCTTAGTTTTAGTTCAGTTTAATTTACCTTTGGAGGCTGCAGGTCCAAGTACTTGGGTGTCAGCTCTAGAATGGACTTATTCAACTATATCATGTCTTGGTAGATGGCAAGGTGGCAAAGAGAGTACAAGGGGAAGAGATTCCAGGGCAGACAGGAAGCCAGAACATGCTCAGGGGACTAGGTGTGCACCTTCATTGCAACTAAGTCTTGAGAGAACAGCCAACTCGGTCCACAAGATTAACATGAATGTCTTGTGAGGCAGCATCTGGGATGATTCAATGATTCTACCTCCTAAGATTCCAATATCTCTCATAGGATTGCATGAGGTAGTAAGTTTCCACCATATAAATCCTAGGAGAAACTCTGTGATATTGCATGTTATTGATCTACTTCCCGCTCATGAAGAAATGTATGTTGGTTCTATTGCCATTTTAGGAAAGTTGTCTTGTTATGTCTACAGAAAGAGAAACTATCAAGAAATACAAACAGCAGTAGTCTCAATCTTTTGCTATTTTTATCACTCTCCTTTACTGTGTCTTTGAGTATGAGTCTTTCAATAGCAAGCTTTTTCTTACTAATGTTTAGCACTTCATGGTGATAAAAGCCAAGTATAATAGAAGCATATTAGCTAAGTGTTGAGGACTAATGATAAAAAAAAAGTTTTAAAGAATGATATAAGACAAATCCCTAAGGCAAATAGAGAACAAGGTGGTACAGGATGATAAGATTTCATCTTCTCTGTTTCAATATTTTATTTAATTAAGCTATTATATGTCTTATTATGAGCTGGGAAATGCCTATATTATTTTCTAGTGTTCAGTCATACAGACTGTGACCATTATTATAGTCCAGTGAGCTATGTGCTATTACTATTTCTATAATGAAGCTTGGGGAACTGAGTCTCTTTAAGAGTACCTTGAACAACTCCTTGGAAGTGATTGACAGAGAACTGACAGAAACGATGGAGCCTGAAGGTGACTTTAACCAGCTTGTGGAGAGGATCTGTGTTCTCAACCACGATGATTTGATGATTTGAGAATGTATGGTAAATCAAACTGCCATAATGTGGACTTTAGCTCTTGTATTTAAATCACTTTCTCTGATCTCTGTGCTTCCTTCCTGTCTTAGGACGTCCCAAGGACTTCACAGGCTGAGACTGATCATTGACTATGTAAAATTTGTCAAGGTGGGATTTTGGTATCAGCACTCATGGGGGAAGAAAGATAGCGAGACAGGGCAGTGTAGGAACTGAGCTACAGATGCTATAGAGGCACTTTTCTTAGGAAGGCATGAATCGATATCTGTTCATCTCAGAGAGAGAACCATTACAGAGCAAAGAATGAATTCCACAGATCTCACTTAGTAACACGCTCAGTTTACTGGAATTGCTTAAAGAAATATGTGTGAGAGATTACTTACAGGAACATGGGTGACTTATCATTATAAAGTCCATACCAGCATGGGTGATACTGCATAAAGCCTGCATCCTTGGAACATTGCAAGTATCTTCTTTTCCAGCAATTGTTACTACTTATATAATCTAAGGGAGGAGCCTTGTGACTGCCATAAATTTCAGGAACTTCCTGGGACTTGTAAGCTTTGTTTACTTCCTGACCATTAAGGGGCTATTTAGTTCAGAGGAAATAGCTACACAAGAGATGAATTTGCAATACAACCCTCAGTGGATCTCTGGAGGACATCAGCAACAGCAATGGCTGTTCAGATCATCCCCGCCTTGAGTCTACTCCTGAGGCTTTCTATCTGTTCAGAGACCAGTGCCTACATGAAGGAACATCCCACAAGAAGAAGGTATCATTTTGCACAAGACAGTTCTTTCTAGATAGCAGTGATGTTTAGAAGGGCTTTGGCAGAAAGCCATTAACTGGAAGGTCAAGTTCAATAAAGCTATGTTGTTAAACTTCTCCCTGGTCACCAAACAAAAAGAAAAATAAACTATTTGTTCAGAGTACTAGGGGAACGACAAAGGCTGATTGTAGTCAGAGAGATCAACCCATGACTTCTGGCTATTCTAAGATTCACCTGGCCTTACAAAAATCAGAATAAGTCTAGTCCATGCCATACATCAGCTAATTTCTTATACCTCTGCAGGATGGGATTGTGGTGTTCAACGCTATGTGTCTATGCCCACCTGATTCTGCTGTGGCTATATAAAGTCTTCTTCTGCAGCTTAGATGCCTGATCTTTGCTACCAAGTTTGCAAGACTGTCTCTAGTCTGTGTCAATTCCATCCTTCCTTTGTCCCTTCCAAGTGCTAGCCATCCCCCACCCTACTGAGATTTCAAGATCAGATGAGATCGGGTACTACCATGGGAATGAGGCCATAGACTTTCTATCCTATTTGTATAGTAGCCAGTGATGAGGGTCTGAAAAAAGATAAAACATAAGTTTGATGACTTAGATTTCAACAGCAATCTTGGGAGAAATCAACAAAAGCTGACATTGTCTCAGAATTGTGCAGTTTCGCCCCTACACTATTGACTTGATGATTCAGGAGGCATCCATCCCGTAGTCCTGATATCATCAGCCCATGGTTCCAAGTTGTATTGGCCAACCCCACAGACAGTTTCAGAGATGCAGTTATCTTTATGGAAGAAGCAGGTCTCATTCTTGTGGCTGAATTTTGTCTCATTATCTCTTTGAACAAAATCTCCCTCTCCTGATTTGCATATTACAGGTCCAACTTAGTTTCTTTAACCCTCATCATGGACTCCACATGGATGACTTTGTCCTCATCATCTTTGCCATCAGGATGCAGAAAGAACAGTGTTAGCAGACTGATCTTGGATGCTGGTGGGCAACAGAAATCCATTTTCAGGTATGGAATATTAAACTGTGACTGGGACTATTAGTAAGTCATGGTGCCGATGAGGATTGTAAATCAGTTATTTGTCTGACAGGGAGATTGACATTTAGAAATTTACAACCCATTTTTCTGCCTGTGTGTATCCATGTGCATATGCACAAGAGAACACTTGCATATGTAGACCTTGTAGGTTCAAGAGTAACATCATGTATGATCCTAGATTATTCTTCTACCTTATTGATTTTTCTCTAGGGTTTCCCAGACTCTGCCTTCCAAGGTTGGAATTATAGGTTACTACCATATATGCCTGGCATTATTACATGGGATCTAAGGATCAGAACTCAGGTCCTTTTGCTTGCAAGACATAGGCTTTAACTCCTGAGGCCATCTCCCTAGCTCACAACCTGTTTTTGAACATATTCTACTGTGTCTCAATGAGTATGTCAAAGACCAAAAAAAAAAAAAAATCTCATCTGGAAAGAGTAACTGTTCTCCCACTGAGTGTTGAACATAAAGGGTCACAGCGTGGATGGATGTGGCCACAGGGACTCTCAAGAATCCTGTGGCCTGCAGGTGAGGACTCCTTATTCTGCCAGCTGCCACTCCAATAAAACTTCAGATGGAAGCCACGCTGAGCTCATCACAGCTTGAGCAGAGGAGAATGGGAAGGCAGCTGAGACCCGAGACATCAACAGTGACATTCTCCCCCAGGCTGCTGAACTCCCTCCTTACTCAACATAACCCACGAGTCACTGTCATTTTTGGATACTGGGAAACCTCGCCAACCTTGCTCTAGGACTTCCAGCATCTCCCACCATTCCCACACAGCTTAAGGTTTTGGTGGGCCCCTGGGGCACCACAAAAGGAGCAATAATGCAGGTTAAGTGTTTAATGTATTTGCAGAAAACCCTTGCCTCAAAAGCAATTTTCTGGCCGTTTGCACAATGTATATAGTCACCTAGACATGGTCATTGTTAGCTCAATGATTCCTAATTCTCTGCTCAATTTTTACTTTCTCCAACTGGGAAAGATTGTTCATGTAATTACTGCTCATTTCCCACCTTGATGTTTAAGCAAAGAAAGTTTAAATTGTATTTTCTTTCTTTTTTTTTTTTGTCTCAAAGTCTTGCTTTATAACTCAGATTGGTCCTCAAGTCTCTAGGTAGCCCGAATTGGCTGCCAAGTCAAGATTTTTTTTGCCTCAACCTGCTCAGTGTAGACTCCTAGGCAAACACTATCCACCTATGAAAAGTTCTTGAAAAGTTTGTCTTCAGGTTCAAATGAGTAGGTTGAAGGAAAAAAGGAATGAACATTATAAACCATGTATAGTGATTTTTTTTGCTGAGATTGTAAGAAAATAATTAAGTAAAAAGTTCCATATATGATTTTCTGAATAAAAGAATTTGAAATTTCCTCTTAGCCCTTAACCTCTACTATCCAGTTTGGCAAATGCCCAGTTATCAAATAATGAAACTTGTAATCATAGCCCAGGAAACTCTGGTTACTTTGTACAAAGATTGTTAGGGGCCAATTGTACTTTCGTCACTCATTCACCTATTCATTCATTCATGCATTCATTCATTCAATAACTGCTTGCTGTATTGCTTATTGTTATCAGTTATTGTTATCAAATACCTGAAGAAAGACACCGTAGGGAAGGAAGGAGTCATCTTGTTTCTTGGTTTTGCCTCTACGAGCAGAAAGCAGAGAGAGTTGAATGTTGGTGTCCAATGGGTTTGCTCCCCCACCCCTTTTTATTCAGCCCAGGACCTCTGTGAGCCAGCTGGTGCCACCCACATTCAGCATGCACCTTCCCATCTCAGTCACATCTCTGTGGAGGTATCCTTGCAGACATGCCCAGGTGTTTCCTAGGTGACTCCAAATCACCAAATAGATAAGGAAGGTTACTATCACAGTTGTCTTGCAATGAGGGAGACAAGCTTGTCAGGTCCAAAGAAGATAAAACCCACAAATAAAACTCACTTTTTGGGAAATGCACGTATCAGTGGGGTAATCTGATATACCATGGAGGCCTTAGCACCCCAGGAGTACACAGGCCAGAGTGAATCCTGGGGTCCACAGAAGCTCACACAGGCAGAAGGGTGGAAGGGAGTGGGAAGGAATGATGAAGGGAAGGGAGGGGATGGAGTGGATGGGGGAGGGAAGGCATCTGAGATGAATATACTCAATATGCTTGTAAAAGTAGGAGAAAAAAGCTAATATATGAATTCTAGCCTTGAGCTAATGCAGAGTTTTTAAGTGACTGAAGCTAAAGCTATTACCTAAAGAATTAAGTAGTTAGTTATTCATTCAGTTATCCAGAATCCTTATACCTGAAAGTATTTCAGTTAGAATATGGAATACTTTACCTCAAGACCACAAAATCAATCATAATCAATTATTTGAGTGTACCAAAACACATTGTTTTGTTTTTTTGGTGATAATGCTTAGCATTTATAGATTGAATTAAATAAGGGTATACATAGTATTTGCCAATCATTTTTATGGGTTTATTAAGCACATGATATTAGCATTTCAAGGATTTTCTTTTTTATACATTTTTATTATTATTTCTGCTCATACAAACTTAATAGGTACACCAGTTCCCTCCCTCCCTCCTCCTCCCCCTCCCCTCACCCCTCCCTCCCATCCCCCAGTGTCTCCCGCCCCAATTCCCAGAGAGTCCTTTATTGTGCATGCCTGACTCTCCTCTGGGCCCTCCTCACTTCAAGGATTTTCAAGAAACCAAAATCATGCTTAATAATAATCAGCAAACGTTAATATGTGCCAAGCAAAAAACCAGACACGGAGACTCACACCTGTAATCACAGCAAGATAGGCTGAGGTAGGAGGATCGCCAGGAATTCAAGACCAGCCTGAGCTACATGGATGTTCTTGGTCAACCTGAGCTAAAGGTAAGACCCAGGTGTGCGTGCGTGCGTGCGTGCGTGCGTGCGTGCGTGTGTATCTTGCATGTGGGTGAGGATACATGTACACTAGAGTGTGTATGCCTGGTGGAAGTCCAGATAATATCAGAAATCATCCTGGATTGCTCTCTTCCACCTTGTTGTTTTACTCTGGGGGTTCCCAGGCTCAGAATTCAGGCCACTGACATACCTGCCCGGCACTTTCTTTTGTTGTTTGTTTGTTTGTTTTAAGTAGGATCCAGGATCCTTTCACTTGTGAAGAATACTTGTAACCACTAAGCCGTCTCCCCAACCCAGAAATACGTTCCTTAAGTAAAAGAGCTCTAAGGAGTTTCCAGGCATTTGTAAGGACTGGACATATTACTGAAAAGGAAGAGAAATCAACAGAGAATGAAAAGAAATCTGCTCATGGTTTTGTTTGGGATGTTTGGTAGGGGGTGCAGAAGCCTGCCTGGACTTGTTTGCTCGGGCAACTTCTGGGAATGTTTAATCTTGTCAGGTTTCCCTTTGAAAGTTTAATGTTGGTTCTCCACAGCAGTGAGAATCACAAAGATTCTGTCAATATCTTCTGCCCCCCCCCCAACAGTATTCTTTCTGTTCACTGTATTTCATTAGTTTGCTGGATGGACCAAGTTCTGTTTTATGTTTTTTTTTAAAAGAATCATGTTGAGCCTTTTAGGGAAAGGATATGAGAGTATTGCTTGTTCCTCTTACAATATGTTTTTATATGATCATATAAACCGGCCTGTCTGTCTATTGAGAACAGGAGAAATGACTTTTGTGCAGAATTTATTTCTCTCAGCAGCAGACCCAACCCTGCATCCCGGAGGCACATGATTAGTGCCTCTGGATTTTTGTTATATTTCTGATCATTAAACCATTTTTGCCTGGTTTTCCATGGGCAACAGAATGTCAGGAGAGCGTCTGAGTTCAGTTTGTGCGCACATGAAAACATGCAAGCACCTCATTGAAAAGGGCCAATTTGAGAGGCAGATTTTAAACTCTGCAATATGTTCCTCTGTTGGCTGGAGATGGACATTTACTTGATTGCACTAGAAGAAATATGTGTCCATGTTAAGGAGATCATCATATGGAAATAAGCATGATTAACTGGAAACCAACTAAAAACTTTACGGTCTCAAAAATCTAACATTTTAGATCTTCTTTTTTATTCTTTTAAAAAATTGTTGAAAACTCATTAGACACTGCTCATTGGCCTGAGTCTTAGGGATATATTCAGAACCTCTGGTCTGATAAAGTTAAGCATTTTTATTAAAAGAAAGTAAAATTGGGGCTGGAGAGATGGCTAAGGGTTAAGCCTCTGCCTCACAAGTAGAAGGACCTAAGTTCTGATCCCAGATCCCATGTAAAAACATTGGGTGGAAATGGTGGCCTGAACGTCTGACCCTGGAAGACAGAGCCTGGGAAACTCCAGAGCAAAGCTAAAAGGAAGTAGAGCAATAAAGCATGATTCCTGAAGTCACCCTTGAGACTTCACAGACACACACAGTGTCCTCTGATACACACAGACATACAGACAGACACAAAAGTATGTAAAATTAAATCTCTCTCTCTTTGCATTATAATTATTTGCAAAACAATAAAGTAGCAATAATAATCTTCTAAAAAAATAAGAAAGTTTAGTCTACATAGCAATTGTGTAAATATTTTCTCAATCTTGAGATGTGATAATCTTCTTAACTACAACTCGAGGTTGGAACAATGACAAAATTTAAATACTTTGACTTTGTATAAACTGAAATATCAGTGTGAAAAAAGTAGCAATGTGTACAACACCAGAGCAGAGATTTACAACTTCTCTTGGATGAATGAATAATATTCTGAATTAACAAAGAGTTCGATGTTTTAAAATGATAGAAAGCTAAACAAAGGATGTAAGTGTCATTTTGGAAAGTTAATTCCAGAGGTGATAAACCCAGGAAAATGGGCATTGCTTGGTTAGCAAGCAAAGGGGCAGAAAGAATCAGTGGGACATGCTGTGTACAAACTGGTGTGTACAAACTGGTGACCCCTAACCCTGCTGGATGGTGTAAATTTCAGATCAGTCTCAGTGATGAATCTTTCCACTTTTTGACCAAAGAGTTGGCTTTATTGGCAAGGTATCAACTGTAGTTTGTATTGTCTAAAAATCTAGGCTTTGTTTGTGACTCAGCAGAGTTGGGGGGTGGGGAGGAAAGAAAAGAGAGAGAAGAAAGAGAAGAGAAAGAGAAGATAGAGAGGAGAGAGAAAGAGAGAGAGTTCTTAGGTCCATTCTTCTTTTTCTAGCCTTCTCACAATAGTTACTGTTAAATGATCCTTTCAAAAACATAAGCACTTTCAGAAACATGAAAAGAAGGGATGGGGGGAAGATGATGGAAGGAAAAAGGAATAAGGACTCAATATGCTTGCAAAAGTAGAAAATTAAAAAAAGAATAGGCAAACCAGAGGGAACTCTGGGATCCATAGAAGCAGACAGGCAGGAGGGTGGGAGGAGGAAGTAGGATGGATTGAGGAAAGGAAGGGAAAGGGGATGGGTGGGAGAGGGGATGGAAGGAAGTAGGGGTAAATATCAACATGCTTGTAAAACTAGAAAAATAAAATAAAATAAAGTGGAAGATGCACAATGCCACATGGATTGAAATATTTGACCAAATCAGACAGCACATTCTTTCCCACATCTGAAATTCCTGGTGAGAAGAATCTAGCCACCAGCGACATCCCCGCAAATCAACATACCGTGTGCTTTTCCGGTGACGTCAGACATGGTAACCAGGGCCTCGCACACGCAGGTCACGTGCTGTACCATTGAGCGACCTCCCGTGCGGCTACTGAACTTTTCAGTGGCACTTTAATAACGTCTTGCCTCGGACAGAAGTCTTCGGCGTCACATCATCAGTGTGAGATGCTGCCGGGGTGTTCCGCAACACTTTGCCTTTTCTGCTATGAAAAGCACAGCTCTACTTATCACAGTCTGGGGTCATCCGATTTGAAGAAGTACTTGCTATATTATGATCATTTCAAACAAGGAGGCGCAGCCTTCCGTCAACGGATGTGGTACTCAAACATTCCAAGTTATAATTAATTAGGAGGAAAGACGGAAGAGAAGTGCATTTCAAAGATAAATCTAGTCATCGAGCTGTTCATCACACCTTATCATTTCCCCATTTCTATAGCAACTGCCAAGTTCGTGTCTGCTTACAAATTTGGGAACAGAAGAAACCATAGGAGGAGATGGGAGGTAGGGAGAAAGAAAGCTCAAAATTCTGGGAGCAAGCTAAAAAGTGAATAGGTGATATAGATCTGTCATGATGCATCTAGAAGGGTCTACAAAAACTTTATACTCAAGCGACTGCAAGCTTCTAGTATCCAGGGTCTGCGTGTATTTTATCATTTCCTGAGTGACTGAGTAGCTGATGGCCTGATGTCAGTGGTCAGGAGTTTGTAGGTTCAAAGTCAGTCCCAGAATGATGGGACTATGGATCTAGATGGACAACTCCAAGTGCCCCTTCTGCCCCCATCACCTTCATCACTTAGCATAACCATCATGCCCCTTGGGAACACACACCCAGAGCACAGAATTCAGTTCCTACGTTCACAGTCACCTCATTCCAAGCTGCCTTTTCCATGGTGTGATGATTTTTACCTAGCCCATCGTGTCCATTCCTTCCCCCGATGAGAAGCCATTCTGTAAGATATTCAAACCTGGGTATGGTCCCATAAGCCTCTACATAACCCCAGCACAGGTCATGGTGAGACAGAAAAATTGTGCATTTAGGGCTAGCTTTGGGCTAAGTGAGACAGACCTAGTCTTAACAAAACAAACAGTTTTCAAAGTCTAAATGGATTCATATCATCTCCCCATCTAAATCTAAATCTCTCCAAAGAGGTCTCTCACATCAGGGCGGCCCTTGTTAGGCCTCCTGAGCAATCTCTACCTTCCTTTGCAGTCATTGTGATTTAGACACATTAACTTCCTAATCCTTCCAGAAGCTCAGTTTAGCAGTTTTACACCTTCCTTTCTCTCTGCCTAGAACCGTTCTTCCAAAAAATTCATGTGATTGCCTTTTATAATCATGGACTCAGCTGAGATTGATGTCCTAATAAAGAAAGTTCTCTTTCCATTCCAATCAAGAAGATCCCCAACGCCAGCTGCCTCTTAGCAACCACAAGCTCTCACATCATTGCTTCATGGCTGTCATTGGACTGTCAACACTGAAATCCCCTTGCTTGTTTATTTAACTTTATTTATGCGCTCTCTCTCTCTCTCTCTCTCTCTCTCTCTCTCTCTCTCATGCCAGAAGAAAGTCCTGCGTTTTACCCACTTGTTCCCTGTTGCCTTCGGTCTCTTTCTTGGGCCTGCTTTATATTTGCTGCTGGAGAAACATATACAGGGATAGGGAACTGGAGTTCAGATCTCCACAATCATAAACGCCTGGCAGGACAGGGCACCAGCCTGCAAGTCCAGCATTTGGAAGGCAAAGGCAACAGATCTCAGAGCAAGCTGTTAGCAAGAACAGCTATATCAGAAAGCTTTGAATTCAGTAGACAGTCCCTGCTTCGCTGACTAAAGAAGGGGAGTGACCAGATAGACACCCCTGACATCATCCTCAGGCCTCCACATGCATGCACATGGGAATATGCTTAAGCATTCACAAGCATGAATATAATAAATGAAACATATATAGACTGAACTACACTCGAAAGTCCACCAGTGTGAAGCTCAGATTCATAATTTATATGTTAACTGGCCCAGATTTCCCAAGTTATCTTTCAGTGCTCTGTGGCAAAAGAATCTCCTCCCCGTTTCTTTCTCTCTGTCTTTCCTTCTTCCCCGCTCTTCTCTTCTCTCTTCTAATGTGAAGGGCATTCTATTATTTGTGACATGGATGTAGCTGTCAAGTGAATAGGCCAAACATAGACAGAATTCCTTCCTACAATGCTTGGTTCATGGGAGCATTCACAGGGAGTGAAGAACCGGAGAGCCATAGAAGGAAATGAAAATGAAAACAAACTGCCAACCAACCATTCTTCAACTTTCAACTCTCAAGGCTTTACTTTGAGCACTTGGAAAAGGTGGCTTAAAATCCTCCGCGGGAATTTAGAGGATTTCAATGATGATAGCAAAACCCTTTCTTCTTGTTCATGTGACTAAAATAGAGGGACTCTGAAGAAATGAACAATGGCTATTTTGCAGCTGACCGACACTAGCCAGGGAAAGAAAGACCCCCTCCTGCTCTGGGTGTTACTAACTAGTAACAAAGAAAAGATTCACCCCATTTTCTTCATTGTCTACCATAATTATAAGGAGGAGCCTCTACTTAACACTAGCAAGGAGTGACTCATTCCAATGTCACATGGCTTGGAATTACAGTGGCAGTAATAGGCAAGGTAGTGATTATTACACAGGCTTGTTATAAAGGCCACAGATATGCCTTAACATCTCATTGTTTTCTGTCCGGCATCTTCTTTGAACTGACTGCCCATGTGACTGTGATCCGATGCTTCTCCTCATCTCTTTTAAAAGCATGGATGGCTTCTAGTGGAAGCTTAGCACACAATGATGTCTCATCATCCTGGCTACATTCAGGAGCATCCAAGGTGAACATGGGCTTAAACTAACTCAGAGATTACACATGAGGTTTTTCACAGATTCAAGCACTTTCTCAGGGCTCAAGTCTCCAGTAAGTAGGGTGGGGAAAACCCCAAGAACAGAGTCAAGAGCCCAGCGATGAACAGAGAGATGAGGGTGTTTTTGAGATGACTGGGCCTCAAGCCAAATCGTCTCAATATAAACCAACCAGGCAGACAATGAATGACTTCCTGCCTCTCAACTCAGTGGTTTGTTTGGCTTCTATCGTGTTCTGTCAAAAGAGTTTGATCATGTGCCTGAGGTTTGCAATTATGACAGCACTGTGCATCTTAAAGAGAGGCATTGTGGAGCATCGCAATGCTTACATCTCTGTGAAATTGAGCTTAATGTGACTTATCATGAGGTGAAATGTCCTTAATGCTCCTTTTTGTTATTTATCAATGGTTTTAGCCAGTTTGATTTGTTGCCCACTTCATTCCAGGTGCCTATTCATTCATTAGAAATTTTCAGGCTATAATCATCTCCAATAAATAAATATCTGTCCAATCATTGATCCACCATGAAGATCTGTTCTGTCTTATAATAAAAAAGATATAAGGGGCCAGTGAGATATCCCAGTGGGCAGGATGTATCTGTGCAGTAACCTGGATACCTGAGTTTAATCCCTCGAAGCCCATATGATAGAAGGCCAGAACTCATCCTAGAGTTTTCCTCTGACCTCTATCCATATCCCATAACATACATACCCATTTTCCCATTCTCTTTTTACTCTCTTCCCTCTCTCTCTTTTTCTCTCTCCTTTCCTCCCCCTCTGTTTTCCCTCTTAAATAAATAATATTTTTAGAAAGAAAATATATATAAAAGAGCTGTTCTAAATATGTGTGGCTCCTGCTCTAAGTACTATTTTTTAATATTATATTGTAGTGGTTGTAAGACTCAAGAAATGTGATCTTCTCAATGATCCTGACAGACAGAGCTCAATTTCCTCAGGAAAAAAAATTTAAATCCCAATGACAAATGTCTCAGAGGAGTTTGATGGTTCCATACTTCAGAGCAACTAGTATTCTGCCCTCAATTTTATTTTTATTGTTTTTGAATGATTAATATACAGGCATTGACTAATAGCTTCTTCTGCAGAATAAGATTTCAAGGTTATTGATGGATTTAGAAATGGTACTTGAAGATCTATTGTAATAACTGTGCAGCTCCAAACATTAAGGCAATGATGCTAAAAGGAAAATAAAAACATGTAAGAGAATCTAGAGCTCAACTTCAAAGTAAAAATTATGTGTGACTATTTTGATGTTAGATGATAAATTGTTATTGGTTATGGTGCGTGGTCATTTAAAAACATCTCTTCCAACTGGAAAAGTAGGAAACTATAAACTTCAACAATACCCTTTCTTTTGGTCTTTCAATCTTCCAAACAAATTGGGTGTAAGGCAGATGACAGCAGTAATGTTGGTTCTAATAAAAGATTGATTTTAAATGGGTTTTCTGGCACAGTTCCATAGAGAAAGTAAAATATCGTTGAGTCCTGGGAAGATGTGTGAAGCTTAGGTTCTAAAAAGATTCCTGAACTCTGTAACTCAAAGCCAATGCATACTTTCTCTACATAATAAAGATTATATTAAAGACTTATTGAAAACAAACATAGTATTAGAAATTCAGTAGAGTTCACTAAGGTTGAATGTGATGGATATAAAGATACAGATGTCGATGAAAAGAGGTGGGAAATCAAAAGTTGATTTCCCCAGTATTCAGTAATACACTTCACAGAAGAGGAAAACAATATAATTAATAATAGTATTAATGGTCTGTCTCATCTGTGCCCCTTTATCCCTGTAAAGAGGCAAGGACACAGGGCTTTTAAAATATGTACTTGAAGGGATACTTCTTTAACGGCACCATAAATTCAGCCCAATGCATTTTTCTTAATCCTTAAGTTGTAATAAAGTAGAATGTCTTTAAGAAGGAAGGTCATTGCTCAGAGAAAATATCAGACAGGACCCAAGAATCAAATTTTAGTTCTTATTACTCTACAGACACTTTATTCAGATTATTTTTAGCTTTTGATACTTTCTTATGTATAAAATAGAAAGTTGGTGAAATCAATCTTTCATCTCTCTTTATGTTCTAAAAGTGCCCAGAATCTGTATATGTAAGTTCTTTAGTTGTCCTCACTTAATCAAAGATATAGAGAGGCATTGTGCCATATGACTTCATTTAAATATGCAAATTAGCAAGCAACTAAAGACTATCTGATGGTTGATATGTCGTGGTGTGGGAAGATATGAGACATCATACTACCCTGAGGGACTACAGAAGTGCTAGAAAGACACTTTCTTCCATGTTAAACCCACTGAAATATTGTCCACACTCTAAGCACATGCTAATACAAGCAGTTCCTAGGAAACTCAGTGAATAGAACACACATACACACAGAGACATGAAATCAGGAGAAAGACTGGTTGGGAAGGAAAGGTTTATAGAAGAAGAAGAAAAAGGAAAAGGAGAGGGAGGAGGAGGAAGAGGAGGAGAATAAAATAGTATAATATGGGGTGAAAATAACTCAAAATCATTGTGTACATGTATGAACCTGTCATTTTTTTATTTATTTTAATTTTTTATTATTTTAATTATATACACTGATGATGGGACAGAAGTGCTAAGCACCCTGTTTTCTTCAGAATGCTTGATATGCATGTATTGAAATACAGACTTTGACACTGAAGCATGTTGGGTATTCTTTCTCTCTGACTTATCAGTTTAAGACTATGGGATGGATACACAAAATCACTTTCTTCCTCTATTCGTTTTTCTGAACCAAACTTTGCTAATCCTATCTGGAAACTCAAAATGTAATGATAGTTTAAAATCCCAAGTTGCCAAAACTCCTAAATGAGTTGGAAGACAGTATGTATTTACACGTAGTGCCATTGCGTATTGTCATGAACGTGTTATTCATGCTTGTTTGAATCTAATGGAATTGAAAATTGCATAGTCACATGTGATCCCTTTTACACATTGACCCTATGGGTCAGATTATACTTATCACTCACATCTTCATAAGTGAAATCTTAAAATCCTGTTTTTGAATCTGGAGAGATGGCTCAGGGGTTAAGACTCTACCTCTCACGCAGAAGGTTCTGAGTTCAGATCCCAGGTCCCACATTAAAATGCGAGCAGTGGCCTGCACTTCTGGTGGGCAGAGCTTGGGAAATCTCAGATCGAATCAAGAAGGAGGTAGAAGCAATCCAGGATGATTCCTGAAGTCACTTTTGGTCCTCCACAAGGACACACAGTGCCCTCACACACACACACACACACACACACACACACACACACACACGCACCAGCAAATAAATAAAAATTAAAAACAATTCTTTTTTTTAGGCGAGAGATTTGATGAGGACCTGGGTGTTTCCACAGTCTTAATCTGTGTTTCTCATCAGTGATGGAGAGGAAATAGCTTTGTGATGGAGCCCTTGGAAAGTGCCAGCTTACCCAGACATCTGAATCAGCATCACTGATTATAAAGTGAATCAGCACCCTTCCCTCCTCACAGTCTCTGCTGACAGAAGTATCGTCACGTTAGTGATGCAGTTGACCAGAATATAGGATGTGAATTCAATGGTGAGGAAGGGCCAGGCACATGCTAATAAATGCCCTGCATCCTTCCAAAATTTCAAAGTCGTACAAAACAAAGGGCAGCTGAGCAGTTGTTACAGGTTAACGGATAATAAATAGACATGACAGCTAAATGGAATGCGTGAGCCTGAATTAGATTCTAGGCTGAGAATGAAAGTAGCCATGGATGATATTTCAGGGACAATCGGTGAAATTTGATTATGGACTGAGGATTGAATAATGATATTTCATGAATATTAAATCTCCCTTGGCTTACTTAACAGAATATGCTTGTACTGAGGAAATATGCATGGAGGTATTGGCAAATAAAAGCGCAGTGTCTGCTTGCAATTGAGTCTCTGAATGGTCCCTTAGAGCAGGAGGAAGCATGAAGTCTATGCTTGTGTGTGCATGTGTGTTTGTACCTGTGTGTGTGCATTCATGTGTTTGTGTACATGTGTGTCTGTACTTTCGTATGTTCACTTTGCATGTGTTTGTGTGTGTATGTACATGTGTGTTCATTCATGTGCATGTGCGTGTGCATGTATGACTACACTTGTGTGTGCATTCGACTGAAGGAAACTAATTTGTTACTTTTGAGTCTGAGCAGTCTGAAAGAATCTGCAACTATGATCACACCATGCCTTTTATATCCTTCCTGTGTATTAACATTGATTAAATGAAATAGTGGAACTCTAGTACACTAGACTTAACCCATGATTCAGCAAAAAGCTACAATGGACAGTAATTGACTTTGAATTCTTTTTTTTTATTTATTCAATTGTGTGTGTGTGTGTGTGTGTGTGTGTATGTGTAGAACCAAGGGTGAATCCAGGAATCATCGTGGACTGTTTCCACGTCCTCTTTTGCTCTGCCCTGGGATTCACAGGCTCCTCCCACCAGGACCAGAAACGCAGGCCGCCCCCTTTTCCACCCGGCATTTATACGTGGGATCTGGGATCCAAACTCAGGACCTTCTGCTTGCAAGGCAGAGGCCTAACCTCTGAGCCATCTCTCCAGCCCCATGAATTCTTTGAAATGCTTTTACAGCTCTTAAAAGCATACTAATTGAAATGATTAACTCATGGAGTACAGTCCTAACTCAATGAGTAGTACTTACATCCTTCAACCTTCTGTGTCAAGCTAAGCACACAGGTTTTTATGAAGCTATTTTGTAGATACTGGGGAGTTTTCGTTTTAATACCTCAATATAATTATAATTAGTTCAGAAGGCCCAGTAACACTTTGAGATAATTGCGCATAAATTAATTGCTAAAGGGCACAATTAACTTTTTATTAACGCTTGTGATAATAAACATTCAGCTTGGTTTCTAATATTTCATAAATTATATTCCATATTTTAATTGTTCCTATATTAAGTTTTATTACTTAATGTCCTTGAATATTTGCCTTGGGGACTAAAGCAAACACTCTAATACACTTAATCCACGTGAAAACCTGCATTTAATTAGACAATGTGAGACAAGGCGCTGGCTCAAACCTTCAACTACTGCCACAGGGCAAGGAGGAAGAGCTCTGGAACAGAAAGGGAGAAGCCCAGTCTGTGAGTGACATAGCAGCATGCTCAGCAGATGAGATTATCTCTGTACAGAAGCCCTGATGCTTAAGAGATTAAAATAAACCATCACCTTGGAATTGCCTAATGATTCAATTACATCCCGTTCTGAACTGAGCAGTACAGGGCATCTAAGATGGATGATCTATAGGAAAGAAACTGATACAGCAGAAGACTGTGTATCTGTATCACTTGCGCCTGCAGCCATCTGGAGTAGATTCCTTGAAGATACCCAGCAGCAGTTAGGCTGTGACCTCAACACACTGAAGCGTTGAATGAGCAAGTTTCCAAAAGGGCTTATTTGGGAAGAGATGTCCATTTTTAAAAATGCTTATTTATATGAGAGATTTAAAAGAGAGAGGGGGTGAGAAAGAACGGATGAGAAGATTCATGCATGCATGCCATGGTGCACAGGTGGGGGTCAAGGCAAAACTTTCAGAAGTTAATTCTCTTTTTCTACCTTGTGGGTTTCTGGGAATCAAACTCAAGTCCCCAGGTATGCGAGCTGGTACCTGACCCAGTGATCTATCTACTTTGCCCACCCCTATTCTATAATCTCAAGTGAAAAAAGCAAGCTGTAAAACTTGATACATGTCTTATGACTTTCTACAGTCTAAGATTTTATGTGTGCATGTGTATATTCACATCTGTGACAGATGTTAATCCCAGGGAGAATCAGCGAGACTCAGGTGGTAATAATAGAGAAAGAATCTTATATTGTTTAACTTTATCTTAATTTAACATTATGTGTTTCACATTATCTTATTTTACTGTTCTAAACCATTTGGTCCAATACCAGCCATGAGAGAGCTACATGCGTGATTTAAAATGTTTGACTGTCATATAAAAAAGGTAGCAGGTGAAGTAAGCTTCATATAAGCTTGCATGCTTAGTATGAACAATATTGTTCTCTTCTGAACACACGATCACTCTGAAATTAGTGATGTAAGAGTCAGAGGCTGGGGAAATACCACCAAACAGTTTTCTGGACACAACAGGGCTCTTGTATGCATGAATTCCCTGAGACTGTTTATCTGCACAACATGTGTGTAAGATTCACCCATCAACAGTTCATCTTGAAAGATGGAAACCCTCATGAGACTCCACCACTCCCTAGCCTGCGAGGGCTAATGCTGGCTGTGGGAAAGGGGGACACATTCTCGGGGCTATATATACCAATTTATTGCCCGCCCTCCAGCAAATACTCAGGGACATGTTAATGAAGGCCACCCTTATTAAATCATCCTAAAAGACATGGAAGGGAGACTAGCTGGAAATCAGAACGATTTCAGTGGGAGAAGGAAGGAAATGGGATCTGACTTCGATTCAGTGTATACATGCATGAAACTGTTGAAGAATTCAAAAAACAATAATCATCAATAATACAAAATTGCATATGTGTTGAAATTAGTTTAAACTGTCCAAACTGTAGTAGAACCCATCACAAGAACCATATTCTTCCCAAGCTAGACAACAGTCCTCCTCATTTCTCCTTTCAGTTGACCTTATACTTTACACATCTTTTTATACATTTCCTTCATGTTCTTTAGATACCAAACTTTAAAAAAATATTGAAGTTGGGGCTGGAGAGGTGGCTCAGGGGTTAAGCCTCTGCCTTGCAGGCAGAAGGTCCTGAGTTCGGATCCCATATCCCACGTATAGACGCCAGGCGGAAGCGGGGGCGGCGTGCGCTTCTGGTCCTGGTAGGGCGGAGCCTGTGAATCCCGGGGCAGAGGGAGGTGGAGGCCTCCATGGTGGTTCCAGAATTCGTCCATGGTTCTACACACACACACACACACACACACACACACACACACACACACACATGCACACACACACGCACATGCGCACAGTTGAATAAATAATAATAATAAAAATTTTTTTAAAAAATTGAAATTGCACATGTTTTTTAAATTCAATGATTTTGAAGTCTACTTTGCACTCCATACTTGTTGTACCAGTTTGGACTAGCTACATTTCTATAGTGACATATGACTAGAGACTCACAAGTTAGAAGATGCAGGTTTTCTTTTTATGCTACCTAAATTATCATCATGAGCTGTAGATGCAACTCAGTTAGTAGAGTATTTATATACATGCTGTCCTTGAACCCAGGGTTTGATTATCTGCACCACATAAGCCAAGTATGTTGGCATACACACCTGTCACCCAGCACCCCAAGAGTGGAAAGGTAACAGGACAGGAGATACACAGGTCATTCCCTGATACATAGGAAATTTGTGCTCAGCCAGGGCTACATGAGTTGCTGTCACAATAAATATTCATTTTGCATCATGACTATGTGTTTTTAAAATGAAATATAAATATGGATATATACTAAAAATGGCTGTGTGGAAGTAAAATGAATTTCTTGAATGTTCTATTTCTTTAAAACTATGCGAATGCATCTGTAGCATAAGCCATGGCCCTTTCTCATAAAGGGATCTCGTTAAGTTAATTGAAACAGATCTCTTTGCTTATCAAGGTCCAAAGCACCTTGATAGTGAATAACAGCACGACTTTTAATCTCTTTCAACCAGAGTGCCAGAGCCAATAAACACGTGCTGTGCTCATTAGTATTGACAGACACCGAAGAAGGAAATGATTCCCAAGGCCTGCAGCTTGTGAATAGCACCAAACAGTAGAAAAAAATGCTTCAATTTCTGGGAAGTAAATTGCAGGGTCATTAGGAAGCCTGGTTTCAGAATATTGGGGAGAAAAAAAAACTGAGTCTCATTGGAGACAGAAGGTTTTGATATGGGCAGAGTAATCTGAAAATTGATAGAAACTATGAATGAGGACGTGGTTTCTCATTCCTGCAAACAATTCATAGCCCTGTCAAGGAAAGAGGAAGGTTTTGGTGTCCTGCAAAGAATTTTAACCAAGACCAAGTATTACAAGCATTTGCTTTCATTGTCTGTGAATTTAGCCACTGGCAAAGAAAATGTCACTAAAATTAGGAAATCTGCTCTCACTGAGACCCCGTTCCATCAAGACCATAGCGATGTGATCCCACAGATCCAGAACCAATGCCCACCTTCTTCCTAAGAAATACATTCTTCTGGGCTGGAAAGATGGCTTAGGGGTTAAGATTCTGCCTCTCAAGCAGAAGGACCTAAGTTAAGATTCCCAGATCCCACATAAAAAATGTCTTGTGGAAGTGGTCAGGGTCTAGGAAACCTCAAAGCAAAACAATAAGGAGGTAGAATAATCCAGGATGATTCCTAAAGTCACCCTTGGATCTCCACAAGTGCACATAGTGCACTCTGATACACACACACACACACACACAAAGCAATACATTCATCTGTGACAGCTTGTTGTTTAATATGCAATGTCTTCCATGTGTTTAACACTTGGACCACAGCTGGTGGAGCTGCCTGGAGAGATTGCAGCTCCTTTGGGATGTGGGAGATCTTTGGTGGACTTAGGTCAGTATGGGTGGGACTTTGAAGGGGATATCTACTTCCAACTCTGCTGTGTGGTCGTGAGTCATGTAAGGCGCTCCACCATGCACTCTTGCTACCCTGCCTTCACAGTGACAGACTGAAATCTGTCTGAAACCATGAGCAGAAGTAAATTCTTTCCCTCTTAGTTGTTCTGCCAGCAGTGCGAAGCACAAGCTCGCTTCTCCAAGCAACTGGACTGTACTCACTTTACTCCAAGCCAGAGCTTCTGTGGTTATTCTGAAGGTCTGATGGGAAAAGAGAACATGAGTCCCCCATCAGTCTCCATGTGGGACAAATCATGACAACCATGTTCTCTTGCCAACAACCCGTCCGACTTAGTTAGTCAGCAGGTAGGTTATGCTTAATAAATGATATGCACACGTATCACCCAACACATCCAATGAACAATTTGAACACATGCACTCAAACCATATCAAACTCAAGAACTCCTCCCCCCACACACGATATACTCACATGCAAGTTTCCCACCATAGTATTCTTGTGCTTCGATGTGTTTCATTTTAATTCATAAATTTTTGTTGAAGGCTAACCCAGTATGTCAAACACAATTTATGTAGCCACACCTAGTTTTTGATTTCTTAATTTTTATAGCTAATATTTTCCAAAGGGTTTTGGGTTTTCTATTCTGATAAACAAGTTCTTCTGTTTTATGACCATAATCATTAAGGGGAAAATGAATTCCTTAATTAACTTCTTTCTCAACACATATCTTATGTATATGAGAGATAAAACATGAAAATATCATTTATATGAAACAGCATAATATGTGAATATAAATCTGTATATAGATTGGATAGGATATACAAATATATATTCAAGAGCAAAGAAATTCTTCAGTTAACTGTGAACCAGCTGAATGTATTTCTTTTTCTTTTTTTTTTTAGTAAACATAGCAAGAGGTGCTATTCTTAAGTTACACATCAAAACCCTTCCTTTCAAGTGACTGCAGCAACATTAGCTCTTGTTCCCATGTAAGAAGTCTTTGATCCTCCGGTGCTGGCTTCTTGAAGGACGCGGCAAGGCTCGTGTAAGAACACATCGCAAAGCATGTAAGAGCGCTGCATGCATGGCGGGGCTCTGTCACCGCCACGTGGAAAGAAGTTCACATCGTGTGGGGGGAGAGTGCTCTATGCCAACTGTGGTATTCATCGACTTTTCTCTCAGGCCTCAACAAAGCCTCACAAGGAGGAGACATGCACTGGTCTCCTCCTGACAGACAACGTGCAGGCATATGAGCCCTGAAAGATGATTTCTTCTTCATCCTGGTATCTTGTCTCCATGTCTGCCTTCAGTGGGTATTTTCCACTGTATGCTTGGTTGCTTTCTTTACACGAACTTTCTGCTACATTTACATAGGGACAGACTCGTGCAACTAGTTATGGGCGCATGAAGCTGGACTGTGCTTTTGATGGCTATGCGGATGCTACTGATGAGGTGTGATAGGAAATTCTCTCTTTTTTTCTGCCGGATTGTCATTACCTCATCTACGTGTATCCCTGATGGTCAGGCTCCATCCAACAGCATCCCCCACCCAAACCTACCCCCGCCCCCAATGATGTGGACTCTTCCTTCTCCTACCAGTGGTACCAACCCACTGCTGGCCTTCGCTGAGCTCAGCAGTAAGCGAGCTCAGAGATGGATCAGTGTATAGTGAAGCACATCACAGCATTGAAGTTGTAACACCATAGAATGGTGGTTCTACGAAAGACTCAGCTGGAGAGATGGGCTGATGGAGGAGTAAGTGCTCCCTCTAGATGCTGTACTTTCAACCCAAAAAAATCTTTGCAGAGCATCTGGTGCCTGTTGTACTTTATGCTTCGTTCCCCCACTTTTTCTCCTCCTTGCAATTGGGGGAGCATGGAAGGAGAGCACTGTAGGAACACATAAAATAGTTTCAAAGAAATATGCCGTGCAAATGGTCATTTTCATGAAATAAAGTAGAAATAGCAGCAATAAATGAGTAGTCTGCATGTGATCCTGAAAGTCTAAACATGCACACGGTGCCCATTCATGTTCATACCTCACCTCTGGCATTATCTTAAATCTCCTGAACATTCTAGAAAATGCCAGGATGTTCTATTTGCTTCCATGAAATGCTATTGGAGATAGCAATGCTCTCTGGATGCACCCTGGCTCTTGGCTTTGTACAAAAACGGACATGTTTAGACTAGAAAAATAAATGACCTTTCTCTTCAGAACCCCACGATGTAATCAGTCAACACTTCAACAGGCTGCACATAGGTCACATTGGTATCTGCAAGACGCTCCATCAAAAAGTGGCTTCATGGACTTTGGTCAGGCAAATTCTTGCCGGTATCTTGGCAGGAAGTTACTACCTGGGCAGACTGTGTTAGGTGTCTTGTTGTGTTTGCTCCTGACATGCTACTTTCTGTAACTAAAAACTACAAAAAGCAATTGCATTTTAACCAGCGAGATTAAGACAACATTTTAATTATATACCAGTGATATATGTTTTATGGGAAATGCAATTGTACATCACTGTATGTAATTGCATAATATATGTAATTATAGCTCTATAATTAGATATATTTGACTGAAAGAAGAAATAAAATTTCCAGTAGGCCTCTGAGTTATATGGTAAGTTACTTGTAGGTTTCAATTACTTTGACAGGAGCCGAAAGCCCCCTGAGTCCTTCTTGGGGAATTTCTATATCTTTCTGGCATGCTAAGTTCCAATCCTAACATTTTCTCCTTTGTACACTGTTCTTAAAGTTAGTTTCTCTGGTCAATTAACTGGCCTGTAAGAAGGAAGAGTAAATTGTCCTTGGCTGTACAAACATGCCTGACTTTTTCTTTCCCATGAATACAAATGGAAGATTTTTTTTAAACATGGCAGTTTGCAAAGTCACAAATCCCAAGATAAATTAAAGATCAAGACAACTTTCTTTTTTCATTATTTAGAGTTTTTAGCGAAGTAGCTGGGTTTGGAGTCATGATTCTGACATCACTTTGACAGTCTGAGACCAGCCACGTAGTTTCTCCGGACACACACTTCTTTTACTAATTTTTTTAAGTGTGTGAATGTGATGGGAAATGTATGAACTAGGTTAACTCAAATACCATCAATGGCTGATAATCTTCCATCATAATGTGCTGTATTGATACTGTTCTGCTCTTACCTCTAGCTCCCTTTATCAGACGCTCCCTCTACATACCTCCTTTGTGTTCTACACAGTGATCCAATTTTATGATTCTTTGATTGCATTTGTGTTCTGCTTGGACGTTTGTCGTCCTGGTGCCTCATTCTGGGAGGGACTTAATCCAAATACTCTATGACCTTTGTGTTTGCACATGCTACATTGCAGACATTGCAGCTGTAACACAAACTAGTCCTAAGCAGAATGGGTGGAAGCGATTGTCTGCTAGCGTCAAAGAATTAAAATATACTCACTTTTGTGTATTTTTTCCTCCCTGGTGTTTGGGGAAGAATATCATAGTCTGTTTGGTTTGATCCCTGAACTGCTACCCCCTGGAGACATAATCCATGGGGGCTGTTTAATGCTTCCTGCCTGGGTATTCAAACACTAAAGCCAGAGAATTCCCCCAACACATTAATGCCCAAATATTAATTAACAGCTTTTGGTCTTCAAGTACCGCTTGTAAGTATGTAAATATCTTGGTAGGACAGAGTGGAAGGCAGTTTATAGAGAGCTATAGGTGCTAATGACTTGGATAGAGGGTTCTGAAGACAACCAAGAAAGAATTATTTTCTCTCATTCTTCCTTGTTTGTCTACTCCATTCAAAAAAATAACAATAATAAATAAACACTAAAGCTATTAGAACCTGGTGCAAAATCCTGATAGATAATAGGTAATAGATGATTGTGAGTTTTAGTGGAAAGCAAGGCTCTTGCTCCAAAGTGAATAAGAGATCATTTATTCTGAAACAATTACAAGGAATCAGGGTCTGGGAAGAGGGATTCGGCTTGCCCTCAACAGCAGACTTCACGATGGAAGAGGTTACGTGAAGTTTCACAGTCACAGAACAGAAGAAGGTCACTGCTCAACACATTCAGCAAGTACAGTGGTCAGAGTCGGAGGCCATTGTAAAGCAGAGAAATCTAGCGAGAGCTTTAGCTTTTGGACTCGTAGAAGTTAAGTTAATGCATTCCATAAGTTATATATGATGGTCACAAAGATGTTAGGCTACATGCAAGAGTTGGTAATGTGTGGCTATTAAAAATACTGAAGGGCTGAGAGGTTAAGCCTTTTGTTTTGCAAGCAGAAAGACCTGAGTCTAAAGCCTGGATGTGATATAAAAATGATGGGCAGACATCAGGGAAATGCAAATCAAAACTTCCCTGAGATAACATCATCTCACCCCAGTCAGGATGGCGAAAATCCACAATACAAACAACACCAAATGCTGGAGGGGATGTGGAGAGAAGGGAACTCTCCTACATTGCTGGTGGGAATTCAGGCTTATACAACCACACGGGTAATCAGTATGGTGATTTCTAAAAAAGTTTAAGATTGAAATCCCATATGATCCTGCTAGACCACTTCTGGAAATAATCCCCCATAATGCAGAAATTCACTACAGTGACACGAGCACAACTATGTTCATTGCAGCACCTGTTTACAGTAGCAAAGTGATGGAATCAACCCAAATGCCCAACAGTTGGCAAATGGATAAGGAAAATGTGGTACATTATACAATGAAATACTACTCAGCCATCAAAAAAGATGAATTAATGAAATTTGCTGTGAAATGGATGGAATTAGAAAAAATTATACTGAGTGAAGTATCCCAGATACAGAAAGTTAGACACCATACATACTCCCTAATAGGTGAATCCTTGTTCCAAACCCACTTAATGGCATATTCAAAGGTAAATCTCTGTAATACCTACTGTAATCACAAAGATTATAAACAGAGGGAAGGAGAAGGAGTATTCCCCTCCAAAAAAAGAGATGGGGAAAAAATAGGTCACGTTCAAGTATTGCATGTAAGTAGTGAGACATCTGGTGAAGCTCACTCTCACTTCCCTTCCTGGTCACTTATGACTGAAGAGGTTTGATCTCACTAATCAGGGAGGGTATAGAGACTGGCAGATACATGGTAACCATCCTGCAAATGGGACACTGACCTCCCCCCTCATTGCTGTGTCCTACTCCTATTCTTCCATCTACCTTTGAGTCTCCTCTTACATTAAGATCTTCATTTAAACAGTTTTTTATCTTTGGTTAGGAAGTGATTTTCGATACCAATCAGGATGCAGCCAAGGGTGGTGTAGGAAAAGCAAAACTGAAAACAACAAACCATAATGCAGAACACCAAAGACCCTACATTAATCACCTGGAACCAAACCAGCTAAATCTCTCCTCATCCTGAATCTCAGAGAATTTTGTGGAAGAGAGGGTGGCAAGATTGTAAGAGCCTAAAGATGGGGAGGACCAATGATATGCAAGATACTCTATACAAGTTAGGGCTGCAGCATCCAGAAATGGACTTTGCCTGACCTGCACAATGGCTGACATGTCAACGTCCTCCCAAAGTCTAGCATGGATCAGAAAGGAGAAGGCTCCAGGCAGTGGGATCCTTGAGGCAAGGGATTAATGGTGATAATAGTGTTCACATACTAAAGGAGAGCCCAAGAAGGGTCTCTAGACTACGCCACCTAGTCCTGAACCCTCACTAGGGTGGAGGACTCAGAGGGAGGTTTGGGATTCATACAAAAGGATGCTCCAGGGGATGGGAGGGAGGAAGGAGGAGGCACTGGGACAGGGGGAGGGAAGGAGGGGGTGAAAGGAAGGGGGAGAGTTCAGGGGGGACAGTTGGGGAGGGGAAGAGGGAGGGAGAGGACAGGAGGATCTACTGAACTTGCATGATTAGGAAAAAAATTGTGGGAGAAAAAAAAATGAAGGGCAGAAAAGCCTGCACTTCTGGCCCTGGAAGGCAGAGCCTGGGAAACCACAGAGCAAAGCAAAAAGGAGGATTCCTGATGTCACTCTTGGGCCTTCACAGGCACACAGTGCTCTTTGATACACACACACACACACACACACACACACACACACACACACACACTAAATATTAAAAATACAAATACTAAAAAAATGACTTCTGTGAGGTCATTTGGACTCTTGATCTTTAACCTTTCATCCCTCTGCCATCAAAAAAGTCCTGTCAATCAAGTCATGGAGATATGTCAGAGAGCCACAGTTCACACAAGTAAGTGATCCTACAACAGAATAATGTCTTATAGTAGCAAAGAACCTTCACTGAGCTCTGAGACACCAGTAGAAGTCAAGGCCAAGAAGACAAAGGGGACAGTGTTCCAGTTAGAGACAAACGTGGAAGGTGAGGTGTATTAAAAGCCCGAGACCCACGTGGTGAGGTTTGAAAGGTGTGGGGCAGCGGGGCCAGGAAGGCACATGTGACAATTCACACTGAGGCTCTTTAACAGATGCGAAACAGAAGACCATGTCCACTCAGGTCAAAGAAATTCCTTCCTAAGTTTTAGGCAGACAAACGACAACTCTCCACGAATTCCAGGTAAAGAAGTAAGTTTCCGAGGAAAGGAATGGATTGAAAACCATTGGTATCAGCTAAGGTTATTTTCCTGAAACAATTAAGAGTTTGCAAATGGGTGATAGACCCCTCCCTCACTGTGGTTTCCCACTTTTATTACATCTACCTTTGAATGTGCTTTTATCACAAGACTCTAGTTTAACAGCTTTTTGTCTCTGACCAGGGAGTGACATACAATGCCTACCAGGATGGAGTGAAGGGCATTGCAGGAGCAGCAAAACTGCAAAAGAAAATCAACAAACCACAATCCAGAACTTCAGAGACTCTATATCAACCACCTAGAACTAGGCCAGCCTAATCTCTCCCCATCCTGAAGCTCAGGGACATTTGCGGAAGAGGGGGCGGTAAGAGTGTAAGAGCAAAAGGATGGGAGGAGCAATGATATGCAAGATACTCCATACAAGTTAGGGCTGAAGCAATCATAATTGGACTTTGCATGCCCTGCGCGTTGTCCAACACACTATTGACCTCACAAAGTCTAGCATCTGCTAAAGGCACCAAGATCCTTGGAGGCAAGGGATTGGCAGCCACAGTAGTGTTCCTATACCTAAGGGGAACATGGGAAAGGGTTCAGGGAAAGGCCACTGGGTCCTTGTACGTCATCGGAGAGGAGGGCCCAGAGGAAAATCAGGTATGCACAAGAAAGGATTCTCTGGGAATTGGGGGGGAGGCACTGGGGGATGGGGAGGGAGGAGGGTGGGGAGGGGGAGCACGGGGTACAGGGGGAGGAGGAGGGAGGGAGGGAACTGGTGTACCTATTAAGTTTGTGTGAGCTGAAATAATAATAAAAATGTATTAATAATAAAAAAAGAGTTGGGAAGGGCCTGCAGAATCTTAGGTGTCCACACACTAGAGGGAAATGGATGCATTTGTCAGTCAAGGCTAGCAGGACCCTGTGATACATATAGTTTTGAAGGCAAATGAATGACAGTGTCGGAACACAGTAGAGTTTTAAGAGCATTTGTTGCTGTGGAAAACAGCAGGAGAAAAACAAATTTCTGAGAGAAACTTGTCTGGTCAGAATTACCTCTTCTATTTGTGGACTTCAAATGCAGAAAGGTAATTTGGTATTTGAGGTCAGGAAAGACTGACTTGGGGTTTGAGATGTGACAGGTGGAGGGATAGTATCCTTGGAGACACGTGACAACCTTGTTTATTAGCTATTTTGATTTAGCTATTGTTTATCTGTGGTTAGGGCTCTGATGAAATTCTACATAGTTTGCATCAGTGAGAGTGAGCGAAGGAGAGGGAATAGGAGAGAAGAACATGTTTTTTTTTTTTTTTTTTTGCATCTGGCTGCAGAAGCCAAGAAAGAATAACTGGGAGGCAAAATGGCTCATTCAAATCCTTTACTCATTTGCGGTAAGGACCAGGAAGGGGCCATGGAGTTAGGGAACAAGCATTGTGGCAGAACACATAAACTCCCAATTCTTAACCTTTCCTCCCTTCCAGCAGAGAGCCCATCTCTCACGTTAGAGATCCAAGGCAGCACTCAGACTTCAAGGCATGATGAAATACAAGCATTTCCAGAAAGTTCTCTGCCAAGGGCCAAGTAGTAAATATTTTAGGCTCTACTGACTGTACATGCATACAGTGTCTGTGGCTGCCATTCATCTTTGCCTTGTAGTGCACAGCTGTCATAGATAACAGGCTGAGGTGTGAATGGAGATTTTATTGACCAGGATAGTCTGAGATCTGCCTTGCCCCTACCCGCCAGGCAATAGTTGTGCCTAGAACTAGATACAACATGGTCTCCAAAATCACAAGCTGTAATCAATAGAATTCTTACAGACTCTCGGCCCAACTGCCTTTTATACTGACATTTTACACAGCTCAAAACTCAATGACCTAAACCAACAAATTAATATCAGAGTAATAATCCAACCACAGAAAAAAAAAGACGCTTACATTGCAAATGTCGTAAGCATACATGATTTCCCCCACGGGAATATACTATGTTACTGTTGTATTTCTAGGTGTCAGATCCATGAATCCTTTTCTCCGTCTTTCTCTTGATATTGATGCATTTGATGGGTACTGGTCATTGATCCTGCATCATTTTCATTTGGCTTGGCATTGTGACATCAAATGATTAAATTCAACAATGCACTGCTGAAAGGAATGTAATTAAAGTATCCATGACAACCATGGGCCACATTGTGACCCTGGCCAGGTCACATCCTCTTGGAGGTGTTTACCTTTGACCTTGTGGTGACGATGCGTTGCTAATTTTGCTTCTGTAACTCTTAATTATTTTAAGGCATACTTTGAGATCAAATTAACTTGCTCCTACATAAACTCCTTCCCACTAATGCTAGCATCTGTCCGCCAATTTCTCCCACGATAAAGAGACTGTTGCTTGTAATAATTATTATCATGGCATCTGTACTTTTTTTCCTCTGGTGTTAAAAAAAAATAAGTAGGTCTTCTAGGAAAAATAAAATTCACTCCCATACTTACACAATGTGGTTGCCAGAAGACAAACAAACAAACAAAAAGAATATAATTGTTTCCTGTGGAGATAAGCGCCAATGCTCAGACAGGCAGGCAGTAGGAGGTCGCCATTGTGGGTAGTCACTATTGTTTGAAAACGTTGGAAAGGCTTTGCTTACAGCAGAGACAGCAAATGCAGAACCAGAACAGGTGACTGCAGTCTCTAAGTGTCTGGGGAGGCCAAACAAGCTGCTAAGGCCAAGTTTGCCTTTGGCAAAGGTCGTTTAAATGTGAATGTAAACGATCCAATGAAGAATGTGTCTTGTTTTTCCATTCATTGCTGCTTTATCTCTGCAGTACTGGGGGGTCTCTGGTACCAATTCCCCAGTGAGAAGAGGCTGGGCTGACAAGCAAGGATAGGAGAGAGAGAAGGAAAGTATTGAGATGTTTAAAGATGTCAAGAGGAGTCTGAGCCACCCAAATCTTTAGATAATTTCCCCCTGAACGAAGGTCCCCCTGCCTGCTGAACTGAACACTTTACTAAGGATTGTTCTTACTTGCACCCTTGATTGATTGGCAAGGGATATTTACCATCACCCACTGAGAATTCATAAGCTAGTGTGACATTTGCCAATATCATGTTCAGACCACTTTAAAAATATCTGACTTAATGAGTCATATGCAATTATGTTTACTTTTCCAGAGTATGGGTGTGTACCTACATGTGTTCAACTGTATGTAGGCAAAAGTGTGGTATATTTTCACAAGCATATGTGCACGCATGCTAATAGAGATCTGAGGCTGACGCCATCAGGAATCATCCTCCATCGCTCTTCCGTCTTATTCTTTTGAGGCAGGGTTTCTAGTTAAACCCTAGGAGCTGGTCAATAGGGCCACTTGACTTGCTAGCTCAATCTGGGGATTCACAGTCAACACCTCCAGACACCAGAATGAACAGGGAGCCACCACAGGAAACACTAGTCTTCTTCCTTGGCAACCACTTTAGGCAGTGACTCATCTGCCCATTTCTGCATATGAACGTTTGATGTTATAAGCCAAACAGAAAGAGAGTAATTCAAAGGGAAGAAAGTAATTGCGTTTTGAATGAGATAAACATTTCAACTCCAACTTAAAAAACAGAATTCCTCTTTCTCTCTTATTCTTTTTTTTCTTCCTTCCTTCCTTTCTTCTTTCTTTCCTTCCTTCCTTCCTTCCTTCCTTCCTTCCTTCCTTCCTTCCTTCCTTCCTTCCTTCTTTCTTTCTTTGTTTCTTTCTTTCTTTCTTTCTTTCTCTCTCTTTCTCTCTTTTTTCTTTCTCTTTTTCCATCTCCCTTTCTTTCTTTCTTTGTTTCTTTCTTTCTCTCTTTCTTTTTTCTTTCTCGCTTTATCTCTCTTTCTCTCTTTCTCTTTCTCTCTCTTTCTCTGTCTCTTTCTTTCTTTCTGTGAGAATCAGAGGACATTGCATGTGCCTGTGGAGGCCAAGGATGACTTCAGGAGTCATCTTGGATTGCTTCTACTTCTTTTTGCTTCACTCTGAGATTTCCTAGTCTCCATCTTTCAGAATTAGAAGTGCCATTACCCTGGTGTTTTTACATGGGTTCTGGGATCTGATCTCAGGTCCCTGTACTTTCAAGGCAGAATCATAACCCTTGAGCCATCTCTCTAGCCTAATAGATATTTGTTACATACAAAACCATCCTGGACAACAAAGCTAGGTAAAATAAAACTTAAAGAAAGATCATGATCCAGATAAGACAGTACTTAGAAATATTTGACTCCGATTGATTGACTCTTTGACTCATTCATTCATTCATTCATTTTCACTGTTTTCTTGTTTGTTTGCTGAGCCAGGATCTCACTGTACTATCGAAGCTGCCCTGGAAATCACTATATAGCCCAGGTTCATCCTTCTACCTCCTGAGTAGCAAGAGACAGAAAGGATTATCTACTTGCCCCAAGCTATCTGTACTGGTACTGACTAGTCAAGTTGCCTTTCTCGTTCCCATGAGATGATTGCTCTCCCTTCTGGTGGCCCTGGGTCAATGAGAGACATGTGTAGTAGGTCATTATGTTAGGATGATATGATAGGTGGTATCAATTGTACTTGAAGGCCCTTAAAATTGCTCGATCAAATTTACACTTCATTCTTGAACACAGCCAAGGGGTGAAAACAGATCACAGCAAAGCAGTGTATCTTGGGAACCCAGAAGGAAAGATAATGAATGTTTTTATCATGCAGAAATGATAAGTGATATTGCAATGACAGATATGGTTAACCTACTTTAAACTCTGGATAGGGTGTGTATATGCCAAATATCACAGAATAATATGCTGTCACATAATAGTTTTATACATTTGTATGTACAATAAAGAAGTGCTGGGATCAGAGATGGCTTAGCAGATAAACACAGTTTGATCCCCAGAACCCACACCGTGGAAGAGAGGGACAACTCACTTCTGAAAGCTGTTCTCTGACCTCCACTCATATACTCTGACTCTGCAACCTTTCCTCCCCTCAAATGTACGATAAGTTAATTAATTGACAAATAAAAGTATAAAAAAGAAGAAAGTTTTTAACCCCAAAGAATTTAGTTGTCACTTAATGATTTAGATTTCCATGAGTAAATAAATGCCAATTATAAAGAAAATGGTTCTGGATGACAAATGGATGAGTGTATATATATATATATATATATATATATATATATATATATATATATATATATATAGTTAAATTATGTATGTTTGTATTTATAAATTGACGGTTGCTCTGTTGAGATTCAAGGTTTCCTCTTTGTACAGTTAGGAAGAAGTAATGTCATTGACCCCACCATTAAGGAAGCATCATAGCTGGTTACAAGGTTGGGTATGTCAGAAGGCTGATATGAATCTCGGTGACACATGCAGCTATTCTGAAACAGAACCCAGATGAAAATTTTCAACTGGGGTTCAGTCTTTGCTGAATATTTTTAAAATATTTTAAAATTCATGGGAATAACTGGCACCCAGAAGAGATGCATCTTTGGCAATGAAAAAAATGCATTGGGAGATCTTAGAGCTTTTGCAAGCTGCCACTCCAGCTTATTATTTATGAACTCTCTGCTCTTTAAAAAAGTCAAGAACAAAGCAATTAGCTACAATTTCACACCTTCGCCAGGACTAGAACAAGGCCTGCCATCTATTGCAAATTCTGATGTGTGTTCTTTCCTTTGAATCTATAGTTCCCTTGCGTGGAGAGTTTTTATTTTTCTCTCGTTTAGGAGAAGCTTTGGAAAATGAATCTTTCATTTTGCTCCCAGAAGATGGGTAGCGTGCCTCAGTGTTCTTCACACAATAAGCTTAGTGGGTCTCATCATGAAAACAGTCGCTAGTCTCCAGGCCTTGGGACATGCTGCATACCACGTGTACTGGCAGGTCATGTGGAACAAAGACTGGGACTCTGCAGTTTCCCTCTGAGTAGGGTGCTCATCAATTTGGATAGATGACTGTTAAAATGGACATTTCCTGCATTCTTCTGGCTTCACAGTTGTCTCTTCAACCCCTAAATGATCGTACTAATTTGTATCTTTTTAACCTCATTTGTACTTTGAACGCTTTGCCCCAGGGAGAGTAACTTAGTCAAGCCCAGATCACCCATAGCACGGCATGGGTTTCGACCTCGGTTTTCTGACTCCGACTAAAGCGCTTCTGTTGTCTCTACCACATTCTGCTCACGTGTGAGCAGGAATCATGGATGGAGAAAAGCTACGCAGGACCGATGACATCATAGCAGCTGCTGTAGCCCACCACCTTTTCCATCAGAAGAAAGGAAGATGTGTTACCTCTCAGTCCAGGCGCAGTGACTGCTCTTACTCCCCCCCCAACCCCCTGTCTTAAGCTGCCATGATGTATCCATCTTGTCTCCTGTCTCTTCATATCACATCACACATCCTCCTCCTTCAGCCTCTCCATCCACTCCCTGCTCAAAACAACCCCTAATGACTGCACAATATAACTCGGACATCTCAGACTGCGCACGGCTGCCCCCAACTGTATTTTTAGCACGTCCCTTTAATCTCCCATGAAGAGCTATTGTTTAATTAAATTCTTTATCATAATCTTCGCTTTGCTTCAATGCTCTAATCTCACTCCTAAAATTATCTAAAGTAAAAAAAAAATGCTTCTTAACATATGACATGTTGCACAAGTTGTGTTGGGTGATCTGTGCACATCTTCGTTTTCGTCTGTTTCCTTGCTGTACAATTGATTGTATCTGGTTCCACAGACAAGTGCTCTGCTCCTGAGTCCTCAGTCGCGCTTTCATTTCTGATTTTTGAGACAGGGTCTTGCTAAATTGCCTAGACCAGCCTTGACCTCACTCTGTCACCTATACTAGCCTGGCGCTATGCCATCAGACACGGCCGGCAGGCATCAATGCAAGTATAAGGCTTGGGATGTTGGCTCAGCACATAAGGAGCTGCTGATTCAATCTCCAAACTTCCAGAAATTCAAATGTAAGTCCTTGTCTTTAAGGAACAGATGTTTCTCTCTGATAACCCACATAGCTACCTTCTTAAGTGGTAATATAATAATCCACAAAAATGAATAAAACTTTTTTGGATTTTATCTAATTCAATCAGGACTTGAGTAATTAGCTCCGCGGTCTTAGCTACCTCGGCCATGAAAACAGACTCCCATGGCGGGTCTGAAAATGGTGTATGTCTCAGAGGAGATTCTCATTTCTACATTCATTTCTTGTAGGTTTCTATATTGTAAATCTCTTTCACATTCATTTTCTCAGATCACTGCTCTTGGTCATCTAGTTTCCCTGGCCTTGAAGAATACCTTTGCTCATTCTATCTCTTCAAAATATGCAGTAACGCTGCAGTAAATATCGAGGTTCAGCATGTAGCCCCTCCGTCCTGAGGGTGGGTTCTCTTCTCTTGCATGGGACTCAAAGGTTATAACTCCCCTCCTTCCATTCCCACTTGGGAATCAATGTGTCTCCCACAACCAGACTTCATTCAATGTCTCTGGAGTCTTGCTGGAAGCTATATTAGGGCCCTGAAAGTATGTGTTCAGTAGCTCTGTCTGCCCTCAAATATTTCCTGTGGTGTCATTGCGTTCTAGTTCTATTAATTTTCATTTTTAAACAATCTTTCATGTCTGTTCTCTGTTTGTCTTTCATTGCCTCTATCTTCCCAATGCCAAGTGTTGAATCCATTGAGCCTCTGTTTCCTCACCTATAGGCAGCAGATAACGTTACCTACAGCACATGCTTGTTGGAGAAAGCAGAAAAAATAAGAACATGCTTGGCACTTTGGCAGGGAAGGAACGGAAAAGAGAAGCAATGCCCTAGGCACTTAGTGGGGAGCAATCATATTCCTGTTCTCTAAGGTGTTGCATTATGAGTCAGGGAAATGCATAGACACAATAAGAAGAAAACCTAGAGCATACACAGAGATGAGAAAATCCTTTCCTGAGAATATATTACGGTTTAATGCTTTATAAAAAGCAAAACAAGGTGGATGTAGGCAGCTGAAGCTGCTTTTTAATCACTTTGGCCCTGACAGATCAGCATAGGACATAGAATTGGCTAAAATTCCATGCAGATGAAACCTCAGTGGCCAGAGCTAGACAGCTTAAGGAAAGTGCCCCTATCAGTGGGTTTACCCAAGGAAGAGCCACATAATCTGCAACAGGCCTGAGCCCATACTAACCCAGACAACCCGAAAAGAACTCTGGGCCCACATAAGCAAATAAGCCTCAGGGTGGGATGAAGAGGGGGAGATTAGTGAAAGGAGGGGAGGGGAGAAGAAGAAGGGGAAAGGGAGAAGGAGGCGAAGAAGGGGGAAGATCAGCCATTTATATTTGTAAAACTAGAAAAGTTAAAATTATGACTTAGATGAATCACATGTAGCCATGTGTCAAGACTGAAGTTGGAATAGAAGGCAAACAGATGTCATTCTGTTCTGCTGAGTGTAAATGGTTTTCAGACTAAGCTGGGGTGTTCACATGGAGTGACCCCCCTACCACCGTGACCAAGCACATCTTTGGTGCTTCTGTTGGTGATGGTGATGGGGGTTGCTCCAGCGGTTGAACCCAGGATCTCCTGCATGCATGACGATCTTCCTCCACTGAGCTGTATCCCTGGCCCCATGATCACCTCTGTTTATAATGAAATGCACGCGCTCAAAGACCAGCACAGTAAATGATTTTTCCTACGCAATTCCCTTGGGAGCGTGTCAGAACTAAAGAACGGGTGCTGATGTGTTGCAGCATTGCCTGTCATTCAGTTTCACGGGAGAGGAAAATGCACGCAGACACCCTTTCCTGCAGTGTTATAAAAATATCCAAAGGAAGTTTGCTCTTTAAAAGTAGATTGCTTTGTTTACCTTTGTTGGTATCTGTTTCTGAAGGCACTGAACTCAAATTCAATTATCATAAACAGAAACAAATCTATCAAAGGTTAAGAGCATAAAACACAACAAATGGAAATCACCAAGTGATTTTTGTAGTGGAGGATAAAAGTTGTCACAAATTTAAAAGCTCAGCCTAGCCTGGTGATAAAGTTCTGTAATGATATCTGTTGGGAAACTGAGCTTCAGAAAGTATGCGAGCAACTTAGGGGAGTTTCTATATGAAAAAGTTAAAAAAAGAGTGCTTGGAATATAGTGTCAGGCATTTGTACTGTATGTGTGAGGCTGTAGGTTCAATCCTCAGCACTGGAAAAAGAAATTAAAGCTCAGATATGTATTTCTCATGGTTGCAAGGACACAACAACAAGGCACGACTTAGCTGCTCTTCTGCTCATAGGAAGGAGAGGGGCCAGTGGGGATGGGGGCAGGGGTCGGCCGGACTGGGAAGTGTGCTCCAAGCTCAAGCAGGTTCTTGGTGGAGTTCCTAAGCAGCTGTGTGACCTGGTTTTTGCTGACTCTGGGTTGGACTTTCTCTCAAGGCCTAAAGTTCCTTAACATGGTGGGACTTGGCTCCTTATCAGAATCACAGGAGGCACCCCCAACTCCAGGCAGGTGTATGTGGTGGCAACATTCACTATGTTTGCTATGCTCTGTATTAAAAAAAAAAAAAAAAAACAAGCTTAAGACATGGTGCTACTTGGCCTCAAAAACGCGAGAGTACACAAAACATCTGGTAGGGGGACATCGGGAATCACTTTAGGGTTTGCTACACACCAAGTCATGCAGGTGACTTACAAAAATAAAATGATATTTATATCTCAGTATTTTAATGAAAGCATTGATCAAAACTTAGAAAAATACAATGTCAAAATTTTTCACTTCATTGTAACTGCATAATTATGCTGCTGTTGCTGCTGTGTGTGTGTGTGTGTGTGTGTGTGTGTGTGTGTGTGTGTTCACTAGTGTATGGTGCTGAGAATTGAACTCAGGCCTTCCTGCATACCAGGCCACATATGCTCCCCCCCCCCAGCCGCACTTCTACCCTCTCTGCTTGTTATTCAAGCGCTTCGATTAGCCTCAAGGAACAAAAAGAAATGTGGCTGACAACAAACTGTTCTGTGTTGATATTTACATGTTTCCTGAGGCATTTCGCTGTTGAGAAAATGTTATTATGAACCAATTTTTCTGGCTTCCTTCTGAGAATGAAATACAGATTACGTGTAGGCTGGAAGTAAAAGCTCTCAGTGGAATGGAGATAGGGCTGAAGATCAACGCTCAGCCTACGGCCAGCGCCCATATTCAAAGGTCACAGATGTCTGAAAAAAAGAAGCATGTTGTATATTAAGCAATCAAAAAGAGTTCAGGCTATATTAATTTAAAAATATCCTAATTTCATCTGATTTCTATGTAAAAAGGAGCTGTGTTTTCAACTAAACCGAAATTAATCCCCAGCGATCATCATAAATATAGCTCAGCACTCTATCTAAATCTTTCTTACAAAATGTTTCTAGCCACCAAAATAGCTGAACATATTTTTATGTCTTTATGTTTTTTTCTCATAGCATCTTCATTTAAAGAAAGCATCTTCTGAGCTCGTTTGACCATTTATTGAATAAATTATGTGCCTTTTTGGTGTTTGAACTTTTTAGTTCTTTCTATATACTGGATATTTGTTCCTGTCAGATGAATAGCCGGCAGACTTTCTTCCATTCTGTGAACTCTATTCTAATGCTGTTCATTCTTTCCTATGGCACGTAGCAGATGTTTTTAGTCTGATTCAGTCTCTTTAACTACTGGAGTCCTAATCAGAAACCCATTGCCTAAGCCTAGATCTTGAAATTTTCTCCCTGCTCACTCTCCAAAGAAGTTCAGGATACATTTCTACTTTGTTTACTCCATCACTAATTCTTCTTTAACAACTGATAAAACACTGCCAGTTCTTTACTTTCTTGACATTTTATCCTGTGTATGTGTGTGTGCATGTGTGTGACAGAGAGAGAGAGAGAGAGAGACACCAAACAAGGAGGTCAGAGGATAACTGGTGGCAACTAGCTCTCTCCTTTCCCAAGTGGGCTCCAGGAATCAAACTCGTGTGGTCAAACTTGGTGGCAAGCACTTCTACAGGCTGAGTCATGTCAGAAGCCTGCATCCAATCCCTCAAGTTCCTGTTCAAATGATGTTGTGTCCAGATCGTTCCTTCCCACCCTATCAAATTTTATCACTCTTGTGAATTCCAACTTGAGATGCTTTTATAATCTCTCTTGCACTAGACTTTCCCTTTCCTTTCTTACTTTATAGTTTTCAGCTTTAATAGGTCATTCTGATCAAGTTCAGTATTTTGAAGGTGAGGTGACATCTTTTTATGACAGCTACTGCCTTGTAAGTATCCTAGCAATTATGGAGGGAAAATTGGATTACCATGTGAAGGGGAACGTTTCCAACTGGACACTGTTAGAACTTTAAAACAGACAGAGTCAGAGGGACAGAAAGACATAAAAGATAACTAGTGGAGAAAAATAAGCATGGTTTGATGTTGGAACTGCAGCAAGCAAATAATGTTAACAATATATTCCAGTGGATAATTCTTATTTATCTGTAATAGACCTATCTCAAAGTCTTCCCTGCCAACTACTCCAGCAGAAAAAAAGATGTTTTACATAAATCATTTTGAAATGCAACACATAATTTTAACATTCTTGACACGTATTGGAGTTGTCCTCTATGCATCTCACAATAGTTCCATTTTCTTATAAGCACCGAGTGATTGAAAAACTATTTTATCCCTATAATGGCATCCGTTTCTTAATTTGGGTGGTCATGCTATTTATTGTAGAGCATGTAGTGGCATTTCATATCTTGGCACATCAACAAATCTGGGATTTGGTTTTGGACTCCTTGAGGTGCCACAGAATCACATGGTAATTAAACATGAGTGGAGGCCTCGATCTTTCCTATGTGTTACTCTTGCTTAGCCTGTGTCAGTTCAAGGCCAATATCGCTGCCTTCAGCTTGTCAGTTCTATCGTAGTTCCCAGTCAGAGATCATTTATTTTCAGGATAAGGACAGATTATTTATTCATTTGTGTTGAATGACGGAATAAAACATTTTATTTGATGCTTTGTATTTAGTCAGTACTAACTATTGGATATGAATGTGAAATAAGAAGTGGGATGTACTTTTAAAGTTCAATTCTAAATACTTTGTCACGATTTACTAGACCTTAATCATCCAAACTGTGCCTTCTCTCTTTTCATAAGCACACTGCATCCTTTCCATCTCTTATATGGGAACTTCTTTTACCTGTCTCTAGACTCCCCTCCTGGTACTCCATCTCCCCAGAGCAATAATGCCAACTGCCTACATGATAGGCTGGTCACAAAATTGAGTCTTAGTCTAAGTATTCCTTTCTTAGAGGCCTGACTGTGCCTACACTCTCTGGCTAGGAGCCAACCAGATTAATTTAGTCTCAATCACAGGGATTCGTCCTGTCTAACCACACTGTGATTCAAAATTTAAATTTGCCTTTTCCTGCTCATTCTTCAGAAAACTGACAGATTAAGCTCATGCAGGAGCACACTAGACTTGGACACGCAGAAGGCATGCAGACAGATTTCTGAATAAATAAATAAACATCCTCTTAAAGAACGCCACTCTCTTGCTAAAATTCACTCCAAAAGAAAGGAAATAAGTAAACTAAATTTTATGGTGTTTTTCCATGTTATTTGCCCAAATGACCAGCTGGTCTAAATCCCAGTAGACAGAATAGAATCAAAACCAGCCCAGGGTCAGAATTCATCATACTTACCGTGGGAGCGCACCCCTGGGAACAACAGGCCGTCATCAAACACAAGATGGTAAACAACCACCACATTG
Organism: Typhlomys cinereus; assembly: GCA_023101885.1. Taxonomy (NCBI): domain Eukaryota; kingdom Metazoa; phylum Chordata; class Mammalia; order Rodentia; family Platacanthomyidae; genus Typhlomys; species Typhlomys cinereus. The sequence goes on along the minus strand of JALPQD010000525.1, from coordinate 191,041 downwards.
GAATAAGCAATTTCCTGAAAGTGAAATTCAAAAGCCACTGAGCATATGTCTCTTCGAAAGAAACTGGCACACGAAACTGCCAGTTACACATCTATTTTCAAAGATGGCTGCTTGCTGGTGCGCTGGGATATTTCTTGTTTTTATTACATCCCATGGAACCGCTGTCGTGAACTGCTTGCTGTGAGCCTAAGAGCTGTGGGGGGGGGGACCCAGTGGATAAGACAGCCATGTGGCCAGGGCTAAGGGACCCATTCCCACCCTTCACACTGTCCTTTATCACGGGACCAGCACAGACACTCTACTTGCCCTTATCTCCAGCAAATTTGACTTGTGGCAATTATTTGTCTCTATTTGCACATGGCTTGATTGTGCTTGGGTGATCGGAACATGTAACCAGTAGTGGCTCCATTTTATGGATTTATTTTATTCCTAGCACTGCATGGAACACTGCAAGAAGCACGTTGGTGGTGGTCCCTCACTTTTACAACCACGTCTACTAATCCTTCGATCATGACCAAACGTTTCTGTTGATTTTCATAATTACATAAAAACTAGCAAAAAGAATGTATTTGCAGCTTCCTTTTTGCATTTCTACTGAATACATGAAATAAATTTAAGCCTCCTGCCATGATTCATAGGCCCTGAAACAAATTCTTGATTCATGTAAATTATTAGCAAATAAATAAAAGGGACTATTGAATTCTGTATTGGAACACACATCATTTGGTCAGGGAACTCCACCCTTGACTTCTTTCAACTGAATGATCCAGGCGACAAACAACAGGATCCTCCCTATCTGCATGCATATATCAATATATTAATCATGCGATTGCAATGTTGCAAAGCCAGAGGTAAATCTGTGTGCTGCATGCAGCCTTGACAAAGACCTGCCTATGGCTTTGATAGTCTCAGGTCCTCTCTAATTCTAGCACACAGAGTAAGTGAGCACATTTCAGACAACCCTGTGAGTCGCTGTGGGAATGTGATTTATGAGATGTGGATTGCTCTCCTGGAGTGACTAATGGGAGAAGTCCAAGGGATTCAAATTCTGCTGCAGGGTCTCTGTTGAAATACTGTAGCTCAGATTTGTCTCTGACTGTTGCCCAGATGGATGCTAAGTTTGATGCCTAGGCAAGTCGTCAGGCAGAGGCATTTGGGCACTTTTTATTGGTCTCTTCACTCTTCAATAAGAGGGGAAATAATTTCAACTGTTTCCTCATGGGTTACATAATTCCTCATGATTGCATAATATATAATTATGGAGACTTAGTAGTCTCCAAAGATAATGCATTGACATGCATCCTTGCATTACAGCTTTAAAAATAAAATAAGAAAAAACTTGGGTCTGAAGTCAATGATTTAGGTACCTATTTAGCCTCTAGCCAGAATTTATTTTTCACTTTACTTGTATGAGTTTCTTTACCACTGAACACAGCTAAATTACACCTATACTATATACAAAAATGTATATAGTCAATCACTTGAATAAACTTATATAATTTGAATAGACATATTATTTACCAACCCTGAGTTATTTATCATAACTGATAAAGCAAAGTTGGAATAAAAAATTCACATTTAAAAGAATTTACAAGAGGAAAAATAAACTATCCCACCACATTTAGATAAACGCATAGACACATAAGCATTTAAAGTCAAAATCTAAAGTAATTATAGAAAGTGTGAGGCTAACAGTAGTGTTCCTATGCTTAACGGGAACACAGGAAAGGGTTCTGGAAAAGCCACTAGGTCTTTGCATCTCATTGGAGAGGAGGACCCAGAGGAGAGTTTGACATGCACATTAAAGGATGTTCCGGGGATGGGAGGGGGAGGCACTGCGGGATGGGGAGGGAAGGGAGAGGGGAGGCGGGCATAGGGGGATAGGAGGTTGGAGGGGGGGGGAACGGGTGTACCTGTTAAGTTTGTATGAGTGGAAATTAAAAAAAAAGTGTGAGGCTAGAGAACAATGAGAAAAGAATGAAGAAATCTACAGTAAATATAAAGACATAAATCATTTAAAATCAAAAATATGGAAAAGCTTATCAGGCGAGGTAAATTTTAGAGAATATGTATAGAGATAGGACCATTGTATATTAATGATGAAAAATCATCACGGAAACTACAGGGAGAAAACTAATACTACACTTTTACTCAGTTGATTCTAACACTTCAGGAACATAGAACTAACACTAAGGGAAGAAGAGAAACTCGCAATTATGGCCAAATATTTAAGCAATCCTTTCTCAACAACTGATGGAACAAGTCCTCAGAAACCCATAAAGACATGAAAGACACTCACAGCCAACCGGACCAAGAGGCATTTATTGAAAAGTTCACCAAACAGCAAAATCCACCTCCTGTGCCACAGCATAAATCTAGATAGAAAACGCTACAAACTTGAAAACACTCCCCATGCTAAGTAAAATTCTCATGCTTTTATTAAAAGAATTTAAAAATCACAAAAAGAATTGAAAGGATATTTCCATAAAAATGTTCATGCCCAAGTATTCATGCCATAGTAGAATCACAATAGAAATAGTCAAAACACTAGAGTGCTCAGGAGAGAAGCATGTTTTCTGTTTCCATACATTGCGTGCTGATCAGCAAGAAAAGGAATGAGCCATTGTTTCATACAGCATGGATGAGTCCCAAAATAATTATGTTGAGTAAATGAAGCCAAATCCTCCTCTACCTTCTCTTCCTCCTCCCCTTCATCTTCTTCCTCTTTTACCTCTTCTTTCTCCTCCTCTTCCTCCTTCACTTATTTTTCCTTTTCTTCCTCCTCTCTTTACACACACATGCACATACACACAAACACACACAGAGAAACACACATGTGCATGAGGTTTGAACCACACACACATACACACAACTATATATATATATATACACATATACATATACATAGTGAATCTATTTATATAAAAATCTATAATATGAAATTTATTATAACATAAATCCCATGATGGTTTGCTTGAGGTTAGAGATATGGGGAATTGAGGTGGGAAGGCATAGGGAAGAATATTTCTTTTATTATATTGTCACACGCACACGTGTATGTGAGTGTGTGTATCAGAGGACACTGTGTATGCCTGTGGAGGCCCAAAGGTGACTTCAGAAATCACCCTAGTTTGTGTTACTTCCTCTTTGCTTTGCTCTGAAGATTTCCAGGCATACCTTCCAAGGCTATGCCTTCCATTTGGCATTTTTATGTGGTATCCAAGATCTGAACTCAGGACCTTTTGCTTGCAAGGCAAAAGTTTAACCCCGGACCCATCTTTCTGTCCCTAAGGAAAGATTTTTAAAAGAAGCGTAGAATACTTACTTGCAGACACATTATAATGGTTACTCTTAACCATTTGTGAGAGAGCATTCAAAGTCAATCAACTTAAGGGAGAAAGGGAGATTTATTCAGCTTACAGTCCCAGAGGGGAGATATAGTCTTTCATGGTGGAGGCAGCATGGCTGGCTGGCCAAAATTGGAGATAAGCTATGTGACACCCATCCAAGAGGCTGAGAGCTACCAGACTACTTGCTGCAAAGGCAGACTTTTTCTGGAGGTAGATAGAGTGGGACTAATTCACCTCAGGGCTCACCTTTTGTGATCTCCTTCCTCCAGTAAGGCTCCACTTCTCAAAGGTGCCATGACCTTCCCAAACACGTGAGACTGTGGAGAACAATTTCAATAGATATACCTATAACTCAAAGTTATCAGATTGCAAAATTAATATATGCACAGCTTATTATGTCTAAAGTTTACTCAATAATGTTCCTTGAAAAATTATAATAAAAATAATAGCAGCTATGTTTGGTGGGAATCTATTGACATCTTTATATATATATATATATATATATATTTGGGAAAAATGAACTATATTTGACCCAAAGAGTAATAGATGGCATTTCTGAAATGTGACTAAAAGTAGTCCTGCAGTGAAAGATCATGGATCTTGTACTGGCCACTCTTTCCTGTTGCTATAAGAGATCACTCAAACTCAAACAGCTTAAGGGAGAAAGGAGAGATTCATTCAGCGTATGATTCAAGAGGGCTGGGTCACAAGATAGATCTTTTTTCTTTTTGAGGTACTATGCACTGTTTTCTCTGGTGACTGGATTCATTGACATCCCCACCAACAATATTTAAAGGCTCATAACCAAAATATATGAGAAACTATATTTGTAAAAAAATGACAATTATTTCCACAGAGGAACTTCATGGAAGGTTAGTATATCATTACATAAGGAAGACATGAAAAGTAAATAGATTCCTAAAATCAAATAAAATGGTGAGATTTTTGACCTACTTGGATGATGGACAATGTACAGCAATGAACCCAGTCCATGAAGTTATGCTGAACGACTGAGAATAGATACAAAGAGCAAGGTAAATGAAAAAAAATACACATATAACCTCTGATTAACCGAGTTAAACTCAGAGAATAAAAGTATTATGTGTAAAAAATAACTCTGCATGTGTGTGTGTTTGTGCTTGTATTTGTTTGCACATATTCTAAAAGTAAATGCATGCAACAGGAGGCTATATGTGTGTTGTTTCAATGCTGAGTTTTGTTAGTAAAACTTAATTCTGCATATAAAATGTTTAATTTGTAAGTGAAGCACAATAAAATATTAACAACAATAATAAAGAATAATGTAACAATATACTATAATAAAATTGCCAACATCAAAACAAACTAGTTTTCTGAGATGTTTGAAAAGAACGCATGTGCAAAGCAAAAGCTTCGAAACAAAAAGTCTTGCAAATTAAACATATCATCTGAAAGACAGCAAACAGCAAAACTCTCTGCAAAACAAAGGATGAGGCTCAGTCTGAATCACAAAGAGAAATAGATAATGCGAAGGAAATGACAAGAGAAATAGAAAGTCATTTCAAATGACTCATATTTCCACTAATGGGAGTTCTAGAAAGATAGAACAAAGGCGAGGAGGAAGCGAAGGCTAGAAAAATTAACACAGAGGAATTCATCAGACTGGAGAAAGACATGAATAGTCAGAGTGAAAAGGCCTATTAAGTAGGAAAAAAAATATTCCCTGCATTGACACAGTCTTGTCACAGTCCAGAGAGAATGAGAAGATGCTAGAAGATGCTGTCAAAGTTAAAAAAGGGCGGCCACAAGGAAAAGAAACTCAGAGAGATATCAGATGTACCATCGTCAACACTAACTGCTCAAAGATGAAACTCTCTCTTTAATATTCTCCAGAAAAATAAATGATTTGTGACATAAAATCCTATAGGCAACCAGCATTGCAGAAGTGTGAGGAAATAAACAAAGATAATTTCAGTTGCACAGGGATCTGTATAAGTCTCTCTTCTTATCATCACAAAATTGCATTGAAACACACATGCATACTTACATGCATACTCATATGCACATACACACATACACATATGCATGAATATATACAATGCATATTCTAATATATGTGCATACTCACATGTATGTACATATGTACATGCACATTCTAACACGTACACATAGATACTCACATGTGTGTGCACACACACATATACATATTTTTTGATGAAAAAATAATAAAGCTAGCTTCAGAATCATTGAAAAGTAACTACTAGAAGACATCCCCCTAAGTATAATTGAACAGGAAATCAGAAGAAACAGTAAGGTTGAGTCTCAGGGAAACGGGTGGTTTCAATAGGGAGAAATAATAAAAAGATAGAGATTCTCTGTGCCTCTGTAAATCAGCCACATGTTCCTGTTTTTTAAGAGAAAGATGCTAGGAGTCCTGGGAAAGAAATGAATATAACATAGCCGAGACAAAAAGCCAGCAAAATGCATTCTGAGTTTTGAAAAAAATAACAAACCAAGAGGCAGATCCCTTTGAACTTGATCTTGGGCGCAATCCACTGTAAGCAGTGCAGGGGTCGTAAATTATATCCTTGGAGAAAAACAAATGAGAAACACTTTAATTAGCTCGCCTTGAATGCCATACCTCGCAATAAGATGAATGGCCTTATTGATTTGTCATATTTAGGAGCTGCAGTCATAAAAGACAAATATGGTTATGAAATCACGTATACAAGATGTCTTCTTCAAAGCAAAATTTGACTAACAGAAGATGCATGAAGAAGCAGCCTACAAGATCCAGGGTGCTGGTAATCCAGCTCCCCGACTTGACTGCCCCAAAGAGGCAGGCAGACAAGCTTAGCTTAAGTAGAAATAGAAAGACATTGGACCCAAAGAAAGGGGCAGCCAGCTCTCTTTATGAGGCCTCTGTGTTTCTGTTTTATCATTGTGTTCCCTGCCCAGGGCTGCCATACTAAGCCACCGAACGCTCTGTGACTTTTAACAACAGACATCTATGTTCACACAGTTGTGAAGGTGGACATGGCGTTTGTGGCCCTGGCAGGTTGCTTTATTTCAGAAGAATCGAAGGAGCCTGTGCCATGCCTCTCCTCTGGCTTCCTGCCAGAACTGGTCAGGACTCTTTGGTGGCATTTGGGCTGTCACCCCATTGGCATTGGGCTCATTCTCTGCTTCTGTCTTCTTATAGTGTGCCAGTGTGTGTGTGTGAATGTGCGTGTACATGCACACGTGTCTGTGCATATGTGTATCTGTGTCTATCTGTGTTCATGTGCATACATATGTGTGTGTCTGTGTATACATGTGTGTGTGCATGTCTAGTATATGTGTGAGTCCTCAGTTTCCCTCTAAGTTGTTTTCTCAATGCATTTAAAAACATGTTTACTGGAACTCATTTATCTCTTAAACTATGTCACACGAGGCTAAGGAAGGTTGATTAAGGAAACAGCCATGTTCACAAACTAGGGGACTTTTGGCTAGTCATCATACAAAACATGGTCGCTGCATTAAGATGGAAGGTGGAGGAAGAATAAGGAAGACATCCAAACCTAACTTCTGAGATCCATATGCATGCACACACACACGTGCCCCTACACACATGGTCTAAACTCCTATACACACATGCACGTACACACACCATGCATGTACATATGTAAAAATAACTTCACATAAAGAGTGTTGCCATTTATTAAATTAGTATCAAAAAAATTTCTGCTGGGCCTGGAGAGATGACTCAGGGGTTAAAGTCTTTGCCTCATAAGCAAAAGGACTTGAGTTTACATCCCCGGATCCTGCTGGGCAGAAATTACTATGGCCTACAATTTCAGCCCTGAAAAAAGTCCTAGAGTAAAGCAATAAGGAGGCAGAGCAAACCAGAATGATTCCTGATGTCTAATTTCCTTTCTTTCTTCCTGGCAGAAAATGTTCTGCTACACCGAGAACCAAACTACAGAGGAACACTTAGCCTGTTTGTTGGGAACAATACCTACCCACCCCAGTGTTTGCTGGGAACAATACCTATCTACCCCAGAAGGCAAATGTTTGTGGTAATTTATCTGCTACTTAAATCAGCTGGGATATACTGTCAGGAAGCCAACAGGTTAAAGCTGAATGAGTCCGAGCAACAGACAAACTGAATGACAAGCATCATAGCCAGCTTGACAGAAGAGGAGATTTCTTTAAAAACACTGCAGGTGTTAGCCACAGCCGCCATTTTGAAGTCTCTTCCACTCTGGCCAGAAAAGGGGCAACTCCCCGGACAGACCACACCTCCTGAATTCTGAGCAGTGTTCACTCCCCGCCTCCTAGCACCTCCCCAGAAACACAGTCTGACACTGTGAAAGATTACAGCTCCACCCAGATCTCTCTCTCCTGAGCTCATCCAGCAGCATCTCCTCTTAGTACTTCATCCCACCACACCATCATGGCGGTTTTCTCCTTGACTGCTCTGATCTTCAGCTCTTTCTTCTGTTCTAACCTCACCTGCCTGAGGATTAAACTATGATTCCTTTGCTTGCCAGGCTCCGAGTTCTAAATCAACTCATATTTCTGCAGTTTCTCCCTCCTGCCAATATTTCTGGATTCATGGGAACCCCCCCCCCAACAAGTAGAAGAGAATCAGCAGGATTTCATGACCAGGCCAGAAGAGCCCAGCAGAAGGTAAGACTGGAAACAGTGACCAGCTTAAAGCTGCATGTGGCCCGTAGGCAGAAATGTGATGAACTCAGAAAGCAGAACCCAAGCGAATCTGGGACCAAGAGACTGAAGCCAGCCTTCTCTCCTGCCTCCTGGCTTTGGATAGAATGTAGCGACAGGTGCAGGACCCCCTGAACCTTGATTCAATCACACATGCAGCGACTTCTGCAGGCTCACTCCGTATGACACTACGACCCTTCATGCAATGGAAAATGAACTTGTGCTACTTACACTATCACAGGGGAAAAAGAAAATTAGTGGCCCTGGAAAGACATCACAGAATGGCAGGGAGTGACAAATGAGTTGAAAAGAACATTAAGATAGGGAGAAGACATGGGAGAGAGACGATTTGGGCCCTTGGGACCAGCCAGAGACTTTCTAAGGGATCCATGCACGTGTGACCTGGGTGGGCCACACGTACCTCAGGACAGCCCTGAGAACCACCCCTCCACACACACAATCATAGACTGACTTGAGACATGAATGAGATTTGTTTTGTGTGTGGTGTTTCTGGAACTCGGTTGTGAGGTGGAAGACCGTGTCTGTCAGTTGCATGACATGAAGGAGGAAAAAATTCGTGTGCAACAGCAGGAAGCAATGGCCCAGAGACAGGTGCATGGTGGGCCTCAGTGTCTCCCGGGAGCTGGTGGGGAGAAGACATCCAGCAAGTAGAAGATCAGGAGTCACTGAGTCTCATACATCATGGTGAACGCTGGACTCCATTCCCAGTATAGTCCTTTCCCTAGTTCTGATCTTTGGTCCCTGTTACGATGAAGACATATTCTGTCTTCTACAAAGACTAGGGAAACTTCCTCTCCCATGGGGCAGTGCTGAGCGGTGGGTCAGCTCTGAAGAGTTAAATAGGTTCTGAGGATTCTGCCCTTGTGAAGGGTTGATGTGGCTGCTGCAAGCCTGGACCAGTGACTGAACACGGTCTGTCATCAAAGGAAATGATTCCCCCACCCACCCACTGCTTGTCCTCTCTCAGCCATGCAGTCCTTCCTCCTGCACCTTTGTGCATGTTTTTCCGCTTTGATATGGTGGGACACAGCATGAGACCCTCACCTGAGACCCTGAACTCCCAACCTCCAGTTCTATGAGACATCAACTACATCTCTTTCCATGTCAAGTACCCATGCCCATATCCTCAGGCATTTTATTGTAGAAACACACAACACAGGAAGATCTGGACGAAACCCACAGCATTTGGCAGACAATAGCTTCCTGCCAATTCTGGGCACCATCGCGTGCAGGTTGGACCAGTGAGTTGGCTCAGTGTACGAAAACACTTGCCCTGCGTGTCTAGTGCTTTGAAGGGAAGGATTGGGCCAGGTCTATGCAAGACCTATGCAGGTCTGATGTCAAGTTCAGAATGATTCACCAAACAAACGCTAATGCCCATGACAGGTGTGCGAGCAGCACATGAATGCTACTATGCGCTCATTGCCCTTAGATTCTCAATTTCAATTCAACAATCTTTTTCTATCATTTTTGTTTTTAGTATATTAAATTTACTCATAAAACAACCTAAAAATGTACAATTATCTTTTCTAATAAAGTATAATAAAACATAAGAACCCCACAAACAGAATACTTGACATTCATAATTCAAAAATCAAATTAGCAGAATATTAAATATTTGCAAAGCTGTATCTTTGAAAGATATTTATGAAGTTACATGCAATTTTGTAGAATGGACCAAAAAAAAGCTCAAAATTTGAGACATGTTTTCTTTTTGGGAAAGAAGGAAAATAATGAAATATTCTTAAACTATACTTTACAACAGTAAAATAATTATAGTGCCAATGTGATTTTTTCTTTCCTTCCTTTCCTCCTTTCTTTTCTCTCTCATACTTTCTCTTCCTTTCCCTTTCTTCACTGTCTTCTTACTTTCTTTCCTCTGTTTTTCTTTCCTTCCATTTTCTCTCCCACTTTCCCTCTCATATGTCTTTGTTTCTATTTTTCTTTCCCTCTCATCTGTCTTTGTTTCTTTCTTTCTTTGTTTCTTTCTTTCTGTCTGTCTGTCATTCTTTTTTCTTTCTTTCTTTCCTTCCTTCCTTCTTTCTTTCTTAAATAAAACCCAGGACCCTGTTCATGCAAGACAAATACTCTACCATTGAACTATATCCCCAGGTTCATATTTTCTATATCATGTTTAAAGATAAACTTTCAGGATCATTTGTATAGCTGATTGGTAACATATATAAAGCTTTTGGAATTTTCTCTGTGTGTTTTGTGATGACCCCTCAATCACATATTTCAACATCTCTACATATGGAGAACCATTACCACAGGTAAAGAATGCTTTCATATTTCTAATAACTCGTCTAAATCAACTGGAAATAGTTCAAATTGATACAGTGCAGCTTTCACAACTTCCTTTAACTCGTGTTGTAAAGGGTAGGGTGAAACCTTCAAATATTTAAACAATTGAATTACATGTACAGAGACTGAGATTCAGATCTTTTGTCCTCTTTCTAATATAGTCAGAGTCAATTGTGAGTTCTCCACTTAATTGGAAAAGGTAGGAAAGTCACTGTCCAAGTGTGTTGAAAAGAACAGGTTCGCATCTCTCAGACTTGGGAAGGAGTGTCGCAAGGAGTCCATGGAGACGCAGTGGTGCTCAGTCCTTCTGGCTCTGTAAATAATAGAGGACAGAGTGTGGGGATGTGTCGTAGTTACTCTGGATTGTTGCTGATAAATTCACACCAAATAGCCTAAGGGAATGAAGGGTTTTGTTTTGGGTTATGATAGTCCAGTTACAGGTCCTTGTTCAGTTTGGCAGAAGAGTCCACATTGATACCAGGAGCAGAGGGAACTGACCACATCAAATCCACAGAGTAGCTAAAAGGGACAATTCTTATTTGCCAGAGTAGGATGTCTGGCCAAGTATAAAGAAGGGTGGCAACTTCCTCAAGCAGTTCCCGCCATCATATTCACCTGCCTGGGATCTAGTCCCACACATCATGGACTGGGCCTCCCCATCAACTAGAAAATCTTCTACAGGCTTCCTCAGGCCCTAACTCATTCACTGATTCTTTACAAATTTGCCCAGAGCTTAAATTCTCAACCATCAAGTTGACACCTGAATCTAGCTGTGACAGGATGGGTGTGACATGGAAACCTGACACTATCTCCTTGGGAACGGTGACCAGTGACCAGGGTTTGGCCTAGTGTTTCCTGGTTGCCACCCTCTTATTCAAAGGATTGAAATAGAGACTCACACAGATTTGCAGAAGTAGCATTGTAACTTCATTCAAAATCAAATGGAGAACAGACCAGAAACACCCTGTCAAGATTGATGAGCTACATCAGTAGAGAAACTCAATGGCCCTAACTATTGTTTGAAATTCCTCTTAATGGGGTTTTAGAAGGGGAGGAGCTGAGTTACTAGGGACATAGTTTGGGTGGCCTTCTATTTTGATGGACAGGCCCTTATATATTCCTTCCTATCACATACCTTATTTTAATAAAACAGAAAAGCATAAGATGGTATATAGGGGATTCTCCCCAAAAGAATCATCATTTAATCTTCATTTAAGGACATAGTTCACCTAATTTTGCTTCTTCTCCAAACCAGTTCAGGTTGGATCCTCCTCACCCCTCTCCCCATGCTCTAAAATATATCTGAATAGAAACTGCGTAAGTTTGAAGGTCATAAAGGAAAGGAGAAAATTACTCCATGGTTTGGACTGGTGTGTTCGTGCAACTGGATGCAGGTGGAGGATATAGGTTGTCCATGGGACCTAGGCACATGGTTTGGAGAGGTGTATGTGTATGTGTATTCAAGTGTGTGTGCTTGGATGTATATGTGCATATGTGTATATGTGTGCACTGTGTGACTGTGTATGTGTTTCTGTGTGTGCATCTGTTTGTGTGCATACGTGTGTATGTGTGTACAGACTCCCTGGATGTAAAGATCTAGGGTTGCCATGTGTATTATTAGAAGAGGAGTGTGTGCATAGCCCGAACCAAGTGGAGTCCCAGATTGCTTAGCAATTCCTCATGCTTCCCTGACTCAAAATTACCTTATTCTCATCTTACACATTTGTGCACATTTTAATCATTTCAGCTTATGTATCTGACTACTAAGCTGGTCATATATGGTACTTCAACATTTTATTTATTATTTGTTTACATGCGCATGTGCGTGCATGTATGTGTGTGCGTGCATGTGTGTGTGTGTGTGTGTGTGTGTGTGTGTGTGTGTGTGTGTGTGTGAGAGAGAGAGAGAGAGAGAGAGAGAGAGAGACAGAGCACTGTGTGTCCCTGTGGAGGACCAAGGGTGACTTTGAGAAACATCCTGGATTGCTTCTACATCCTTTTTGCTTCACTCTGAGGCTGTCATTTCTGCCTGGCATTTTTACATGGGACCTGGGATCTGAACTCAAATCTTCTGCTTGCAAGGCAGAGTCTTAACCCCTGAGCCATCTCTCCAGCCCCACATAGGGTATTTCAAAGGCTTGCATAACTAGTAGTGAAGAACCCATGCATTAGTCCCAGGAGCTATGGTCTGGCCATCGGAAAGATTTGCAACAATTCTCCAAAGCTTGGGGGGGGCGGCACACGAAACATCACAGGTCACAGGGGCACTGTCAGCTATGCACAGGTGAGTCGCTTTCGGTGAGAGAAGGCCAAGCTACACTCTCACCTCATCAATTTGCCATCAGATTCTTAGCAGCGCACACACACTACTACGCAATCCTTTGAGTTAATGGTTGTGAAGGGAGCAATCTGGACCACTTGGGCAGGCTCTGCTTCTCAATCAAGTGATAAGAAGCCCTGGTGCTTGGTTAGGAAAGAGAATTCTGGAAAGGTCATGCTGAGCCTTCGTCACCTTTAGGTGTCTGATGGGCTTTCTGAAGAGTACCTTGGGGAGACTGTATTTTACTTGGATGATTTTCTGAGAAGTACATAGAAAGCAGCCAATCTTAATAAAAACGCCCCACATTGCTGCAGCATGTGAGGGTACGGATATCAGGTCTGGGGGGTGGACCACAGTTGCTCTCTTCTCCTCTCGGACACCTGGATGCCTTCTCTTCTGGTGTACCTGCAAGAGCTGGCAGACCTCCTTATCTTCTCTTGCACATGGATAGCCCTTATTATTATTTTTTGTCACCATGGTTAGACAGGCTTCCTGCTGCATGCCTCACTCTGCCACCGTCCTTGCTCCCACCAAGAGAGGGGTTGCCACAACAGAGGCAGATGCGTTGAACGTAGTAAAATCAGTCCTCTGCTCGCCATCAAAGGGGTGTCCACCATCCACCGTCAGTGGCACAGGAAAGGAAGCCAATGGAGACAAAAGGCAAAGTATCATTCGAAGGTCTTTGATTTCACTATTGCTAATGTATTGCTTCGAAACCTTATGCCGATGTGTGTGAATCTCTATTCAAATGGGCGTGGTTCTTTTGAGGCAAAAGGAAGTGTTTACTATTCACTTCCCAAGTAACATATGTAACACTGCTCATCCCTTGAATATTTCCTAAGAGCCTCGAGAACGCATGTGTAGGGCAGAAAGGAAGGTTAGCGAGGGTGACAGACCATACATGAATGGAGAAATTGAAGAGAATGAAAGAGTAAAGGGAGAAGTTGGAGCAGGGGTTCAGGATGCAGGCAGAGAACCAGACAGGTGGGCAGGAATCATGAGGTGTGTGGTGCAAAGGCGATGTCAATCATGGGCTCGACACTGAGCTTTTCAGCTCACTTGAGTGTGACTGTGGGTCATGGACTGGTGGGTCACAGGTTAACCAAACAGAGGTTCTAGAGCTAAAGTCCTATTCTTACTCTATGGGAACATCAGTTTATAAACATACCAGTCAGATGGCAAAGACTAGCTAATTCAGGTTCATTGTGAATATCAAGGGTTTTTCAAACAAGGCAAATACACAGTAACATTGAGTCCTGGTGAGAAAGGCAACTGGGAATGCTTTGAGAAAGAATCTAATAGCAAGTTCTCAAAGAACAGTGGAAGTAAAGAGTTAAAAATATGGAAGGCAGAAAGCCAGATTGCATTGACACATGAATAGGAAGTATTTTAGAGAATTTAATGAGGGAATTTCTTGCATACGTCTTTGTTGATGAGTGCTTTTAAACCTAGATTTGCTACCTCGTTAAGCTCTGAAATTCAATTTATTTCCTATATAGGTGAGCTCTTGCATGTAACAAATGACCCCAAATCTCAGTGGCTTGCCATGTTCCAGGGAGAGTAGGCAGTTTTGCTAAGTCAGGCTTGCTGATGAGCTTGCTCATGTGTCTGGAGAAGCTGGGTTGTTGACTGGGAGCTAGAAAATCCAGAATGATCTCAACTCGGATGAATGAGCTCCCCACATGCCCCCTTGTGGGAGTGTTCTCTTGTGGACCACAGACAAGAAGATAGGGCGAAAATGTAACAAACCATTTTCAACTCTGTTGGTATCTAATTTGACACCATGACATTGACAAAAGGAAATCATAAGAAGCCAGAATAAAAGTGCAAATGTCAGTGGTGTTCATGTCCACATGGGAAGCTTTACAGTCAAAGAAGGATACAGAGCCTCTGTTCAATGCACTCCACCTTCCCTTATGTGGCGGGAATGAAATTCAGGGTGAGTCAACGTGAGGCAAAGTGCAATGCATTAAGTGGAGGAAGACTTACGCTCAAAGAGAAGGATTCTAGAGAGGGGACGATAAAGAAAATTGGCTCAGTAAGGAAAGGTACTTGCTGCCAAGCCTGATAGTCTTTCAGTCTCAGGATGCCACATGACGAAAGGAGAAAATGAACTCTCCTGAATTGTCCTCTGACCACCACACATGTGTGACAGCACATACGTACCCCAGACATAAAGATAAATACATGCTAAAAAATAAAAATATGAGCCCGATGTGTGAGAAAGATCAGAAGAGTCAACCATCATGTATTGTCTGTGTATAAGCAGATATAGGATAGTTTCAAAATACCACTTACAATAAAATTTCTATGTCATGCTCCCTCAGAGCAGGTATTGTACATTATTTTAAGACCATGATAGTGGAATAAGAGAAGTAAAGCAGAATGCTTTAAAAATAAAACAGATGCTTAAAAATTGAGTGCTCATAGTCAACTCTAAAATAGTTCAAAATTGTGAAGAAGTGTAACAGGATACAATTACTTACCCAGTATTTCTTTTTCATTATCTAACCTTTCATATTGCTCTAAACATGAAAGTGTGTTTATAGTATTGCCTGCTAGATAGTACTGTTCTTTGGTAGAAAATTTGCATTAGTGTGTACTCTATAAATGCCTGAAATTGATTTGTGTTGATTCTTAAGTCCGTGTAATAAATGATCTGTGTTTTCTTCAAAAAAAAAAAAAGATACAAACCTTGAATGTCTTCACAAAGCTGTATACTTATAGGGAGGGAAGTGGGGGAAGGAATGGGAAAAGGGGGTAGGGACCAAGTGGGTCCAGGAAGGGGTGGAGGAAGGGAGGGGACCAGAGTACCTATTAAGTTTGTATGAGCAGAAATAAAAAATAAATAAATAAATAAGTAAATAAAATTTTGAAGTTTCATTGTTTTGAAAAAATCTATGGCCTAAGACAAGACAGGGAGATAAAAGGGATTTAAACTGGCAAGGAAGAAGTCACGTTATCTCTACTTGCAGATGACATGATCTTATACCTGAGGGATCCAAAAAACTCCACCAGGAAACTCCTGGAACTAATACAGAAATTCAGCAGGGTGGCAGGATACGAAATAAATGTACAAATATCAGTGGCCTTCCTATATGCCCAGAATGAAAAAAGTGAAAAAGCCCTGAGAGAAACAATCCCATTTACTATAGCCCCTAAAAAAATGACATACCTTGGTATAAACCTAACCAAGGAAGTAAGAGACCTTTATGATGAAAACTTTTAAACCTTAAAGAAGGGGCTGGAGAGGTGGGTCAGGGGTTAAGCCTCTGCCTTGCAGGCAGAAGGTCCTGAGTTCGGATCCTAGACCCCACGTATAGACGCCAGGCGGAAGCGGGGGCGGCCTGAGTTTCTGGTCCTGGTAGGGCAGAGCCTGTGAATCCTGGGGCAGAGTAAACAAGGAGGAGGTGGAGGCATCCATGGTGGTTCCCGAATTTGTCTGTGGTTCTACACACACACACACACACACACACACACACACACACACACACACATACACACACACATACATGCACACACACACATACACATGTACAATTGAATAAATAATAATAATAATAATAAAGAAATCTTTAAAAAACCCTAAAGAAAGAAATTACAGAAGACACCAGAAGGTGGAAAGACCTTCCATTTTCCTGGATTGGCAGAATCAACATCATAAAAATGACCATCCTACCAAAGACAATATACAGATTCAATGCTATAACAATCAAAATCCCAAAGCAATTCTTTTAAAGAAGTGACCAAACAATCTCAAAATTCAGATGGAGGCACAAAAGACCCAGGATAGCAAAAGCAATCCTGAGTAACAAAAACACTGCTGGAGGTATCACCATACCAAACCTAAGTCTATACTACAAATCCATAGTTATAAATATAGCCTGGTATTGGCTTCAAAATAGACACACAGATCAATAGATAAGGGTTGAAGACTCAGATATAAGCCCACACAACTACAGCCATTTGATCTTTGACAAAGAGGCCCAAAAAATCCAATGGAAAAAGAACAGCATCTTCAACAAATGGTGCTGGCAAAACTGGATCTCCACATGCAGAAGATTAAAACTGGACCCATACTTGTCATCACATACAAGACTTAATTCCAAATGGATCAAGGACCTTAATATAAGGCCACACACTATTAAAACCTTAGTTGAAAGGATAGGGAACTCCCTCGAGCTGATTGGACTAGGCCGACAATTCCTAAACGGAAATCCAATAGCACAGTCACTACAACTAACACTCAATAGATGGAATTTTATGAAATTAAAGAGCTTCTGTTCAGATAAAGAGATTGCAACCTGAGCAAAAAGGCAACCCACAGAATGGGAGAAAATCTTCACTAATCACATATCTGATAGAGCTCTATTATCCAGAGTGCACAAAGAACTTAGATAACTAAACACCAAGGAAACAAATGGCTCAATTAAAAAATGGCCCTTGGAAGTCAACAGAAACTTTACTAAGGATGAAATTCAAATGTCTAACAACTATCTTAAAAAATGCTCCACATTCTTAGCCATCAGGGAAATGTAAATCAAAAACCTCCCTGAGATATCATCTCACCCCGGTCAGGATGGCAAAAAACCACAATACAAACAACACCAAATGCTGGAGAGGATGTGGAGAGAAGGGAACTCTCCTACATTTCTGGTGGGAATGCAGGTTTATACAACCACTCTGGTGAGCCGTCTGGTGATTCTTAAAAAAGTTCAACATTGAAATGCCATATGACCCTGCTATTCCACTTTTGGGAATAATCTCCCATACAGCGAAAATTCACCTCGATAGCACAAGCACGACCATGTTCATAGCAGCACTGTTTATAATAGCAAAGTCATGAAATCAACCCAAATGCCCAACAGTTGATGAGTGGATAAGGAAAATGGTACATTTATACAATGGAATACTACTTCAGCCATCAAAAATGATGAATTAATGAGATTTGTCAGGAAATGGATGGAATTAGAAAAAATTATATTGAGTGAAGTATCCCAGACACAGAAAATTAAGTGCCGTATGTACTCCCAAATAGGTGGATCCTAGTACCAAATCCACTTAGAGACACACTCAAAGATAAATCTCTGTAATAACTACAGTAATTGGAAAGATTATAAACAGGAGGGAAGGGAAAGGAGGGCACCGCCAGAAACAAAGAGATAGGGGATCATGCTACAGCAGAGAAAACAGGCCACCATCAAGTACTGCAAGTAAGTAATGAGACATCTAGTTAAGCTCACAGACTTTCCTTCCTGGTCATTTGCAACTGATGGGGTTTGATCTCAACAGAAAGGAAGGGCATGGAGTCTGGCAGATAGAAGGTAACCATCCTGCAAATGGGAAACTGACCCCCTCCCCCCATGGAGGTTTCCTGCTCTTATTCCATCTACCTTTGAATCTACTCTTATAATAAGACTCTATTTTAATAGCCTTTTATCTCTGGCTAGGAGGTGACATCCAATACCCATCAGGATGGAGCCAAGGGCGGTGTAGGAACAGCAAAACTGGAAGAAGAAAAAAAAAAGAATAACAAACCATAATTCAGATCATCAGAGACCCTACATTAAGCACCAGGAATCAGGCCAGTCTAATCTCTCCCTATCCCAAAGCTCAGGGAAATTCGAGGAAGAGGGGGCGGTAAGATTGTGAGAGCCTAAAGATGGGGAGGAGCAACAATATGCAAGATACTCCACACATGTTAGGGCTGAAGTAATCATAATAAGACTTTGCATGACCTGCGCAATAACTGACATGTCATTGACCCCTCAAAGTCTAGCATGGATCACAGGCACTAGGATCCTTAGAGGCAAGGGATTAATAGCCACAATAGTGTTCCTATACTAAAGGGGAACCCAAAAAAGAGCTCTAGGCAATGCTACTGAGTCTTTATACCTCATCAGAGAGAAGGATCCAGAGGGAAGTTTAACATGCACACTAAAGGATGCTCCAGGGATGGGGGGAGGGGGCACTGGGAGAAAGGGAGAGAGGGGGTAAAGGAAGGGGAAAGGGAGGGAGAGAGCAAAGGGATCAGGGAGAGGTAGAGGGAGTGAGGGGAATGTGGTACCTATCAGATTTGTATGAGTGGAAAAAATAAATTAAAAAAAAGCATCTATGGCCGAGTTTAAAGTAAGATTATTAAATAAAGTTTAAAAATTAAAATTTATGGGCTTGTAAGATAACTCAGTGATTCAAATAGATGCCTCTTCTCAAGTCTGTTGACCTGAGTTCAATCCCCACAAGCCTACATGCTGGAAGAAGAGAACTGACTTCTGCAAGTTGTCCTTTGATCTTCACCTGTGTGCCATGGCATACATGTATGTATGTATACACATTTTCTCTCTCTCTCTTTCTCTCTCTCTGTCTCTCTCTTTTCACTCTGTCTTTCCCCCTTTTCTCTAAAGTAGAGAAATAAAATATCTTTTAAAAACCAAAGTTTAATAGTTTAAAAATTTGAAGTTTAAGAGTTTGAAAATAAGCCGTTTTCTGTTAGTAAAGAATTTCATTTAAGTGAAGCTTCCAGTGGAGTTAAGAAATGCATTGGGAAGTCATAAACGTGGGGGGAGGAGGCTAGGGGGGTGGAGTTTCTGGTTACACTGAAAACCAAAGGTCTCTGTGTTCAAGAACCACATTTTGACCTTGAACCAGGTCATTAGCTCTTCGAATGCAAGCTTCACACAGTTCTTGCTTTTGTTCATGCCGTTGCCTTGAAATCCTTGACTCTCTGTCAGCAAGAGATGCAAACCAGATCCGGGGTACTTAAGAGCACTCTTCCTTCCTTGTGTCCCTGTTTGTGTCTCTGTCTTTCTGTCCTGTTTGAGCAAGGGCTAAGGAAGAGCTCAGATGACTAATTGAACCACTGAGACACTCAATCTACAGTGCAAATTTCCAAACTCTGGAAAACCTGAACTGTGTATAACTCACAATACTTCACTCTCTAGGAAAAGAGAAACATTCTGTTGCATTTCTCCTCTTGTCATGGTCCTGCAATTCTGCATCGGGCAACTTTCTCAATGGTCATTCTGCACATGTGTTTGTCTGCTGGTCCTGTCCAGAAGCACCGTGATTTCTTGACGCCCCTGGGTCACTCTGACTTTCTCTTCTGCTGTAATCATTTAAAACATTTTCTAGAGCTTTTTTG
This sequence comes from Typhlomys cinereus, assembly GCA_023101885.1. NCBI lineage: Eukaryota > Metazoa > Chordata > Mammalia > Rodentia > Platacanthomyidae > Typhlomys > Typhlomys cinereus. Next base: position 171,219 of record JALPQD010000525.1, on the reverse strand, counting down.
TTATGTGAGCTTCTGGTGAGCTCACATAAGCTTTTGTGCTGACCAAAATGCTTTCCCCAAATATCTCCTCTAACGCTGATCATCAAACCTCAAAGCATGGTACCCCCTCTTGCCATCTGCCTTCTCTTGTTTCAGTGCATTTTGGTGATAAGAGTAAGTGCAGTTACTCGTGCAGGCCACTGAAAGTTCCCCCACATGAAGTGCAGCGCCACGTTGGGCAACAGACGGCCCCTTGTGAATGCCGGTGGAATTTGAAACATTCTGTGCTAATGTGAATATGCGTGATTGCTCATAATTAAGTTTAAGTGTTCAATGTTATATTTTCTTGTGTGAATCATCTCTTGTTTCTCTCTTCTCTTTCTTTTCCCCTCTATTATTTTCCTTCATCTGAATTATTTCTGTCTTTTGTTCTCCCTAGCAGCTTCTCCTTTCACGGTCTATTTTGTAATGACTATGTTTTAAGCTCTCTCACAGAATTCTTTGGGGGTACCCGCCCGACCAGAAGCAAACTAAATTACTGGTTTCTGTGACTTCAGATCCTTTCCCACCACAAATCTCGCTAAAGCAGCGTGGAGGAAGACAAGGCTCTCAAGACAAAGATGAATCTGGAAATACCTTTGAATGTTCTGAAATGTTCATTTTCTCCTGGCTGTGTTTCCCCCAGGGCAGCTGGAATATCTCTATTTCCGCTCAGTTTTCCATGATAAAAGTTTCCCAGACTTATCTGATGATGATACACTCACTAAGAAACTACTATCAGCATTCTTCATTCTGTGTGACTGTGTTGGCTGGAGGGCAGAGAGGTAAGGGGTGTGGAATGGCTTCTCCCTCATTGATAAGAAGCTATAATACCATAATAGTTCATTTCATCAGGAGTATCACCCAACACCAGAATGACTCTGAGTGCAGAAGATAAATGTCTTCCCCCCTTACTTTGTTTTATTGGTAACAATTAAGTTGACTTAAAAATAAATCCACGCTGCCTCTGTGTGCACTCTACACACTGACGTTTATAATTGCTCCCCCAGCGTAATGGCCTAGATGTTAATTTTAGATAGTCGAAATGGCAAGTCATATATATTTTTTTAAACCACAGAGTCATTTTTAATTAATGTCTATTTGTTTTCTATTGTGAAGCTCTTTTGAAATAATCCATAACGAAGGTCGAAAAACCCTACCCCGAGTGACAAAGTTACTGAAGTCTTCCTGGCTTTAAATTATGCGTGGAATCTCTACAGTTTCATGGAAGTGTCACTGATATACAGACTATTACTTAAAACATTCCATCAGGACAGTGTCTGGTTTCCTTCCAGGTGGGTAGGTGTGAAGACAGTGGACAGGGTGATTCGAAACATCAAATCTAAAGATATAGAAACTGTCACTGAAGAACTCAGAAGCTATCAATGACCACTAGTCACAGGGGGCACCCAGCATATGCCAGGTGGTCGCCTCTGCCGTTGTGACCTACTGGATTTCACAGTCACACATTCTGCATATGCAGCAGCTGATTCAACCAGAGAAGGGTCTTGCCAAGGATGAGAAAGGAATCAGAAAGGGGAAGAGGAGTTGAGAGATGACAGAAGTGGAATTGAGAGGTGACAAGCGCGGTCACACTAGCTAGAAGCTGAGCATGCACTGAGAAGAATAAGAACAGGATGGAGCAGGAAACAAAGAAAGAGTGCTGAGTTTAAGCCCTGGTGAGGAGATGCCCAAGGAGCATGTGTTCATTCAATAGAGTTGGAAACACTGGAAGGAGACCTAGGTCAAGGAAGGCTTTTGGTTGTTGAATTTGGCTTGTCCTGACAGCATCTCATGCAGTCCAGGCTGACCAGGAACGTAGCACGTGGCTGAAGGTGACCTTTAACTCTGGTCTCCCTACCTTTACCTCCAGTACTGGGATGGTAGACATGCATGACCACACCCGTGTCTGCAAAGGGTGCTTCACTGAACCTGGGGTTACCCTGGTGGTCAACAAACCCCAGTGACATTAGTCTCTGCTCACCCCAGAGCACTGGTGTGTTATGGGGTGCAGCCACAACCTGATTCGTTTTTACAGGTTGTTATGATCTGAACTCAGGTCCTAAGCTGGTGCAGCAAGTGCCCTTACTCTCTGTAGAGACCCCTTCAGAGAGGAGAGTCACTGGTACTCACAAGACCTGTGGGTGGGTTAACTGAGATAAAATGCAAGCAAGATCTTTGTGGGACAAGAAGACAGAATACCATTAAAGTGCCTTGTTTAGTAGTGAAAAGAAATGATTCACCCAAGTGTTGAACACTGTGAAATCAAGGAAGACAGGAAAATATATCGACAATGAGATGTTTTAAAGTCAGTAGATAAGTCTTTTAAAGGAGGTTGCAGAAAAGAAATTTGAAAAATTTCATCAAAGGAAAGATATGATTTATGGCATTTGAAAGAAAACCACTTTTCCACGTATCTGAGGACTCTTGGACAACCTTATCAAAGTAAGTGCATTGAAGTCAAAAAGTGAAATAATCTCCTTTCAGAAATCAAACAAATTCATTGCACGTTTTCAAGAAAACGAAAAGGTAAAAGGCAAAAATGAGAGAGAGCAATAAAGAGAAATAGGAAGGGAGGGAGGAAGGAAGGAAGAAAGAGACAAAGGAAGGGAAGAAGGGAGGGAGGAAGGAAGGAAGGAAGGAAGGAAGGAAGGAAGGAAGGAAGGAAGGAAGGAAGGAAGGAAGGAAGGAAGGAAGGAAGGAAATTAGGGTTGAGGAAATGTCTCAGTGGATAGAGTGTTTGACATGCAAAGAAGACCAGGTTCGGTTCCCCAGATCCCACATAAAATGCTAGATGTGTATGTTAGCCCACCTATAATTTCAGCCTCAGAAGGAAAAGACTGGGAATCCCCACAGCAAACTGGCCAGCCAGACAGGGCCTTTCAGTGAGCTCTGGTTTGGTGTGAGGCCCTTCTCAGAAGAATAAGATGGCAGAACAATTGAAAATGATTCACAGTCTTAACCTCTGGATCATACACAAGAAAATACACACACACACACACACACACACACACACCCCACATGTGCATATACTTGAAAATGGACAGAAAAGAGTGATATTTCAATCAAGCATTTGTTTCTTGAACACAAGGTGGAAAGAAATGTGCAAGGAAATCCCAGGCAGGACCATGGCAAGTGGAACACGTGTTGTGTCTAAGAGCACTTTTCAGGCTTCTTTTGCTGTGGAACGCGGTGAGCCACCCAGCGGAACCACATGGAACTGCAGCTGACCTGAGTGCTCGGACTGTGGACTGGACACTCTGCTCCCACTGCAGAGAAATTTCTGGCAATGGAACATCAATGGCCTTTGCATATCTGGGCAGCCAATCACCCCCGACTTAGTGAGTGCGACTTACTGACACATGTGGTCTCCCTGGAGCACGTTAGAAAGATAGCACAGCGATCTTATTCAGCAGCTACTACATGAGCAATGGCTACCAAGGTCGTTCTAGGAAGGATGTGCCGACACCACCTGTCCCAGGTGAGGCAAGTATCATAGTTAGAAATAGGTGACAATTTTGTGGATGGCTAAGAATATGAGTTCTGGGCAAAATTGTAGAGAATCAGTGGTTGAATTAGGCCCGGGCAAGTCTGCAGGAGATTGTCTAGATGATGGGAAAGGCCCAGCCCATGATGGGCAGGACTAGAGTCCCGGCAGGTGAATAAGATAAAGGGAGTGAATTAGGCATCTTTTTTATAGTTGGCCAGACATGCTTGTCTAGCAAGTAGGGATTGTCCCTCTCTCAGCGGTCCTGAGATGTATGGATATGGGGTGGCCAGTCCCCTCAGCCCTTGGTGTTTGCTATGAGCTTTCCTGCCAAGCTGAAGAAGGAATCGTAACCTGAAATCCCTTGCTCCCTTAAGCTGAGGTCATGCGTTTGTCAGCTGCAATGCAGAGTAACTGTGACAGTAGGTAAATGGGCAGCTGAACAGAAGCGGGATGCTGAGGTGTAAAGAAGACATGTCTCTGCTTGCATCAGACAGCAGACACGCCCACACATCACAGAGAGTAGAAAGCAGGAAAGGAAGTTTCACAGGCGTAGATATATAGGCCGGAAATAATGATAAATGACATCCAATGATGATATCATTATCACTTTGTGGAACTTAAAGGATACAGTAGACTGAGAAATACGACTTGAGAGAGATGGTCTGTGTGTACACTTGATGTTTTAAGCTTAAATACATAGATAATATGACTGGTAAATTAGCCTCATAGCCAGTTCTTGGAACTTGTATAACCCCTTTCTCATGAGTCCATGCCCACTATGCAGAAATGGTTTCTTGTGATTTTTTTATCCAATTTCTTATGTTTTACAGTGAATCTGCTACCATATTTCTGTGAGTCTCAGTTGATGTATTTTAAATCCTGAGGTCTTAGACCTTCCATTTTGGTGAAGGATATGTTCAGATTTTTAAAAAAATAGATGAAAAGTTGGAAATCTTCCCAGACTTTAGGTTGAACGAGATTGGGAGCCGGGGAGACAGCTCAGCAGGTAGAGCACGTGCCATGTGAGCACAATGACCTGGGTTCACATCCCCAGACCCCACGTGAAAGTCAGATGCAGAAGGTCAAGTGTCTGCAATCCCTGTGCACCTGTGGGAACTGAGAAACAGAACAGGAGCTTCTCCATAAGCTCCCGGGCCAGGCGGGCTGGCTTATGCAGCACAGAGGAAACCCTGACTCAGACAAGGGGGACAGGTGGGGGATGACACCCAAAGGCTGACCTCTGACACCCATGTGCACTCATGTGAACAACACACACACACTCATACATGATGCTCATGTATATCCAAACACATCCTCATACATCACCCACACATGCTCTCATATATCATATACATGCATACCCTAACATGCATGCATACATACACACTCATACATATACTCATGTATACCCAAACACACATCTTCATAAATAACACACATACGCAAACACACACACTCTCATACATGATACTTATGTATACCCGAACACAAATGACCTCATATCACACTCACAAACACAAACAATACATGCTCTTAAAAATCATTCACATTAATACCCTAACACATACACACACACTTATACATGATACCCATTGTAACAGCTACTCTTTACTATTGTTGTGAGAGAGCACCCAAAGTCAATCAACTTAAGGGAGAAAGGGAGGTTTATTCAGCTTACGGTTTCAGAGGGATGTTACAGTCTCTTGAAGCAGAGGCGGCATGGCTGGCTGGCCAAAGCTGGAGGGAGCTAAGTCACCGCAGACATCTTGGAAGCTGAGAGCTGCAGACTGTTTGCTGCAAAGATAGACTTCTAGAGGTAGGGTGGGACTAATCCATCTCAAGGCCCACTCCTTGTGACTGCCTTCCTCCAGCAAGGCTCCACATTTCAAGGTGACATGACCTTGCCGAACACATGAGACTGTGGGGGTCACATTTCAAACCATAACACTTATGTATACCCAAACACAACACACAAATGCACACATACTCTCATACATCATACACATGCATATACCCTAATATACACGTGCATATACACACTCTCCTCTCTTTCATACATGATACTCATGTATACCCAAACATATCCTCCTAGATCATACACACATGAACACATACAATCTCATACATCATACACATGAATATCATAACACACATGCATATACACACTCATACATGATACTCATATATACTCTTATATATCACATACCCACACACATGCTCTCATATATCATGCACATGCATATCCTAACACACATGCTTGTATACATACACACACACACACACACACACACACACACACGTGCACACACATAAATTGAACCAAACCTTTGCTTCTCTGAAGGAAAGCAGCTGCCAAAAGCATGTTGAACTGTTGCCATGGAGAACACCATTGTCGAACCCGATGTGATGCTTCGAGGGGGCATTGTGTCAATGCAGTGTGCATTTCACATAGAACCTGGCACAGAACAAGGCCAACATAGGAATAACATGGTCATTGGTACTGTATAGAGATATTCTTTCGCAAAAGCTACCAGCTAAGCAGCCTTTCCTTATTGCTGCAACCTCATGGCTGATACAAGCAACCTACAGGTGGTAGGATTCAGGCTGGACTATCCCTAAAGGGATGGGTCCATCCAGACATAGCAGGTATTTGGGACTCTGTATTGAGTGGAGGGAATTTACAACACAGCTTGTCATACACCCACCAGGAAGCAGAGCGCTCAGGTCTCAGCCCTTAGGACCCCCCCTCCCCTTCACTCTAGCCCCACTTCCTAAAAGTTCCACTCCCCCCCATGAAATAGCACCACTAAATGTAAACCAAGTATTTAACATGTGAACCTTTGGGGAACAGTTCCTAGAAAACAGAAAGCCCGTCACCCTTCATACTTGCCACTCAAATGCCCTCCATGACAATAATATATAGTCTATGTCACAAACAACCCTAAGACAAAACCCCAGGCAGGAAGCACATGGTCGAGCCCTTGCATGAGTTTCTAGTCTTCTCTCTGAGTCTCCCACTTGCATCTCATGGCACTAATAGAATCCCATGTTAACCAGTTTTGTTTCTGTGCCTACACCTCTCACAAAATACATATTACAGAGATTTCCAGTAATGCTAGTCATTCCATAAGTGCATGAAGCTGGTCACTTTCAGAAAGGTAACAGCACATGGAAAGAAAGTGCCAGACTCCAGAATGCACAAGATCCCCTTGCCTGTAGCCCAACTCTGTGCACTCTGTGACTCCTACGTGTCCTACAAGGTAATGTGCAATAACAACAACAGAAATGTGTGGATTAGTTAGTGAGCATGAGCATCTATCCTGGATTCTCACACATTCTCTGTGCACATGTTTGTTCGTACAATCATTTTTGGACAGCTGTGAAAATCTGAACTATAAATCTGAATGTATCCATAGTTTCTGATGCACACGTTCAGCTCTCAGGGTGTGTGCATGCATTTATCTTTGAATGAGCTCATCCTGACAGTAAAGATAAATAAGCAAACCACACATCCATGAGCCATAGAATGGGAGAATAAAATTTTCAAATATTCATATAAGGGAACACACTCCAGTAAAAAGAATAAACAAAACACTAAAGTATTTTGTTTGCAGCCCAAGGATTAATTATGCAAACACTGTATTGAATGAATGAGTCAGAGGATCTCATCCCCCAGAGTTAGCCAAACTGTTGTGTGCTATGAGAAGCCACAGTTCTGGTGGCCTAGACTGTCCACTGAAGGTGTCGCAGGGTCCCTCGGGCACTCGGGTACTGGCCACCAGCTGTCAGCCAAGCAACTAGATTTGTTTGTCAAAATGCTCGTACCTATACAGTTCATACTCTCATGCTTGTTCTGGGCTGGCGTTAGACTTCATAACATTTTCCTAAAGATGAAGGGAAGTAATCAATTTAATTAATCACATTACCAAAATAATGAAGAAAATAATAAAACCATCACCGCTGATGCAGAAAAAGCAATTTATAAAATTGATTCTTAATGAAAACTTTCTTGGGAAACTTGCCATAAAATAGAACTCCATTAGTCTGATAGAGAATATCTATAAATCTTTCAGGAAACTCACATTTCTGTGTCAAATATTAAAAGCTTTCTGTTGAGATCAGAAATCAAAGATGTCTGCTATCGCCAAGCCCCTGACATTTTGCTAAAAGTCCTAACTAATATAGGATCCAGACAGGAGAAGCAAAAAGACCATTATTCATGGATGACTTGATAAAGCATCATAAAATAATCAAGATACAAACTATCACAATTAACACAAACACTTAGCATGATGTAGAAGCTAAATGTGACACTTTATTTGTAGATATGCACAAACATAAAAAATCAGAGAATTAAAATGCATTAAAAACTTAGTCATTAAACCATTGTAAAAACCACTGAACATCCCAAAGAACATGATGAAGATTTTTATTTTTTATTTAAAATTATATTATTCTCTTTGACTGCAAGTATGTGGGGTACAATGCAATGATTTGATATATATAAATAAAGCATAATGTTCATCAGGATAATTACTACTTATCTCTCCTTAAACACTTATCATTTCTATGTGTTGGAAACCTATGAACCTCTAATTTCTTAGAAAATCTAACAAACTGTTTTAAAATGTTCTCACCCTGTGGAGCTTTAGAGCACTAGAGTTTGTTCCCTCTGTGTAGCTGGGAGACTCTTTATTTGATATCCTGCTCTTCTGTCCTTACATGTATGAAAATGTATTTTAGATTCCACTATGACTAGGAACCTAACATGTGGTGTTGGTCATCCTGTACTGTACTTATGTCACTTAACAGAAACCTTTTCCAGTCCAATACATGGAGTCACAAAATTCATTCCTTGGTATGACTGAGTAGTATTGCATTTGTGTGTGTGTGTGTGTGTGTGTGTGTGTGTGTGTGTCCATGTATTATGTATACATGTACTGTATACATGCATGTTTATGTGTGGGCACGTGTGCATACATGCATAAATATGTATGTAAAAGTATGTGTGTGCATGCATGTTTGTGGGTATGCATATGTGCATGCATTGTATATACATGAAGTATGTTGACGTGTGTTAATGTGTAGGCATGTGTGCATGTGTATGTCAATATGTGTGTACACACATACATGTGTGCATGCATGTGTTTGTGTGTGTGTGTCCAGAGTTGGGATGACTATAAGATATGGAAGTTCTATCATTAGTGTTTTTCAATGAGCCTCCATAGTGACTTCTACAGTCACTGCATGTATTTAAAAATCCCAACCATGTCTGAGGTTCCCTTTTCCTTTATCCTCACCAGTATGTGTTATTTTTACGTTTTTTCAATATGTCATTCCAACTGGTGTAGATGATCTCTCAGCACCGTGTTGCTTTGCATATCTATGAACTATGTGATAGTGGGCATTCCTCCCGTGCTTATTGATCATCTACAGGTCTTGAGAAATGTCTATTGAGATCATTGTTCTGGTTCTAAATAGAATTAGTTGCTGTTGACTCAGTTCGGTTTTGCTGCTTTAGGATTTTTTTTTTTAGGTTCCTTAGACTTTAAATATTAAGCCGTTGTGAGGTGTGTAATTTGCAAGTGTCTTTTCTTCCTTTGGTTGCTTGTTTCTTGCTTTGCATTCATTTCTCGATTTTACCTAACCCTGTGGAAGTGCTTTTACTTTTTATTCCCTTGTGCATTTGTGCTCAAAAACCAAAGAACAACAACAAAATACATTGTAACTATCCAAAACCTTAAATCATTTTAAGGTCTTGGGATATAGCTCAGTGGTACTTATCTAGCTTGTTCAAGATCCTAGGTTCAATTCCACCTGAATAAAAGATAAAGTACCCCCATTTTCACTCCCCATGTTATTCTCAGATAATTGAATTAGAAAATTAGAAAAACTTTGAGTTGATCATTTTCACACAGTGAGACAGAGCACAGCTTCCCATGTATCCATGTGAATATCTAGTGCCCCTAGTTCTTACTGTCGAAGAGGTGGTTCTTGTCCAGTGCTTGTTGGGTGTCTCTGACAAAGGGAAGTTGGACATAGATGGGTGAAACTATGTTCAGACCTTTTATTCTGTACTGGTGCATTTGCCAAGCTCTTCTACTTGGGGTTGTTTCTGGAATGTTTCATTCCTCCCATTGTTGATGGTGTTTTTTTTCACTTCTTCCTGGTTAAAAGTATCTGGTTGATCTCAGTGAAAATAGTTTACATTATTTTTGTATAAATCCCTAAAGTATACTAATCATACGTACTAATGAATTTGACCGTGTAACATGAGCTTGAATCTCATATTATGTCTGTGGCTTGTTTATCTCCTCATAATGTATTCAGGATCCTTTGTGTTTTCATGTGACTGTCAAGATTTTATTCTCTCCTGTGAAAATTGCCATTGATGTTCTGATAGGCATTATATTGAACCTGTAAGTCATTTAGGGCAATATGGACATTTCAATAACTTTAATTCTTCCAATACTTCCCCGTAGGAACCACTATTTTGAGAAATGAACACATTCTAAGAAACACTTTAAAAAACTCGGTAAAACTCAGTGGTAGAAAGCTTGTCCAGCATGTATGAGACTCTGGATTTGAACTCCAGCATCAAAAAAAATTTTTTTTTAAGCAAAATACTCTACTCAGAGATTCTGGAATCTCCAAGTGTTGCTAATTGACGTGTTCTATGTTTGCTTCCATTCAATTTCATTCAGAATTTAGAAACTATTTCTGTACTAGTTGCCACCTAGAGTTAATAAAACGTAGTCTATTTTTATTGTTTTCAGTCAATATGTAACTTTTTAACCTTCTTCCAGAACATCAAGCTTTTCATTTTAGAAAGAACAAACAGAGATCATACATCATAGGAATATTTAAAGCAACGCCTGCCAGATCTTAAAATAAAGATTCAAAGGATGCCATGACCGAGGACTATCACAGTAGCATTCGAAGAGACTGGGAAATCATCTGACAGCCACATGGCTCACTGAGAAAATCATTTTAAAGCCATCCTTGTTCACTGATGTTCTCTTGAAAAAGTACTGGTCTTTTAGTCATGCACTTGCTCAACATGTCTGGTGTGCATGTGTTCTGTGACAGTCACATGTCAGAAGCCAAAGGTAGAATTAGAAGTCTGGTCTTTGTTAGAGTCCTTCTCTGCTCTTCTCTTCCCGCCCCTTCTGTCTCTCTCTCATATATTTCATTCTCCCATTCAGACACTTTTCGGCCACATGGTGATGTCGATTAGCTTGTGACAATCCTCCTAGCTATCTTTACTTTGCTTCTAGATCAAAGTACCCAGGGTGCATTTTCACTGAAGATACAAAGAAATTGTGACAGATATGCCCTCCAATGAAAGCAACAATAGATCAAGCTGCTTTATTTTAATAGGTGATTCTGTAGCTGAACACACGTCATGATGGAATGAACTGTGTGACTGGTTGTTATAGATCACATGAGTGTATCTTAGAAATAGAAATGTTCTGAAATGCATCTTATTCTTCAACAGTATTTCTAAGTACAGAATACGCTAATCTGATTAGCACCTCTTTTCATTTTCAATTCTTACTTTAAAACAATGCCTTTGGAGCAGTGACCTGAAGATCTACCAAGTGCTAAATTTTCAGACTTTGTATGAAATAACATATTTGCAAAAAAGTTCATATAAATTTCATACATGTACACATTTAATACATATATATGATTATCTTGATATATATATATCCAAATCATGCTGAGCATTATAAATAATGTCTCAATATCACCCCACATTTTTTTTACCCAGCATTTTAAAAAGTCAAGAACCTCACTTAGATTTATTACCTTGCTTATATAATAAGACCCTTATGGACAGAACAGACTATATTTACAGGTGGTTTAAAATCCTGAAAAATAAAATCGTTTCACTCCCCTTCAGCTATTAAAATTAAGGAAAAAGCCATGTAGTCACCATCTTTGGAAATAATACTGCTCTTATTTTTCTCATTTTATATGAAACAAAAATTGTCCCTGGTTTCCTTCATGTGATTATGGGCATGCTTGTTTCTACGAGACCTAAGTTTTGCCGATGGTGTTTTCTAGGACTGCTAAGACCACAGAACTTTTGAATCTTTTGCTGAAATATCTATGTAGGCACATGTCAACTGCAATACCATGAGGCAAGTGGGTCCATGCTAACACAGATAAGGCTGGCATCTCCATGGTTATGCAGCCCCATGTGTGCCCATGGGAATGTGGGGGAGCGAGACCCAATCATCTCTGCAAGGCCGGCTTACTCGGCAATCATGAAGAGATGCAGTCTCACACTGGGGAGAAAGTGAGGAAGGACACCCAAAGGTGGTTGTCTTCTGACCTCTACATGTATCATGCCACCTGCATGTTACACCCACACACAGGTGTGCACATACACACACTTAGAATCAAATAGATAGATTGGCACACTGGTAAAGTGGACAAAAGACAAATCATGGCTGATTGCATATGGAGAAGGTCCAGATCTGACCAGAGAGATCAGGAGAACAGCTTTGTGCATGTGCCATCGAACAGGGACAAGCTGAGTTATGACGTCACTGAACACAACTATCATGCTTGGTGCATTTAGCTTGTTACCCGTTCAGCTGAACAACTGGTGACCATTCACCGACTTTTACCACATCAAATCCAAATTGACATTGACACCATTCTATTCTTCCCTAACCTTTGGAGCCTTCTATAGACAAACCAAGACAGAAACCTCTGGACAGAAAAGAAGGAAAAATATAACAGTACTTTCTTTACTTAAAGTGTTTAAATATCATGAGTGCCAGGTAGCTTGCTATCCCCATGAGCTGCCGCAACCCAAACCCTTTCTTTATTCAGGCTCTGCCATCATAATGGTCAATCGTGTGGCCACTGCAATCAGAATTACCTTTAGCAACCCCCCATCACATTTTACTGCCCTGTCCTATCCTACCCACTCCTTTCTTTTTACTTAAAATTATATCAAGAGTACTTTTCCTCTGAAACCTTTTTTAACAAAAAAGAACCTAAGACACATAGATGTCTCCAGAAAGATGATAATTAAGAACAGATTGTGGCTCGGTTCACTTAATATTCCATTTGCATAGCAATTCAGTGCAGCACCCTTTCTTGCCCCACCTTTTTATTATGCTCAGGGTGGAGACACTGAATGAATATGCGAATGAAAGTGTCCAGATTATCTATGCAAGCAGAACTGGGAGCTCCCTTCTGCAACATCATCAGCAACATAGTTACCAGCTCTGGGCCACATTATGAAGGAAACAACCAACCGGCCTTATACAGAAAGCTAAGCAATAGCAACATGAATAATTGTCCAAAAAGGCCAGAGTTTAATTAATAACTGACAGGTTCCCTAACCTTTGACCCTTCTTCTCACTTAGGACCAACATTAGAAAACCCTCTGCAGTGCAAATGAGAAGTTGTACCTGTAGCCAATCATTAAAAGGCTCCACATTCTTAAGTCTTCCTACAAGGTCACTATGCTAAGAGTCTTGGGTCAGAACACACCAGAAACCCTCTGTTTATTCCAGTAGAAAGCTTCATTTTCTCCCTCCTTTTGGAATCTCAACTTTGCTTGAAATGATGAGGACTGACTCCCTTGCTCTAAGAAACTCTAAATTATTCACGGTAGCTGCCTCTCATCTGACACTCCATCCTGCAGGGCAACGAGACACCATGTTTCCTATGATTGACACTCCGAAGGTTACAGTGGGAGTGCGCCAGGAGCAGAAGGAGAACCTTGTCTTTGTTATTCTCCTTGTTGGTAATTCTTCTTAGTGCCCCAGGTTTAGCAATAGTTGGTCCTGGTCGTCAACATGTGATATCTGCACTCATAATACAACTTTATAATATCCGTTCAGGGGTAGCTGGATTCCTGCAGCTATTCTAGATAATCAACTGATTCATGGTGGAGATGGAGCATCTCTAATTTGTAAATCCAAACTCCTAACTGCACCATGGGTTGGAGCTTCTCTGTGAGCTGACGGCATGACATCACCAAGCGGACCATTCCACACCTGACTTCCCATAGCAGGTGACTGTCAAAACAGGCTAAAAATACCACACACAGTTATCTTGAGGCTGTTTTCAGAAGGATGGCACAGGTGAAATATAAATAAATTTCATGTTTAGACATGGGTCCTCTCCAAGATATCTCATATATATGCAAATACTAAAAAAAAAAATCTTGAAAGGAAAAAAATCTCAAATCCGAAATGTGTCTGGCCTCATTTTGAATGAGGACACTACATCTATGACAGGTTCTCTCCCTTATTACTGACAATTGTTTTTGTGTCCGCTCTTCCCTACGCATCCCAACATCATAAACGCCAAAATGATGTCAATTGAAATGAAATCACCTAAAAGTTCACTTATTTTCTGTTCGTGCCACATTCATGAGGAAAACTCTGGTTTATTTTCCCTGGAACCTCTGTTCATCTCAAGCAGATAACTTACGAAGTACATGCTGCCAGTGTTATTTTTATTTTGCATGTGTGTGAGCATAGCCTTTCACACACAGTTCCACTGCACATGTGGAGGACATAGAATAGTTTCAGAGGTGGACCCTCACCTTCTGCCATGTTTTGTTAGGGTCCAAAATCTCTCAAAGACCAGCGAAGACGTGTATGCAAAGGTAAGAGCATTTTATTCAACCCAGCATGCTGGGGTCCACCATTGAACAGAGAAAATGGTGACCATGAGTGCAACTGAGAGGCTTTATTAGAGAGAGAGAGAGATGGACAGAGAGAGAGACAGAGAGAATGAGACTGGTACCAGGGCTTACACGCACAGGCAGGGTACTGTGTGTGCAGCCCCGAATTACATCTCCACATAGTTTTTATACATAAGGGACAAAGGAGGTTGCATGCCCCACCAAAGCAGTTTAGCCAACAATGTTTTACAGTCTTATGGGCATGCAGGCTTCTCGCAGGCCCTCTGGCCAAATGGCATTCTCTTAGAGTCTGGGTGGTATGTTCTTATCTTAACTGCCCTTAGGACTGATTGGTTAGTATTAGTCCAGGGACTTTGTATGACTTCCTTGAGTCGATTTCTGCAGAGTCACCCAGTTTATGAGAATTTGAAACTTCGGCCTAGCATGGAGTCTGAGGCCTGTTATGGCGTTAACCTAGCTTGGCCTTCTCAGTTTGAGAGAGGGGCTCTTGCTCTTTACCGGTGTGTGTCTCAGGTGAGCGGGTGCATAAGTTTCAAAGGGTTCTTATGCTCATTCCTGGAATCTCCCAGGAGGACTGCTGGGATTATAGAGGTGCACTACTAAGTCAAGCTTCACATGACGTCTGGGGATTCAGACTCGAGTTTTTGTCTTAGCACTGCAAGTGCTTTACCCACTGAGCTTTTTGTTGATGTCAATGTAATTACAGGAAAAAGAAGGTGAGAGGAAAGGGAAGAGAGGCAAAGAATGACGAGAATTTTTGACAAAGAAGTGAATAATGTAGATGGCCTCATCTTGCAAGAAGAAACGTGCATCATGCATGCACACCAGGCACCTCTGAGTTGCTTGTATTGGAAGTCCCTACCTCACACTGAGTCAGAAAGTAGAGAAAATAATGTGTCTGACAACTTACTCCCTTCTCCTGTCTCTCGCTGATCAAATTGTTCGCCCTACTAGTAGTTACGTCTTTTTAGTTCGCTTGAGCCAGGTGTTCTCTGAAGAACCCAAGAGTGCTAGATACATGTGTAGGTGTCAACTTGACGATCAGAACACTGAGCTCTGGGCACATTTGCAAAGAATTAGTGACTGAGGCCAACCCTTGAGCAAAGCAAACCTGCAAGCAATTTGTCTGATTGATGGGGGAAGACCCAGCTCATAGTGGGAGGATCATCCCCGGGCAAGTAGATAAGATGGAGGGAGCTGGTTCAGCAAGCTGGTTCTTCAGTCAACTTGGACAGAGACTGGCAAGTGAGGTTTGCCCCTCTCTCAGCAATCCCTGTGAATATAACATGGCCAATTCCCTCAGCTCTTGCTGTTCTTGGCCCGCACTTTCTTGCCAAGGCTGGACTAAGAACTGTAATTGAGACTCATAGGAAGGACTAAAACCCTCTTGTTCCCTTAAGCTCTCTGGTCATGAATTTATCAGGAATTTGCAGATCAACTGCAGTATCGAGTGAGTGCACACTATGTGTGTGATGTCTAACAATCTATCAGTTCAGGACTCTGTGTTGGAGCTTCAATGGCTATGAAATGACCCCCTAGCCCCCACCACCATCTACAGATACCAGCACCATCCCGGAGGAGTACAGAGTAGCTGACATGACTCTTAGGTGTCAAGATTGTGGGCAGGATTTAAAAATTTCCATGAAAAAAAAATTTCCATGAAAAAATGACCAAGGAAAACTCAAAAATTAAAGATAACTCAATCCTTAAAAAAAAAATTCTGCTCAAAAGGAAAAAGGAGGAAGAAAAACCTATAGCTTGCAAAACTGTATGTTGCCAGAATGAACAGCCACCTGCTCTCCTAACCCAGCGAACAAGTAAAATCACAATATTTAATAATGCTCACCCCCCACATCATTTGTCTTCAGCTGGTGTGAGCACAGAGAGGCAATGTGGAGAATTAAATTAATCTACCCCCTGGGATTAAGGATTGAGTTCAGCTAGTGGGACTAAGATAAATATAAAGAAAACATAAAACATGGTTTTATGCCTGAAAGCAGTTCTTTTGAGGGAAAAGATCAATATCGCTTTTGATGTAAAAACATATTCCTACACACATCACAGGGAGAGAGCATTAATTCTAGGCAAAGCTATCCTCGATGAGGTAGTGCAAGGTTTTTCAGCTGCAACCATGTACATTGAGAAAAGAAGTATGGGATTCAGCTAGAGACACTCATTAATAAAAATAATAACATCATTTCCTTCATTAGCAGGTGTTTATAACACATAGCAAGTTTTAGTTCTGAAGTGATTTTTTTTTCAAGCAAGACCAAGTGCCGATCTCAGAGTTGTGAATGAAACTCATCCTCAGAGCACACATGGTCTTACAAGATGAGAAACATCAGAAAAGACCCTGGAGCAAATGAATATGAGAAAATTAGAGCGTGTGCTTGAGGAATGTGCAAACGTTTGGCTATTACAGTACTTTCCCTCCGTGTATCTGTAAGTCTCGTAACATACATCACCGATTCTGCCGGGTCGGCTTTCAGATATGAAATGCAACTCCCACCACCTCTTCCCTCTGCCCCAGCCCTCCAGCAAGGATCCCTTCCTTTCTCAGAATGATGCATGCATACAGGAATGAATGTGGCACTGAACTGACCTGCCCCAGGATGTGATGGAAATCACAGTGGACCCAGTGATAAAAGATAGAATTTCAGATGCCCAGCATGGGACTGTGGGCCATGCGATGCTGGGAAGGAAACCCCACTTCTCCAAGCATCAGCATCTTGCTGACATAAGGAATAAAGTCAGCTGACCTCGTACACACCATATTAATTAAGATACACGAATAAAGTACCATTTTATTTACTTATGAGAGGGAGAGATGGGGCGACAGGTGCAGACTTGCCACAGCATGTGTGTGGAGGCCAGAGAGAAACTTCTGGAAGTCACTAATCTCCTTCCACCATGAGGGCTCTGGGGATCAAACTTAAATTGCCAAGTTTGCAGGCAGGAGCCTTTACCTGCTGATCCAATACTCTCTTTCTGATCCTTTTATTTTCCAATTTATTTTTACATTTATCTATCTATTTATTTATTTATTAATTTAGTGTGTGCGTGTGCGCATGTGTGCACACGTGCACACACCACAGTGCACATGAAACAATTTTATAATAAAAGAGAAGGGGAGTAGAGGGACTTAAAAAGGCAAAAATTTATTTATGCTGTCTTGCTTCCCAACCATAGGAATGTGAAAAGCCAAGTCCGGTGTGTCAGGCAGTATGCACTGCAAGCAACTCAGACTCTTTTGTTCTTATTCTACATTCCTAGTGAGACAGCATGTCATGTCCACAGTCCAGCTGACCACAGGAAAGTGGGGTGCAACCCATCCTGTCTTTTGAGGTTAGAACCATCTCTACTGAGAGTTAGTGGTTAATTTTTCAGGAACATGTGAGTCATTTGTTAAGCAGAGTCTTCATTAAAAATTAATTACATAAATCCTTGCTTAGGCAAATTTTATTAAAAATGAGGGCAAGAGAAATTCAGAATCGGTCTCTTCCCAATGACGTGAGCCCCACTTCACTGCCCGTGTGTGGTGACGTATGTCTGCTGTGCAGACACAGGGCGGAGCTCGGTGCTGTGCTGCAACACAACTTCTGTGACAGAGGAGTCATTTCATATTGTTAGCTTGAGATGAATCATGGCGCCTCTCTTTATGCTGCTAGAATCAGCAAATACTGCAAGGCTGGGCTTAGATGATTATTTAGTTCATCTTCTGGAGTAGGGGCTGGCAGTCTTTGAACTGAGGATGATTTTTATCTATTTATTCCTTTGATCACTCATTCATTCATTCATCTGCTTATTTCACATTTTAGAGCATGAGTAAAAGATGAAGAGGAATGGAGAGAGAGAGAGAGTGAGAGAGAGAGAGAGAGAGAAGAGAGAGAAAGAAGGGTAAAAAGCTAGACTATGCCTGCAAAGCTTAGAGAATTTTCCAGAAGACTCATTACTATAACTGTTTAGTGCACCTGGTAGATAAGACATTAAAAATGATGCAAATTAATCTGGAAACCTTCCCTGATGACCATGCAGGGGGAGGATCCAGAAACTGCTTTGCTTTGTGTCACTTGGCCTCACCTCGTTTCAAAGTCAGCAAGAGAGTCTCCCTCCACTCTTCTAGAATCCCTGCCTCTCTTTGAGGTGCTGTGCAGGATCGGCCCAGATCCCTTTCATAAGTCGGGGTGGCTGAGGATGACATCCCTTTCTTTTATCTTTTTTCACTTTCATGGTTATGCATGTGAGGTGCGTATAGATGTATATGCATGTCTATATGTGGGTGTGCATGCATGAATGTGCAATGGATGTGGAGACCTGAAGTTGCTATCAGGAATCATCCTCGATTGCTCTCTTACCTTATTCTTTTGAAGCAGGTTGTCTAATCAAATTCAGAACTCACCACGGTGAGTGGGAATCCATGGTCTCCTTCTTCTGAGATCAGAGTTACAGGTGGACTTCTTGTGTGTGGCAAGTGCTGTAACCACCAGGCAATCATGCTGGCTTTCTCTCTTTCTCTGAGCCAACTGTGCCATGAACCACCATGTCATCACAAAGTGGATAGTGTCCTATCATCTTGTCTCAAAAGTCACAGTCAGTTGGAAGAACAGACTCGACTCACTAGGGTTCGTCTTAGAATTCTTCCTTCTGCAATAGGAACTTTGAAGTCTGTTGATATCGCCCTCTTCCATTTTCACTTTGAGGACAGAGCATGATTATGGACATAGGAAAATAATTCATCATGATGAAGGTTCAAAAGCTAAAACTGTGGCCAAATCCTGGGCCTTGGAGTCATCCGAATGCGTTCTTAGCAACAGAAGTTTTGATTTTATTACTTTTTAATTGATCAGCTCATTTTGCCAGTTCCTAGCTTGATTTCCAGGTTGTAATGCTGCCATCAAGTCTGACAAGTTCTGCCAAGTCCCCAGAGACAAAGGAGAATTTCACAGGACACACTCTAGGGACCATGCGGCAAGGACGCTGCCCAGCAAACTTCTTTGTTTCTTGCTTGGTGTCTGAAAGAGAAGACTTTACTGTCTTTGCTTCTCCTTCCCTCTGCCTTCTCTCCCTTCTTTCTTCTCTCCCCTCCCCTTTCTTCCTCTTCCCTTTGTTTTCATCTTGTCTTGTCTCCTCTACTCTCTTCTTCTTTCTTCTCCTCTCCTTCTGTCTCCTTTTCTTCTTCATTTCACTAACACACTTAGAAATATATGTCTAAAACAAAGACATTTAGAGTCTAGCAAGGGGAACTCAGCATACACTTTTGAACAATCTCCATACACTGTGTTCTTGGTCAGAAATCAAAATCGCTTCAATTACAATGTTAAAATCCTATGTACACCCTGCATCTGTGGCCCATAATGTCCATGCACTGGTTCAGTAGCAATTCCGTGGCATCCATGCATGAGTAGGCAGCAATTCTGTGGTGTCCATGGTGGGTTGTGTAGCAATTCCCTAAGGAAAAGGGCCATCCTTGCTCCTTGCACATCCAAGTTTTCAAGGAACAGATTCAAAGGGACCACGAGAAGCAGCTGTCTGCTATTCCTTTTGACAGAAGGAGATAGGACTTTGCTTTGAGTTCCTTTTTAAATGACAGCAGCATTTTAAGTATTGATGGCTAACAAAGACTCATGTGAGGTGTAGAAATAAAGCAATAACCAGCATGCTGTGTTTTTCATGAGATCTGCAGAAGATGTAGATGATGCATCCAGAGGGTCTGGCATTTGCCTTTTCAAATGCCCAAGGCGTTACCGGCACCACCCTGTTCCTAACAAAGCAATGCCCCCAGCTTTTAAGATAAAAAGATTCTGGTAAAAACAACCAAAATATTTAGAGAACATAGACATCTTACACCTAAAAAGCTATTTATTCTTTTTTTTTTTTTTAAAGCTTGGGCCACCATAGGAGATCACAAAGACAAAAGAAAATAATTGTACTCCCAGAATTCCTTGCTGCCTGACATCTAGCCAATATCTGTCTGGCCCTCCTCCTGTTTGCTGCCAGCAAGAGAGAAGAGTTGTGTGATACAATCAAAGCCCCTTGCCCGCCCCCAGGTCAGCAAATAGGATTGAACAGACACAAACAGCCGCAGCAGAAAGTCCAGAGATTGTGGTGTCCAGGGACCTTCTGGAAGGCCAACCCTGGATGTCAGCCTCTAAAACTGCTTTCCTAGCGGGTGAGAAGATGGGTCTAGATATCTCTTCGATGACTGACAATGCAGGAAGAGAGAGGGGGGAAAAGAGAGGAAGGGAAAGAGGGAGAGTGAAGGAGAGGGGAGAGAGAGAGAGAGAGAGAGAGAGAGAGAGAGAGAGGGTAGGGGAGGAGAAGAAGAGGAGGAGGAGCTAAGAGAAGAGCAGGGTAAGGGGGAGGGAAAAGGCAAGGAGAGGGGAGGCCAGGATGAAGTGAGGGGAGGGGAAGGGAGGAAAGGAACCCCTACATCTTAGTATTTCTTGTTCCTCTCTCCTTGTTTCCTCTCTGGATTCATAGTTTATATTCCTTCTTATTCTAGGTGTTTGCAATTGTGTTGTTTTTAGCAAAACAACAAGGAACCCTCAGGGCCCCCATAAGCTAAGGAGAAGAAAGTACATCAATGTGACTTAAGACTTAATTCTCTGGGAGCCATGGGCCAGAGGAGTCTGTGGCTGGAGTCTGGAGAGTGAAGTGACCTGTAGCCCTTCCTGAGAAACCTCAAAGCAGGGTGCAGACTAAGCAGAATTTCTGACCGCACTTCCTAATATAGAGAACTCTACCATGAAGTCCCTTCCATGAAGATTAGCTTGGAATGAGGTAGAACAAAGTAAGCTATTGAGTCACTGCTCACGTAAGATGAGATGGAAAATGACTGTAATCCCAAAGGCGGTCAGGTGAGGACATTTCAGACACTAGCCCAACCATTGTGAGTGCAAGCTGTGTGCTTCTGCTTCTGCCCTGGCCTCAGCTTCTGCCCCATAAGAATTAAGACCACATGCTCGTTTGTGTCCCATCTGCCTGCTGACACTATTAACCATTGCGTGTGCTCCTGTAAAGTCCTGCTTTTGCTCCGCCCCTGCCCTGCTTTGGTAGAAAACAGCAGGACAAACGAAGCTTGGGTCTGGAGTTTTTTCAGAGGATGCTCTCAGATCCAGACTGCCGGCATTAAACTCCTCTTCTCCATCCTGATTGGTGTCTGAGAATTTATTCCAGAGCAACTCCCGCAACAGGGGATCAGAGAAGAGGTCCACAGAACCAATATCCTTGTCTCACTTGCTGCAGATTCCAAGGGTATCACTCAAAGTCTCCTTCATAAACTCTTCAAAAGCAAATGCTTTGCTCTCCCTGCATCATAGTTAGGCACAGGTGTCAACTTGACAGTTGATGGTCTGAGCTCTGGGCACATTTGTAGAGAATTAGTGGTTGAGTTAAACCCCTAACAAACCTGCAGGAGATTGTCTAACTGATGGGAAAGGCCTGAGCCCATGGTGGGTGGGATTAGGCCCTGGAATAAAATCCAGAGAGCTGGTTGACATAGAGTTGGCATCCTTGTGTACACTTGGCCAAACATTGTCCCTCTCTCAGCCATTACGCAGAGATGGTGTGGCCAATTCCCTCGGCCGTGGTGTTGGTAGGAGCTCTCCTGTCAAGCTAGACTGAGAAATGAAACCAGACTATCATAAGAGAAAATAAACCCCTTGTTCTCTTAAACCCTTTGATGGTGATTTATCGGCCACCATGCAGGTGAAGTGCTACAACCCTGCAAGAAGCATTGTTTTGACAAAGAGTGCCTGACTGTTTCTTTGCTCTTCCCAGAGTCACCTGATGATTGCATTGTACATGTGTCCTTGATGTCCAGGCTGGTCGACCGAGTGTATGTTCTGTCAATGAGATTGATTCCCGTAAGATTCTGAAGCTGCGGAAAGGCTTATGTCATGTTGCCCTGTTCTTCCTTTGGATCTAAAGAGGAAAAGATTTTCCTGGCAGATGTGAGATTGTGTACGTCACGAAGACTTTCCCTGGACATTTGTCTCTGTGACCACTGGCTGGGACCTCTTCCAGTCTTCCTATCTCCTCTCACCAATACTTTCCTGATCCTCTGGACCAGAATCGTGGCATGAATATTGAAAATGAGCCATAGCTTCTAGTGACTTCCGCAGCTTTTCCCATGGTTTTAACACCCAGTTCTCTATCTTAATCTGTTTTTGTAAAACACACACAATGCCAGTAAGTGACATACTCCTAATCTCGTGATGAGCGAAGACACATCAGTGTTTTGACCCTTGAGAAGAGGTGTAGTTTCAATAGAAGTAATTACAACCTTCCAAATATCTGGGCTAACTGGTCAAGAAAACAAGGCCATTTTATCAAACTTCAGTGCTATTTTTTGTGCATGTGTATGTATTGCTTGATGTGTGTTTATATTGCATGATTCCTGCCAACCTCACATGTGAGTGCATACCTGAGCATGCACATCAGTATAGACATGTGAACTTGAGTACACACACACACACACAGAAAGAGAGAGAGAGAGAGAGAGAGAGAGAGAGAGAGAGGAAAGCAGACATTAAAAATGCACTTCATTGTATTACCCCAATTTTTTTCTCAAAGTAGATTAGTTAGTAAGAAACAGATCCCTGTTTCTAATACTCCACTTGGAAAGAACAAATGTACAGTTCCTGGTTTCTACTGTAGTAAGTTTGAGAAGGGGAGGGTGCAAACCTGGCTCCCTAACACAGGAGGAAGATGACATCATAAGATGACTGAGTCTGGGCCCCATGCCAACACAGAGATGGGTCACATTGTTAATAAGACACTCCAGATTTGATTCAGTTCTCCCCATCAAACAAACAGTCTAATCAGGTTGTTTATGAAAAGAAAACCACAACAAATCTTAACACAAAAGGAATCACCAGGATCGCATCAGCCATCCTGTCAGGAGGTGGGGATACCACACTGGGAAGAAGAGTGGGTGCTGGGGACTTGGTGATATTGCTTTATGCTTTTGAAAAACGGGAAGCAATGAAAGTCTTTTACCCCAGGCTTACGGGTTGGGAATCTGCCTTTTAACAAGATCCCAGCTGATTCATTGGCAGGTTCAATTTTGAGAAGCATCATTCACTAACCATTATCCGTCGCACTCTGGAAAGAACAAGAGAATGAGCTCATAGCTCTTGGCTTTGTAATGGAGAAAGGCACTTCTAGTCACAAGAGAGAATATTCTGAAAAACAAATACAAATACATGTCAAGAACATAGAATGCCAAACTCCCTAGTGATTTTTTTTTTTTGTGAGATCAAGCTTTGGACGGAATATTCTGCTTCATGGAATAGTAAGGTCACTACCATCCACCTTACAGAGGCCCAGTCCACCATGGATATCCCTGGTTGGCACCCAACACTGCAGTCTACAAACTCTAGGAAAGAGTATAGTGTTGCACATTCATCCCCAAAGCTAGCTATGGGAATTAATTCTCCCTCTCCAAAGCTGCACAAACCCATCCTCTCCTTCTATTTTTAATCCTTCGCTGATTCCAGATGCTTCCTTCCAAGTACGATTAGTTGCCAAACAGTTGTTCTCTGTGCAGCTGCCAAGAAGACCAGCCTCAGAGGCCTGGAGCTGTGTCCATATTGGTCTCTTCCCAAACGCCATTTCCTACATCACTTTCTTTCACTAGATACATTAGGGTCTTTGAGTGAGAACATGAAATTACATGGGAGATGACATTAGTGAGTGAAGATGTCCCTTTCCAGTCAACAAGACTCTCTTACCCATCTGTCATCATTTCCATCCGTCTCACCATAGTCCCCAAATCCCAAGAAGCTCGATGCAAATTTGATTTATTGGTGGAGGATATATATGCACCAACGCAGATCGAGCACTTGCAGTGCATGAACATTCTTCCCAGACTAGTCATTGTCCTCCTGAAGTACAGCATATGTCTAGAAGGTAGTTGATAAGCTATTTTTTCCCCTTTCAATCAGTTTGGCACTCAAAATTATTATAAATGGGAAATGGCTCAGGGATTAAACCTTTTCCTTACAAGGACCTGAGTTCAGATCCCCAGATCCTGTGTAAAAATGTTATTAGGTAGTAATGGTGGTGGCCTACACTTCTGGCCATGGTAGGCAGAGTCTAGGAAGCCCCAAAGCATTAAGAAGGTAGAGCCTGGGACACCCCAGAGGAAAATAATAATGAGGTAGAATAACTCAGGATGATTCCTAAAGTCACCCTTGAGCCTCCACAGGTACAGTCAGTGGCACTAGTTTATACCCAGGTGCACCTACACCCACCCACACATATACACAGCCACACCTACATGTGCAAAAAATTACCATAAAATGTTTCCAAAAAACCATCGAGGATGCATATTTCTTTCGTTAATTTGGTGACCTTTGTGATTTATGAAATCAATTTAAAGTTTGAATTTCAAAGCCAGATCATTAGAAGAACAGAAAAAGATAAAGGAGAACAGTCGGCTAGATGCATGAACGGAGAATACCGATGATTACAGAGACACAGCACATGCCGAGTTACCCCTAGAACAAGGAATGTCATCAGCAGTAGTTAGAAGGTGCACAAAAGAAAGACGTGCCATTTTCAAAGAACTGAAGATAGTTTGGGAATTCATATTTGAGATCTGCAGAAACGAACCTATCCGAAGTGAGAAAATACATGCCAGGAAACTGGACGACAAGGACAAGCGTAGCTGTGAATTGAGACGTCAGAGTCAAAGACTGAGGACGAAGGTCACTGAGAGAAAAAGAGAGCAGCACATGTGTGGGAAACAAAAGAAACCAAGGAGATGGTGCAGAAAAATAAGCCAGGTATTTTTACTCATTTCTTCATGGGGTCTGCAGGCCATCGCTACCCTTGTTCTCCCAGAAGGAAGACCAAGACAGATCCGGGTCCATCTGCCCTTATTCTCCAGTTGCTGGGCACGGTGAACCTGAGTGCCGAGGAATGAACTGCGCATGTGTTCCCACCCGGCTGCCTTGTCGCTCTTTTACGCAGGAAGCTTTGCAGAAATCACCAGGAAGCTGAATTCCGCAAAGACTAGCAGTTACTCATTTTGCCCTTGGATTTTTTTTCTCCTTACAAAACCTTTCAAGCTAAATTAATAAACAGCCTAGATTGAAATTAAATTTTTAGCTTCATTAGTGGACATGATGAAAATTGATAATTGCTTCATCAGTAAAATGCATGTGCAAATAAGTATTTTTAAGCACTCATTTTTACTAGTCAAAGGGGACAAAGACTCACGATAGTTGTAACAGAGGATATCAAAGTATGCAAGAAGTTTTGTGGGGGGCTGGATAATCCCAAACCTCCCCATATAAATGACTGTCGAATCACACACTTACCTGTAGTTACCTTATATGGTAAGATGTGGTTGGCCAACGGAGTTGGAAAGAATGTTAAAATCAGTTAGATCCTCTAGTTGAGCTCAGTGTAATCACAAAGGCCTTCAAGGGATGGAAAGAGATATGATGTTGGAAGCAGACAGGAGAGAGAAAGAGAGACAGACAGAGAGAGACAGAGAGGAAGAGACAGAGAGAGAAATAGAGAGGCAGAGAGAGGAGACTAGGAAATGCTGTGCTACTAGTTTTGGATGAAGAAGTAGCCATAGCCAGAGAAGCATATAGTCACCAGAAGCTGGAGAAGGAAAGGACCCAGATCACCTCCTGAACCCCAGAGAGAAGACAGTGCTTGGGGACACCTTGAGTTTTACCTTTCCATCTCCAGAAATGTAAGACAACAAATATTCATGCTAAGAGGATGAATTGGTAGTAATTTGTTATGATGACAACAGTAAATTAATGCAACTATGCTGAGATATCTGACATCATTCATAATATGGAAATTAAAAAAAAATAGGATAGGGAGATGGCTCAATAGATAAGGGACTCACTCCAACCAAGATGAGGACTGGGATTCAAATCACCAAAATCCAATCCAGGAACATGGGAAGTCTTTCCACCTTCTAGTGTCTTCTGCTATTTCTTTCTTTAGGGTTTTAAAGTTTTCATTGTAAAGGTCTTTTACCTCCTTGGTTAGTTTTATACCAAAGTATTTCATTTTTTTAGGGGCTATAGTAATTGGGATTGTTTCTCTCAAGGCTTTTTCGCTTCTTTCATTCTGGGCATATAGGAAGGCTTCTGATTTTTGCACATTTATTTTGTATCCTGCCACCCTGCTGAACTTCTCAATTAGTTCCAGGAGCTTCCTGGTGGAGTTTTTGGGATCACTCAGGTATAAGATCATGTCATCTGCAAATAGGGATAGCTTGACTTCTTCCTTGCCGATTTGAATCCCTCTTATGTCCCTTCCTTGTCTTATGGCTTCGGCTAAGACTTCAAAGACAGAATCAGCATCGTAAAAATGACCATCCTACCAAAGGCAATATACAAATTCAATGCTATACCAATTAAAATCCCAAAGCAATTCTTCAAAGAAGTTGACCAAACAATCTCAAAATTCATATGGAGGCACAAAACACCCAGGACAGCAAAGACAATCCTGAGTAACAAAACACTGCTGGAGGTATTACCATATCAAACTTAAGTCTATACTACAAATCCATAGACATAAAAACAGTCTGGTACTGGCTCCAAAATAGACACACAGATCAATGGATAAGGATTGAAGACTCAGATATAAGCCCACAAAATTACAGCCATTTGGTCTTTGACAAAGGGGCCCAAAGAATCCAATGGAAAAAGAACAGCATCTTCAACAAATGGTGCTGGCAAAACTGGATCTCCACATGCAGAAGATTAAAGCTGGACCCGTACTTGTCACCATGTACAAGACTTAACTCCAAATGGATCAAAGACCTTGATATCAGGCCAGAGACTATAAAAACCATAGTTGAAAGGATAGCTGATTGGGCTAGGCCAACATTTCCTAAACAGATATCCAATGGCACAGTCACTGCTACCAATTCACAACAGTTGGGATCTTGTGAAATTAAACAGTTTCTGTTCAGATAAAGAGATTGTAACATGAGCAAAAAGGCAACCCACAGAATGGGAGAAAATCTTCACTAACCACATATCTGATAGAGCTCTACTGTCCAGAGTGCACAAAGAATTTAAAAAACGAAATACCAAGGAAACCAATGACACAATTAAAAAATGGGCCCTGGAACTTAAAAGAAATTTTACCAGGGATGAAATTAAAATGTCTAACAAATATCTTAAAAAATGCTCCACATCCTTAGCCATCAGGGAAATGCAAATCAAAACTTCCCTGAGATATCATCTCACCCCGGTCAGGATGGCAAAAATCCACAATACAAACAACGACAAATGCTGGACAGGATGTGGAGAGAAGATGTGCTGGTGGGAATGCAGGCTCATACAGCTACTCTGGAGAGCCGTCTGGAGATTCTTAAAGAAATTAAAGATTGAAATGCCATATGACCCTGCTATTCCACTTTTGGGAATAACCCCCCATGCAGCAGAGGTTCGCCTCGATAGCACAAGCACGACCATGTTCATAGCAGCACTGTTTACAATAGCAAAGTCATGGAATCAACCCAAATGTCCAACAGTTGATGAGTGGATAAGGAAACAGTGGTACATCTATACAATGGAGTACTACTCAGCCATCAAAAATGATGAATTACTGGAATTTGCCGGGAAATGGATGTCATTAGAAACAATTATATTAAGTGAAGTATCCCAAACCCAGAAAATTAAGTGCTGTATGTACTCTCTAATAGGTGGCTCCTAGTACCAAACCCACCCAGCCCACCTTGAGACACTCATAGGTAAATCTATGTATTACCTACAGTAATTGCAAGGATTATGAGCAGGAGGGATGGGGTTGGAGGGCCACACCAGAAACAAGGAGAGAAGTGATCATGTTACAGTAGAGAAAATAGGCCTCCATCAAGGACTGCAAGTAAGTAATGTGACACCTGGTTAAGTTCACAGATGTTTGTTCCTGATCATTTACAACTAAGGGGGTATGATCTCACCAGAAGGGGAGGGCATATAGTCTGGCAGATAAAAAAATAACCATTTTGCAAATGGGTGATTGACCCATCCCTCACTGAGGTTTCCTACTTTTATTACATCTACCCTTGAATGTGCTCTTATAATAAGACTCCAGTTTAACAGCTTTTTGTCTCTGGCCAGGGAGTAACATACAGTGCCCATCACGATGGAGTGAAGGGCATTGCAGGAGCAGCAAAACTGCAAAAGAAAATCAACAAACCACAATCCAGAACTTCAGAGACTCTATATCAACCACCTAGAACTAGACCAGACTAATCTCTCCCCATCCTGAAGCTCAGGGAAATTTGCAGAAGAGGGGGCGGTAAGAGTGTAAGAGCAAAAGGATGGGAGGAGCAATGATTCACAAGATACTCCACACAAGTTAGGGCCGAAGCAATCATAATTGGACTTTGCATGCCCTGCGCAATGTCCAACACACTATTGACCTCACAAAGTCTAGCATCCTTGGAGGCAAGGGATTGACAGCCACAGTAGTGTTCCTATGCTTAAGGGGAACACAGGAAAGGGTTCAGGGAAATGCCACTGGGTCCTTGTACATCATCGGAGAGGAGGACCCAGAGGAGAGTCAGGCATGCACATTAAAGGATTCTCTGGGGATTGGAGGAGGGGAGGCACTGGGGGGTGGGGAGGGAGGGGTGAGAGGAGGGCGAGCAGAGGGGTGGGGGGAGGAGGAGGGAGGGAGGGAACTGGTGTACCTATTAAGTTTGTATGAGCTGAAATAATAATAAAAAATGTATAAAAAATCACCAAAACCTATTTTTAAAAAAATCACATAGCATTGCAGCCACCTGTAATCTTTGGTCTCGAAAAATAAGAGACAAGTGATACCAAGGCACGCCAGATAGGTAGATGAGCCAACTGGCTTGCTCTGGCTCAATAGATTGACACCACCACCACTACCCCTGACTCAATAAATAACATAGAGAAAGTTTAAGAAAGACATCCCATGTCACCTCCATATGCTAGTAAAAATATGAGAACACACACACGCACCCATGCAAACATGCATATATATATATATATATATGCCCAAGCATACACAAATAATAAAAGCCAGCATAACAATAGGCTGTACTGACATGGACATGATACGGTTCCTGAAATAGAAAAGTTAATATATCCTATAGGCTATGAAGCAGCAGCAACACACTGATGCTGGTAGGCTCACTGTGGTGGGTACTGGGGTCAGTTGTCACTTTGATGACTCAAACCCACTCGTTCCGAGTACAGATCCAGGACTGGCTTGGGATGCCAGAAAATGTGATGTCATCATGAGCTGGGAAAGTACTGGAATGTAGACTCTGCCTTGGGATGAGGCTGCTGCATGAGAGAGAGACCAATTCAGGGGAGTCCTGGGTTAGGGGAACCCACAGAGGGTTAGGACTCCCACTGAATTACTCTAGCTAAAGCCCCTTCTGGGTGTATATGCAAAATCAGAGGACTATACAGCCTGCTCAGAGCACTGTGAAGAGTAACCTAGTGATTCATGTTTTAATTCACCCAGCCTAGAGAGTCATACATACTCACAAGTCCAGTAAAATTAAGAGAGCCACAGTGACGTGTAGACATCAGGGTGCAGGAATACAGACAGAGAAATCATGAGCCCAGGTTCCCTGCTCAGACCCTGTCTCAGTTCACCTGCATGTTGCTGATAAAAATGATGACAAGACTACCTAAGGGAACAAGGGGTTTATTCTCTTATGATAGTCCAGTTGCAGTTCTTAGTCCAGTTGGCAGGAGAGCATGCACTAACACCAAAGAGCCAAGGGAACTGGCCACACCATATCCACATAACATCTAAGAGAGAGACAATTCTCACTTCCAGACCAGCATGTCTGGCCAAGTATATAGGAAAATACCCCTTTTCTCAAATAGTTCCCTCTAATTTATTCTCCTATCCAGGACCTAGTTCCAATCACCACGGGCTGGGCCATCTCCATCTACCAGACAACCTCCTGCAGGTTCACTCTGGGTCTAACTCAACTAGCAATTCTCTACAAATATGCCCAGAATTCTAACTCTCAACCATCAAACTGACACCGTGTCTAACTATGATACCCTCTCTATCCTGTCCCTCACTGGGCACCAAGAATACAGGGCACAGGACTTCTACAGAAGCACAGTGGTTCTACAAAAACCTGCATTCTAGGACTGAGAGTCTATGTATCAACTAAGCTCAGGGAACTGTCTTAGAATACCCAGCCCCATCGAGAGACATACCAAGTCATGGCACAGAGTTTTGGGATCTCTTGGGAAGCAGCTGTATTAGATTGCCACATTGAGTCTGTTTGTTTGGTGGTTGAGAATGAACCCAGAGCCTTGCACATTCTAAGCAAGGATTCTATCACCAAACTTTGCCCCACCCATGAATTTTCACTTTGACATGATTTCCCAAAACTTAGTGGGGTGGGGGGAAGTATCGAGCAGAGGAAGCAGGCAATCAAGCAAGAATTTTCCCAAATGCCCCCAGGGTCAAAACTTACCAATCTTTTTAAAAGATTGAAAATTAAGGTGACATCAAACTTCTCTGAAGAAAGATACTGAAAGGAGAAAGTGCTGTAAAAGTGATTAGAGAATTCTAACAGAAGAGATTCCCCCCCCCAGGGTTTCTGTCAATTCCATACTGTAGGTGTTAAGATTTTAATATTTGAAAGTGAATGCTCTGATTTTAACTTTTACTGAACTACTGCATCAAGGTAAAAGACAACCATCTATTCTCTCATACCACTGGACAGATTAAGTCTAAATTATGTCAGCAAAATATCTAAGAGTATTCATGCATGTTCCTGAGATGTGCACTTATCTCCCAACTGACATACTTAATTTGATTTGTTATTAATATTTCAATAATAATAATAAAATTTTGCACCAAAAAAGAGCAGTGATCTACAACACAATGTGCTGTATTCCAAAATAAATTACTCACAGGAATTATGCAATAGGTTGAATTCACAGTAATCAGAAGAAACTTCCAAATGAGAGTGGCCTGTAAGAAATGATATTTATCAAATATTATTTAGCAATCTACACACACCAGCTCCTGACGCTCAGTACATTTTATGTCAGCAAGATATTGCAAAAGTGGCAGTAGATATTCATCATTACGGGATGACATTACAGTTTGTCTCTATCAAATTAAGTCAATTACAAACATATATTACCTTTCAATGTGAAAGTAAAAGACATATCAGAGTGGCTATTTTTAAATGAGTCATTCACTGGAACTTTCTGGAAACAGCACCTTTACCTTATTTCTTCTTGCTCTGTTCTGAATTCTCAATGCAGTTGACTGAACAAAACAGTGAACCAAAGAAATGAGAATCAAATCTTTAACATTTGCTGTGGCACTTCTGAAAATGTGCAGTGATAGATGCTCTGCTGGAAGGTAAAATGGGGTCAGATCATTTACGTTTCTGTTTAGCAGATAGGCTTTCTACTCTGGAAAACTCGTATCACAGCCAAGTTGTGCTATCACAGGTATATCCATATAATCCTTATAATTAAGTGTTTGGAGAAAAAGTAGGGAATCTACTAACATTTGCCACATGTGCCAGGCACTAAATGCCAACGGAAATCACCCTCCTCTCTACCTGCTTCCCTCCCTCCCTCCACCTGGGAACGCTGTCTCAGAAAAAGGGGGGGGGATTAGAGTCGCCACTATACTCTTTTGTAATCTGACATCAAAATTTTATGTTCTCATTCGCTTCGTACCAACTTTAAATGTAACTGCTACCAAGGGAACATTAGATGTCTGTCTGCATGAAAAATTGACCGTGGCTCCTTCATAATACATTCTAAAGCTCTCCCTCGTAAGAGTTATTTCTTTATTATTAATTCGGAGTCTCCAGTTGCCAATCATGCAGGAGGCAGGGGAAATAATAAGTCAGCATGTTCTCTTGCCTGGAATGTCTTTCTTACAAGAGCCAGACTGTTCTTTCTGTCACTCTGTTCCTCCTCATTCCGCTCTGGAAGACTCTGCATGGAAATTGAAAATATGTATTGCTTATATTATATCTCATCTAGGTTCCAGAAACATATACTCTCCCTAGCTTCCAGAAGTTTCTGAGGTAGCTCCAAACATGGGGATAGAGACAGAGGAAAGGTTAAAAGAAAAGACGTGCTATAGCCAGATATTCCCCCTTGACACCTACAGGGCTTGATACTTCATGATGACGTGAAGTCTCTGTGGAATTTTGAGGGAGATGATGATGTACGTGCAATGATGTTTGCCTCCCTGCACAGTTTTCTTGAAAATATCTGAAACGGTCAAGCTTACCCATCTTGCCCTGCGGCTTGCAAGAGAAAAAAAAAAGAAAACAGCAGCAATGTTCTGGTGGTTTTATATCTTTCCTTCCTTTCTGCTCTACGTCTTGCAAAATTGAAATCTCTAGACTATAAAATCAGACTATGGAAATCTGGGGCCTATGGTCACAATGATTCTAGCTCCCCAGCTACTGGCTATTCTCATAAGAATGAGAGACCCAGAGAGCTGGAGAAATGGTTCAGTGGGTAAAGTGCTTGCTGTACAACATGAGGACCCCCAGTACCAATGTAGAACTTAGATACAATAGCATGGGTGTACAACTTGGTTGGGGGACAGTTGTAGGCAGATCACGGGGGCTTCCTGCTAGTGAACTAACTCCAGATTCAGTGGGATGCCATCATTCAAAATAAAGAGAGAGGAAGGAAGGAAGGGAGGGAGGGAGAGAGGGAGGAAGGAAGGTGATCTGAGTTCCATCCCTGGAAACTACAAGGTAGAAGAAGAGAACTGACTCCACCTGCCACCAGTTGCCCTCTGACCTCTACACACTGGTGTTCTGTGACATGTGCATGACCTCAAAGCATGCACACCTCCACATGCAAAACGGAGAAATTAAATATAATAAACTAAAGAACAAATGTGAACAGCAGTGGCAAAGGACACCTAAAGTGGATCTCTGATCCCTCCGCATGTACACATGGAAAGGAACACCATATAAACATGTGCATGCATGCACTGCCTACACATACACGGGAAAGAAAGCTCCAGACCCAGCATCTTGACTGGAAGGAGGAGCAATCCGGGCACCACCATTTCTGTCCCTTGCCTACCAGCAGTGACAGCTTTGGCAGCAGCCTCATGCTTTCAGCTGCAGCTCTTGTGGCTTCTTTGCCCTCCTTCTGCCCATCTCTTCCCAACAACTACTTCTTCCCTCATTCCTTGAGCATCCAGCTCATACCTGTCTCTGGGGTCTCAGCAACACCATTAAACTCTCTTCCCTTGATTCTGAAGGTGACAACTGTCTCCTGTCGGAGGCTCTTCCTCTTAGAACCACGAGGGTCTGAGGAATCCCCAAAGTTTGCCCTAGGAGGAGGATCTATACATAACTCATCAATGCAGTGAGCCGATCCTTGCAGAGAAAAGCAGAACTTCCCATCTCTTCCCCGGAGTCACAGCTTAAACCCAGAGTGTTAAGAGTGTGGCATTAAGGTGGGGGAAAAGCCAAGACTGACATTTAGTTACCAAAGCCACAAGAGTGTCCCCTACGATTATGGGTAACCAGTGAGGACTTCCCCAGGGGAAGCATGGAAGGGGAAAGGTGCATGGAAATGACAGGATTGCTAATTAAAATGCTGGTGACGGTCACTTGAAAAGCCTTCGATGTGTGCCTGCGTCCTGTTCCCTGGTTTCTAGTGCAGAGATAAAGCCAAGGATAAGAAGTGGGCTTCTGAGGCTGGAGATGGGAAAGTAGGCCAAGTTGAGCCAAGACTGCCAGCTCTCCATGTCTGTCTGTTGGCATCAGGAGCTCAGGGAAACGAGGACTCCAATAGAAAATTAAGGCTGAGCTCATTCATGGGCATGCACCATCTTGGGATCTAGTATTCAATAAATCGACTTTAGCACCCTGGAAACATATTAACAGTCTCTGTGATCGATTTTTTTTTTCTGTCAAATGGTACCCACTGTTTAAAGAAAGCAAAATGAGAAATTCTCATGGTCAGTTGTGAACAGATGAATCCAGTAGTGAATCTGAGCTATGCAAACTACTCAGCTGTCCCTGATTCTCTCCTGGAAGGGACTGGCCTTGCACAAAATAGCAAGTTTTTGTGGCGGCTCCTCTCAAGTCCTTTCCTGAGGTTATTCTTAATGATGAAATTGTTGCAGTTACTCTGCATGTTGTGGATGAATTCCTGACTGAAGGGCTTATAGGGGAACAAGGGGTTTTATTTTCTCTTACAATAATCAGGTTACAGTTCTTAATACAGTTTGGCCGGAGAGCCCACACCAACACTGGGGACCTAGGGAACTGGCCATACCATATCCACATAGCCACAGGGCTGCTGAGAAAGGAACAATTTTTACTTGCCTGACCACCATGTCTTGTCAAGTATACCAAAGGATGCCAATTTCCTTAACCAGCTCCCTCCATCTTATTCACCTGTCCCTTGATTAGCCCTACCCACCATGGGCTGAGCTTCCCCATTGACAAGACAGTCTCTAGAGGCTTGTTCAAGTCCTAACTCAACCACCAATTCTTTATAAAAGTGCCCAGAGCTCAAACCCTCAACCTTTAAGTTGACACAAGTAACTAAGTATGACAGAAGTGAACGGGTACCCACCCTTAGGGATGTGAGACACCCTTTTTTTTTCAAACCCTTAGGAGTTTTCCCAATGTCCCCATATACTAATTTTCCACTGTAGCAAGAATACACAAACTCAGTGGCAGGAGATTCATCCCATGGGGAACTGGCCATAATTAAAGCTTAGTGTCAGTTTGCTAAAAGCAGGAATCAACATCATTCCAGATGTGCCAGCCAGTTGTTAAGCCTGAGGTGGATTATAGAAGGCTTGTTTCATCTCAGAAGGATGCAATTTTCTTTTCAAGGGAATCGACATGTAGACTGATATTGACAAAGCATCCTATAAATGTCCAATATGTCTTATGTATCCACATAGAATCCCAACCAAGACTACATTATTGTTTGAATGTGAAATGGTTTAAAATATGTGTCATCCCCCACAAGCTCTTGTGTTTGAGTATTTATTTGTTTTGGGAGAGCCATGGTACCTTTAAGAGGTAGAGTCACAACCTTGAGGTTGGTTAGCTCCACCCTACTTTCAGGAGACACCTACTCTTACAATTGGTAATTTTACAGCTCTGTCTCCATGATGAATGTGACCTAGGCCGCCTCCAGCTTCTGCTACCAGCCATGCCTTTCCCATCATAATGAACTGCATCACCTCTCTGGAACCAGACACTGAATACATCTCCCTTCCTCCCTCGAGTTGCTTGACTTTGAGTGGTATCTCACGGCAGCACAAAGAGCAACCAGTATAGATGCCACAGACCCATTCTTTGAGCACTTGGTCTCCACTAGAGATACTGTTCTAGGAAGTCATGAAACCCTTAAGACATAGCATCTAGCCTTCAGATAGCAGCCATTGGGGGGGGTGTGCTGATGAGCTCAGCTGAGGAGTCCTCGGAGCATGCTCCTGTTACCATCTCTGCCCTGCCATGATGGGCTGAAATCCAGCAGTGAATCAACATGCATTTCCTCACCCTTGAGTTGCTTCTGCCAGAAATCTTATGTAGTGATGGGAAAAAAATTGCTATGATCGCTTGCACCTTCCCAAGGAACTCATTTTGTGTTGAAGAAAGTAGAACAATGGGTTCTTTCCATTTCAGCCATTGGTGTTTGTGCCTCATGAGCCTAAGGAGTAGAATAATGCAATGGCTATTGAATGCTCAGTCACAATGCAATTAATTAATGGAAGATCTCAAAATCTAGCTGGGTATCCAAAAACAAAGCCTTACACTTATACCATGCATGACCTTTTTCCTCCAAGAAATTTTTACATGACCTAGATATGCAGATATATAAAATAGATACATTAACCAAATACCAGTGTTAAATCACAAAGAAACTGTTTTTAAAACAATCCTTTGGTATGCATATGATTTGCCACTTATTAAAGATGAAATCAAATTTGCATTTCACTGAAATGTGTGTGCTTATTTATTTTTACATAAATAATTAAATCTTAACTGAATATTGGATACTGCAGGTTGAAGAGCATCGTCAGTATTTCTCAGAGCGCGCTGACATTCTGTTTAGAGTCATCGATGTGGAGAATGTCGCTTCACATAAATATGTAATGTGAGGCAGAAATACGTTCAGGGCTGCTTCAGAAATTGCTGGAAATTCTGTCCTGACCCCAAAGCCCAAATCCATTGGACACTGTTTTATGAAACTCATCTCGGCAACTTAAACTGCAGTTTTTAACAATCAAACATTCTAACATGATAGAATCCAAGTCTACCTGGCTTGAAAGTTAGACGCTGAGGAATAATGGTAGGAAAATACTAACATTTTCTGTATCTTTTTTTTTTTTTTGCAATTCTGTCTTTTCATGAGAGCAGAAAAGTTTGTACACAAGGGGAAAGCAGTGCAATTCCTAAAATGGGAAAGGGTCTCTAGCCTAAGCCAGCGAGACTCAGGCAGCCATCACAGGTGACCTGCAGTCTGCCTGTGAAATGTGCAGGTATGTTACAGGTTCAGCGCCAGGCTGCAGTGAAGCTACATCAAGCAACCAGCACTGGTGAAAGCTGCCAGGAAGAACCTGCAATTCATTGTACATTTGACTTTGAATAAGCTTTCTGGTTGTTGTACATTCAGAAACCTTTCAGGGATGTTAAACTTTATGTGAGCTCCATGTTCAGTTAGCCAGGTTGTGACTCACAGTAGAAGAAATGGTGGCCTAGGTCTGTGAGACAGCTCAGTGGGTAAGGTATCTGTTCACAATCCCAGAGACCTTATTTGATCCCTGGAAGTCCACAAGGCAGATAGAGAGAACTGACTTCTGAAAGTTATCCTTCTGACCTCTACATACATTCCCATATTCTCATTCTCCCTTTCCCTCTCTGCTTGTGTATGTGTGTGTCTCTCTCTAACTCTCTCTCTCTCTCTCTCTCTCTCTCTCTCTCTGTCTATCTCTCTGTCTCTGTTTCTCACACAAATAATTTTTTTAAAAAAAGAGGCTGGGGACTGGAGAGATGGCTCAGGGGTCAAGCCTCTGACTTGCAAGCAAAACCTAAATTCGAATCCCAGAACCTACAAAAACAAAACAAACAAGCAACAAGAACAACAACAAAAACTCGGGACAGAAATGGCAGAAATCAAAGCGTGGGCAACCCCAGAGCAAATGCCAAAAAGAGGTACAAACACTCCAGGATGTTTCTGAAGTCACATGATTCTTGGGCCTCTACATGCATACACAGTGCCCAGACACACACACACACAGACACACACACACACACACACACACACATACACACAGAGCACGCTAAAAAATTAATAAGCTAAGTTCTTTAGGATGCAGAGTGTGTTAAATCAGTGACTCTTAACAGACATCTGATGTCAGGGAACTCAGGGGAAACCTTGATATACAAAGCCTCTTTCAGACCAAATAATCTTCTGATGGAATTTTTGTCTCTTGACCCAGAAACAGTGAGTGTCAGGAAAGGGCAGCACCCAAGGAAAACAGGTCCTTGAGTGCGCGCGGTTGCTTCATGAAATCAGAACTCAACGCTGCCTCTTGGATGGGAGCCTGAAGCTGCTCAAGACTCTAAGCCAATACACATAGGGGTGGGATTCTCTCTGCAGACTGGGGTGACTGACCCAGACCTTCAAGAAAAAATCGCTGCTAAAATTAGGTCGGACTTTTTGTGGAATTCTGGAACTCACTGGTGTGTCCCTCTAGTACTACTTAGAACTCACTGGGGTGTGCCTTAGACCTCACTGGGGTGTGCCTTAGAACTCACTCATCAAAAGAATGGTGAACCCAGGAACTGGGTCCAAAGAAGGTAAGTGCTGGTTGCTGTCAAAGCCATGGAGAACAGAGAATGCTGGGAAGGAAGAGATGCAGAAACATCACTATGATCCACCCAGCTGAACCCAACTACGGAAACCTGAACTGAAAAAAGTGTTTCCCCTGCATGTTGCTGCTTTCTTAACCAAAGATAATGGACAACTTCCATAGTGCAGGCTGGTTAAATGAACTTCCACTGAAATGACTCAAGGATGAAGGCAAGTTTTGAGTTATTCCTTATGATGGATGTGTTTGATTGGAGGGCATTAGAGAAAGAGAAGAGGAAGAGGGGGGAAGAAGAAGGGAAGAGGAAAAGAGGAAGAAGGGAAGAAGAAGGAGATAAAGGGGAAGGGGAACAAGGTGGAGGAAGAGGAGGATAAAGGGGAGGTAGACAGGGAGAAGGAAAAAAATGATGGGGGAGAAGAAAGAAAGCAGAAGAAATAGAACAAGACAATGAGACAGGTATAGAGAAAGACAGACAGACAGATAGATACACACACACAGGGACAGATGGATGGACAGACGGAGGGACGACGGAGACATAGCCCATGGGCGCTCATCCCTGTGGCATGCCTTGGTTCTTACTGAATGTGGGAGCCGGGAGGTCGGGCAGCTTCTTTCCCTGCAGGCTATGCTCTGGCTGTGGTTGTCCACCTGGAGCTGGTGCCAATCAAAGGACACTCTGATTGACACTCTGGCTGTAGCTAACACAGTCCTCAGGTTCCAGATACCCCATTTTTTCCTGCCGCGTTGGCCTTGGCACAGCGCGAGTTTCCTGCCATGACTAGACTGTAGGTAACTCGCCATTGCCCTCGCACACGTGCTTGCTCTTCCATGCAGCTGGCCGCCACGTGAAACTCCCTTCAGCCAGGTGGAATTTGATTCAAGACATCGGGAAACCATATTCCTCCCTAGAACATTATTCTAAAATATTTCACTTAGGAAATAAAACAGTCAACTCCTTGGATGAAAAGAAACAGCCATTTCTCCTTTGAGCTTAATAATTTGGCAGCACTGTGGATAACAGAATTCCTTTTTGCAGCTATCTCTTCAATGACGGCATTGGCTAGGGATGTAATTCAGCTGGTAGAGCTCTCGCCTGACATGCGCAAAGCCCTGCATTCCATGCCCAGTGCTGCATAATTCCCGGGTATGATGACATGCACCTGTAACCCCAGAACTTGGGAAATAGAGTTACTCTTCACTGTCTGTGAAAATTACATGATCCCAACAATTTGAGGGACTCACTGTCATTCAAGGCCCATTAAAATGGCAGGACAGTTCATACTACTGGAAGCCAAGGAAACCATCCACATCAGGAAGAGCTACAAGACAGGCAATGGCCAAAGCATACTTTCTAGATCTCCAGTCTGCCAAATTCCAACCAGATGTCTCTTTCTCTCCTGTCCATCTTCCCAAGGAATCATCCCACCCATTATGGGTTGAGTCTTTGCATATTAAATTAGATCATCTCTTATAGACCCACTCACAGGTTTGCCTTCACTAAATAATTCTTCAAGGGAATTCCTGAAAGCCCAGTGCTCAATTGTCAAGCCTAAAACTAAAACTAGCGGCCAAGAAATAAGAGGTCAGAGATCCAAGGTCACAGGCTACAGAGCAAGTGGAAGGCCAGTTTATGAGACAGGGATTCATGAGCAAATCTCTACTTTTCTGGATTATGTTTTCCTGGGAATTTTTTTTAAAAGTACTGATGCTTCCTGGTGCTAGGAAGTGAATAAGTCACGTATGCTGTGCTAAGAAAATGACCAGAACGGATCCTCCAGCGTAGGGATGGGAGCAGGTGGGGAGAGGTTGTTGTGGCCACCTCCCTCTCCTTTCCCTCTTCTAGCTCAGGTGCTCACTGAAATATCCAGGGAGATGACTCAGTGGATAAGCTGCTTGTTCTACAATTGTGAGGACCATAGTTCAAGTGTGGGACCCCAGAACCCACACCCACCAAGGAGGTACAGGAGCCAGTTGTGATCCCAGCACTCGGGAGCAGAGATATGGAATTCCTAGGATGGTTGGCTGACTAGATGGGCAGATTGGCAAGCCCTGGGTTGAACCAACAGACCCGGTCTGAGCAGTAAAAGAAGAGAGAGCTTGAAGAAGACAGGCAACTTCAAGTCTCTACTTGGCAGCTGTATCTGAAATGTGCACAAGTATATACATGCACACATGCATGTACTTGTATATGTGAATGCATCCCACGTGTGTATAGCCATAGTAAAAACAAAAAGAGAATCCAAAAGAAAAAAATTTAAAAGTTCGTCCTCAACCCCGGGAAGCTGATGCCACAACACAACTAATTCATCCCCTTGATACTGAATCCAGTCATGAGATGCACACAGATGCTTCCAGAACACCTTTCTAGAAATGCTCATTCTTTCCCAAAGTTAAGAAAAGACATGTAAATGTCCCTTTTTCTCTGTGGAGTGATGTTTCCATGAAGACCAGTCATGTCTGATATTGACTGCAAACATTTCCCAGCCATGAATAGACCAGCCCCAGTCTGCCATGTGTGCAGAGGAGAAAGAGGACAGAGCCCCAGCCAGTAAGACACTGCTGAGCTCACAGAACTGGGATGGCTGTCCCTTTAGCTGCTTTGGGCATCGTATTTAGTTTGAGAATATCTGCGCATGTACAAGCCATAGCATTTGTCACAGTTACTCTGCATGTTGTTGATAAAATCATGGCAAAACAGCTTAAGGGAACAAGGGGCTTTATTTTCTCTCATGATTGTCTGGTACATTTCCTTGTCTGGCTTGGCAGAAGAGCACACACCAACATCAGGGTCGAGGGAACTGGCTATACCATCTCCACACTACAGCTGAGAGAGGGACAATCCTTATTTGCCAGACCAGCATGTCTAGCCGAATGTACACAAAGATACCCACTTCCTCAACCAGCTCTCTGGATTTTACTCACTTATCTAGGGCCTAGTCCCATCCACCCTGGGGTGGGTCTGCCCCATCAACTAGACAAGCTCCTGCAGGTTTGCTCTGGGCTTAACTCAACTACTAATTTTCTACAAATGTGGCTAGGGCTTGAACCCTCAACCACCAAGTTGACACCTGTATCTAATGATAACAGCATTCAAACTCCCACCTGGCAGATGAGAAGTGTAATGGTTACTCTTTACTATTGTTGTGAGAGAGCACCCAAAGTCAAACAACTTATGGGAGAAAGGAAGATTCATTCAACTTACAGTTCCAGAGGTGAAAATAGATCAGTCTTTCACAGCAGAGATGGCATGGCTTGCTGGCTGAAGCTGGCAGGCAGGCTGTCGCAGCAGAGCTCCACATGGCTTGAGAATTCCTAGAACATCTCTCCTACTCCTCTATTCTGTGGTCCCTTTTATATGGTCCATTACTGGGAGGTTCCTATGAGATTTATGGAGGTTCCCATGAGACCTAGGACTGGTAGTCTCAGCTGATCTTTCCAGGTGTGGTTTCACCTGATCTTAGTCGATACCAGGTATGTCAAGTTGACACCCAGGAGTAACTATCACAAGGAGGAACTTATGAGATGGAGAAGAAATACATGCTAGGACAGACCCATGCTAAGAAGATCAAGAAGGAAGAAAGGCTAGCTAGTGAGGGCAGGATCCTCCGTCACTAGAGAGAACTGGCTTGAACACACGTGTACATCATGTCTACTGAGATCAGCCTAGCTTCTTCTCTTTGCCAAGACCTCCTCTCTGATGTGTATCAGACACATACTTCTGCAAAAAGTCTTTAAAAATGGGGACGGGGCTGTCAAGATGAGACAGACTTGGCAACCTGAGTTCAATCCACACAGAGAAGGAGTGTGGTGGAAGGAGACTGGCATCTGAAAGCCGTCCTCTGAATTCAATGGGCTTCTTTGCTCTTTTTTACCTATCTCATCCTCTCACATACACAAGCATACAAAATAAACTATTTTTAAAAATCATAAGGCAAATAGGAAAGACTATACCAAGAAATCCACCCCTCCCTTACCCCACGAACACCTAGAGGTCAAAAAGTTTGTCCTGTTATTTCCCCCGACATTTTATAAAATGGCAATCCCAATTTGTGTTTGGGATGTATAATCCCTAGAATCATTATTCACCTTAGACACCAAACCTACTATTTGAGATCACTCTGATCCACAGAAACACAGACTAATAGATATGCCACATTTTATCCTGATGGGATATCCAGGCCATTGGAAAAGAGAAATGAAACTTGAGGTGTCTGCTGTGTTTTGGTTCTGACTGTCTTGGGTGGGCTATAATATTACTCTCTGCTATTTACTGTTACAGGGCTAGTGGGATTGGCTGACTCTGTGGAGATGGTC
Organism: Typhlomys cinereus; assembly: GCA_023101885.1. Classification (NCBI taxonomy): domain Eukaryota; kingdom Metazoa; phylum Chordata; class Mammalia; order Rodentia; family Platacanthomyidae; genus Typhlomys; species Typhlomys cinereus. Next base: position 128,872 of record JALPQD010000525.1, on the reverse strand, counting down.
TTTGGCACTTGTCAAATGTTCCGGTATATTCTCTTTATAAAACACAAACATCCTCTCTCTAATGAGTGCTAAGCTTCAAAAATGATTTCTACAATGGGAACCCAAAAGAAGAAAGCAGGAAACTAACTCTCCAGACTCCAACCTCTCTACTCTTGGGTCTCAATGATCCTCTGCTCCAGTCCAGGAGAACTATCTTAAAATGCATTAGAAATTACAAAAAAAAAAAAAAAAAAAAAAACAATACAGGGCTGGAGAGATGGCTCAAGGGTTAAGACTCTGTTTTGCTAACAAAAGGTCCTGAGTTTGGATCCCAGGCCCGACTTAAAAAAAAAAAAAAAAAAACTCTAGGCACAAAAGGCTACAGCCTGCACTTCCTATGGGCAGTGGGCAAAGCCTGGGAAATCACAGAGCTAAACAAAAAGGAGGTAGAAGCAATCCAGGATGATTCCTGAAGTCACCCTTGGTCCTCCACAGGGACACAAAGTGCCCTCTGATACACGACACACACACACACACACACACACACACACACACACACACACACACACACACATTGATTTTTAATTAATTAATTAAAAAATACCATGTGCCATAGAGGATTTCTATCAAGGATAGTGAAGCAAGATCTGGCATTTTAAGATCTGGTAGTCTAAACTCTGTGATATCCTTTGCTTTTTCTTTCCTGGTTTTTCTCTCTCTCTCTTTTTTCACCCTTGTAACTCTAGAAAAGTTGATCTCATTCTTGCTAGTGACTCGAGTCATTTAAAGTTTATTATGAATTGAACATGATTCTTCAGTTGCATTGTGGGATATCACAATTATAGATGCAAGCTGTTTGCAAAAATACAGAAATCAAGTGTTTTCCACCCTGGATGGATGGTGGAATTTAATAAAGCACTGTTTAAATATCGATCCTGATGAAGAAAGAGCTATAAGCATATTAGATCAGGTTTAAGCAAACTTTTGAAAGATGCATGAACATAGCATGGATATTAAGTGATGTAACTGTTCACAGGATCAGCAGCTAGGAGCCTGTGGCTCCATCAGAAACTATTTCCACTGCCTCACAGCCTTGGTGTAGAAACTCCATCTGAACCAGGATGGAGGCTAGAAGGCTGTTCTGAAAGAACCAAATGTGGCTTGATGGTTTTAGAGCTTTGAGATTTGTTTTGAAACTAACATGTTGACATAAATCTAAATCCACAGCTTGTAATCATCTTGTTTTGTTCCTTTGTGAAAGTTTAAAAAAACACATACTTTGTTGATGTGAATTGGCAAGATCCTAAGTATTTGCTAGATACATGTCGTGCTTGTTTTATTATTTCTTACTCAAATTACAAGTCATGGATTAGTTGGCAGAGGATGACTAGGAGGTGTTGTTTACCAAATGCCTTCAGTGGTCGTCCCACCTCTGTCCTGGTCCAATAATAAAACTCCCCAATCAGTTCTGCCCACAGGACTACGTTCTGAAAAACGTGTTGGGAAAGACCACACTTTTTAATTTATCAAGAACATTATTCTCTTGCACACAAAGACATATTAAGCAAAGGATTTAGCATAACACAGATGTTTGAAAGCGTCCCCAGGAACATCTCTTGTGGTTTTGTAGACACGGACATCATAGGGTCCAATGGTCTGTGGCCTACAACACTTAATATCCATTTTCTTACTCTATTATGTTTTAAAAATTGCCTAAGTTCTATTCTTTTAGCATTTAAAAATCTTTATGATTATTGTTTATGTGTGTATGATGTGTGAGTTGCAGATGGGAACATGGCTTAGGGTGCATGTGGAAGTCAAAGGACCACGTTGTGAAGTTGTCTCTCCCACACTTAAGTGGGTTCCAGGGATTGAATTTAGGTCACTGGGTTTACATGCAAATCACCTCTATCAGGAAAACTACAAACTGGAAGTGTGAAATATCTTACTATGAAGTATAGATCCAAAGTAGCATAGCAGACCTCTAGCATGTATCATGCTTGGCTAAAACTACATGCAGTTGACAGCAACTGTCCATTTCTACCACCACCAGCATCCAAAAACTACTGTGCTGATTTCTGAATCCAGAGGCTTGGCTATTTTGGATTAAAAAAAAAATCTTATCCAGAATGCTGAGTTTGAAGAATTTCCTTTGTGAGTTTAAATTGTATTCTACATGTTGTCCTTACCCATCTGCCAGTCCAGAAATATTTGGATCATTTCTATACCTTGGCCTCATTTCTATTGTTTTACAAAGGGGCATAAAGTAGTGCAAGTTTCTTCCTCTGATCCCTGTTTCCTTTGACAGCTGCACCTTCCGTGTCCTCATCTACTCTGAAGATTTCCAGTGTCCCCTCATCCTGGCCACACTTGTGCCATTCTGTGGCCATCTTAACAGATGTGACATCTTATTGTACTTCTTACTTATATTCCCTGATGATGATTGGGCTATTTTTTCATACCTCTCTTGGATGTATGCATACAATACTTGGAGATATATGTATCTAAGATCTTAGACCATTTTTAAATCAAGATATTAAATCTTTTGCGATTGGGTTGTGAGAGTACCTGACATGCTTTAGACAGTAATACATTATCAGGCACATGGCTTCCAGTACTTTCTCCCATTGTATATGTGGCCTTTGGGCTTCGTTGAACATTATTTTGGCTGTGCAGAAATCTCCTGTAGTAGCCTTTATTGGTTTCCAGTTTTGCTGACTATGCTCTGCAAACAGCATTTCTACCTTCTCACTTATCATTATAGCTCTTCCTATCGTTTTTATGATATATAAAATATTAATATTTAAAAATGTCAAAGGATAGGTAGGAAGTCACTATGAGTCATATCTAGGGGCAAGAGCAGGATTCAGGTACTGTGAATCTGCTAGAGGAGATAATTCAGGGGTAAAAGCCTTACCAGCAAAAGAACCTGAGCTTTGATGCCCAGATCTTACTTTAAAGACACCATGGAGAATGGGTGTTGGCTTATATTCCGGTCCTGTAAGAAGCCTGGGAAACCACAAAGCAAAGCAATAAGGAGAAAGAACAATCCAGGATGATTATTGATATCACCTTTGAGATTCTACAGGCACACATACTCAGGGTCCCTCTTGTACACACACACACACACACACACACACACACACACACACATACAAGCACATAGCAAAATAAAAAATAAATAAAAATTTAAAAGAAGAATCTACTAGAGTGTTTGGTCTGGCCAGATTTGGCATCAGGACTACGCAGATGGTGTGGACATCTAGGAGCAACTCTGAATGATACTGAATCCATGGATAAGGGCACAAAGGGGACAGATCCTCAGGTAGGAAGAGGAAAACATTACAAAATTCCCTTGTCTGACAAGGGACTCACATTGTATCCTAGGTGTGGTCCTAGATCAGAGATTGTGACATTCTCTCTTGGGTGAGATGACGTTTGCTGCTCAATCAGGTGCCAAGGATTTGACCTAGAGCCTGAGCCTTGGCCAAGAGCTAGGTTGGTTTTTAACTTACCTATCTCCATTCACACATTTCTCATGTGGAACATGAACCTCTGTGTAGGAACGCCACTGACAGTGTGCAGATGACCCAGTTCCATGCCTTGGGAGGGTCTGGCCAGGATAAGTTCAGTCAACATTAGCGCTCATGAATTGCCTCCAAATCCCTTGCCAAAACCCTTAAGTCACCTAAACCTGCCTCAGCCACACAGGATCAGACACAGGGCACAGAATGGACAGGTGCAGGGCAGTCTGATGAGTCAGCTGTATCTTCTCAACAAGGGCTCTGTGGGACCCAGGAAGATCCCAGGAGCCAGACAGACTATTCTTGTCTTCAAAACTGCAAATTCCAGAGAGGAGAAAAGACTAGATTTTTTTTTTAAGGGAACAAGGAGTTTATATTCTCTTATGATTCCTAGTTACAGTTGTTTGTTCATCTTAGCAGGAGAGCTCACACCAGCACCAGGGCCGAGGGAACTGGCCACACTATCTACATAATGGCTGAGAGAGGGACAATCCTTACTTGCCAGATCAACATGGCAAGCCAAATGTACACAAGGATGCCAACTTTTGTGATCAGCTCCCTGTATTTTATTTCAGGGTCTAATCCCACCCACCATGGGCTGGATCTTCCCCATCAGCTAGAAAATCTCCTGCAAATTTGCTCTGGGCTTAACTTAACCATCAACTCTATACAACTGTGCCCAGAGCCCAAACCTTCAACTGTGAAGTTAACGTCTATATGCCTATCTTTTTTTTTCCACTCATACAAACTTGATAGGTACCCCATTCCCCTCCCTCCCTCGACCCCTCCCTGGATCTCCTTGTTCCCTCCCTCTTTCCCTTTCTTTCCCCTCTCCCTCCCTTTCTTCCAGTGCTCCCTCCCCCCTCCCATTCCTGGAGCATCCTTTACTGTGCATGAGAAAGGACTACATCTTATGGAATCATGAATTCTCCCAACCATCATGATAAAGACTCATGCTAGTCTCACGGAGGGGGCACATAATAGGGCTAAGGAGACTTGTGTGCCCACAAACCCCACTCCAGAGGAAAAGATAGCTAGGTAAATTTGAAAATCTTCCTCCCACCAAAAGTATTAATCATCAGACACACCCATGGATCATCCCCTTGGTTTCTATGAAATAGCTACTATAATTAATTACTGTCCCAAGCTGTTCTCGACCTGCTTTCTGGGTAGAAATATTGTCACAGTGATTAATTGATATCTCCATAAGAGCATTCACAGTCTCTGTTATTTTTTTTGCCCTTCCTAACATTTATCAATGCTGATCATAGAAGATTTAATTAACAAATACTCATTACACAAATGGTCAAATCACGTTAAAAAATAACGTTTGGTAGTACTTTGCAAATGTCAACAACACTTCTGGGCCATTCGAAGATGAGAGAGTCTCTCAAGAGACACAGGACTTGTGTGCTGCTTGGAAATCTCATTCATCATTTCTGTGTTTTTTTAAAGCATTTGAATTATTGCTATAATCTAAAACACATAACTTCAGATCATACCACAACCTTCTAAAAACGTGCTTTTGTGTAGCGGAGATTTGTAGCTAGCTGAATTTTCCACAAGACTGTTGTTAAATACTGTGTCGTGGTTGATATTAAAATGGTATATCACACAAGCTTGAGCTCACACATACCCAAAAGGGCTGTTTCTACCAGTTCTTGCCATAAAGTGCTTGGGAATGCTCTTCTCATTGAATTCCCTTTTGTTTCCAAATGGGCAAATATTTTTAGTGAACAGCAAGACTAAAGTAAGTCTGTGCTAAAACTGGCCACCATTGATATAAACAAAATTTATTTAGTGGCAGAAAATTGCCTCCGCACAATTAGCTTGTTGTAACACAAAGGGGAGATTTTTGCAATTATAAACACCTGTTGACAAATTTGTAACTCTGTCAGTAGTGGCAGATGCTGTGTAGCTTCTGTTCTGCTCCTTGGTTAATAGGTTTTCTTAAGTGAAGTCATTATGCCTGCTTAAAAGCATGGTTCTGAGAGGAAACACCAAGTCATGGTGATGGCACATTGTCTAAAAATAGCAGGGATTAAAAGAGAGGCTCCAAAGTCACTAGAGTTAGTCAATAAATAGCTCCGTCAACTCTTCCTAGAGGATTATTTCTGTGATTTGATGTGGACCAAAAAATAAATTTCACACATCCCCTATGAGAAGAAATTATCTTTTAAAGATTTTCTTTCTTACTGATCTAGTTATTTATTTATTAGGGGAAGAGAGGCACAAACATTAATGCCATGATGCACAAGTGGAGGTCAGAGGACGACTTTTGAAAATCAGTATTTCCCCATGTGCCCTGTGGACCTCTGAGAATGGAACTTGGGTCATCAGATTGCTAGGTTTGTGAAAAGATACTTGTGGTACTGAGTTATCTCACTGGCCTGAAAATATTTTCTTTTGAGCTTTTCAAAGGTATCTGAAAACCTCTTACATTTGATTTGAAATTCATATATAATTTATATATAATATCATATAATATGTAATTATAGATATATAAATATATAATTGAATGCACATTTAAATATAACAAATGTATTTACAACACATATTTCCAAGTCACCAGGTCCTGCTATGTGGCTAGCAAGAAATGGCTCTTCTCAACCTATTGCCCTCTTCATCTCTTAACTCTGACAAGTTGGAAGTGCATGGCTATGTTAAGTACCCTCTCTATGCTTTAGAAACTTAGCTGAAATAAAATACTATAATCCTATGTACAGGTTACTCTTCTCTGTTGCTGTGAGATAAGATTCAAAGTCAAGCAACTTAAGGAAGAAAGGGAGATTTATTCTTGTGATTCCAGAGGGGAGAAACAGTCCTTCATGGTGGAAAGGCTTTGGCTGGCTGGCAGAAACTACAGACACCATCGAAGCCAAGAACTGCTGCTGCTGCTAGCCCAAGAACAGACTCACTAACTCAAGCAGGGCAGCATTAGCCAACTTCAAGGTCCACCCACTGTGATTGACCTTTTCCAGCAAAGCTCCTACTCCTGAAGGTGCCATGACCTTCCCAAATACTAGCAGCAGTTAATGATTCAAACACATGAGCCTGTAGGGAGAAAAACACAGTTTGAACCATGACGCTCCCCCCCCCGGTCCCCCTTAGGCGCATTGCTATCTCATTATGTAAACCATATTTTGACTAACTTAAAAAGTCTTCATAGACTACTTCAGTATTCCCAACACAGTCCAAAAGTCCAAAGTCCAAAGCCGCCTATAACATCATAAGACAAGTTACATACTTCCAACATACAATTACAAAGAATAACATTCCCATTCCAAAAGGGAGGAATGGGAACATATCCATGAAAGATCAGTTCATAACAAGTCTAAAAAACAGCAGGACAAACTCCAAGTTCTGTAGCTCCAAGTCTAGCACTTATTGAAGGCATCACAGTTCCGAAGGGCTTCAGTTCTACCCTTCCAGCACAGTTGCCCATAGAATACATCATTCTCTTGGGCTGGTTCCTTCTCTCCTTGGAAAATGCCCCACATTTGCTGTGGCATCTTTAATATTTTCAGTTTTCAATGGCAAATCAGACTTTAATTCCAAAGCATAAACTGCCCATCTTGGTCTCTAAAACTAGAGGCTTCTTGCCACATACTGCCTGGCTTCTATCATTCTCTAAATCCTTGGAGGAGAGATCCACGACCTTCTCCCTCTTGAATCTTTGATGCCTCTAAACCCAGCACCAAGTAGACAACATTACTAGGATCTGCTATAACTTTGAGTTGGAGACTGTCTTCTTTGACTTTTCCGTACTGACTCTCAGAATCTCTCTTGTATCTTTGTTCAGAGGTACCAGACACTCCTAATTTCATAGCCATACCTTCCTCTTAGTACTAATTTCTATACCACTTAACTCTTCTCTGTGAAATACCACTCATGGTCAAGCAACTTAAAGGAAAAAGGAGATTTATTCAGTTTATGGTTCCAGAGAGGAGGAACAGTCCTTCATAATGGAAATGCTATGGCTGGTTGGCAGTCGCTGGAGGAAAGCTAGGTCATAGAAGCTGAGAGCTGCTGCTAGCTCAAGAGCAGACTCATGAACTCAAGCAGGGAAGGTCTAACGAACCTCGAAGTCCACCCCCTGTGGCTACATTCTTCAAGCAAGGCTCCTACTCCTAAAGGTGCCATGACCTTCTCAAATACTGGCAGCAGCTAAGGATTCAAACACATGAGCCTACGAGTAGCAGCTCACATTTCAAAACATGACACACTAAGACTAGCTGGACTTGCACTGTGAGCTACAGTTATCCAAAGCCAACTTCCCTGTGAGCACTTGCTGGTTTCATGTGCTAGAGGGAGAATAAGGCAACAGGAGGAAGCAGGGTTTCCTGTTAGCTTCCTGTCCCTGGCCAGCCTGTCTCCTCCCTGTGACTATTACCTTTTCACCCTGGTAGTAGCAGTGGATACTTACAACTGAGTCAGTCCAGATGCTTTCCAATGTCTGTGGATCACCTTCGTTCAGGCTTGCTCATCAGAAACACTACCACAGGCATTTAACCTACAGCCCATGGTCTGCATGTAACCCAGGATAACTGTAATGTAGTCAATATAAAAATCACAAACTGAAAACATGCGTTTCTTATTTGTCTGTTTGTTTATGTAATTTGGTTTTACAGAGGGTATAATCCATGTTTTCCTCTGTGTGTGTGTGTGTGTGTGTGTGTGTGTGTGTGTGTGTGTGTGCGTGTGTGTATATATTCATGTGTGTATGCATACACATGGGTGGGTGGACATGCATGTGTATATGTATGGATACCCATGGTTGATATTAAAAATTGATGGCTCTTACATTTTATTCTTTGAGGTAAAATGTCTCCATCAAACCCAGAGCTCACTAACACTACTATTCTTATTAGCCAATTCACTCTGGAGACACCCTGTCTCTGCCTTCTAAGGCTAGAATTGCAGGTAGGACACCATGCCCACCCCACAATCCCAGTGCCCAGGCTTGCATGGCAATCTCCTTAACTACTAAACCATCTCCCCAGACCAATGGCAGGTGCTATCCTCGGTACCATATGGTAACCAAGACACAGCAAGATTAAACTATGGAATGACTCTTTTTAACAATGTGCACCATGTAAAACCCAGAAGTCTTGAGAGCCCTATGTTTCTAATTAGTACTCTGACAGCCCAACCTACTGAAAACAATGTGTATGATACCTGGCAACAAGGTCTGCAAAAAGAATCCAGTCTCTGAGGTTCCGGGACAGACAGATGTCCTGAGAAATGCAAACTACAAAATGCAACTATGAGTTGGCCCTGCATCCCAGGACAGCAAAGCTTCTAGGCTTCATTTGCAGAACCTCCCCTGCTTCCATTTTAACTCAGTGATGAAGCACAAAGAAGGGGCACATCAGAAGGAGTTCCAAAAGAATAAAAAAAACAGAGAGAAAAGAATTAGATCAGTGGAAAGGCAGAGTAATGAGAGCATGTTGCAAGGACTGAATGTATTTTTATCTGGTATTCAACTAAGTGCAATTGTGACATCTAAAAATAAGTGATGCGGAAAAAGAAAAAATAATTACAAGGGAAGATAATATATAATAATTAACTACTGAAAAGGAGTATGCTTTAAATAATGGGATCCAAGGAAAGCAGGAATAACTCGAGCTGATTATGCTGCTCTGTTTCTTACACTAAGGTGAGAGGAGTGTTAGCATTTGAGATTCACAGCCCTGGGAAGAAAGCACAGAAGAAGCAGGCAATTATTAGCTGCCAACAGGGTAGATGCAAATGATACAGTAGTGTTTGTCCATTTTTAATTCACTAAGTTCTTCCTGTTTCTTGAGTTATCTGACCTATTCCTTCTTGCTTTGTGGAAACACCTAGAAAACTCTTGTCTTTCTTGCAAAGATAAGCTACAGTCTATCTTTTGAAAATATTTCTTTATTATTATTTGAAAAGAGAGAGAAGTTCTTGTATATTGTGCACTGCAAATATTGGTTATGATAGTAGTTCACCTCCATTGTTGCTAATAAAACCATGACAAAACTGCTTAAGGAAACAAGGTGTTTATTTTCTTAGGATAGACTGCTTACAATTCCTCATCCAGCTTGGCAGGAGACCTCACACCAATACCAGGGCTGAAGGAACTGGCCATACTATCTCCACATAGCAGCTGAGAGAGGGATGATCCTTACTTGCCAGACCAGCATGTCTGGCCAAGAATACAAAAGGATGCTTCCTCTCTCAAACAGTTCCCTCCATTTTATTCACCTGCCCAGGGACTAGTCCCACCCACCATGGGCTGGACCTTCACTGTTCACTAAACAATCTCCTGCAAGTTCGCTCTGGGCTTAACTCTACTACCAATTCTCTACAAATGTGCCCAGAGCTCAAACCCATCTAGCTATGACAATGATATATTTTTTGAATATTTGTCTAGTATTTATTTGAAAGGAGAATGAGACAGAAAGAGACAGAGAGAGAAAGAAAGAGAAAGCACATGCATGCCATTGTATACTGATAGAGGTCAGAACATAACTCTGAAAAGTTAGTTCTCTTATTCCACCATGTGGATTTCAGGGGACTGAACCCAGGTCGCCAGATTTGTGGCAGATGGCTTACCCACTGAGCTAGCTAACCAACCTGGGTTATATTCTTTTTGAACAAACACTGGGAACTTATACACACATGTGCAGAGACAGACAGAGAGAAAGAGAGAGAGAAAGAGAGAAGGAAGAGACAGAGAGAGGGGAAAGAGAAAGAGGGGAAAGAGAGAGGGGGAACGAGAGAAAGCATTATCACCCAATGAAATGGGAGGTACCTTTATGAGGGCCACTTTGACTATTTAATGTCACACCACAAACAAATCTCAAAACAAATAATTTGTATTATAATCACCAATAGTAACCTCTGGTTCATACAATTGGCCACACTATAAAAATTAGCACATAGAGGCCTACAACCAAGTAAGAACCGTGATTATCATTGGTTCATAAATGAGCAACATCAGAAGCGATCAGAAAAATCAATTCGACTCCAAAATGTAAAATGTCCTCCCATGTTCCCATGCGCTCAACTACTCTCCTATCTGAAAAGATCTGCCTTTCAGTCTATCAAACTGCTGATCCTCGCGGCAGACAGTGATTGTCTTTAGATACGAAATAACATTTTAGAAATATGTCCTTAGGACTTCCTGTCATGTTCTACACACAAGGTCCTTTTCGTTACCCAGAGAAAGGAGTACAGCTCTGGCTTGGGTAAAATATCATGTCCCTGCAGTTGATTGACAGCACAATTTCTCAGAGGTTTTGCAACATGTTTGCTTTTTTCCCCCCTCTTTTTATTTCAGCCAGATTTTTGTACATTCTTTGAAAGGCACCAGATCTGAAGCTCTATATCCTTTATGGTGTTGGGAAACTAAAAAAGAAAAATTTCTGAAGGATAGTAAAATATAATTGTCGGGCCACTTTTTTGATGTGTAAATTTTACTTGTAACATTTTTAAGACAAGAAACTTCCCCATATCACTTATGCAACAGTTTCTCTTGGCTATTGCTGTGAGAGAGCACCCAAAGTCAAACAATTTAAGGGAGAAAGGGAGATTTATTTAACTTACAGTTGCAGAGGGGGAAAACAGACCACAGAAGTGGCATGGCTGGCTGGCCAAAGCTGGAGACAGACTACATCACACCCATCAGAGAGGTTTAGACTGGATTTCTAGAGAATCTCTCTTCTTCCAAGTCTTCTGTTCTGTGGTTCCTTTTAGCTGGTCCACTACTGACTGGGAGGTTCCAATGAGATCTGGGGAAGTTCTGATTAGATCTAGGGCTGATCTTTGTATTATTCAGATAATCTCTTCAGGTGGTCTCAGTTGATCTTGCCAGGTGTGCTCTCAGCTGATCTTAGTTAATATCAAGTTGACACCAAGGATTAACTAGCACAACTCACCAAGCAGTTGAGCACCAACTAGGTTATGTACATATAACCCAGAACGATGTAGATTAAAAAATAAACAAAGCTAGCTCTGGAGTTGTGGCCGTATCAGAATAAGTCATCTTCAAACTTCCCAGAGACTTTTTCAATAACATTTGGGCCCAGTAAAAAGTCTTGGGCAGTACCAATGGTTCACTGATCCTGCTTGCTTTTTAAGTTGTGACATCTTTGGGGCCCTGGGAATAGTTTTGATTCTAAAACTGAGCTGACTGTTCTCCAAGACCAAGCCAATGTCAAGTTTTGACCTTCACAAACCTTTTAGGGGAAAGCTCCAAAGCTCAACACAGCATGGAGAACTACGCATGGAATCGTGCCATGATGAAACTAGAGATGAATGGGAGAAGCACTGCATTGATCTCTTCCACGCTGGTGTAGGAAAGTGAGGTGAGATCCAGAGTCCTTATACTGGGCATTAAAGCCCTATAACATTTTATAATTAGAAGTAATAATAGCTGTCAGAGAATGTATTGGGTATTGACACTTGCTAGTCACTAGGAACTATGCTGTGGAAACTCATCCTACTTATCATGTGATCTTGGCATCCTTATCATCCTTGGTAGAGAAAACAGACACATGAAAGATCGTGGATGGCTGCTTCATTGAGATTTTTACTAGTAAAGTAATTGTTCTTAAGTCAAATAATAAAAGATGGGAGGAACCCAGGGCAGCTGCAGGGATGTCACAGGTGACTGGATCTTTCCATTCTTCTGAAGTTCACACTACAACACAGGTTGCAAACTTTTATTGTCAATATCTACACAGCATTTGTAAGGGTTACTCTTAACTATTGCTGTGAGAGAGCATCCAAAGTCAAGCAACTTAAGGGAGAAAGGGAGATTTATTCAGCTTATGGTTCCAGAGGAGAAAAACAGTCTTTCATGCCAGAGGTGGCATGGCTGGCTGGCTGAAGCTGGATACAAGCTATGTCACACCCATCCAAAAGGCTTAGAGCTACCAGACTGCTGGCTGCAAAGGCAGACTCCTCCTAGAGGTATGGTGGGACTAATCCACCTCAAGGCCCACCCTTTATGACTGCCTTCCTCCAGCAAGGCTCCACCTCTCAAGGTGCCATGACCTTGCCAAACACATAAGACTGTGGGGGACACTTTTCCAACCATGACAGCATCCGTTTCAAGCTTCACCAGTGCACTCTCTGGCAGGCTGGTTGTTGCCACCACAGTAGAAGATCAACCAGGGATAATGTGCTGAACTGTCCTCATGTTGTGTTTCAGTATAACTGTCTTTAGAAAAATAGGCCAAGGACCCACACAGGTGGCCAGCCTCCAATCAGTTTCTCATTGTGATTAATATAACAGTGATAGAAGTCCCGAGAATGAGAAATAACTCATGTAGAGTTGCAGAGTGGGGAGTGATTCTCCCACCTGAAAAGGTTATTTGGGAGCCAGCGCTGAGCTTGAAGGATGAAGCAGAGACAAGCAGAAGGAAACTCTACACTGAGGTGACTAGGGAAGAGCAGGGTGATGTGGAGATGAGGGATGACATGCAGAGGAAGGAAAGCATGTGGGTGCTGGGGTGAGAAGACAAGTTGGCAGCAGACCTGAGGGATGTGACTGCAGATGGAAAAAAATGGGAAGACACTGGAAACCTTTCAGAAAGAAAGGATCATCACAATTAAAACATTAAGTTAGCTCACTAGGAAAAAGTGCTTGCCACTCAAGCAGAAGGGACTGAGTTCAATCTCCAGCACCCAAATGGGAAAGGCTAGGTGTGCTGCAGGCATTGATAATCCAGCACTGGGAAGGCAGAGACAGGATGATCCCAGAGGGATGCTGGATGCCAGCTTAGTCTACTTGGTGAATCCAGGCCAGTACGAGATCTTGTTTCAAAAGAAAGAAAGGAAAGAGGACGGCATTTGGAGAATAGCAGTTGAAGTTGACCTTGGGCCTCTGTATGCATGTGCATGTGCACACAGCCACACACATATACATATGCACACACAGCCCCTCACATGCGTGTGCACACAACACTCCACATGTGTATGCACATCACCCACACACATATATGCACACAGTCTGCCAAACACGTTCAGGTGTCCACAGTCTCTCACACATATGCATGCATACACATTCACACATGTGCATGTCCACAAACTCCCCAAACACATGCATCTACGCTCACTCCCACATGCATGTGCACACAGCCTCCCCACATACATATGCATGTACAGCATCCCACATGCATGTGCAGATGATCACACATGCATGCATTTGCACACAGTCAACATGTGTGTGCACAAATATATACATGCCTGTGCATATGCACATGTATGTACACACAGACCCTGCATACAAGTGCACATAGTAACATATGCACACGCATGTGCAGAGCCACACACACAGTCATGCATACCCATCTACTCACATACACATGCACACACAGATATGTGTGCACACATACCCATATGCATGTACATATGCAGATTAATTTCATAATCAACATATGATCAAATACATATTAAAACTATCTTTTTATACTGAGCATATTCCAGTTTTAAAAGAGTTCATCTCTGAGCAATTCACAACAAAAAAATTATTAAAATTAAAAGTAAAATGTCGACTTTTTTAACTTGTAAGAATATTACAGTTTTTTGGTCTTTGTTTTCCACAATGGCCTCAAGCACTACCCACTTTAATTAATCTTTGACCTCCTAGAAATCGACTCATAGGTAGTTTTCATGTCATTTATGAATAGATTTGTTTTTTGTAATTGCTGTTCTAATCCCAGCAGAAATATTTAGTAGAAATTTACAATTACAAGGATTCTATCATATGGCTTAAAAACATAAAACTCAGTAAATAACACACACGCATAAAAAAAAACCTGGAAAGTAAAATTTATCATGATGAAGAAGGGAGAAGAAAGGATACTGGGTGAAAATGACCAAATTAGGGCTGGAGAGGTGGCTCAGGGGTTAAGCCTCCGCCTTGCAGGCGGAAGGTCCTGAGTTCGGATCCCAGATCCCACGTATAGACGCAAGGCGGAAGCAGGGGCGGCCTGCGTTTCTGGTCCTGGTAGGGTGAAGCCTGTGAATCCCGGGGCAGAAGGAGGTGGAGGCGTCCATGGTGGTTCGCGAGTTCGTCCGTGGTTCTACACATACACAGACACACACACACAGACGCACGCATGCGCACATACACACGCATATACACACAGTTGAATAAAAATAATAATAATAAAAAAATTTAAAAAAAAGAAAATGACCAAATTATTCATTGTAAATATACACAAAATTGTCAAAGAAAAATACCACATAATCTCGAGTTGTCTGGGAGGAAGATACGGAATGCTACCCTGAAGTTTAGTTTGGGTCCACCTTGACTGCAGCCTGAAATAGGTCTCTGAAGGATGCAGGGTCAGACAACAGTTCACTGGTCCAGAAACATCTCTGGAACTAACTACCAGTGAATCATCCATCTTGCTAAGTCTCCAATCAGAATTCAGATTACACACTATCTCAGTCTATCAGCCATTTCAAAAAGCTAAAGTAGATTGGGTGTGCACAATAACAGGCAGATGGAGTCACGTCTTCATGACTTCAGACAGTGAAAATAAGAATCAGTGCTCTGAGAATCAGGAACTGTTCTTGTCTTTGAAACAAGCTTGTCAAATAGTCAACAGAACCAGAAGTTCAACTCCCTGGATGCCTTCATGATTCACAATCGTCGGGACTAATGCCCTTGCATCTCTAATAGATCTGGCATCAACTCCCAGGGGGAGACTGAAAAGAAAAAAAAGCAAAGAATTTGCTTCTTTCAGACTATAAGCTATGAAGCATTACATCTAACAGAAGCCACAACTGTGTGAGATGGTGAGGTCTTGGCATTCACTGAGACAGTACTGCTTACAACTTAATGCCATATTAATTAAATTCAGCCATTTTCACAATAGGATAAGCCAGATGAACTATAAAAGATTTCAGATTTGTTCTAGAAAGAGTCCTTATTTCTCTCAGGACAGGTAATATGTCAATTTGAAAATAACTTCTCCATAACTCTCCTAACATCATGAATTATACTGATTCATTTGTTTAATTGTGCATCTAGCCATTTTGATGCCCCCTTGATTCAAATAGCTAACACTTGTAGCTCTGATTTTCACTGTTGCTTTAGAGATAGCAGTCTGTGAGTTTTCTTGCAGTGTCCTTGACATCTTGATGTTTCTGCCCTCATGAACCAAGTCAATTCTTCCTACCCACTCCCTCTAATTTCCGATAGAGTATATGCCAGATGTGTGCTGTTTCTTGCTTAAACCGCTGAACCATCTGCCTTAGAGTAAGCATGCATATGCCTATGTGTTCATTGGAAGATTCTTTGGTAGCAAATTCTATTTGTTTACACATTTATTTGTCGAGATAATTATTACATGTGTGTTCACACACATGAACTTGTGCATGATCTACACCATTTCTATTCCATTACATAAACTGGATGAGTTCTGGCTTTTATGACTGTGTTTATTTAAAGTGAGATCCTGGGTTTATCTTCCATTGCCTTCTGGCTTTCATGATGAGAAATGACTCATGATTTGCAGCTTGTTTTGTGTCCATAATGGATCATTTTGATCTTACCGCTTTGACCATTTCCTCTTAGAACTACTTTATTCTCTTTCAGTTGTCTGCATCATCAACAGCTCTCCAGATGAACCTTACACATTGTCACAGATTTGCTCTTCTTTCTTTTCCCCCATCAACCTACCAAGTTAACCAGCAGGATGGCGAGACCTCAGATAGGAAACGTGTGGAGGTGGCTGAAGAAATCATCCACACCCATTCTCTACAGTGTCATCCTCTTGGGCTCGCTGCAGTTCCTTGAGAAGCTACCATACTTTCCCTTCACCCATCAGCAGTTTGCTCTTTATAGAGGTGCAAAGATACATAACAGTCAAATTCCATTTATTTCCACACCACCTGTTATTGTTACATAAACTACTACAAGTGTGTCGTCCTTTTCTTGATACAGTGACCTTAACTGGCTTAACACTAGTCTTTATTTGGAGGAGTTAAGAAAATAGGAGTAATTTTCTTGGCTAATATTAACAACTCCCAGCGCTCTATGGAGAAGAGTTTTTAGCTGTTATCAAGCTCCAGAGGTCCATGGTACTGCACTGAACTAATGCAATCTGGTTTTGACTCATCTGGACATGTCTCGATTCCACTTTAACTCTTAAAGATCCCTGGGAGCATTGCAACATAGAGAGTCACTGTTAATTTTAAAGTGTCACATATCCCTCCAGTTTATTGATGAGAATTCAGTTCTGACCATGCCTCTGTTCCCTGATGTACCACTCTTCTTTTGCTACTTTCTCCGTTTATCACCTGTGTCACACTTTGTCTTCGTGTTTGTGACAAATTCATGACCACTTAGGAGCAGTTTTTATTCTTACCATTGTGGTTGCAGTTCACATTCCAGCTTGGAAGGAGAGCGCATACCAGTACCAGGAGCCAAGGGCACTGGCCACACCATCCACACAAATTGCCGAGAGAGGGAAGAACCTCCACGACTCACCAGATTTCCAGTCTGCTAAAACTACAGAACCAACTCCGTCTGCCTTATCTACTTGCTCAGGAAATGATCCCATCCACTCTGGATTGGGTCCTCCCTCATCAATCAATCTCCTGAAGGCTTGCTTAGTCCTTTGCCTTAACTATCAATTCCCATAGATGTGTCCCAAACTCAGCCTTCAATCAAGTGGACCACCGTCTTTCTCTACCATGGCATGCTTAGCTAAGGCTTTACTTTACCTTCTAGGATATTTGGTGAGCATGAGAGATTGAGACTATGACGACTTGTATCAAATTTTGGACAGTTACAATTATTAAGTCCTTAAATAATCTTGGGCCAATTTCCCCTTCTCCCAGGCCTCATATAACCCAGGATTAGTTGTGTCATGTTTCTTATAAGCATCTGACGTGTGACTTGCTTCTTTTGTAACCTGCATACAGCTGAGTTTCCTGGTGACGTCTTCATGTGGGTTTTCAAGGAACATTGCTCATAATCACTTCCAATTGCTCTTGCATGCCCACCCCCAACTCTCTTCCACTTCCCAAATGGTTGTTTTCTACTTCCAATGACAATCTCTAGTTGATTGTCAATCTCCGAACTCACTAACGGATTCTCCTGCTTTCTGCCCCCTGCTCGCCATCTGATGAACATTTTGCCTGACTTATTTTACCTCTTAGCTCTTGAATTGCTTTGCCATTCTTTATTGAAATCCTTCCAGTCCCTCCTTAGGCTCATAATTTCCTTTAACTCTTAGAAAGCACATTGGCAGGACATGTTTAAAGTTTCTGTCTGCTAGCTAAAGTGCCTGCACTATCTTGGGATGTTCCCATGTATCATTTTTCTCTCTTGATCCAGGGTCATATTTTTCTATTATTTTGCATGTCTAGTATTTCTTTATTATGCCTGAGATATTATGACTAATTAGCTCTGAAATCTGCTCCTTTCTCTTGAAATATTCATCTTGTTATGAAAACAGTTTGTGATATTTATTGAAAGTGTTCATTTTTGTTCTAGCCAATTGTTAAGTCGGCAGATTTCAAACGCCACCTGGATTTACCATGACTACTCCTTTTGATGTGTTTCTTGATTTGGAGCGAGACTACTTCACCAAGAATGTTTGACTTGTAGAAGTAACCAATGTCTGTCCAGTTTTTCCAGTAATTGGTAGTGCAAGACAGACATCTTTCCCAATATGGAAATCTCAAACATTAACCAACTTGTAGAGTTTTTACACATATTTGGATCCTCCCCCTTGTACTTTCTTTTTGGATTTTCCTGACCCCGTGTTCTAACCAAGGAGACAAACCAACACTCTGTTTATTAGCTCTTAGAAATGAAAAAGGTTGTATTTCCACTGGAAGCTTGATGGCTGGCAAACATGACAGGGAAAGCATTCAAGGTTCTCCTCTTCTAGTTTTCAAAAATGTTTATCAACATTGTCTGCCTGTTTTGGTCAGTGTTAGTGCACTCAAAATACCACCTTCCTTATATTGCTTCAGGGTTAAAATTATGCAATGGAGCATTAATCTAATGCCTTTATTAGGAAGTTATTTGTGGAGTTAGGAAGATGGTTCAGTGTGTGAAGCAGTTGCCATGAAGATAAAAGGATCAGAGTTTGAATCCCCAGATCCCAAATGTTGGGTGGATGTGTCCTGCCTGTAATTCCAGCCCTCGAAGGTGGAGACTGGGCATCCCCATAGCAAACTAGAAGGACTAGCCCTACCTGCAAGCTGTTGAGTTCACTTAGAGATTCAATTTCAAAAGAAAACAGGAAAAGAATGATCTAGAATGACTCCAGATATCAACTGTGGGTTACCACACATACTGACATTCACATGCATGCGCATCCACACACATGACAACACACACACACACACACACACACACACACACACACACACACACACACACACAATGGAAAAAGAAAAAAGTAATTACTATTTACTTTTTTTTCTCAACTTAAGTGAAATTGAAAGACAAGATTCTATTTTCATGCTCAACATTAGGCTTTGAACATAGTAGGTCAGAGGACATTCCTGGGATAAATTTGGGCTATGTACAGACTGGTGTTCTTCACATCCATCCTACCTCTCTTGCTACGCCTTTAACAACCTGGCCCTTTGTCATCTTCTCTCTAAACTCGATTTTTCGAACTGTTCTTTTTTTTTTTATAACATTTTTATTATTATTTCCGCTCATACAAACTTAATAGGTAGACCAGTTCCCTTCCCCCTCCTCCTCCCCCCAAACCCCCTGCTCCCCCTTCCTCCCTCCCCATCTTCCAGTGCCTCCCCCCCCCAATTCCCAGAGAGTCCTTTATTGTGTATGCCTAACTCTCCTCTTGGTCCTCCTTTCCGATGACGTAAAAGGACCCAATGGCATTTCCCTGAACCCTTTCTCGTGTTCCCCTTAAGCATAGAAACACTACTGTGGCCATCAATCCCTTGCCTCCAAGGATCTTGGTGCCTTTAGCCGATGTTAGACTTTGTGAGGTCAATAGTGTGACGGACATGGCGCAGGGCATGCAAAGTCCTATTATGATTGCTTCAGCCCTATCTATTGTGGAGACTCTTCAAATCATTGCTCCCCCCATCCTTTTGCTCTTACAATCTTACTGCCCCTTCTTCCGCAGATGTCCCTGAGCTTCAGGATGGGGGGAGATTAGGCTGGCCTAGTTCTATGTGGATGATATAGAGTCTCTGAAGTTCTGGATTGTGGTTTGTTGATTTTCTTTTGCAGTTTTGTTGCTCCTGCAATGCCCTTCACTCCATCCTGATGGGCACTGTATGTCACCCCCTGGTCAGACACAAAAAACTGTTAAACTGGAGTCTTGTTATAAGAGCACATTCAAGGGTAGATGTAATAAAAGCAGGAAACCTTGGTGAGGGAGGGATCAGTCACCCATTTGCAAAATGATCTCTTTTCATCTGCCAGACTATATGCCCTCCCCTTCTGGTGAGATCATACCCCCTCAGTTGTACATGATCAGGAACGAACGTCTGTGAACTTAACCAGGTGTCACATTACTTACTTGCATTCCTTTGCATGCAAGGCAAAAAATTTAACCTCTGAGCTATCTCAGGAGGTCACCAAGGAATCAAACTGTTCTTCACAGGAAGATTTCCTCTCTATGAACCACATTGGGAACTAGGGAGATAGCTCAGAGGTTAAAATTTTTGCCTTGCATGCAAAAGGACCTGAGTTCAGATCCCTAGATTCCCACCTAAAAATTCCAGGCAGATATGGAGTCAGCTTATAATTCTGGCCCTTGAAGACTGAGCCTGGGAAACCCCGGAGCAAAGCAAAAAGGAAATAAAACAACCCAGGATGATTTCCGATGTCATCCTTGGACTTCCACAGGTACACGCACACACGAAAATAAAACAATGAATGAAAATCACAGTGATTATGTTTCCCAGCTTCATCATAAGGGAAAAAAGCCTTTAGTTACTTTCATTGCCAGAATAATAATAGAAAAAAAACTACAAAAAATGTAATTTAGATTTTGGAATTTGGGAGATCTGTTCTCAGTTTTCTTTTTGGTTTGAAAAACAATCTCCTACAACCTCAACTGGTCTTGAACTCATTATATAGTGACAGGGACCTCGAACTCCTGATCTCTTATGTCTCCCTCCCAAGTGCTGGGATTACAGGTGTGTATGACCATGTCTAGCTCCAGAAACCTAATTTTTCAAGTTAGGAAGTCATTTATTGCCTTCCCAATTTGGGATTGCGAATTAACTTCTTCATTCCTCTGTGGCTTGTTCAGCCTGAGTCCACAGTCACATCAATCTATTTTGCTGGCCCCATCTCGTGGCTTCCCTTCTCCTCTTCTTCCTTCATTAGTCTCTCCTTGGCAAGTGTGCTCATCTTTGCAGTTAAAAATAACATTTTGCCTGTGAAGCCTTAGAATTAATCACGCTGGGGACTGAATAAGCACTCTTGAGCAACGATGAGGCTCCTTTATTGTGTTCTTCTCCTGCTTTGAATGGCGGCAAGATCATCCTCCTTGCTTTCTAAACATGTTGGGCAAAGAGTGTTGCATTCGTTCACGCTTTGTATATAACCCTGGTGATTCTCGGATGTGGCTTCAAAGCCCCAGGTGTAGCTGTCTAGTGAGCGAAATGAGGATGTTCCTGCCCACTGCCAGAGGGAGACCGCAGCCTCTTCGCGGATGCGTGTTCAGCGGACATCAGGGGAATATAATTACACCTACTTAAGCCATATTTTAATAAAATTGAAAGGGACAGGATGTCTTCCCTCATTTATCATTTCCCAGGTCCCACACATCGAGTAGATATTCTCTGAATTATAGCTGTGCTCTTTGCCAGCTCACGGTTTGTCAAGTTCTCAGTTCGAAATATGAAAGTTCACGCGACAAAGCTTCTCTGTGGGCTTCTGTCATCTCCAAGCCTGGCATCCGCTGTGCAGGAGATCCGTCTGGACTTCCCGTCTAGATGTTGGCTGTTGCGACCTGCAAGTCAGCATAATTTTACGGCCGTTGAAGCTGGAGTTTGTGTTGAGATGAATTTATTTTCAGCTTTCTAGAGGTGTGATTGACAAATTAAAGTGGTTTATATTCAGAAGTTGCAATGTGATGTTTTCATGTATGTCTAATATAGTCATTTGCCAAATAAACTCAACACCTCACATACTTGGCCTTTGTGTGTGCATATGTGTGTGTGTGTGTGTGTGTGTGTGTGTGTGTGTGTGTGTGTGTGTGGTGATGGTACTTAAAACCTAGCCTCTTACTAAATTTCATGTATAAAACACATACTATACTCTGGGTCTCTAGGACTTATTTTATCTTATTACTGTAAATATGACCAGCACCTGTCCACTGCCTCTATCCCCCAAACTAGGCGCCCACTATTCTAACTCATTTACATGAATTGGACATTGCTTTTTCTTAAAGTCCATGAATCAGCGAGATCAGGCAATATTCCATTTTTTCTGTCTAACTATTTTATTTAAAATAATGTCATTTACTCTACATAAGGTCAGGATTTCCTTCTTTTATATAGCTGAATCTCTCTCCTCTGTTTGTCTGTCTCTCTCTCTTTCTCTCTCTCTCTCTCTATGTGTGTGTGTGTGTGTGTGTGTGTATGGAAAAATCATGATATATAGAATAACATTTTATATATATAAAGAAAAATGATGCCATTATATATGCATATACATATATACACATATAAAATTGAACTTGATAATATATAATATAATACAATAAAATACATACCATGTTTTCTTCCTCTGCTCATCCTTTGAGGAACTCTGAAGTTATCTTTGTATCTTGGCTACTGTGAGCCCTGCTCCATTGCACATGGAGTACAAAGTGCATTTAGCATCAGGATTTTGCATCGTTGGGCTGCCAGCATCTGGAGTCTGTGCTTGTGTCTTCGAAGATCCTCCACACTGTCTTCCATAATGGTGCTTCCCAGCTACAGCCGTTGCAACTTGAAAATGCAGAAACATTAGGAATGTGGCAGGAACTTAGGTCCCTATGAAAAATAAGATGCATTATGTTCATTAGCATATCCACTTATCTCCACAAGCGGCCACTGGGACAGCACAAACCACAGAGGGAGAGTTACCAGTCTGGTAGGCAAGTAGGGTCCCCGATCCTAGAAGCAGCGACCTGTAAGAGAGAAGTCCCTACTCTGCACACACGGGACACCTTACCCAAGGAATCAGCAACAGGTTGGTTTTGCATGATTATACGCTGAGCCACCTCCAGTGATGGCTGAACTCTGGAACTTCTTATCAGAGTAGAAAATCAAGCTTCCGTTTGCATAATTGGTCAAACTCAGGTGCATTGTCACTTGAAGCAATGTCCCTTTCTGAGTAAAATATGTAGCTGGCAAGTTGTCTTATGTCCTTGGTACCATCTTTGGCCTTTTCTATTTGTATTGTTGTTTTTCCATGTAATCATATGGTAACTGGTAAAAATTTTGTTTTTTGAGTGTGCAATGGGACTTAGGTGTGTCAGGATATGATTGAGGCAGGCAATATAAGGGTTCGGGTTCCTGGGACCCCACTTGGCTTTGGCTATGCACACACACTCCTCCTAATAATGCGGCTAGCAGTCTAGGTCTTTTACCTGTATGTGCCCTGCATATGCACATATGTACCTCTCTGAACAATGCACCTAGCAACTTTTAATCAGCACAAAACCCCACCTGCATCAAACTGCATGGACAGTACATTCTAAATAACGATATAAGTTTATCTGTCTTTGGCCATCGAACTTACAGTGTATTGGATTTTATTCTACTTTATGTCCTGGTATGACAATATGAGAAGTTAATCTGGCCTGAACTAGTTTGGGGTGCATAGACAATAGCATAAATGCATCTTCAAAATGAATTTTTGAGCACAGTTTGGCATGCTTATGTCTAAAATCAGATGCATTGTGGGAAAGGACATGCTCAGTGAGCCAAAGCCCGACAATCAAAATAGAAATTCATCCAAGCTGCATCCCAGGTAACAACACTTCTCCTTCTCTTGAGCCCCATAAATGAAGCCCCAAACATGAACTGGATCCTGGAGTCTCTTCATGCATGTGACATTGTCAATCCAGACAATGGATCCCCTTCTAATCTAGTCCATTGCTTTGCTTTGTGGAAAGTTTGGTCACTTCTGTGCTTCTGCATGCACTTGTATTTCCTCCCTGAATCAGAGTAAGAACCCCAGGCCCAGACCCAGACCACCAGAAGCACAGTGGCTAAGGATGTAGACCTGGAGGTTAAACACACCTAGACTCCATTTTTTACCTTATCACTTCCTGTTGAAGTGACATCAATCATGCCACCTCTCTGAGCTTTGGCCAAGCAAGTGGAGCCAATGTCACTAATTCAGCAATAGTTTGTTGAATTAAATGAAGTCATTTGTGAAGTGTTGAAGACAGGACTTAAGGACCTAAGAGTTCATCAGTGATAATGGAATATTGTATTTTGTTAATTGCTTAAAACCTTTTTGAGAGAGTGTCTCACTCTGTAGCCCAGGTTGGCCTGAGCTCACTGTTGAGTTGGTCTTGACTTTGCAAGCACCTCCCTTGCCTCTGTCTCCCAAGTATTGAGTTTCAGACATTCATGGCCACCTGGTGTTATTTTAGATGTATTATTATCATCTCATGTCACAGAAACATGAAGCGACAGAGTTACTAATCAAATAATGAGAATATGTATCAATAAGCAACTCATGACAGGGGATTTGTGCCCAAGTAAGTGTCTTTAATCCTCACACGTGTGCTTTTTTTCTGCACTTGGGTAAAGATATTTCAAGAATTCATCAGAGCCTACAATATAAAATGTCACTCCATTGTGGCATTTTATGTCTCTAAAATCATGATTTTTTAAGACACCAGTAACACTGTGTTTTAAATATGTAAGGGGGTGCATCTTTCAGGGATTTATTGTTTCTTTTCATTTCAGAGAGCTTTTTTAAATTTTTCTAGTTTTACAAGCATATTGAGTACTTACTTCTGCTTCTCTCCATCCCCCCTCCCAGCCATCCTTCTTCCTTTTCTTTGTCAACCCATTGCTCTACCTCCAACGCTCCTGCCTGCTTCTGTGGACCCCAGGGTGCCCTCTGCTTTGTCTATTCTTTTTTTTTCTACTTTTACAAGCATATTGAATACTTATTCCTGCTTCCCTCCATCATCTCTCCCTCCCAAGCCTCCATTAATGCCGCCCTCCTGCCTGTCTGCTTTTATGGATCCCAGGATTGCCTCTGGCTTATCTACTCTTGTGAGGGTTCAGGCCTCTGTGGCTTATCAAGTCTCCTCTCTCTGGGCCACCCCACTGATAGGGGCATTTCCCTAGAAAGCTTTTAAAATCAGGGAAGTTCAGTCATGTCTCTGGTATGCCTGCCATCTTCAGAAGCCGGGGCCATGGGATCTCTTGAACTCTGATTTTGAGACAATTTTGAGCACCCTAGCAAGATCTCCCATTTCCAAGATGAAAAAGGAAACCAGGAGAAAATCTCAAATCCACTGAAAGGGATTCCTTGCATGTTTGTGCACATAGATACGACACGTGATTGCTTTTCAGCCAACCCCCAAGTCAATGGTGGTCATTACCATGACTGCTCGTGTGAAGACTGTCTGTGCTTAATGAGAAAGCTGACTGATCTGGTACCAACTCTATGGGATGTAGGAAGAAGGTGCATCAAAAGTGACAACACGTTGTATTTTCACCTGTTCATGAAGGAACAGGAGAAATGAGACTGCCTACCTTGGAGAAACAACTATTAAGCTATTATTACATTCTTCCAACATGAAAATAACAACCAGAGCAGAATTAGCTAGAATTTCAAATAGAATTAGTCATCCTCTACCTAACTCATTCTATGGCCAATGCATTCCAGCAATCAACTTTAGTGTCTGGTTGGTCAAATAGAAACAGAAAGGAGGAAATAGTCCCTGCATCGAATATTCTAGAGTTCCTTGAATTAGACTCTGTTGGCATCCTGCTCTCCTTACATTTCCACCGAGGTGATTCATAGAAGAATAAATTACAGCAATAAATACCGATGCTTCTTTGACCAATTAAAGTTGCCATCTGCTTGGTTGCTTTGGAGAATTCCCCCCAAAGAAGTCACCTTTTCATTGATTTATGATCTTGTGGGAGCCTCCAGCTGAATAGAAACTGCGTGTTTCTTTGCTCCTGACTTGAGCAATCTGTACCTTGTAAAAGGCAACCTTCCTATGTAGAACTGACGAAACAGCATGCTTTTTCAGGAAAACTCTAATTCCTAAAAGATCTCTCCTGTCAAGTTCCCGGAGCCAAGGGCTTCACCTCCTCTCCATCTGTTGAAAAGGAATGTATTGAAAAATCTAAATGCACTTCAACCGACTTTCTGGACTTGAAGCATAGCTGCTGAGTGACAGGAGTCTATGCAAAAAGGAGCAAGGGAAAGCCCGACCCCTCCCTGACTGTGGGTCTCAGCACAGAGCTCCCTCGCTTGAGAGCCAGGCAGATTGGGTTGATATTCCAGCTGCCACTTATCAACCATGTGATGTCGTGCAAGTCCTTTGGCTTCTAGTTATGAAAATAATTCATCCATTCCCCGTGGCCATGGTAGAGCCGGTTGCTCTCCCTTCCCATCTGGCCCAGAGTACTAGATCAAAAATGAGCTCAGTCTCAGAGCCGTTAAATGGTAGCAGAAATCTGTTGTGTAGCTGTTTCCAGAGAATTGCAATGGAACTTCTTCTTGGAGGAATGGGAGAGGCTGGTAAGAATGGGTGTCGTAGTTAGACACAAAGGGGTCAACTTGACAGTTATATAGGCTGAACTTCGGACACATTTGTAAAGAATTAATAGTTCGGATAAGTCCTGAGCAAGCCTGCAAGAGATTGTCTGATTGATGTGGGAAGTCCCAGCCCACTGTGGGTAGGATCATTCCCTGAGCAGGTGGGTAAGATGGAGGAGCTAGTTTGGCACTTTGGCATTCTACAGCATACCTTAGACTTGCTGTCAGTGAAGTGAGGCTTGTCCTCTCTCTCAGCAATTCCTATAGATATGGTGTGGCCAGTTCTCTTGACTGCTGGTGTTGGTGTGAGCTCTCCTGTCAAGTTGGAACTGAAAACTGTAACCAGACAATCTTACGGTAAAATATAAGCTCTAGTTCCTTTGTATGGTTTGAAATGTGTCCCTCATGGTTTCATATGTTTGGGAAGGTCATGACACTTTTGAGAGTTGAAGCCTTGCGGGAGGAAAGTGGTCACAGGGGGTGGGCCTTGAGGTGGATTAGTCCCACCCTACCTGCTGGAGAAGTCTGCTTTGCAGCAGACAGTGTTGTAGCTCTCAGTCTCCAAGATGTCTGCAATGATGTAGTCTGCCTCCAGCTTTGACCACCAGCCATGCTGCCTCTGCCATGAAAGACTGTATCTCCCCTCCGGAATCATAAGCTGAATAAATCTCCCTTTCTTCCATTAAATTACTTGACTTTGGGTGCTCTCTCACAGCAACACACAAGAGTAACTAGTACATCCTATAAAGCCATTTTCTTGTGAGTTTATTAGCAGCGTGCAGGCAAACTGCAAGGCTGGACAACTAAAGAAACTCACAGGGTTCTAAGTGCTCAGACAGTCCCAAGATTCTCCAGCCCCGTACCATCATTAGCTAAGCAAGCGCAACCGTTGGGGAGAAGAGCATGTACAGTGGAGCCATTTGCAAGCTGAGCAGGTAGACAGGATACAATTGTCATGAGCTGTCACCCAAGCAGGGATGGGCTCTACCATTGCGCAGATGTCTTTGAGTCACCCATGGTCCTATAAGTGACCCCAGTGAATTCGTTGGCTCGCCAAGGTAGACGCAGATGGAAGAGAACTTTGCTCTGTCACCAGTGATTTATTGATGCGAGCATTTTTTTTTTCACATCTCCCCTAAGAAAAGTCTCACAATGGAGTATGTTATGTGTGGTTGAAGTTGGGGACAAGTGTTTCCACCATCCTGGCCTCTTATTTAAGGCACTGAAATCAAAGCTCACACAAATTGGAAAGTAATAATGGAATTTTATTCAAAAGTGAAGAGACAGTACAGATGTGAAAGGAATACACTAAGAAGGTTGATAGCTACACCTATGAGTGAGAAAAAACTCATGGGCCCTGATTGTTCTTTGGGGTGATTCCTTCCATGGTGTTGGAGAGAAGCAGGAGTTCAGTGATTTTGGGGACTTAGCATGGATGTTCTCTGCTTTGACTCACAGATTTGAATTATGTAAGCTTTCACACACTGCACATGTCTCTTCCCATAATGCATCTGGCTTACCCATATGTGTACACACTTATACATAGGCATGAGATGGGAAATAGAGCATTCCTATATATTTATTCAGATGGGACATAGTTTGCTTTATTAAAAATTTATCCCCCAAACCAGTCTAGACTAGGTCAGACCACAACATTTGCTTCCAGAATACACACAGGGAGGGGTCAAAGTAGAAATGATGCTCTCAGGGGGGTTTTCCAAGGGGACGAACTCATTTCTGTTGCTTAAACCAAGTGTACATGCAGCCTGATAAAAATGGGGGGATTCCAAGTTGTGAACAGGTTGCTAGATCCATTGCTAAGAGAAGGCTGTGTGCATGGCCCAAGGATAGAAGAGTGTCAGATTGTTCAGTCACTCCCCATGCTTTCCTGTCTCACAGTTAGGAACTTGTATGTACAAATTCTGCAGCAAACAGAGATTGCCAAAATGTGTGGCATGTAAGTTACATTATGACTGTTAGCCAAAGCTTTTTGATCTGTCAGCATAAATCAGTAGATATGATGTTATGGAGGAATTGGGCTGAATCAAGGGTTTATCATCTGGCAGCGATAAGGTTGTCATTTATTATTGGCCATTGGTGGCATCGTTTTTATACATTTTTGCTCACTCTCCAGCATCAGAAACAAATATTGGGAAATATACAGTTTCTCAAGAGAAGAATCACGCTCCCTTTCACCCCACCCCGCTCCGCCGTTCGGGACGCGTGCGCGGGGTCCAGCCGGGCCTCACCCCGCGACTCTAGGTAAGCCCGGGCCGCCCCGCCCACCAGAACCCCAGGTCAGCCCAAAGGGATCCGGCTCCGACTCCCGCCATCCAGCCGGAGCCCCACGCACAGCCGAGGGACAAGGAGGACCTCCCCCTGCGCCCGGGCCCCGCCCCAGCTGCCCTCGGGTTAAATAGCTCCACGCCGACGCGCCCATCCTTCCCTTTACCCCACCCCGCTCTGCTGGTCGGGACCTGCACACGGTCCAGCCGGGCCTCACCCGTGACCTAGGTAAGCTCTGTCCCTGCCCACCCCCAGAACCCCAGGACAAATAATTCAGTTTAGTGAAATTGAAAGATCTTAAGAGTTAAAACGACAATGCCAAAGTCAAAGTGCAAATCCATGAGAAGCAACACTCAAGTAAACAAATTTCCCACTGAAGAAATTAATCCCATAATGTTAGACTCCAACCAGAACAAACCCGCAGAAAAAGGCCAAGAAAGCCTCACCCAGGATAAAGACATTCAAAATATGATCATTACCATGTTCAATACTTATGAAAGAGGAAATCAGGGAGGAATCACATAATCGAATCAATCGCTTTGAAGAGGAACACAACAGACATTTGGAGGAGTTGAGAAAAACAGTGCAAGAAACAAAAACTGGCATAGAGCAGTTAAAACAGACTCAAGCAGAGTTTAAAACTGAGCAACAAGACAAGTTATCTTCAACCCAGAACTCTACAGAGAGTCTTATCAACAGAACTAACGAAGCAGAAAACAGAATTTCAGACCTTGAAGATAAAGTGGGAGTACTAACCAGCTCAATGGAAGAGGTTGTTAAAGCCAAAAAGATACTTGAGAGAAATATCCAAGAGATATGGGACACCCTGAAGAAGCCTAACATGCGTATTCATGGAATACCAGAACAAGAATCTCAAAATACCACCCCTGAGGAAATTTTTCAAACGATCATCAAGGAAAACTTTCCTCATCTAAAAAAAGAGAGGCCCATCCATATACAAGAGGCATTCCGCACCCCAAACAGATACGACCAAAACAGAAGCACGCCACAACAAATAATAGGTAAAACACTCAACATTCAAGATAAAGAACTGGTGCTGAGAGCTTCAAGGGAGAAAAAACAAGTCACTTTTAAAGGCAAACCTATTAAAATAACAAATGACTTCTCAGTCGAAACAGTAAAAGCAAGAAGAGCTTGGAGAGACATACTTCAAGTATTGAATGAGCAAAAATGTCAACCCAGGATGATTTACCCTGCAAAACTATCAGTCATGATCGAGGGAGAAAGAAAAACTTTACAGCACAAAGACAACTTTAAGGGATACATGTCCACCAAACCAGGCCTTCAAAAAATGCTAGAAATGATACTCAAGCGTGAAGAAAAAAACAGGCATATGCAGGAGAACAGAAGGCAAATATAACACCATTAAAAGCGAAGTAATATACTTATAAAAACTACTAAACATAATAAATGTCTAGAATTAAAAATAGTTTCTCCATTATAACACTAAAAGTTAACGGAATTAATTCACCAATCAAGAGACACAGATTACAAACTTGGATTAAAAATCACAATCCATCAATCTGCTGCCTGCAGGAAACCCATCTCACCACAAAAGATAGGCACGCTCTATAAATAAAAGGCTGGTTAACAATTGTACAAGCTAATGGAAGCAGAAAACAGGCAGGGGTAGATATTATGTTATCAGACAAAGTGGACTTCAAACCAAAGAAAATTATAAGAGACACGGATGGATACTACATTTTAGTCACAGGTACAATTCACCAGGAAGATTTCACAATACTGAACATATATGCACCTAATTCGGGCCCCTCCACATTCATTAAGAAAACCCTACAGCATCTAAAGCAAGAAATCAACCCCCAAACGATAATTCTTGGGGACTTCAACAGCGCCCTCTCAACATGGGATAGATCAACAAGTCAAAAGCTTAATAGAGACACTTTGGAACTTAATCAAACCCTGAAAGAAATGGACCTTACAGATCTCTATCGAACTTTTCACCCACGTACCAAAGAATACACATTTTTCTCAGCAGCACACAGAACTTTCTCCAAAATAGATCACATATTGGACCACAAAACGAATCTACACATATACGAAAAAGTTGAAATTCTAATCTGTGTCCTATCAAACCACCACGGCCTAAAGCTGGACATCCACAACACATCAAACAAGAGAAAATACACTAACTCCTGAAAACTTAACACTATGATGCTGAATGAGAACTGGATTCAGGAAGAAATTAAAAAGGAAATTCAAGATTTCCTGAAAGTGAATGATAACGAAAATACAACTTACCAAAATCTCTGGGACACAATGAAAGCTGTCTTAAGAGGTAAGTTCATAGCTCTTAATGCCTACATCAAAAAAATGGAAACATCAGAAATAAACAACTTAACAATGCAGCTTAAAGCTTTAGAAAAACTAGAGCAATCTGATCCCAAAAGTAGTAGAAGAGAGGAGATTAGCAAAATAAGGGGAGAAATATCTGAAATTGAGATTAAGAAAACAATAGAAAAAATCAACCTGTCAAAAAGCTGGTTCTTTGAAAAAAATCAATAAGATTGATACACCCCTAGCTAAACTAACCAAAAGCAAGAGAGAGAAAACCCAAATGAACAAAATTAGAAATGAACATGGAGTTATCACTACGGATACCCAAGAAATCCAGAGAATTATAACATCATATTTCAAAAACTTATACTCTGTGAAGTTTGACAACACAAAAGAGATGGATGAATTTCTAAGTAAACACAACCTACCTAAATTGAATCAGGAAGTTGTGAATTATTTAAATAGTCCTATAACATACAAGGAAATTGAAGAAGTAATCTCAAATCTTCCCACCAAAAATGGCCTGGGCCAGATGGATTCAGCACAGAGTTCTACCAGACATTTAAGGAGTTAATAACACCAATACTCCTTAAACTGTTCCATCAAACAGCAAAGGAAGGAACACTACCAAATTCCTTCTATGAAGCTAATATCGTTTTAATCCCAAACCTAATAAAGATTCACTTAAAAAAGAAAACTATAGGCCGATCTCTCTGATGAACACAGATGCAAAGATTCTCAACAAAGTCTTAGCAAATCGGATTCAAAAACATATCAAAAAGATCATTCACGGGGACCAAGTAGGCTTCATCCCCGGCACACAAGGTTGGTTCAACATACGCAAATCAATAAATGTAATTCATCATGTAAACCAGTCCAAAGTCCAAGACCACATGATACTCTCAATAGATGCAGAAAAAGCCTTTGACAAAATCCAACAGCCTATTATGATCAAAACGCTAGAGACAGTAGGAATGGAAGGAACCTTTATCAATATAATAAAAGCTGTATACAACAAGCCCACAGCAAGGATTATGCTGAATGGGGAACAATTGGAAGCATTCCCACTTCGATCAGGAACTAGACAAGGCTGTCCATTCTCACCACTTCTATTCAATATTGTACTTGAAGTCTTAGCTGAAGCCATAAGACAAGAAAGGGACATAAGAGGGATTCAAATCAGCAAGGAAGAAGTCAAGCTATCCCTATTTGCAGATGACATGATCTTATACCTGAGTGATCCCAAAAACTCCACCAGGAAGCTCCTGGAAGAAATTGAGAAGTTCAGCAGGGTGGCAGGATACAAAATAAATGTGCAAAAATCAGAGGCCTTCCTATATGCCCAGAATGAAAGAAGTGAAAAAGTCTTGAGAGAAACAATCCCATTTATTATAGCCCCTAAAAAAATGAAATACCTTGGTATAAACCTAACCAAGGAGGTAAAAGACCTTTACAATGAAAACTTTAAAACCCTAAAGAAAGAAATTGCAGAAGACACCAGAAGGTGGAAAGACCTCCCATGTTCCTGGATTGGTAGAATCAACATTGTAAAAATGACCATCCTACCAAAGGCAATATACAAATTCAATGCTATACCAATTAAAATCCCAAAGCAATTCTTTTTTTTTTAATTTTTTATTATTATTATTTATTCAACTGTGTGCATATGCGTGTGTATGTGCGCGCGCGTCTGTGTGTGTGTGTGTCTGTGTGTGTGTGTCTGTGTGTGTGTGTGTGTGTGTAGAACTACGGACGAATTCGCGAACCACCATGGACGCCTCCACCTCCTTCTGCCCAGGGATTCACAGGCTCCGCCCTACCAGGACCAGAAGCGCAGGACGCTCCCGCTTCCGCCTGGCGTCTATACGTGGGATCTGGGATCCGAACTCAGGAGCTTCTGCCTGCAAGGCGGAGGCTTAACCCCTGAGCCACCTCTCCAGCCCCCCCAAAGCAATTCTTTAAAGAAGTTGACCAAATAATCTCAAAATTCATATGGAGGCACAAAACACCCAGGATAGCAAAGACAAAAACACTGCTGGAGGTATCACCATACCAAACCTTAGTCTCTACTACAAATCCATAGTTGTAAAAACAGCCTGGTACTGGCTTCAAAATAGACACACAGATCAATGGATAAGGATTAAAGACCCAGATACAAGCCCACAAAATTACAGCCATTTGGTCTTTGACAAAGGGGCCCAAAGAATCCAATGGAAAAAGAACAGCATCTTCAACAAATGGTGCTGGCAAAACTGGATCTCCACATGCAGAAGATTAAAGCTGGACCCGTACTTGTCACCATGTACAAGACTTAATTCCAAATGGATCAAGGACCTTGATTTAAGACCAGAGACTTTAAAAACCATAGTTGAAAGGATAGGGAACTCCCTCGAGCTGATTGGGCTAGGCCAACATTTCCTAAACAGACATCCAATGGCACAGTCACTGCTACCAACTCTCAACAGTTGGGATCTTGTGAAATTAAAGAGCTCCTGTTCAGATAAAGAGATTGTAACACGAGCTCAAAGGCAACCCACAGAATGGGAGAAAATCTTCACTAACCACATATCTGACAGAGCTCTACTGTCCAGAGTGCACAAAGAACTTAGAAAACTAAACTCCAAGGAAACCAATGGCCCAATTAAAAAATGGGCCCTGGAACTTCAAAGAAACTTTACCAGGGATGAAATTAAAATGTCTAACAAGTATCTTAAAAAATGCTCCACTTCCTTAGCCATCAGGGAAATGCAAATCAAAACTTCCCTGAGATATCATCTCACCCCGGTCAGGATGACAAAAATCCACAATACTAACAACGACAAATGCTGGAGAGGATGTGGAGAGAGGGGAACTCTCCTACATTGCTGGTGGGAATGCAGGCTCATACAGCCACTCTGGCGAGCCGTCTGGAGATTCTTAAAGAAATTAAAGATTGAAATGCCATATGACCCTGCTATTCCACTTTTGGGAATAACCCCCCATGCAGCAGAGGTTCGCCTCGATAGCACAAGCACGACCATGTTCATAGCAGCACTGTTTACAATAGCAAAGTCATGGAATCAACCCAAATGTCCAACAGTTGACGAGTGGATAAGGAAACAGTGGTACATCTATACAATGGAGTACTACTCAGCCATCAAAAATGATGAATTACTGGAATTTGCCGGGAAATGGATGTCATTAGAAACAATTATATTAAGTGAAGTATCCCAAACCCAGAAAATTAAGCGCTGTATGTACTCCCTAATAGGTGGCTCCTAGTACCAAACTCACCCAGCCCACATTGAGACACTCAAAAGTAAACCTATGTAATACAGTAATTACAAGGATTATGAACAAGAGAGATGTGGTAGGAGAGCCACACCAGAAACAAGGAGAGAGGGGACCATGTTACAGCAGAGAAAATAGGCCTCCATCAAGGTCTGCAAGTAAGTAATGAGAAACCTGGTTAAGTTCACAGACGTTCTTTCCTGATCTCACCAGAAGGGGAGGGCATATAGTCTAGCAGATAAAAAGTAATCATTTTGCAAATGGGTGATGGACCCCTCCCTCAGTGAGGTTTCCTACTTTTATTACATCTACCCTTGAATGTGCTATTACAACAAGACTCCAGTTTAACAGTTTTTTTTGTGTCTGACCAGGGGGTTACATACAGTGCCCAGCAGGATGGAGTGAAGGGCATTGCAGGAGCAGCAAAACTGCAAAATCAACAAACCACAATCCAGAACTTCAGAGACTCTATATCAATCACATAGAACTAGGCCAGCCTAATCTCTCCCCATCCTGGAGCTCAGGGACATTTGCGGAAGAGGGGGCGGTAAGATTGTAAGAGCAAAAGGATGGGAGGAACAACGATTTGCAAGATTCTCAACAATAGTTGGGGCCAAAGCAATCATAATGGGACTTTGCATGCCCTGCGCAATATCCAGCGCACTGTTGCCCTCATAAAGTCTAGCATCTGTTAAGGGCACCGAGATCCCTGGAGGCAAGGGATTGACAGCCATAGTAGTGCTCCTATGCTTAAGGGGAACAAGAGAAAGGGCTTATGGAAATGCCACTGGGTCCTTATATGTCATCGGAGAGGAGGACCCAGTGGAGAGTCGGGCGTACACAATAAAGGACTCTCTGGGAATTGGGGGGGAGGCTCTGGGGGATGGGGAGGGAGAGGAGGGGGAGGAGGGGGGACGGAGGGAACTGGCAAAAATTTTTTTAAATGTATAATTATATTTTTAATAAAAAAAGAGAAGAATCACCCTTTTTTCTTCATTTGTAATTACCATGTCATAAAATGAAACTTAATTCTGGAAATGGCCTGAAGAATTGTGATAATAGCCAACATTTACTTAGTGTTTCTAGAGCAAATACTTTCTCGCTTAATACGCAAAGCTTATAAAAATGCATTTATTAAAAAATGAGCTCTATACAAATGAGAAACCTGTGAAATAGAGGGCTAAAATTGTTTCCAAATGTCACAAGGAGGTTTAGGAGAAAGATCTGATGTTTAGGAATTATTCGCCACAAGGCTAGCTAGAAAATAGTTCAATTCAAACAGATTGCAATGGTAGATGTTCGCATTAGTCCAGAGAGGCAAAATAAATACAATATGGATACAAAGGAGGGAGAGAGAGAGAGAGAGAGAGAGAGAAAGAGAGAGAGAGAGTGAGAGAGAGAGAGAGAGAGAGAGAGAGAAGGAGAGAGAAGGAGAAGGAGAAGGAGAAGGAGAAGGAGAAGGAGAAGAAGGAGAAGACAGAGGGAGAGGAAGGAAGAAGACAGGAAGACTGGAACTAGTAAGTATCTAGGAACCATGCCAAAGCATGCTAGGTATTTTCAATATGGTTTCATGAGAAGCCAGAGATTTATCCCCTCCTAGCTAATACAAAGAGGATGTAATCTGCTTTCAATGGCCACAGAGTAGCAAGTTTATTGAGTGATCAATGTTAGAATTAAAACAGAATCCTAATGTGCCCATTGGCTAGTTTTGCTCACTTAGCTATAGGAGCCAGAAATTCTTTTCTGTAATACCCAAAGCAACATGTACCCTACCGCCTGTTCACCAAACATCAAGGTGGATTCAAAGACTTTCCTTTTCTATCCAGAACAGCATTGGAGGACATAAACCCCACAAATGTGCAAGACATTTGGCAACTTAATGGCTTCTCATGCTGTTGATTTTTCTAGTGGAGAATAACTGCGATACTTTAGGAGGAAGGAAAGAAAACAGGGTTGACTTATGTTGATATTATTGCCATGATTTTCTTTGATAAATAAATGTTCAACCACCCCCACAAAAATAAGCCCTTACAAGTCATAAAGCCGGTCATTTTGCTCTATAAATATACCAA
The DNA here is from genome assembly GCA_023101885.1 of Typhlomys cinereus. NCBI lineage: Eukaryota > Metazoa > Chordata > Mammalia > Rodentia > Platacanthomyidae > Typhlomys > Typhlomys cinereus. The sequence goes on along the minus strand of JALPQD010000525.1, from coordinate 92,693 downwards.
ATATCACTATATTTTGATTTTTTGATTTCACTTTACCTATTAGATGGTTCTCCAACAAATGTAAAGACAATTTTATGTATTGATTAATTCTGCCACTGATTTTCAATACAGTTGGAAATATAGCCCCTAGAAAGTAATTTCAATGTGAATAATGAATGAAATTACCCTTCAGAAGTCTGACATTCATTTATCATAGGTGAACGGTGGGCCTATTCATTTTCCTATAACACAGGCAAACTTGGCTGTTAGTTTCCATGTGTGTGATAATTATACATATCCTATTATATATTATTTAATATGTAAGCATATCTTTTTCTTATATGAAATAAATGTTATCAATCTTATCAATCTATATACTTGTCAACCTAGTATGCATTGTATGCAAATCATCTCATTCAGACTTAATTCTTGCCCATGTTATCTATAGACCCAGGTGTTTGCCAGAATACACCACATAACAAAGGGATTAGTCATAACTCACAGGTTGTAATATCTCAGTGAACTATTCCTAGTGTTTATGAATTGATCAGGTGTATAATAAGCCTTTGTATATTCAGAACTTGGTGCCTAATTAAATAACCATTGGTGTCAATGATTTACTGAGTCTTTACATTTCACCTTTTCCATTCAAGCCAATGATTTATTTGGAGCAAAATCATAATAGAGCCCTTTAAGCTTAGCTTAATTGGGAATAAGTTTTATTATTTTTCCTCTACAGGTTTGAAGGGTTCCCTGTCCAGAGTCTAGCTGGATGGCCATTGCAAACATCACCTTTGGAAACGTGGGTCCTTTGGAATGTATGTTGCTTTTCTCATCGCTATGACCAGATTCCTGACCAGAGCAAGCTGGGGAAAGAGGTTTATTTTAGCTCAGTGTTTAAGAAGGGATAAAGTCTGTTCCCGCTGGACACAGCTGCTCATGTTCTATACTCAGGCAGGAATTAGAAAAGAATCTCCCTTACCCACTGGCTTTTCCATTTTCATTCTGGGCAAGACCTCGGCCAATACCTCCCACCTGTGATGGATGTCTTCTAGGTGACTGTAAATCTAATCAAGTCAGACATCAGGCAGAATCCATACTGTCGGTATTATTTAAAAACCTAGCATTGGGGCTGGAAAGATAGTTCAGGGCTTAAGATTCTGCCTCAAGACTCAGAGGGAAGTTTGGCATTCACACAAAAGGATGCTCCAGGGAATGGGGGGAGGAGACACTTGGAAAAGGGGAAGGTGGGGGTGAAAGGAGGGGGAAAAGGAGGGGAGGGTACAAGGGGAACTTGGGAGGGTGGAAGGAGGGAGGGGAACGGGATACCTAAAAGCTTGTATGATTGGGGAAAATTTTTAAAAAGACTCTGCCTCAAAAACAGAAGGTCCTATGCCACATGGAAATGGGGGGAAGAGGAGGCTTCATTCCCAGCCCTCGTGGGCTGAGCCTGGAAAATCCCACAGTGAAACAAAAAGAAGGTGGAAGCAATCCAGATGATTCCCTACGTCATCTTTGACCCTCCACAGGGACACACACACACACACACACACACACACACACACACACACACACACACAATAAACGAATAGAATAAATAAATAAAGTTTAAAACCCCAGCATTGGTATGGAGACTATTTTACAATGACTCTAGTGTGTCAACACACATGAACAGAAGTATCCGTGGAACTTACCAGACTCAAAGCAGAAAAGTCAGAGAAATGAAACCTTCTTAAATTCTGTCTCTGGGGAAGTTGTATCTCCCAAAAGAAAATCCAGGAGCAAAAATGAACAGAAATCTCGCCAGGGTAGGCGTACAGGTCTAGACAAAGAAACCGTATCATGTGGTTTCTTGGTTTTAAGTGAAATGTGCTTTAATTTGGAGCCATGAAATTACACATGTGGATAGGATAGCACTTGGTGCTTGCAGATGTGTGTGTGCAAAGTCAAAATCAGGTTTAATATATGCATCTCCTCAAACATTGGTCATTTCTTCAAGGTAAAAATATCTAATCGTATTTTGTTCTGGGACTGGCAGTAAAGGCCACATTTTCCCTGTTGACTGCCACGCATCCGTGGCACAGCCCCACACCATTTTTAGACATGTCTCCATGTGAGTCAGTCCTTGGTGATCCATCTCCCATCAGTCTCCCCCAACTCTGGCTGCTTCCTTCTCTCAACTTCTATGAGATCCACTCTTTTAGATTCCATGCAGAAATGAGAATATAAAGCCCTTGCCTTTTTGTGGCCAACCTTCCTCCTGTAACCAACCTAACATCCTCCATTGCCACACACATTCTTCCTCAAATGCCGGAATTTTAATCTCTTTGTAGCTAAATAATATTCTGCTGTATATTTTTAACACAATTCCTTTATCCACACATCCATCTAGAGCTGGCTTTTGTGGGTAATCCTGAGATAAACAAGGGAAAACAGATGTTTCCTCTACAGATATATTACTTTTAGGTTTATGCTCAGAAGTGGGATAGGTCGATCATATAGTAGTTCCATTTGTATTTTTATAAAACTTCCATGCTGTTCGCTATAATAGCTACAGCCATTTACCTCCTCAACAATGATGTGTAAAGATTCTTCTCCACAGCCAGAACTCATTATCTTTCTAGACTTTTTGAGAATAGCACTTCTTACCCAATGAAGAAATACCTCACTGTGTCATGAACATCCTTGATTCTCATTAATTCTTAAAAAAAGTACCTTTCTTGAAAAAAATCTATGTGGTTTCCAAAGTTCACACTCACCATTAATGTGTGTGTGTATATGTGCATGTGTGTGAGCCTTTTCAGCTGACCACACTCTTTCCAAATTGGATGTCCCTATCTCTTAACGATCTATTGTGTGTGTGCACAAGTGCACGTGTGTGCATGCGTGTGCATGTGCGTGTGTGTGTGTGTTTGTGTGTGTGTGTGTGTGTATTTAATTTGTGGTTCCTATTACTAACTTAGGAAGACAGAGAAGAAAGTTTTCCTCTTAGACCAAAGACTCCTGTTAAGATTTTCTGGGGAGCTCTGTTCTGGAGCATGGGATGATGTTGGGGAAAAAAGGAGATTCAATATTAGGAGCTTCAGTTCAGCCCAACTGTGAAAAGGGATTGGCCAGCGTCACCTTTACACCAAGCTCAAGACTTCTCTCCCTCGTGGTTTCTGCTGCTTTTCATGCTTAACTTTTTGTAATTCCACCTCTATTTTTCCTGAGTAGATAGTATTGATCCAAAAGATCGACGTTAGAGACGTTCAAAATTTGAACTGTGAAATTGTCTTCCCTTGGGTACTTATTGTGCAGATGTGTGTTCTGCAGAATGAACAACCTTGCATTCAATTTTACAAACAAAGTTAATCCCAGCCTTTCCCCCTCCTCCTTCCCACACAGAGATTTTCTGGTATTTAAAGTGTAGCCGACAACTTTTCTATCTCTGGGAACTTTCAGTGACATCTGCGGGAAAATTAAGAAATACTTAGGGAAAGTAATTTAATTTCGCATATGCAAAGCTAATCTGTTCATCATAGAAGCAGTAAAACAGAAGAGATTTCTAGAAGGGAACTCTCTATTTAAAAAAAAACCCCACAGAAATGAATTATAATGAGACCAGCAATCCAAGAAGCAATACCTAAGAGGCGGAAGTTCTTAAAGGCACATTGATTTGGTAGAATATTAAGGTCATAACAGCCTCAGATGCCCATGTCGCACTGACCAGCCTGTGTGGGGTGACATTGAAACTTCTTACCTTTTTTCTCTTGCCAAGACATCTTGATACACACACACACACACACACACACACACAATCTGCAAACTGAGAAAAATCCACTCAGAAAAAAGGAACAATATGTGCATGGTTCACATACTTTTATCCTTCTATACTTGGTTCCCCTCACAACCTTTAGAAGACCCATCCCATATTTTTTCCCAAAATGCCTCATGGTCTGGTCCTTTCAGTGACTAAAGGTCTTGCCCTCCCAGGGCGCTAGGGGGGAGGCTGACATTTGCCCCATGATTCAGCCCAAGTAGATTCTGTACATGGTTTGGCAAGCTTTCTTTATGAAGTGAAATTTGCACGTTAACTATTTTGGTTTCCTAGCTTATTGCTCTTAACCTAACCCAATCATCCAAGGGGAGTAAGGGGTTAATTTACTCTTCTTACAATTCCACATCACAGTCCATTATAGCAGGAGAAGGTCTGACCCCAACACGAGAGGCCCAGAGAGCTGGCCACCTCCCATCCTCAACTGAAGCACAGGACGAAGCCCAGGGCTGCGTGCTTGCTCATCCTGGTGTCTTAACTGGATAATTCCTGACAGTTGCGTCCAAGACCCACCTCCTAGGTGTCAGGTTGACATCTGAAACATACTAATCCACACATAGTTCCTTGCTTAGGGTGCATTTGTTTCTTCCTTTTCATATGACTCTTAAAATTTGAGTAATGTCCTAATACTAACAAGGTTAAAATCAAAGTGTCATGATTTGAATGTGTGTTTACTATTGTTAAGGTTTGGGGGCTCTCTGTCTGCCTGCCTCCATGATGCACGTGACCCGAGCCACCTCCAGCGTCTGTCTCCTGCCAGGCCATTCCCACCACGATGGACCTATCCCCGCTCTGGAACCACAAGCCAAATCAATCTCCTTGCCTCTCCTTAAGCTGCCTGAGTCTGAGCGTTGTGTCACATCCACACAAAGAGTAAGTGGGACTAATGGCAAGACCAAAATAAATGTATTAGACTTTTCTGCCACGTACGTTAGTAGCATTACTTAGTAAAAGGATTTCAAGAATATGATTACTATGGCAATAACTTGTGCATGCGTGTGTATAAATGCATGTGTGCATATGTGTGTTTATGTGTCCAGGAACACATGCATGTGTGTATATAGGCATACATGTAGGTCAGAGGAAAGCTTGGGTGTCTCTCCTCAGATCCCCTCTACCCTGTTTCTCTAGACAGGGCTTCTTGCCAGAATGAAATTTATTGATTGGCTAAACTCACTATCCCAGAGGTCTTTTTGTAGCTACCATTCCAGCCTTGAGATGACACAATCAAACCACTAAATCCACCTGGTATATGTGGATTCTGATTCTTGGCTTGCAAGAAAAGCATTTTACCAAATGATCAGTCTGCACACAAAACAGTGGGATTGTCGTGCAGTTTTCATGCATACGTGTCCTTAAGTTTCTTTCAAGCCTGCAGACCTTCCTTCTCTGAGGCCTCTATCCCACCCAAGATTGGCTCCCTTCCTTCCCCCACAGAGTCTCACCTTCTGTTTTCTGGGCACATGCGTCTCTTATTCCTTTGTTTCTCCCTACTTTCTTGGCCTTTCCATGTGTTCTTATGATCTGTCTGCTAGTTGTAATAACATTTAATTGTTTTATTCACTAGATCAATGATACAAGAGATTTGTCCACAGAGGTTGTCACTTTTGGGAGGAGGAATAGGTTCTTCTACCACAAGAATTTAATTTTTTTAATGTTTCATTTTTCATCAGCAACAAAGTGAGTGGTTCTCACATATGCATGCCATGGCACATGGGTGGAGGTCAGAAGGTAACTTTTAGAAATCAGTTTTCTCCTTCCACCATGAGACCTTCTGGAAATCAAGCTCGGGTCACTAGATTTGCAAGCAGAGTTATCTTGCTGGTCTTACCAGGATTTAATTTTTACTCAAACATGCAAAGATAGTCCTATGAAAACACTCGGATGACTACAGAGCATCTCTAAGATTCAGTCTTACACATGTCATCCATCCACTTCCTTTTCCTCCTAATCCCTGTCTGACCAGTCAGGATATCTCTCTCTCTCTCTCTCTCTCTGCTGTTCCTTGTCAACCTATTATTGAAAAGCAATGTGATGGTCCAGTCTTATAACTTAGAAAATTTACTGTGTTGGCATTACTGGTGTAGTCTATGAAGACTTTAAGCTGAACTGAGAATGGTTTGCAATGAGAGTGTGGGGGCCAGGGGTGGAGTGTCATGGTTTCACGTGTTTGGAAAGGTCATTGCACTTCTGAGAGGCAGAGCCCATGCTAGTTTCAAGTAGCTACGGATGTGATTCTCAGCTCCCATTCCTGATCTTCCCTCCAGCTACTGAGCTTCTCTCTGCACAGACTCAGGCACCAAACTGGCTTCTAACTGTGGATAGCTCCTTACTTTTTTGGTGTTAATTCAGGCATCTTTTCTCTCTGTCAGCCCGAGAGCTTTACTCTTTTTAAGCTAACCTTAATGCACTAATATTCTCTCAGGTCTAAGCTACCACAGTCAAATGTTGGTTATCCCTCTCCTTTACTGATGTTCAAAGTTGATTTTTCCTAAGAAATAAGGACAATTAATGTGGCCACAGGTAGTGGCACATACCAATAGCCCCAGTAGTTGGAAGGTAGAATCAAAAAGATCAGTAGTTCGAGGTCATCCTCGGCTACATAGTAAGTTCAATCTAGCCTGGTCTACATGAGACCTTCACACACACACACACACACACACACACACACACTATACACACAGAGAGAGAAAGAGAGAGAGAGAGAGAGAGAGAGAGAGAGAGAGAGAGAGAGAGAGAGTGTTCATTTACTTGGTTTCACATTGTTTTGGAATTGTTTTCATGCTAATGTTTTCCCCCAAATAAGGAGTGGTGACTGTCTACTGAAAGCAAGATCATTCTATCATCTTTTTGAATTTGAAAACTCATACTAGGCACTTATATCATGAATACTGTTATGCTTCTAATGTTTAACATCCCTCACTGGCTCCTGTGCGCGGATGCCTCGGGCCCACCTTGTAGTGATGTTCCGGGAAGTTGGGGATCCTTGGGGACAGATGATGGCCAGCAAGCATAAGTGAGTCACTGGGATATAAAACTTCTTGCTACAGCCCAGGCAGTGTTTCCTGACCCACCAAGATACGAGGACTGTGTCTCCCAGGCACTCCTATTGCCAACAGCCACCATGCCTTCCCCACCGTAATGGACTGATAGGCCCTGAAACTATCAGCCAGAATAAATCCTTCTCACTTCAAGTTGCTTTCAGCAGGCATGACAATGAGAAAAATAGCTGCTATCAGCACTGATGAGCATGGCATCTTCTCACTCCATTTCTAGCCTTTTACAAATCTCACATTCAGATCCTTTCCTCTTTCCTAATATGTACCGAAGAGCACCTGCGAAGGGTCATATCTCCCAGTGTGGTGTTTACAGAAGTCTTTAACATTACACATGGTAACAATAGGATGGTACCATGTAGGTCGAGATCTAGTTAAAAGAATCTGGCAGGCACACATTTAATGATGGGTGTCGGGGGGGGGATGCATACATGTTTGATGTGTGCTTGCATGTGTGTTGTATGCTTGCTTACTTGTGTGTTTGGGTATGTATTTGCATGCATGTTTGCATGCGTGTTTGCCTGTGGAGGTCAGACGTCAATGTCAGAAAGCATCCTACACTGTCCTTCCATGTGTGTTGCATGCATGCTTATATGTGTGCATGCATATGTATTTTCATGCATGTTTGCATGTGTGTGAGTGTTTGCCTGTGGAGGTCAGAAGTCGATGTCGGAAAGCATCCAACACTGTTCTTCCACCTTATTCCTTGAAGCTGTGTCTCTAATCAAACCGACAGGTAGCAATGGTCTAGCTAGCCACCTTGCTCTGAGAATCCCTAGTCTCTGCCTTTTGAAAGTGGAATCACAAGCAGGCATACACACCTACTTGACGATTTAAGTGAGATCTGAGATCTAAACTCTGGTCCTCGTACCTGCCTGGCAGGCACATTAGCTCCTGAGCCACCCCCAACCACCCTAGCCCAAGCACAGCTTTTAAAACTATGTGTTAGATCATAGTTCAGTCATTTTTAAAGGCTGACACTATGCTGTTTGATCACATTACATTAAAATCTGAAATTGATAATATAACTTTAAAATTCTTTGTGTTCTCGGAAGCAAAAGAACACTTTTGTTTAATCTGTTAACACATCTGAAACTTTAGATAGAATATCTAATATTCTTGAGTGAAAAAAGAACACTTAAAATGAATCTAAAAATAGAAAATTTGATGAGAACATGCATAGAAACTTCACTAGAATACATGCATGCATGCATACACACATATACATACACACATGTACACACACATACATACCTATATACACACATATGTGCACACATACATACTTTCACATATACACAGAGTTGGATGTACGCACCCAGAGTGATAAATGGTCTTTCTAAAAGTCACCTTTTTGAAATGGACCTACATTCAATTTTAACAGATTTTTCTATACCAGGTGACAAAAGAATCCTCCCTGATGATCTTGTCATGATAAAGACTCCAACAGAGCTAGCGATTTGTTTGTTTGCACGTGGGTCATAGTGTTCTACTTCTACAAAAATGGAAACACACCACATGCAGATCTGAGAGATTATATCCTTCCATTTAGAATTTTTGCTCAAGATGTGTGAGACTTTTTCAAAAGACTGTACTTCTCTGTGGATCCTATGTTGTACTATTGAAGTTTAGGTATCTCTGTCTGCTAGAGAAGCAAGACAAAGCAACTTACAGAGAAGTTCATTTTGTGTACTTACCAGCAAAATAAATCAGAAAATATAATGAGAAATAGCACAGCAAATTAATCTTAAAATATCAAGCAAACATTGCATGAAATAGTTATAAAGGACATACTGAAACTTTATTAAAGGGCATAAAAGGACTATAACAAATGCAAAGATATTCCACCTGTATGAAAGGAAGAGTTGATGCTATAAAGGTAACCTATGGGTTAATTGTATGTCTTAATCATTCTAAAAGTGAAAACGACTCCAATCAAATCCCACTGGACATCTTGGGTAAATTATCTATTGATAAGGGTCAGAAAGTGGCTTTAAAATACTGAAATCAACACAGCAGAGCATGCAATGTCATACTAATAATTTAGATAGTGTGCATTCAGTCAGAAAGCAAGACAACAAATGAGAGATCGATAGAACTTAATGGAAAGCTAGGTTAATAACAAATAGAGCAGAGAAGTAAATTCATTTGGAAAAACTGAATCCCTTCACACAATATGTTAAAATACATTTCAGAGAGATAAAACCCCATTTGTGTGAAAAGTGAGGTTCTGCATGATTACAAGTAACTGCCAGACTAAACAAAAGAGAGTATGACACTGTGATAAGAACAGATTTTTAAGTAAATCTGTAAGAAAGACTTCAAGATTTGACTATGATAAAATAACCAATAGCTTGCAGTAAAGAATAACTTAAACACAATAGAAAAGAAGTGCCTTAGAAAGAGGGCAGGATGAGCAATTTCGACTAGTCCATCTGATTGGACCAAGGGGCACCTAGGAGTTTAGCATGGTCTGCATGACAATGTGCCAGATACAAATGGACCGTGCGGCTGAGTCAATCCACGGATGAGTTGGTCCCTTTGATGAGCTTATGGTTTGGTGACATCATTGGGAACTGGTGAGGGGTAGAAGGTGGGGCCTTGTTGGAGAAAGTGGATTGTAGAAAGTGCATCTCCCAGGCTGGGTCTTTAAAAGCTGTGTCTTATGCTGACCGTTTCCTGTGTCTCTCTCAGAAGACCTGCTTCCTGGCAGCCATGATGGGAGCGTCTCTGTTCTTCCCACCCAGGTGCGCTCAACTCCTCTCAAATAATGGACCAAACAAACAATTCCTCTTTTCAGTTGTTCTCCAACATATGGGTGGGGCGACCATGAACTAGTGGGGTAACCATGACCTCGCTGCAGCTGAATCCACTTCCACGAGAGTATAGGATTTGACACACATATCACACCATGACTTCAAGAAGCAAGACGCCTCCCTCAAAGACTCACCAGGATCACAACTGGACAGGCGAGAAGGGGAGCAAGTGTCCCCAGGGATATGCCACCTGGTCTATTGTCCTCACTCCAGCAAGCGCCCAGACACACCATTAACAGGAAACCATAGAGGACCAAGTGAGCCATAAACACACAGAAGGATATGGGAGGGAAAGGGAGACATGCAGGAAGGAAGAAAGTTTAAAGCAGAGGAAAATGGGAACCGTACTGGATAATAAAGGATGAAAATTATAGGAATACATGTGTAAGGCCATAAAACAATATAATTTTAAAGTAACTAATGCAGAGTCAGTAAGATGGCACAACACCATAGGCTCTTAGCCACCAAGCTTGATGACCTGAATTCCATCTTAGAAAGAAGAGAACAGAGCTGGAAGTCATGCACGCACGCACGCACGCACACACACACACACACACACACACACACACACACCAATAAATCCATGTGAAAAATGATTACAAAAAGTAACTAACACAGACAAGTAGCGAATGTACAATACATTTCACAGAAAAAAATCAAACATAAGAAGCCAGCCAGGCAGGAAAAGAGGCCCAAACCCCAGTGGTAGCCTCCCAAACACAACAAGGAAAGAGCTCACTTTGGGTAGTGCTTCAAAAACACTTGTCACCATCAAGAGAAGCAAATCTATCAGATCAGTGGGCAGGAACATTGCAGGAAGCACCAGCGGCAGCTTTCAGCAACTTGTAAAGTCTGTGAACGTATGTCATCGTGTGCATTTCACTGCACGTCTAAGGTCTAGACATGGGAGAGGAGCTGATGCCCACAAAGGAGAGCTGGCATTTGCCATATTTAGGAAGCAGAGTCCTACACTGCAAGAGATGCGCTAACATCGGGATGTCATAACGTGTATAGATCTTGAGAAGGTCCAGCAAGAGGCTCAGGGAACATTGGGGAAGAGGGAACCCTAAGATTGTAAGAGCCTGAAGGATGGAAGGATTGTGGCCAGACATTATCTCCTTGTACCAGCTACTCCCTCTGCCGCTGTGAGGCAACACTTAAACTCAAGCAGCTTAAGGGGAGAAATGGAGATTTATTTGGCTTGTAGCTCCAGAGGGGAGATACAGTCCTTCATGGCGGAAAAGGCATTGGCTGATGGGCAGAGGCTGGAGGCGACTTAAGCCACATCCATCTTGGAAGCTGAGGGACAGCAAACTGCAAACTGCAAGGGCAGACTTACTAATAGAAGCATGTTCTACCACTGAAGATGCCATGACCTTCCCAAACAACAAGTGAGGATTCAAACACCTGAGTTTGTGGGGTACAGCTCACATTCAAACCACGACACTTCTAGACATGAAAGAATTGCCACATCCATGAAAACACAGCAAATATACATATATATACACAAATATGTCATATACAAATAAATATATAAACAAATATATATAATATATAATATACATATATATGTATATCCATAGACCTGCACAGGATTGTCTTATCACATGTCACCAGGAAGGACTAAGAACCCAAGTGGCCCCATACCTCCCTGAAAGACTGATGAAGGTCAAACCTGATGGGGGAGGGAAATGCATTCCTTGAGGCTACGCCCACTGATATATGATTCATGTTCCAACAAATGCTCAGGAAATGCCCAAATGAAACCCATGCAAAATAACAACAACAATAGGGAGACTGGCAGGGAAGAAGAAGGGTTATAGTGGGAAGAGCAGGGAAGATGAGAATGGGGATTAAGTGCAAAGTTATCATAAATTCATTGTAATCGTCCATGAAACAATGAAAGAATAATTTGGAAAAGAGAGGGAGAAAAAGATTCACGGTGAGAGCCAAGCTTTGTGCCGACAGCAGCCTAACTGCTATGCATCTGGAAGAGGTGGATGCCGGCAGAATAAAGGGGTAAGGGCGGGAGAGAAGGGCACAGCCACAAGAATAAACATGCTACAAGGGAGAATCTCCAGGGGTGTGGCCCCACTTTGACGGACTGTTTGGGAGGGTGGCCTAGGGCTTCTTCACTTGACAGTGTGACCACTGGAGGGTCACTCCTGCCCTCCCAAGTGTCCAGGCACATGCCAATGCAGCCTGGACCCAATGGATCACACGCACAGGGGGAACGTGGGAGCAGGAGGGAGGTTGACTGGAAAGGAGAATGGGTGGGATGGAGAGGGAGCAGGTGGAGTGGGTAGCAAGGGATGAAAACATGTAATTCATTAGATTTGCATATGAAACCTTCCAAGGATAAAATTTTAAAAAAACCAAAGCCTAACACCAATGTGGATACTGCCCAATGCAGGAGCAAACACAGGCATTATGTAAAGCTGTGCTCTAGAAAGAAGAGAAAGTCATTTCCAAAGCAAGCAAGAGAAAGTGTTTGGTAAGAAATGTGCAGTAGAAGAGAACAAAAAAGGAAAAGTTATTGAATACAGCCAAGGAAAATGCAGAGTACTATCCAGTGAGTTCCAGCAATATCCATACCTACCCTGTCTACACCTCCCCAGCTCTGGGATAACAGGTGTTCATGGCCATACTTGGCTGCTGAGTGGGTGCTGGATCTGAACTCAGGTCCTCATGCTGACACATCACGGACTATTCCAACTGAGCTCATCTCCCCGGCCTTGGATGTGGACATCATTGCAAAGACATGATTCTGCTTACCTCCCTTTTCCTACAGAAAGTCAATAGATTTGATATGAACATGACAGATCAAGAAAGAGCACAGAAAGCATTTTCTTTAATTACCTGGAAGCAAACTCAGGAACTAAAGCAAATAAAGCAGAAGAATCAGCTAATTTTCCTCCAAACAGCTGGACCATGAGAAGGAAAAGTGGGTTGAGAGATTCTTGGGTTTTAATCAATGAATCTCTTGCTCCAGCACTCTTAGAGATGCATTTTCAAGATCTTAATTTTACTCAGGGAATATATTCCACTCTCCTCTTTCCTTTGAAAAAATATTTCATTGGGAGAGAGACAGAGAGAGTGGGGGGCACTCACTTGCCATGGCACACATGTGGCAGTCAGAGGACAACTACTTTTGGAAGTTACTTCTCTCCTTCTACCATATTGAACTCTGGAGATTGAACTCAGGTCATGAGGTTTGCATGCAGGCACCTTTGCCTTCTGAACCATCTCATAGGCCCTTGTTCCTCCCTCTCAAATCCAATCTTTCAGCCTCCCAAGATTCCTTGTCAATGTCCTTCCTTTTGCTCCCAAGTCTCTCACTCACGTATTAATTCTAGTTCCTCAAACACACTGAAGTAGAAGCCTGCCACTTGGGGCTCATTCTCTCCTCTGTGGGGAACCTCATCCATTCCCACTGTCCATGTGGACAGAATCATTTTCTTAGGATGTAAATACATAGGTGTGCCCACCTTCCCATGGAAGTTAATCCTGATGAGACCCTCTCTAGGCAGCTACCCCCATTCCCTCCATGGAAGTACCTATTCACTGCTTTTCACTGCATGTACTGAGAATGAATTCTGTTACATATCTTTTCTCAGTCACTGTAAAACTTCCAAGTGTTGACAATGATTTCTGCTTGTCTTCTTTTCTCCCACTGAGTACAATGTACAGCATGATCAATAGACACACCTTAGAGTCTCAAGACATATGTGACAAGCTAAGAGGAACACGCTTTTAGCACCTGTTCTGCTTGAGTACTTCCCGGGATGGTGTGATGGTGTGTGAATTGTCCCCCACAGTCTCATATGTTGGAATGTTTAGTTGATGTTAATGATTGGAAAGGTGTGGCACCTTTGGAGGTGGAGCCTTGCTGGAGGAAGGTACGTCACAGGAGGGTGGTCCTTGAGGTTGGGTAATCTAACCCTATTTCCCCTTACAGTTTGCTCTTGTTCTGTCTGCCTTCCTGATGGCTGCTGTCATTTGATCTACCACCAGCTCCTGCTGCCCACCTTACCTTTTCCACCTGAATGAACTGAAAGCCAAATAAACCTCTTTCTCCTCTTAAGTTGTATATGAGTATTATCTCTCTGAATAATTAAATGACAACTGCAGCAGATGGGGAATTCACCAGCTCAAAAGTCTGCTCATTTCTGTCTCTGATAACTGCATCCTTGGAGCATGTATCATGGAAAATACTAAATATCTATCTTCCTTTTCCCATTTTCCCATAGCATTTTGTTATGAGACAGAAATATTGACGTACTTAGCAGTTAGCTAGATCTTTCTACTTTATACAGGATAGCCCATGAGGAAAGACGGGGAAAAGGAGTTTAAGAGAAAAAACTGGGGTGTGCCTTTATTTCTATACAACAGAAAGGGATGTGCAGGGTGTACCTGGAAAGAAGTTAAGCCAAGACTGGTAAGAGTAAGCCACCATGTGCCTGACTTCTGGAGATCGACCATGAACTTCTTTTTTTTTTTAAACTTAATAATTTTTTATTCAATTCATGGAAAGGATGGACCATCTCAAAGGCATGATAAAAAGAAGCTCCTTGGTAGGACAAAATTATCAGACTGCTAGACCATGTGAGCAGTTACCATGAGACCATGAACTTCTTGTAGAATGTGACTGGTAAGCTTGTTCTCTGCCTTGTCTTAACCCACCAGAACACAGTCTCTAGGAAAGAATGCTTCTCATCTCTTCTGCTCACTAGCATCTTTCAAATGCTTAGAAGAGTATCTGCGGCTTAGTACCTAACCCAGCTCATATTCCCAGGAAGAAGACAGGAAAAAAGGAAGGAAGAGGGGAAAGGAAGGGAAGTAATTTCAGGGATCCGAAGACAACTGGCCTCCATCATTTTGGCATATTACAGTAGAAGGGAAGTTTTCGGCAACTCCTCGATTCCTCGAACTCAGAGTCTATGTCAAAGAAAAGATGGTGTGCAAAACAAGATAATTCTTTTCTTCTTTTTTCAGGACAGGATACAAATGATCAGACTTTCTTCCAGGGGCAAGATCTCATGATCAACATCTTTGGAAACATACCAGTGATGTGTGTGCGTGTGTGTGTGTGCGTGCACACATGCATGAGAGTGAGTGTGTATGCATGGGTGGGTGTGGGTGGATGCAAGTGTGCATGCTAAGGTTAGAACAACATCCTCAGATGCCACCCACCTTGAACGTTGAGAGGAGATCTCTTGCTGATCTACAACTCACCAGGTAGGCTAGGCTCACTGGCCAGCAAGCCCCCAGAATCTTCTTGCCTCCACTTGCCATTCCTGGGAAACAACATGTCTCACGTCACCTGACTTTTTTTTTCTTTACCTGGGATCCAGGATCGAGAAAAACTCTCTAGTGAACGAGCAAACAACCTCCCCAGCTGGAAAAGGATACTTTCTAACTCTAGAAACACAAAGAAGGAAAAGCTACAAGAAGCAAATATTTCACCTGCCAAACTTTAATATGTTTATTGCTTCCCCAGCATGTCTTGGTCAATTTTGTTCAGGACTTCTTGGCCCAAATCAATTGGTTATTGTTCCAGAAAAAGGAAAATAGTTTTGAACTATTTCTTTTGCGATGGACAAACAGGGCTGTTTTTGCCAAATCTCTGCTTGTTTGTGTGTTTCTCTTTGGTGTTTAAAAAAAATTGATTTACCACTCAAGCAAAATCTTTTTGAGCGCTTTATCTTTTATGTGATCAGTAACACTCGGTAATCAGTTCTGCATTTCTGATTAGCAGAGGAGACCTACCAGTGATACCATTTCTTGTAAATGCGGACAATATCAAAAGAAGCCAATTTTAATAAAAAGTATCCATCCAAAAAGATCGGAGAAGCTTCCTCCTTCTGTTGGGATAAATACTTCCAGGTGGTATTTGATGGACAATAAGAATTCAGTGCAGCTGGCATTCAAAGCAGAGTTGGGAATTAGAATTTCAGATAGTGCCGGCAAGCCTGAGCAATTCTTTAATTCTTCAAATGGAACGCGATTTGCTTCCATCTTTCGACAGCATTCCAAGATGAATTAAAATACACTAAAGAATGTAGAAATATTACATCGACTTGCAAATCCATACTTGGTGGAAGTTGGGAGGGATTGCTAGTCTTAGGCTTTGCCAAAAGAATCAGCCGTTACCAGAGGGGCCAGCCCATTTCTGGCTGGGTGGGTTTATGGGAGCCAAGTGTTCCCAAAAGATGCTTTTGGTTGGCAAAGTAGATATCAGTATGTCTCATCTTGGAGAGAAGCATTCAAAACACACAGAGAGATCTGTTTCTTGGGTGGCAAGATTTCCCCTTGTATCAGTTACTCTTCTCTGTTGCTGTGAGACACCACTCAAAGTCAAGCACTTAAGGGAGCAAGGGAGTTTTATTCAGCTTACGGTTCCAGAGGGGAGACATGGTCTCATGCTGGAAAGGCATAGCTGGCTGGCAGAAGGTGAAGGCGGCCTAAGTCACATCCATCAGGGAAGCTGAGAGCTGCAAAACTGCCAACTCAAGAACAGACTCACTAATTGACGTTGGGTGGGGCTAACCAACCTCAAGGCCCTCCCCCTGTCACATTTCCTCCAGCAAGGCTCCACCTCCTAACGGGGCCACGACCTTTCCAAACAACTACAGATTCAAACACATGAGCACCTGTGAGGGACAACTCATTTCAAACCATGACACCCCCAAATGTTTTTGTCAAAGCCAATTCTGTAAGTGACATCTTCAGGAAGAGATCCCACCCCAGAAAAAGTAATGCCACATTTAAGACCAGATGGAAGGCATTGTTTGGAAACTTTGATGATTGGCATCTGGCTGTGGGGGTGTTTATGAAGGTGTGGGGTGAAGTATACAGTTGATGGCTTGCCTTTTCAGGGTTGCCCCCAGCATACTGCATGACTCTGACCAACATCGTCGAGGGACCAACTTACAGGGAGGAATGGGAGGAATGGTTTATTCCACCCGTGGTTTTACAGGGTTTGCTCCATGGCTGCCTCAGAAGAACATCAGTGTTTGGGGGCATATGGAAGAGACTGTTCACCTTGTGATAGAAGGAAGTAGAAAGCAGGAAACCTGGCCGGGAACCCAGTGTAGCATTCAAAGCCACACCTCCGGTTTCTCACTTCCTCCAGCTGGAATCCATCTCCTCAAGTTTCCAGAGCCTTCTTCAAATGATGCCATCAGCTGAGGGACAAAATAAGACCACGGTGGGCATCCCCTACTGAAATTGTAGCAACATGTTTACAAAAAAAGTGTCCCATCCATTGAGGAGATGAATCGTGGGTGACAATGAAAGCAAACAGAATCTGCACTCCCTACCTGGAATGCAGACGTGAGGGGGAGCTGAAGGGCTGCTGGTGGGCTCGTCCATGCTCCAGAGCAGTGATATTCTGACTTGGAATAGAGAGAGACTAGCCATGTGGGCTTCTTACTAAAATTTAAAAACAGATGCATTCTTGGAGCTCTGGCAAGTAGCCAGTCGTCTTCCTGCTTGACTGTACATGTGTAAAAAAGGCGATCATCTTTCTAATTGGAGAATTTATCACGTGACGAGAGAATCCACAAAATGGAGCTCTCCTAGGCTGGCAATCATTCTCAAATTATGAATGAATTACAGCCTGGAAGACCGTTTGACTGTATAAATCTTTAAGATCACTGGCCTTAGGTTTTTTTTTTTTTTTTATTCAATTGTGCATGTGTACGTATGTATGTGTGTGTCTGTGTGTGTGTCTGTGTGTGTGTAGAACCACGGACGAATTCGGGAACCACCATGGACGCCTCCACCTCCTTCCGCCCCGGGATTCACAGGCTCCGCCCTACCAGGACCAGAACGCAGGCCGCCCCCGCTTCCGCCTGGCGTCTATACGTGGGATCTGGGATCCCGAACTCAGGACCTTCTGCCTGCAAGGCAGAGGCTTAACCCCTGAGCCACCTCTCCAGCCCCCAGGCCTTAGGTTTTTATATGAAGACAGCGCCAGTGTACAATTTTGAAAGCCAGAAAGTTTGGCTGCTCAGTCACTATGTTGTCCTCACCATGCTGCGCAAGCATCCTCATGTCCAAACTCGATGTGTGCCTGATATGCACAGTCTCTGTTTCCAGCCTGAACTGTTCCCAGATCACGGATATGGCTCATAACCAACCCTTGCTGGTCTTTCGGTGGAGCTAATAGGACTGTGTCTTCCACATGGACGCAGTGCCCCTCTTGCACTTCAGGAGACGCTTGAGCGCAGACTGCACAAGGCTGGGGTCACCAGCTTGTGCACTGTGCAGTTATTCACCCCAATTTCAAAGCTCCCTTCTGGAAAGAGACAGGAAGCTCCTAAGACGCAGGAAGTTCACAAAACATAGAATGCTTAGCAAGGTCATGAAACTGACATGGCACAGGAAGCCCATTAAAAAAAAAAAAGATCAGATAAGGACACTCGCCCAGGCCACATAAGCAATTGTTGGCTCTGCTGGCGTTGCCCGCAAGCTGGGCAGGGAACTCCAAGAACGCAGCTTTTGTGAATCACTACCCAGGCCACGGTGAGCTTTTTGGTGATGAAGTTGCTTCTTTGAGTAAACTCTCACCCACGCTTCTGTAAGTAACCCTAAAGAGAGTCATTGGTTCACCACGGTTGGACTGCCATGGTGAGTCATCTCTTTGATCCATAACTGGAGGTGGGGAGGTCCCCATCTGGAGTTGAGCAGTTTTTGTTCAGATCTCGTTAGGAAAAAGCAGACAACAGTCTGGAACACAGCTGAGCCCAGAACAGGCCCTCATGTCCCAGTATGGTTGACTATTGTAGTTTCTGCTGCCTGCTCTACATTTCTCACTATTACTAGCTGTGGAGCAACACAAGGAAGAAAAGTTTAGTGTACTTGGCCAGTTCTTTTTTTAACTCCCACAGCAACTTACAGTGTGATTTGAACATATAAAATGCCTTTTGCCAGCACAGTATGTTTTTATTGCATGCTTTGGGGTATGTATGTGTGTGTGGGTATAATAGAAGACATTGTATGTGTGCCTGTGGAGGACCAAGGGTGACAATGGGAATCATCCTGATTGTTTTACCCCCTTATTGTTTTGCTCTGGGGTTTCTCAAGTCTCCCAGTGTGGAAGCTCCCACCATATCTGCTCAGCATTTTTTTTAATGTCAAAACTTTATTTCTTCAGGGGCTTGGAGAGGTGGCTCAGGGGTTACACCTCTGTCTTGCAGGCAGAAGGTCTTGAGTTCGGATCCTAGACCCAACTTACAGACGCTGAGTGGAAGCGGACGCGGCCTGCGTTTCTGGTCCTGGTAGGGCAGAGCCTGTGAATTCCTGGGGAGAGTAAACAAGGAGGAGGTGGAGGCGGTCCATGGTGGTTCCCAAATTCGTCTGTGGTTCTACACACACACACATACATACACACACACACATACATGCACAATTGTACAAATAATAAATTAAAAAATTTAAAAAACTTTGTTACTTCAAAAGATTTAAAATAAGAGGACACTTTACAAAAAGTTGTGTAGGAAATAAAATTCCCAAACCTCAAGTAGAAATGCAACATCACAAAGTATCTTATCAAATATAAAGAGAGAAATAAATCTTGTAATTTTTTTTGACCCCACTGCATCCAACCAACCAACCAAATCCACAGCTCCTGGCTGTGAAGATCATTTACAACCAACCAAATCCACAGCTCCTGGCTGTGAAGATCATTTTTAAGTGGGATCTGGGGATCTGAACACAGATCCTTTTATTTTCAAGACAAAGGCTTTAAACCCTCGGTCATTTACCCAGCCTGCCTAACACAAATTTAATCTTAAAACTTCCTAATATGATAAATCTGCTTGCGCCAAAAAATATTAGTCTTTTACTTGATTTGTGTGTGTGAGAGAGAAAGTATGCATATGTGAATGTAGGTATGTGTGTGGGTACATACGTTTATGTAGAACATTTACCTGTATGCCTGTGTGTGTTGCCCCAGCGTAACACTGGTTCCTTTCTTCCATTGCTCTCCACTTTATTCACTGATTCAGGGTCTCAGTTGAACCCTGAAGTTGCCTTCTGGCAGGTCTGACTAGTTAGCTTGTCCCGGAGATTCCCTGCCTCCATCTTCACAGTCCTGGAGTTATGCGTGGTCCACCATGTCTGTCTGGCCTTTACAAACATGCTGGGGATCCAAATGCTGGTCATCACGCTTGAAAAGCGTGTACTTTACCTCCCGAACCATCTCCCCTGACCACTAATGACTGGCGTTTAGTGAGTATACAGCTGAACTGTCTGCTAGTCAATTAACTCGGGATATAGTTATTGGAGCAACGCGAGAAGATCTCAAAAAGTATTTTCAAAATGGTCATTTTTTTGGCAGAAAATCTAATGATTCTGAGAAATGAATATTTCTTACTAACATTTTCCAACTATTTGACAGTGGTTACGCAGAGCACTCAACTTCCCAATCTGTAATTGTCTGGCTGTTCCCTTCACAACATGAGTCTTGGCTTAACTTCTGTACCTGTCACTGTCTGGGTTGGAATTTTCTACCTTGACACACAAGGAAATGTTCTCTGCTGTCCTGATGTCTCGCTGGTATGATTAGACAGTGTTCTGGAGACAGCTACAGTCTGAGTAGACGTGTGCTCAACCCTGCTGTCTGCAGATACCTTCTTCTACCACAGAGCTAAATAAGCAGAGACTCTAACTCAGAAACCATTGCTCAGCCTACACTGGGGAGTGGGGGCGGCTCTGCTTCTGCTTGCTCCCTCCTAATTTCATTCACTTATTCAGTAGGTACTTACAGAGCATAGTACCCTACACAGATTGGCCATGACTTCTTGCAGGCCTCATCCAGTTTGAAGAAAAGCTTTTGTTTCCTTTGGCAAGCATTTCAAATGCAAACATTTCAGCGGGTGGCACCTTTTAAATATCAGATAATATACATGCAAAAAGCCACATTTTCAGTTTTACTTGAAAAACCAGATGTGGCTACACTGGGGTGATGGGGAGATCTTCATCTAAGCATGGAACTTCAGCTGAGATAAAAGTCATGGATCGTAGATAATTAATTAGATATTGAAAAATATTCCAAAACACTATTTTTTCCCAAGAGTTACTATTCACAGAAGCAGGAATTGCCTGGATTTGTATTTTTTCCATGCTTTATTTATTTGTTTGTTAATTTTATTGACCTCCTTTTACTGAGGCAGCCACCCAGCAGAATTTTTGCTTTTAAGAATATGAAATTGGGCTGGAGAGGTGGCTCAGGAGTTAAGCCTCCGCCTTGCAGGCGGAAGGTCCTGAGTTCGGTTCCCAGATCCCACGTATAGATGCCAGGCGGAAGTGGGGGCGGCCTGCGCTTCTAGCCCTGGTAGGGCGGAGCCTGTGAATCCTAGGGAATTCGCGAATTCGTCCGTGGTTCTACAGACACACACACACACACACACGCACGCACATACACACACACATGCGCACAGTTGAATAAATAATAATAATTAAAAAAAAATTTAAAAAAATATTTAAAAAAAAAGAATATGAAATTATACATCATACACAAATGCATATGTGGACATACATGTGAACTTGGTCATGCGGAGGCCATCCGTGCCTCTAGAAATCCTATCCCTGGCTCTGACATGGACTGTCATTTTGTGAATCCATTCCTGGAAGTTGAGATGTTCGGTTGACATCCCTTTTCTCTTGCTCCTGCAGTAGCAACTACGCACTCTGCAGTGACACAATATAAACATACGTTTTCCTTCTCTGTAGGTCAGGAGACCAGTGTAGTCGTCTAGGCAGGTCTGCATTGCTTGTCTGGTTACAGTAGAAGAGATGGAATCTTGTTCCTTTCTTTCCTTCAGTTACTGGAGACCCCCCCCCCACATACTTGCTTTTCTAGGGAAAAAATATTGCCTATTGCTGGGTGTGCCCCCCCATCTTTCTCTCCATCTCAGGACCTTCTACTTATGCATCTAATGAACAATTTCAAACAGATGTTTTGTTCACGAAAGTCACTGTTTCTTTTCTTTATGTGTGGCTTGCCCAAGTCTTCCCCGAAGGACCTGACAAGGATTTGCCTTCTTCTGATTGAGAAGCTCAACACGCCTCGAATGACTCCTTTAGGCACGTGACCTACACATCCAGATAAAGCTGAGACACTTGTCTCTTTGGCATTGAGAACTCCCTTCATGAGACTTTCCAACCACAGCACCTGTTGCTACACTTTGGATACGGTCTGTGAATCTCTGAAAGAGACTAGAGAGATGGCTCAGGGGTTAAGACTCTGCCTCACAAGCAGAAAGTTCTGAGTTTGGATCCCAAGTCCCAGGTAAAATCACCAGACAGTAATAGCGGCTGCCTGCACTTCCAGGCCTAAGGGGTGAAGCCAGGGAAATCCAGAACAAAACAAAAAGGAGGTAGAAGCAATCCAGGATGATTCCCAAAGTCACCCTTAGTCCTCCACAGGCACATACAATGCCTCCCAACACGTCAAAAACAAACAAACAAACAAATAATAAATAAATACGTTTTTTTTTAAAAAGGTCCATATGTGTTTCTTAACTTGGCCAAGTTGGGAGATGGTGTGGGTCTTCAAGAAGTGGGATCCATGGATGCCGGTAAGTCTTGGAGGTATCGAGTCAGGGGGAGACACCGGTCCTCGGGCTGTGCCGACAGCCTGGACCCGAGCCCTCAGTTCCCCAAGCCCCCGGTTTGGAGGTGCCAAGTCCTTCTAATCATTTTCTCTGTTGCTGCTGCTGCTGCTGCTGCTGCTGCTGCTGCTGCTGCTTGCCTATGGCAATTTGCTAACTGCCATTAGTTTAGGACCAGCCTGTGCTACAAGGTGACCTTCCAGTCTAACCTGGACTACAAAGTGAAACCAGGTATCAAAATCAAATGGAAAACAACGCATAAGCTAGCACAGGACACCTTTCAAAGATTATAAAAGACACATCTCAGAATGAAGGGAAATATTCATAGCATACTTACCTGACAGTAGTTTCATCTGGACTATATTAAAGACTTTTACAACTGAATAAGAAACCAAAAACTAAATGAAAAATCACAAAATTGAGTAGGCCCTTGATCAAAGGATGAGAGTCACTCAGTGAATTCGTGAAGGGTGGGTTGGTTGGTTGGGGTCACTCTAGAGCTGCGAGCCCCTGATGGTTTGACTGAATGGCGCTGATAAATTCACAATTAATCAGCTTGAAGGGGAACAAGGGGGGTTGCATTCTTTCTTATGATTGCACAGCCACATCTCAGTCCAGCATGGCAGGAGAGCTCTTACCAGCACCAGAAGCGGAGGGAACTGGCCACACTGTATCCACTGCTGAGACAGGGACAATCCTCACTTGCCAGACCAGCATGTCTGGCCAAGTTTACTGAAAATGCCAATTCCCCGAATTACCTGCCTTCATCTTATCACCTGCCCAGGGAAACATCTCGCCTGCTACCCTCACCCATTAGACAATCCCCTGCAGGCTTGCTCAGGGCTTAGCTCAACCACTGATTCTTCAGGACTGCGCCCAGGGCTCAAGCCTTCGACTGTCAAGTTGACATCTGTATCTAACTATTAATGCCACTGTCAACCTTCAGAGATTGTCTGAAGCTCAAAAAGCAACTGGCTGCCAGGATTGAAGCAGCACTCCTGTCCTCCGGCCACTGGACTTGGATTAGAAGTACAGGCTCAGCTTCCTGAGTGACAGATCACGACACTTGTTGGCGTCCTCAGTTCTGTGAGTCTGTAGCTGGTGACCAATCACTTTCTCTGTAACCTACTTATCTATATCTTTACTATCTATTTAGACAGCTACCTCTCAGTCAATCATCTATTATTCCATGCCTGTCATCTATCATCTTTCTGTCTCTTAATCTACTATTTATCATTCATCTATTCATCTGTCTATCAACTTATTATCAGTCACCTATCATCTATCAATTTATCTACCCTTTATAGCTCACTGGCTCTGTTTATCTGCATAATGTTCACATACTTCTATATTCATAATCCCACAGAGCAATTTCTGACAGGCTCCCACTATACCATTATAATGCATGGTTTCTTAACTACATAGCAATACCCTGGGGCTTGTTTTGCATAGAGCAAACCCCAGTGCCTAATTACGTCCAGTCTGCTAGGTATGACCAACCATGTGGATCATAGTTACCCGAGTAAGTGTCGCTCCTTGCACCATCCACTAACATTTGTCTACATTGTCTTTGAATCACGCTGTATATACATAACAATAACAATTTGCATGGAAGGAGAAGATGAGCTACCCGTACCCTCAAAAGAATCAGGAGAACAAAACAACAGGTCATGTTTCATGTCTAGATTGTTTCTGGAGAAGCTGAATAGCATAGATTAATTGAGTGGATGCCTGCAGGTCACGAACGAGTCAGAAAAAAAAGTTAGGAACTTAATTTCGATTCTGTTGATTTCAATAGTCTTTGTGAAAGTCCCATAGACTTAATAATAAAACAAAAACAGACTGACTTGTAGGTAATACCACTTCTTCGATGCTTAAAAGAAATTTCCTTTAGGGATAAACAAGCATGTCTATATCTATCTAATAGTAATTCTAAATCTCACAAAGGGGCTAGTGCCAATATCTCTCTGTTTAAACCTAGCAAGTGTGCTGGCATTAGCTTTGCATTTGACAATTGTGTGTGAATCTATCCTATCAGGATAAATACTCATTTCAAACCAGGATTTAAACTAACATCCCATGTTATATCCCTTATTAACAGCTACCTGAACCACAATATTCAACGATCTCGCAAGAGGTACACAGTTGTGTTTTTATTATAAACATAAACAGTTTGTCAAGAACAATTCCACAGAACACTAACATTTGAATGAATTTGAATTGCCCAGGTATTCATTTAGAAGGAATGAATATTAAAAAGAAAAGAAAAAAACTCAGTGAAGAGCTAAAAGATGGCTCTGGAGTTAAGCCTTTGCCTCAAAAGCAAAAAGTCCTGAATCTGGATCCCAAATTAAAATGGCGGTGGCCTGTACTTCTGGCCTTGTAGTACAGAGCATGGGAAATCCCAGAGCAAAGCAATAAGGATGGAGAAGCAATCCAGGATGATTCCTGATGTAACCCTTGGGCCTCCAAAGACACAGTGCCCTCTGATACACACACACACACACACACACACACACACACACACACACACACGTGCACACACAAGGAACGTGGAACTGGGTATCTGAAGGAACAGGATTAAGATGTACCAAGTCTATGATTTATCCCTCCCCAGACAGTATTCATCAGAAGGGTGAACAGACCTTCCCATGTTGACCTTCCGCCTTCCTCTCTCATGTAGCCTCTGCTTTGAGCTGCTGATGTCCCTCATGTGCTTGGACCCAAGGTGGTATCTTGGTACTGTACTCACCAGCATCTCCCTTTTATCTACACCCCAGACATCATGGCCACTGCCACACCTACCACTTGAGTAATACTCAGTCTCTGCTTGGATATTCCTTCCCAACCTGACATCATGCTCACCTTAGCTTCCCATAGCAGCCCTGTCCTAAAAGCCACCAATCACTGGTTAGAATGCACCCTGGTGCTGGTCTGGGATGGATAGGCCACACGCTTCATCCCACTTGCTCCAACACCCAGAGCAGCTTTGGGTCAGGTCCACTGGCCAGTGAATGCTAGTTAGTGAATAAATGAATAATGAATGAATGAATGAATGAATGAATGCACAACACTTGCCTTGAACATGGAGTTTAAGAAAGAATACCTACTTGCTTTAGTTCTGACTGATTGCCTTCCCATAATTATGTTTCCACCTCTTGATTGGCATAACCTTTCCTCACTGGTAAAGTGTCCAGAGTTATCTCAGGATGTCAAAATTGGATCCTGTCTTAGACCCCAAGTGGGAAATGACTCCTTTATTTTGTTTTATTTTTAGCTCAGAATAAGGTCCAGAGACATCAAAACAACCTACGCAAGTCCTATCATTTTTGTGAAAGACTGGAGCATCTCAGTGTATTGATTCAGGCCTGTGTCCTTCAAGGTAATAACGTGTAACTCAGAATTCAAAGAAACTCCAAGATGTTCATGTCCTTCCTCAACTCCCACTACATCCTCCGAAGTCTGGGCCAGAGCCACATACCACTGAAGTCCTCTGACGTTAATCCCCATCTTGCAGACCACCTTTCCTTTACAATAATCTACTTCACCTGGTGGTGCAGATACACAGGCATCGAACAACATTCAGGTAACGCAATTCATGCCATTTCCAAAATCCTCAATTCTTTGGCTTCCCCTGCCTCAGGCGCCCTTTGAATGCATCTATTTTTTTGCAGTTCCAACAGAAATTATTCCATCTTTGAAACTGCAGAACTAGTCCCACATGCATGTTTATATCGGTGTGCAATCAATCAGAATCTGTTCTTTTTAAAATCATTTTCTTTTTAAAGACCCAAAGTATGTTGCACATATTTTCCTAGGCTCTTTTTTCTTTTCCATATATATATGTGTGTGTGTGTGTGTGTGTGTGTGTGTGTGTGTGTGTGTGTGCAATGTAGATGGGTGCAATCCAGAATGATTCTCAAAGTCACCCTTGGCTCTCCACAGAGACACACAGTGTCCTCTGATATACACACCCAATTAATTAATTCATAAATAATTTAAAAAAATAAACCAGGTGTGGTGGGCTGCCTATAATTCTAGTCCTGAAAGGCAGAGCCAAAGATTCCCCAGGGCAAGCTGGCTAGCCATGCTAGCCCTAATAGCATGCTCTGGGTTTAATTAGAGACCCAAGCTCACAGCAGTAACATGCAAGAATGACAGAAGAGAAATAGCTGATTAGCACCCTTGGGCCTCCACCGGCACACACACTGAAGTGCTACTCATGTATATACACCCCACACACACACATGCACCCATCTACATACACACATACACATATGCACATACACACACATACATATATATATACATATATGTATATGAAAAAGAAAAAAGGAAAGCAGTAAAAATATTATAATTTTCCTTGGCTGGGTTAGCATGTAAAGTAATAGTAGCTTTAAATTTTTTCTAGAACTTTAGTTATTTGCTGTTGAACTTCAGTGACCTATCGTGATCACAACTTTACAAAGCAGTATTTGGCATAGTGATATCAGCAGAAGAATGGCCTATCGTGGGGGGGATATGGGTTTCCTATGTGTAAGGTGGGGTTGGCAGAAAAAGGAACAAGGTCCACTAACGCAGACTCCAATGTGCAGCTTCTGACACACACTCAATTTGTGGTAAATATGTGGAGTCACTGAGTTATCGCAAAATGCTTGGATTTACCTTAAGAAATCCTATGTAGGGTCAGTGAGATGGCTCAGCAGGTGAAACCAGCTACGCACAAATCTGGTTTCAGAGCTCAAGCCCTAGAGCACGCGTGGTGGAAGAGGAGAAATGACTTCCAAAATGTACACTCTGTGTAACGGTTACTCGTAACTGTTGCTGTGAGAGAACGCCCAAAGTCAGATAACTTAAAGGAGAAAAGGAAATTTACTCACCTTGGTTCCAGAGGGGAGATGCATACTCTCATGGTGAAAGTGGCGTGGCTGGCTGGCCAACTGAAGCTGGAGACAGGCTACGTCACACCCATCCACTCCATGTTGCTGAAGGCTGAAGGATTCCTGGAGAATCTCTCTTCTTCTCTGTCTCCTGTTCTGTGGCTCCTTTTATCTGGTCCACTACTGGGAGGTTCCAATGAGTTCTAGGGCTGGTCTTTGTGTTATCCAGATAGTCTCTTCAGGTGATCTCAGCTGATCTTAGTTAATGCCAGGTATGCCAAGTTGACACCCAGAATTAGCTATCACACTCCGACCTCCACAAATGCAATTGTTTCCTTATGCCTACTCTGTCAGACTCTCTCTCTCTTTCTCTCTCTCTCTCTCTTCCTTTCTCTCTGTCATGCTCTCTCATGTTCTCTCTCTGTTTCTCTCTTGCCTTCTCTTCTTGTTCTCTTACCCTCTCTCTTGCTCTCTGGTTCTCTCTTGTAATTTTGTAAGAAAAGAAATTCCATGTATATTTGCCTCTTTAGGCTTAGACACTTCAATTTTAATTTTCACATTTATTTCCTTCTAGTAATTTTGAAATATATACCCAATGTATAATAAATATGTTTATTTCTGTAGCTTGAAATGCACTCATGTTCCAACCTACCTTCCATTTCTTCCATGTTCTTTATCATTCAAAGACAAGAATTTTAAATGCATAGGTAAAATCAGGGCCAATTCTTTCATTCTAGTGACTACCATTGTAATTTGACTAAATGCAGCAAACTTACTAGTTTCTTTATACTTCAAACAACAAAGATATTATTTAAGACATTTCTATGATGAATCACTGACCCATGATGTAAATGATAATCTAAACCACTTTGATCAGCTCATGATGTTTGGGGGTCCAGTCAGAATAACAAATCTCCTAACTTGTAGTTCTTCTGCTATTATGGAATACAGTAAGAAGAATAAAATTTGAAAACAAAGCTATAAAATACCCCTGACCCTGCCAGTCATCTCATTTCCTTGCCCTTCATGGACTCTATATCCGGAGTTCGTGAGTTTCTTTCATCTCGCTTACCCTTCATGGACTCCATGTCCGTGAATTCTATTCTTTATCTCCTCTAATAAAATCTGCCTAAATCCCCCCCTAAAAAAGGAAAACAAAACTATGTGTTATTGTCATATTCCTATTACTCGCAAACTTATTGAAGAATCCATAGGCCACTCAGCAAACCCGAACAGTTCCCCAGCGATTTCACACCCCAAGTTCCACCCCTTTGTATAGAGACAATATGAGAAAAAGACTCAGTTCATATCAAGTAATCCATCTGTCTCCTTTCCTCTTCCTGTAACATGTTGGTGCAAGACATCTCCACCCACCTGTTGACAAACCCAGAAGTCCTGGGCATCATCTTTGTGACTGCCCTCTAATACCTCCACCAGTGATGGTGTACCCCAGATTTGGCTATGGATGTTGAGATCCTTTCCAGGCATATGCTGGAAAACTTTTCTTTGTGCTAAATTGTCAAAAATGCCATGACACATTATTTTTTTAAACAACAAAAGTAAAAGTTTAATATTGATATTTTCACACTGTACTTTAGGTTAAATGCCAGATGTGTGTCATCCTTTTGGTTAGCACTGACAGATCAACTTCAACAGGTTAGAGAAAAATCTACCAGGTGTTCTCAGCCCATTTCTCCTCCTCATGCCTAGATTTCTTTGACACATAATCATCATCGTTATAGTTTCTCCTCTTTGTCATAATTACATTAAATGTAAGGTCAGTGGAATGACATCACTCCAACTTCTGTTTCAGAGCAGCAATGTGTCTGATTTGGGTGGCTCATACTTAGTAGGTTTCTTATGTTTTTCGTTATATCTAGTACTTGTGACAAGCATGTTCTGCTTTCTATCAACATCAGAATCGCTGATAAATAGCTTTCCACAGTAATTCTGGACACATTATTAATAATAGCGACACCAACAATAATAAAAAAGTGAAAGATCTAAATTTTGGAAAATACCTGATTATACTGTACTAAGAAATCTTCACTCTACACTCAGAGATACAGAATATCCTGTGATCTCTATGTTGTTCCTGGCTTGTCATTCGATATTTCCCAGGGAATCTTCATGAAAATTTATCATGATCATGTTCTGTTATATCTAAATGTGTCTTTTCATAAGGAAATAAAGGTCTTGATTTAACTCGATTTTTAATATTGTAAATGTTAGTTGACATTTTTTCCCATTGGTTATCTAAGCAGACTCAAAAAAATGTAATGGCCTTTTTTTCTTAAAGGTTTGGTTTCATCTGCCCTTAACTCCATGAGAATCAGTACCCAAAAAGGTACAATAAAAACCATAACCTCAATACCCCCCATAGCCCCACCAAAGGAATCCACCATATTGAATTTTAACAAAATGAATTATCTTTGTGTCTGCTGGGATGTACAGAAAGGAAATCATGCAATTACACTGTCATGGTTTGAATGTGGGTAGTCCCCCACAGGCTCATGTGCTTTGAATGCTTAGCTGGTGTTAAAGTTGAGAGGTAGAGAGTTGCTGGAGGAAGGCATGTCACAGGAGGCAGGCTTTGATATTTGGTGGCTTGATCATATTTCTTCTTAGCCTCTGTGATCGACCAGACTCCTGCTTCTGCCTTCAAGCTATGCACTTCCTACCATAATAGACCATCTCCCCTCCAGAATCGTAAACCAAATAAATACTCCTTTCTCCCCTAAGTTGCTTAAATCTGAGTACTGTCTCAGTACTTTTTTATAAAGGACCTGCCCAAGTTGCTTGTACATTTTGAAGGTTCTCCTTTTCCTTGCTACTTTGTAGAAATTCTTTGCACATGTGAATGAAAGTCTCCCTGAGGGATGAAGTGTGAACAGCCCAGCTTGCTGTATGAAATCATTTCTTCGTTTTCTCAATGGTGTCTTCTGGCAGAGAAGGAGAGGGAGATAAAAAGGATACAACTTGGAAAAGAAGAAATAAAGTTATCCCTATTTGCAGATGACGTGATCCTATATTCAAGGATCCCAAAGATTCTGGCAGGAAACTCCTAAAACTAATAAAATAAGTTCAGTATAGTGGTAGGATACAAAATTAATGTTCAAAAATCAGTGGCTTTCCTATGCACCAAGGATAAATAAAGCAAGAAAGACCTGAGAGAAACAATTTCATTTGCCATAGCTCTTAAAATATAAAATACCTTGAAACAAACCTAACCAAGGTTGCAAACAATCTATATAATGAAAATTTTAAAACCCTAAAAAAGAGATTACAGAAGACACCAGAAGATGGAAAGACCTCCCATGTTCTTGGATCCACAGACTTAATATTATCAACATGACCCTTCTACCAAAAGCAATATACAGATTTGATACAGAAGCAACCAAAATTCCAACCCAGTTCTTCACAGAAATTGGTAAAATAATCTCAGATTTCATATGGAAACATAAAAGACCCAGGAAAGCAAAAACAATCTGAATAATAAAAACTCCATGGGAGATATCAGTGTACCAGACCTTAAACTATACTATGAAGTTGTAGTAATAAAAATAGCATGGTATTGGCTCTAATAAAGAGATGTATATCAATGAAATAGATTCAAAGACTCAAATAAAAGTGCACATATCTACAATGAATTGATCTTTGACATAGGTGCCAAAAAAAAAAAACATTGAAAAAGGTTAGTATGTTCAACAAATGGTGCTGGCAAATTTGGATTTCTACATGCAGAAGAGTGAAACTGGACTCTTATTTGTCTCTCTGCACAAAAATCAACTCCACATGGATCAAAGACGTCAATGTTAGACCAGAGACTAGAAAACCCTTGAAGAAAAGAATAGGGAATACCTTCAAATTGATTGGTCTCAGCCAACATTTCTTTAAGAAGACCCCCAAAGGCACAGAGAATATGTCCAACACTTAACAAATGGGACTATATGAAATTAAAAAGCTAAAAGCTTTTTCTCAGAAAAAGATACTATTAACGGAGCAAAAAAGCAACCTACAGAATGGGAAGAGCATCTCCACTAACCACAATCTGAGAGAGGACTAGTATCTACAGTACACAATGAACTTGAAAAATTAAGCACCAAGGAAGTAAACAACATCATTAAAAATGGGCCATGGAGCTGAAAAGAAACTTCTCACAAGATGAAATTCAAATACCTAACGAACATCTTTTAAAAATGTTCTGCCTCCTAATCCTTAGGGAAATGCAAATTAAAACCACCCTGAGATATCATCTCAGACATGGATGATTAGTATCCAAAACACAGACAGCAGCAAATGCTGGCACGGATGTGTGGAGAAGAGGACCCTCATACATTCCTGGTGGGATTGTAAACTCACATAACCCTTTTGGATATCAATTTGGAGGGTCCTGAAAAGCCCTAAAATTGAAACTATACCAGTCCTGGAAATATTCCCAAAGACTCTGCATCCTGCAACAGAGTCACGTGTACCAACATGTCCACAGCAGCTCCTTCCATGGTCATAAAGAAATAGAACCAACCTAGATGCCCAACACTTGACAAATGATCAATGAAAATGTGGTACATATATAGAATGGAATGCTATTCAGCTGTCAGGAGTGATGAAATAAATGAATGAAACTGGAAGAAATCACACTGAGTGAAATATCCCAGACCCAGAAAGACAGATGTCAGATGTCCTCTGATAAGTGGATCCTATCGTTAAACCTTCAGTTTGATATAATGACACAGACACTCCTACAACACCCACAAAGCCGGAAGTGGGGTGGAAGAATACCCCAAAAGGGAAGAAACAAAAGAACAAAGGTAAGCAATTCAAAAAGGACTTTTATGTAAGAAAAGTCATAAAGGGGAGGGAAGAACAGGATTAGGACATAGTAAGGAGTGGGATTAGCCTCTGGGTGACCAACCACCTGCTCACTAACCCCCCTCAATGACAGGGAACACACATCCAATAATGTGTGTTCTAAACAACAGTAGATGAGGAGAAAATTGACAGATGCCTCAATACTAACCACGAACATCTCAATGGTAAACCTCCATCTGAACACACCTCATTCTATCTTTAGATAAGGAAGATCTCAACACCCAAACAAGACCTAGCCTATGGAATGAAAATAGACAACAACCAACCAGAGTGCAGAGTACCATGCTGAAATGTTCAGCTGGAATCAGGTCAACCAATTCTCTTCCCATCCTAAGACTCAGGGAATCTTGAGAGGGGGCGGTAAGATTGTAAGAGTCTAAAGGTGGGAAGGTCCACTGCTGGCCAAGACATTCCACTCGAGGAAGGACTGCTGCACCCAGAAACTCACTGCAGTGAAACTCATCCTCACCAGACCTGTACAGTGGCTGACATATCAACATTCCCCACAGATCAGAAGGGAACTCAGGAGAAATAATTGCATGCAGGAGGAACTTTTGGAGCTAGGGCTAGATAGGTGAATAGGATAGTCCTACTAAACGAGTGGGACTATATGAAAGTAAATCATATATTATATATCAGTGGGTCAGTCTACCCAAGGAAGGGTCACTTAATCTGCCATGGAGGCCTGAATACCTACTAGAGCAGGTAACCCAAAAGGAACCCTGGGGCCCGCACAAGCAGACAGGCAGATGGGTGGCTGGGGAGGAAGGAGGGGGTTGGAACACTCATGTTTGTAAAACTAGAAAAATAAAAACTTTTTATTTGATCGTTTCATTGATACTTAAAATTACATGTATTTATATATATCATGGTGTGTATCATCACTTATGTATTTATATATGTATAATGTTCAAATTGGGATTAGTATATCTATGAACTCAAAATCAAATGTACATCATTTATTTGTGATAAAACTACCTAAAATTGTCTTCTGCTTCCTTTATTGCAATATTCAGTGTATATCATTTAAGATAACACCAGAAGTTATTTCTCCCTCTAAATATAATTTAGAGCCCACCAACCCACCTGAAGTTCTTAAGGAATTTCAACTTGTCAACTTCATTGTTCAACATTAATGGTTTGGGGATCCTAGTGTTCAAAACATTTGCATCTCCCAAGGCCACAGACACGAATTCCTGTCCTTTCTTCTGTCATTGCTGACTTAGCCATGCCATGCTTAAGAGAGTGGTGCAGAAATGGCAAAACTGTAACCAACAACAAACCATAATCCAGAACACCAGAGACTACCTGGAACCGGACCAACCAAATCTCTCCCCATCCTAAAGCTCAGGGAAACTTTCGGACTAGGAGGCGGCAAGACTATACAAGCCTAAAGATGGGGAGGACCAATAATACGCAAGATACTGCACACAAGTTAGGGCTGCAGTAGCCATAATCGGACTTTGCATGATCTGTGCAATGACTGACATGTCAATGACCCCCAAAGTCTAGCATGGATCACAAGCACTAGGATCCATAGAGGCAAGGGATTAACAGTCATAAGAGTGTTCCCATACTAAAGGAGAGCCCAAGAAAGGGCTCTGGACAATGCCACTGAGTCCTTACACCTCACTAGAGTGGAGGACTCAGGGATGTTTTGCATTCACACAAAAGGATGATCCAGAGAATGGGATGGGGAAGGGAGAGGCACTGGGAGAAGGGGAAGGAGGGGAGCGAAAGGAAGGAGAAAAGGGGGGAAGGGTGCAAGGACTGGGAAAGGGTGGAGGGAGAGAGAGGACCAGGGTACCTATTAAGCTTGTACGATTGGGGGAAAAATTATATATAAACTAAAAAAAAGAGGAAGGTTCAGAAATGGGGAAGACATTTTAATAACAATAACCCTTCATGGATGTTACAGCTTTAGCCATTATTTGGGAAGTTGTGAACCACAGAGAAAGAAAAAAGTGTGTGTGTGTGTGTGTGTGTGTGTGTGTGTGTGTGTGCACACGCGCATACCTATAGAGGCCTAAGGGAGATATTGGGAATCATCCTGTATTGTTCCACCTCCTCTTTGCTTTCCCCTGGGGTTTCCCAGACTCTGCCTTCTGGGGTCAGAAGTGCACGGCGGTGCCATATCCACCAGCATTTTTATGTGAGCTCCGGGGAAAACTAAACTCAGCTCCTTTTGCTGGCAAGGCAGAGAATTTAACCCCTGAGCCCTCTCCTGGGGCCCCAAATGTTCTTGTTGGTGCAAAAAGTAAGAAAACAGTTTGTAGAAAACAGAAAGAGACGCTTCACCTTGAACATATGTCAGGCGGTCAGCACCCATGAGCTGGCTGAGGACTCTTTTGCTCCACCTGGATAGAAGTGGGTAGTCATGCCAGGCCCTAGTGAGAGGGATGTAAACAGGCTGAAGCAGTGGCCAGTGGCGCCCTCTGGTGCTCAACCCTGTGCAGGCTGCAGGTAGTGACACCTGGGTTATGACACTTTTGTCCCTGAAGACAGCCCGGTGGAACGTCTCTGGTGGCCAGAGCCTGTAGGGTTTCTTCTCTGATGCTTACAGCCTTCTTTTTTCCTTCATCAGCATCTCAGATTCATTCTCTATCTCTGCCTCTCTATCATCTCTCTCTAACTCGTCTTTCTCTGCCACCTCTTGCCTCCTATGCCTGACCTGTCCACTCAGAATTTTCAACGGTTTCTTTGGGTGTCTGTCTGTCTGACCCCATAACACAACTAAGTCGCCATTGGAAAGATACTGGGTGTCAGCTTCTACCAGTCCTAGCTGGGCTCAAGAGTTAGGGTTACATGGGATCCCCACTGGACTGCTCAGGAGCTGAATCACCAGTGGGCTGCTCAAGCATGTGCCACTGGTTTGTGTGGCCAGGGTGACTCACACGCAGAGCATCCACCAGGGCCATACCCCACACCAATTCAGCTGTCAATCAACAGGCTGCCTTCCTGCTCCACGTCTTCACTGACTGCTCAGTCGTCAGCGTCCCCGCTGTTCAGCTGTCTCTTGCTGTCGGCTCAGCCTGAGCTACTGAAATAGGCAAGACAAGACCACTCTCGAGAGACGCCTTTGACCGGGCGCAATGCTGCTGTGCCAGGGAGACAACATAGAAATCTAACACCTAGGTGACTCTCTGAGTCTGAGAAGCCCGTTCTTCTAGCCTTCAGCGGGGGATGTGGTTATAATTACAGCCACTCGTTTGGACCAATCAGAGCCATTTATTGGGGTCAGTCCCAGCTTTGCCTCTTGACATCACGCATTCATTAGGGGCTTGTATTTTGGACCAATCGGAGCCTTGACTCTTAGCATCAATCCCAGCACACCCTCTGCTACACAACCAGAGAAAGGTCTCACCCTTATCCCAGAGTCTCCCAGAGTGCACCCCGGCTCAAGATAGCAAAAGCCTGTTGTTGGCTCTTTCTAGCAGCCTGGCTGAGCTGTACCTTTAGGAGCCCTGATCTCTGCGTAGTGGTCTCAAGTAACCTTGGAAGACTCAAAATGGTTGGTTCTGGTGCAGGGGTAATTCAGCTGGCTGATGATTGACACTTGCTCAGCGCCTCTGGGCCAGCAAGAGAGAGTTCAGTCTGACAGCTGCTAGCAAGGAGTCAGACTCACAAAGCTCGGACGCCTTTGTTCATCCACAGGAAAGCAAACAAGGCAAGCAAGCAAGGCATCTTTAGGACAAGGATATAAAGAACTTCATCACTTACACTAAGAGTGATTTCAACGGAGCTCCAAGATACTGCCCAGTGCTGGAGGAGGGGGAAGATAGACCTCCCTGATTTGTCTCTCCAAAGACCTTGACACTGTGTCTTCCTCCAGAGAAGCCTTCTGAAGATCTCTGAACACTAAGTCTCTGTATCCCCAGACTTCTTTTTCCTTTTAGAAATGCAGATGTTTGCATCTAGGAAGTATGTAAGCAAATACATACTAAAGGCAAAGTCGATACAAGGTCATGAGCAATTGTGATATCCAGATCTTCACAGGCCAAGAGTGTTCACGCGTAGGACAATGAGACAGTCTACAAACTGCCGGGTTGTTCTCATGCCTATCTCAAGAAAGACAAAGAGACTTGTGGAGAATTGGTTCTATTATGACTGGATCACCCCCATGATCCTATCTGTTTTCATGCAACACATATATTTTAAAAGTAGACAGTTAAAATGCATGGCCTGAAGGGTTACTTGAGATCCTGAAAAATGTCTCTGAAATAAACTATGATGAATCGAAAAAAAAAAAAAGCGAACAAGAAAACTATGAAAAGAGTTCTTGGCATATTTTAAAATCCCTGCAGAACTTCATTCAGTAATATAGTGAACTTCTTTCTTTCTACGCATGTGGCTCACCAGTTTTGCAGTTGGTTCCTGTCAGATAAGAGTGTTCCTTAGAATTTTCTTTCTTGCAATCTCATTTCAAAAAAAAAAAAATGTTTACTTCCATGCTCTGAAAATTGGTAATGTGGCCAAACTCGTCAACAATTTGTATGTTTGCAAGAAATGGAGTGAGACTATTATAAAGTGTGGAAGGGGAATTATTAGCTGGCAAGAGCATGAATGCGTTTAGTCAATTTTGATGGATGGCGATGGCCAGGCTGGTAAATAGGAAGTGAGGAAAAGGCACATAGCCCTGACTGCACTGTAATGTGTGGGACTGGGTGAGCCAGCGTGTCCTGGTATGGAAGGGAAATAACTGCTGTAATTCATTCATGATATAGACAGAGCATTGAAGAGAGCTTAGTATCTGGATGATGGTGGTAATAGGAATAGTGCCCTCTGCAGATGAGGAGTGGAGGATCACTCAAACCTTCCTCATGCGCTGAGCAAATCGTCATCCACACACAAGCAGACCTTCCTCTCCTGGTACTCTGCGTGCTTTGGATTCTCTCTCGAACATTTCACTGCTGGAAAAGTAACTCCGTCAAAGGAGCTGCTTCCGACCAGTCCTGCCGGGAAGCGTCCTCTCAAGATTATTCAGGGGCAGCCACAGGAGCTGGCCATGTCTGATAATGGTCACCAGACATGCCAGGACCATGGGTCACCCCTGCCTGCCGGGTTGGCGCACGACTGTGCCTTTGTGGAAGGGAAAGTTCACACAGTAGGTATCGGCAGGGCCTGCTCTGGGGATTATTCTCCAGTACAAGACGGGATTTCTGAGTTGTGAACTCAGAAGGTCTTGAATCAAAATGCTACATGCCTACTAATTTGTGGAAGTAATTTGAATGAGAGCCTTCTTCTCCAAGCTGGCTCAGAGACAGCTCAGGGGTTAAAAGTCTTTGCTTTGAAAGAAAAGGCTCTGAGTTCAGATCCTACGTAAAAATGCTAGGCAGATATGCCTAGTCCTATACGCTAGGCCTATAATTCCAGCCCTGGAAGGCAGAGCTTGGAAAACTCTAGAACAAAGTCAATAAGGACATAGACTAATCCAGGATGATGATTCAGGATGTCACCCTTGGACCTCTACAGACATACCCAATCAAGTAAATGTCCTCTTTTACACATGTACATAAACAAATGAATGGATGAATGAATAAATGAATGAATGAATGAATTCTACTGTTCTTCTCACAGCCAGCAAGCATATCTGGAGCTTTCAGAAAGCTGAATGCTGGAGAAATAATTCTTGATTTTCCAAAGCCAAGTTCAGAAAGAACTATCCTTTCCTGACTTTTAAGACAGCAAATATAAATGGTGGCTAACAATATCTTGCAAAAATACATCTCAAAGCTGTCAGGACAATGTGGTGTCCCTTACACGCGCATTCACTTGCTTGGCTTGCTAGCTCTTGTTCTCACAGCCAGCTGAACTTCCTAGCAAGGATTTCTCTACAAAAGTGTCGCCTCCCTAGGGAGCCCATTACTGCCCTTCAGAACAACCCACTTCTCTGGGAAGCCATCTGCAGATAAATGTCCCTCGTTGGCTCCTCCCTCTCCGCCAACTCTGGTTTAGGTTTCTCTTGAAACCCAGCATTCCGGAACTCCACATGCCACCTCCCCCACAGGCTGCCTGACTCCCCCACTGAGCTCCAGGCAGTCTGGATGTTTCCCCTTGGGATTTTACCTTCCTCTTCAGTACCCACTGTCAGCTGTTGCCTGATGACTCAGCACGCCACACAGTTACAGTATCTCAGCAAGGTTCTGCCATAGCCACCGTGAACATTCACACTGTGCGTTAACCTGGCTGGCCAATGGTACACAGCCTTGTGATCAGTCACTCGGCTAGATGATGTGCTGAAGATATTGACATGACATGATTGACAGCTAAGTCAGGAGACTTTGAGGGAAGCAGTACTCTCCATTATGTGGGCGGGCCACATCCAACTGCTCAGCCTAGCCTAAAGAACAGAGACTATGGCTTGTCAATGAAGAAATTGTTTCAAGACTGGAGCAAGGAGACCCTGTGGGCTCTGAAGTTATAAACTGACCAGCCCGTCATCAACCTGGGACCCTTAAACTTCCTTTGTCCATCCAGTGAGGTAGGTCAGCGATAAATGTGGTTGGTGTGAGAAAGCAGTGACTTGTGCCAACTCCTTAAACCCACATAGTAGAAGGAAAACGCCAACTTCTGAAATCTGTCCTGACTTTCACTTGAAATGTGTGCTGCACCCCCACAGGCTCATGTATTGGAATCTTTAGTTGTGTAGGAAGGTCACGGCCCCTTTAAGAGATAGAACCTTGTTGGAGAAAGGTAGTCACGGAAGGTGGGCTTTGAGGTAGATTAGGCCCATCTTACTTCCTGGAGAGGTCTGTTCTTGCAGTTGGCAGTTTTGCAGCTCTCAGCCTCCTAGATGGATATAACTTAGACTGTTTCTGCTTCTGCCCACCTCTGGAACCATAAGCTGAATAAATTTCCCCTCTTCCTTAAGTTGTTTGAATTTGAGTGGTGTCTCACAGCAACGTAGAAGAGTAACAGTAACTGATACACATGTATACCGCAATATGTACACCACCCCCCGTGTACACATACATGAACACACATACTAAATAAAAAATAAAGAAACCTTAAAACTCCTATTATTATATATGCATTATATTATATGCAACATACTAAAATAGTTTATAATCCTATTACATAAAACAGATATATGTCTTGTAAGGTATATGTAATATCTAAGATGATACATAATATGCCACATACATTATAGCATGTCAATATAGTCTATCTTTATGGACACATCTGACTAATACAGCTAGTAAGGTACCCTTTGGGGCTCAGGTTTGAATTCTTTGATGATTAATCCTTTGAATGATTAATCATGCTCATCAACCTGACTGAGTTTGAAAGACACCTAGGAGATTAGTAAAGCAGACCTCTGGGTGTGTCTAGAAAGACATTTCTAGAGCTAGTAAGAATATGGGGCTCTGGGCTAATTAATGACCTAATCCAAGGATTTGAGATCTCACTAGACCCTTGGAAGGTAATGAAACTGTGGAAAATGAGGTCTAGTTGGAGGAGTAGGATCAGGGAGGCCTGCTGAAGGGTCTGTCCCTTCCTGTCTGCACTTGCTGCTTCCTGACTGCATAGCAGTGAGCAGCTTCCCTGCATCATGCCTTTCTACTGAGATCTTTCTGCCTTGCCAAGGGTCTAAAAGCAACAGAGCCTACCAGCCACAGACATTGACCATGGGCCAAAGTAAATCTCTCTCCCCTTAAATGAGTCTTCCCAAGGGCACAGTGACAAAAAGTCAGCCTGTTCTAATAGCCAGACCAATGCATTCCACTTAGCATCCATCAAACACATCATTGGCACCTGGAACTAAAGATATCTATCCAAAGAGAAGACCATCGTCCTCCCAAGGATAAAATCTCCTGCATGAAATGATGTTCTCTGTCTCTGGTCACATTCCCTGAATCGAAAAACTCTCCCTGGTATGACTCATTCTCAAAATCCACGTCACCCCCTCATCCTGCCATTTTGCTTCTGAAGTATTTCCTGGATCCATCTGACTGGCGTTATATTTCATTAAAATTTTCCTGACTCCAAACTGCTGCAAACACTATCAACTCCTGGGAGGAAGCATCCCCCTCATCTGCATTCCCTCCTCCAACACCCGCCCCCCAAGCAGGAAGGTAAACTAGCTAGGCCACATACTTGTTATGCTTAGCATAAGAGGGCTGCTGTGGCCACTACCCTGCTGGTCAGCCAGATCTTTATCACATCTTTTTTTAATTTAGTTTTTTCTTTACTTTGCTTGCAGTTCTAGGGATTACACTTACAGTTCCTCACAGGCTGGGCAAAAGCTCTACCACTGAACGACACCCTTATCTCTGTTCTTATTTTTTATTTTGAGACTGGGTCTCATTAAAATGTCAAGCTGGTCTTGGACTTGTTAACATATTGCTTCAAATATCACATCTTCCCATTCTTCCAAGTTATGCCCATGTAATTTTTTCTTTTACCAAAGCACTTATGAGCCTAGTGATTTGACAGACAAGACATCTATCAAATCATCTGATTGGTATCATCCAAGTCCTATTGCATTGTGAACTCTCCTGCTTTCCTGAGCACTGCATTCTGGGGATAGGACCAAGAAGCAAGGTATCAGCAAGACTGCGGCTAGATTAACTTGATAGACGTATACAACATGAAGCTCAAAACAGTTCAATGCAGTAGCCGTGTAGGACTTGGAAGACTCCAAGGAATTCACTCATGCTTTACCATGCCTCTCTCCCAACAGTAGAGCAGCTACTCAATGCTGCTGTACCCTTACATCACACACAGCGATCATGTATCATGTCTATGGACGACCTTGGCTAATTATCCAAGGGCCATGAAAACAATCAACCCTACAAATGCCATTCCTTTTTTTTTAATTTTTTTTATTATTATTATTATTTATTCAACTGTGCGCATGTGCGTGTGTATGTGCGCGCGCGCGCATGTGTGTGTGTGTGTCCGTGTGTGTGTGTGTGTGTGTGTGTGTGTGTGTATGTGTAGAACCACGGACGAATTCGCGAACCACCATGGACGCCTCCACCTCCTTCTGCTCCGGGATTCACAGGCTCCGCCCACCAGGACCAGAAGCGCAGGCCGCCCCCGCTTCCGCCTGGCGTCTATACGTGGGATCTGGGATCCGAACTCAGGACCTTCCACCTGCAAGGCGGAGGCTTAACTCCTGAGCCACCTCTCCAGCCCACAAATGCCATTCCTATAAAAATTCACTTGGCTTTTTCCAGGTACCCCAACCATTGCTTCCCCATAACCACCCAGTGATATAAACTAAAATTTTCCCTCCAATACAGGGAAGCCACAGAGTCACAGTAACGAAAGTTTACTTACATTATTTTAATCTGATTGGTTTTGCGTACTGTTTAGCTTTAACTCCAAATGAGATTAAAGATTTAAAACTTTTAAATAGACACGCAGGCTCACTTCTGCGCTCTATGCTTGAACACAAAAAGAAGGAAATGGAGTCTTTCAAAAGCTAGCAGATCGAGGTGCAGGTGGGGGAGGTAGCCTGCGGCTGGCAAACCCAGCCTCTGGTGACTCTGAGATGGTTTTGAGGCACCAGATGGCACAGGCCTGTTTGTTTGTCCCCATGGGCCCAGGCCTGGAGTTGCTAGAGAAGAATTAATTACTGTGTATTCCTGCTTCATTTTTTTTTTCTTCTTTCCTTTTGTTGTTGCACATTTAGAACAATTGTTTCTGTGGATTTCACAGAACTAGGGCACTGGATTCTCATTGGTGAGACCCAGGGTCATTTATCAACGTAACAAAAGTCCTTTTTCCCCTTTTCCCCCCATGCTTCATAGGCTCTGAGGTTTCTTCTCTGATTGGGGGGCATCCATTCTGTCCTGCTTGCTGCACTAACTGCCTCCATACAGCCCCAAAGCTCCATCTCACAGTCATCGTTCACGTGAGTAGATGTGACCTTCAAAGAAGCCTCCATGTTCCCAGCCTGTGTCTCTCCCTAGAACAAATCAGCAGTCTCAGCCATTTTTCTATGCCCTCGGCAGTTTCTTGCTCGGGCCAAATTTTGCTACCAGGAAAAAAAAAGAAAATAAAATAATACCGTATACATATTGGAGTCGCTCATCCGGAGCAGTATTTAATATCTATTATAAATACTGTCTGGAAATAAATGCAATGTGTTAAAAGTGTAAACGTTAAAATCGAGCCACTAAACAGGTTGTGAATCTTCGGAAGCATCCTTGCTCTAGTGCTCTCTCTGGACAGATGAGCCTCATGTTAATCAGGTTCTGGTCCGTCTGATGGAGAGTCAGGGAAGCGGGATGTATCTAAGCCCCAAGGCCTCATGTCCTGCTCAGTCTCTCTTAGGTCCAATGACTCACCAGACAGATCACATTTTAAAGCACGCCCCAATTTTCAAACTCAAATGGGACAGGGAGACCAAGGCCTGGGCAGATAGTCTCCTTATCATTCAGCAATATTAGGTCGATTCTGAGTAATCAAAACCCACAGCTGTATATGGGAAAACCTGAGTCCAAAACCTGGTAGTTCAGGATAGACGGATCATAGTGCAAGCTGCATACATGGTCCAACCGCTGAACCCCCATGGTCCAACCGCTGAACCCCCACATCTGTTTCTGGCTTTAAGAAATCGTGCTGACTCACTGCTATGGCCTGAATGTTTGTGAACCCCAACATTCACATGTTGGAACCCAATACCAAAGCTATGGTTTAGGAAGGTTGGCTATTTAGTTATTTAGGTGCCAAGAGTTGAACCCACATTTCACCCATGCTGGGCACATTATCTCTGCACTGAGTTATACTCCAAGTATTATGACTATAACTCATGAGGGATCTGGCACCCCTTTCCAAGAGTCCCTAGAGAACTCATGTCTACCATGTGAGGACTCAGGAAAACACCACCATGCCTGATAGAATAGAATCTTCGGGCATCACCATCTCAGCCTCTAGAGCTGCGAGCAAGAACACTCTGTTCTTTATGTGCTGTCCAATCTGAAGTAATTTGTGATAGCAGCTTCAGTAGACTTGGGCGCTTATTGAAAACATTAGACTGAGTGAAAATACAATTATTGAGTCCACACTATAGACATTTCCTTCTCAAGCTTCTTTTCTGCTGATTCTGCTCGATTTTCTAAGAGACAGCAGTTGTTCTTTCTTTCTGGTGCCTGACCGCTCAACAACTCGATTTCTCAGCCTCCAAACTCAAGGTTGCACAGAGGAGAAGGCCAGATGTGCCGTCTCCAGATGCAGGAAAAGCAGTTTGTTCTTCCACATATCCTGTTTGCAAGCAGCGTGTCAGTTATCCAGTCAGGCTAAAGATGGCACCAAAATTAGAGAGAAACTTGGTTCTACTCCTAGTGATTGAAGTGACTTTAGAAAAATTAGTGGATGGCAAAAAAAACAACTCAGTTTCCTTATCTGAAAAGTAGAGACCACAACTTTTCTATGGGCTGGTACTGAATGTGGGGGTTTTACTTGCTTAACATGCCCTCTCACACTTGGAATGAAATAAGTCCCTGTGGGATAACCACAGCAAAACAAAGTTAGCTAGATGATAGACTGATAGATAGCTAGGATATAGACAGACAGTAGAGAGATGATAGACTGATAGCTAGATGATAGACTGACAGACAAATGACAGCTAAAGAGATGATAGATTGATGAAAGCTAGATGACAGGCACATAGATGATAGATGATAGATTGATAGTTAGATGATAGGAAGATAGATGATAGCTAGAGACATGGTAAATTGTTAGATAGCTAAATGATAGATTGATAGGTAAATAGCTACAGAGATGGTAGATTGATAGTTGAAGATAAATGACAGATGATAGAGAGAGATGATAGATAATAGGTAGATAATGGTAGAAATTAGAAGATATATGACAAATATATCTAGGTAGGTAGATAGATGGATGGATAGATAGATAGATAGATAGATAGATAGATAGATAGATAGATAGTAAATTGTTAGATAGCTAGATGATAGATTGATAGACAGGTAATAGCTACAGGCATGGTAGATTGATAGTTGATAGATAAATGATAGATGATAGAGATAGATGATAGATAACAGATAAGTAATGATAAAGATTAGAAGATAGATGACGAA
Source organism: Typhlomys cinereus (assembly GCA_023101885.1). Taxonomy (NCBI): domain Eukaryota; kingdom Metazoa; phylum Chordata; class Mammalia; order Rodentia; family Platacanthomyidae; genus Typhlomys; species Typhlomys cinereus. The sequence goes on along the minus strand of JALPQD010000525.1, from coordinate 48,603 downwards.
TACATCTAGGTAGGTAGATAGATAGACAGATATTAGGTAGATAGATGGATGGATAGACAGACAGACAGACGTGGGACGGGTGTGTCGGGGAAGGCGTACATCTCAGCCAGCAGAGCAGCTGCTCTGGCCATCTCAGATACTTTCCTGAGATATTGAAGCTGAGTCTTCACAGAAAGACCAGTCAGCGAACAACCTCTGTACCCATCCCAGATGCAGGAGACATCGGAGCAAACGACTTGCATCTCTGCCTGCTACACCCAGCAGCAGCTGCGGCACAACAGCGGTGTCCCTGAGAATCATCAGCAGGGTACAGAGGGAAAGACAGACAGAGGCAGAGAAGGGAGAGGGGCTATGGATGCTCCAAGGAACTGTGAGTTTCTTTGTGTTAAAGGCGCATATGTAGCTGAAATAAAATCCCTTGTAAATGAAGCTAGAAGAAAAACTCATTGTTTTTGCTCTAAAACAGTAAATTTTATATCAAATCAGAATCATCACCTTTTAAATTCTCCAGTGGGAAACTTTATGGTTTTTACCTTACTTGAATGTCTTTTCTATGCAATGTGGTCTTACATATGTGCACACACACACACACACAGCTTTTTCAATAAAATCAGCATAGTGAGCAGTTGTGGTTCTAAGAGGTAAGGCAAACTTCGAAACCACATAAAGACATTAGTCAGTGCATTCTACCAAACCCATTATGCCATCGTGTTTTATGAGACCAAAGGGCTCATCCTTAATCCTGGTCACAGCTTCTCTTCATGGTATTGATAAATGCACAACCAAACAACTTAGGGGAGAAAGGCTTTTATTCTTGCTCATTATTCTGGTTACTGGTCATAGTTCAGGTTGGTTAGAGAGTTCGTTGTAACAGCAGGAGACACAAAACAGGCACAGGAATGCTGAGAGAGGGCAAACCTTCTGCCAGTCTGTGAGTCTACCAAAGCACTGAAGCAGCTCTCTTCATCTTACTCACCTGCCCAGGGAACTCTTAACCCACCTTCATCTCAACAATGGTGAGTCTTCTTCATCAATTACACAGTCTCCCACGGATTTGCTCAGGGCATCCCCTTAGCGATAAGATCTTCACAAATGCACTCAAAGGTTCAGTCCTCAACTGACAGGTCTACACCCAGCCCTTCAAGAATATCAATCATTCCTTATCGGGAATATTCCAGAATTCAACGAATCCCTGGCTCATTCAGAGCAAAAGCTCTTCTGGTTTGTCTTCAACTTTCAACTTAGAAATGGTCCTGTTGGACACAGTGAAGGATATAAAGAGAGAGTCAGCTTTATCAGGATGTGGCTTTGTAGATTTCACCTTTAATGGCATGTTTGGAACAGTTTTCCTGCCCCCCTCTTCTCCAAAGTACAGTGAAGGCTATTAGTGTCTTCTAGGTCTGCCTCCCTCCTTCATTTCACACTGCCACAGAGGCTTCCTGAGAGACATGATTCCAAGGCAGTGTGAATCTCAAAACATCTGCTTTGGACAATCTCGCTCAGTCCACATCTCCCTGTGGTTTTAACGGGCCTTGGAAAGGTCAGCATATCATGGCAAAACAGACAGCCATGCTGTCAATCAGCAGATGTTTGCAGAGCAGCTGCTCTCTAGAAAACTCTGAGGCTGAGGTTAGGAGGCAAGAGAATGCAACTGACTTGGTCTCTATTTGGTAGCTGTGAAAGGGAGAAAATTCAACAGAGCTAGCTAAGGATGTAACAGAGCAATAGTGTGCATAGAAAGATGCATGATACATACATACAGACATGCATAGTGCATATTATTATTATATTAAAATATATATTAATTATATATAATTATATATACATACATTAAATATATTTAAAATTTGTTACAATATATTAAATAAATAAAATGATTAAAATTAAAATATATTAATATACTTATATATTAATATATTAAAATTAAAATATATTAAAATATCTTGTGTCTCCCAAAAAGATATATTCAAACCCTCACTTCCAGTACTTGAGGCTACAGCTTAATTGAAAAAAAAAAGTCTTTGCAGATGAATCAAAAGTTGCCAAGGTCATCTTGAGGTAAGGCATGTCCTACATTTGATGGATAATGTCCTCATAAAAGAAGACAGGGAAATTTGGGGGGAAATTTACAAAAGAGTTGGACAGGGCAAGGAAGAGCCCATGAAGACAGCAGCCGAAACTAAAGTCGCACTGCCTAGACTGGTGAGATAGCTCAGTGGTTAAGGCTCATGCTTGCAAACCAGGGGACCTGAGGCCCCGCCCGGAAGTTTGCGTGGTGGAGGGAAAGTCACCACCTGACTTCACTCATGCACCATGGCATGCATGTTTGCCCATTTTCTCTCTCTCTCTCTCTCTCTCTCTCTCTCTCTCTCTCTCTTTCTCTTTATTCTTCTTTTTTTAAGTAAATGAATAAGCAATTAAAAATAAAGTCATGCTATCACAAGACAAGAGACACCAGTAGCCATAGAAGAGCATCTTCCCATGAGCCTCCAGGAGGACCTTGGTATAAGTCCCACTGTGAGGGAACTATTTTCTATTCATATTATTTGCACCTTATTTTGCAATGATAAACACTAATCACATCCTGTATTTGCCGTCTTAATTTTTTCCCTAAGGATGCTGTTGCGGTTGCTCTATCTGTTGCTCTGAGACAACGCTCAGACTCCAGCCACCTAAGGGGAGAAAAGGGAGACTTACTGCTCTAGAGAGGACATGGTCCACTATGGTGGAAAAGACAGGGCAGGTAACAGGCGCTGGAGGCCCCAGTTCAGGTCACCGCAACCATCTTGGAGACAGAGAAAGCAAGAAACCAGCTGTGAGAGCAGATAGCTAGCAGAAGCAGACAGGGTTCCCCAAACTCAAGCCCCACCCCCTACGACCCGCCTTCCCCCAACAAGGCTCCACCTCTTAAAATTGCCTCAACCTTTTCCATCTTCAACATCAACTAAAGATTTAAACACATGAGCCTGCGGGGGACAACTCATATTCAAACCTGACAGATGTGCATTCGTGGGTCAAGGTCAAACTGCGGCTAGCCCTCTGTATCAAGGGGGAAAGGCAGATTCACTCTGAATAATCATTGCTTCTCCAAGTTCTTAGCGTGGATAAAGAGGCAGAAAAATCACACAAAGATCATGATGTCGCCCTTCCCCCACTCTGCCCCGGACCCCCGCGCACGGTCCAGCCGGGCCTCACCGCGACCTAGACTCCAACCAGAACAAACCCATGGAAAATGGCCAAGAAAGCCTGACCTAGGATAACGACTTTCAAAATATGATCATTACCATGTTCAATACTATGAAAGAGGAAATCCGGGAGGAATTAAACAATCGAATCAATTGCTTTGAAGAGGAACACAACAGACACTTGGAGGAGTTGAGAAAAACAGTGCAAGAAAAAAAAACTGGCATAGAGCAGTTAAAACAGACTCAAGCAGAGTTTAAAACCGAGCTAAAAGACAAGTTATATTCAACCGAAAACTCCACAGAGAGTCTTATCAGCAGAACTAACGAAGCAGAAAACAGAATTTCAGATCTTGAAGATAAAGTGGGAGTATTAACCAGCTCAATAGAAGAGGTTGTTAAAGCCAAAAAGATACTTGAGAGAAATAACCAGGAAATAAGGGACACCCTGAAGAAGCCTAACATGTGTATTCATGGAATACCAGAGCAAGCATCTCAAAATACCACCCCTGAGGAAATTTTTCAAACGATCATCAAGGAAAACTTTCCTCATCTAAAAAAAGAGACGCCCATCCATATACAAGAGGCATTCCGCACCCCAAACAGATATGACCAAAACAGAAGCTCGCCATGGCAAGTAATAGTCAAAACACTCCACATTCAAGATAAAGAACTGGTGCTGAGAGCTTCAAGGGAGAAAAAACAAGTCACTTTTAAAGGTAAACCTATTAAAATAGCAAATGACTTCTCAGTCGAAACAGTAAAAGCAAGAAGAGCTTGGAGACACATACTTCAAGTATTGAATGAGCAAAAATGTCAACCCAGGATGATTTACCCTGCAAAACTATCCGTCATGATCGAGGAAGAAAGAAAAATCTTCCAGCACAAAGACAACTTGAAGGGATACATGTCCACAAAACCAGGCCTTCAAAAAATGCTAGAAATGATACTCAAGTGTGAAGAAAAAAACAGGCATATCCAGGAGAACAGAAAGCAAGTATAACACCATTAAAAGTGAAGCAATATACTTATAAAAACTACTAAACATAATAAATGTCTGGAATTAACAATAGTTTCTCCATTATAACACTAAATGTTAATGGAATTAATTCACCGATCAAGAGACACAGATTACAAACTTGGATTAAAAACCACGTTCCAACAATCTGCTGCCTAAAGGAAACTCATCTCACCACAAAAGATAGGCACATCCTAAGAATGAAAGGCTGGTCCAAAATCTTGCAAGCTAATGGAACCAGGAAACAGGCAGAGGTAGCAATTATGCGTTCAGACAAAGTGGACTTCAAACCAAAGAAAATCATAAGAAACACAGATGGATACTACAATTTAGTCACAGGTACAATTCACCAGGAAGACATCACAATACTGAACATATATGCACCCAATACGGGCCCCTCCACATCCATTAAGAAAACCTTACAGCATCTAAAGCAAGAAATCAACCCCCAAACGATAATTCTTGGGGACTTCAACACCGCCCTTTCAACATGGGATAGATCAACAGGTCAAAAGCTTAACAGAGACACTTTGGACCTTAATCAAACCCTTAAAGAAATGGACCTTACAGATCTCTATAGAACTTTTCACCCACACACCAAAGAATACACATTTTTCTCAGCAGCACACGGATCTTTCTCCAAAATAGATCACATATTGGGCCACAAAATGAATCTACACATATACAAAAAAGTTGAAATTCTACCCTGTGCCCTATCAGACCACCACAACCTAAAGCTGGACATCCACAACACAACAAACAAGAGAAAATACACTAACTCCTGGAAACTTGACAATATGATGCTGAATGAGAACTGGATTCAGGAAGAAATTAAAAAGGAAATTCAAGATTTCCTGAAAGCAAATGATAATGAAAATACAACTTACCAAAATCTCTGGGACACAATGAAAGCTGTTCTAAGAGGTAAGTTCATAGCTCTTAATGCCTACATCAAAAAAATGGAAACATCAGAAATAAACAACTTAACAATGCAGCTTAAAGTTTTAGAGAAACTAGAGCAATCTGATCCCAAAAGTAGTAGAAGAGAGGAGATTAGCAAAATAAGGGGAGAAATATCTGAAATCGAGATTAAAAAAACAATAGAAAAAATCAACCAGTCAAAAAGCCGGTTCTTTGAAAGAATCAATAAGATTGATATACCCTAGCTAAATTAACCAAAAGCAAGAGAGAGAAAACCCAAATTAACAAAATGAAAAATGAACATGGAGTTATAACTACGGATACCCAAGAAATCCAGAGAATTATAACATCATATTTCAAAAACTTATTCTCTGTGAAGTTTGACAACACAAAGGAGATGGATGAATTTCTAAGTAAACACAACTTACCTAAATTGAATCAGGAAGTTGTGAATTATTTAAATAGTCCTATAACATATAAGGAAATTGAGGAAGTAATCTTGAATCTTCCCACCAAAAAATGTCCTGGACCAGATGGATTCAGCACAGAGTTCTCCCAGACATTTAAGGAGTCAATAACACCAATACTCCTTAAACTGTTCCATCAAATAGAAAAGGAAGGAATACTATCAAATTCCTTCTATGAAGCTAATATCGTTTTAATCCCAAAACCTAAAAAAGATTCACTTAAAAAAGAAAACTATAGGCCGATCTCTCTGATGTACACAGACGCAAAGATTCTCAACAAAGTCTTAGCAAATCGGATTCAAAAACATATCAAAAAGATCATTCACGGGGACCAAGTAGGCTTCATCCCCAGCACACAAGGTTGGTTCAACATACGCAAATCAATAAATGTAATTCATCATGTAAACCAGTCCAAAGTCCAAGACCACATTATACTCTCGATAGATGCAGAAAAAGCTTTTGACAAGATCCAACAGCCTTTTATGAGCAAAACGCTAGAGACAGTAGGAATGGAAGGAACCTTTATCAATATAATAAAAGCTGTATACAACAAGCCCACAGCAAGGATTATGCTCAATGGGGAACAATTGGAAGCATTCCCACTTCGATCAGGAACTAGACAAGGCTGTCCACTCTCACCACTTCTATTCAATATTGTACTTGAAGTCTTAGCTGAAGCCATAAGACAAGAAAGGGACATAAGAGGGATTCAAATCAGCAAGGAAGAAGTCAAGCTATCTCTATTTGCAGATGACATGATCTTATACCTGAGTGATCCCAAAAACTCCACCAAGAAGCTCCTGGAACTAATTGAGAAGTTCAGCAGGGTGGCAGGATACAAAATAAATGTGCAAAAATCAGAGGCCTTCCTATATGCCCAGAATGAACGAAGTGAAAAAGCCTTGAGAGAAACAATCCCATTTACTATAGCCCCTAAAAAAATGAAATACCTTGGTATAAACCTAACCGAGGAGGTAAAAGACCTTTACAAGGAAACTTTAAAACCCTAAAGAGAGAAATTGCAGAAGACACCAGAAGGTGGAAAGACCTCCCTTGTTCCTGGATTGGCAGAATCAACATTGTAAAAACGACCATCCTATCAAAGGCAATATACAAATTCAATGCTATACCAATTAAAATCCCAAAGCAATTCTTTAAAGAAGTTGACCAAACAATCTCAAAATTCATATGGAGGCACAAAACACCCAGGATAGCAAAGACAATCCTGAGTAACAAAAACACAGCTGGAGGTATTACCATACCAAACCTAAGTCTATACTACAAATCCATAGTTGTAAAAACAGCCTGGTACTGGCTCCAAAATAGACACACAGATCAATGGATAGGGATTGAAGACCCAGATATAAGCCCACAAAAATACAGCCATTTGGTCTTTGACAAAGGGGCCCAAAGAATCCAATGGAAAAAGAACAGCATCTTCAACAAATGGTGCTGGCAAAACTGGATCTCCACATGCAGAAGATTAAAGCTGGACCCGTACTTGTCACCATGTACAAGACTTAATTCCAAATGGATCAAGGCCAGAGACTATAAAAACCATAGTTGAAAGGATAGGTTACTCCCTCGAGCTGATTGGGCAAGGCCAACATTTCCTAAACAGACATCCAATGGCACAGTCACTGCTACCAACTCTCAACAGTTGGGATCTTGTGAAATTAAAGAGCTTCTGTTCAGATAAAGAGATTGTAACACGAGCTCAAAGGCAACCCACAGAATGGGAGAAAATCTTCGCTAACCACACATCTGACAGAGCTCTACTGTCCAGAGTGCACAAAGAACTTAGAAAACTAAACACCAAGGAAACCAATGGCCCAATTAAAAAATGGACCCTGGAACTTAAAAGAAATTTTACCTGGGATGAAATTAAAATGTCTAACAAATATCTTAAAAAATGCTCCACTTCTTTAGCCATCAGGGAAATGCAAATCAAAACTTCCTGAGATATCATCTCACCCCGGTCAGGATGGCAAAAATCCACAATACAAACAACAACAAATGCTGGAGAGGATGTGGAGAGAGGGGAACTCTCCTACATTGCTGGTGGGAGTGCAGGCTCATACAGCCACTCTGGTGAGCCATCTCGAGATTCTTAAAGAAATTAAAGATTGAAATGCCATATGACCCTGCTATTCCACTTTTGGGAATAACCTCCCATACAGCAGAGGTTCACCTCGATACCACAAGCACGACCATGTTCATAGCAGTACTGTTTACAATAGCAAAGTGGAATCAACCCAAATGTCTAACAGTTGACGAGTGGATAAGGAAAGGGTGGTACATCTATACAATGGAGTACTACTCAGCCATCAAAAATGATGAATTACTGGAATTTGCCAGGAAATGGATGTCATTAGAAACAATTATATTAAGTGAAGTATCCCAAACCCAGAAAATTAAGCGCCATATGTATTCCCTAATAGGTGGCTCCTAGTACCAAACCACCTAGCCCACCTTGAGACACTCATGGGTAAACCTATGTATACCTACAGTAATTGCAAGGATTATGAACAGGAGGGATGGGGTTGGAGGGCCACACCAGAAACAAGGAGAGAAGTGACCATGTTACAGTAGAGAAAATAGGCCTCCATCAAGGACTGCAAGTAAGTAATGTGACACCTGGTTCGTTCCTGATCATTTACAACTAAGGAGGTATAATTGCACCAGAAGGGGAGGGCATATAGTCTGGCAGATAAAAAGTAACCATTTTGCAAATGGGTGATTGACCCCTCCCTCACTGAGGTTTCCTACTTTTATTACATATACCCTTGAATGTGCTCTTATAATAAGACTCCAGTTTAACAGCTTTTTGTCTCTGACCAGGGGGTGACATACAATGCCCATCAGGATGGAGTGAAGGGCATTGCAGGAGCAGCAAAACTGCAAAAGAAAATCAACAAACCACAATCCAGAACTTCAGAGACTCTATATCAACCACCTAGAACTAGGCCAGACTAATTTCTCCCCATCCTGAAGTTCAGGGAAATTTGCGGAAGAGGGGGCGGTAAGAGTGTAAGAGCAAAAGGATGGGAGGATCAATGATTTGCAAGATACTCCACATAAGTTAGGGCCGAAGCAATCATAATTGGACTTTGCATGCCCTGCGCAATGTCCAACACACTATTGGCCTCACAAAGTCTAGCATCTGCTAAAGGCACCAAGATCCTTGTAGGCAAGGGATTGGCAGCCACAGAAGTGTTCCTATGCTTAAGGGGAACACGAGAAAGGGTTCAGGGAAATGCCACTGGGTCCTTGTACGTCATCGGAGAGGAGGGCCCAGAGGAGAGTCAGGCATGCACAAGAAAGGACTCTCTGGGAATTTGGGCGGGAGGCACTGGGTGATGGGGAGGGAGGGGTGAGGGGCGGGGGAGCAGGGGGTTCGGGGGAAGGAGGAGGGAGGGAGGGAACCGGTGTACCTATTAAGTTTGTATGAGCTGAAATAATAATAAAAATGTATTTAAAAAGATCATGATATCCACACTAAAAAGGAAAAAGCTCTCTCAGTAGCAAGAGAAATCAACACTGCCCCCCAAGAGCTGGAGTTATTCAAATTTCATCTTCCTGGACTCCCAAGGCTGACTTCCAAACCCCCCCCCCAGCGATAAAAACTGAAAGCTATCTGTTTGTCCAAGCCACTGGATGCGTGCTTAGTCACAATGGCTTTAGAACAAGATACGTGGAGAGCACATCAAAGGAAGCTGAACAGAGTTGCAGATAGACAACAGTGGGGACATGCTCCTGGCAGCAAGGGAACAAGGCCCAGGCCCACCCTGAACACAGCCCCTCGATGGCTATGAGGATGATTCTTCCGTGACACCCCTGCCCCCCACCATAGCTTTGGAAGCAACTATTCTGCCAGGTAGAGATACCTGGCAAGAGAAAGAAGGAGAGGAATCCACAACCAAATCCACAGACAGGAAGCACGACGAAGAAAAGAAAAATCAAGAAGAGAAAAATGGCCAAAAAAAAAAAAAATCACTACCTAACATACACCTCCAAATCCAGATTATTTAAACCATACGAGGAAGAGTTGTGCTAAGACATACGGTCCATCCAGCCAGTACTCTAACTAGGAATTCCTTCCTGGTGATTTTGAGCATCCTTTGCCTTGCAGAACAGCAAGGAAGCCCAGAAGGATGGACTCCCATAACATGAATGGAACGCTCATGAATATGCATGCATATTTGCATATGCCCATGAGTGGGCCAAGATGAGTGGTTACCCTGTGGAAAAATATCTTCCTTGTGTAAGGTCATATGATTACCCGAAAGAGGAGTTGGATTTGGAATCTGTTCTACAAGGTCCCAAATTTGCAGCTCTTTATCTCCTAACTTGAGATAAAGAAGAATCTAGAATGCCTCCTTGTCTTATGATATTCCATTTTGACCTTCAGACAGTGATGTGCTAATTCCTGGCTGACCGAGACATTTGGGAAAAGCACAAGTCTAGAAGCATAAAACCAGCTGCAACAGAGATCCCCAAGGTAAAAAAACAGAATTCTGAAAAGAGCCCCCAAGCTGTACTAACAGTGAGGAAAGAGATTCATTCATCTAAAAGACTCACTTATTTTTTTTTCCTAGACAACCAATTATGCCATGGTTCCTTTTGAGTACCCAGTAAGCAAATGGTCTTGGAGAGAATTTTGCATGTTGGATTCCACAGTCTAATAAGGCAATTCAGCTTTCAGCATACCCTGAGTCCCTGCATGCCTTGCAGGACACTGTCTCAGACACACCCTGATAAATCAATCTTCTCATTCCAGCTCATCCACTGGCTAATTTAGTTCCTTTGTGTTGCACAATCCCAGACTGTTGGAATTAGACTAGATATTCTCTCTCATCTCTTGGAGGTTGCTCTTCCTTATTATTCTGCTTCATGGTGACATTAAAATATTGAACATCCCAAAATCTTTAGTGTGTGATTTATAAGACTATGAACTGAAAAAGAAGAATGTAGGTGAATTCTCAAAACAAACTACAATCAAAATGAAGTATTATTAATGCTTTTCACTGTGCTGTACAATATATCCTCAGACAAGACAGGAGAACTATGGGTTTTTGGTGGTTATTAATGATTGAGCACTAAACATCTGCGGAACTTTTCAAAAACTATATATAAACTATGAATGAGAGACTACAGCAAGGATTAGAAAATCCAGTTTTAGTTTGGGTTGAGTTTTAAATATCGCTCCTTTGTCTCCCGTTAATCAATATAAATTGAAAACAGATTCATCTAGTTCATTTCAAGAACGCAGTGATGGATTTGGAAAGCCAATTCCTGGTCTCCCAGGCATTGGGGAAAACATAAAGCATGAATGGTCTTCTGTCAATGAGACGGAGTCCTGATAGAACTGTGACTCACCATAAACATGCAAAGCAGACCAGCAGTGGGAGTTGTGGACCTCAGAGGTGCAGTGATGCTCAGCACAAGAAATGGAGAAAGAAGGTCAAGAAGGTTCTGCATAGTTTTGAGAAAAGTAAGAAATAAAGAAAAAGGAGTCACTAAACGCAAACTGGCTAGTATTATTCATTAACTCTGAAAATTAAATGCAGGATAACTGACTGAATGCTGAGCATGAGAATTGTCTCACATCTGGCACACACACAAAAACAAATCATCCTGCTTTACATGAATTCCTGTTTCATTAAAAAAAATGCATTGACTCTCAAAAGAAATGGGTTAAAATAGCAATAATAATAGCGCTTGTTACTCGTGGATCTCCTACCAGCTAGAATCTACTATAAAATTCTTGTTCTGGACTTTCTGTGGTTGATGGAGATGAGAGTGGGCTTCTTTTGAAGGCTTCTTCAGTCTGAATACGTGCGTACTCAGGAACTGGAAGATCTGGACTTTAGTGAGCATCCTTCCCCATCTTATGAGTTCTTTCCACACAGGGACCTGAGAAGCGCAGACTCCCTGCTTAGAGACCAAAGTCTCTGCCTTGGTCAGGGTTCTCTAGAGGAACAGAATGGATATAACAAATGTGTATTAGGAGGGAATTTGTTGGAATGGATTTCAAGACAAGGTCCAACAACGACTGCCTGCAGTAGTTCAGTTTGGTATTGAATATCTTAGTCACCCCAGACTGATTTGAAGGTTAGGGCGATTCCTAGAATCTATGAGCTGCAATCCCGTTGGACAGTCAAAAAGTTCTGATGTCAGCAGCAGAAAAGATGAGCTTCCTAACAATGTAAGAAAGAGAAAAGAGAAAGAAAGAGACTGAGTCTGACTACTTAATGTATCACCCACATTTGAATGGGTCATCGTATTTCAAATATATTAATCCAGATAATACTTTGGGTGATGTGATGGTTGATTGATTAAGTCATTCCTGGTGCAGCTAATTCTACAACCAAGACTAACTGTCCTGGATTTCTTTGGCCCCTTAAGGGAACATTGTGGGGACCAAGATATGAGCATCTTTAGGAGTCATAATTCTGGCTACCATGGGAAACATAATTTTAATTTTAGTGAGATCATGGTATGGAGTTAAAAGAATGGTCATTCAAATTTGATGATCCTGGGGAGTCGATGAGATGACTTTGCATCCAATCACACATTTACTTAAACAAAGTGACTTTCCCAAAGCACATGGTTACTAAGCACGGGTCCCTAGAGAATGGGACCAACGTCACCGGGAGTCGAGGAAGCTATGTTCAGAGACTTCTCTTTCTGAATTGAAAAGGTATTGTAACACTGTTTCTTTAAAAATGTCATTGGGAGAACAGTGAGATAACTCAATGAAGAAAGCATGGGCTTGCAAACCTGGAGACTTGAGCTCTATCCCCAGAAGCCCACATGAGATATATACACATACATACATACATATATATATATATATATATATATATATATTTCTCTTGCTCTGTCTCTCTTTCACTGTGCTGTACAATATATCCTCCCTTTCTCCCTTCCTGCCTCTCCTCTTCCCCCCTCCCCTTCCTCTCAAATAAATATTTTTGAAGATCATCAGAAAAGACTAAGTTTTAAAAGATAAACATAAGCCAATGTGCAGGATGGTATTAGAGTATCAAATTGGACCGTTTCCACCTTGCCTGCTGAGTATGGAATAGAACATGCTCCTATCTAGTGTGCACATATGTGTTTACACCATGGGAAAGGTGGATAGTGATGCAAAGGTCGGCTTATCCCATCCTGGCAGGTCTGTGGACAAGCAGAAAGGAATAAGCGGTCGCCTAAGGGAATCCCAGATTCGCAACACACAGGCCTGAAGGCTTACTGCTCAATCACTGGTTCCCTCTGTGGAGAACCCAGGAGCCCTGACAGTCCTGGACTTCCCTGGCACACCCCAAATCTTGTCACTGTTTTATTTATTTTTGGCCCGCCCCACTTGCAGTGAATTTCTTTTCCTGGTGACTGAGCAATCCATCACTAAGACAAATGGGCAATGTCTCCATCATCTGAGAACAATCCAGCTATCAGAAGGGATTGACTCTCCAGCCACACCAGACGGCCATCCCATCGGGTATTTTGTGTGGCTTACCAAAGTGCTTTTCGTTCAATAGGAGTGTGTCTCAATAAACTATCCAAGCTTTAATTAGAGCAATATGGCTTCCCCCTCAACAATGCTTTCTCCATAAAGCAGATGTCTGCCATTTTATTTCAAAGATGATCCAATAAGAGAATTTGATCAAAATGAGCCAAAATGCAGTGTTTTCCAAATAACTGGTTTTGATATGTTTACACACACACCTTTTTGAAATAAAGAAATTAAGTCAATGCAGGAATTACAGATTTCAAAAAAAAAAAAAGCTCTACATGTTTTTTCATCAAGAAATCTATAGTTTCAGAAAAAAATAACAAATCACATTAAGGCTGCAGACGATAGGTTTTACTCCTGAAAAAAGTCATTGGTAAGGTAAGAATCTGAACATTTTGACATCTGGGGATGTTTATCAGTGAGGGTCAAGGCAGGAACGTAAACACCCACCCCATGTAATTCAATAGAGAGCAGTCTGGCCGTAGTCACCACGGAAGAGCTGAGCAGTCCAGCAGGGAACAGAGGAGAGGTGGAGGTGTGAGCAGCATTAGGTTCACACTAGACAGCGCAGGGCTCAGGAGATGGAGGAAGAACACAGACAGGAGAGATCACAAAGAGGCACAGCTAGGACTAAAACTCTCGCAGAAGAACAGGACAAAGGGTTGTGTGCTTGGATGCCAGTTTCCATTGCCTGCCTCTAACAGCTTGCTGGCAATGGGGTACGAGCAGCGTAATTTGCTGGAGTCAAACCCCAGCAAACAGAGCAGATCACAGAAGAGAGGAAGAGCGATCTATCTATCTATCTATCTATCTATCTATCTATCTATCTATCTATATCTACCTACCTATCTACCTTTCTATATCTATATATAGATATCAGAATGTGTAAAGTGATACATGATTATTGTAGCAGTTCATTGGCATTGTTGCTGATGAAATCATAATCAAACAACTTAAGGAAACAAGATTTTTTTTTCTCTTACAATTGTCTAATTGCAGTTCTTAGTTCAGCTTGGCAGGAGAGCATGATCCATCACCAAAGGCTGAGGGGAAGTGGACACACCAAATCCACATAACAACTGAGAGCGTACCCATCCTTACTCGCCAGACCAGCATGTCTGGCCAAGTATATACAGGATAGCATCTTTCTCCCCTCCATTAGGTTCACTTGCCCTGGGGACTAGTCCCACCCACCATGGGCTGGGGGCCTTCCCCATCTACTAGACAATCTCTTGCAGGTTCACTCTGGGCTTAACTCAATCACTAATTCTCTACAAATGTGCCCAGAGCTCAAACCTTCAACCGTCAAGTTGACACCTGTGTCTAACTATGACAATTGTATTCCAGCTAAAACCTGCATAATTACACCCTGTACTATTTTATACAAATATGAAATAATACCTAAAATATGCATGGTAAATCAGAAGTAATGGAGAAATGAGTAGAAATGCATATTGTCATGGACTCCTGCCACACAGGTACAAAGCCAGAGCTAAAAACCTGCCTTATGAGCAAATGTAATATTGTCATGATTGCTATATGAATTTCTATAATCACCGTTCTCAGTGATAGAATAAAAGATGGCTGAAAACGTCCAGAGAAGTGAGCATGGGGATCGTTTGGATATCTGTGATGGTTAATTTGGAGTGTTAATTTAATTGGATTCAGTTAATTTAATTCAGATTCTGAGGGCATTTCCGAAACAAGCTTTAACTAAAGAGGGAAGACCCACCCATTCTTGCAGGCTGCGTCGCCCCTTGGGCTGCAGTCCAGGCTGAGTATAAAGGAAAGAAGCACAACAGCCAGCTGAGTATCAACATCTTCTTTCTCTGCTTTCTTCCCCTGAATATGAGCTCCACAGTCACATGCTCCTGCTGCCAGGACTTCCCACCCTGACAAGCTGCAAGGTGGGATTATAAGTCAAGATAAAGATTGCACCGTGTTATGTGCTCACAACACTGAGAAAAACAGCTAATACAGCGTCTTACTTTGGAAACTAGGAAAAGTGTTATGACCTGAATCAGGCTGTTTTAGCTACAAATGATGGGTTTCCAAGATTTCAGCTGTGTGTGGTTATAAATGAGTCCTACAGTCAAACATAGGGACACATGCTTATAATCCTAGCACTATGGATTGCCAGACTGATACAAGTCCAAAGTCGGCCTGGATTGAGTTCTAAGCCTCCAGGGCTACCTAAATATACCCTGTCTCTAAAACAAAAAAATAGTCACTTCTGCATTATGTTAGTATATGCTAATTCTATGCATAGCCATCTATAATTTTTATAGATGAAATATTGAATTATGGGCTTATGCATTCGTATAAACTGTGTGTTTTATATATACAAATTACTTGCTTAATAAAGTTTGTGACCTCTATATATCAAACTTTATCCTTTTATCCCTGAATGCACATTGATTCTATTGTTCTGTTCTCATGCCTTCTCAGAAGTAAGCAAGAAAATGTAACATCTGCTCAATCAGCTCTTACACTGCTCCCCTCGTAAATGCACGGGCTGCCCCCAAAGCACATGCTGTCTGAAAAGCCTAGGAATGAGATGATTCAAAGAAAGAAAAGCTGGACTTGTTCCCATGGTGGTATCCCACAGTTCTCCCATAGAACTGAAATAAACTCAGGAGACCCCATGGAGTCAAAGCTGAAATGGCTAAGGAGACCCCAAGGAGTCAAAACATACCATAACACAGATGTCGCTTCTACCATAGTATTTCAGATCCCACAGCATGGGCGTTCTTAGAGCTGGTATCAAAGACACTGGAAAATACCAGCCTTTCGTTTCCCCTTAGGGATAGCCCTGCATAGGAAGATAGTAGGTATTCATAGTGGAACTTGTTTTTTTTTTTCTTTCTTTTAACCTGTTGTGGGTATTGTGGCTCTATTAGGCATCCACTATCCCTAATGAGCAAACACAGGTCTACTCTGACTCTTTCAAAAAGGGGAAAAGATAGACACTTCTGACTTCTTGGTGAGCCGGGCTGTCCAAACAGGAAGCTGGGGCAGCATATTTCATCTGGATATTTCTTCTCTTTTAAGAAGCAGTAACAAGACTGGAGAGATGGCTCAGAGGTTAAGGCTCTGTCTCGAAAGCACAGCGACCTGAGTTCAGATCTGATGTAAAAATGCCAGGCAGAAATGGTGGGGGTCTTCACTTCCAGCCCTGGAAGACAGAGCCTGAGAAATCCCAGAGCAAAGCAAAAAAGGAGGTAGAACAATGCAGAATGATTCCTGATGTCCCCCTTGGGCTTCCACAGACATACACAGTGCCCTCTCTCTCTCTCTCTCTCTCTCTCTCTCTCTCTCTCTCTCTCTCTCTCTCTCTCTCTCTCTCTCTCTCTCTCTCACACACACACACACACACACACAAGAAGCAGTAACATTGTAAGATATAACTGTCTTGTGATTCACACCTGTCACTCTCATGTGTGGGGCGGAGTAAGGCAGGAGAAATGAAAGCTAAAGACAAGCTTTGTCTGCATAGTGAAACCCAGTGTCAAAATTACCTGAAATTAGCTGCTATTAAAAATTAACTATAAGTCCCTTTGAGCCCAGTGAGTGGTATGGAAAGCCGGTGTTGGTGAAACCGGGCCATGTCCACCTACACACATTTGATGTTCTCCTAAGTTTCCTTTTCCCAGTCTGATTAAGAAAGATCCTGCAGGTCTTTCCATGAGGTGTTTGCTTCATGGCTAAAGGTTCAGCAAACAAATCATTGGGATGCAGGTAAATCTTCAAAGTCATCGGACACAAGGCAACTTTGGTACGCTTTCCTAGGGAAAGGGTCTAAAGAAAAAAAAGAGAGTTCAGGATCCAAACAGAGTTGGTGTCTAAGGAGGGGCTGGGACCTTGGGGTCTAAGAGACAGGGCTGGAGCAACTGGGGCTGCCTGCAGGAGCTGTGCAGGGTTAGGTGAGTTCCGTGGCTCTCGCTGTGTCTCTGTTCCTAGCATCAGGACAGGATCGATACCTGCCTTGAGGAGTTGCTGTGAAGAGCTAAGGAAGCAGCATGAGGCTCCGGATCTTCCAAGACAGAGGAAGCAGGAGCTGGTGAACAGGAGGTTTGCAGCCTAACTCCCCGAGGCACCCCAACTTATATTGGATACCCCCACTATAAGTACAGAGCTGTATCCTCAAAGCCAAAGCCTGGAGTTGTCTTCCTGGGTGTCTTACTGTGACTGACAAAATGCTAAAAATGGCGCCCGGGATTCCACCATTTAAACCCTCCATCCCCTGACTTAAGGAGGTACTGTTCAAGCAACACAGCAGTGTGACCTCGATGTCACATGGTGCGGTTGACATGCAGGGGAGGGGGGTAATCTCCTGTGTCCCTGGGAGGGGGGTGTTTCTACATACTGTGATGGGTAGAAGACGTAAGAGACGAGAAGGGAAAAAAAAGTAGATGGTCTAAAGAAGCTGAGAGTATGGCACCCAGCCTGTACCTTGTGAGTAAGTACTGGGACCACAGCCCTTTTCCCCAAAGGAAGTGGGCTCTGCAGACCACATGCATGAATGAATATGTGCCTTGGTCCATTCAAACTATGGTAACAGAATACGTTGCACTAGAGACTTTATGAAGACTGAAAAATCAGCTCAGAATTCCAGAGGCTGGGGTACCCAAGATCAAAGGAGATACATCTAATGAAGACCCTCTTGCTTTGTGATCACATGGGAGACGAGAGAAAGGCAAAAGGAAGCAACACCCTCCATCAAGCCCCTTTGTAGGAATGTTTCATTCCGCTCATAAGAGTAACTAGGTCCTTGTGACCTAGCCATCACTTAAGGGCACCAGCTCTTCCAGTGGTTACATACAGGGACAGTCACATTGGATGGGACACCGGCAGCTCACAGCACTTGCAGCACACTTTATCCTTGGTGCTCAGGGCAGGAAGGCGGCTAGAACATATCTTAATGTCAACCTTGTAAGGCAGAAGGCAAGATCTCAGTTGAGCTACAGCGACCTGAGTTGAGCTACACCTGTGAGGCTGTGTGTGTGTGTGTGTGTGTGTGTGTGTGTGTGTGTGTTGCAAAAGTGTTAGATTGTACTGGTTACTCTTTCTGTTGCTGTGAGAGAACACCCAAAATCAACCAACTTAAGGCAGAAAGGGAGATTTATCCAGCTCGTGGCTCCAGAAACTGTCCTTACATGGCTGACTGGCAGAAGCTGGAGGAAGCTAAGTCACTACAGACATTTTGAAGGCTGAGAGCTGCAAGACTGCTTGCTGCAAGAACAGAGCTCTCCTGGAGGTAAGGTGGTACTAACCCACCTCAAGGCCCACCCCCTGTCACTGCTTTCCTCCAGCAAGTCTCCACCTCTCAAGGGTACCATGCCTGACCTTCCCAAACATATGAGACTGTGGGAGACACATTTCAAACCACGACACAGATGAAATAAAATCAAATAAAAATAAAATCAAATAAAAACTGATGCATGCGGTTAAGTGTGAGCCCAGGAGCTAAATCAACAAGTAGGAATTGGTGAAGCCATTACAGCTTTCAGAGACCAACTCATTGTTCATATCACTTTTCTATAAATTTAAGATCACAGCAAAGCAGAAAGTTTGCAAATACGTTAAGTGTGAGGTTAAATAAGCCCCTGGGCACCTCTGTAACTGACAGTAGGCAATACAAGCCCATAAATCCTCCTTCAAAATGTGTGGGAGCCTGGGGTTGTCTACCATATGGGATTCTCACCAAGAAGACAAGAACCTATTCTTACGTCTATTCCAGAGTTGGAGGGGGGTGGGCAGAAACAAAACTAAAAATTGGCATTATTGTCTCCTTAAATATGCATGAAATCTTACTGGTGGGTGTTGTGACTCCAATGAGGAATTCCAAGGAGGCATTAGTCTGAAGAACAGGGCACCCTGAATCCTGCTGATTACCAGATGAAACATGAAGAAATGTGTGAGAATTCCTTAGTGATATCAAAAGTTGCATTTGAGAGAGGAACAGAAAAGTCTTATGGGAGGTCAAGACTATTTTTAACTATCAACCTGCATGCATTATCATGCAGTGTTTTAGATATGATAGGTATATGTGATGTCCATGTTCTGTTGCTGAAACAGAACACTGGAGCTCAGTACTTATAAAGAAGAGAGGTTGATTTGGCTGAGTTTTGGAAGGCTCAAAATGACCCCAAGTCCCTTCTAAGGGCGAGCACCCAGCAACCTTGTTACCTGCTTTAAGGTTCCATCAACTTCTGTATAACCATACTGGGAACCAAGCTTCCAAAGCTTGGTGGGAGGGATGGGGTGAGGGAAAGGGCAGACGCCTCCAAACCCTAGTAGTACAATATTACTAATCCATCCATTCTCGGTATTCAGTGGCAGTTCTAAATAAAGCAAAGAAAATGTGAGTAAGCAAAAGCAACCTGCTATCGATTCCTTTGTTTGGTATTTACTAGGAGATGCATTTGAGAGAGGCTGCAATAACTCACACTCTGCTCAAGGTACATTTTTATGTTCCGCTTTAAAGTAGCTACCAAGTCTGTTTCCTCTGTTTTCTCTGTCAATTCTCTCCGTTCTGCATTTTTCATTAAGCTGCCTGGATTAGCTTTCATCCCTCTACCTCCTGTCAATAGGACTCTAAGATATTCTGACATCGATTATCAACATCAATTTGGGTTTGATTCCATCTGCTCTGCATTGGGGAGCTCGGCATGTCTCCTCATTCTCCCCTCCTTTCTCCCTCAGCTCGTTGGAATTCTTGTATCTCCTGATATAAAGGAACATTTTGCCACTGCGGAACATTCTTGAACAGAAAAAAATCAGATTTTATTTGAACACCACTACTCTCTATGAGACCATATATCCCTCGCATCTGTGTCCACATTGGTTGAAATTATTCCCTCCTTTGAATAAGTTCTCTACAAACCCATGATGATGTTCTGTCCCTTTCCAGATTCTGTATTTTCTTTTCCAAAGTAAAAGCTAGAATGTTCTCTACAGGATCATCTGTGAGGGACTCACACCTGGCACTGATTATATCCCTCTTCACCAGTTCTGTTTGGTGAACATCCTTGTGTGTTTGTGTGTGCATACATGAGTGTGTGGACGTGGATGTGTGTGGTGTAGTGTGCGTGTGCATGTGCATGTGCATGAGTACATGTGGATGTGTGTGTGTGCTGGTTACTCTTTATGCCACTGTGAGATACCACTCAATTCCTGCAAAAAGAAAAGCTATAGTTATTCTGTTCTGACCCTGACTGAAGTTTCCAGTTTCGGTTGGAATCAACCAAGTGCAGGCTGTGGTGTTGGTGGTAATTCTTGGAGGATCATGTGAGCATTTCATGCGGGAGACGTTCTATTAAAGCGCTGTTCATTCACTGTGAGCATTCAGATGTCATGAGAGAGGAATTTAAATCTGAATTTAACTGAAGTCACTGAGACTCCATAATTACTAATTTTACAGTAGCTCAGCCTTCGCTGATAATTCATACCAACTCTTGCTCCTTGGCAGGAGCACACACACCAACTACATCTCTCCAGTGTCAATCAACTGTCAGTCCATTCATATGGAAATGTCGCTGCATTTATTTTTACTTGTTCTCTGATGGAATCAGCATCTTAAAAATCTAAGGGACCCTATTAGCTCTCAAAAATGCAGTGCTCCCTAGATAGTTCTATCAGAGACTAAATAAACTGCACATACAGTATAAGGGCTTAAAATTCTCCATATTCTAAATAATTAAATATTGTTACTGTTCTATCCATCCCTGAACAAGCAGTTCTAAGCTACACAGCTTTCTAACAGAGGAAGAGTTCCAGAACTCACCCAGGTTTTCAGAACTCAGCACAGCCAAAGTCTCTGGTGACTGTTCCAAATCTCTGGTGATCATCTTTTTTTGGGGGGAGGGGGTTGTTTGTGTGTTCATCTGTTTGTTTGTAGCACTACCAGTAACAAAGTAAATAAAAGCATTAAAATCTACAAGGAGTGGGGCTGGGGAAGATGGCTCAGTGGGTAAAGTGTTTGCTGAGCAAACATGAGGACCTGAGTTTGAAACCCCAGCACCCAAGTAAACCTGGCACCTTGCAAGCTCATGTTCCCATGACCCAGTGCCTGTAGGAGAGTCAGAGACAAGGAGATCTTAGCCAAAAAGGTGAGCTCTCAGCTCCGTGAGAGATCCTGTCTCAAAAGAATAAGATGGGGTTGAGAGATGGCTCACAAGCAGAAAGAGCTGAGTTCAAATCCCTTGATGCCAAGCAGAAATGGCAGCGGCAAAGCAACGAGTTAGAAGAGCAATCCAGGATGAATCAATCTCTGGACCTCCATAGGCACATACACTGAAATGCCTTCTTGCGCTCGCACGCGCGCGCACACACACACACACACACACACACACACACACACACACACACACACAGAGTTTTCAAGGAGTGATAGTCCCCCCTTAAATTCACCCTGAGTAAAAACAGAAAGGGGCAATTTTCATATTAAACATTCAGTCTTGTCATTCTCCACTTCTGTAACCTTATTCAAGATGTTTTATTTAGAAGAACAGAAGAACGTTACACCAAATTAATGTTTTATCCTCCCATGCACGAAATTTGACGGACTGAAGAAAATGCTGCACAGCTCCAGCAAAGGCTTTTTCCGTTCGAGATCTTTAAGGCAGAGAGCCGTAATTCTTGTTACCTATGCAGAAAATGCAGAATCGGAATTTCTAACTGCGCGTGAGCTGAGTCAGCAGCCAGGAAACAATGAACGGTTGGGTCTTGGATGTCACTTTCTCTCTATGCTCTCTAAATAAGAAAGTTCACATACTTTGCAAAATAAAACCTAAGGTGCATCCTGGCTCTGTGTGTTAAGGTAGAGAAAAGGGGGAGTGAAGGTAGGGACCAAAGACAAGTCTTCATCACCCAGCACAGAATTAACATCACCATCCCAGCTACATCTGCTGGTAACTGCCTCTGATTTTCAGAGGTTGCAACTACCCCCTACACACAAACACACACACACACACACACACACACACACACACACACACAAACTAATGTGTCTCTGCAGCTGCGGCCAGCTGTTCTTGTTATTTAAGTATTGGTAGGAAAATACCTGGAAATAAATGACTTCCATAGGGAAATGTTTTGCATAATTGCCAAGAGTGAGAAAAAAGAGGAGTAGGAGAAAAAGAGAAGGAGGAGGAGGAGAAGGAGAAGAAAGTGGAAGAGATGAAAAGAGGAGGAAAAGGAACAGGAAGAGAAGGAGGAACTGGAGAAAGAGGAAAAGAGGAAAAGGAGGGGGAAGAAGAAGAGAAGGAGGAAGAGAAGGACGAGGAAGAAAAGAAGAAGAACAACACGAAGAAGAAAAAACAAAAACAAGGAGGGGAGGAGGAAGTTCATAAAGGGCTACACTCGTGCATCGTGGCTGGTCCGTCTTGCTATAGATTAAGTAGTTATCACACAGACTTCCCGCATAAAGGAAATCAAATATTTTTAACAGTCTGACTCCACTACCAATTCTATCAAAAGTTTCAGTTCATTCCTCTGGTTTTAATCCAACATGCATACTGGGGCGGGGGGATTCAGATATGCTATTTTCAATGCTCAGATCTAAAATAGATGAGGCTAGTGGATTAAATCTAAAATGATGCGTGCTCTTAAATTGTACATTACAGAGAACTAGACAGATATCTGCCTTGAGCATACACCGAGCGCCTCACTTCTTGGTACTCCCACGGTAACACCAATCTCTACACTCTTGCTTGGAGTCAAGGACTCTGAAAGCAAAGCATGAAAGGCAGACAGGCCAAACTGCATAAGAAATCCCTCTGTCAATGCAGACGTGGGACTCCATGGCTTATTGCGACTGTGGCGTGTGACGGCCTCATGCACTATTCGCCTCTTCCAGGATAGAACCAGCACCATTCATCCGTATGCATGCACACATGTGTACACATACGCATACACTGGTGTAAAGTGTGCACAAATCTACCAGCTGGAAATGTCAAGGAGTAGACATGCATGACTGCTCAAGGCAGGTTGTTCTGGAAATTGGAACCACACATACCATGCAGTAAAAACCATAAGTTTGTTTCTTGGGTTTTGCCAATATGCTTCAATGGTTAAGTGGACGAAAAAGAAAGTCAAAAAGGGAGCCCTGCTCCAGGAGGCCTTTCAGGAATAGCCTGGCTTGTGGCCAGTGGTCAGACTACCATCACTGGACCTAACACTCCATGCTGATATCCAGCGCTTCCTTGCTTGCTCCTTATCACAGCCTCCAGATCATAATGTAGATGTTCTCCTCTTCATTATACTGACTGAGACAATACACTTTAAACAAAGCCCCTGAAAGAATGAAACCATGCATCGGGAAGATGACTCAGGGGTCAAAATCTTTGCTTTGCAAGCAAAAGGACCTGAGTTCAGGACCCCCAGATCCCATGTAAAAATGCCAGGTGGCTATGGTGGTAGCCTATAATTCTATTCCTGACAGTGGAGCTTGGAAAACCCCAGAGCAAAGCAATAAGGAAACAAGACAATCCAGGATGATTTCCAAAGTCATCTTTGGACCTATACAGGTACACATAGTCAAGTGCCCACACACACACACACACACACACACAGAGACACACACACACACACGCACCCATACACGTATACACACACACACATATGCATGTGCTAATGGATCCAAGTCACACAGGGATGAAGTAGCAGTAATCTTCAGAATCCAGTCTTCCTAAAGATAGGTGAGCATTGTCTCTTGGAAACAAAACAAGCAAACAAACAAGATCCAAGTTACCCATGGTTCTCCTATCAACTAGCATCTGCTGGCAAGTTCTTGTTCAGATTCTTCCCATGGCCATAGGTCAGTGGTGGTGGGAGATGAAGGCTTCTCTCTTCAACATGTGTGTGACTTGAGCATTGGGGGGATGGAATGCCCTGGGGGGTGGCATCCCTCTCCATCTTTGTATATTATGTCTCTTGACAGCCTAAGAGGAGCTGACGACTCCTAGGATGGGGACCAAAGACTCTCAGGGTGGAGGCCACAAGTCAAGCAGCAGAAGCATAAATCTGGCTGTAGGCATTTCACTTAGGAAAGACATGGCAGGCCCTGAAAATCTACACATCAGCATGTGTTTCAAAATCTTCTTGAAACACAGTCATCAACATCTAAATCCTTTGACCTAGAGTATTGAGCTATCAAGGTTTACCATCTCATTGTATCTTGAAGAAGCCCTTAGATCTGCTATCATGTGTCTTACTATTCCACAAATAATTATAGTTGCCCTTTGTATTAGTCAGGGTTCTCTGAAGAAACAGAATCTATAGAATGTAATATATAGTTAAATAAGTTTATTAAAAAATAACTCACAATAAAAATAGTGTCCTTTAAGGTAGCCGCCTGCAGCATCCTCTTTCCTGGCTAGAATGTTCCACAAAGCCAAAAGATCCTGAGGTCTCAAGCCTTTACTCCTCTGGAGGGTTGAAGATGCTGGGTTCCGATGTCAGTGAAGAACAGCTGGGCTCTGACGTCGGGGATGAACAGCAAACAGCAGCGAGGCCTAGAGGCCAGGCTCCAAAGGCAGTGGGAACAGCAACAACATGATAGAAAAGGTGAAGCTCCAAGTTAGCCAAGGACGGAGGCAGCAGCAGCAACAAAGAAAGCCAGACACTCTAAAAGTGAACAATGTGCACTCAGAGTGGACTGCACAGCAAGTGGACACCGGATAAGGGAAGAGCAAGTCCCGCCTTCTTACACCTCCTATTATCTGGTCCACCACTGGAAAGTGCCACCCACTATGGGCTGGGTTCCCCACAGCAATCAGTCAAGTACCTGCAGAATTGTTCAGGGGCCATTCCAACCATTAACCTTCCACAGCTGCACCCCAAACAGTCTGCAACTGTCAAGTTGACATTGAAATGCAACTATAACACCCTTGATTCTTATCTTCTGTTAGGAATGTGTTTTGAGAGCTTTTCGTGTGTGTGTGTGTGTGTGTGTTGTATGCACACACATTTTAATTTATCCCTTTGATCCCTTATATCACACGCTTTGATCCTCTGATTTTCTGTCAGGTTTTCCATCTCACAAAGATCTATTCTGCCTTCCCAGTGTAATTACTCACTGTGCAATTGATGCTGTCTGTGACTATCCTGAAATATTCATCGTATGCTAATTGTCAGAGCTGGATCATGGATCTCGGCAACAGCCTCTTCCGATGAGGATATTGCTCAAGTTTATTACATGCTGAATGTATCTTGAGCATGAGCTAGCATTTTGGAAAGGGGATGCTTGAATGACTTCTACCTCTAGACAACACATGCAAACAATAACATAGAAATTGAATAATTATTTGTAATGTTACAGGTATCAAAAGACTTACCAAAATGATAAAATGACTAGTTGACAGTCACCTCTTTGACCTGTGGTCACATGACCTTTCCTACCAAAAGCAAAATAACCAAACACTGCCAGAGGAACCCAGAGACAGGATAGAGATACATTTCAGCAGAACGGTACAGGCTTTAATGTCTCATTGCACTTGGATGCTAAGCACACAAAAAAAGACACCTCAAGAAAGCAAGGTCATTGATCTAAAAGGGCTAAACATGGAAGCTGTGTGTGAGAGAGATGGTGGTCTAATGTGGACCATGAGGAAAAGTGACTCTCTAGAAATTCGACTCACACCAAAGCTCTAAAGATGAATTTAGACAAGCGACATTTGCGAGAAATGATCATTTCCTACAAAAGCAAAGTTCCTTCCTTGCTTTTCCCAGCATCAACAGAAAACATTCTTCAGACTTGATGTTGTAATTCACTTGCATGGTTGCCGATAAAAATCACCATCGAATGGCTTAAGGGAACAAGGGGTTTATTCACTTATGATTGTCTGGTTACAGTTCTTGGTCCAGCTTGACAGAAGAGCTCACACCGACACCAGGGCTGAGGGAAATGACCATGCCATATTGACGTAACAGCTGAGAAGAGGACAATCCTTACTTGCCAGACCAGCAGGTATGGATGCCAACTTCCTCAACCAGCTCTCTGTGTTTTATTCACCTGTCCAGGGCTTAGCCCCACCCACCATGGTCTAGGTCTGCTCCATCAACTAGACAATCTCCTGCAGGTTTGCTCTGGGCTTAACTCAACTCCCAATTGTCCACGAATGTGTCCAGAGCTCAAATCCTCAACCATTAATTGACACTTCTACCTAACTATGACACTCGGTGACAAATACATACGAGTAGCTTTTACAGATGCAAGTTGCTATAGGAAAATGTTATCTTGTCTTGATTTTCAATAGAAATGCAGAGCCCTTCCCTTTAAGGATGACATTGCTTAGACCGTCCAAGGAGAAACTGAGCTGCAATCTCTAGGCAGATCACAGCTCTGCACTGGATGACGGCCGCAGCACAAGAGATCAGAGAATGTTCTTTACAACTCCAACAGCTTGCACATGTTTTCTTCCTTAAAGTCATCTGATAAAGATGAGCAAAGGGGATCCCACAATGAATTTCTCTGTTAACCAATTAAAGACTGTAGTTGTAGGCTGAGTGCCCACAAAAAGCACATTTTAACCTTTTAAAAAAGCTTAGGCTAAAGAGTTATACATTATACCCTTCTAATTTAATAATTTACTATATTTCAATAAGGTTGTCCATATTCAGTAATGTGACACCACTTTATAATCAATCGTGATAAATAAGCATCAATTTCACTAGCAGTTGATTCTAATGTGATGTTTAACTGATTGCAGCTTTGGTCCTCTGGAAGTTCCTTTTATACTGCACATGCCAAAGTCAACGATTCCTCACCATTGTAACCAATTCTAGGTTTCTCTAGATCATTGTCACAAGAATAAAGAGGCTGAGTGCAAAGTGCTTTAGGTCTTTATTGAATTGTGTATAAGCACCTATGTGGGTATACACACTACAACAGACACATGGGATTTGGTTCCCTCTTTCCAACATGTCAGTTCCAGAAATTAAATTCAGGTTATCAGACTTGGAGGCAAGTGCCCCTCTTCTCCCTCCCCCTGTGTAAGGTTCTTAGTCCCATTTCAACATTGCAATAGAAAAGCTATTGCAAAAGATGCTAACATATATAGAAATGTTGGTCTGCTAAAGGCTTATCGTCAAAGTAGAGAAGATTTGTCCATTTTTACAATTGTATTGTATAATTGATCATCAGTATGGGAAAAAGACAGAATGAAATGGGAAAAAATGACAGAAGAAAACATGTCTAAATTATGTTATATACCAGGACTAGATTAAAAGTAACTTTTCTTAACTATGACTCAGTATTAAGAAAATATATGGGAAAATAAATTTAACCATAAAAATGTCATATAGCAAAGATACCAATGTAAAATAGAGAGACTAATGGAAAACAGGCAAAAATATTTACAATTAATATCATTAACAAACAGCTAATAATCATTAATAAATAAAGTGCATCTAAAAGCAGAGAACACTTTAAGAGAAAAAAATGGACAAGAGTCACTCATGGCAAGCACACAGACAAAATTAATGCAAATCATGAGCGAAGATACCCTCTTCTTATGACTTTTTTTTAGGGCACAAAGGATTTATTTTCTCTTACGATTACTGGTTATGACTTTAAGAGATAACTTGGTTTGGGAATCTTCACAGACCTTATTACTGGGCTGTTATGCAATACAAACTTACAAATTCTAACATTCACAGTAAAGGAAAAGTTTCTCAAGAAACTTCCACACTTCCCCATCAGCGACCAGCCTGCCTGCTTGTTACTGGGTCCTTTCTAGATCGGTTACCATTGATGTCCACTGGGGCATAAATTCCATCACTCCAAGAACAATGAAAGTGGGCGTGGGGACTGGTCCACAGGAAGAGAGGAAGAACAACACTCGGGCAAGCTGTAGAGGTAAAGCTTTTGCAGATTAACACAGTCCCTTGCAAGGAAGCACTGGTACAATTAGTCATGTTAAATTGCCAAGGTGCATCATCACTGTGAGCTCCCAGCTGCCCCCACCATAGCGCCAGGCAGTGTTATTTTTACCTTATGGCAGCGGCAAGACTCTAATTACTGAGACTGTCGATGTCACCTTAATTACAGTTTTATTTAATGATCACATTGGGCACTGCTGTATGATGTGGAATCTTCCGAAATAAAATATGGCAGAGAAGTGGAGGAGGAGAACTTCGCTCCCAACATGTGATCATTGGCCTTGCTAGGGGCAAAGGGTCTCAATTCAGAAGGATTGTTGTTATAACTTAAATTTGTTATGTATGGTTAAAGAAGCAAGAAAATAACATATTTTTTTTAAAAAATGCAAGTTTATGTTTTATCAGACAGTCATGTTAGGATGTAATAATTGCTCATACTTGTATTTCTCAGTATGTTGAAATCTATTAGAAATGTTACAAAATTATATAAGAAATATATGGGTCATCACGATGGAGTGAAGGGCATTACAGGAGCAACAAAACTGCAAAAGAAAATCAACAAACCACAATCCAGAACTTCAGAGACTATATCAACCACCTAGAACTAGGCCAGACTAATCTCTCCCCATTCTGAAGCTCAGGGACATTTGCGGAAGAGGGGGCGGTAAGAGTGTAAGAGCAAAAGGATGGGAGGAGCAATGATTTGCAAGATACTCCACACAAGTGAGGGCCGGAGCAATCATAATAGGACATTGTATGCCCGGCACAATGTCCAACACACTATTGACTTCACAAAGTCTAGCATCTGCTAAAGGCACCAAGATCCTTGGAGGCAAGGGATTGACAGCCACAGTGGTGTTCCTATGCTTAAGGGGAACACAGGAAGGGGTTCAGGGAAATGCCACTGGGTCCTTGTACGTCATCAGAGAGGAGGGCCCAGAGGAGAGTCAGGCATGCACAAGAAAGGACTCTGGGAATTGGGCGGGAGGCACGGGGGGATGGGGCGGGAGGGGTGAGGGGAGGAGGAGCAGGGGGTTGGGGGGGGAGGAGGGAGGGAGGGAACTGGTGTACCTATTAAGTTTGTATGAGCTGAAATAATAATAAAAAATGTAAAAAAAAAAAAGAAAGATATGGGTCAATGATTTGCATAGTTCCTGAATTATACTATAGGACTAAACTAGGCAAACTCCAGGAGCTTGAAATTTAATAATGGAAAGACATAATAAAGAATGAAATTAAATGCACATATTTAGCTGGGCATTTTAGGATATAGCATAAATAACTCCAGTGACTATAACCAGGTGCCATACATCAAAAGAAGGCTTCTTATTATCCTGTAAGTCATAACAAAGTTCCATGTGAAATCCACCTTAGGAAGCATCACTTTCATCCTTTTGGCAAGAATAGTATGGCTTATGGTGGTCAGAATACCCCAGAATTACTTAGTAGAGTAATGACAGTTGGCATTATATCCAGGAGCTCTGAGGAGATGGAAATGGAGAGGTGTGTATATGCGTGTGTGTGTGTTCTTCTGTATTTGAGTGAGACAGTGAAGTCAGATACAAGATGCTTGTGGATAAATGCTATCTCCCACAAGCTCCAAGCAGAAGCAAATATGCATTCTATGATTTATCACATGAACCAAAAGGAACCATACAGAGTAGGAGAAAACTTAGAAAATAAAGACAGGGTCTGGAAAGATAGCTCAGAGTTTAAGACTGTGCCTGACAAGCAGAAGGTGCCGAGTTCAGATCCCAGATCTCATGTAAAAAAATGCCAGCCAGAAATGGCGGCAGCCTGTACTTCCGGCCCTAGTGGGCAGAGCTTGGGAAATCCAAAAGCAAAGCGAGGAAGTAGAAGCAATCCAGGATGATTCCCAAAGTCACATTGATCCTCCACAGGGACAGTTGTGCCATCTGACCTCTCTCTCTCTCTCTCTCTCTCTCTCTCTCTCTCTCTCTCTCTCTCTCTAAAAGAATGAATAAAAATAAGAAAATAAAGAGTGCAGGAAAATTGTTATTGTGAGCAACAATGAGGAATGTGGTGGTCAGCCTCTGGGAAGAGTAGTGAGGGGTTGCCTTTGAGATCTTAGTTGAGTTGGAAAAAACTACCTACTATGGGTGTTCCCATTCCTTGGACTATGCTCATGGACTATGGAACAAGAGAAAGGGAGCCGTGACCAGCATTCATCACTCTCCACTTCTTGTTGTAGATGCGATATGACCAGTTGCTTCAAACTCCTGATGCCTTGCCTTCCCCAAGATGAACTGTAGTCTTGAACTGTGAGCAAGAATAAACTCTCTCTACAGTGGCTTTCATTGGGTTATCTGTCACATCCACAGTAACAGTAACCAAGACAAGGATCAGATAAAAATGAGGAGGAGGAGGAGAAGGAAGATAATAATAATCATCATAATCATAATAATCATCATCATAATAATAATGCAGTGCATGTCTTTGGTGTCTCTGATAGTTAAGCCTGGGTGTCAACTTGACACACCTGGTATTAACTAAGGCTGAGACCATACCAGGAAGGATCCACTGAGACCATCTGAAGGGATTATACCTACTCTAGATCCCATCAGAATCTCCAAAGATCTCATAGGATCCTTCCAGTACTCGACCACATAAAAAGGAGCCACCAAAGAGAAGAGATATTTTTGTAGCTGTGCTAGGAATCACTCTTCCTTCTGGCCACCTGGTTTCCTCGTTTCTTCAACCCTCTCCTCTAGCCTTCCAAACCTCCAAATCATCATCTAGACTGGACTGTAGGAATTCTCCAGCCTTCAGCCATCACCCACTTGACTACCAAACTGTGCAGTTACTGGCAGCCATCGTCAGACTACCTTGGCTACTGACAGCCATTGTTGGACTACCTAGGCCATAACTGTAAGCCAATTCAATGCATTCCCTATTCATTGTGTCGGTTCTGCATCTCTAGAGAACCTGACTAATACAGTGTCTAACCTTGCTATTAAAGGTGAGAAAATCCAGAGCAGCTAACCTGGGCAGAAAAGAGTTTTGGCTGCCAATGAGATGTTCTATAGGAAACACAGTTGTGTAAGAATTTTGGAAGTAAGATAGATGAGTAGCTCCTGGAGACTTCATATTTAAGAACCAAGAAACAAATGTTTGCTAGGGGGCTTTAAAAATCATCTAAGAACATACATTTATAAATCAAATAAAGTTTAGTCAGAAAAGTTTGATTTGAGAAGAAGACATCTCTACATTGAGCATATAGTAACTGGTAACGGGTGTCAGGCAGGAATCTCAGGCAAGAATACCGTGTCAAAATGGAGAGCAAGAATTAGACTGCACCATTCAATATGAAAATTATCTTCAGGATAAGGGTTTACCTCAACTAGTACAATGCTTGCCTAGCACTTAAGGGTACTAGGTTTTATTCCTAGTACTTTAGAATTTGGCATGGTAGCATGTGCCTGTGATTCCAGCGCTCTGGAGGAAGACAGAAAGATCACAAGTTCAAGGTCATCCTCGGCTGCATAAAGAATGCCAGAAGTTTGACTCATGAGATCCCGTCTCAAAAAACAAAAAACTTGTCTTCAGAATGTCAATACCTTGGTCAAATAGAGAAACAGTACCTTGGTCAAAATATAATTTCTTTTCTACCGGTAGCTTTTTAGAAAGTAGAAAATCATAAAGCCCTCCTCACCCCCATCTGATACTGAAGAACCATCCTTTAGCTTATCGGAAATCGCCTGTCTCTCCATGAGGCTAATGTTACTCTTTATGGGACATAAAGCTGCCTTGGCATCAGGCTTACTGCGGAAGGCAGCTTGAAGAGACATATTTGCCCTGCTTAAGCCTTTAAAATCTTATAAAAATAGCAAGTGCATCTCATCTGGCTTCACTGAGAAAACATCCCCCAAAAAGAAAAGCATCGCAAGGAGCCTGGGAAACAAATGCCTCCCCAGAGGTCGGCCCTCGCTCTACAGAGAAGACTTTTTGTCAAAGCTCTTGGGGAGTTTTATGTGGAACCAGATGGGGCAAATTTCTCCTTTTATTGCTTTTACCTCTAATTGATGGGTATCCAGAGAGAGCCTGCCTCATAAAGTGCGCGGAACCGTCGTCATCCGTACTCCTCTGAGCTCCTTCTAAGAGGTTTATTTTCACGAAGTTCAACTCCATTGACCAGAGAGGAATCAATGCAATTAGAGTGAGCAAAGCTCTGGGCAGAACCCTTCTTTTAAGCTCTTTTCTTTGCCATTTTCATGTGCATGTGGCGAGGGAAGAAAGGGCATTCATGTTGGCACACTTGTAAGTGTGGAGAGGGTATCTGTGGCATATGCATGTGGAGGCCTGAGGTTAATATTGAGAATCATCCTTGATTGCTCTTCTGCCTTATTCTCTTAGACTGGGTCTCTAATTAGACCCAGAGCACACCTACAGTGGTGCTAGTTTGTCTAGTCAGCTTGCTCTGAGAATCACTAGTCTCCATCTTCTGAGATGGAAACCACAGACAGACCACCATACCTACCTGGTATTTATACAGCTTCCAACCTCTGGTCTTGGTGCTGTGTGGCAAACGCTTAACTGCTGAGCCAAGTGCCCAGCCCAACTTCCTCTCATTTCTATGCTAGGCCTTCTTTAAAATCCACAGAGGCTTTAAGGCTTCTACCTTTGTGGGTGGAATTCAGATTGTTAGGTTAACAAGGGAAAGGAATGGAGAGAGACTACAGGGCCTGAACGTAAGGTCGATATGGAGGATCATTATAAAGAGAAGCTAACACATGAGAGAGCTTTCAGAGCACGAGTTTGATTGAAGCTGAGGGCCTGGTGGTCAAGGGAGCCATAGTTTAGCCTCAAGGTGGGAGAGTTTTAGAACCAAAGAGAGAGCTGAAGGTCAGAGAGGACAGAGAGAGATCTGCCATGGGCAGCATGACCAGGCAGGAGAAAGTCTGAAGAAAGCCCAGGTAGGGGAGAGAGAAAGATCCATGAAAACCCCAGAAAAATCCTTTATGACCTTCAGACATTGCTAAGGAGTTTCTCTTCCCAAGGTGAAGAGAGAAAGAATGCCAATGGGAAGACAGTCCTCTCTCTTACAGAGGCTCTGAGTTCTGCAGAAGTAAATCTCAACAGCTGACAAGGTCAGAGAGAGGGAAGTGGAACATGGATTAGATCGTTCCTATCCGAATGGAATGACCACATTCCAGTCAGGGTGGAGGAGTCTCACAAAATGGCCTGGGCGTGGCTAATGCAGATGACTATGTATTCATGAAGGTTCGCATGAGTCAGCGAACAGCCCACCTTTAAAATCGATGCATAAAGGTAGTCTTAAAAATCTAGACATCAACAGTGTGCGAGCATTCCATGTCCCTCTTCCCACCCCAGCACATTTTTTTCCCTTGATGGTAGCCATTTTGCTAGAGTGAGATGAACTCTCAGTACAGCTTTTATTTGCATGTTCCTGGTAAGCAATTGCTTGGTATGTATAAACCACTTGTATATCTTTTATTTCAAAATCATCTCCTCTGTTCATTTGCCCACTTAATGAGTAGATTATTTGTTCTTTTGATGTTTAATTTATTGAGTTCTGGATATTAATCTCTTCATAGAAGACAAGCTTTCAAAAACCTGTCCTCTTCAGTGGGTTTTCTCTTCATTCTGTTGTTTCCCCTTGCTGTGCAGAACTCTTTAGCTTGATGCAATTTCATTTGCAAATTATTGTTAGTATTTCCTGAGCTACTTTTCACAAGCTCACTCACAAACCAGACAAGTACTTCCCATATTTTTATGCAGATACTATATGGATTGGCATGAGTTGCCTTTAAAGACTGAGAATAGAACATGATCAAGCTGAAGAACATCCCGTATGCACCTGGAGGAATCTTAGGCAATATACTGCAGGGACACATGCTCAAGCCCTGTGGTTTTCATTGGCTTTTTTTTTTCTGGCAGCCTATTCATTAAAGCTATATCACTCACAACATAGCCACCCACAGATGAATGCATAAGTGTAGTGTACACACCCTATGGAATATTATTTAGCCATTAAGAACAAAATCGTTGTTTGCAAAAAAAGTGGATGGCACTGGAGATCATATTAAGCAAAAAAAAAAAAAAAGATACAGAAAGACAAATATTCTAAGTTTCTTAACAAAATATTTCTCAAGACTAGCTCTTATTTCTTTCTAATGTGTATGATTTTATTTATCTAGTTTAGTTGATCCATAGAACATTATTCTTCATGCACTACAATCAATGATTTGCTCCATTAAATGATCCATGTATGTGTTTTGTGACACATGTTAAATGAATAAAGAAAGAAGGAAGTAAATGTGGCACTAGAAATTATAAGGGACAGAATAGGAAGGAACCTGCAAAGGGAGGAAGAGAGGGATGGAGGAAGGGGATAAGAATGGATAATAGAGGGATACATACTGTCAGAATACCTTATATATATGTTCAACGGTATCACAACAAAGCCCAGCATTTTTTTACAAGTAATATGCACTAGCAAAAACTGTTTAATAAGCCCCAACTTTATCTCTAAAACTGCATTTGAAGATGAACATTGTCTACTTGAACCTGCCTCTCTGTGACTTCCCTGTGTTGCCCGACTTGGGTTCTCCTCTATCCTTGTGGCTCAGGTCAACTATTAAGAAAGCGTTTAGCTGGTGTAGTAAGGTGCTCCTGCTGCAGCTGCTGCCGAGCCGGCTCATCCCGCCAGGGAACATATGGCTATAGTGCATGGAGAAGGTGTTCTGTCCCGCCTGCTGCAGAATTGCTCTCAAGCCTTACACTGAAGAAGGAAGAAGGTGCTGATGCAGACGTTGGAAAAGGAGCCGGAGGACTTCAAAACGGTCCCAGTATTTCCCGACAGGACTCATTCTCCACAGCCCAGTGGACAGTCACTCCAGACACAGCCTCTAGTGGCTTCCCATCTGTTTTAACTTCTTTACGCATTGCTGCAACAAAACGCCCGACCCCGGCAGCTTAGTAGCAAGGATGGCTTAATCCAGCTCACAGTTCCCGGACTCTGTCCATCACTGAGGGAAATCTCATTGGCAGCGGCTTGTGCCGCTGATCACATCGCAGCTACAGCAAGAGCAGAGAGCAACGACTCAATGCTCACAGCCTGGCAGAGAGCAATACTGCCAGTGCTTAGTACTCCTTGAGTTAAAACAGCTCTGAATCCTTGGCCTAAAGAGTAGTTCTACCCACAACAGGCAGCATTTTCTCACATCAACAAATAGAATCAGAACCTTCCCTGGGAAGCCAAACTCAATCTAGAGAATCCCTCTCAGGTGGGAGGCTTGCCTCTGAGGTATCGTATCAATGATTAATGCTAACTTCCCTTCTCTACCTTAGTTCTGACTGCCTAACACTCCCTGGAAAAACCTGACAGGAGTCTATTTGCACTTAAGGCCTGCTGTATGGTCTTTGAAACAGTTGACCATTATTATGAACTATTATCATGGGAGCCCATGAGAGCCAACACTTCAGAGAATACAGATCTTCTTCATTCCCAATCATTCTTCTATTGATAGAATCCTCAACAGTAAAAAAACAATTGAGCATCTTATAAAGGATAAGAATGTGCAGTCTCCTAGGAAGCCCTCCCCCAACTCCAAGGAAGACCCTGTAGACAGAGCTGAAAGATTCAGCTTTGGATTCTTTGATCCTTTCCCCTAACTGTCAAGGATACAAGGATACTCAGGAATAGC
Organism: Typhlomys cinereus; assembly: GCA_023101885.1. NCBI lineage: Eukaryota > Metazoa > Chordata > Mammalia > Rodentia > Platacanthomyidae > Typhlomys > Typhlomys cinereus. Next base: position 12,925 of record JALPQD010000525.1, on the reverse strand, counting down.
GCAAAGCCAGGCGGGCGTCTCGTATGATTGCAAGAAAAGTCATACTGATGGCATAGTATGAGCTTCAGGGATGGGGCTCGGATCCGTCATGTCTACTGGAATCTGGCTTATTTGTCCACCCTTGTGGCTACACCTCATACAGTCCATTATGGTAGGAATGCATGATGGCACTGCAGGCCATCCGGAGCAAGGGGGTAGCTCTTGTCTATAGCAGCCATACAGGAACAAGGACGGGAAAGAGAGAGAGATAGAGAGAGAGAGAGAGAAGAGAGAGAGAGAGAGAGAGAGAGAGAAAGAGATCCAACAAAGCTCAGCCCCCTCCCCTTCTGATGTGCTTCCTCCAGCAAGACACCGCCTCCTACAGATCCCATGACTATCTCAAAGAGCCACCACCAGCTGCGGACCCACTACACAAACACTGGACTTTGTGGGGACAATTCACATTCAAGCCATGACACCCATGTCACAGAAACTGTATAAGAGAGATTTTCAAGTTTGAAAACTTGCTTTCCTTGCCACCTCATATTTGCAACGAAACAACTAAATTATATATATATATAACTAAGCTGATACCCTTGAAGAATATTTTCCAAATCTATAGACCGGACCAGTAACAACAATCTCTTTTTTTTCTTCCCACATTTTATTTTTTCCTAATCATCAAGCTCAATAGGTACCCCAGTCCTCTCTCTCCCTCCACCCCTCTCAAGTCCCCTTTTGCACTCTCCCCCCTCCTTTCACCCCCCTTCCTCCCTCCCTGTCTCCCAGTGCCTCCCCCTTCCTCCCTCCCATCCCCTGGAGCATCCTTTTGTGTAAGCACCAAATGTCCCTCTGAGTCCTCCATCCTAGTGAGAGTGCAAGACTCAGTGGCATAGCCTGGAGCCCCTTCTTGGGCTCCCTGTTAATATGGGAACTCTATTATGACTGTTGAATCCCTTAACAACAATCTGTTTAAACGCAAATCTTCCTTAGATGAGTAAGACTTCCAGTCACTATTTGACCTCATTCCTGTAGCCTTCCCATTGGTCAAGACACTTTGGGGCCTTGTAGCCGCTCAGTGATGGAGTCACTCTGTGGCAGTTACTTCAGTTCCAATGCCTGGCTAGAGGCTAGTAATGTCCTCAATGAGAAGCTTCTACTCACCCAGCTCTGTCTTCTCCATCCAACCTTTTCCCCTCTGGCTGATCTTCACAATCAAAGTGAAATTTATCTGCTTAATTTACTGTATGCACCACTCTATTCATTTATCACTATGTATGACTGATTTCTTTCCACATGGTAGACATCTGGGCGTAAATATTTTCTATTCCACACATAATATGTAGCCCTGGGTAACTCTCATCAGCGACAGCATTAAGCCATGCAAAGTGATGGACTGTTTCCCTTCACACTACCTTCCTCCAGGTGAGGTACTCTTGCAGATTAGTAACTGGCTTCCCCTGATTTATATCTGAAGGCTACTCCAAATTTCTTCACCCCGTACTTTTCAGTGAATTATGCACGCGGCTTGGGCCCCCCGCATCCAGCACACACAGCCGACCTTCATTGCTTCTCTTGTAATTTACGCTAGGCCACTGTAAGTGACTGGAGCTTCTAAATTGTTCCCTCAGAAGATACAGCTGATTGTAAAAAAAAAAAAAAAAAAGAAGATACAGCTAGATTCTCAAGTGGGAAGTCCTTGAGCCACTGACAATATTACAGTTGAATACTATTGATTTCATTTTGCATTTATATTTTCATATGTTTTTGTTATAAGTCATATATATATTGTTTGAAACACAAACATGTAAAACCTGAAATAACCCCTCCAACCCCATCCAAGAAAATGTAGAATATCTAAAATACAAACATCTTCCCTTTTCTGACTGAGGCAGTAAGGTTAGTTGAGGATGAAAGAATGCAGGAGGTATGTGCTATAAATGACTACCTTAGACATTGTTTTTGTAAATTGCTCTGGGTTACACATGAGGCCTGTCTGCATGTTGCCTTTCTTAACTTTTATTCCCTTATTACTTCCATGGATTATAATTTAGCCTGTATCTACTCATCTATTATTCTTCTGTAGCCATGTTTTTCTGCTCACATAATTTTCTCAAGTGTTTCCTCTATTCTTTTTCCATTTTCTTAAGTGTGTGTGTGTTGTCATGTATGTGGGTACACATACATGTGTGTAGTTAAGCATGCAGGTGTGTGTGTGGCCACACCTACACATGTGCATAGCCTATGTACACGAAGAACTGATATTGATATCAGGCAATCATCCTTGATCATTTGTCTGCCCTATTCCTTGAGACAGGGTCTCTAATCAAATATACCGCTTGCTATAGGACCTGTCTGGCTAGCCAGCTTGCTCTGTGGGTTCCTAGTCTCTGCCTTCTGTAGTTGGAATGACATGCATGGTACCATACCCACCTGCCATTTTACATGAGGAGGATCTGAACTCTGGTCCTTTTGCTTGTGTTGCAAGTGCTGAGTCATCTTCCAAGCCTTCAAGATCTGAGAATCACAGCACTGAGAGCTTCTCAGCAGGCTGAGGGAAAAAGATGGCAAATTCAAGGCCTACCTGGACAACAGAGTCACTTCAAGGTAGACCCGGGCAAACCAGTAGACTCTGTGTTAGAAGAAAAAGGAGAGAGGTCTGAAAGCACAATTCGAAGATAGAAAAACCGTTGCTTAGCCTACGCAAGTCCCAGTGGTCTCTACTCACGTTTCCTCCAGAGGAAAGTCCTTCCTTTAACTTCGTGTTTAGTCTTGGTGCATGCTGGGTAAGCACAGCTAGCCCTGAGCTGGGCCCTGGCCTTGTCTTCCAGGACATCCGGAAACCCAAAGCAGAACTGCTTCCAGAATCCAACCACAGGAGATTTCTGCTGAGCACCACCTCACCCATCCCTTCTGGCCCTGGCTCTGCACCAGAAGCTCCTGACAAGGCTTCCCACCAGTGTGAACGGCCACACTCTTCCTCCTCCATACACACCCCACTACCATACCCCAACTTTAGAATCCGGCCTCCTAGGACACCTTTATAAAGATCAGATTCATTTCCATATTCCCGTAGTCTACCTTGCCAGCGGTTAATGCTAACATGGAAGCCAGAAGGTAAATGTCTCCTGTGAACAGCCCTGGGATAGAAATGCCCATGCATTTGCTGTCAATAAAGCTGAGACCCACTCCAAGCAGACCTTGACTGTTCCCGCCTCCTGTCCTGCCTCACACTCCTGTCAGTTAACCTTCTTTCATGAGATCACTGCCCAGAATAAATTGCCTGCACATGAGCAAAGTAAAAAAAAAAAAATCACTAGCCTAAGGGGGTGAAAAACTTTATTCTAAAGATGAAACGATTGAATATTATTGGTATTCCTGTTTATGTGAGCCCAAGGGGAAGAACCGGACAGGTCCTTGGGAGAAAGGGGGGATAATTCAATGTTTTCCATTTAAAATTGCAGGGTTACAAGTTGACTATACGTTTGCTGTTTTGTGTTTGTGTTTGGTGTCTTACTTCTCTCCAGGAGTGAGGCTGGAAGTGATATGACATTATTCAATAAAGAAAGCACAGATAGAACCATAGCTCCATGCACATACCGCCTTCAGTAATCGCTGATACATTTTTTTAACCTATCTGTGCAAAGAACTCAATCTCTCTGTGATTCTACTAGGGGTGGTAGAATCATTCTGTGATAGGATTCATGACTCATTAGCTCCAAGAAGCATTAACTTCTAGGGTTGTTTGGAATGTGGGTGTGTATAAGAGTGTAGGTGTTAGAAAACATTTCCAATCTCAGTATGCCTGGAAAAGAAGGTGGAATCTAGCAAAAATGAAACTCCACTAGGGGAGAACAGTGGAAACTCATGCTATTAACTTACCAAATCCTGACAGTGACGTCACCTCTTTCCAAAGATTATGTAGTATGATTACAATCTAAAGCTGCTGGAATAAGGAAATATTTTTCCTTCATGAAAATTATTTTGCCCTCAACTATGAATATGGTTTTGAAATTCATATTGATACTGTGTTTTGTGAAGTTATCCTCTTCTAAATATTTTTCCAACACATACATCATAGAAATCTTTTGAAAACACAAGGTAGGGGTCAGCTGTGTAGCTCAGTAGGTAAAGCACCTGCTTGCAAAAGGGGCAGGAGCAGAAAAGTGTTTCCCAAACATTGTCCTCTGACTTGCACGTGGATGCCATGCCATGCTTGCCTCCCCATTCTTCGCTTGAATTAATTATTTTTTCTTTTTTTCTTTTTATTTGAATTAATTAATTTTTAAGAAGCACCACAATAAAACCACAATTCTTGAATCTGTAATATAGTCACAACTATCTAGTTGGAAAAGTTCCAGCATTTTCATATCCATTTTGTTAGGAAATTATCTTTTTCATAGATACATTCATGCATTTTAAAAATACATGCAGTATTTCTAAGAAGAACATACTTCATCAACATGTTTGGCTTAGCAATATATTTGGGTAAAAAAATTCATTTTTTAGTCTTTTATTTCTATAAAGACAAAAATTTATCTTCATGGACAAAGAATAATTTTTATCTAAATGAACCACATAAATTATGCATTTAAAATTAGCAAAATTTTCTCCTGTTTTCAATTTTTTATGGAAATTACTCTACTTTTTACAATATATTCCTCAAATTATTAGGACTAAATGATTCGAATGGCAATTATAAGGTTTTTTAAAAAACACTATCACTTAATGGTTTTCTTAATTCTTTTGTTTACACTGTTTGTCTTAGAGGACTTCATAATAAATGTTTAATACAAATCAGAGTCTGTGGAGGGCCCATAAAGTATTGTTTCTCTGTTTTATAGCTTTCAGGAAATATTTGGAATTTGTCTGAACTTCTCCAAACAAGAATTTGTGAATCACTACTGACCCCTAGGAAGCAAATGAGGTCGACTGTAGAGAACTTTATACAGAGAGCATTTCACAAACATTTTTATTCTCCCAGCTATAGAAATTCCCTTCAATTTCAACAGTGCATGTCAATATCATACTGGATAATTTTTCAGAAGTCAATATGATATGGAGGTCAGCTTGACCCTAGAAGTCAATTACACACTTGTGATTTGTGTGTGTCAGGGGGGTGTTCTTTATTGCTATATAAAATGATCTATGAAAGTCTACATCCTTTCAAAGCAAAGTCCAGTTCTACAGAGAACAGTATAAGAGACTGTCATTTTTGGTAAACCTTAGTTGAAAACCTCATTGTCATATACTTAAAACAGCACAGCTATGAAAGGCAGGGACATCTGACTCAAGCCAAAGCATGGATCATTTTTTAGGTGTATCTTGGTAAGCATGGCAAACCAAACTCCAAGGGCTACACACGACTGCATTTGTGCAGCAAATTATTACGTAAATGATAGACTCAGCTCTGTAGCTCCCAAACATTGACTGGGAGAAAAAATTATCTACTCAGTAGAAATCTCTAATAGGATGGGTCTTTGATGGTGAACACACAACTCTACTTCATAAGGAGAGAATTTAGCTACATGCAAACTTTTACTTTTAACCACTTCATGGGAGTATTCAAAAAGGAAGACCTACAATACTTGAGTAGCACAATTCGATAAGTTCATACATATTCAAATTTTCATGAGATCATCGTTACAACCAAGGTAGCAGATAAATATCCAACACATTCCTAACTTCAATCTCCATTGAGATTAGTGTGTGTGTACAGATGGTGACGAATGCAAGTTCATACAGTGAGCAGAAAATACTGGACTCTGATCCCTGTGTGTGGGAACTTGATGCCACACCCAAGACTTAGTTATATCTCAGCAGATGGAAGTTTTTGAACAAAATTAAGATGCATAGTTTGCTGACTTCCAGTTCATTGAAAGAACATTTCTCCGGAAAGATCTAATGTACTCACCAGAGCCTTTTCAATGTAGAATATATTGCAGTTGGTAGCTGATGGGATAGGATCCTGAGTGGAAACAGGCTTCCGGAGCTTAGAATCCTGAGGGGTTCATGCAAGACCTGGAGAGAGAAGCCAAGGAGGGAATAGTGACCCCAACTGACAGCTGGTAAAAAAAAAAAAATGAAAACTTTGTACCCACAGCTGCAAGGAACTGCCTCTAGCCACAGATTGAAGGAGCGTAGAACAGACCTTTCCCCACGAAGTGAGACGCCCAGCACACCCAGCATCTTCCTGTCTGTCTCCTGAGCCCTGAGCAGGAAGCCAGAGGTGCTCACCTGGACATTCAGCCTAGCAAATTGTAAAAGAATAAAGTAATAGGCATCATTTTCAAGCAGTAGAGTCTGCAAGTTAGTGCAGAAATATAATACAGATGATACTTGTTGCAAATCCATGGTACAGCCTCCTTTCAAGTGGTGGGAATAAGTGAGCCACTATATAGTGTATCATTCAAATGTATCCTTCAAAAACAAGTGTTCTTGGGCTGGGGCTGAGAAGATGACTATCTTTCCTTCCTTCCTTCCGTTCCTGCTCTAATGTCGTTTTTGTTTCTGAGGTGCGGGTCTACAGACCAGTTTTTGCCACTGTGGCTCTGTGGTATAATTTGAGATCAGATGTTATAATAATTCCGGCTATTCTTTCTGCTTGAGATTTTTTTGGTTACTTGGTATTTTGCACTTTTATATGAATTTCAGGATCATAGTTTTCTAATTCTTGGAAGAATGTCATTGACCTTTTGGTGGATACTGCATTGAATTTATTGTTCACTTTTATTAATATAGCCATTTTATAATATGAATTTTTACTAATCTGTAATCATATGAGGTCTTCCTATGTTTTAGCATTTTTGGCTTTTTTTCTCTAGTGTCTCAACATTTCCTTGTAGAGGCCCTTTGCTACCTCTGTAGGTTTATTTTTAGGTATTTTATATTTTGTAGGCATTTCATATAAGTTTTTTGACATATTTTGTGGGAAATTCATTATTGATGTATAAAGGTTTATGATTCTTATAGGTTAATTTTCCATCCTGCTACTTCCTGACAGTGTTCATTAATTCTAGTTTCATCTAATGGCGTCTTAAGTGTATTCTAACTGTAGAAGCATGCCACCAGTCAATAGTGATACTTAGAAATTTTTTTCCTCTATTTTGTGTCACTTCTATTTCTTTCTCTTGTCTTATTGCTCTAAGACTGAACACTCTATTGAATAAGAGCAGTAATAACAGGCTGCCTTGTCTTGCTCCTGATTTTAAAGGAAATGTTTTCATAAAATGTATGTAATGTTGGCTATCGGCTCACCAGGCTTAGTCTTAATAATGTCCAGTTAGTCCTCTCTAATTTGTAATTTCTTTAAGACTTTTATCATGAAAGGATGTTCAGCTTTGTCAAAAGCTTTTTCTTTATTTAGTCAATGATCATGTGATTGTGATTTCTATCTTCAAGTCTTTGCACTGCATTACATTTATTGACTTGCCTGTGTTGAAACAACCTTGCATCTCTCAGATGAAAACAACTTGATCACAGCGGATGAGCTTCTTACTGTGAATTCAATTATTGTATTTTTGAAAAAATTTCATCTGTGATCCCCTTGGAAACTAGCCTTTGGTTTTCTTTTCTTTTGAAAATTTTTTTATTATTCTTTGACACTTTCGTATATAAAACAAATTAATCTGTATGTTTTCACTTCTCACTACCTAATCCAATCCCCCCTCCTGTCTCATTTCATATGTTTTTTTTTTTTTTTGGTCTAGCCAAGCCCCCTCCTACTTTCATGTCTTTGCTCATCTTAAATTTCACGGTGGATAAGGAAAGATCTATAGTTTTCTTTTCTTGTGCTTTTATCTGGTTTTGGCATCAGACAAATAAAGGTTTCATAGAATTAGTTTCACAGTGTTTCTTTCCTTTCTGGTTTTTTTTTTTTTTTATTGAGAAACATTGGTGTTAGGTCTCCTTTAAATATTTCTCAGATTTCATTAGTGAACCTCTCCAGTCTTGAGCTTTTCTTGGCGGGAAGATATTTTATTACTTCCTTAATCTTATTATTATGGTTCTTTTAATGTTTATATTTCTTGATTTAAATTTGGTAATTTCCATGTCTTCATTTTTTTTTCTAGGTTTTCAAGTTTGTGGGAGAGGAGGTTTCAAAGTATTCCTTAATGATCTTCTGATTTTTAGAATCTGCTGTAAATCTCCCTTTTTAAAAAAATGTTTAATTTTATTATCTAATGTCTTCCCTTTCTTTGGGTAAGTCTGGCTAAAAATGTGTTATTTTTATAACACATTGATATTGATTCTGAGAACCTGTCTGTTTGGTTGATTCTGTGTAGAGTTCTGTGGCTTCCACTGGTGACCAGCCTGAGTCCAGTGCCTGCTATGTCTGTCTTTTCTCATCAGCTTCTCCTTTTTACATATGAAAGCCCCCTGCTGGCCACACCTAGCTTTACAGTCTGTGGGCTGGGCAGGTACTCCAGACCGTGTTCTTTATGGTGGCCAAAATTCTAGCTAGGTATCCCCCAAATGTTTCTGGAGAGAGGGAAGTCACCATAGCCCTGCTGTCTGGATAGAGAGAAGACATGTCTTCATGCTCCCGACTGGATATATATATATATATATATCCAGTCGGGAGCATGAAATTATATATATATAATTTCATAGGTGCGTCAGAGTTTCCAGAATCTTGCAGCTTCTAATTTTGAAGAAATGATCCACTTGTTCACCCCGGGCTCAGGGTTACAGAGCTGTAGAGTTGATTTCAGTGGATGAGCCTGTTCCGGGACACCAAAGGTGGGACTTCCTCTCCTTATACCGCTCCTTGATTGCCTGAGCAGCTTCTACCACTCACATTGTTTGGCTCCTTAGCGAGCGTGTGCTTGCAGCCACTGCCTGGGCGCAGCATGCGTGAGCTTATGGCGGCTCCCTTTGCACAGGTCCCTGTAGCTCGGTTGCAAACCATGGATTCCCTCTCTAGATGGTACCTGGCCTCTGTGCACTCAGTCCTGCAGAGCGACAACATGGGTCAGAATTGGGAAGAACTCTCATTACACAGGGCTGGATTTGAGGCTTATAAGGATCCTGGGTGTTCTGGGGCCAGGCCCTCCTGGACCACTGGCTTATCTTTGGGTGTGGTTCCTGTTTCCTCTTTCTGGGCTGGGTGTGCACAGGAAGCAGTCCTCAGTCTAGCATCTTCTCCAGGGAGTTACCAGTCTTTTCCTCAGCATTTTTTCCCCGTTTGGTCAGTTCCATGGTGAATTTCCTCTTTGTCTCTTTCTTCTTATCTTTTTGGAATAGGCTCTATTCTGGCTTATATGGACTCTTAACTAGAACACACAGAGGTAACTCTGGTCTGTCTTGTTACTCAGGACTCAAGAACACAGCTTTTCTTTTTACCAAGATACTGTATGCCATCAAAATATCTATTTACTCTGTTGCTACGAAACTAACTAATGTTTTCTTCAAAACAGAATTTTGCTGAATTTAACATAACATCTGCAATGACGATAGGTGTATTTATTACCTTACACTACAACTTCCCAGCATTTAAATTTGTCTGAACTTCTAGATGAAGAAAAAAAATAGTTTCTTGAAATTGTGTCTGGGTTTCATATTCAATTGCTGTCAATAATACATGGCCCAACAATTTCAGGGAACAAGAGATTTATTCATGCTTATGAATACAAGTTACAGTTCATGATGGCAGGAATGCTACCAGCCAAAGCCAAGGGGGCTGATCACATGATATCTAAGGCCAGAACACAATTGCTTGTCAGCTTTCCACAGCAGAACCAATACTCTCCGTCTTTATCCACCTGCACATCCACTATGAGCTGGGTCTTCCCACATCAAATGTGATTAGATCATCTACTGGTTTGCTTAAAGCTCTGCCTTAACTTGTTTTCTTCTCTCTTTATTCTTTGAGATTTTCATATTCAAGCACAATGAGTTTATATTCTTGCTCCCATCTCTTCTCCTCCCTTCTTCTTCCATTCCCCTTTTTCTCCCATCTTTCCTTTGATTTATCAATCCAGCCATCTCCCCCTGCATCTCATGTGGTCTCTCTGCGTGTATGGACCACAGGGCTCTTTTTGTGATTCTTACTAGCAAGAATCCGGTACCCTAAGTAGTGGAAGCAGGTAGAGCTTCCCCTTCTCTTGTCCAGTATCTGTGTCAAAGATGCTCTCTGGGTGTAGCCGTTTCTCCTGAGACCCTTGCTCATCCATGGGGGAAGGTTGATAATGCCAGGTATTGTGCAGATCTGGTGGAGGTAGATCTATTGCAGTGAGCTGCTGGATGCAGCAGCCCTGGTGTGTCATGAGCGGCAGGCAGTACCTCTCTCATCTATAGGCTTTTACAATCTTGCTGCTCTCTCTTCATCAGTTTCTCTGAGCCTTGGGACAGAGAGTGATTTTGATACGGTCTGCTTTAACCTAATTCCCCATAGGTGTGCTCAGAAGCTCACCGAAGATGTCAAGTTGACAGCTGATATCAAATGGCACAAAATGCACCAACAGTAATTTTGCCTTAAACCATGCAATGGCCCTGGTATTAAATGACATCATTTAACTGTTTTGATTTATGAAAAATAAATTTATTATGTAACATCTTGTTTTTTTTAACAATGTTTTTTTTTATTCAGAATACTTTTGTCATTCATGTAAAATAGTTTGAAACAGTACATTGTATGTTACAGATTCCTCCCCCTCAAAAATTCTAAGGCTCACCTATTTCTTTTCTGTTGCTGAAGGGAGACCTAAACAATGTGTGAATAAGTTTTTAAAAAGAAAGTTAACTGAACAAAATTTTAATAGCACAGCACTAGTGAGCTTTAAAATTCATTTAACTTTTGAGAAATTGCTGTTAACACCACGTTTATTTATCAATTAAAAAATTAAATATTTGTTGCTGTTCTTTTGCACATGATGCCAAATGTAGTCGTTATCATTTTTATGCATGCACAAAAAATGGAATTGAAACTAAGCAAAATTAACAATCAAAACAGAGAAGTCTAGCACTTTCTGTAAATCAGTCAACATGGGTGGCTTTCAGCACTAGCTTCTCAAAATAAAAAGATGTTGCTTCTTAGTAAATTTGGGTCTTCTAGTTTTTGTGCATGCAATATCATTTAGACACTGTACAACGTGTTGCAACACATTTCTTGATGTTTTTAAATGTTGTTCTTGATGTTTTAAAATGGATGTCAAATATTTATTTTTTGTACTCAAGCAAAAAAACAATAGCTAAGTGAGTTAAAACGATACACGTGCATAATAGACGATAAACCTCGGTCATGATGTGACCAAGATTGGAGCCATTACATTTTCTTGGGCTTGGTTACATCCTGAACTTATAATTGCTTGAACTGTTATTTCCCCAGATCCTCCCTAGTCCTGTACCTGGTAGCTGAGCATAGGCAGCCGTGGAGACAGCAGGCAACCAGCAGGACAGGGCACGGTGGTGTCCTCTCCTTGTTGCCCAGAACTGATGGGGTCACTATCCCTGGCCGTCCCTGTCTCAAAACACTTAATTGTATCAGCACAGGCCCTGCAGGCTGCCCTTGAGCAGGACGTGTTAATTGCCTGGTGTCTGGACAGTGCTTGGAGGAGCTTAAGGTCACGGGGAAGTTGTCTTACAGACTTTACCACACATTTCTCTGAGCTCTCTCTTGCTCTCTTCTCCCGCTCAGACACTTCACTTGTGGAGTCTGAGAAAGCTGGGAAGCCAAGGCTGAGCTACTAAATCAGCAGAGCTGACGAGAGTACAAGTCTTAAAATCCTGCTTTACCAATGTCTGAAAAATCCAAGACAAATGCAGAACTAGGCAGATACATCAGAGCAAGGGGATAATGGGAACAAACCCAGACACCATTCTGGTGTCTTAACGGCTAAAACTCGTCATAAAAAAATTCCAAGTCGAACTACAAATTAATTGCCTGAAAATAACAATAGCTCTTCTTATATTGGCTTAAACTTTGGAGAAAAATTTATTACTCTAATCTAAATACCATTATTATTTCAGAGACAGGTTAAGTTGTGTTTCGATATTTATGCAAACCTTTCATTAATGTATATATCCATTCTACATATGTATCAAGTATATTCTTTGCAAAAATGGAGAAGTTGTCTACCCAGGTAAGCTAAACAAGGAAACATGTATCCTTTGTATTGTATTTTACAAATGTGTGTGAGAGGTCTGATATTTAACATTAAATGAAATTTTTCCTGAGGGAAACAAGCCTATCCCACACATGTCTACTGAGACTGTAAGAAGCTCCTGATTTCGCACTGAGGCTGTGGGTACCTTTCTCTAGGATCTAAATTTTCATGGCTATATGAAATAAAAGATCATAAGGCAAGGATGGGGGGATGGCTCAGAGGTTAAGCCTTTGCCTTGAAAGCAGAAGTCCTGAGTCTGTCCCCGATGCTACATAAAAACATCTGGTGGAAATGGCAGTGGCCTGCATTTCTGGCTTTGGAAGGCAGAGACTGGGAAACCCCAGAGCAAAGCAATAAGTAGATAGAGCTATGCAGAGTGATTCCTGATATTACCACTGGGCCTCCACAGGCATATACACCTAATTGCCTTCTTGTACATGTACACACACACACACACACACACACACACCACACACACACACAAAACAACAACAACAAAAGTGTCCTAAAAGTATAGTGAAGACTATACTAAGGGGTAAACAATAAAAATACTTTGGATATGATAGGAATCATGTTTCTTATTATTCTAGCTGGAAGTTGCAGAAAGCTAGGAGGAAGGCAAAGATGCTGAATTAGTGTAACAGATATGGTTTCCTTCTCCTCCTCTCCTTCTGTTTCTGTTTATGAAATATGAACATAAACTCATATTCAGACATAGTACACATGTATGTGCAACATAGGTGTGCTGATATACCATTTCCATTTGCCATTTTTTCCCCCATGGGATCTGAGAATCTGAACTCAGTTCCTTTGTTTTTGAGGCAAAGGCTTTAACTCCT